>OW799208.2:19752562-21006729 GCA_941918905.2 Xestia sexstrigata
AACAGCCAAAGGACTATTCCCTACTCAAAAAGCCATCACAATAACGTAAACATCCATAGACAAAAAAGCCGGTAGCTAACCACGGCCTGCATAATATTCATGCGATGCACCAACCAGCCATTTTCACGTTGGCAACTCTATTGTTTCTGCTTTTTAATTAAGAGCCTTCAGATGAAGCATCGTAGCCACAGACTTTATAGAATTGAAAAGAAAAAAAAGCATATTTAAGAGCTTATTTGTCTTTGTTCGGAAACGGAGGATTTCGCTGTAGTTTATGGTTAGCTATGCTCCAGTTACTTTAGACAGGGGATTATGCATTCACGTGCAGTGTAGTCGGTGTAAATTTAGTTTTGCACATCCGAGTACATTGTAGATGTGAGAACGATTTAGTTAAGCGCTTAAATTTGGGATGACGGATGCTCTAAATAGTCCTTTGAAAGTGGATCTACTACGTGCCTTTTTTTTCCTAAATGGCAAGTTATATTTTAAGTTATGTTTTAAGTTTTAATTTAAATTTTCTTGTTTGTCTTTTCTACACACCGTGTCTACATTTCTTATCCAACTTTCCTCTCGCAGGTCTGCTGGAAGAAATTACTTTTGAAATAAGCAGTACCTTTGTGCTCTTCTATGTTAATATATTGTCCTCTAAAGTATTGTGTGTGTTCATAAATAAATAAATAATTAATTAATAAAATAAATAAATAAATGAATACATAAATAAATCAACATTTTTAATTAAGCCCATAATTAAGCCTGAAAATAAAATTGCTATTAATTAACATCCACGACTGGTGGCATACTTGCTACAAGTGGCATTCAGTCTGGCGGTGTACTTTATGGATTCATGAAGTTTTATTTAAATACTTACTTAGACCTACCTACCTATTATCACCTGTAACGTAAGGAACTATCTAATACAGTGATTATAGTCATAAATCATCATCTGCCTAGCCTTTTCTCGACTATGAAAACGGGATTTTTGGGTACCACTTCCAAGTTAGTGACCATGTCAGTTTAAAAGCATTATTTAATGTCCGGCTTCCAGTCTAACTGAATGCAACTGAATACCAGTATTTGGCATGGAACGACTGCCTATTTGACCTCTACAACTAAGTTAGTACTGGGTAAAACAATACCCCTTGGTAAGACTGGTTGTCAGACTTTCGAGATCCATCCCCGGACCAACCTAGGCAAGCGCGGCTTTACCTAAAGATCGACTCTGATTATGGTCATAAAGTCTGGCATAATGTAATGTGCAACTTTTTTTATTGGATTGTCCCACTGTTGGGCAAAGACCATATCCTTCCAGGTACTCTTTTCTTGCGCCACCTCACTCTACGCTTATCATAAAGAAAAAGTTGCATGACATATACCACAGAAGATGGACATAAATCTACTCGTTATACCAATGTTAAACGCGAGGCAGATGGCTAACAATCAGATTTCTAGTTACACTACATTTACCCCTACAGCTAGGCACAGAGTAGCAACTCAGCCATGAATTTGAATTCAGCCAATCTAACTAGTTTGGCGAGGATACTCACATATAGGAACCTCTCCGAAGTTAAATAGACTTGATATTTGAGTTCTCCGAATATTACTACCAACCTATATTTTGTGGCCTGTATTGACGTAGTTCAGAACTGGGATCCATAATAATAATAGTTGATGGGATCCGCGGTTGATATGGACGAAAAATATTAGTTAGCTAGTAAGCCCCCACAAAATTGAAATTTAAAATAACATAACATCACGCCTGTATTCCCAGAAGGGTTAGGCACAGGTGTACCTAATAGTACACCCACATTTCGCCAGTTATGTTTAAGTCCCATGTAATAGGGGGCGATCCTATTGCCATCAACCTGGCACAAATCCAACTTCGAGGCTGCTACTGAGAAATTCCTTGTGGGAAAACCCAACAACACTTTGCCCGACCCGGGAATCGAACTCAGGACCTCATGCTTAGCTTCGTGCTTGCAACCACTCGACCAACGAGGCAGTCTTACTAGGTTACGAGGGAAATTTAAAATAGTTAATTTAAACCGTATTAGGTTAGGTTACACCAATAAGGTCAGGTATGTAGTATTTGCAATCGGCGTGCATATGACTAGATGTATGAACGTGGACATGGCGAACAGCGTAGGCTCGTAGCAGGTGGCTTTATGTAGTTTCTGCCAACCCGCATGGGAAAAAGGCGTGAGATTATAATATGTACAGGGTGGAACAGACGCCGACGCTAAAATAGCACCCATTCATCCGTTAACCAAGCATTCTGTACTTCAAATTTACGCAAAAATTATTGCTGGGAGATGACTTTTTTTTTGGCATGAAAAATCACGTTTTACACTAACAACATTAACATGTGCTGGTGGATGAATTGAATATTACGGGGGTCGTGGAGGTGTTTAAAGTAAAGTTCATACATTAAAAACATGTATTTAAAAAAAAACTTGTGAAAAAGTTGGAACTTTGACCCCCAATATCTCCGTAACTAGAAGGTTCCCAGGTATTCCCAGGTCTGTAACAAAAAAATGATCGCTACGGTGGGGAGAACAAGTCTTAGTGCCTTTTGGCTTCGAAAGGAGTATTTTTACACCCTTTATTATTCTGAACCATTCTGATTCTGATACTTACTAAAGAAAGATTTCGGCATTTTAAAAAAAAAACAGCTGCTTCCCACAAAACTGCAATATCTTCACGGTAAAAAGGCATACCTTTTTACCGTGAAGATATTGCAGTTTGCAATATCATTAAAATAAAAATCTGCTATTCCATAGAATAGCAGATTTTTATTTTAATGATATTGTACTGAATATGTTCCTACCACCTTTGTTTGGTTGGGCTACATCGGATCAGTGTAGCCTCATTAGAAACTTTGAACTATTAATTCTATGAAACATGCACCGTAACAAATCCGGATCTGGTAAAAGTGATCCGGAACAGTGAGTGAGATAATTATATATTGAATGAATGTTGTCCACAAAATTATTGGACTTTCTAACACCATGCGTCTTGTAAAATATTATCAATTATGAACCTTTAGTAGATATTTTTTCAATCCCACTTTGACATATTGAAGAGATTCATCTTCATAAGATCACTTCGAGAATTACAGGCGAAAACCTCTTTCGGTTTTGAAGTTGGTTAAAAATTGGATAATCTTGAACCATAACACGTACGCCATGCCTCTTACATGGCTATCAGCGAACCGCCCCCGGGAGATCGAATGGGGTAGGCTTAGCAGGCCGGAGTTGCTATAAGAATCTGTGATTCCGTTTCCTGAAACGAATTGTTAAAAAATATACAGGATGGAGGGGCAAGCGACGCACAAACTGTTACCGCACGCATTCAGAACGATTTCGTAGCACGAAAAACAAAATAACAAAAAAGTTGTCAGTGCGAAAGTAGGCATCTTTCGCACTATGACAACTTTTTTGTTATTTTAAGTAATCGGTAGCACGATGCTAACATTTTAAAATCACTATACATTAGATCGCATAATGCCAACAATCGCATATTGCCAAAAAAAAATTTAATAAGTACGTTATTCTAATCGCAGCATGCCTACTTCGAATATCGCCAGTACTTTTTATATGTAAGTGGCCTACCATATCTACAGTCAACACAAAATTTGTTTTACTTTGCGTGTTTCGTAAATGTAAGTAGGTATGTGTGATCGTCAGATTCAATTTTTCGCAAAGTTGGCAAACTGCGATGTAACTGGGACAAAAATTTAAAAGTAGGCATCGTGTGATCGTGTGTATACTACTACAACTACTACTACAACAGCCCATAACGTCCACTGCTGGACATAAGCCTCTCCCATGTTGGGAGGTATTTGCCGTAATCTCCACGCTTGGCAGGCGGATTGGAGATCGCAGTTATGAAAGACTAACAGAAAACGCTGCTGCCCATTCTCTGGACTACGGAGGCGCAAGGTGTTCTGCCTCAGACATTAGTCGCCTTATACGACACCCGTGAGTGTAATGGGTTGGTTCTATTCTACTCTGCCGGATACCACACGGCTATGGACGTGGCACGTGTATGGTGGTTTCAAAATGTTGGTATCGTGCTAGCGATTACATAAAATAACAAAAAAGTTGTCATAGTGCGAAAGTAGGCATCGTGCTACGAAATCTTCAGAACATCATTTTGAAACCCCCCGGGTTGGGATGTAATAAGTCTTCTTAGTTTCGGTTCTAGGACATGCCGGATTCTTCTAGATGTTTACCATCACCGTTTTGAGGGTATAAGTGACAAAGAGTAAGTTGCATGACTGGCTTTGAATTCATTACCTGCATCTCGTAAATTGGGGTCGAAGCTTTTTCTTATCACACTTGCCTTCATGACGCAGATAATCTAAAAAAAACCAGTCCAGTGTGAGTCGGACACGCGCATGAAGCGTTCCGTAAAATTCTAGTAGTAATTCCCTTTAATTTTTATTGTATTTTGATTATTTTTTGTTATAGCGACAACATAAATACACATTCTGTGAAAGTTTCAACTGTCTACCTATTATGGATCATGGGTATACCCTTCGGTACAGAAACCTAAAAACTAAAAACCTCATAACCGTGTCTAAGTAAACCAACCCATATCAAAAGCAGCCGCAACTTTACACACACTTAACTTAGTTCACATCATCGTCTAACCAACAGTTAAACTTTAACTTACAACTTAGTACATGTGGATAAGAAAATACAGTAGTCGTGTACCAATTAGAACTTGCGACGTCACCAGACTTCACTCGACAAACATAGGACATGAGTTCCAGGGCTGTCGCTTAATTGAGCTCTTTATTTAATTACAAACTTTTCGGCTAGGTTATACTAAGGCTTTTTGGGCTTTGCTCGCGTCGGTACTGCTTTTTTGTTTAGTCTTAACGCGTGCGTTAACGAATTAACCTTGAAAGCACTGCACGTTATCAGCATTCCCTAGTTTTCAATTAGTCGTCAACAAAATGCGTAAGCACGTAACATTAACTGCTGTTTACTAGGTCATTACGAACCGAAGCAATGTTTCTTATTAACCTTTGTGTGAACGTGAATCCGCGCAATCTCGTTGTACTGCTGGAATACGGATCCACGCCAAAACGACATCACGCGTTTTTATCTTCAGGTTAGTTCGCGGATTCACGTGCGCAGTATGAAGTTTCATAGCAAGAATGGTCAACGTCTTTAATTAAACATGCAGATTTTAGCTGTGATGATGATGATTTTTGAAGGTTTTAGTGACCCAAAGTGAAACAGTTCTTGTAAGGCCGCGTACCCACTTTGTCGTGACGACAGATAATCGTGTAGTTTTAAGTGTCGTGGCTTGTGTATTTAAATGGAGGTGTTCAAATGTAGGACGACGCGATTACTGTTGTCCGTAATTAATCGTCACGACATTGTGGGAACGCGGCCTAAGTCTGAACGGTAGAACCAGAACAGCATTGTTCTGGTTCTACCGTCCCACGTTATTCTTTTCGAAAGTTTTTTTTTTAAGTATTTTAATTATTCGGCAATAGTAATCGCTCAACGTGTTTCGAATATGGACGAAGTAAAAGTAGTATATATACATAATTATCGGAACAGAAGGACGTCTGTAGTTTCTGCCTGGTCCCATAGGAAAACGCGATAGTTTTTGCATGTATCTACATACATTGTTCAGCTTACAATACATTTTCAACAGGCTATTCCTCTCATCCACTCGTACATGAAACCAAAACGTTGTACATTGGCTCACTGTTCGACAATTTCCAATTAAAGAGCTTGTACCGCTTATACTGGCGCGAACTGATTCACGCGCCCAACGTAGAGGGCACTAGTTGCAGGGTTGTCACATAAATTGACCTCTTATTTAATTACGAGTGGGAATGGCTCATGGCTTAATAGAAACAGCCGCAGGGGTCGATCTTCAATGCTAAGCAAGGCTTGCCAAGGCGGAGCGTGAGTCTCTAATTTAGGTATCGAGATCACTCCTTGCCTCAAAAAACACGTTAAGCTATTGGTTCCGTCTGTTATTTGTCGTTATTTTTTTGGGTAGACGGGAGCCCAAAAGTCTGACAAACAGTCTTTCCAAAAGTGTTATCTAGTAACTGGAATGTAGAGGTCAGATAAACAGTCACTCCATGTAAAGTACCCACTGGTATTCTGCTGCATCCCATAAATGCCCAAATCCTGATTCAATTACAAGTGAATTTTCGAGACGAATCATTTTACTTAAATGCTCTGCCTCTTGTAATTGAAAAGACATAAAATAGGATTTCCGTCAGAGTCTACCACCATTCGTCAACGGTATTAAGTGGAGCCGTAATAAGGGTCAAACCGAATTAATGTCCATTTTAATCATATTTTTGGTTCTGAGTGAAAATTTGACATGTTCGCATAAGCCTGCATTAATTTGGTGACCCTCTCACATTTGTACCACTTAGGAAGGTCCCAATTTATGCAGGCATGCGTATCTGCCCGGATTTTCAAGGTTGCTTTTAAAAAGTACTTAGTTATAATGAAAATTCAATTTGGTTATTTTTTTCTATGAAATAAACATGACCTTTTTAAATGTAGAAATTATTTCTTACTGTAGGGAAGGTACAGATACCTTTACAAATCGGAATCATCTCAAGTTTGTAAACAATTATGTGTATTCGGAAAAAAAAAAACTTTAAAACTAACACATTATGTACCTAAGTACAGTTTATGATTCCACTATTTAACTAATTTTATAACCTATTCAAAAGTCGTGAACATAATTATTTTTAACTTAATTGACACAAGCATAAAGCTGATTTTTTAAGTCAAAATAAGGTTAGCTAGAATTAAAGATTTTAGGTGCAGTTTCTAAATATCCCGTCATACACACACGTTACGAACGCGACTATTTAACATTTAGTATTAAAAACGTGACCTTGAAGTTCTTTCTAATTATATGCCGCATTAGGTATATAATACGAGGGTGTCACTGAAAGTTCTTAGAAAATCAAAAACTGAAAACTAGCAAGTTATTAGTTTTATTATATCTTTTTAAAATAGTGTCCATTTACATCAATACATCGCTGCATCCGATGGAACCACTGAAAAAAGCACTTCGCCCAGTCGTCCTTAGGGGTCTCTTCGACGGCATTTTGAAATGCAGCCACTGCTTCCTCGGCGCCCATAAAACGTTTGCCTTGAAGTTTTTCTTTTATTTTCGAAAATAAATAAAAGTCACAAGGTTCGAGGTCGGGGCTATAGGGCGGGTGACCCACTAATTCGACGTCTGACTTCGCCAAGTAGTCGATTGTTTGCTTGGCGGTGTGCGACGAGGCGTTTTCGTGGTGAAGGAGGATTCTACTGCGAGGTCGTTTCTCCCGAACTTTTTCTAAAACAAGTGGCAAACAATTGTTAGTGTACCACTCTGCAGTAACTATTTTTCGATCCTCTACAACCACTACACTACTACACTACACTACAACAGCCCATAACGTCCACTGCTGGACATAAGCCTCTCCCATGATGGGAGGAATTTGCAGTAATCTCCACGCAGGCAGGCGGATTGGAGATCGCAGTGATGAAAGACTAACAGAAAACGCTGCTGCCCATTCTCTGGTCTACGGAGGCGCAAGGTGTTTTGCCTCAGACATTAGTCGCCTTATACGACACCCGTGAATGTAATGGGTTGGTTCTATTCTACTCTGCCGGTAACCACACGGCTGACTCTCTCTCCTCTACAACCATTGTTGCGTAATGACCTGTCCTTCCGAAAAACGAGGCCACCATCTTTTTTCCTACGCTTCGACCTCTCTTCACTTTAGTTGGCAACTCCTCGGAAGGAAACACCCAGACAGCAGACTGTCTCTTAGTTTCAGGATCATAACAATAAATCTAGCTTTCGTCACCCGTAAGTATGTCGAACACAGCATTTGAGTGACCTCCGTTATATCTTTGAACCATGTCACGACACCAATCAACACGACGGAATTTTTGGGCCTCTGACAAATTATGAGGTATCCACCGGGCACAAAGCTTCCTGACCGCTAAATGTTCTTGGGGGATTTTGTGTACTTGACTCATACCGATGTCTAAGCTTGCCCGAATCTGCTGATAAGTCACTCTGTTGTCAGTCTTTACCATACGCCGCACAACACTGTCCTCAGTCGTCGCCGTAGAAGGCCGTTCCTCACGCAGATCATCGGTGAGATTAGTGCGACCACTTTTAAACTCATTAAACAGTGGCACGAGATGGGGCTTCATCGTGAAAGGCCAATCGAAGTCTATCATAACTTTCTTGTTGAATAACATCGAAAGTCATAAAAAAACATTATACAAAAATTTTGTCGCGTTAAGTTCATGCTGACGTTACACAGACAATTTGCAATTTGCCGCCAAATTGTAAACAAAAGACAAATGAATAAAATACACAAGGATATTGGCAAAGAGTTCCATTTTTTTAAATTAGAACTATATATTTATAATATCGTTTACAAGTGGCCAGTTCTAAAAACTTTCAGAGTCGTCCTCGTATAAAGCAAATATAATGAACTAGCTGCTTATCAGCGCAGGAGAGTAATAAAAGTAAAGGAAATAGGCTTTTATTGCGTTGGTAATTGCGGGAAGGCAATAAACTACCTTTGCGATAATTATGTTTGGATTAAAGCGATACCCAATGTCGTTTTTTCGGTTGCTGAGGAAATGGTCCTGTGAAGACTGGAATTAAAAGTTTTTAATAAAGCCATTTTTTCGAAATGAAGAGAATAATAGAAATTTTACGTTCACAAACCACAAAATTCATGTTTTTATATGAGTTTTCGGGTTTAATATAATATAAAATAATTTTCAACTTTAATAAATTAAACCACGCCCACTGTAGTTTTCAAACTTTTTAAACAAAACACGAAATATTGGTAAAAGAAACAAATAAAAACCATACGCAGCGCCAACCCTGGCTCTTATGTACCTAGTCCCGGAGTCAGTTCTGAACTTGTTTCTGCTTATTCAGATTCGCGTTGAGTTGTAAAGCGACAGATTTCGTTAGGCATGCAGCGCCTGAAGCGAACTTTATTCATTCAGCTCACCAACACGCTTTTAAATCTAGCTGTTTTTCAATATTTTTGCAACAAGCTGTATTTTTTTTTTTCGTTTCAGTCAATATTTATAGTTTGGCTTTGTTAAGCGATTGAGAGGACCAGAATAAATGTATGAACGTGGATAAAGCAAAACGAGTATCTAAAGATTGTAATAGGCGTTCTGTTCTACTTCTGCCAACCCTTATGGGGAAAAGGCGTGAGATTGAAACAAACATAATAATTATGCCAATTCTAAACCTCAAAAAATGTGTGGTGAGTAAATGTTTGTTTCGCGTAAATATAATAATAAGGAAGCTGAAAATTATATACTGATCTAACGATTTTCTAAACAATATTTTTTTTTATTGACTTGAATAGGTACATTGTCCATTCTCGGTTCAGAAAAAATAAAAGGGAGATAATATATTATGTATTTTATTTTATCAATAGAAACAAAACATAGGAGTGTTTCAAATCAAATTGAAACTGAATTGCCCAAACTTTTTTAAATTAAAATATTTATCAGAAGTATTGACTATTATTATTTTTTTATGACATCACATAATCTACTGCTAAATATATACAACAAACTCTGTACAATCATAAATTCTGGGTAAAAACCTGTTCAAAACACACGTCTTTGTGCCTTTCATAACAATTATTACTGCACAAATCTACAGGCTGTAGACGGATCCTTCACGAAGCCGTTAACCAAGCATTCTGTACATCAAACTTACTTATCCCTACGCAAAAATTATTGCTGGGAAATACTCAACGTCTCAACGCACTCAAAACATTGTGCTGATGGATAAATTGAATAGTATGGGGTATGGGGTTCGTGGAGTTGTTTAAAGTAAAGTTCTTACATTAAAAACATGTATTAAAAAAAAGTGAAAATCTTACATTTTCACATTTTTTTTAATATCTTTTTTTGACCCCCAATATCTCCGTAAAGAACAAGTGCTTTTCAGTTTCGATAAGGGTCTTTTTACACGATTTTTAATAAGCCTTTTGTATGCAAATCCTAGTAATCAGTCAGAACTACATGTTAGATTATATTTCAATGGCGATTGACCACAAAATGCATGCACGCAAATATTTATGTCCATTTTAATCAGGATTATCACGAATCGGCTTTTAACTGATTAATAGAGAAGCCACCCAAATAATAATGAATAAGTACTTACGAGTATTGCGACCTCACTGGTTATTGTTAGATAATGTTATTAGTATTACGAAATATCATCAATTATGTACACTTATATTATTATTATAAAGATCAAGTCAAGTCAATCAAGGTCAGGTTAGGTTGTAGGATTAGGAGGTTCTAGGATTAGATTATTTAAAACTTCTCATACTATTTAAAAAAACTTTCACTAATTTAAATCTACACAATTATTGAGTGCCATAATATTTTGTTTCCTCGACTCCGAGGAAATAGCGGGCAGAAGCTCGTTCAAATAAATAATTTAAGTTTGCCATGAACCCAGTTTAAATCCAGACTCCAGGCTGCAACTAAAAAACTCGTGATGGGAAACGTAAATAACACTTAACCCGACCTGGGAATCAAATCTCATGTTCAGCAGTCGCGCATGCGACCGCAAGACCAACAAAGCAGTCGAATATTTTTAATTCCATAAAATTATTTCATTATCTAGAAGAGCGTTTGTTTATCTTCTAGGTATAACGTCTACAAACTTTTGTAATTTAAACATGAGACAATCAAATTGTCTGCAGCAAGTCTAACGCAGATTGCTCGTAATGCAATTTGAGGCGATGCACCTACCCCAATACATTGTAAACGTGTTTCTATATAACGAGCTACGTTATTGAGGAGCTGTGCGGTCGCCGGTTCACGTATAAGTTTCAGAGAAAATTTCATATTTATATTTTTCATGTGTATGTTATAATTATAACAAATGAACCGCTCCCAATGGTATTTCCCTTCAATTTTTTTTTTTTTTTTTAATCTTACGTCTTCATAATTATTTTTATATGTACGTTTAAGTCTATTGGGACACAATGTCTGTTATCTATGAGAGGGAGTGTGCTATAACGAACGTCGCGTACTATGCGGTCACGACTCGTCGCATGACTAGCCATAATCTTGATCAAAATTAGTCGGACGGTCGTGCGACCTAACTTTCTTCCTAGTTTTGCCCAAAAGTCATACATTCAGTGGCCGTGTAGAGCGCGAGGTCCCTTGTAAAGCACGGTAGCTGAATGCATCGATGTAACTGTCGCATGTCTTCGATTTTCAGGTTCTTAACACGTTCGTTTAAAAACTAACGGTCACCCATCTTCAAATCAACCTTGGCGTTACTTAACCTTGAAATCGATTCCTTGGCGTTACTTAACCTTGAAATCGATTCCTTGGCGTTACTTAACCTTGAAATCGATTCTAGCGGTTGTTATTGCTTAGATACAAATTCTATATGCTCGCACCGTAATATTGTAAGATTGCAATGTAACGACACGACAGATAGTGAGTTCGTTACCCACAGACATCTTGACTTATTTCTCTCAATCGACTTCGGAGGTAAATCTAGTAAATGTTGTTAGAAACTATATATACACACAAGCTTACGGCTTACTAACTTGATACTACCCTAGTCAAAGTGTGGGAGAAGTAAGCCTGCTCTTAAACCGACTACAAAAATAAAGAGCATCGATTTAGAACCTGACTTACGTGCTCAAATTGATCCGTATGTTTTTTAACAAAGAGATTTGTGATCAGCGATCAAAGTAGGTGGGGTCCATAGGCTTAAACTTCAAGGAAGTGTGTAACATCACCTCTGAATAAAATCCCGGAACGATGTTGATTACCGCTAAGGCGCCATTGAGACTCGAGCCGTTCTGAACCGCGAGCGGCAAAGATTTTAGCTAAAATTTCAAAAAAACTGTTACAAACATAGGGGAAAGTATAGGCAGAAGGATAACATGCCTAGGCTAGGCAGATGATGACCATGTCGGCTTCCAGTCTAACCGGATACCAGTATTTTACATAGAGCGATTGCCTATCGAATAAAAGGGTAGATAACACCATAAAACAATAATTCCAAGACTCTCTAAAAAAAAACCACTTTATTTTGGGTCTGAAAACCCGTTTTTTTTTTCAATTAAATGCCAAATTCGAATTTCGTTTGCTTTGAAATCAATAAATAGTTGAGTCATTAAGTTGAAAAAACAGTGACGTCACAGTTGCCTATTGCCATACAAAATCTATGCGAGAACCGCGTTTTGACAGCTCTTAAAAAGTATCTCAATTGATTGGTGTGTCATCTACCCCATTCATGTCCACAGAAATACACACATCAAAAGTATCTAGGGATCAACATATATTTTTGCAATAACTTTTCTCCTGATTGATATTAATTAAAATTTTCTTTAAGGATTCATCAAATAAAGTGTTTTCGTTTGTCACAGTAACGATAAACCAAGTCACCTTTGCATTAATAAAGAAATTTGCCATTTTCCTAATAAAGGGATTTTTGACATTTGAACCACTAACATTAAAGTTCGAAAAAAAGACTGAAATAACAGTTTTCTTTAAAATTTTATTGGGTAACTTAAACAATTAATAATCCGTGTTTCTACCGCGAACACTAACAACACAAGAACATCGGTTTGGCATACTCAAAATGAGTTCATCCAAATCACGCTGTGGAATGGCCGCCCATGTTCGTTGCAACAACAAAAAAAGGTCTTCTTGCGACTGGATACCCTCCATATTCGGCAGAGCTCTTCTCTGTAGCATATCCCATGCATGCTCAATCGGGTTCAAGTCTGGCGACTGAGCAGGCCAGGGCAGGACATTGATGTTAGCTGCGGCGAGAGTCTGTCTTACAACTCTTGCGGTGTGCGGTCGTGCATTATCATGCATTAACTGAAATAAGGGACCGATTTGCACTTGTAGAGGAACGATGACGTCTGATACAATCGTCTCAGCATAAATTTGAGCGTTGAGGTTGCCTCTGATCCAAATCAACTCAGTTCTTCCGCCGATCCAAATACCCGCCCATACCATGATGGTTCCACCACTATAAGGATGGACTTCCTGGCAGGATTTTAATCGCTGTTGGCGTCCAGGGGTTCTCCAGTGTCGTATACGTCTTGTATCCGGTCTCATACCAAAACGAGACTCATCAGAAAAGCACACGAAACGCCATTGTTCTTCTGCCCAATTTCTGTGTTCAAGAGCCCATTGATATCGAATCCTACGATTGTGCATTGCTATAGGTGGTACCCGTAGCGGTCTTCGGGAATGAAGGTTCACTTCATGCAAGCGGTTTCTGACTGTTTGGTCGCTAATTAAGTTCCCTGAAGAGTGATGAAGCCTCACGGCTAACATCATGGCGGTTATTGTTGGAGCTCTTCGAGTTAAGATTTGAATGTATCGGTCTTGTCTCCGTGTGGTGCAGCGATACCGTCCTCCATGGCGCTCAGCCACGGTACCAGTGCTTCGGTAACGTGTCCAAAGTCGACTGATAACACTCTGACTTGTATTCAGAGCTAAAGCTACAGTACGTTGCCGGGAACCAGCTTCTATCATTCCCACGGCTCTGAGCATTTCTTCCCTGCTTAAATGACGTCGCCGCTCCATAATAACGTTGGTTTTAATCAGTAGTAGGGAAACAGTAGCACTAATAATGTCTTCAATGCGTTGTATGTTTTTATAGGGAAAATATTGACAGCTTATTTTCATCTTTTACTCGAATTTGATTGAGAGTTCCTGATTCAAATTATGAAATGCACCAAAAAGGATCCATATAAATTTATAAAATCATAAATTTATTACAAAGCCACATCTCAATCTCAAGAAATCCGCATAAAAATGCTTGATCCCTAGACATTTTTGATGTGTGTATTTAAGCACAGTTTCATTTTCACTCAACAGCACATAGTGAACTACTCAATCGGAGCTTTATTTACTTTTCAATTCAAAATCAACAGTGTTTCCCACGATTGAAAATAACTTCTCATAACATAAATATTTACTACCTCTTTCCCGACTTTTAAATGTATGACTGCTTTTAAATGGCTCACTTCCCAACGAGCAGAAAAAGTATCCACAACATACAGGCGATATGAAAAACTTATTCATAAAAATAAACGGCCACACATAAAACGCAAAGAGAAAAAAGACATGGCGTTTGTTCGAATAAATTTCAATTAAAAACATTGCAGTGTGCTGCAGACAAATTGTGAAATTAGATTTTTGTGCTAGGTACCTATACATTATTTTTTTTTTTTCTAAGAGAACGCAACCTTGGTTTTAACGTTCTGATGTGCGATTAATTTTGCAGCCAGCCAGTCTTGTTTATTTTTATTTTGTTACTTTTGGAATTAATTAGGCCTCCTTGAGTTTTTCCAAGTTCGTCTGAAGTGGATAATGGATGTACGGACAAGTGTACCTACGCTTTTCTGCGAGTTTGAGTACTCGGGGTGACACAACGGTGAAAAAGATCGAGACTCTTGTTTATGCGTACTTGCTTAAATGTGTCTATCATCCACTTCAGATATTATAATTTTTTTAATCTTTAGGTTTACTGTGAATAATATTATTTCGTAAAATTATGACGATTTTCATCAAATATTATCGATATTACTAACAGGAGTGATTTTATGTCATCACGGCTGTAATACCCGAAGGGTTTCTGATTTCCACCGATTATAATTTCAAAAGCTTTGTTGATATATATTTGATATATATATATATATATATATACCTATATATATATATATATATATATATAATTATTTATATTATAATTAGGATAAAGAGCTATTTAATCTTATTAATGTGTTATATTTTCACAATCTTAATTCTAATTAACATACAACGTAGAACAGCGCCACACTTTGTAAAATAAGTATGAAATTTAAAAATAAATCGCGGTGTATTTTGAAGGAATCACCTAAATCAGATTTTTTATTTTTATTACCAAGTTTATGTTACCAGTTCCGTGTTCCGTCCCTTTCGTTGTTATGTTGTCAAGTTTGCTTGCAGTTGAAAGTTCTCCAGACATTATGCAAACTGCATTCAAACTGTGTTTCGCAATTCAGTCCATACTGATTTAAAATGTGTGCAATCGTATTTTTTTATTCATAGGGTTTTCACGTGGATTTTATTAGGGTTACGTGCATAAAAGACTGGGCAGTGGGTTCCTCTTATCTTCTCTAACAAAGTTGAAAATGTTTCTACTAGCAGCAACACACAATTCTAAACGTCTATTGCAGTCATGGCTTCTCTATCACTGATTCTTTATTTTCTTACCAAGCCAGCGGGCAACCAAACAAGGCTAACCCTAAGTCTTAACCGAAGCAATCGTTGAACGGACATACGACCGTCACGTACACGTTATGTGGCGAACCTGAACGCATGATCGTGGACACAGAAGGCGCTTCCCTATTTTCCAAAGAAATGAATGACGTATGAAAGCAACGATCGTATATTATGCATTTGACCGACCACTTTATTTAGGAAGCGGAGATTTTTTTCGTGTTATCCGGACATTTAACATTGGTTCATGTATAATCGGTAACTATACTATCAGAACCGCAGCAAATCTGGATCTATAGCAACCCTGCATTCTTCAATTCACCAAAGACTCGCGTGTAGGAAATTGAACGAGAACACATCAACAACTTTACCAACACTTCAAACTAAATTTTCTTCTACACCTCGTAGTCTACTGCCGTAATGAACAAAAGAACCGACTAAGTTTGAGTGCACGCATCGCAAGACGTAACAGACTTGAGCCAACCGAAATTGCTGAAATTACAGCTATAAGCATCATCAACCGTCTAATGTCGATGGTTAAGTTAGGAGCGAGAGCGGGTTCGAGGAGAAACGCGATGGCTGCGAACGCATAAAAGGTGTATAAAGACCCTTAACGAAGCCGAACGACACTGTCTTTTTTTCCCCGGCATTGCGATCATGTTTTTGTTCTAAACCATACCTGTGAACCTTCTAGTTACGGAAATATTGGGGGTCAAAGTTCCAACTTTTTACAAGTTTTTTTTTAAGTACGTCACATTGATTGCTACCGATTTTTTACCCCAAAAAAAATGTCGTTTCTCAGCAACAATTTTCGCGTAAAGTTACATAGTTTGATGTACATAATGCTTGGTTGACGGCTTCGTGAAGGGTCTGTTTAGACCCTGTGTAGGTACTTTTCTGTAGCAAACCTATTTTTCCAAGGTTTTGGTCTTGTTGCACTCAAAAACACCGACAGGTTTAAGAAACTTGCTCATTGAAGGTGTAGATGTAGGTGTCACTATTCCAGGAAATTCCAAGCACTGAATTCTGACAGACTAATAATAGTCCTCAAGACCACATTTCGGACACGGTGAACACGGGACACAGTGACGAACAAAGACTATCTAATCCATAATGAGAGCTGGTAAAAAAACCCATATTGATGATAAATTATTTCTAATTAATATTGTTTTTCGTCATTCCGGTAATCAAGCCCATATCTTTTTTACAAAAATACGTACCTTCATGTTTCAATAAGGAAAAAATCGCTCTTAAATTGCGTAAGTTTAATTTATTGGTCTAATGGTCGTAATCCCGTCTGCTGGACATGAATGAGGTCGTGGGTTCGATGTCCGAGTCGGGAAAATTGTTATTCGGTTTTTCCATCCGGAGTTTCTCAGTAGCAGTCATGGAGTCTGAATTTGTGCCAGGTTGGCGGCAATAGACTCGTTTCCTATTATCTGAGACTTAAACAATTATGAAAATATGTGGGTGTACTATTAGGTACCTCTCTGCTTAACCCTTTGGAGATTCAGTCGTGATGTTATGTTAAATAACTAAAATAGTTTATAACGTCTTTGCTACATAAATAATAATAATAATAAATTAATAAATATCGCTGGACATTACACACAGCGCCATCTAGTGCCACACTAAGCAACGAGGCTTGTGTCGTGGACACCAGATAGTTGTTATATATCATTATTCAATGAATAACATTAGTTTACAATTCAATGAGTAATACAATATTGTATTACAAAGTGTGGTTAATATTTCAGTATAATTTAATTGTTTAGTTTACCATTAGCAGACCAATTGATTGCAATATTCATTCAAGTATCAGTAATTAAATAATCAATGGCTCAACAAGCTCGCGTAGTGGAAATTGATTAATGTTATAGTAATAACCAGAATAAAATCATTAAAATAGTATTATTTTATGTATGGTTTTGCTACAGATGAACGAAACCCACTTATTAATCTGCCTGAAAAACCTTGAATCTATACAATATTGGACAAAACGGCATAAAAATCACGTTTGTTGTATGGGAGCCCCGTTTGTTTTTTTTTTTTCGGGTAGGACATCATCAAATGACTTCTACCGCTCTGGGCGGAGCAGGAGGGAGTGTCTGACTTTTACTGACTAAAACCCATCCATGTTCCTTCATCGCCCTTTGTATTCCGGGGCCACGGTATCTCTTTTGAACAGTCCCGCAACCCCGGCAGGCATCGGTCCTTCCTTTTTGCTGACTCTCTTTGAGGCGCGCGTATGGGAGCCTCCCTTAAATATTTATTTTATTTTAAAAGCGAATATACAACTAAATATGCTGTGAATATTTCAATCGTCTAACTGTTGCCGTTACTAATATCGAGCAAAAAACGGCAAAAAAATCACGTTTGTTGTATGGGAGCCCCCCATAAATATTAATTTTATTATGTTTTTAGTATTTGTCGTTATAGCGGCAACAGAAATACATCATCTGTGAAAATTTCAAATGTCTAGCTATCACGGTTCATGAGATACAGCCTTGTGACAGACAGACGGACAGACGGAGCAGTCGAGTCTTAGTAATAGAGTCCCGTTTTTACCCTTGGGTACGGAACCCTAATAAAAAACTGTATTATATAATAATAAGTGGATTTCATTAGAATGAATGTCTAATTATGTTAAAACCGTAGAGGCTCCGCGCCGTAACACAGTGCTACGTCGTAGTTCGCGTAGCTTGGTGTGAAGCGTAGCAAGAAGTGTCAGCGCCATTCTACATCTTATGATTTATTTATATACTTATATACAGGGTGTAAAAGACCTCATCACGAAGCCGTCAACCAAGCATTCTGTACATCAAACTAAGTAACTTTACGCAAAAATTATTGCTGGGAAACGACTTTTTTTTTTTGGGGTTAAAAATCATGTTTTGTGGTAGAACTCAATGTAACGCACTCAAAACATTGTACCGATGGATGGATTGAATAGAATGGGGGTCGTGGAGGTGTTTTAAGTTAAAAATCTTACATTAAGAACTTGTATTTAAAAAAAAACTTTTCAAAAAGTTGGAACTTTGACTCCCAATATCTCCGTAACTAGAAAGTTTCCAAGTATGGTGTAGAACAAAAAAATGATCGCAATGATGAGGAGAATAAGTGCCTTTCGGCTTCGTTAAGAGGTGTTTTACACCCTTTTTTATTTATATATTCATATCAAAATTTACCGAAAATTTACTTATTTTCTTTAATCATTTTAAAACACATTAATAAAAAAAACACACATTAATTACGTTGTTAAATTTTTCATAAAAAAAAACATTAAAAAATATACTTATAAAAATTGTATTTTTTACTTTTTATTAAGTTTCAACATAATTATGTTTTATTTTTATTTACCCACTGGAATATTTCAGAAAGCGTATGCCGCATAATTTATTCATGAAATTTTTTACCCGCTCTTTCTTCAACACACCACGCTAAATAGGAAACCTCTAGGGCCGTACAACTAGCGTTTAACTAGCACAAGTTCAGGATAGTTTTGAAAACTTAAATTGCCAAGTTACGTGGATTGAAGCTGAAGTTATTTTCAGCTTATGCTTAATACCTGGGGGTTTATCAACTTGCTAAATTATGTGAGAAAATTCGTGTCGCGTGCATCGCTGGTAATGCGGTTATTAATTCTTTTAACGAGTAACTTTATCGTTGAAATAACATTCCGGTTTAAAATTCCGCTTTTGTTGGTTATAAATTAAGTCATTAATAAAGTTTCAAGCATGGACGTGGGAGTACTTCTGAACCTACGTTACCACTAAAATATTCATACTTCGTTCTTTCTCTTTATGCATTAGACTAAACAATCCGATTGTGAATAGGGTATATGCATGATTTTTTTTATCACTCTAAACAAAGTGTATTAACATCAGAAATAGCAAAGTGAAATTATTTTTTAATATCTATAAAAACACTAAGTTATAAGCATTTGAAATTGCTGATTAGATAGAGAGATCCGATACAGCGAATTACGTCATTACCTGCATCGACGTACAAAATCCATACAAAATTCCGTTTAATATTCGAACACAATGTAAATTGTTTGATGAATTAATAAATAAATATTTAAAAAGAGATAGAAACAAAAATTTCAATGGTTATAACTTTTGTGTTGTTTGGCTGATTTATGTCGTTTTCGCTTTTTGTCATTATTTTTACAGTACTTTAAATTTCCGTAACGAAATAAAAAACAAAAAGAAAATTTATGCATATTCTCTTTACGGGATTTTTGTTTTTCATTTATTTTTATTAGTCGACTTTAAGAAAAGCGAACCGAAGCTTTGAGAGCAGCCGCGGTGGCCCAGTGGTGGCGGCCCCGACTTACGAACAGAAAGTCGTGAGTTCGAAACCAAGCAGGCGCATTACTTTGTGTAATTTATTTCATCACCGCTGCTCTCGAAACGGTGAAGGAAAACATCAAGGAAACCGGCATGTCCTAGAACCAAAAAATTTGAAGACATGTGACATCTACCAATCATAGGGAGGAGGCCGTGTCCCAGCAGTGGGCTGATGATAAAGAAAAGCGAAAAAGAGATTTTTCGAAAAGGCCTTTTTTTTTCGGATGGGAAATCATCAAATGACTTCTCCCGCTCTGGGCGGAGCAGGAGGGAGTGTCAGACTTTTACTGACTAAAACCCATCCATGTTCCTTCATCGCCCTTTGTGTTCCGGGGTCACGGTATCTCTTTCGAACAGTCCCGCAACCCCGGCAGGCATCGGTCCTTGCGGATCCCTTCCTATTGCTGACTCTCTTTGAGGCGCGCGTGGAACACGAACGCGCCGTCGACACGGCCTGTCGTCATGAGACGGACGGACGGCGAGCTAGCCCATAGCCCACCGTCCACAGGCCTGCGCCTACGGTGGCAGGGGGCCCACGTGGTAGCCTCCGACGCCCGGGTTGTCTCCCGCGGCGGCTGGGACGCTGTGAGGTTCTCTCCCTCTCACGTTGCGCCACCTCCTTCTCTAGCATTACTGCTTTGCAGAAGGTGGTGACGGCGTCCCATTCCGTCTCGCTCCGGACCATGGCTTGCACCAGGGCCGGACGCGAGAGGTCGCCGCCGCCAATCGCCGCTTCGAGGACACGGCGGTGCTCCGCCCACGCGGGGCACACCTCCACCGTGTGCTCCACCGTTTCCTCCGGTCGATCCTCGCAGTGGAAACACCCGGGCGTTTCCTCCCGCCCGATTCGGTGCAGGAACCTCCCGAAAACACCGTGTCCGGTGAGGACCTGCGTCAGGCGGAAGGTGAGGATGCCGTGGCGTCTCTCAAGCCACTCCTCAAAAAGGGGACTTATCGCCACTACCCTGCACGGGGTTGCGACAGATGCTCTCTACATGTCGCCATGAGATCCTGCCGGAAGTCTGTCCGCTGAGCGACAATTTGTCGCGGCAGCGGAGTTTCCCCCCGGCGTAGCGCCTCCACGCGCCATTCATGCAGGCGCGCGAGGACCATCGCCTCCAGATCCCATGGCGGCAATCCAGCAAGGAGGCATGCCGCCTCGCGGGCGATCGTGCGGTACCCACGGGCCAGCCTGACGGCTACTCGGACCTGTGCAGTGCCACCTCGAGACCCAGCTGCCGGATCCTCTTAACGACTGTCGCAACCCCGCGTGTCATAGCTTTAGCCGCCGCCTCTTGCGACCTCCCCTGTGCCAGCACCAGCGTAGTAAACTACGCTGACACCGCTAGGGAGGTCGGCGCGCAGCACCCAGTCGTAACCGATGTTCCACATGGATGGCCCTAGGACCGATCCCTGCGGAACACCGCACGACATCTCTCGCCGGTTCCATTCTCCGCTGCGACCGGGGTAGATGACGGCTCTATCCGTCAGGTAGTCCCCGACCACACCGGCCGATTCGATCGTGCAGGCCTGGGTGATATCACAGGACAAGCCATGTCCGACATATGTGACGTGGCAATGCCCCGAGTCCGGCCAGGAAGCGCCCGGCGTCAGGTGTACTGGTAGTCGCGAGAGCTGACGTCTCTGCGCGAGGCATGCGTAGCTGCGCGACACCTGTACGCCAGGCATCGCAGGTTCCGCATCCGCCCACCGGATGCGGCAGCCATTGAGGCGGAGCTATATGAGGGGTACAGAGCGGCGAAAACCGCCCTTCGCGAGGCTTTCCTGAGGGCCAGGGAACTGGCCCGCGAGGAGATGCTGGGGACTCTCGACAGAGATCCGTGGGGGCGCCCTTACAAGATGGTGCGGGATAAACTCCGCACCTGGGCCCCCCCACTGACGCAGTCTCCGGCCTGAGCTCGTGTAGGACGTAGTGAGCACTTTGTTCCCTACGCGGGGGGAACATCCCCCCCCGGCTATGGCTCCCCTAAGGCTCCGCCGCCTGCGGTGCTGGAAGCGGACGACGACGACGACACTCCGGAAGTGACTGGGGTAGACTTGAGAGTGGCGGTACGCAGGCTCAGTGCCAAAAATACCGCCCCGGGACCCGACGGCTTGCCTGGCAAAGCCTGGGTCCTGGCCTCGGAGGCTCTCGGGCCCCGACTGGAGGGGCTCTCAAGCACATGTTTGGAGAGAGGTCAGTTCCCGCTTCGTTGGAAGACGGGGAAGCTGGTCCTCATTCGGAAGCCGGGGCGCCCTGCGGACTCTCCGTCCGCATACCGGCCCATAGTGTTGCTCGACGAGGTGGGCAAGCTCTTTGAAAGAGTCATTACAAACCGCCTCGCCGAGCACCTTGCGGGGACGGGGCCGGCCGGATCTTGCGGAACACCAGTTTGGTTTCCGCAAGGGGCGCTCTACGGTGGACGCCATCATGCGCGTGAAAGCCCTCACGACGGGGGATGCAGTGTCCCAGGGTGGGGTTGTCTTGGCGGTGTCTCTCGACATTGCCAATGCCTTCAACACCATGCCCTGGAGCTGCATTAGGGAGGCACTCCGGTATCACCGGGTGCCGACCTACCTTCGAAAAGGCCTAAAAACCAACTCATCATCGGCCTAGCCTTTTCCCAAGTATGTTGGGGTCTGCTTCCAGTCTAACCGGATAGGACTGTCTGTACTAGAATTTTACATGGAATGACTGCCTATTAACTACTGGTTAATACGATACTCCTTGATAAGACTGGTTGTCAGTCTTTCGGGCCACTGACTACCTTTAATGAAACTACCTACTAAACCTACTACCTTTACTGAACTACCTTTTTGTCAAAGATATACTACTCTGTCAAGAAAGTACCGGGAAAAGATCAATAAAACACAAAATATTAGTTATTTATCCAATTTTTTTTTAACAACTTCAAAGTATGCTCCTTCAGAACCGACACACTTACGCCAACTAATAATCCAATCATAAAAATATTTTTTAAATGCTTATTCCAGAATTGAGTTCAGTTCTCGCCGCGAATTCTCCTTTATGTCTTCTACTGAATGAAAACGGGTGCCACGAAGTGGTAATTTGAGTTTAGGAAAAATAAAGAAGTCGGCTGGAGCCATATCTGGTGAATAAGGTGGTTGCTCGATGGTATTTGTTGAGTTTTGGTCAAAAAATCGTTCACAACTGTGCGAAGGCGCATTATCGTGGTGCAAAATCCAAGAATTTTCTTTCCACAAATCTGGCCCTTTTATCTAATTTGCTCTCTTAAACGCTGCATAACGTCCGAATAATATTTTTTATTTACCGTTTGACCTTCCGGCAAGATTGTCAGTCACTATTTCCTTCACTTTTGCGATGTTAACTTCAGTTGCAGACGTTGATGGCCTACCAGAACGAGGCAAATCTTCCATCACACCTTGAACGCTTTGTACCACTCATAAGCGCGTGTTTTTGATAAAGTCGATTCACTGTAAGCCTTCTGTAACATTTTCAGAGACTCCGAACTCGAAATTCCATTGGCGATGCAAAATTTAAGACAAACTTTTTGTCCGATATTTTTGTCCAATAAGAAATTCGCAATACACACTAGATATGATATAACTAAAATCAGTACTGTATTTAATCTAATTAACAGATGTAACTCAAACTCCGCGCCAAAATGGAAAACAGTTGTGCTAATCTAACAACAACAAAAAAAAACAAAAAAAAAATTGGAACCATAAACAAATCATCCATTCCCGATACTTTTTTGACTGAATGTATAAATGACTGTTGGGAACAAAAGCTTAACGTACTTTTTGAGATACGGAGGAAACTCGGTATGTAATGGGTGGTTACCCACCCACAGACAAACCTAAGCAAGCGTGGCTTAACCTGAAGTTTGATTCGATTGTTTGTTTTTTTGAGGCATAAAACCAACTAATATTAATTTAATCAAATAATCAGCTTTGTCACATACAGCGTAAAAAAGATCACGTTTCCGTTTCGTTCACAATAAAATAACATTTGATTATTATTGACTCATTCATACTGAGCATCGTATCTATCGGTCCATGCAGGATCTGTGGGCACAGTTTTCTCAGTGTAAACACTTTTTTGTCGCGACTTAAGTTAAGTGAGCGCTCATTTATTTAATACAAGCTTTAGACCGCAGCTCCAATCGTGTTAGTACGTGTAGCGAGGGATGTATGTGAAACTAGCCAATCACGTGGCTAGAATACCTCAAGCTGTAGAAACGAAGCGATATTATTTGTTAGTTTTACACAAATCCCTCGCTACGCTGCCTTGCTTATGTCTGGTGGAAACGCAGCTTTATGGTCGGAAATTGTCCTACGAGATCAAGTCTTGCACTCGGGGATAAAGAAGCTACCTATTAGTAAAATCATTCTTGGGATCGGATCAGGAGATCCAAAGATTTCCTACATACAAAGTTTATCTCTATACAGGGTGTCCGATAATTAATGGATAACCTTGAAATGGCTTATAGTAGAACCTAAGGCCATTTAGAAAAAAATACGGAAACAAATCTATCATAAGTAGTAGTACCTGTAAGCAAGATCATTTATTTTGGAAAAATTGTATGAATTAATTTTCAAACAAAGTTTAAACATCTTGGGTAAAAAAAAAAATTACGCATACATGAGTGACCAATAATTTTAAAATAATGTCGGTTTCAAGTAGATTTGATAATGGTACAATTCATAAATGTATCTGCCTTAAATAGTGAATCATTGCTATTAATGTAGCCAAGGAGAAAAATTACAAAAGCAAAAAAACCTACATTTGCGGATGAAATTTTACAAGATAGTTTTTTTTTCTTTTCTTTTTTCGGAATGGCCATGGATTCTGCTATTGTCCATTTCAAGGTTATCCATTCGTTGCCGGACATCCTGTATAATATTAGTATCGATTTCGCATTTACTACATTCTCCTCTGAAGCTATTACGAAAAACTCAACCACATTCCTTATACTTCCATATCCATAATCAATAAGCAAGCCCTCACAGAAAATAAATTACATGATTACCCGACGCAGTAACATCTGTAAATCTAATTGAAACCTTTTAACCGTACTGAAAAGGTTCCAGAATTACGTGGAAACCAGCCAAAGGCACCACATTATTGAATCGACCCGAGTGTGCGTAATTCCTTCACCATTTTATCGATAACACACGCAAATTCCATTTTCTGGTACATTAAACAGGTCAATCTAGAACCCCAATTCTGGTATTGGTCGAGAATGTTAGGAAAATTTTCCGTTTCTTTAAGGAAACGCTTTGTAAATGGATTCCTTTTGAGGACTCTGTTAAAATACCTGGGTAGTAAAGGACAGTTTTTTATAGGTGAATAAACGAAAGATTATGGAACGTTAGATTTGGAATTAAGGATGGAATGCACAACATTATGAAAAGGAAAAACTGCTTTGATGGCTTATTTGTCACAATCGCTGCTGAATATCATATCTTGGGTTAGATTCCTGCGTCGGGTAAAGTGTTACTGGGTTCTTTCATCAGGAATTTCTCAGTAGCAGCCACGGAGTCTGGATTCGTACCCGGTTGATTGCACCCAGTGCAATCAATCTAATCTCCTATTACATGCGACTTGAACATAACTGGCAAAATGTAGGTGATCTATTACCTCTGCCTAACCCTTTGGGGATTTCAGGTAACATGTTATGTTATGGAAAGCAAAGACTAAATGTGCCCTCATCGTAATGAGGTCAAGAATAAATGTTTAAATGTCACCGGAAATGTATGAAATCCGTCATTGTATACATTTCCTAGGAAATGTATACAATAGGCGAGACGACAAAAAAAACTAATTAGTCCGTCAGTTAGATTATCAGAAAATATTTGAGCCGTGTTTTTTCTTTTGTTACGTAAATCAAAATTGACGAAGATATGACGCTTTTAAAATTCTCAATACGTCACGCCTAGATATATTTTTTAGCTAGTTCTGACGTCACGAGCCCCCACTCCCGAGTTTTGATGCGTTTTATCTTTGTCAATATTCATTGATTTACAAAAACAAAAAATACGTCTCTATTCATTTATAATACTGTAACTGACGGACTAAATAGATTTGCAATTTTTTGCTACTGTCGTCATGCCTACAAATAAATGAAAGAAGAAGAAGGAAAGAAATGTATACAATTCCTAAAATGGGCAGGAAATGGATGATATATTTTATAATATGCGTTGTTCCTAGGATATCTATACATTTCCTAAAGAGCGATCAGAAATGTGTTACATTCTTGATATTCTTAAGGGGAACACATAAACGCACTTTAAAAATAATAGATTTTATTCCAACTTGGGGCACCCCAACAGCTTATATGTATACCCGTTCGTGGTTATTTTTTTGTAAAACATTCAGAAAACCTATCAATCAACCTCAAACAAACAAAAAACCAACCAAATTCAAATTTCGAATCAGTTATAGTACAAACCATCTTAATAAAAATTCTTAAACATGTTATATTTATTTTATTCACAGAGAGCATTCGTTTTTATACATTTCCTAGTATTATTTCGGAATTACATACAATTCCTAGGAAATGTGTGTATTAAAGAATCTTTGAAACATTATTTTACACATTTCCTAAGTAGGCTCGGAATTGTATACATTTCCTAGGAATTGTGTACAATTCCTAGATTTCATACATTTCCGGTAACATAAACACTCAAAATAGTGATCTTCCACATTCCACATGATATGATGATTCCAGTACCTATGTGTGGAGCGAGACTTACCAGTTTTCTAAATAACGGTTATAAACAGTTTTTTGTTTTGCCTAGGCATCTAAAATAATTACATCTGACCCATAAATTGTTCACATCCGTACCAAACAAAGCCTCTATTTAAAATATTTTTGAATTTTACTATACGGCTCGAAGCAGTGTGACTGAGCAATTTGACGTTTGCACTACGGGTCGCTTCACACGCAGAACCAAATATTTGAATGGCCTACATTTTATATGGTTCCGGATTTCTGTTTTTGTGAGATTTATAAAATTTCAACGTTAAAGAATTAGTTCTAGAAACAATTTTATGAAAAAAGCTGGCATCAATTTCAGTAATTGTGTCAACTACAAAGTTATGTACTAAGGCCCCGTTCCCACCGGCGGCGACCTCTCGCGTCCTGCCCTGGTGCAAGCCATGGTCCGGAGCGAGACGGAATGGGACGCTGTCACCTCCTTCTGCGAAGCAGTAATGCTAGAGAAGGAGGTGGCGGAACGTGAGAGGGAGAGAACCTCACAGCGTCCCGGCCGCGCGGGAAACGCCCCGGGCGTCGGGGGCCACCACGTGGCCCCCGGCCACCGCAGGCGCGGGCCTGTGGACGGTGGGCTATGGGCTAGCTCGCCGTCCGTCCGTCTCATGACGACAGGCCGTGTCGACGGCGCGTTCGTGTTCAACGCACGCCTCAAAGAGAGTCAGCAAAAAGGAAGGGGTCCGCAAGGACCGATGCCTGCCGGGGTTGCGGGACTGTTCGAAAGAGATACCGTGACCCCGGAACACAAAGGGCGATGAAGGAACATGGATGGGTTTTAGTCAGTAAAAGTCTGACACCCCAGAGCGGGAGATCATCAAATGACTTCATTTGATGATTTCCCACCCGAAAAAAAAAAAGGCCCCGTTCCCATTATGTCGTGACGACAGACAATCGTGTAGTTTTAAATGTCGTGCCTTGTGTATTTAAATGGAAGTGTTCACATTTAGGACGACGCGATTACTGTCGTCAGCGACGTTTGCCAACGATAAATTAATCGTCACTACATAGTGGGAACAGGGCCTTAGTGTTGGCTGTACTCGCCGAGACACTCCGAGGCAGGGCGATTGCGACAGTGTAAAGCCAAGCGAGGAACACCGAGACTTGGCTGCTTGGCACTTTAATACCCGCCTTGATTCCGAGTATCTCTGCGACAGTGTAAAGTCACCTTCAGACAGGGAAAAAGTAACAATCGTACAGTGCAAAAATTTTTTGGCACTTATATGACATTGACAAGTGGGCGCTGTTAGTAAATTTTATTAAACAGAATTGCCAATAAAATGTCGTTAATTCGGTTTTAACTGCTCGTCAAAAGATCCTTGTATATACATTTCCAGTACAGCATCATCATGACCTTCCTGCTCTTGTCTCATGTTACTTGTGGTCGGCGCAAAACGTTTTTTTCTTCCATTCTTCTCTGTCAACCGTCACACAATCATTTACTACTTTCTCTTTCATATCATTCCTCACACAATCCATCCATCGTTTCTTTGGTCTTCCTCTCCCTCTCCATCCATCAACATTTATATTCATTTACTAGCTTCTGCCAGCGGCTTCGCCCGCGTGAAGTTTGATAATTGTCCCATGGGATCTTACTACCGGGAAAAAAATCCCGGTTATAAACTATCTGTGTGCAAAATTTCATCCAAATCGGTTCAGTAGTTTTTGCGTGAAAGTGTAACAAACATCCGTACATACATACTCACAAATTTCCTATTCATAATATTAGTAGGAAAAGATTTCCAGTGTACATGGCCTCTTTTTTATAGATTTCTCGTACAATGAGAGATCTGTATTAAGCTGGCTTGTATGGCTTGATTGGTCGTCGTGCGTACAGCTAATGTTAGGCTAATATAGTAAACGGTTGTCAAAGTGTCAAAGAAATTATGGGGTGGACTATTATACTCCTAGTTATAAATGTAGGTATAATTTTTCGATCTACTAACAACAAAACAACAACAACAGCCCATAACGTCCACTGCTGGATATAAGCCTCTCCCATGATAGGAGGAATTTGCCGTAATCTCCAAGCTTGGCAGGCGGATTGGAGATCGCAGTGATGAAAGACTAACAGAAAACTTTGCTGCCCATTCTCTGGTCTACGGAGGCGCAAGGTGTTCTGCCTCAGACATTAGTCGCCTTATACGACACCCGTGAGTGTAATGGGTTGGTTCTATTCTACTCTGCCGGATACCACACGGCTAACGCTACTAACGCTAGTAACAAATTGTGGGAGCCTACTGTGCCTAGAGTTCAGTCTAGACAAGAGTAATCGAATCTAATCGGTTAGTCTGGGATGTCTACTGAATAGTCACACCCCTATATCCCAGAAATACTTAGGTAGACTTGTTTAAAGGTCTAGATTAATTTAATTATAAGATATATTGGAATAGTTAACTAAACAAATTACACATACCCAATTTAATTTATCTAATTAGTATCAAAATTATACCAGCAGCAGTACGTAGCAGTTAAATGTACTACGCCTTGAATATACCACACATACCTCGATTGCGAATTTGGTTTTTTAATAGGATCTAAATACTAGTGTGCTGTGCTAAATCTGCGTTAAATTGTGCAAGTTTGTAAATGGTACTAGTTCAATATTTGTGACTCAGTAGTTATAAGATACCTGTTTTAAGTCTATGTAAAGCTGATTTGGTGTAAACTTAAGTGTTTTAAAATTGGTATCAGTGGCGTTTTTATGCCACATCCTCGCAAAAGGGAACACCGTCACCCCCGACCTACCCGATCCTATTTTTGTGTCGCATCGTCGACAGTTATTATTATTTCGTTTATTCATTTTTACACATATTTTTTTTTTTTTTTCATTAAAAACTATTTAAAAACATAAAAAATAGTAGCCCACCTGCATCGGGAACAGGGTCCGAGTTGACAGTAGTCAAGGCTCCAAAAAAAGGAACCACCTCACTAGGCGTGCCGTGTCCAGGAGTACTGCTTTCTGAATCAAGCCCTTATTATTATTTTAATTTTATTTATAATTATATCTGTACTGATGTTTATTTTTTTAACTAGATGAGGTCGGTTTTTCCTGCCTGACTACTTTGAGAAGAAGCACCGAAACAAACCTAGAGGTAGAAGTCTTCCTGACATTGTCTTGGTCAGTTTGTGTGAGGACCATGCAGACTACCTCTCAATAGTTCACAACTAGACGGCAATTGAGTGAGAAAATGATTTCAATGTAGTATCAAAAACATCGATCCAAACAGAACTCTTTTAACTAATCAACAAAACAAAACTAAATAACAGTTCGAGATACTTGTTTGTTTAGATTTCATGACCTCATAACATTTCATGTGTTGCCGCAGAACAGTTGAAGCGATGCGGCGCACCGTGTTTGTATTTCGAATTTATAATTGGCTGTGAGCTTCTACCACATAATTGGCATTTTGATAGATCTATTACTGGCTTAAAAACTAGCAAGGTGTATATTTTGAAACTAGGTACTGTTTCTTCTTATTTGATTTCCTGATCTGTTGATAAAAATGTATGAAGATAAGGAGGAGCTCGTGGCTAAATAATAAGCCGCGCTTGCCTGGGTCAGTTCGTAGATGGGTGACCACCCATTAGATATCGAGTTTCCTTTCTGCCTCTGAAATCACGTTAAGCCGTTGGTCCTGGCTGTCATTTGAATATAGATCTTTGTCAGTAGTTACAGATATTCAGTGGCCCGAAAATCTGACAACCAGTCTTACCAAGAGGTACCGTATTACTCAGTACTTGCTCCATATAAAATACAGGTATTCAGCTGCGTCCGGTTAGACTGGAAGCCGACCAGGCAAATGATGTTGATGGAATTGAACCTAAACAAGCAAATGAACGATCAGAAATCTAATTATTATTAAAGCGTTTAAATGAGGATTTAATTACTATCATAGTTTGTTACCGAGTAAAAGCTATGAAGCAATATCAGGCTGGGTGAAAATGATTCAAAATATTGATAGCGTATCGCCACGTCGCCGTCGGTTTGACACCTAATTAATTTAGTGGCAGGTATGCTACAATAAAAACTTTGCTAGAATATATTTTGCAAACGTTATGAATTAACTAATTGAATAATTTGACGCACCCCTTCCTGACCTCGTTCCACGTGTATTCTAGTCGGTGCCACAAATTCTTTTTCAATACACTTCCTCGAAAACTGGTCCATAACGCACTACGATTAAGTAGCAATTGTTTGATTAAGTAGCTATCTGTGGCAATTTTCATTCCCGCACGTGTGCGGGAATGAAAATTGCCACAGATAGCTTAGTTCAAATTGGTTCAATGCCTATAGTCTGAGGTGAACGTTTTTTTTTTTAATTTCTGCAAAGCACTAAGCGTCTTTACGGCATACATATTTTTTGAATATTCAAATTGAGTTTATAAATAGAATATCATAAATAAACATGATTATTAAAACTAATACTTACTTTTATACACAAATTAACATTTATTTTGTGTTCTAAATTCAACAATATTAAAAAAAAAATATTTTTATATTAGGCTGTATAGCGGCTTCATACCTTTGCTTCTCCTTCACCTGGCGAAAGTAAAGCGCGGAAAAGGGAAAATTAATATCATGGTTTCATAGTTATTCATGGTAAAAATATTTTTCGTTCTTATAATTTATTTCTTCAAAAGTGTATTGAAAAACGTCGTTTGAAACATGTGGACGTTTGTTATTTCAGTTCTCGGCTCAAAAACACCCTCGCCTACGGCTCGGGAGTTAATTCCGCCTCGTACGCAATAACAAACTTTCTCCACTTGTATCAAAATGTACTATTATTTCTGTCCTCACGCTATCATTGAGTCCTTTTTCTTTGATAGAACTCTCTCCAGTCTTCACAAAATTGTGACCTATAACTTCTTCATACTGTCTACCTCAATCATCATTATCTACAACGTTCTCCTGCCAAAAAATAGTAAATTAAAAAAAAAAAAAAAAAAAAAAATGAAAAAGAAACGTATTTTTAATCCTTCCATACTCTTTTTCAGCCAAAACTTTATTTGACACACTAACTATATTCTTAAATAAATATACTGCGCCAACTTGCTTTTTCTCCAAGCAGTACAAAATTTCATGATAATCCTTGGCCTCGATTCTTAGATCAATAACTTGGCTCAAATCCATCAGTCTGCAAGGCTAATGTCAGGTCGCGATGGATGACCAATGCCAATCTGAAGCTAAGACAATGAAACTAGTATGTCGAGACATTTATACATATACCAAGGACAATTTCGTTCTTGTGAATCCACGATGTATCGCTTTGTATGTCTACAAACCGTTACACCACAGAAAACGCTGGACTACCTCGTTGGTCTAATAGTGATCGCAATCCCGACAGCTGAGCATGAGGTCCTGGGTTCGATTCCCGGGTCGGGCTATTGGTTTTTCCATCAGGTATTTCTTAGTAGCAGCCACGGAGTCTTGATACTGGATTTGTGTCCGGTTGGTGGCAATAGGCTCGCCCCCTATTAAATAGGACTTAAACATAACCGGCGAAATGTGGGTGTACTATAGGCGAGACGACAATTTAATATTAATAATTATATAATAATTTTTAGCTAGTTCTGACGTCACGACCCGCCACTCCCGAGTTTTGATGCGTTTTATCTTTGTCAATATTCATTGATTTACAAAAACAAAAAATACGTGTCCATTAATTTCTAATACTCTAACTGACGGACTAAATAGATTTGCAATTTTTTGATACTGTCGTCATACCTATTACAGGCGTGATGTTAAGTAGAAAATGTATCGGAACCCGATGTCTCCAGTTTGCCCCTATTTCTCGCCACAACTACATAATGCAGTTCAGCGGTCGAAAATGCACTTGTTCGCGGTGACAGCCATTTGCCTATGACAGCATTTTGCTCATGACACCCGAACACAGACGGCCGTGTCTGTTTCCGAGCGTGTCACTTTGTTGGTGTAGTGGCTGAGCGACTGGCTCCTGCGCTGCGTATCGCGGGTTCGATCCCCGCACGGAAAAAATATTTGTACAGCCTACAGAGTTCCGGGTCTGGCTGTTTGTTTATGTGAGTTTAAATGTTTATCTCAATACAGGAGAAATTCCTAACTTTAAAACAAATAGAATAGAAATATATAGACTTCTTTTGCAACAAAACTATATTAAAATATAAAATCTAAATATATGTAAACATGTTCGATATTCTACTTTTTAGCATTTCTATATCTTTGTCTGTCCTTCACTGAATCAACAAAAAAGTTGTTTCCTGTATAACGAATGTATGATCCCTGAATGTAACCCTAAACTGTCTTTGAAATATAATCTCGCCATCTTTCCGAAGGGGTAGGCAGTTACAGTACATCCACTTTTCGCTAGTTTTGTTAAAAGCATCATGTAACAAGGACAAACATTTCAAAGGGAGACCCCCTTTGAAATGTTAGAAAACTCTTAATATATTCAAGAAACAGTGGAAAGTGTGTCACTCAGATGTTTGTATTTAGGAACTACAAAGCATAGAAACATGTTGATTGAACATGTTTCTATCCACTCCATGTTTCTATCTACTTCCATTTAGATATTCACAGAAATACCTTTCATCGGTGCCGTTCTCAATGGCAATCGTACTATTAATAATGTGACATTCATTCGATTCCCACATTTCCGTCAATAATATGTCGTTTGAATGATACATTCTTGATTAAATTTGAAACTGTCAGATTATTATATCTCCTCGCTGCATTGATGTCGCACACAAAACTCTAAACCAGTCAAAACTACTTTTCAACTAAATTCTGTCATAACTTTTGCAAATTCGTAAAGGCGCTCCTTCACCGGAGCATTCGCCTGTAATGCAATACGTCAAGATTCGATTTTGAGCCTTACATTACAAATAAGCGTCTATTTGGTATTTTAATTGTTTTTATTTGTAATGTAATGATTCTAGTAAGAAACAAGTCGTTACTTATTAATGTATCATAATGCGCATCGTAATGGCCGATTCTCCTCACTTATGTAATGCTCGAATCTGAGCTATTAAATTCACAAGTAAATGCTCTCGGTGAGGGACCGCGTTTTACTGCATCTGTAGCAGAAAATACATTAACCTAAATAAATTGCTGTTAAGGTAAATATTAGCCTGGAATTCCCTAATGCTCGGTATAGGCCTCTTCTCTCTTCTGTCATACTTCCCTGTTCTGTTGTTAGATGTTTCCCGTGAATTTGGCAATTACTAACATTTATTTTAATAAGTGTTGTACTGGGTTTGTGACCCTTTACAATCAAAGACTTTTGTTTTTAGTGACTCCATTAAAATATATTTAATTGATTTTTATTATTCTTCTTCATTCTCGTGTGGTTAGTGCCTAATATGGTGTCACAGTTTGTATGCCACCAATGGGCCTCTGACTATGATTCTTTGGATTTATGATTTTTTAAATAGGCTCATCTTTCAACCACATTTCAACAACATATCTCAACCAAAAAGAAAAAAAAATTGTATGAAACCCGTCAAAAGTAGTTTTCACCGATAAATTAGTTGTTGACTGCGACATACAATGCTCCTGTTTTATGAAAAATATTGTCATTTTACCCGCTTTGTTTCTGTCCTAATCCGCTTTAACACGGAACTTTCCGTCCTTTTTCCACACTTCTTTGAAGTCCATATTAAAAATGAATTTTATATGGGCCTGGGATAATCCGATGGGAAAAAAGAATTCCGTGTTACATGGTACAGTGGCAAATTAACGGTTCGGAAATTTGGTGTAATTTCAGATTACTACTCGACTGTCCTATCGAATTTCGAAACACTCTTTTGCATGTGGTATATGAAAGATTACTTTTAGAGATTCATTCAGTATGTGATATTCTTAGGTTACTGAACGAAAGAAAGAAAATGCCACAGCAGCTGCAGCAGCGTATTTATTTGTCTCGCACAGGACAAAACAAAAAATATAAAAAAGTAATCATAAGAAAAGCTGACCTTACTGCCTGGTTCTGTTTGACTGACCTTATTAGCTTGATAGGCAAAAAAGGTTTTGTGTTTTAATAACAAAAAGATATACATTAACAATCCTTATTTACTTAAAAATATAGGTATTTGATACATAACCTCCCATTCAGCCAATTTAATACAATTATGACATCTAATCTAAACTTTTCAAACAATTTAGATGACATTTTGTAAAAAGCTTTTTTGGGTGAATGGGAAGTCATAGGGTAATTTTCATCTCGAAAAATAAAATTAACAGTTTACTGGAATATCCGCAAAGTACAGGTATATATAAGTAATCTAAATTTGAAGTGGGTTCGCCGAAAATCAAGTTGAATTATTTATTCTCCAATATACACACACATGCTAACAGCTTCACAAAATAATATATCACTGTCTCTCGCACCCGTGAGACGTGTTACCCGATTGCTTCCTCATTACAAAGTAATGAGTTTCACAGTACCATAAGGCGCTGAGCAGACGATAGATTACTTTTTTCTGCCAGACAGAAGCGGAGAACTTGCAATAAGAGTAACCAATGGACGCCAATCAATGAATGAAGAAGAACGCAGCAACCAAAGGACTGGATACATTTCAGTAGTCGCTTCTGTCTGGGAGGTAAATAGTTCATCGTCTTCTCAGCGCTTTAAGGCGCTAATAAAGAACTTTTTGTCAATGAAAATAGATCGCTTACAACTGTATCGAATAATGCACACAAAGGACTAAAAATACCCCCAAATACAAATATCCCTAAAAAAACGTAGATATTGACAGACTAGACCGCTCAAAAGAACAGGGATGTCCTCAAACAAAAAAAAAATAACATGTGCTGAGGTGCATCAACGCACACAGTGGATTTTAGTACGATGACACGATGGCAATTGTGGTTGAGTCCGTGGCAAGTTCTCGGACTTTATCCACTCATCGAGAATGAGAGCACTAGCGGCACAGTGGTGGGTGTACCCCGACTTACATACGGGTAATTGAAGGTTCGAACAGGCAGTTTACTTTTTGTAATCATTGCATCCGCTGTTCTTATAACGTTGAAGAAACACGGCATGTCCTCAAACAACAAAATCAAAGACATGTGATATCTGATCTACTAATCGGACTGCACTGGACCCATATGGAGGACTATAGCCCACTCTTTCGCATGGAGAGGGGGCAACATTACATTATATCAACATCAGCCTAGCCTTTTCCCAACTATGTTGGGGTCGGCCCCTTGGTAAGACTGGTTGCCAGACTTTCGGGCCACTGTAACGACTGTCAAAGATCTACAAATGGCAGCCGGGACCAGCGGCTTCGCGTGCTTTCCGAGGCACGGAATTTACATTTGGGTGGAAATATTATTTTAACTTCTCATGCTCTGAAAGTGCTTGTTTGCGCTGGATATAGGCTGAAAATCGAATTTTGTGCACAAGTGCATTAACGTATCTACTCATAAATGTATCTATAGATACATTTTAGTTTATGAGTAGTGCCTTAATATATTAAGGCAAAGAAAATGAGCCATACAGCCAAACGCAATAAGAATTTTAAAGATAGAATTTGTTATTTTATAATATTTACATTAATTTATTTATTTGCCTTATGTGTTTTTTAGACATAAATGATATAGAAATTTAAATTCAAGTACCAACGGTAGGTTATTTAATTAATTTAAGAAAATTATTATTACAAAATTGATTTAATAGTAGGCTGTATAGGTCTGCAGCCTAAGCCTAATATCAATGTCGTAAGATTTCAAAAAAATAAAGCGGCGGGAAACAGCTCTTGTTTTTTCGTGCGTTTATTAATTTCTTCAATTTATACCACTGTTTTATTTCCTCGCAATCGAAGTGAAAAGCAGAGTTTATAACTCGTCCACAAAACCATTTTATCCTCGACATTACTATCAGCCCTCGCCTTCGGCTCGGGCTGCTAAAAGTCTCGGATAAAAATGGTTCGTTTTGTGCACTTGTTGTAAAATCTACTATTAAAATCTGGAACGTTTGTCCTCCGCGGAAAAAAGTCCCTTTGGCTACGCAAGTCCCTTGTCTATGTTAGTCTCTTGTAGTACAACAATATACTCTAATATTAATAGAACAACCGAATATAACTCTGTAGTCTGAGGACATAGTTCGGTAATTACCTACGAATCAAGTTCGGAAAATCCCAAATGACTTGGAAATGGAATTATAAATATTAGGCCTGAATCACATTATTGCGATGTTCAACTCAATTCTCAGGCCGAGTAGGTCCGATTAAATATTCATTACGTTTATATTCATTTACATTTTAGGATGAAAGGGAAATATAATAATAATAATAAATAATAAATCTAGAGCTGGCTCGCGAGGTTGTCGACATGTGGGACGTGGGTACAGCAGTCATTGTGCCGATAGTCGTGTCGGCTAATGGCTTAGCCATGAGCCTCGACCAATATCTTAGGATACTCTCGCTTGGCAGCTGGATCAAGGGCTTGATTCGGAAAGCAGTACTTCTGGTCACGGCACGTATTGTTAGGAGGTTCCTCTCTCAAGAGCCCTGACCGCCGGCAGCTCGGACCCTGTTCCCAACGTTGGTGGGCTCCTGTTTTTTATTTTTTTAATTGTTTTTTACATAGTTTTATTAAGAAATATTTAAAAATGCTAAAAATAAGTGTTTAAATTAATCAACGAAATAATAAATATCGCTGGACATTACACACAGCGCCATTTAGTGCCACAATAACCAACGATGCTTGTGTCGTGGATACCAGATAGTTGATAATAACTATATAGATACTTTTTTTTGTTTGTAATTATGATGTACCTACATATATCAGACAAAAAAAGTATGTACTTATTATACATAATAAACATCCATGACTCGGAAACAAATGTCACCTCATCACACAAACATGTGTCCCTATCAGGATTCGACCCGGGACCCTAAGAACGTAAGGCAGCCTTACTACCGCTGCGCCATTAGGGTCGTCAATATGTGTCTGTGATTATGGTTGGCTCAATTTGGTATTGGATGTGAGTTTATGTTTTGTAAAGCTAAATAGTTTACCTCTTAAACTCAAGGGGAAGATTTAGAAAACAATGGTTAAACATTTTGTCTTGTTTGGATCAGAATGTTGGGCAACCAAAGGGATGAATGAAAGGCATGTGGCTGAGATGAGAATGCTAAGGGTTATGTGTGGTATTACGCAAATGGATTAAATAAGAAATGAGTACATAAGACAGATTGTCGTGGTACGAGTATGGGCATGTGATGCGAAGGAATGAAGAAAACATCGAGGCGAAAGTTTTAAATATGAATGTGGATGGCTATTAGAGTAGAGGAAGCCCAAAGAAACGTTGGATGGACTGTGTGAAAGATGATATGGCTAGAAAGAAGGTGTCGATGAGAGGACGAGTATTAGAGAAGTATGGAAGACATGCTGGAGGTACAAACTCAAGTAATCACTTTACCTTATAAAAGTTGTATCATCGCCATTACTCTCAAAACGGTGAAGAAATCATCGTGAGGAAACCGGTATTGAACCTCACAGCGTCCCGGCCGCCGCCGGAGACGCCCAGGGCGTGGCCGGGGGCCACCATGTGGCTCCCGGCCACCGTAGGCGCGGGCCTGTGGACGGTGGGCTATGGGCTAGCTCGCCGTCCGTCGGTCTCATGACGACAGGCCGTGTCGACGGCGCGTTCGTGTTCCACGCGCGCCTCAATGAGAGTCTGCCAAAAGGAAGGGGTCCGTAAGGACCGATGCCTGCTGGGGTTGCGGGACTGTTCGTAAGAGATACCGTGGCCCCGGAACACAAAGGGCGATGAAGGAACATGGATGGGTTTTAGTCAGTAAAAGTCTGACACTCCCTCCTGCTCCGCCCAGAGCGGGAGGACTCATTTGATGACTACCCAACCGAAAAAAAAAAAAAAAAAGGAAACCGGTATTGCCTATAAACGTAACAGAAAAAAAAGCCAAGGTGTGTAAGGACACACCTAGAAAGGCCTAGTACAGGAACTAGGCCCGCGTAGTGGATAACGATTACCTCAAATCTAGTATATTGATATTACACCTAGACAAGATTTTAAACACAGCGACACAACACATTAACCATGTACCTTTTTCCAAGAGAAAAACCCAATCACAGTTGAGTTCAAGTGGAAAATCGAAATTGAAACTGGGTCCCTAGAAGAGTTATTGATCCGAAGCAGTGGTGAGCAATAAATAAATGGCTCTAGCTTTTGCTTAATTTAACTTTAGAGAACAATGTTTTGTGTGAACTAATGTGCTTTAGTATCTATATCACTACATACAGGGTGACTGGATCTGGACCCGCCGGGGTACGTAAAATTGTGTACCCCTTCCCCCCAGAAATTGACAGCGAGTTCATAATTCATCATCATCATCAGCCTATAATGTTCCTACTGCTGGGACACGGCCTACTCTCAATGAGAGGGAATGGGCATAATCCACTGCACGCGGGCCCAGTGCAGATTGGTAGATGTCACATTACTTCGAATTTTTGGTTCTAGAACATGCCGGTTTCCTCACGATGTTTTCCTTCACAGTTTTGAGAGCAGTGGTGATGAAATAAATTACACAAAGTAATGTGCCTGTCTGGTTTCGAACCCACGACTTACTGTTCGTAAGTCGGGGCCGCCACCACTGGGCCACGGCTGCTCTCTCAGTTCATGATTAGGATATACTATAGTTTAAAGCAATGGGTTTACTGGTTTAACAGGTATGACGTGTATGTTAAGAATGTACTTAGACTCCATATTCTCATTTCCTAATGTTCTCTTATAATGCCAAAAGAATACTCGGTTACGTAAGTGAAGCCGCGGGCACAGCTAGTACTAACTAAACCTACTTACCTACTAAGGAAATTCTGGGAAATCCGGACACTAAGTTACGAGTGACGTAAAATACATTGGCAATCAGACACACAAACAACAACAAACAACAAACAGTGTTTAATCAGACAAATAATAATAAATATGAATAACAATTCACAATTCTTAAAATAAGCTTAATTTAATGTATATTAAACTATCATGCGGAGCAGTTTCAACCTACAATCTGCTCGATAGATGGCGTTGTGCCTTTTTCTGAATCGCGCTATCGTTTCGTTACATGAATTCACTGTCCTTCAAGACACGTCTAGATTGAATAATACACCAAAACCTTCCATTTATATCATTTTTTGTAAAGAATCTCTGGAACTTTTCCAAGATCTTTATAAAATACTAGCAACAGCAATACCCGCCCCGGCTTCTCATGAGTGCAATGCAATAATGAAGAAAATGGTGACATCTTCATACAAAAATACCACCGAACCGACATTTACGATGTATTTTCCAAAAATAAAAATCGTGCATATTTAATCTAGATTATTACGAACACAATAAAAACCAGCCAAATCAATTTAGCTGTCTTCAAGTGATGATCCTTCACACATGCAACAATAGCATTTTTTTATACCATGAAATATGTTCATGATTGTTGAAAACAATGATTCTTCTACCAAAGCAACATCAAGTTTAGTATTCCCAGTAGACCTCACTAAAAAAGCTAGACGCATCCACAAAAATAATAATTTAAACTAAATTATGTATTGAAATGACTGCCTTTGAAACTAATTTGAAACTGCCTCATTGATATTGTGGTCGCACATGTTCCTTCTGAGTATAGTCTTGGAGTTAGATTCCCAGGTCAGGCAGTGATAATGAGCTGTTTAAACTAGTACTTAGTTTGTATTTGGGCCCGCTGAAACCGTAGACTCGCCTCCTAACGGACCTGCCGAAATGCGGGTATATTTTGATATACTCGCATTTCCCCAGGTCCGATAAGAGGCGAGTCAAACGGCAATCAAACTTCAAAATAATAACATCTTCTTCAACCTGGTGTCAGAGTTCTTACGCCGTCCATGGCCTCTGACTAAGCTTTACATGCCGTTGAGAAATATTTCTCAGGCATGCTGGTTTCCTCACGATGTTTTCCTTCATGAATCCGAAAAACCAGGGGTGCGTGTCTTGGGTTCGAACTAGATACCTATGACTTGCAGTCTGACGGCCACACACACACCACTAGGCTAATTGACACTGCTCACAAACAAAAGAAAAAAAAAAGCAAATAATCTACTAAACATTTTTGAAATCTATGTTAGCCAACAACAACGTGCGATAATTTTTTTCTTTTTTTTTGTAAACCTGTTCCGAGAAAAACATGCCAGTAACACAAATATTTTTATAATGGAGTGATTTCCGTGATCCGCTAAAAGGCAAAATAATAGCAACGCTCGAATAGTTAGATGGGCTGACGATTTTCGGTAGGTACACACTTCTTATTTCAATTAGAGGTGTAATATCTGTACAGGAAGTTGTTTGGAAGACGGCCTGGTACAATTTTATCAGAGACTAGCTTCTACCCGCGACTTTACCCGCATCAATAGCATATTATAGGCACTCGGCAATAGTGTAGCTTTTCTTAGGAGATTTTTTTTTTTGTAATAGGGTAAGTAGTTTCAGAGGATTACCTTCACCAAGCTTAAAAATATATACCGCAATAAAATATTAGTGGGAGTCATAAATCTTAGTTTTCACCCAAGAACCCATGTCTCAGGGCTTATTATAATTGAGATATTATTTTCTTTAGTCATCAAAACTTGATTGTATTATTTTCCCTACAAAAATGTCGGATCATCTATCAAACACCTTGTACGTACATGCTTACTTTCTATTAAACAAATACCAAAGTTAATGAGCAAATAAAATCAATTTTATCTCTAAAAGGTAAGTCCGATTCGTGAAAATTGGTAGGAAATTATATTAGACGGTAAGTACAGCGAAGAGGTCTATTGGGACTTTTATCTTATACCTATTAAGTCTACCAAGTACGTCTTAAATAATGGCTTTGCTTTCTCGTAAGAAAACGGTGTGCATTTAAAAATTTTAAACAACATTTTTTTTTGTATTATACGTTGGCACTTTACCGCCACTCGCTTGATGTGAAGCGATGATGCGTCCTAGGGTGAAGCACGCTTGCATAGGAAGAACCCGATTCTCTCGAACTTTAAACATAATTAATAATGGCATACAATTAACGAACCAACAGATTTAGCAAAAGTAACGGCAAAAAAATCTTTTTTGATTGCCAAAATTAGTAAATGATAACCAAAATTATTCCCCATTTTATCGTGAAATTGGAATTAAAAATTTATTTTTTTAGTTAATGACCACCAGAAATTGAACTGTTAGGCTCTTGCATCCGAGTCGAGGGAGACCCGGTCGACGGACTACTTCTGAAAAGTTTATAAAAAAAAAACTAGGCCTAGGCAAAACTAGTTTGTCATCAACCACCTCATTAAAATTTGGTGCTCAATTTACTAAATTTGGTGATCAATTGATATTTTAGGTGATAGATGATAGTGGTCACAAAGTTATTTTTAGTGGTCATTATATTGTCCCCCATTAATATTATAGTTATTATTGATTGGGAAACAGAGAAGCCGGCAGTGAATTCCACAGACTGGCGGTACGCACAATAAATGTGGAAACAGCGCTTTGTTCGGGTTGGTGACGCTTCGTCGTATCTCTACCCGTCCGATGATAGAACAGGGATGGGATATTATAAGTAATGTTCATAAACAAGGCACGTGTAACATACATAACGGGTTTAAGAAGACGATTAACAAAGCCTAGACTCACTTGTTCTTCTAGTCATTGTGGTTTTTTGGTGTGTCTGACGATACAAAACTCTCTAGTTACGGAAATAACTAGAAGGTATGGTCAGATATGGCCAGATATGGTCAGTGGAGGTCAAAGTTTCCCTTCGCGCGCGACAGCACATCAAGCCGTTGTCCCGGCTGTCATTTGTAGACCCTTAATAGTCATATCAGGTAGTCAGTGGCCCGAAAGTCTGACAACCAGTCTCACCAAACGGTATCTCATTACCCAGTACTAACTATAGGTTATGGATGTCAGATAGGCAGTCCCTTCATGAAAAATACTGGTATTCAGCTGCATCCGGTTCCACAGATAATGATGATAAGTTTGATGTACAGAATGCCTAGAATTTATATGAGTGTCTAGTTATCTACATAAATTATAGTGTTAAAGAATATAAGTAACAGTTATAATTTTCCCCAAGTAAGAAACGAGATGAGTAGGCGATTACATTTAAACAGCCTCATTTAGATTTTCGTTTCCAATGTCTATTATGAGTGGCTTTATCATAATATACTAATGATATTACTTGATAAAGTACAGGATCAAAAAATGATCGATTTGTGCGTAAACAATAATTTGATTGATGATGAAGCAGTCTTCTTGTGAATACACGCTGCTGGCGGAAATAAAATGGTGGTTTTTATTTGTATATAGATTTGTATTATTCTATATGTATGTATGTTATTGGTACACCACAGACTACTTGGTATTGTATCTCCCTCTTCCTGTATTCCATCCAAAGGTTGTCTTCAAAAGATCGCTTTTAGCGATAAGACCGACCATTGTGTTACCTATGTGAAATGTTTCTTTTATGAATGTTACTTGTATGGTGTAAAAATAAAGAATACTCTATTCTATATTCTACTCTTTCCACAAACGAAAGAGCCAATGAAGACAGCTGAATGCATTGATAGTACATTATCCTAAATCTTAATGCTGCCAAGTGGTTGGGTTATTCAAAGTGCCTTGCGAGGCAATCTGAGATCATGCGTTCGACAAACCTAATTCCATGTCCAAACTAATATTCTTTCACAGTAAGGTTACTTCTGATTTAGCATCACTGTCGAAAAGGCTAGACATATTATATAAGCAGATAATGATAAGAAAAAAACGTTCAACAGAAACCAACAACATTCATTTCCGAAAACTATATAATTTGCCGTATCTTAAAATGCCAATGCTTCTGATACTCCAAAAATAAAGGTTCCATAGCCCAGTACCATTACCAAAGAATATTAAAACAAGTCCAAAGATATATTCCTACTGGCCAGTATTACAATTCAATTTGAATGTTCTTATTTCATGTTGGCCGTTTCCCTAAGCCACATCTGTCCCAAAGGTGAGTGGATGAACTATGGAAAGTTTTGGATGAGTTTGGATGAAGTATTGCGGTCCGTAAGATGGAGGGCCTAGCTAAAAGTTTAGATGTGACCCTTTCATAATGTAGGTTGCATTGAACAGCAAAGCCGACCCGAAGCAGTCGTGACTCGTGCCGATTTTTAATCTCTGAAAGTCTCTCAAATCAATTCAAATCATCAGCTTTCAGCAGTCCATTGCTGGACATAGACCTCCTCAATTGCACACTATTCAACTCGATTCTCAGCAACGCTTATCCAGTTGCTACCAGCCACCCTGCGAAGATCGTCACTCCACCAAGCCTATAAGAGCGTCCCACCGTACGCTTGCCAATTTGCGGTCTCCACTCAAGAACAAGTCTACTTCAACGACTATCGGTTCTACGGCTAATATGGCCGGCCCATTCTGCCTCTTCAGCTTACTTATTCTGTAAGCATGTGGGTCGGCTCGGCACAATTCTTCTGCACCGCTTGGCTGTGCTTTCAATCATTCCGACCCGTATATGCGTCTAGCAACTCAGACGCATTCAAATTTATTTTCAAATCAATTCAGTTACTTTCATCAAAAACAACCCTCAGTTTTTGCAAGGCAAATATTTGACCAATCCCGTCAACATTTTAAATTTATTTTAGTCTAATCAGCAAACGAATGGAAAGAAAGAAAAGAGATGACACGAAAAACTGGAATCTCGTTACAATCCCCTGTGATCTATTTGCAGTCAATTCGTCCGATGGAAGGTAATCGACCTAATTTTTCGTTTCTAAATCAGAAAAAGGGATCACTAGTAGATACTGTGATCCCTTTTACGACCCCGTCATTCATGCAGATGCATGAATGACGGGGTCGTTATGAACGACTTTTAATCCTAGGTTTCATAATACCCTGGTATCTTTGTTAACTTATTACACAAGAATGGTAATGATTGTTTGTTCCCTGGCAGTTTTAAAAGTACCTATTACGAACAAAGTTATTTTTTCTGCCTCGTTGGGCGAGTTGCAAGCGCCGCGCATAAGGTTTTGGGTTCAATTCTCGGGTCGGGCAAAGTGTTATTGAGTTTTTCCATCAAGAATTTCTCAGTAGCAGACACGGAGTCTGGATTTGTGCCTAGTTGATGGCAATAGGTTCGTCCCCTTTTATATTGGACTTAAAAATAACTGGCTAAATAAAGGGGTATTATTATGTAGGTACCTCTGCCTAACCCTTTGGGGATTACAGGCGTGATGTTATGTTATGTTAATTTTTCTTTCAGCTTCAAGGGTAGGGTAAGTTTTGGTTTTGTTAAGGTTTTTATCTTAACTTTTTTCTGTACATAGGTACTAGAAACTACTAACTATACGGTAATGATCTCTATACTTTACACGTGCCCAAACACAAAACAATAATATAGCTCAACTATTTCCACTTCGTATACACAATACTACAAAAGACATCTCATCCCAAATTCTGATGTTCTTTTGCGAAAATTGAAAATTCCTTCCCACAAAGATCACCTTCTAAATTCAAAACGTAACTGGCTGGTTTTACTCCAGCAACCGTCCTCGCCTCTGCAGCCAATAAAAAACAACAGCCCGTAACAACTCCATGGATTACAAATGTCGCATTACCAAAGCCTAAAGAACACGGATGTCGAATCTTTATTATTTCCAAAAAACACTTTCTGATTCCAAAATAGATTAGGCCGCCATTCCCAGATAGCGATCGGGTTGTTTTCCGAAGAGAAAATTTAAATAATGGCGTTATTTCACTTGAAAAGCGGAAAAGTTACATTAAAATTATGCAGATTGAAGTATATTTCTTTTTGTAACGACCTATTAATGTGTCGGTTTAAGTTCTCGGTTCTTTGGAAGGTAGGAAATAGGATTAGCTTAGATTTTACGGCAGACTGCTTTTCCTGTAAATAACTTAGTGTGAGGGTGTTACATGTGGAGTTTTTGTAGCGTTTTGTAAACCAAAGGAAGATTGTCTTTGTATGGTAATAAAGTAATGAGTTCGAGATAAATGAAACAAATTATTTTGACATTCGTTAAGCATTTATTTGCCCCTAATTTATTTGAGGTCTTCTTCTTCCAAATTTCTCAATTACTCGCCATCTCATCACAGACCTCCTTTCTTGCCCAATCATCCTTCACACAGTCCATCCATCGTTGCTATGATGCTTGCTTCTTCTACTCATAAACACATCCACATTTATACTCAAAATATTCAGAAGTGCAAATATAATAAACAATAAAAAAAAACGACCATAAACACAGCACTATAGAGTATCAACCTCCTTAAACCTACTATGATAGTCTGAACACGCAGTTATGGGTCCGACAGTAAACATCACACTCCGGTTTTATTTGCTGTCATTCCGATGACACAGGTAGCCCGTAGTGAATGTTAAACGCGCTGTTTTATAGAGGTCCCTCCTTTTAATATTATTTCTAAAGAATTATAATGCTTGGTTTTAAGGAATCAGTAGTTTTCATCACATCTGTAAAAGTTACGGGTAAGTTTTATGGCAGAAATACCGTTTCATTTTTGTCTATGACTGTTGTTTAGTGCCTTACTGGGCACAGTGAAACAGGACCTTATTTTTTTTATTACTTTTTGTAATTGGAATAGAAAACAAAAGAGTTCTTTTTTGTTTGTGCTGAATGTCATTAATTTTATAGCTACTGAAACGGGCTGAATAAGACCTTTTAGTTATATGAGTGACATAACAATACATTCTTCGAAATAATAGGCGTAAACAATGTAGCAGGTATTATAATTTGTCCATTTTAATTGGGTAATGTCAGTTTGGCGTTGAATGATTGAAATAATAATGAAAGCTGCAAACACGATGCCTGCACCCAATGTTCAATCTCTGACTAGCAATGGCTCATTATTTATGAAGAAAAAAGTATTCGATTGTCTAAAGTTACATTATTAAATCCTTAACGCATCTAAGTTTTTGTATAATAACAGAAGAATTTTGCAGTTAATGTTTGTAATAAAGAGTGTAAAAATACAATTAACGACGCCGAAAGGTACTTGTTCTCCCTATCATTGCGATCATTTTTTTTGTTCCTTGACCATACCTTGAAGTTACGGAGATACGGGGGTCAAAGTTCCATCTTTTCACAAGTGTTTTTTGAAATAAACTTTATACACCTCCACGACCCCCACACTATTCAATCTATCCATCAGCACAATGTTTTGAGTACGTTACATTGAGTTTTGCCGTAAAACGTGATTTTTTACCCAAAAAAAAAGTCATTTCCCAGCAATAATTATTGCGTAGGGTTACTTAGTTTGATGTACAGAATGCTTGGTTATCGGCTTCGTGAAGAGGCTGTTTACACCCTGTATTATAATAATTACTTACTGTGGACTCAAACCTTCATCAGCTCCCTATGTTTGATTAAAGATTGTAATCTGTAAAAAAACTTACTACCTACTCTTAATACTACGTTTTCATCTACAGAGGTTACAGTTTAGTACCTGTTTTTTGTTTCAGTAATTCATAAAACTGTTCTATTTATAAAAGTGTTTTATTTTTATTATTTAAAGTAAGTAGGTAATCTTTTCCTGTACCAAATGATCTTCCCACACGACTTCTAAAAAGATGATCAGCTTTTAGTTATGTGGGACGATCACAGGAGACCCATTACATACATTAGTATGTATGAATAAAGATAGAAATGTTTACTTAGAATGCCGCCTACATTTACCTATATTTCTCGAGAAACGGGAAGAGATAACACAACGTCACACCTGTTATCACAGAAGGGTTGGACAGAGATGCACTTATAAATATAACACCCACATTTCGGATTTCGTTAAAGTTGCATTTAACTAGATGTGATCTCATTTACGTTACATAATTTTAGTTTCACTTGAAATGGCGCTTAGTTTTTGAGATTTTGGACCTATATAAATGTTTGAATATTATTGTTATCATACCCAACATTTATTATGACCACATTTTACAATGCCTTCATATAATTGTTATGTTTGGCTTTGTAACGTTATCAGGAAGAAACCCACGAATTATTAATTAATTTACTACGTGAACTGCGGTGTGTCTGCTAACGACATCTGTTTTGGCAAACGCGAACTAATAGCAGTTTAAGCTTGTCGAAGCATGTTTTGAATTGGATTCTACTTTGAATTGGATACTATCTTTATTATAATTTTTCTAGTTTCGTATTCTAGTAAGTACTTAGTTTCAAATAGTTTTATCGAGATTATGTTGATCTGCAGATATAGTTAATGTTATCGTAAGTCCTTTTGCATAATTAATTGGTTTCATAATCACAAATCATTTTAGCCATGACTCGGAAACAAATGTCATGTCGGAGCAAATGTTTGTGTGATGAGCATTCACAGAAACATTTGCTCCTACCGGGATTCGAACCCGGGACCCTAAGAACGCAAGGCAGCCTCACTACCGCTGCGCCATTCGGGTCGTCAATTAAATATTATATTAAAATAATATATAATTGACGACCCGATATATTTAAATATTATATTATTAATATTATATTGTCACTTACAGGATATATTCCGTGATTATTATTTATTTTGAAAGTTTCGTTTTAAACCGTGAAAGCTTAAAACATGAATTTGAAATTAGTTTTTATCGCCCATAAAATAACATCGTCATTCGCCCGGAATCACCCACTGCTGGGTATATAGGCTTCCCCTTTTTTCTGCCACACTTCCCAGTTCTGTGCGTCCCTTATCCAGGTGTTTCCCGCGACTTTGACGATATTGTCGACCCAACGAGCTTTAAGACAGCCCTGGTATTTTTGACCTTACCTTGACCACCACTCGTACATAAAATAACATGTAACTTCTTAAATGCTCGTGGAGATTACATTTCTACAGTATCTGAAAACAGACGACAGACGATCTTATTAAAGTGGCTGGAAGAAACTGGATAGCCTTGACACAAAACCGCCAAAAGTGGAGAGATTCGGAAGAGACCTCACTGGGTGGCCAAGGGTTGAAGAGAGTACCTGAAAATGAATAATAGGCTTGTTTCAGTATACGAAAAAATCTAATTAGTCCGTCGGTTAGATTATCAAAAACTCATTGACCCGTATTTTTTCTTTTGTTACGTAAACCAAAATTGACGAAGATACGACGCTTTTAAAATTCTCAATACGTCACGCCGTGGTATTATTTTTAGTGGGTTCTGACGTCACGAGCCCCCACTCCCGAGTTTTGATGAGTTTTATCTTTTTCAATATTCATAGATTTTCAAAAACAGAAAATACATGTCCATTATTTTCCAATGCTTTATCTGACGGACTAAATAGATTTGCAATTTAATGATGGTGGAAACTAGCCTGTTTCATATTAATATTGAGAAGATGTTAAAAACAATTCAACAGTAGCTGCTCAATATTGTTACTGTGTTGCCAGACGTGATTTTGCGAACTAATGAATAATCTAGCCCTGGAAGTTGATGCCTAGAAGCGTTCGACTGATTGTAAACATTTCTCTAGGTAAATACCTACGTTACATACTAAACTGTGAGTTTTTGTTTACATTTCGTATGCTAACAGTTCCAAGTGATCTTTGGTTTATGTAACCTTCAAATTATGTTTACTTGATGAGTAACTGCGTAACTAACTCCCTTGAGTCATACGCTAGTTTGGCAACAGATATGAGCAGTAAAATAAATATATCTAGGCAATTAACAAAGTTAGGAAATAGGAAAACAAAAATGATCAAGAAAAAACTAAATTTTCCTCTTTCTTTTAATTTTTTTTTTTTTAAGAATTTCATCTTGCCTTAAGTAGAACAAAATAAAAAATTTCTGATCGAGGAAAATTGACGAGAAAACACCCACTCTTCATGTTACTTAAAATAACTCTTGTTCTTAGCTTTTGTTGTTATTATTAGCTGTTGGCTTATGCTTTGTCACAGGAAATAATATTTTGAAACATAAGCAAAAACGGCAATTTTCTTCTCAATGTTAATCCCGTGTTATAACTAAAGCGATCAATCGTGCGAATACGCGATCGACGCATTCGATATACTTGTACCTTATGTCAGTACACTCATTTGATGGGAAAGATGGAAAACGCTCTGAAAATATTGTCGCATATTCTCGACCGCATTGATTAGAACACATTCAAATAAATAACTTTTAAACGATCTTATTGAAACAAACGATTTAATTTTGTCTTTGACACATCGTCCCTTCAAAGTTTCTTATCTCGCGGCAATAATAAACTTCATCAATTACACAAATAATAATAGGTATCTTCAAATTTACGAAAAGGTACATACTTCGGAAACCGAAAATTTGTTTGGCCACAAACATGTCAAGTATACGAAAGTGCGGGTAGGTGGGAATTCACAGAGCGTTGTTAATGTCTCTAACTTTAGTTTGACTTTGACTTTGGCTTTGATACATCATAAGACTGAGTGAAATTTGATTTGAAAGTGAACTGTAGTTACGTTTGATATAGTCCGTTTGTGTTGTAATTGGAGAAATAGGTGTTTTGTTATCGGTTAGCGTTTTGTAACCTACTAAGTACATTTTGTATGGTCGTATGGAGAAAGAAGAGTGCTTGAAAAGTGGTGTCATCAATCAAAATATGCTTAAATACGTAATAGTAATACCTTTAAAATTAATTGTTAATAGGCATGACGACAGTATCAAAAAATTGCAAATCTATTTAGTCCGTCAGTTAGAGTATTGGAAATTAATGGACACGTATTTTTTGTTTTTGTAAATCAATGAATATTGACAAAGATAAAACGCATCAAAACTCGGGAGTGGGGGACTCATGACGTCAAAACTAGGTAAAAATTATACCTAGGAGTGACGTACTGATAATTAAAAAAAAAAAAAACTTTTGTTACGTTAAAATAAATTTTTGTTTACGTAACAAAAGAAAAAACACGGGTCAAATATTTTTTATAATCTGGCTGACCGACTAATTAGTTTTTTTTTGTCGTCTCGCCTATTTTAAAGGTCGTTTTTTTATATTTCATATTAGCTTATTCCCTCGGCTTCGCCCGCGTGGAGTTCGATAACTGTCCCACAGGATAATACTACCGGGACAAAAAGTAGCGCATGTGTTAATCCAGATTATAAGCTATCTTGACACTAAATTTCATCCAAATTTGTTAAGCCGTTTGAGCGTGAAGGAGTAACAAACATATACACACATACAAACCTTCGCATTATTAGTGTGATTTTTGCATGTTTTGGAAATGTGTAAAAATGGTCACCCAAAACATTTTATATTTCAGATAACTAACCTAAATTTGGCACAAAAAAAAACCGTTAGATATTACAATAATAATATATTTAAACGTTTATATTTTACCCATACTTCTACTTCAGAAAAGATGCTCAATTTATAATCTAGATTTAATTTAATCCCATCAACGGAGACAGGATGTCAATACCGTTCGATAGCCAGTAATGAGTTTATCTCGCTAAGAACGGTTTAACCATATTGTGGCTGGCTCTCTGTGTACTGAAACCGAAAATAATATAACCTCACGCCTGTTATCCCCAAAGTTTTAGGCAGAGGTGTACATAATAGTACATCCACATTTTGTCCGTTATGTTAAAGATCCATGAATTAGGGGCTGTGCCTTTTATCATCAACCGGGCACAAATTCAAGCTCCATGGCAGCTACTGAGAAATTCCTGCTAGAAAAACCGAATGCCATTAAATTGCGATATCAAAAGGGCGACCCTATTGCCATCAAACAAGCTAAATCCAGACTCCGTGGCTGCTACTGAGAAACCCCCTCAGTAACACTTTTCCCGGCCTTAGAATTGAACCTAGAACCTCATTCTCAGCAGTAGTACTTGTGACCACTAGACTACTAGACAACTGACCCAAAAATATAAAGTGATTTATCTCCACTTTCCTAAAAGCAAACACTACACTATTCTGAATTGATTCTAACAAAGTTAATAGAAATCCAGCAAAGTTTGCTTGCCTCTAGACACAAAAAACTCTAAGTATAGGTATTTGTTCAGAAATATTTTTCCTCGAAGTCAAAATTCGGGTCGGGATAAAACGGTACTTACTTTGTTTTGTTGGATTCGGTCGGACAATATGTGCCGTGTCTTATAAGAGTTATGAGACGATCGATCTGTGTTTCGGTAAAGGCCCTCTATTAGATGTTCAAGAGAATGCGATCATACTTCGTCATTCGTTTTTGGGACGCAAGCTGAAAGAGCAAGGCGATATCTCATGACGTCACGGTGTGTTGACGATTTATTGAGCTAGCTCAAGCGGCTTTGTTTTGTGGTATTACGGGGCTTTGCTCATGTACGTACACATCCGAAATGGCTTTTTTGACACTAAAAAAGTTCTTCATGCGCGTTTTTGCATTTCGGTGTAAATGTACACATTTCACATTTTTCGCTTTGAACTGTAAATTAATACGTTCCTCATGTACGTTTTATTTCAGGTCAGTGTAAAATCAAGTTGAATTGAGACTTTTGTGGTATTAAAATTGCATTTGTAATAAAATGATACGGATGAATGAACTCGTAAAAATATGAGTTTGTTGAAATCTACACTTTTTTGACTCACCAGTCACAGACTATTTTTTGTTCATATTTGAATAATGTTGAAATTCACTGAGTCGATAAAGATAACGAGGTATTCTATGAACGTTCGTATCTGATTGCCCACATCATATTTTTAAATTCACGTTTTAAAAAAAGAGTTTTTGCTTAAAATAATTCAAGGATTTCATTGAATTTTAAATTAGCAGACGGATTATTCTTATTGTTTACCTTAAAATTCACACAAATAGAAATAACGTTAATATACTTAATTGGACCCACGTTACGGGTATGCATAATTTTTTAAACCCTCCATCTTTTCCTCTGTATAAAACTACTGGAGATGTAACTCATAAAAAACCTTTTCAATTTTCCAGGAGTCACAAGCCTTCGTGACGTCATGCTCCTAGTTCAGCCTTCCACAGTCATCAGGGGCGGCACAGCCGCATTAATCTGTTCCCGAGACATGCAGGGGGCGCCACTGTACTCAGTCAAGTGGTATAGAGGCAACCATGAGTTCTACAGGTATACGCCGATGGAAGAACCTGATACGAGGGTGTTTGGACTGCCTGGGATCTATGTGGATGTATGTATCTTGAACTTTTACACACGTCAGTTTTATACGAAATTAGTGTGTGAGGCAACAGATTGTCCCAGTGCAAGAAAAAGATGAAGCTGTGCAGATAGTGTAGCGCCTTCTCTTTTTCGCAACGGAGCAATGGTGATGTCGTCTTTATACGCTATGCATTCTAAGTTCTACGGCACATTTTTTGAGTACTAGCATTTGCAGCGCGTATTATATGCTTATCGACGGCATAGGCCCCCATACTTAATAAAACGGAAGAAAGTGATACCGTTTATTTCTCCGAATTGGCTCTCACCCAGGAGGCTCGGGTTCGATTCCCGGTATCGGAACCAAATTTATGTTCGTGGCAAAAAACATAAATTAAATTGTATTGTGAAATCTTGAATCACTTTATTGAATATTGTCTACAAACTTTCAATTATTTATAGTTTTTTTTCTTGTGTCTTTCTTAAACATAAAGCAACATCTTGTTGCCAGTAAAAAATAAAAACATTCAAATGTAGCCAGCGTAATAAAACAAAATACTTTAAATCTGTGTTCGGATACGAACACTACTACCTATGATACGAGTATATATAGCAGACCAAAATCTTTTTGTTTCATGAAGAACGAAACATTTGTTCTGTTTTTGAATTTCGATTTAAACTACCTGAAGTCAAAGCAATCTAATCTCAATTCTCTCTCAATCCAATCTACAAAATTCTAATACCTCACCCAAGAGCAACATAAAGATAATTAGGGTCTTTCCTTACCTTCCAATATGTTTTTCCTGCCCCGCCAGTGGCTCCCCCTCACGGACAGATTAAAGACTCTATTACACGGATGGATAGGACTCGATCACAGAATCTAATTCTTTGAGTCACCTGCAATAAACAAAGAAAACGATCCTTGCTCAGTTGATTGGTTTGAATCAGAAATAGAATGATGCACTGTTCATGCAATTTGTTCTATTGATAGCATCTATCAATAGAACAAATTGCATGATTATTTCGAGCGAGGGTTTCTTATTCTTCGTGAAAGCTGTTCGACTTGTAAACTTGTTGTTTTGACATTTCGTCTACTTACTGCTCTTTATTTAATTTGTTTTCTGTGTGAATAATGACCAAAATACTCACATACTTAGAGAACTTTTATGCTTGACCGTACAGTTATCTGCACATTAGTGGTAATTATTTGACATTGACAGCGCCATTTCATTGTTGTAGTAAGGGTGGTTTTCGCAGTAGAAGTGTAAACACAGACACGCGGTTGACTATACGGCCATGTTTAAAAATTCTATGTGTACGTGAAGATTTCGATCATAGAAAACACTGCACTTGGCTATTTGGTTTCTGCTTTGGTTTTATTTGTTATAACTGAATATAAAAAATTGTGTTCAACTGTGGGAGATAAAGCTCAGTCAAGCACAGTTTCTAAGCTACAAAGAAAAAAAATACGATCACAGCATAGCATAAAATCATAACCAAAATCGAAAATAGAACACAACAAAGTTCTAAAAAAAAGTTTTATGGTCAATGTACCACAGTTTGGTGAGCAAACGTTCCAAAATTTAAACAAAGTCGAGCAGTTTCACGTTTGAATACGGTCAGCGAAAAAGGAACATACTAAAGGCTGCGACGCGACAAAAATCTAGTACACATATTGTGTACCTGTTTGAAAACATTTCGAATTTCGCTACCGACGGCACTAGTGTAGTCTCACTTTGCTAGATTGAATCGATAAAGACTGGATCGGGATTGAAAACGATTTTCGAGGTGCGATCCGACGCCTGTATAGTGCCGTCTTTCTTTCATTACAGCGAAATGAGGTTTTTCACATCTCTTTTATTGTAGAGGTGTCTAAAGGGAATATCTAGTGGTGGATACTTTAAAATCCATTCCCGGATATTTACAGCACGAAGTGCATTGTGTTGAAATGTTTTCTATTTTTGTCTTGCACCGAAAATCGACGCTTTCAAACAGTAATTGTGTCTGCGATCCGGAAAATCTTACAAAGTGATACTTCTTGTTTAATGGACTGGAAATAATTGGATCTTTGGGTTGTAAATGGCGCAGGACAATTTGGTGAGTCCTTCAACGTTCTAAAGACGCTTTGTATTGAGTTTGTTGTCACTGATGATCCTATACTGTTGAGGAAGTTCTCAAAAATGCTGTTAATTTACTTAGTAAAATTCGTACATTCATTGATTTATTGACAGATAACTCAACGTCTAATCTACTGGTTCCGCATAGCAAGACGGAAAATTTTGGCCTAGACTTCTTTTCTATCGGAAAAGAATATAAGGATGGATATTTGAAAATTCGTCCCCGAAATAGATTGAATAGGGGTTGAAAGTTTGTAGAAGTTTGTAGTTTCATTGGTAATGGGAAAATTCCGTCGGGTGTATGGAAGTTAAGTTACAGTTTATAATAAATTATGTGGTACTTTTTTTTTTCGGATGGGAAATCATCAAATGACTCCTCCCGCTCTGGGCGGAGCAGGACAGACTTTTACTGACTAAAACCCATCCATGTTCCTTCATCGCCCTTTGTGTTCCGGGGCCACGGTATCTCTTTCGAACAGTCCCGCAGACCCGGCAGGCATCGGCCCTTGCGGACCCCTGATGTTATTTATAATGAGCTCGTGGCGAAATAATAACAGACACTCGGGTCGATCTTTAGGTTAAGCCGCGCTTGCCTATGTTGGTTCGTGGATGGGTGACCACACATTACATGCCGAGTTTCCTCCGTGAATCGGATAGCACGTTAAGCCGTTGGTCCCGGCTGTCATTTGTAGATCTTTGAAAGTCGTTACAAACCCCGACATTCTTACAGCCAGTCCTATCAAGGGTATCGTAATACCCAGAACTAACTGGGTTGTGGAGGTCAGATAGGCATTCGCTTTACGTAAAAAACTGATATTCAGCTGCATCCGGTTAGACTGGAAACTTCCGTTTAGACAGATGACGATAACTTGATGTTATTTTTAAGTATTTTCTAACCGTTAGAATTTAGTAGCTACAAAAACATGATAATCATTCAAATCTAATTACACGAAGACGTTTTGGATATTTTCTTAATCTTCACTTAGTTACTTTTAAAAACACTTTTAATGGATCCCAGAAATTATAACATCATTAACATAAAAGCAAAACATTTTTGACAGGCGGCCAATAACCCCTGACCCCGCTTCTGAAACGAATTCAAATCAACTGGAAAATTTAATTATCCTGTAGAAAATTAAAGTGAATTTGTTCCACAGATTTACTGATCTAGAATAGAAATAAGTTTAATTAAATATTCATCTTGGTTAATTTAGTTATTGTGGTACTGGATAATCTGGCCTACAGTAAATCTAGATCAAGGATAAATTTGGTTAAAGTTTCTAACTGAAAAGGGAACTTTCAAAAACAGTAACAATGAATAATCTGAAGGGGAATCGCTGTTATAATCTCACTTGCCAGATGAATTACGATCGCAGTATGTTATTGGGAACAGACAAGAGTACGCCAGTTATCTTTAATCAATTTACTCGCTGACAAACAATGTACAGCTAGAAGCACTGAGTCACAGGGTCGGTATCCTAACTTCGTAATATTGTGGATGCGAAAGTAAATTTGTTTGTTACCTTTTCATGCCTGAATCACTGAACCAATCATCCTGAAACTTTGCATATTCGTTGTCAGGTGTACAGAAACGGACATAGAGTACCTTACATCTGGAAAAAAATTACTGTTCCCGAGGAAATCAACAATAACGTTCTTATTAGATCTTTTTACGTTCTTGACGACCCGAATGGCGCAGTGGTAGTGAGGCTGCCTCACGTTCTTAGGGTCCCGGGTTGGAATCCCGGTAGGAGCAAATGTTTGTGTGATGAGCATGGACATTTGTTTCCGAGTCATGGATGTTTATATGTATAATAAGTATGTATTTACAAACAAAAAGTATCTATGTAGTATATCAACTATCTGGTGTCCACGAGACAAGCCTCGTTGCTTAGTGTGGCACTAGATGGTACTGTGTGTAATTTCCAGCGATATTTATTTATTTTTATGATAACAGGTGGCGCCACGTGTTTTTCGAACTGCCATTAAACCCGAATTGATTGTTAAATTCTAAATAAACGCGAGAAAAGCCGCGGAAAAAAGCTAGTAGTCTATATTGCCAATAGAATGTTTTCACAAAATTTTGTCGATTGTCACATTAGTCTAGCAGGCAAAATTTTATTGGGTTCTTTTTTTTGGTTGATGATATTAAGCTTGCCATGGGACTTATTAAACGTAACTGGCGAAAAGTGGCTGTACTTTAAGCACACTTTTGCTCACAATTTCGGGTATTACAAACACATCAAAAAAATCGAAATCTTTTTTGTTACGGTAGATTAAATCATGATTTCTTCTTCTTTTTAGATTCTTTATTTAAAAATATAGGTTTAGAATAATATAAAACTATAAACCAAAACAAAGACAACACACAACAAAGAATTTTTCTTAATAAATTCAATTTAAAAAATTATATCAGCTTATGCTAGAGATCACAAACTTTTTTTGATGTGTGATGGTAATTGTGCTTGTTGTTATACATAATGTGTTATTCCACGGTAATTTTCAGATGAATAGATCAAACGGCACCCAGGTGCTGCTTCGAAGACTCGACCTGACGTTAGCTGGTAACTTCAGCTGCGAAGTGACTGCGGACTCCCCGTCCTTCGCCACGCAGATCGCTACCAAGTTCATCGATGTTATCGGTAAGAATACTTTTAATTTTAAATTAACTTTTCTCTTAAATTCCATTGATAAATTCATGTCATCACATAAAGTAACCTATGTCAGGAAACGTTCGATGGTTTCTACCTCATGATGTTTTTAAGTAGGAAACTAACAAAAATAGTTTATCCTGAGTTGGAATGAATATGAAAAATACATAAAGATTAAAAAAAACCTATACGATGCCTTAAAACTCAGCCATTGTTAGTGGCTACCTCACATAACTCCTGAAAGTTGTTAGGGCTACTTCAAAAACACATAAAATAAACAAGTTGTTTAGGTTATAATGAAACCAAACAATCTGTAACTGAAACTCACAAACACTCACTTCCAATATTTGCTTCTTTTAGTTTTCTACTAGTTCTAATATTTTTTTCTTTAATTTGATTTATTTTGTGTGCAATCATCACTACGTATTATAAAACAAAGTCGCCCGCCACGTCTGTCCGTATGCTTAGATCAGTGATGATGATGATAAAAGGAGAATTCGCCAGTACCAGAAAAAGGTACCTAGGACGAATGTTCTTTATCATCTTCCACAACCCGTCTTCACCCACTGCTGGGTATAGGCCTCTCTTTGTTTGTGCCAAGCTCCACGCTCTTGTGCAAGCCTCATCCAGGATATTTCCGCGATGGCAACAATATCGATTGCCCATCTCACCACCGGATGACCAACACTTCTCTTTCTAGTCTTTGGACTAAAAATATGTCTATACTAATATTATTAATAAATACGATAGATTTGATTTTTTGTTTATTTGTTTGTTACGATTTAACTCAAGAACTACTCAACCGATTTTAAAAATTCTTTCACCATTAGAAAGCTACATCTTTACCAAGTAACATAGGTTATATAAATTATATTAATGTCATGCAAATTAGTGAAGCTAGTTACTTTACAAAATACTAACGGACGTCACGCGGTTTCACCTGCGTATTTCCCGTTCCCGTGGGAGTACGGGGATAAAATATAGCCTATGCTGCTCGGTAAAGACGTGGCAAAAAAACTACGCAACGGATTTTGATGCGGGTTTTTTTAATAGATAGAGTGATTTAAGAGGATTGTTTTTAGGCGAAGCCGCGGGCATCAGCTAGTAAAGAATAAGAATAAGACTAATTTCATCAGTGAATGTTGTGTTGTGTGTGTATATGTATAATGTAATTGTTTCGATCCACTTAGTATGCTCTTGGCGCAAAATAAAAAACTTTCAGCAAAAAAAAAAACCGACTTCCAAAAAAGTTCATCATCATCAGCCTATAATGTTCCCACTGCTGGAACACGGCCTCCTCTCAATTTAATGGGAGGGAATGGGCTATAATCCACTGCACGCGGGCCCTGTGCGGATTGGTAGATGTCACATGTCTTCCAATTTTTGGTTCTAGGAAATGCCGGTTTCCTCACGATGTTTTCCTTCACCGTTTTGAGAGCAGTGGTGATGAAATAAATTACACAAAGTAATGCGCCTCTGTCTGGGTTCGAATCTACGACTTACTGTTCGTAAGTCGGGGCTGCCACCACTGGGCCACCGCTGCTCTCTCACAAGTTCCCAAAAAAGTTACTGAACTTGTTTTGATGCAATTTCTGGGTTTTGGACAAATCGGGAAGTATATCCTTTGACATAAGATATAGATAGAATTTTTCTTACCGGTTCGTAAATGGCGAAGTCATTAGGTAACAAACATAAAAATACAACCGAACTATGGAACCTCCTTTCTTTGAAGTCTGTTAAAAATAAGTTATTACCAAAGAAGTATCCAATCGGCAGACAAAATACGTACCCATGACTGCAGTAAATGTAGCCACGATGTAACGTATCCACTCAATTTTCCCAGTTACCGAGCTAGTTTATGGCCACGGTAACAGGTGGAGCAATTTGTCGCTATTTCAAAACGACGCGCTTTATAGCTTATTATTTATCGAATAGACTGTCGCTGTATTAGGTACTTTGTTTTCTGCATTGCGTAAGGGGAACTGTCTACACTAATATTGTAAGGAATTTAATATTGTATGTTTCTATGTAGCCTGTAGCAGGTGGTCTCAAAGGCATGTTCTTTGCAGAGATTAAAAAAAAAACGATGTCCGCCGACCATGGGAATTAAACCACGTTGGAATTACTTTATCTGTGATACACATTTTCAATGAAAAAAAATCACGGGTGTGAAATAGTGCATACTGAACCTAATAGTAGTGCGATAAGGACCCCTGTTTTCGAGAAGTGTATTGGATAGACATGAAATATCGAAATGTTCATGTTGATTGACATCATGTTGAAAGTTGATATAGAATTAAGAAAAGCTTTGAAAACGATTACCTCTTTCTCTTTCACCTATTTTTTTATCATTTTCATGAAATGGCAACATTAAACTATCTTCTACCAAAACTACTACAAAATAATAAAGATCAAATTAAATAAACTTTAGGTAGACTTCAAAACAATTTCAGTCAAGTGTCGGTCACAAAAAGATATCTCGACACTTACTCAATAACTACTCGAGTTTCCGAATTAAAATTATATCCGTTATAATTTTATAGTCTCGAGCACTTAAAAGACCCTTTTGCTGCCTTAACTCAATTTCGGAATCTTAAGTTAAATATTACATTTGAACGATGAAATAAAAACTTTTAATTAACCGGGAAGCCATCGAAATAGCCTTAAGTGATTAAATGAAGAAGGTTAGGAAAAGTTTGTCATGGTAGAGACATTGTTGGTATATTATTTAACTTATTATGAAGAAGAAAATATCTATTTTGTTGATGGTACACAGAATGGGCACTTAATCAGCTGGGTATTACAGGGTGATATTGGACCTACTTATGCAAAACAGAATCAACCCACACAATGACAGTTTTGAGATAAAGCCATTTTTGTCAAAATTTTGTGTACAATAAAATTGTTTGATAATTTGAATAAAGTTTATTTAGAATATTGAACAAAATAATTGGTTCTATGTATACAAATATAATATTGATGAAAATCATTAACATTTTTATTAGTAATAAAAAAAAATTCATTGGTTCTTTTTTGCAAAACTATCTGTGTGTGGGTTGGTTCCTTGTTTATTTATTACCATGCCATTTATTTAACAGTAAAAATAAAAAAAATCTCATGTTTCTTTTAAAAATGTTACTGAAATATATAAATAATAATGTAGGTACAAATTCGCAAACTGTCTACAAAAGAACATCAGGAATTGTCATTGTAATTTCGACCGTACGCCGAGGGTATAAAGTACCTATTTCTTTCCTTTGTACAAGTTGTGGAAGTTTCTCGAAGGACAATGACCCACTATGGAATTGTCTAGAAGATTCTAGGAAGTCGTGGATATTTCTCGAACGTTCGATCGCCATATAAATAGTCGACGTGTTTGCGGCAGGCAGTCTGAGTTTGGCTACACCACGAAGCGCATCGAAGTGAACTAAAAGTGCGATATCTAAGCGAATAGTGATCAGTAGTGTACTTGTGATTAAGTTTTAAGTGTTTTGTGATTATTAAAGTTATTTGTTGTTTCTTCGGTAGTTATTAATTTATCCCATACCCAGCTCGTAACACTAAAGAGAGCAGCGGTGGCCCAGTGGTGGCGGCCCCGACTTACGAAGAGTAAGTCGTGGGTTCGAACCCAGATAGGCGCATTACTTTGTGTAATTTATTTCATCACCACTGCTCTCAAAAACGGTGAAAGAAAACATCGTGAGGAAACCGGCGTGTCCTAGAACCAAAAACATTTGAAGACATGTGACATCTACCAATACGCACTGAGCCCGCGTGATGGATTATTGCCCATTCCCTCTCATAGAGAGGAGGCCTGTGTCCCAGCAGTGGGAACATTAATAGGCTAATGATGATGATGATGATTATTCTAAATAAACTTTATTCAAAATAACAAACAATTTCTTTGTACACACAATTTTAACGAAAACGGCTTTATGTCAAAACTGTCATTGTGTGGGTTGATTCCGTTTTGCATAAGTAGGTCTAAATATGGTATTATGCCATTTTTAATATGCAAACAAGAACCAACCCGCATGGTTCTACATAATTTGTAGAAAAAATATTTTACAAAGCACCATGTGGCATGGATCTTTATGAAAAAAAAAAACAATTTCAATGATTTTCTAGATTATCGGGTTACCATGGGGCATGTTTCTCTTTAGTTTATTGAACAACCTTTGAAATGTGGTTTGATAACCTTGTCATAGAAATGTTTTGTTCTGTAAAAATTGTCAGATCATTTTGATCTTTAAAGGGTCGACAGAAGGTGCATTTTGAAAGCTTTCTGTATACTTATCTCGATTTTGCCGGATTGTGATTTGTGTGGATTGGTTCCTGTTTGCATAAGTAGGTCCTATTAGGAAACATGCAAGAAATTCAAAACTTTTTTTATTCCTTAAAAATGCCCTGTATTGGCCTATATAAATATTGTGGTACACTTGTTTATCTTTCTAATACAACACTTATTTTACAATTTAATATATAAAGTTGTAGAAGTATAGGCGTAGAGTTCTTTTTTGAGCGACAAGCTGCAGTGGTAGAACTTAACTTTTTATTATTTAATTGGGTTGATTTAGGTAATGAAAAAAAATACATGAATATTCCCTTTTCTTCTCGTAGTGTTTTTTTTATAGCAATTCAAAGACAAAATAAGTTAAACGGCGCTTGCCTAGGTCGGTTCGTGGATGGGATCATATTACATGCTGAGCTTCATCTGTCCCTCAGAAAGCACTTAAAGCCTTTGGCACAGGCTGTCATTTGAAGATCTTTGACATTCTTTACGAGTAGTCAGTGGCCCGATTTTTTTTTCAAATGAACTGAGATTTTGTTTGTTGTGTAATTTAGGCTATAATTAATTAACACTTAATACTATAAATTAGGTCTTTTTACCAAGTATTGTACTCACTTGAACCTAAATGGATCTTTCTGTAAAATTTCTGCCAATTAAATACCGGATGACTTTTTTATCATTTTCCAAAAAAATGGGTATATCAGGTGAACAGAGTAAAAGCTTATGGCATACCTAGATTTTTTTTTCTTTTTTCCACAGCTTAGAAAAAATAGATCTATTATCAAAAAACGCTACAAATTTCAAGTAAACTTTTCTTAATAGAACAAAGAAAGAGAAATTTTGAAAATAAAAATTAAAAAAAAGCTAAGTATGCCATTTGCTTCTACTCCGTTCACCTATTATACCCATTTTTTTTTAGTGATAAAAATGTCATTCTGTATATATATATCGCTGGACATTAACACAGCGCCATCTAGTGCCACACTAAGCAACGAGGCTTGTGTCGTGGACAGATAGTTGATATACTACATAAATACGTTTTGTTTGTAAATACATACTTAATATATATATAAACATCCATGACTCGGAAACAAATGTCCATGCCCCAATCGGGATTCGAACTCGGGACCCTAAGAACGTAAGGCAGCCTCACTACCGCTGCGTAATTAGGGTCGTCGCGATAATTGTTTTTTTTTTCATTTGGTCGGCAACTGCAACATCCATTTAGAGGAAAAGGTGTGCCCTTACCGTAATTAGGTCACGCGAAAAAGTATTTATGCTGAGAAGAGCTCGTAGGTACCGCTGAGTTCACTGACGGTCTGCTATTTTACACCCTTATGAACTTAGTTAGAAAGTTGAAAACTGGTCGACGGGCAGTGAACTCGGTAGTACATCCATCATGGAACAAAAGGTACGATTATCAGTATGAGAGAGCGAGACACTGTTATTCAAATGTCAGTGTCAACGAAGCAGAATCAGGATATTTTTTTGAGGCAGGAGGGCAAACATAAATTTTGATTTAAATAGTGCATTGTTATTCAATAACATAAATAATAGTCGTATCGTCATCGTAATCGTCGTAATAAAAAATGATGTCTCTACTAGCACGAGGTCCTGGGTCCGATTCCCGGGTTGGGTAAAAAGTATTAATGGGTTTTTAGATCAGAAATTTGTCAGTATCAGCCACGGAGTATGTATTTGTGTCCGGTTGATGGCAATAGGCTCGCCCTCTATTACATCAAACTTAAACATTACTGGCGAAATGTGGGTGTAGGTACTATTAGGTTCACTTCTGCCTAACCCATCGGGATTACAGGCGTGATGTTATATTATGTTACGTCTCACGCACGCAGTCAAGTAGACATTCCCCAGGATCAGCGTGTCTCACGCAGCTTAGCGCGTATTCAAGTAGAAAGCTGGCTGCAGCTGGGTAACGGCGCCGATCTGCCGAACCAGCGCCGAACCAGCGCAGCAACTTTGTGCCAAACCAGCGCCAATAAGCGCCGAACGTCGCCGACAAGTTCCGACCTGCTTATCGGCGTTGGTGCACCAGTTCCAATAAGCGCTTGCAGTTCGGCGCCGGTAGCCAGCTTTACTAAACTAAACTAAACTTAATTACTAACTAAATTAAACTCATAAACTAGTGCTTTTGCATTGTTACTAATAAAAATGAAGGTGATTCTGAAATAAAATGTTTATTTATTTTAATAAAAATAATTATTATCAAAACAATAACAACATTGCTGCCTGTTTGGTACCAAAACAAATGGTCTCAATAATTGAATGAAAAGTTTACTTAACTCAGTAATTTTCAACGGACATTTGGTCTTCAGTTTTACGTCGTTCAGTAAAACTTTTACAGTGTCATAACAATTTTACTGTCTCCTTTATAATTGAGTAATCGGGCAACATTTTTAAAGAATCGGAAGTGTTTGTGATTTTCAATTTTGTTTTTAATGCCTAAAACAACTGCTTCGTTGATCTTGTGGTCGGAAGTGTAAACATAATTATTTAAAGATTTCTTTTTCACTAGTAATTTCTCCTGTATAGTTTACAAACATTTAAACTGACATACATACAGCCAGACCCGGAACAACTACCTAACGACCATACAAATATTTATTTCGTGCGGGAAGCGAACCCGCGACATGCAGCGCAATAGCTGATAACTCAGCCACTGCGCCAACAGGGAATATGCATGAAATACAAACTCCTTTTATTTATTAAAAATGCCATGTATTGGCCCATAAAAACATTGTGGTACACTTGTTTAAGTTGCTAATACATCACTTATTTTACAATTTACTGTTTGATGTATCATGTTTTGTTGAAACGGAACGCACTTTCAAAACGTGTCGTCCTCGATAACGCCGGTAGTGACGTCAAAGCCTATGTGTCAAAAAAACACTTTTATTTGAAAAGTGCTTAAAGTTTCACTAAGATATTATTATAATATTGTTATTACTATTTTTACAATTAGTAAAAATATTCTATTAAGAGCACAAAATTTGACGTAAACAAGGCAGATTGTGGTCAATGACGTCACATCATGGCCGCGACAGCTACATTGCCACATACATTGCATTGCATTGCTACATTGTCATAAAAAATTGCAGGAGTTTTATATTATATTTAAGCGACAAGCAGTATTGAACTTAACTTTTAATACTTTTCTTCTGTTGTTAGTACTGTATTTTATATTTTAAGTGAAGAAAAAATGACGTGCACATTCCCTACCGTTAGTACAATTCTTTATCTACAGTTTTAACTCTGGGCATTGTAACACATTTGCGATGCCTCTTGCATAATGAATGTTGCGTTTACCTGCCTTACTTTTACACAAAACTAAAGAAAAAAACGCGTCTTGGATGTAGAGACTTGCGTTTCTCGCAAGCATCGTTATTGCAGCCGAATTTTTTCGTTGTTATTTAGCGATCGAAAGTTTACGACTGCGTCATTATCTGTGTCGAAACTGCCGGTCCTAAAGAATGTCCTAGCTTACTTTGTAAGTACAAGAAATACATTGACACAAAAATAATTTAGTCTAAGACATGGGTCTTTTCCAAATTGCAATACTCAAGGTCTCTTCTCCGTCTTCCATACCCAGTGTGAACCACCAACCTTTTTAAGAAAGACATAACTAAATTCAATTTCCTCCACAGCTGCATTCCTACTAACCCCAACACAATTTCGGAAGGTCCTAATTCCATTTCGCGAAGTGTTTGCCCATAACAGTTTCAGTATTGTTATTTTATGGGACATAAAGTTCGCGATATCAGTACAGTTATCGCCGGCCGATCTTGTATTTATTAGGGATTGGATAGGCTAAGTTCGGAATATCCTATAGTTTATAATGGAATAGCTCGTCTATGGTTGTTGTGTTCCTGTTTTACTTCAGATTAAGGGGGCTATCAGGGTTTTTAGAAAGGGGTGCAATTATTATAAAAGTTTATTGTTTATGAAAAGGATAACGTTGTTATTATATTGGACCAATGAAATTCTATTAGCGATAAGACCCACAGTGTATATTGATGTTGACATAACATAATTTATTATAGAAATGTTTTTATGGTGCTCCATAAAGAGACTTATCATTAACCTAACTTCTAAAAGAGGGCCGGAGTTTGAATACAAATACTCAAACCCTCTTTAGGAATAGCGGTTTGAATCAAGTCTAGCAAAGTAATACGACCTACCTGAATTCACAAAACTGTTATCGAATACCCGTATCTTTAATCTCGACCGCCTTTTTTTTGAGATTTCAAATATAATTTGGATTCCACCAGATTAACAAAATTCGTGAAATCTGTACCTATTTTTCACGAAATCATTTCTACAACGGAATTCTCTCTTGATTTACCTTATTGTGCTACGAACTACGATATGTTGTATTATCCAGCAATATAAGACACAACAAAGTTGCAATATTTTTGTATCAAATATTTTGTGCGCACAACTCCTTTATATCCCATTTACGAAAACACATCGCGTCCTTATTTTCAAATTATGTTTTCGGAAGGAAAACATATATCTTCGATCTTGTTTTATTAGTAAATAAAACCCTGCTGTAGAAGCAAAGATGAAAACAAACATAGTGTGTTGTGTTGTTCTCGTGTTTATATTCTGCATGTTTTGTGACTGATGTAGTTTTTATATAGACATATCCGTTTCATAAAATGTGTTTGTTCCGTTTGAATCTCAGCTAGTTTTTGTATGTTTATGTTTATGGATAAGTATAAGTTCAGTGTGTATACGTAAGTAGTGACAAGCTAACAAGCTAGTATCTTACTGGGATTGGAGACGAGTATACTCAGCTTAAAACATTCCCACTGCTGGCACGCGGGGCTCCTCCCTGCTAACTTTCATCATGGCTTGCACTTTGGCCGCAACTCGGCTGATGTGAAGCGATGACGCCGCCTAGAGTTGAGCACGCTTGCCTAGAAGAAACCGATTCACTCGAACTTTGAAGAGATCTATATTATAATCGGGAAACAAAGAAGACGGCATCACGGCAGACTTCTTCTTCTTTGCGTGTCGATAGACTCAAATAATACCCGACCAGTATGTTGCCACCTGCACAGCTCTGTCGTTGGCTTCGTTTAAATCCTGGAAGGTGCAGGTGGCTGTACAGGATGGGGAAGAAAGAAGGTGGGGCATATCCTGCAGAGGGGCTCCACACTGACATTGTCTTTGGGACGTCCCAAAGATAGATAATAAGATCGATGATACAGCATTTGGCCAGATTACTTCTACAGCGGCACACCTGGGCCCGCTAACGGTTAAGAGATTTCCAGATTAGCCACTTCAGTTTCTGTCCAGGGGCGAGATGTTCTGAGAGAAGTGAGGAGGGGTGTGATATCTGTTCCTCCACAATTCGCATCTTTGAATTCCACAGACTGGCGGTTCGCACAATAAATTACAATAATTCCCACAATATTAATTTTCACCGGTTTGAGCAGCGGTGAAAAAAATAATAACTCAAAGTAATGCTTGCTTAGGGTACGACCTCACAACTGACTTCGTAAACCACTGGTCGGCCTGTCCAGTGGTCCAGATGACTTACTTATTACTGTTATTAAATACACCAGTTTATTTAGTAAAGAAGGCTCTTCTCTCGTTTTACTATATACATACAATGCAAGATAAACTTCTTTCTCGTCGCTAGGTTCGAAATATATGAAAATATTGCATTTCACGGTAGAAAGATATTTAAGCTATTTATTTGGTGAGGTTAGAAGTCATCATCAAATAGCCTCACCAAATAGCCTCACCAAATAGCTTAAATATCTTTCTTTTTTTTCTTTTTCACAAAGGCTATGTTAGTAGACTCTACTGAATGCACCAGACGGACTCAGGTATTGTCACTCGTTTTCATCCGCCCCATTGCAGACAGCTTCCAAACGAGCGAGCTGTGGGGGGTTAATAATTGTATTTCGAATGCCCGATCAAAATATTTGGTTTTAGTACGTTATTTAAACGTCTAGTAGGACGAGGGAAAGTGTAGATTATTTTTGAATTTATCAAACCATACCGGTATTGTTTTTGTCCATGGAGTTGCAAATTCTGCTCAATAGAAGAAGAATGGAGAAGAGTGGGTCACTACAATACTATCATAAGTTATTAAGCCTTGTGACTGGGACTGTGTTTACATCTTTTCGTGTTCATAACATTTAAAATATACACTTTCGTACTTCTTTTATAATGTTCTAATTTAAATAAATGCTTTGAGTTTGAGTTTCAGAGACACAAAGGTAGAAATCGATAAAATAATTTCAACGTTCAAAGAGTTCTTATACTCAGCTTACTTCAATTAAATATCTTTGATTTTAAATTGTTTTTTTAAACAATAAAGCTAGGACGCGAACAAAACCACGAGCAATAGAAAATACGTTCATATTGCTCATCTTTTTCCAATCTATTCTAATATTATACAGATTTCAGCGCAATTCTCCGCTTTCAAATTTACAATTCTCCCCGTTTGTGCAGATTATTAGTTTAGCAACAAGATCGCGTTACAAAAGCCAATTATACCATCTAATCAGACCTCCAGGCTGTGAATGAACCTCAAATATTATGTTGTCCTGGTATCACATGAGTGATTTTCTCAAGCATAATGTTTAGGCGGCGCAGCTGAAAATCGTATCTTAAACTAAACGTACAAAAAAGTTTTTTTTTTTTTAGGAAAGATGTCGTACATAGCTTGATCAAGCCGTTCATATGTTAGTAGATAACATTTCGGTAGTGAAAACAAAAAATATTATTTAGCATAATTCTGCATTAAGTCCGCCTTTGTCCAGTTTTTTTACTTTCTTAAAGTTTTAATAAATAAATAAATTCTAAGTTTGGTGGCGCGTCCATAATTCTGTTTTTCTGGGGATGACCATCATTAAAATGAAACTATACTAGTTTACTAGAAATTACAAATTTTATTTTTATTCAGTATTAGTTTTTCTATCTAATGACGGGTTTATTTTTATATTTAGGGCTAGGGCTATTTTAGGGTTATACTTTATCATCGTATTTATTGGTTTTTATGTACAAAATTAAACTTTTTTTCGACTACTTTTTGTTTCGAAAGTATATTTTGTGTACATAATTTACATGTACATGTACATTTTGACGGCCCGAAAGGCGCAGCGGTAGTGAGGCTGCCTTACGTTCGTTGGGTCCCGGGTTCGAATCCTGGTAGGAGCAAATGTTTGTTGAGCGTAGACATTTGTTTCAGTCATGGATGTTTATATGTACATTCAGTCAAAAAAGTATCGGGAATGGATGATTTGTTTATGGTTCCAAATTCAAATTTTTGTTTTTTTGTAGTTGTTAGATTGGCACAACTGTTTTCCATTTTGGCGCGGAGTTTGAGTTGCATCTGTTATTTATATTAAATACAGTGCTGGTTTTAGTAATATCATATATAGTGTGTATTGCGAATTTCATAATGGACAAAAATATCGAACAAAGAGTTTGTCTTAAATTTTGCATCGCCAATGGAATTTCGTGTTCGGAGTCACTGAAAATGTTACAGAAGGCTTACGGTGAATCGACTTTATCAAAAACTCGTGCTTATGAGTGGTTCAAAGCGTTCAAAAGCGGTCGAGATGTGATGGAAGATTTGCCTCGCTCTGGTAGGCCGTCAACGTCTGCAACTGAAGTTAACATCGCAAAAGTGAAGAAAATAGTGACTGAAAATCCCCATTCAACTCTGAGAGAGATAGCCGCCCAACTTTCTGTATCTCACGAGTCGATCCGTACCATTTTAACTAATCATTTGGGTATGAAACATGTTGATGCTCGGCTAGTCCCAAAAGATCTGAATTTTCTCCAAAAACTCAATCGCATGAAAGTCGCTGAGGACATGCTAGAACGAGTCAGTTCGGACCCAACATTCATGAAACGCATTATTACTGGTGACGAGACGTGGGTTTACGAGTTTGACATGCAAACTAGTCAACAAGCTTCGGAGTGGCGCCTTCCAACTGAACCGAAACCGAAAAAACCACGCCAAAGTCGATCAAAAGTCAAAGTCATGTTGACTGTTTTCTTTGACTATAGCGGTGTTATGCACTCTGAATTCTTACCGGAAGGTCTAACAGTAAATAAAGAATATTATTTGAGCGTTATGCGGCGTTTAAGAGAGCAAATTCGACGAAAAAGGCCAGATTTGTGGAAAGAAAATTCTTGGATTTTGCACCACGACAATGCGCCTTCGCACAAGGCTATCATTGTGAACGAATTTTTGACCAAACACTCAACAAATACCATCCAGCAACCACCATATTCACCAGATATGGCTCCTGCTGACTTTTTTCTTTTTCCTAAACTCAAATGACCACTTCGTGGCACCCGTTTTCAATCGATAGAAGACATAAAGGAGAATTCGCGGCGAGAACTGAATTCAATTCCGGAAGCAGCGTTTAAAAAATGTTTTGATGAATGGATTATTCGTTGGCGCAAGTGTATCGTTTCTAAAGGAACATACTTTGAAGGTGATAAAATAAATTTGGATGAATAACAGACATTTTGTATATTATTGATCCTTTCCCGGTACTTTCTTGACAGAGTAGTATACTAAGTATGTATTTACAAACAAAAATTATCTATGTAGTATATCAACTATCTGGTGTCCACGACACAAGCCTCGTTGCTTAGTGTGGCGCTAGATGGCGCTGTGTGTAATGTCCAGCGATATTTATTTATTTATTTATATTTATAAGAAGTTATTGCAATTTTAAAAGTGTGATACTTAGTTTTGCAGGCCAGTGTAGATATCCAAATAAGTCTTGATATTTTTTTTGACGTAGAAGCTAACTACATGACTGGCTAAATATGTGTAGGGTATAGTGTGGGTGTACTGTACAAGCCTCTGCATAACCCTAAGGGGAAATCATAGCGTGAGGTTATGTTATGTTTTAGGACAACAAATGATGTGTAGGTAGCTTGCTAGAGGCTATTGAATATGGATCCGTATTTCATTTACTTTACTAACTTTTGAGGAGCTCATGGCTTAATAATAACAGCCGCACGGGTCCATCTCCGTGGTTAAGCAGTGCTTGCCTAGGTCGATCCGTGGATGGGTGACCATCATAACATACCGAGTTTCGTCCTTGAATTAGAAAGCACGTTGGTCCCGGCTGTCATTTGTAAATCTTTGCCAGTTGTTACGAGTAGTCAGAAGCTCGTTGTCTGGTATTGCCCAGTTGGGTTGTGGAGGTCAGATAGGCAGTCACTCCATGTAAAATACTGGTATTCAGCTGCATTCGGTTAGACTGGAAGCCGACCCCAACATTATTTGGAAAAAGGCTAGGCAGATAATGATTTAGTTTATATACTTTGGAGGTTTTAATATCTTATGATTTCATTTCATTTATTTCACTAACAATTTTTACATCGTATCAAAAACTAAAACAACACACAAATATTACGGATAGTGAGAACTGTTTAACAAACAGTATTGATATTCCGTAAAGGCACGGTCATTGAAATCAAGTGGGTCCCGTAGGATCGTAATATTCATAGATGTGCACGTATTTTAGGATTCCCATCTCCATTTGGATAACTTGTATTTTATTTTGTTAGGATTCAATTTAGTATTTACGTTTACCCTCAATGGAAATCCCCACGGATTTAAAAGGGAACTAAATGATGCTGTGATGTTATATATTATATTTCTGGGTATAATAAACTGGCGAAATGTGGGTGTAGGTATTTGTAAGGTACACCTCTGTTTAACCTCTGTTTTATTAATAATCGTGATGTTATAAAGTATTCTGGAAGTTAAAACTTGAATTTAGTTCCGATGAATTTGGTTTGAATTGAGTTTGATAATAATCAAACTCGGTTCAAACCAAATTCATCGGTCCCGTGGGTCTTTCATTTTTGTGGGTTGCAAAAGACCAGTTACATAATTTTCACATAATCTCAATGAGGACGAGTACTTCATCTTTTTCTCGTCGAACCTATTTCAAAGATTATAAAAACATGTTTGACAAATAAATTCAAAGTTTATTTAAACAATAGATTGACCAAATCTTGGTCACGTCAATAGCATGTTTTGGTTCAACAATCGCATTCTAAAACAAGTAAGATATGACATGAAAAGGAAAGTAATTCATCAACTCGTCCCACATGCTTACGCCCCATTTGGGAAGAGTTGATGAAAATCAAAATAAATAATATTTTAGAAGCCATTTAATTGAAGTCGCAATATTTATTCAAATGGCTCACGTAGAAACGGCTAGATCGTTATGGTTTCTAATATGTTGAGGACCCACATTTAAAGTTTTTATTGGTTGTGCGTATGTTTCATTTTTAACCCTGTCTGGGGGCTTAGCCCTAGCTGGGGACCTTGAATTTATTTGAGGTCACTACAGTATAATCCAGTTGAGCAGTACCTATGCAACCTTATCGAGTTGAAGTGCAAAAATAAATCTTTTTTAAATCATATACTGATAAATGTATCCCGCCCGAGGAGCCCGTGGCTAAATAATAACAGCCACTCCGGTCGATGTTTAGAGTAAGCCGTGCTTGCCTAGGTTGGTCTGTGGATGTGTGACCACCAATTACATACAGGGTTTCCTCCGTGCCTCGGAAATCACGTTAAGCCGTTGGTCCTATAGTTGGTGCTATCATTTGCAGATCTTTGACAGTAGTTACAGAGGTAGTGACCCAAAAAGTCTGACAACCAGTCTTACCAAGAGGTAGGTATCGTATTACCGAGTACTAACTGGGTTGTGGAGGTTAGATAGGTAGCCGACCCCAACATAGTTGGGAAAAGACTAGGCAGATGATGATGATCTTGGAGTCGGCTTCCAGTCTAACCGGATGCAGCTGAATACCAGTATTTTACATGGAGCGACTGCCTATCTGACCTGCACAACCCAGTTAGTACTCGGTAATACTATACCCCTTGGTAAGCCTGGTTATCAGACTTTTTGGGCCACTGACTACCTCTAACGACTGTCAAAGATTTACAAATGTCAGCCGGGACCAACAGGGGATGTAATGGTCGGTCACCCATCCACAGACCAACCTAGGCAAGTACTGATTAACCTAAAGATTGACCTGAGCGGCTCTTATTGTTTAGCCACGAGCTCTTCCGACACCCACCATAGTTGGGAAAAGGCTAGGCAGATGGTGGTACTGATAAATGTATCCCGGAACATTTTCTAATGAATATCTTCTAACTATTCCAGCGTTACCGCCATCTCCACCTGTGCTGAAGGCAGACAAGGATCGCTACCAGCCTGGAGAGGTGCTGCAAGCGAATTGCACGTCTTCACCTGCAAGGCCTGCCGCCAACCTCACCATCTACATCAATGATGAGCCTGTAAGTGTACTTATCATCAATATGTATCAACCTTAAAATGATCCTAGGAACGACGATCTTCGCAAGGAGGTTGGTAGCAACTGGATGAGAGTGACCGAGAATCGAGTTATGCGGCTTGCAATTTAAAAAGCTGTACAGCAGTTGACTGTTGTAGGCTGATGTTAATAATGATGTCTTTATATGAAAAAAATATCCCGAAAAAGTAATATAATTAGAGAGTGACTAAAACTACTTGAAGTTTTTTCTTTTAGATACAAATAAAACTTCAACAAATAAAACTTCGACATGTCTAAAAGTATCTTCTATTCATAAAAAAACCGGCCAAGTGGGAGTCAGACGCATGAAGGGTTCCGTACCATCGTAGTAGGGGAGCATCCCTTTAATTTTGAATTTGTTAAAATTTTGTTGTTATAGCTGCATTAGAAATACACATTCTGTGAAAATTTCAACTGTCTACTCATTACGGATGAGATACAGCCCTCTGACAGACAGACGGACGGACGGATGGACAACGAAGGCTTAGTAATAGTGTCCGTTGGTTACCCTTCTGGTACGGAACCCTAAAAAAGTCTAAGGAACTTTTCATTAGACAAAAGTTTAATGTTGAATGTTATACAATTTTAATGGTTATAAACGACCTAATTTGTAGACGTAAAGTTTTGTAATTAGATTACTTTGTAGGCCACCTGTAACTTAGACACTTGTTATTTCAACAATGCCTGTAAAAAGGCAGGTGGCTCTTTTTAATATTGCTCATTATTCATCTTTATAGCTTTAGCTTTTTCTTTTAGGTTAGGTTTTTCTTTTTGACACTCTTTCGTCATTACCTACTTGCTGTATTATTTATAAGCTTGTTATTCTATATAATAGTATGTATTAATTATTTTCTTTGTTGTACTGTAGCCTGAATTGTTCCTGGGCAAACGTCTCCCCCCATTCTTTCCACTTTTCTCGATGTTCCGCCTCCTCTCGCCAATTAACGAGAAAGGCTTTCAAGGCGTCTCGCTATCTGGGCCTGCGGGACTATTCGTAAGAGATACCGTGGCCCCGGAATACAAAGGGCGAAGAGGGAACATGGACGGGTTTTACTCAGTAAAAGTCTGACACTCCCTCCCGCTCCGCCCGGAAGGAGTCATTTGATGATTTCCCATCCGAAAAAAAAAAGCGTCCCGCCATCTTCTATCTTTTACTTTTAATTCTGAGTAGACCAGGTATATAATTGACTAGTATAACAAGAGGCCAGTTTAACAATCCAAAGTTCATTTCTACCGTAATACTGTAAACCATCAGGCCAGCTATTTTGCTCTCCCTAAACTTTTTATCTCTTTTTATTTCTGCCTTATTCGTTGTCTATATACATCAAAAAGGTAATCCTTAGGTTAGTGAGTGAATAGTTGTCATCAGGTTATCAATTTATACCCATTTATTGATATTACCTTAAATATCACAACAAAAGAATGCCAAATAATGCCTTTGCCGTATAACCATGCACATTCTAACACAAATCTTCATCACATTCCAGATCCGGTCATCAGAGACGAGCCTCCATCCGTCAGAAAGCGGTCTACTCTGGACCAGCGTCAAGGCTGACGTGAAGGTGACTCCAGAGCTGTTCCTCAGCGGCCGGCTGAGGGTGGCCTGCCTCTCTACAGTGTATGAGGTGTACAAGAGCTCAGCCAACCTTGACTTCTTCACGCCAGACACGGATCCGAGACCAGAGAGGAGTGAGTTTTAATTTTCCAGTACCTATATGGTATTTATAGCCAAGGGGTATATCATTATGGGCCTGTGGACGGTGAGCAATGGTCTAGCTCGCCGTCCGTCCGTCTCATGACGACAGGCCGTGTCGACGGCGCAGGAGTGTTCCACGCGCACCTCAAAGAGATGTCAGCAAAAGGTAGGGGTCCGCAAGGGCCATTTCCTGACGGGGCTGCGGGACTGTTCGAAATAGATACCGCGGCCCTGGAACACAAAGGGCTAAGAAGAAACATGGATGGGTTTTAGTCAGTAAAATCTGACACTAACTTTCGCTCCGCCCAGAGCGGGAGGGGTCATTATTTGATGATTTCCTATCCGTAAAAAAGGGGGTATATCTGGGTATACCAAATTACCCAGTCGCCAGGTTGTAGAGGTCAGTTAGGCAGTCACTCTATGTGTAAAATGCTACATGTAGTTTTCAGTTGCATCTGTATAGACTAGAAGTCGATACCAGCATAGTTGGTCAAAAGCAAGACAGGTAGTAGAATGGCAAACAAGTCAACACGACGGCCTATCGTGATGACAAGTGGTTAACGCCATCTGCAATACTAGAAATATGCTATAAGTGGCCATAATGCGCTGATGCTTCTCATTGGTAAAAATGTCTCTCAGGTGTCTGTTATTTTAATTCTCCTATTTCTAGTCCAGAATGATCTTAATATATTTAAGGGCGCTATCATCGCGAACACTCGCCTGTAATGTAACAGTTCAGATTCAAGCATTACATTAGTGAGTGTGGATTACCTAAAATTCTTGATCTTAAAATCAAATCTTGGATTGCTAATTCTCCCTGACCGGGAGTGTCAACTTATACAGTATAATGCTCAATAATGAATATTGAATTGTTATTATCCTGGGCTCTTTTAAGTTACCGCCTAAAAAACATTGTGGACTGCAATAATTCAGTATTGAGTGTTGAATATTACATCGGGACTTCTACTGTTTCAAGACATCCGTAATGTTATTGTCCGGTTTTAACTCGATAACTTTTAATGTACGATATAGGAATTCGAAGTTAGTTTTTCATCTGTGTCATAGATGGCGTTGTGGTACTATTTGTCCTATGTATCTGTAGTACTTTTTGTAGTGCCGCTACACCATACAATACACATAGTTAAGTGCCTAGCTGGGTTCGAACATAACCCACCACTGATGTGAAAAACTGAGGCCGTTTTCACTGGTAACTACGACTCTTTATGTATTCGCAATCTGGCATCAACATCATCTATCTGCCTAGCGTTTTCCCAACTATGTTGGAGTCGGCTTCTAGTCTAACCGGATGCAACTAAATACCAGTATGGAGCGATTGCCTATCTTACCTCCATGGAGCGACTGCCTATTTGGCCTGGCCTCCACAACCCAGTAAGTACTGGGTAATACGATACCTCACTTGGTAAGTCTGGTTGTCAGACTTTCGGGCCACTGACTACCTGTAACGACTGTCAAAGATCTACAAATGACAACCGGGACCAACGGCTTAACATGCTCTCCGAGGCACGGAGGCAACTCGGTTTGTAATCGGCGGTCACCCATCCATGCACCAACCTAGGCAAGCGCAGCTTAACCTTAAGATCGACCCGAGCGGCTGTTATTCTTAAGCCACGAGCTCCTCGACGATTTGCAATCTTGAATATTAATATTTATTTCTTTGTCTGATTCCAGTCACCCACAACGGTGCATCCAAGTGCTTTCAGAGTTGGATTCTCCTGCTTTTACTGTTTCTTCTACCAGTGGTGATGGGCCAAGATTACTTGGTGCCCATGCAGGACTACGAAGACTATGACGAAAAATATAGAGATACCGTTGCATTTCCGTCACTCCTTGGTTGAAAGAAAAGGGACTTTAAAACATACGAATTTAGTGTGATATTAATAATTTTAAACAAGATACTTTAAATAAGCATTACACTGTTTTTGTAAGAATTGTTATGTGTATTTTTTAGTTATTTTCAGTTAAATTTTAAAGTCGAACTCAAAGGTTAAAAATTATGGCATTTGACATGCCTCCAGAATTAAAATTGCATGTTTTATTGATTCTGAAATAGGTAACGCTCTAAAACAAACATCTTCACCACTGAAATCGTTCGATCCTTGAGTTCAACTGATAAAACAAATAGGTACATGCAATATTGTCATTGGTACCAATCGCTTGGTTACCCTGATTTGAAGTAAAGTGCAAAAGAAATTAGAGCTTGATGTACAAGGGCAGGTCTACACAGATGAGAAACTAACTCTAAGCTCATACTTCAAAACTTTTTTTTGTCGAATTATTAGGTACAGTCAATATTCTGCATTACTTGACCCCTCTTATAAAGAACAATGGGGATAAAGGAGCCAGTTAATACTGTTAACTAACTGACCTACATCATATTGCTTCAACCATTACTTACATCTGGTATTTGTTGAAAAAACACAAGTCCAAGTATGTATTATGTTTTCCAAAAGATGATGGTTGGTATTTCGTTGAAATCTAAAATTGTTTTTAGAACAAGAAGTGCAGCATGTAGATCACGCTTTAAACAACATTTTTATCGGTTTATACTCGTATTAAAGATTATTTAAATTATCACTTTGCTTTGCACCATCTGTTTATTATTCCCCACACAAAAGAAATTTGCTTTCATTCCAAATGATTACTGTAACTTTGTACATTCCATTTTCTATGTAATAAATAATATTCTACACTGTTGTAAGTCTTCATGTAAATAGTACTATCTTTCTAATGTACACATAAGATATTGTGATAAAGTAATGGCTACCAAGCTCCGTAGTATATGTATAGTTTAGGCTGCGTTTTCACCAGAGATGTATGCGGAGGACTAGCGAAGAATTTTCGTAACCAGTCATAAAGCTAGAATAGTTCCAGCTTTGAAAAAGAAGCGAAATTACTGTACGCCTATATAGGTGAACCGTTACTAAATGAATTGCTGAAATTACGTTAACTACAAGGTGAATTTGATACTATGATTAAAAGTTAAAGCAGGATATTTTCCATGTTTCCTATTTCTTTTGAGTTTCCAATAATTTCGGCATTGTTACAAGCGCCATTTGTTAATGGCGCTTGTAACTGCCGAAATTATTGAGAGAAATTACGGAGAAGTTATTACGGGTGGGTGTTTCAGCATATAAAACGAATAGTAAAGATGGCAAATATCCCGTTTTTAGTGTTAATCATGTCATCTTAAAAACTTGAATTTGACATTCTTAAAAATCCACTTTTGAGTGCAGATGGCACTTAATTTTACCTATATAAAACTAAACAAGATTTGGTTGCTGGATGGTATGTCTATACTAGTTGTGACTTGATCGTTGAAGAGCGATGGCGAAAATTTTATGGACCATTTGGATAACAAGTCAAAATAATAAAATAGAAAAATGTTGCCTACTTACAAAAAAACAAAAACCTTTTCTGAATTTTATGTTATAGTCTTTCGTGTTGTAGTCTTCATCTTATGACCGCAAAAAATGGCGCAGAGTATCATGTACTTAAGTTTTATAGCAAAAGAGCCGTGCATTATAATTATTTGAATTTTGCTCCTGTCTAAAATGTTATGTTTTCGTTTAGAAGCGATGTACCTGGTTGGTCTCACACACATTTCTTGCCGCAGATTTCTAATGAAAACGCAGCCTAACTGAGAAAATAAAATTTTCATAGAACGTAAATGTATGTACAGTTTCCGTATCACACGAAATTGTTTTGATTTTGTTTATTAAGAGGTAATCACTCTGTTGTATACTTTGGAAGAACAAAATATAGTTTAATTATGTAATTATGACTGAAACTACGTTGAATGTGTTGTGTTGAGTATGGCGGTGATCAGCAGAAGTAACAGGTCTATATCTGTTCTCATTGTATTTTACTCTTACTTAGCTTCATGCCTAGGAATTTCTCTTAAATTTTATTTGAAAGGAGCAAAATAGTAGAGAGTGGACCTCAATGTATGAGTTTGGATGAGTTTTTCTCCATCTAACTCCTCTTTGATGAGTGAATATAAATGTCCAAAAAAAATGTATGTTGCTTATTAGACTCTAAACTTTAATTGGTACAGTTGAAATAATTCTAACTTTATTATTACTATATGAAAAAAATATTCAAATTGAAGCATTTATTCTTTGAAATTTCGTTACTAATCCTAAACGTCCTTAAGTTTTAGTATTTTTTTTCACACAAATATTTGTCACTTTATTCTTCACAAAGTGTAAAAATAAAAACCACTCATTTCGCACTATTCGGCCCGCAGTGACTGACGTAACAACCACTTTGTAGTGCAACAGTGTTTCAAACGAAGTTTGAACCACCACAAACAGAGTTGCTAATTTAGCAGATACCCCAGCCTTAATGTGGGAATGATGAAAAAAAGTGTTACATTTTGGCCTTTTAAAAAGGACGAATATCCCTTTCAAACAATACCTTTGCGATTCTATAAAATGTGAATGTTTAAAGTTTAAAATTTATTATTTTGAACGTAAGAGCCTAACCAATAGAACATACGATTAAAATTACTATACCTAAGTTAATCTTAACATCGAAATAAATAACTATACCTTAGTATCATAGTATTATACAATTTGTAAATATCAACCAATTGATATTATTTGTTACCCCAACAAGTTGACAATTGCAGTCTAACCTGACTCTGATAAATCATTAATTTTAGTGCTACAGATCGTATCCCAACCAAAGCGGTAATCGCACGAACACTGGACCGTCAAGTCTATTTTGTTCCTCGAACCCAAACGCGTCTTTGCACTGACAGACCCGCCTTCCAGTTCCTCAAATAAATGAGTAACTTAAAACGTATTTGTGCGACGGATTGATTTGGTTGAAATATTATCATCATCATCATCATAACATTCGCCTTCCCTTATCCCAATTTATGTATTTGAGGTCAGCGCAGCAAGTCTTCTTCCTCCATACCTCTCTATTAATCTTCATCTCATCAGACACCAATATGATAATTATACTTACGAAATGATTTCAGATATTTTCTAAAAATGCAACTTGGCGAGAATGTCATGTCATCAATGTCTGGCCTTCGTCCTAATTCATTTAGGGATCTTCTTCCTTACTACTTTATGACTCGTCTACTCATCAAACTTTTCACCTTTCGTGCCATATCATCCTTCACACAGTCGAAATGATACCTATTTACTTGTTGAGAATCTGATCACAGGGAATTGTACTGCAATAGTTACATAGATTCCTATAAATGCATACAGGCCAATACATAACAAAACCATGACCTTACCAACATTATAATGTTCAGAAAGAAAAATAATTATTTACAAGCACAGGAACTACAAAAATAATAATAATCAAAAATAATCTAAAACTAAATAATGAAAAGAAGACCTGTGTGAGGCCAAAAAGGCTCCTATCTCATCATGATGCTGCGATAAATGAAAAACAAATACCGCAGCGATGGTATTCTGATAGGGCCCACTGTTCACAGGATGGGAAGGTTCGTAGGAAGCTTCCCCACGAGAGAGCACCGAGTGCTTGTCACTTGTCAAAATTATCTGGTGTGGAAAGTGACCGATCAGTGTCAAAACAAACCACTCAGCGCCATCTCGTGGATTTTATTTGTATGTTGTCTTTCCGAATTGTATAAACTTGGTGTGTTTTAAAAAAATAATAAATACTGTAAATGTAGTCAATACTTGGGAAATAAGACTTTTTACAATGTCTCAGCTAACTTGACAAGGTTCTTTTTGCTCTTAAATTGACATTTAAGACAACGGAAAGGATTTCACAAAGGATTATCCAACACCCCCTGGTGTTGGAAAATCCTTTGTGAAATTAGAATGTAGAAAAAAAACAGCTGTTCCATAAATTTTAACCATGCAGGAATTGTACTCTTGTAGGTAACAGCTTAACAGTAATTTCTATGTGGTTCAGAATGATGTTTTGGTACTACGTGGTAACCATTTTTGTGACGAGTCCCTTCACCCTGTATTGAGAAATGGTAATGAAAAAATGAGAAAAAGATAATGAACTCTAAGGCACGGACTTGTCATAATGTAACCTGTGAAATTTAGTCTGAGTGTTTAATTCTCTTGCTTGCCACGTTTGTCACACATTTTTATTCATGCTCTGCCTATTTTTTTACTTGAAAATTAACTGCTGTGATTCCTCCTATTACGAGTATGTATTGAAATCTATTTGATTATTTTAAAATTCTTACTCACTGCTTCTATAGCAATATACATTTTTAAGATAATCCTTTTTATTATTATTCTAATAATTTTAATACTAAATGTTACACAAAGCACGAATTGTTTGATAATTTTTAATTGTTGGTTGTTTGTCCAAAGATTTTATTAATTAATCAAAAGAAAATTGTAAATAAAATAAATTTTTGAAAATATTTTTTCTTGTGATTTTATTATACAGGGTTACTGGTAATTCGACGTATTCCTTGCAGGAAGTCATAGCAGGGATAAAATGCAAGAAATTAAGCCACCAAATTTTCTACCAAAATTGGTTTTTGAGTTAGATTTTTAGCTTTTTTATGAAAAATCCCAGATTAAATCATTTATACGCAATTTAAAAACGACTTACGGCGCGACTGTACTGATATTTAAGTTATTATCATAGCTGACGACGCAACAGACTTTTCTTAATAATTAAAAGTTCAAAATTGCCTAAAACTATGGCAAAGATCTCTAACGAAATATTTTTTTTTTTTGTAATTTTTACCATTACTTCATATAAAAATGTTTTATAGTGAAAAAAAAAAAATGCTACGCCAGATGTACAAATTATTAGAAAAATATCCTTGTCTTATCAGCTATCTGAAATGGTATAAAACTTATAGAAAAGTCTGGACTACCTTATGAAAATCGTTTTTGATTTAGTACAGGAAGGCATGCATCTCATAAAGGTATTCGGGAAATCAAATTAAATGAAAATTAAATGTCAGTACAGTCGCGCCGTAAATCGTTTTTAAATTGGCTTTAAATGATTTAATCTGGGATTTTTTCATAAAAAAGCTAAAATCTAACTAACTCAAAAACCACTGAATTTTGATAGAAAATTTGGTGGCTTAATTTCTTGCATTTTATCCCTACTATGACGTCCTGAAAGGAATACGTCGAATTACCAGTAACCCTGTATTGTGGTTCCAATAGTTTCCTTTATTCGTTTAATGTGACGTTCGCAATGGGCCTCATCAGAAGGCTGAAAGTCACACCAAGAGGACAATGGAGCGGGCTATGCTCGGAGTTCCTTGCGTGATCGATTCAGGAATGAATACATCCGCAAGAGAAGTCCTTCATTGTCACTAGTACCATTAACAGTTCCATGATAGAACTAGTGTTGTTTTTTATAATCACTACTTCCATCCAAGAATTGCCAAACTTAAGTGGCAGTGGGCAGGGCAAATTAGGGGCCAATGGGGCCAAAAAGTTCTGGAGTGGCGACCGCGAAGCGGAAGACGTTGCGTTGGAAGGCCTCCCACTAGGTAGGCTGGTGACCTGGTGAAGGTTGCAGGGATCCGCTGGATGCGAGTCGCACGAGACCGGTCAATGTGGCGACACTTAGCGGGTCTATGTCCAGCAGTGGGCATCTTTTGGCTGAAATAATTATGATGATGATACGTTTAATCCGTTACAAATCATCATCATCATCAGCCTATTAATGTTACCACTGCTGGGACACAAGCCTTCTCTCTATCAGAGGGAATGGGCTATAGGCCCAGTGTGGATTGGTAGATGTCACAATCATGTCTTCGAATTTTTTGGTTCTAGGACATGTCGGTTTCCGATTCAAATATAATTATGCTATAAGCACCATAGTGCGTTTAGTTCGACTGATAGATGCTAAGAAGTATACCGAGGTGTCAGTTTATAAGTCAGTGGCAGTGGTAAACTTGAGGCTCAAAGTAAGACAAAAGGCTTAGCCTAACGACGATTCCTATTGGGTAAAAAGAGCCTTTGAGCCTTTTAAAATAAAATATGTGTTGTAGCTTTAAATTCCCCCAATAATAATCCGACCTAAACTGACCCTTGCTGCCCTCCCATCAATGACGCACTAAGCTGAGGCCCGAACCCCACAAGGGGTGCCCTTGGTGATCGTTCATTTAACGAAAATCCTTAGCTCCTAAGCCCTGGCTGGGGGCCTTAAAGTGCAACCTTAGGGAGTTGCATTTGCGAGTAGTCATTCTTAAGAAAAAAAAAAATACCGTAACGCCCTATTTTTCTAGTGGTGGGAACGACAGCGGCCTAATGTTGGTTTGGGTTCGATTCATAGAAGTAACGAACTTTGACAGAATTCCCTACAATAAAAATTTCAATATTATTCTTATTTTGAACCCAGTGGCAATCGTTTCGCCCCCTAGATCTTAAGGTGGAAGCGCCAGGGCAGTGTGGAGTGCTTGATTAAAATATGAATCGCGGCCGTAATAAATATGGTTTTATTGAGCTGTAATTAAACTCATCATATAACCTTCTAGGTTCATTTAAACCCATTAAATGACTTTTTAATCAAATAGTCATTCAAATGGTATTTAATGAACTCAAGAGGATTGTACTCATGATTATAAACGTAAATACATACGTAAGACGGGCACGAATCATATTTTGACCGGCAGATTGCAAAAAAACATAAGTTTAAACGCGGAATATTCTGGTGCTTTCACCTAAAGTGAAACTCAACATAACTAAGAAGAAGACGAATTAAGAAGAGAAGAGATATCCCGTAAGTGACGATATAAGTTTAGTTTTAAACAGTGTTTCAACATAACTTGCAAAATATGAAATATGGTTAGTAATATAATTACTATAAATACCTACACTACGAAAAAGTATGTATTGTTTATATTCGTGAGAAAGTTCAAACTTACGACGACACTTCTATACAGAGTGTAAACAGACTCTTCACGAAGCCGTCAACCAAGCATTCTGTACGTCAAACTAAAGTAACTTTTTTTTTGGGCGTTAAAACTCAGGTTTTTCGGTAGGACTCAATGTGACGCACTTAAAACATTGTGCTGATGGATTTATTTAATAGTACGAGGGTCGTGAAGGTGTTTAAAGTAAAAACCATACATTAAAAACATGTATTAAAAAATAAACTTGTGAAAAAGTTGGAACATTGACCCCCAATATCTTCGTAACTGGAAGGCTCCCAGGTATGCTCTAGAACATAAAAATGATCGTAATCGTCAAGTCGTCAAGACTCTTTTTACACTCTTTATAAAGAATAAAGAGACGCATAACCTACTTACCGAACCCGAATAAACAAAGACGTGGTACAATAGTTACATCTGATCTAATCCAATCCCTGGTGCAATCTAAAATCCAATCAACCTGGTTCCAGTTCAATATGTCGCTTCTGGATTTAACGTAATTCTTCTATCGAGGCTACTTTGTCTTGCAATGAATCGATATGCGCTGTACATATTTTTTTAAGCACACTGAAAGAATGTACGGTACGTAGAGGGTTCTTGGCTACAAAATACATACATGAAATCTCTGACACGGTTTCATCTAAGGTCGGTCTAATGATATGTGACCATATATTCATGATTACACATTTGGGACAAAGGCGTGTTCGTTTATGTAACATAACATAACATCACGCCTGAAATAACCGGAGGGTTAGGCGCAGGTAGGTATGCCTAAATAGTACACCCACATTTTGCCAATTATGTTTAAGTCCCATGTAATAGGGTGCGAGCCTATTGCCATCAACCGGGGACAAATCCAGACTGGGCTGCCACTGGGAAACAACCTTAGGACCTTACGCTGGGTTCTCGCTTATTACGCCAAAAATATTGATATTCCTGCCACAATATTTCAACACATATAAAAATAAACGCAGCCTAATTGTCTCCTATGAATGAGTTGAGAATTATGAGCACACTGCAATTAGAACGCGCTAGAAAAATCAAATTAAAACCTCTAATGAACAAACATAGCAGGAGGCGGTTGCCGGTTAGTAGCGCAGAGTAGTCGTCGGAACTAGTGCAGCGAAGATACATAGGACCTACCAGCCCTCTCAACGTTGACGAAACGAGACTCATTGTATAAAGATCAAAATAGTTACGAAAAGGCACTTTTGTGATGGTCTTTTGTTTAGTTGGCGAATCGAGAAAGTTAGCAGACGGGATGTAGCCGATATTTAGGAGATTGTTGATATTTCAATCATCAAACGAATGGTTTCACCATCCATATCTAAAGCACTATCTGGTGACACTTTGAAAAGGAATACGAAATATTGAAAATTAAAACTCGATGAAAAAATTCTAAGTTAAATTATTGTAAGTACAAAACCAGCGCGTTTTATTTAGCTGACGTTCGGTTTCAGAAAAAAACGGTCAACTTTGATTTGAACGTTTGATTTTTACACGACTATAATTTACATTCCATTTGAAATAAGGTGATTTGAGTTTGAGTTTGAGTTTGATAGAGTCGTATCCGCAAGACATAAAAAATGAGCTTCAATATTAAAACCCTCTGTTCCTGCCTACTCTGCGCAACGTTATTCAAAGTGTTCTTGTCGCATAGTTAGTCTCCGCAGCTTCCGCCAGGGGCGCTGGCGCGCGCCACAAAGCGTCAGAAGAATTTTATTCTGCCTCAACTCTGCACCAATTTATTTACTATGCCGCGATGCGCATTGATTCTCTTTGTTTGTTATGCTAATGAAGTACGCAGGTGGCAGTTTTCTTTAAATAAAAACATAAATATTTCGCACGATGATATGAGTATGAATTGTGAAGGTAATAATGAGAACAAACAATGTTACACGTGTGCGTTTCAGAAACAAAGTATTTTTATAATGAAATTCTCCAATTAAGCTATTTTAATTGGCCTGTGGAGTAGACCACAAGGAGCGTAGCGTAATGTTATAATGTTTATTAAGTCAAAAAACTGCAACAGGCAATGGACCTTGCGAATTGAAGATTAGGATACAGAAAAACTTTTGACTTTCAGAATAAAGGTCTCTATAAACGTAACTTGTGCTTTATTTTATTACCAGCTAAGTAGGAGCATGCGATTTAGCGACGCTTTATTCCTATCGCACGAGATCGGTATTTTTATGTTTTTACCCAGATTTAATGATTAACCTTAGGTTAGGTTAGCTTTCAGCTTAGGATAAATTGAAAGTGTTTGATTGATTAAAACTGTTCGTTATTCCATAATATGATATACTTAGTTCATAACATAACATGTAACATATTAACATCACGCCTGCAATCCCCGAAGGGTGGGTCAGGGGTGTCTCCAATTATAATATACCCATATTTCGCCAGTCATGTCCCGTGTAATAGGGGCGTATTGCCACCAACCGGACACAAACCTAGACTCCGTAGCTGATACTGAGAAAATTCCTAATGGAAAAACCCCCTAACAAAAGTGTTAGGGGGTTTTTCCATTAGGAATTTCGGGTCGGGTAAAGACCCGACCCGGGAATCGAACCCAGGACATCATGTCGCAAACAAGAGTTATAGCAAGAAGTCTGTAGTTTGTATCAGTTACAGCCAGCAATCTAACTAAATCCAAACTCATGATCAAGTAGATTCATAAATTAAATATAATCCAAACAACAAGTACCTACCAATTGCAATCTCCAAATAATTTAAAACGACAACAGAAATGAAATACAAATAACACATCTACCTAAGTAAGCAATTGGCGGAAACGTAAATAAGTATATCGTACGGAACCCCAACACTATGGCGCAAATCGTTCGCTTGTATACCAACCTAAGGACCCCGTTTTTCCCGTGATTGAGGAGCCCCGGATTGAGACGGGATTGAGCTAGGATTTACCGCTGGAATCAAGTCGGCAAGAAAATGTTTTCGTTCTGCATAGTGCAGTAAGGCCAATCCCACAGAGCGACAAAAAATCGCGCGGTTATAACAGGGAATATGCATGAAATACAAAACTCTTTCATTTATGAAAAATGCCTTGCCCTTGGCGCATACATCACTTATTTTATAATTTACTGTTTTATGTAGTATGTTTTTGGTGAAACGGAACGCACTCTCAAAACGCATCGTCCTCGATAACGCCGCCGCCGGGTATTGACGTCAAAGTTCATTGTGTCAAAAAAAACACTTTTATTTGAAAAGTGCTTAAAGTTTCACTAAGATTTTATTCTAATATTGTTTTTGCAATACATTTTTACTTGAATAAAGCACATACAATTAGCGAAATTATTTTGTTAAGGCCTTAAAAAAATTATGTAAACAAGGCAGATTGTAGATAATGACGTCACAGGACGAAAATTACAGGAGTTTAATATTATTTTTGTGCGACAAGCAGTAGTTGAACTTAACTTTAAATACTTTTCTTGGGTTGTTAGTACTGTATTTTATTGATTTAGATAAAGCAAAAATTACGTGCATATTTCCTAGTACAAAAATCCGAGCTTTCATTTGAAACACATTTAACGCGATTTTTTTAACAGCAAACGCGCGTAGTGACGTCATATTGAGACCATTACCATTTAGTCGCACTGTAGTTCGATCCACTTACCCTTTACCGCGTATGCTAACGCTGGTGGAGACCGAATAATTAAACAACTAAATGTTTATATAATTAAATAATTAAACAACTAAATAATTAAATAAATTAATAATTCAATAATTAAAATAAATTACGTTACAAAATTACGCATGACAAAAAAAAAATCGGTAAAAAATCTTTGTGTTCATACAATATTGAAATCGCGAGTGCGTATAGATACACATTGTATACATTATGATGCAGTATGTCATGTAACAGAATAACGACAAAAGATTCGCGCGACTTTTTATCGCAGTGTGCGCTAAGCCCAAGTTCCCAGGTATTCCTCGAGCTACGGATTTACAATTGACAGAATTGAAATTGTTTATTATTATCCCCTTTGTGTGACTGCTTTGTTATTTTATAAAACTGCTACTGCACTACCTTTCCTAGAAACAATTTGTCTGTAAAACTAGCCTTCATTGCAGCTTGGTTTTTATTAATGTTTTTTTTTAACATTGTTTTGTATTCGATTTTTAAATGATTGGAAAAGTTGAAAGAAAACTGTTGTTACGTAACACTTTTGAGTTGCATTGATGATTTGAATGCGAATATTAGTGGAATTTCAATTCTGTTAAATACCAATGACTGCTTCGTTGATCTTGTGGTCGCAATCGCGATTGCTGGGTATGAGGTCATAGGTTCGATTCCCAGGTCGGGCAAATTGTTATTAGGTTTTTCCAGCAGTAATTTCTCAGTAGCAGCCACATAGTCTGGATTAGTGCCCGGTTGATGGCAATAGGCTCGCCACCTATTACATGAGACTTAAACATAACTGGCGAAATGTGCGTGTACTACTAGGTACACCTCTGCTTAACCCTACGGGGATTACAGGCGTGATGTTATGATACGTTAAAAATGACGTTACTATCAAGTGGCGAACAATGCTTAGAATAATTACATCACCGAGATGTATGCAAAATCAAAAGGCTTTTCAAGAGTCAGCGTGTATACTAATGTTTTATGCAGATAAAAAATTATACAGGTTACTTTATATCTCAATCAGAACCCAAAGAAAATCATTCTAAGTGCTCTATTCCCTCGCTTTTTGATACCGATCGAATGAAAAGAGTACCCCCGACCTCCGACCTCGGTTACTATGAACATCAATTTGCTTTTGGCAACCAGGTACTAGCGGCTTTGCAGAGCGAGCAAATACCACAAATCCTTGGGGCTTAGATAAAAGTAACCTCACAGTATTGCAGGCAATATTAGATGCTTATCTTACAACCTATAAGAAACGTCGGAGGCTGGGCCATTGTGGGTATAGGAATAGGTTTTTGGTAAGAGTTCTTGAACGTACGTTATGTGACCCGTTATAGATTATTTTTGATGAAAATGAAAATTCTGAACTGGTAAAATGTAGGTATATTATTAGGTACGGTCGAACAAGCTATTTGGTTTACAGTTTAACCCACAAATTACATTATAAAAGGTAAATCAAATAGCTTGTTCGACCGTACATCTCTGTCAAACAATACGGGGATTACAGGCGTGATGTTAGGTATGTATAAAACATCTTTACTTTTTTCGCACTGCTCAAATATTGACAATAGCTGGCATTTGATAGACCTTGCACAAACTTTCAAATTTGGTTGACAACTGTTGACAGCGATGTGGGGGTCGCTTCATGTAAAATATTTGTATTCAGCTGCAACTGGTTAGAATGGAAACATACTTTGAAATTGGCAAGCCTTTTTCGTTCCATTTATTTGTTCCATGAAAAAAAATCAAATGAGAAAAGAGTTGATTGTTTCATTAATCTATTTCCAGGTAGAATATTGCTCAACATTGTCATCATTCAGAGCCTATCTTTACCGACTCCTGGGCATATAACTCTCAGTATAAAATATAAAAGCTACATTCTTCAAAGAACCCGGTAGCTTAGAAGCATACTGCACAATTTAACATTCAAAACCAAGAACGTGCTTCTAGCAACAAAAGCTCATTTACATACGAGTACGAAACAAACCCTCCCAAAACTGCATACAAATAAAAGAGCCAACTTTAGATAAACGTAGGCGTAACTCTAAATTTCAAGATGCACTAACATAGTGACATTTACATGGATCCACACAGAAAAGTTAACAACAACGTGGTACCCACAATTAACAATGCAAATTTACCGAGTGCGAAAGCTGTTCTGAATTTCATACAGAGAATACATATGGTAATTGAGTTTGAACACGAGAAAAACATCTGGTGTAGGGTAGATACTCGTTAAGATCCTGGAGACAAGATGCTCCTTGGGCCTCATTTGCAGGAAGTTTTGTCTTTGTTAGTAATATGCTGTTTCATGTAGTGTGTGTGTCTTAGGTGGTGCAGTATATTGCGGTTTCTGGAGAGGCAATTGAAGAAAAGGTTGTACAGTGTTTTGGGAGTCGATGGTGATTACTACTGCTCTAGGTGTCGATAGGCATTGTTAATCAGTTGCTTAAATGTCTTTTAGCAGTTATGTTTTTGTTGAGACCTCAGACGCTACATTCAAAATAGTTTAATAGTTTTCAGCGTATCCTTGTACCAGTGTAGTACCTTCAAGTATAAACATTTCCTTGTTTGTGATCTGTATCTACTTATTATTATTTTATAATATTCTTACATTAAAGTGTCAAAAGCCGAGTCAAAATTTCGTCATGTCTGTCGTAACAGTTATTCTTGTCAGATGAATTGAAAAAAAATGGCTTTGTAATTTATTAAATATTTTAACAAAAAATATGTATTTAAATAGTTGGTTGACCCTGAACAATGAATCATTTTCTCAGTTGACCTCTCAAACAAAAGGGGTGGAAACACGATAAAAAAATACACATTCAAAAATTCATGAACGTATAGAGAAATTGGCCAACAATAAAACATACATAAAATAAATTCAGAAGTCCACAATATTTTTTCAATAAAATTCTCAATCAATTTTTTATTCGTACAATATTTATTACAATAAAATTTGCTGGTTGACTAAAGCAAATGTGTTACTTTTTGTTGAAAAAATGAAATCTGTATTGTGGTGGAGTTTTTACTTTTACATTTTCAATGTGCAGAAAACTGAAGCAGTAAGGATTTTCAAAAACCTCGTGACACCACCTACTGCGTGGTATACAAAATATGTGCCATCTGGTAACGTTCATCATGCATTTTTTCTGTCAACATCATTATTTAATAACGTAACATAACATAATATCACGCCTGGTAATCCCCGAATGGTTACGCAGGTACATCTCACATAATAGTGCACACAATAGGCATGACGACAGTATCAAAAAATTGCAAATCTATTGAGTCCGTCAGTTAGAGTATTGGAAATTAATGAACACGTATTTTTTGTTTTTGCGAATCAATGAAAATTGACAAAGATAAAACTCATCAAAACCCGGGAGTGGGGGGCTCGTGACGTCAGAACTAGCTAAAAATTATACCTAGGCGTGACGTATTGAGAATTTTAAAAGCGTCATATCTTCGTCAATTTTGGTTTACGTAACAGAAGAAAAAACACGGGTCAAACTTTTTTTGATAATCTACCTGACGGACTAATGCGTTTTTTTTTGTCGTTTCACCTATTTGCCAATTATGTTTGTGTCTCATGTAATACGTAGCTAACCGATTTCTATCAAATAGGCACAAATCCAGACTCCGTGGCTGCTACTGAGAAATTCGTGTTGGAAAAATCCATTAAGACTTCGCCCGACATGGGAATCGAACCCAAGACGGCTCAGCAGTCGCGCTTGCGACCTCTAGACCAACGAGGCAATCATCATCACCTTCTTCGTTATTAACCGACACTCATTCTGAATCGGTGGGGAAATGGAGGACAAGGTATTCAGTATTCATATCACACGCACATAGGAGACTGGAGGGGCACACCTTGAACCTGTTGTCTACAACTACACGCGCCTTGCAACTGCAGTGAAAACTAAATACAAAGTGTAAACGGACCCTGCACGAAGCCGTCAACCAAGCATTCTGTACATCAAACTAAGTAACTCTACGCAAAAATATTGCTGAGAAACGACTTTTATTTTTTGGGTAAAAAAAAATGTAAAAAAAAACCGGCCAAGTACTATCTTGACGACTACGACGTGTACTATCGTATATATACAGGGTGGACTTTTGTAATGCCACCTGGAGCGAAAGTACTCTTAATACTGCAGATGGAAAATTTTACTCAAAGGAAACATTCCTTTATTTTTTAATAGAAAGCAAACTGCATTCAAAGATTTTCGAAAATTCTCTTCTCCCACACTCGGGAATCGAACCGGCTAAAATCTGAAAAAATTATACCCTGTACTTTTATTGCATCGATCGTTAGGGTCAATTATAAGGATGAAATCTCTCTAACAAACATGATAAATTTAATGAAAGGAAAACCAGGAAATCTTAAATTAATTTAATTATTAACAAAAAATGGTAAACTAACTAATTAGTTGCTCGAAATGGGCTCCATTCTCTTGGATACACAAATTTATTCTTTTAACGAATTCATTTCTAGTAACCTTTAATAAAGTGTTGTGGTGAATATTATAAATCGTATTCTGAACTTCAACTCTCAACTCGTTGTCATTCGCATAAGATTTCATGTAAATTTGATTTTTTACATATTTTTTTACATCTGATTGTGCCGTTTGTACCAATCCAGGTATTAAAATGGTTATTAATGTAGGCAGTAGTGATTCTGCTGTTATGTGCTGGAGCACCATCTTGCTGTAGAATTATTTGGTTTCGCTCTTCCTCGGGGAAACCATTTAACTCGTTTCTTAAGAGATCCAGTATTTCAATATACTTGACAGTGTTTAAATGACCTTCGACTAACACTACATTATTTTTCATAATTCCGCACCAAACGTTGAAAGAAAATCTTACTTGATTGTTAGTTCCATGAACACGAACAGGATTCACTCGAGACCAATAATGGTTATTGCGGCGATTGTACATGCCATTATTGCTAAAGTTGGTTTCGTCAGACCATACAATGTTACTCAAAAAATTTGGGTTTCGGTCAATTTCTCCAAGCATGTTTTCACAAAATTGTAATCGTCTCTCACGATCCCCAATATGCAATTTTTGCACCAACCGACCTTCACGATAGCATTTATACTTATACTTTTTCAGCACTTTAAGTACGCGAGTGTGGGTTGTTCCTAATTCATCGGCAGCATCTCTACTTGAAGCCTTCGGAAATGATTCAAAGTATGTTAAAACATCTAGTTCAAAATCGAAATAGTTTTGCTGAATAGTTTGCCGTCTCTTCTTGAAACCACCCGTATTCTTTAAATTTTCTACCATACTTTTCAGTACGAACCGAGTTGGTGCCTGTCGGTCTTGATATCTCTCTCTATACCACCACAGAGCTAGATTCACGTTTTTGTTATTTAAAAAATAAGCTTCCATTAAATCAAACTGTTCTTGATAAGCCATTTTCACCGTGAGACAAAATGTGAAATGAGTTGTAAAAACAATCAAATGTGAATAACAACTGTGACAATCTAATTTTCAAATTATAATCAAACATTCCATATTTAAATTACCTCATACACGCAGCTACGAGTATGTCGCAAAGGAGTCTGCATTACAAAAGATGGATGTTAGTTAAACAGCTTTAACTCGACTCATTGAATTTGTAACTTAATATTTCCTGGTTTTCCTTTCATTTAATTGATCATGTTTGTTAGAGAGATTTCATCCTTACAATTGACCCTAACGATCGATGCAATAAAAGTACAGGGTATAATTTTTTCAGATTTTAGCCGGTTCGATTCCCGGGTGTGGAAGAAGAGAATTTTCGAAAATCTTTGAATGCAGTTTGCTTTCTATTCAAAAATAAAGGAATGTTTCCTTTGAATAAAATTTTCTATCTGCAGTATTAAGAGTACTTTCCCTCCAGGTGGCATTACAAAATTCCACCCTGTATATATATTTTGTTATAGCTGCAACAGAAATAAACATTCTGTGAAAATTTTAACTGTCAAGCCATCAGGGTCATGAGATACAGCCTGGTGACAGACAGACGGACAGTGGAGTCTTAGTAATAGGGTCCCGTTTTTACCCTTGGGTACGGAACCCTATAAACAACTACTTATCACTATTTAACTACCTTTACTATTAAACCCTATAGCTCTCATAATTATGGCCAACGCATTTACAACTACCTATAAAAATACACTGCATGGAGTGAGCAAAGTAAAGTTTTTATTTCTATTCAAATTAAAAATCAAACCATCTTGCAGTGGCCTCCAAGACTTGTATGCTGATACCAGATCAGGGTCCGTGTCGTGACAAGATCCCTATGTGGTACTATGATCCTGATACATCAAACTGCACTCTTTTTGACTGGGGAGGCTGCCAAGGAAATGGTAACAGATTTCGCACACGCTCGACATGCATGGGAACTTGTTTGACCAAAGAAGGAGTTAGTAAGTATATTTTAAGGGAGAAACTAATAATTTTAGATTTACCTGAGCAAGTAAAACCCGGCCCCGACATGTAGTAAAATCAAAAATCCGAAGACAACAACACGCACTGGGCCCGAATAGTAGATTATTTCCAAATTCTTCTTCTCTTCTTAGTGAGAACTTTATACACAAAATTTGTTGTGCTTTGTAAAAATTTCTCGAACTACAGCTCAACAACAACAAACACCGTATAGATGTCCCAGCAAGTCTGCTCTTTGCTATACCTAACAAACTCAGATGTTCCAACGGTTTCTCGTGCAGTGTGAGGTCTTGCGTTATCATGGAGCAATAATGAAGATCGATTCACGAGTCGGGGCTGTTTCACTGCCAGTTTCACCATCATTGTTCAAAGTTCGGCACAGTAAACATCTGCTGTTATTGCCTGACCAGACCTGAGAAAGCTATAGTAAATAACACCATGAAGAGACCACCAAACAGTTACCATTACCTTTTTATTGGTAAGCTTTGCTTTAGGGCACTGTTGCGGCGTTTGACCTGGGGTCAGCCATTGCATTTTTCGCTTACGATTATCGTAAACAATCCACTTTTCATCACATGTCACAACTCGATCCAAGATTCCTTCATTTCTGTACCGATTCAACAAGGCAACACAAGTTTCAAAACGCATTTATTCATTCATTCATATTTTTTTATCTTATTGATTTGATGCAAATGCGTCAATATTGTAGGTAGGGTAACGTTAAACCATGCTGCTAATTCCTGGATAGTTAAACTCGGATCGACTTCTACCATCTCCTTCAATTCAGCGTTATTCACCTGAGTGGGCGGTCTACCACGTGGTTCGTTCTTCAAGTCGAAGTTTCCATTACGAAAGTGTTTAAACCAAAAACGCACGGGTGCGTTCATTAGCAGTCTCCTCTCCAAACGCAACGTTGCTATTGCGAGCCGTTTCTGCCACGTTAGTTCCGCGTCTGAACTCGTATTCAAAAATAACTCGGATTTTCTAAGTACCTATCCATCTTTAAGTCGTCTAAGCTGAATAAAAAAAACAATTGAAAGTCGAATATTAAATTTTAAAAGATGGTATGGACCTCATATGTGTCACGTGAAAAAAGTTTCACACAAAAACCTCACACCATGAAGATTTTATGTCAATTCGAAGTGTCCCTATTATAAACTGTCTGGTCCGCATGGTGGTGGTTTTCCATCTGCAAAGTTGACGAAACCAGCAACAAAACAACTCAATCAATCAAATCAAGTCAATCAGTCAATCTCAGTCAATTTTACCTACTATTTTTTCTACCCTCCTCTCCTCCTCCTCTCTCCTTTTGGCCTCGTACAGGACTATTTTCGTTTATTGTTATTTATTTTGATTAAATGTTTATTTTTTTTATTTTATTTTCTTGGGGGAGGCCTATGTCCAGCAGTGGACGTCTTTCGGCTGAAATGATGATGATGATGATGTTAAAATTTATTAGTTTATACTGATAATTTCACCATTTTATTTTATGTGTATTGTCCTGTGCGGGCTAATAAATGCTTTTTCTTTCTTTCTTTACAATTTGCAAGAAACAGTCTTCTTATTCTTCTCGAATCGATGACTCAGATTTTATCCGACCAGTACGTAACAATCTGGACAGCTCTGTCGTTTGCCTCATTCAAGTCCTGGAGGGTGCAATTAGTTGTGCACGACGGGCAGGAGAGAAAAATCAAATATTTTATTTCACATAGGCCTGGATAGGCACATATAAAACGTCGACAAAGGTGCACGGTTGGGGTTGGTCGTTTCCATGGAGAAGAACCGCCAAAAAACTCCATGGTTACTATTTTCAAATCCAAGATTTAGATTTAGATTTTAGAAGGCGTGGCATATCCTGAGAAACAGTCTGAAAACGGTTCTCTCTTCTTCACTACTTATTGTTTTCTTTGGAAAAAAAGCTGAAAAAAATTCTACAGCATCTCTCTGTCTCCATTTAAGAAAGTCGTCCAAGATATTGCAGCTTGACTTTCGACTACGGATTCTGCTTTGGAGCAGCGCAAAGATGGTACTATGACGACAAATGGAAGGTCTGCAAATCCACGTTGTACTCTGGCTGTGGTGGAAACAAGAATAACTTCTATGCTAAAGAACAGGTGCGTATTAGGTCTTTAAAAAGAGGAGAAAAGTATTATGCTAAATATACATATAGATTTCTCTAGACGGACTTATCGATGGTAAATGATGTCATATTGTTCATTTACTTGAACTGGACGCTTGAGGAAGGATATCCCAATTTGAAAATTGATGATCTGATTGTTTTGCAAACATGGCTAGAGATCGAACGAGGCAGAGGAGTTTGAAAGAAAAAGTGGAAAGCTTTTGTGCAGAAGTGGGAAACAACGTTTGATGGTACGGTTGTCGCAGTAGCTAAGCGATTGGCTGCAGCGCTGCGTGTTGCGGGCTTAATTCCCGAACGGAACAAATATTTGTTTGGCCTACAGGTAATTGTTCCAGGTCTGGCTGCTGTATGTGAGTTTTAATGTTTATAAGCGCACCCACGATACAAGAGAGATTCCTAGTGTGTGGCGTTTTCTTAACAGAAAAAAAAGTAGGCTAATCATTGAAATAACCTACTTGAGCCCACGTTTTTGCAAGCCTATATACACCTATACTTATCTTGTTATTATCAAATACTGCAAGGCATGCTGGCCGCCGCGGGAGACGCCCCGGGCGTCGGGGGCCACCACGTGGCCCCCGGCCACCGTAGGCGCGGGCCTGTGGACGGTGGGCTATGGGCCAGCTCGCCGTCCGTCCGTCTCATGACGACAGACCGTGTCGACGGCGCGTTCCTGTTCCACGCGCGCCTCAAAGAGAGTCAGCAAAAAGGAAGGGGTCCGCAAGGACCGATGCCTGCCGGGGTTGCGGGACTGTTCGAAAGAGATACCGTGGCCCCGGAACACAAAGGGCGATAAAGGAACATGGATGGGTTTTAGTCAGTAAAAGTCTGACACTCCCTCCTGCTCCGCTCAGAGCGGGAGAAGTCATTTGGTGATTTCCCATCCGAAAAACAAAAAAAAAAAAAAAAGGCATGCTGGACAACTTTCGTGGCCAATTAAGTTAGCACTTTGTAGACTCTCAAAGTTCTGATGATAAATGGCACATTTGAACGTTATTATTTTTACAGTGTGATCAAATCTGCCGCTTCGGAAATACGCCGATCCCTGGTCGTGTGACTGAAAAAGGGGGCGCTAAGAAAGTTTTGATCATCAACCCTGATAGCACCACTGCTACTACCGCCAACACAGATCCCACAGGCTAAAGAATATCTTTATTCCTACATTAATAAATCACTAAGTGTTTACAACATGTTACAGAACGTATATTGTCACTTACGGGATATCTTCTTCTGTTGCAGGCGCCATGATCAACCCGCAATCATGACGCTTGCAACAGCGTCAAAATATCGGGAGCTCAAAACAAAAAACAATCACGGAAGATATTGAAGATATCCCGTAAGTGACAAAATACGTTTAGTTTTTAACCGTGCAAGCTTATAACAGTGTATAACATGTTACAGATTGTTCAATTCACGAATTTGTAGTAAATTTTTGAGTTATAAGAGTTCCCATGGAGTTTCCTGCCTGTTCTTCTCCATAGAGATCTACGCTTTGGAATTGGCCACTACAGTTCTTTTACGGTTATTAAGCATTGTGACCAGGACTGTAGCTTCATCTTTGTTTTTTATTGAAACCTACTTTGACAATTCAAAAATACATGACATCCTACTATGAATGGTTTAAGAGCCTATACTACCTCAAATTAGCGACTCTATATTTGGTAGTTCAATTTCGTTTGAAATACTGTTAGAATAAAGTTCTAATCAGCTTGCACTACAAAGTGGTTGTTACGTCAGTCACTGCGGGCCGAATAGTGCGAAATTAGTGTTTTTTTGCGATTTACAAAAAATCTATTGATTGGACTAAAAAAATTAAGACCTGCTTTATATTTAGTTCAGTTAGTATAAAAAGTTTCTTGATCTAATTTGAAGTATTTTATGATTGCCAGCGGTTTATTGTTCAGTTTCAACTTCAACTTCAACGTCAACTTTGGGATTTTTTCTATCGAGAAAGCTTTATGGAATCGTGTTATCGCCAAATATAAGACTTAACATTAATCCTCAACTTTACCATATATTTATTTCAAAATTAATGCTGCAGTATTTTAGGCGTAACGGAGGATCATGCTAGGCCATTTAAGGTAGTATAGGCCCTTAATTGCAATACGTACTTTTCCCTAAGGGATCGCGGGGTGCTAAGAATTGGAAGCTACCATTTTAACTCCAAATCATCTTAGTGTGAATTTATGTTATACCTAATAAGTGTAAAAAGACTCTTTACAAAGCCAAAAGGCACTTGTACTCCCCGTCATTGCAATGATCTTTTTTGTTGTGGACCATTCCTGGGAACCTTCTAGTTACGGAGGTATTGGAGGTCAAAGTAACAACTCTTTCACATTTTTTTTTCTTAAATACAAGTTTTTAATGTTGTAGCTTCAATGAATGCTTTGATGAAGGAAAACATCGTGAGGAAACCAGCATGCCTATGAGATATTTCTCGACGGCATGTAAAGTCAAGGGCGGCCATGGGAGGCTTAAAAACTACGACACCACACGATCAATTATAACTTTACTTTAAACACCTCCATGGCCCCTGGACTATTAATTATATCCGGAGTGGTCCGTTTACGCCTTGTAATTCGTCGTAACGATAGAACTGACTCACTACCAGAAGGTTGCACACTTGCTGTGTAAGTGAGTAGAAAAAAGAGTGGGACGCATCTTCGTGGATTGAACGATTAACCTGTGAAACTTTATACCAGTTAGCATAGACACGCACACACGCAACACCTAGGTACACACAAATAAAGGGTGTAAAAAATCCCTTACGGAAACCGACAGGCACTTGTTCTCCCCGTCATTGCGATATTTTTTTTGTTCTACACCATGCCTGGGAACTTTATAGTTACAGAGATATTTAGGGTCAAAGTTCCAACTTTTTGACAAGTTTTTTTTAAATACAAGTTTATACTGTAAGAATTTACTTTAAACATCTCTACGACCCCTGTACTATTCAATCCATCAATCAGCACAATGTTTTAAGTGCGTTACATTAAGTTCTACCACAAAACATGATTTTTCACCCCAAAAAAAGTCGTTTCCCATCAATATTTTTTGCGTAAAGTTACCTAGTTTGATGTACAGAATGCTTGGTTGACGGCTTCGTAATGAGGTTGTTTACACCCTGTATAGTATCTGTGTAAAGTATGAAACGGAACAGTGGTCCAATAAGAAACAAAAGTATAAAATATTTTTTTTTTATTCGGCATAAAATCACAAATTTACAAAGTCAATCACCATTATTAATCTACCAATAACAATATTAAATTTTTCTACTATGAAGTGTTTTATTATTTAATAAAGTACATTCTGATAACCGATTTTTACAAATATGTAACAAAGATAATAAAACTTCTGTAACATAACATTTTTGTTGGTTTTCCAGCTACGTTATAAAACGGAATCCAAAAAAAACATAATTTACCTAAATTCCCTATCCATATTATCTATATTATCGCTTTTTGAATGGTTTCAGTAAAACTCTTGAATACCAATTCGGACCTGAAACAAAATAATAGCTAATGTTAAAAATAATAAATAATCTGTAAATTAAAATGTGATCGATCTCTGCCAAGCGCCTTCTTTAAACTGTCGTCATAAATCACAGCTGGCGATGTAAAGTACCTTTCTTTGGAAAAATAAATATTATGGCTTCTGCTAGCACTTAACTGGCAATTTTTGAGAATTCGACAAGCCGCATCCTAAATAGAGCGAACGTCGATGCCCGAACACGCGTCCATCGCTTTATGCGATCTTTGCATTGCATTTAGTGATTCGCGCCGACAGAAGGCGCCTTCCTATTTTCCAACAAATGAGTGACAAACAATGGCGTAATTTTTCGTGCGACCAATTGCTTTGGTTAGGACGCAGGGTAACACAATTGCGTTTTATAGGCGGTTTGTAGTTAGTTACTCTTGGAATAGTTGTTTTTATATTGAATACAGTCAATAATAGGCATAAAATCGATTATGGTTTATTCTGACAATAAAATAAATACTGGAGACTGGGTACCTACTGAAAAATTTATGAATAGCCAATAAAATAACACTAATTTTTATTCGGCACTACTTGGGTAAAAAGCATAAACACACCTTAAAATAATTTAAGTTTAAAATAGCAAAAATAAAAAACCGTACCTCCCGTTACTGCAAGACTTCATAAGATTGAGCACATAGCCGGGGCAAGCGTCAGGATCCATCATCCTTGCGTTGAATAGCGTGCCTTGGCAGAAACAGTATAATATCTCCGGCAAAGGCACGTTAGATGGCAGCACTTTCTTCTCGTATAGAATCGTTGAGTACAGCTAGAAATTAAAATCAAATCAAATCAAATCAAATCAATTTTCATTTGTTAACACAGGTACAGAAAAACAGATCTTATAATTGATAAAATCGAGCGCTATGTTATGCCAATATCAGGCTTACAAATATGGTGAGCATCTAGCCCAAGATTACAATTTAAAGTTTCTTTAAATATATATTTGAAAATCATGCTTAGGTATTGTATTTAATTAGCAAAAATTAAAATAAAATATTAAATAATTAAAATAAAATAAAATTTAAATTACATAATATTATGTCAACATGTAAACATGGATTATAGAATTACACAATAATGACACATTGTAATTATAAATAATTTTATTTGGTTTATATTGAGTCATCATTCAAGAATTCATCTAAACTGTAGTAAAATTTGTCAATAAGCAATTTATTAAGTGCCTTTTTTAATTTTATTAATGGCATTTTTTTAATGACATTCGGTATTTTGTTATAAATAGTTGGAGCGTTGCCGAATTAAGGTTGAAGAGTATTTTATTACTCAGATGTAGAATTTAATAGAGGTATGAGATCAAATGAAGTTGTTTTTTTCTAAAAATCTTTTAAGAGGCGTAAGCCAAACAGTGGACTGTCTGAATTGATAGTCTAAGAGCTCCGCCTAGCCCGAGAATCTGACAACCAGTCTAAAGTTACCCAACCAGTGTTACCCACTATCTGGATGATGCAGGTCAGATAGGCAATCGTCTATGTAAAATACTGGTATTCACAGTAACAGTTAGACTGGAAGCTGACACCAACATACTTAGAATAGGGCCCAGCAAGTAGGAAGATGATTTTAAGATTAAGAACTGGGGTACTCATCGAAGTCAACATTAAAACCTCATCTTCGATGAAAAAAGTAGATTTTATAATTGTTACACTGTTTCAAACTCCATGTGTAACTATTTACGGTTGAAATTCACTAGTGAATGTTTTATCATAGTACATAGTTTTAGAGTGATTTAAAAGTTAAAAAAAAGGTTCTTACTTTAAATGCTGCAGTCAACGACGCTATTGACAATCCTAGACTTGGGCTGAACAGGAACGATATTCCCGCGATATATCCTGCCGGTAGCGCATACATTGCGGAGTCGAATCCTTTCTTACGACACAAGTAGCATACCACGGCCTGCAAAGTAAAGCAAAATATTGTAGGGAAAGTCATGTTTATTAGTAAAACTTGAAAGTTTGACTTTTGATTGCGATGTCAGTTGAGACAAACATAAGTTATCGAATTTTTTTATTAAATCCTGTTGCAACACATTCAAGAAACGCCTTAAAATTTGCCGTTGGTCCTCAAATTTGTTTTTCGAGTCAGAGAAAGAACAAAAAGAATAGTTTGTCCATGTAATTTTTTTATGTGAATAAATATGTTACAAATCTTGGCACCATCACTTAGTAAACATTCATGTTCGTATATTTCCAGGTAAAACCCCAGAAGGGTTGGGCAGAGTTGTACCTAGTACTCCCACATTAATTTCGCTAGTTATGTTTAAGTCCCATGTAATAGGGCGCGAACCTATAGCCATCATTCGGGCAACAATCTGCTACTGAGAAATACCTGATGTACAAACTCAATGACACTGCCCGACCCGGGAATCGAACCCAAGACCTCATGCTCAGCAGTCTTGCTAGCGACCTCTAGAGGTCGCTAGCAAGTCCTACAACCTAGACCTACAAGTCTAGACCTACAAGGCAGTCTGACAATGAGGAAGTATGAAAATATATGAACGAATTATTCAATAATCTAACGGATATTTTCAATTAAAATTCAATTATTACACAAACTAAATTAGTCGTACTCTGTAAATACCGATATAACTGCTGAAGAACAGCGCCAATTTAAAGTGTTTTCCTCTTATCGAAGATATTGCCTTCACCGGCGTCCGGAGCTTGGGTAAGATCAATCTTGCTAAGGATATTCCGAGACCCACGCCAAAGTATGTGGCCAATCCCTGTGGAAAAATAAGAGGTGTTTATCAAGTTCAAGGAGAAAAATGTTTAGATTTTTTTTTGTCATAGTCATTGCCGTGGGTTCGAACCCAGCCAGGCTCATTACTTTGTGTAATTTATTTCATCACCACTGCTCTCAAAACAGCGATGGAAAAATATCGCGAGGAAACCGGCATGTCCTAGAACCAAAAATTCGAAGACATGTGACATCTACCAAACCCGCACTGGGCCCGCGTGGTGGATTATAGCCCATTTCTTCTCATAGAGAGGAGGCCTGTGTCACAGCAGTGGGAACATTATAGGCTGATTATGCTATGCATTGGTCACATTTCAAGGATGGATCAAAATAGATGGGCCAGGAACGGCACATCGTTAGTGCCTGATAACAGGCGTCGTAACCGAAGCAGGTCGATTTGGACTCATTCCTGACTGATTGGCTGGACAAGACGAACTACAAGGATAATTGGAAAGGAAAGGCAGCCCAGCAGAAGGATTATAGAATGAAGGACCTCAGGAATTTTTTAAACCAATTTTTTATGAACCTCATAAAAAATTGTGTACCTTGGCTATGTATTTTTCACATTTGCCTTCGTGGGGACAAACATTTTGTGATTCGTCAGTTTTTCTTCTTACTTTTTCTGGGGTGAATAACCTGAAAAAAAAACAAAAACAATCATTATTAGCCTTTATCCCATAGAACTAGTTATTATAAAAAACAACACTAGTTCCATCATGAAACAGTTAATGGTACTAGTGACAATGAAGGATTATTTTAGGACTTTTTCCAACAAATAATTATTTGATAAGGTTAAATTTAATTAGCTAGCAAAATTAACAAAGTGCTATAATAAAAAGTACTTGTTTGTTTCAATAAGACATTTTAGTTATCATCGTTTACCTACAAAGGTCAGTCATTAGACTTTGTTACAGGAAAACATAAAGCGCACTGATTAGATAGGAGGTAATGAACTGTGGCCGATAATGCGTCTATTATTGAATCAACACAATTATTACAAGTGCATTCATTGTTTTTCAACACACTTGCTCATAAAATGGCTCTAATTTCACCGCAATTAGGCACATAATGACACCTATAATCAAACTGTGACTTTTTCATTACTATTATTCACAAGTGAGTTATAGGGTTTTTTTTTTTGGTTGAGGTGCTTGTTGCTTTGTTCCTACAAAAGTTTCTTTCTAAAAAAAATCGTGTTCAATAGTACAAATAAATTAATGTACCTATTGCTTGCTCATTTCACTGAAATGTAACTTTTGTTTTCTCTGTAATAAAGAAAACTCTGAATTCCCCATTTTGTACGTGGATTCGCTATCCGCGAAAAGCAAGAAAAAACAAATTTCATTATTTTAGTCTATGGCCGATCGCCATTGTTAGATGCGCGCGCATAGGAAAACTGATTTAATTTTCCCGCCATTGCGAAAAACTTTTCATTACTCGTTTTCACTGTTGAAATTATAGTTATTTATGAATAAAAAATGTCTACAAGTACTAGTTATGAAGAAAATGATTTATGTTGTACACCGCCCGATATAAGATGTGAAGCCCTTAACGTTATGGAAAGTTTACTACCTGAAAACTCCAAGGACAAATATCTATTATCTAAATGATTTTTTTTGTATTATTTTCTTCACAAGTGTATTGAAAAACGTCGTATGACAGACGTGTGTATTGATGATTACCGTCCTCGGCTTTCTTAAGACCCTCGCCTGGCGGCTCGGGTCTCAATCGCGCCTCAGCGGGAATCACCAACATTACACACTTGTACCTTAATGTACTATTTGTAGCTCACTACAATAGGCTTGTCGACTGAAAAATTCGAATTAGTCCGTCAGTTAGATTATCAAAAAATATTTGACCCGTAATTTTTCTTTTGTTACGTCAACCAAAATTTATGAAAGATACGACAACACACAAAAAATACGTGTCCTTTATTTTCCAATACTCTAACTGACGGACTAAATAGATTTGCAATTTGTTGACACTGTCGTCATTCCAATTTATTAAAAAGATACTTTGTCATCAGGAAAAAGGTGGCATCGCTTACGAGGAGGATTCGGGGGAGTAGCAATAGCATCCTGAAAGTCGTGGCTGAGAGCTCGAGAGCTCCTGTACTGAAGCATATCATGCGAAAGCATTGTTCGCATGAAATGCCTCGTAAGTACATGATTTACTCACTTGTCTGCTAATTTTAAATCTACAGCGAATTCTAGTGTATAACTTGTAGTTTCTAAGTTTTGTACTAACAAAAATGTTCCCTAAATTGTCCCAAATAAAACAATTTATTATTATTATCATTTGTCAATTTCCGGGAGTCTGGATTTGTGCCTGTTTGATGGTAATAAGCTCGCCCTCTATTACATGTAATTGGAAAATCTCAAGAGAGTTAAACATAACTGGCGCGATGTGAGTGTACTATTTACACCTTTGCCTAACTCTTAGGGGATTACAGTCGTGGTGTTATGTGTGTTACTTGACTGTGGGTGACTTTTTGCGCGTCATATGCGTTACCACATATAATTGCTTAGGTTCTAAATTCCACAGACTAAAAAGCGCGTCACGGATAGTCTGTCGTCTGCGCAGGCCCTAAATATTAGGAAATTGTAACCTTGTGTTTTTGTTATCTCTGAAAGCTTAATTATTGAGTACCAAGAAAAGAAGAAGACCACACTTATTTCGCGGATATTATTGTTTATCCAGGCGACAACTTCCAAGGTTTAACATTAAATGGTAGAATTCTTAGTATGGTGTAATTCAATTTGCTTCTTCTTTTATTTTCGGATTTATTACGCGAGCTGTTGAATAATTATTTCTCTGAAATCTAATATCATCATCAGTTTAAAGCGTTCCAGCACCGATATTTTTACATCACTTGAAAAATATCGGTGCTGGAACGCTTTACACTACACTGTACATTTAGAGAGATTCTCTCCAATTAAACAAATAATTCTATCTTTGGCCACTCTCGTCCAGCTGATCCGTCCATCCTGGAGTTTCTCAATCTACATACGCAGTCTAAAAGATTTCTCACCCTGGGACTCGCCACTATTATTCATATTAAACATTCAGATTAATAATTGACTCAGGAGTAAGTACAAGTAAGTTACACCTCAATTTTGTGAAAGCTTTTTACGTGAAATAGAAGCCCAAAAGTCTGACAAACAGTTTTGCCAAGAGGTATCAGCTAACCCGGTCGCTGGACTATAGAGGTCAGTTATGCAAACTGCCTATCTTCAAATCAAATCAAATCAATTTATTTGCTATAAAGTATTGATACAATTTCGGTCTTAACATAAATAATCCAGATCCTAATACTAAGTCATAATAATGTGACATGCAAACATTTGAGCTTATAATTATCATTAAATTTATAATTCAATGTCAAATAAAAACTCAATACATTTTCCATAATATTAAGTCAGTGCTTAAATAATTACAGTTATATTTTATTTACCAATCTCTTATTAAATAAGTCACTTACAGAGTAGAAATTCTTTTCCCTTAACCATACTTTAAGACATCTTGCAAATTTATTAGCTGGTAAGTTTTTAATACTGTCAGGAATAGCATTAAATATGCGAACACACATTGCATATAGTACTGTTTTTGAGTTCGTATAGAACGTACACGAATTTATTTATTTTATTGCATACTTTATTGACGTGGGACTTCCAGTTGCAGTGTTTATCAATCGTGATAACGAGAAATGTCGTTTCGTTTACTTCGTTTAATTTAAGCTGTATCATGCTAGACTGGTAGCGGAGGAACAGGGTAGCGATACTGAATAATCTATAATAGGTAGGTATGTAGCAGGTGGCACTCTATAGTTTCAAGGCGTGAGTATGTGTGAACGGTAGGCATGGGAAAAAATATGTAATCCGCCATTTTGTGGCGGCAGCCATCTTGGACCGATTTTTATCAAACATAGCTTCCTACTAATTCACATTTCAAATTCACATTTCCGTTCGGGAGCTACGATGCCACAGATAGACACACATAAACACACACAGATACGTTAAGCTTATAACACCCCGTCGATCTTGCGTCGGGGGTTAAAAAGGTGCCTTACCAAAACAGCGGTGTCCTCTCTTCCTTGTCTCCCTCGAGCCTCATCAGGTAGAACAGTAAGGAGCTCCCAACCATGAACATGAGCGTCTGCTGTGTCTTCGTTATTGACAGATATCCAGCTCTCTGCAAAACTTTGAGGTAGTACTCGATCACCTGGAATATCATGTAATTATGAATGTTTACTTAGAAAAGAACATTAGCCTCCCTTTGAGGCAATCAGGTAAAAATGAGAGTCATGAAAAAAATAGAGCTTTTTTTGTTTCAAATCGGGGAAGAAACTTGGATGAGGCTGGCAGAGAAACCTATCCTATACTCAGCAGTGCTGACATAGTTACTGACATAGTTAGTGCAGCGTGGGCTGTGGATGATAATTATAATAAAATATTGAGTTTGGAATTATCTATCGCAATATCATAAAATTTTACAAAGAAAGAAGGAAAAGTGTGTTTATTGGCATCAAAACAAAAAACAAAACTATTAATACTATAAGTTGGGTAGGTACCGACATATTTTCTTAATATATATTTAAGCGAGCAAGAAAGAAATAATTTATTTTTACACAGAACGAAACGCGTGAAACATAAATACAAAACTACATAATATTTCCGATGGACAGCCTTGCAAAGTTCTGTCGCTTTTACATACATGACTTGATGTTAGTTGAAGCGTGAAAAAGAGTATGACGATCGAGAAAATATCATATATTTTTCTCCATGAGAGATTCTTACGTCGATTCTTAAAACCTACTCGTATTTCCACGGAATTTAGTTTTGGACCCCGTCATGTATACCTACCGCACAAGTTTTGTACTTAGTGTGTACTTATATCCGCAAAAGCTTTGGAGAGTTTTGTACACACGCATACGCCAAAGTTTATTTATTGAAAGAAAATACAAGAATAACTGAAAAGTGTACTTTACGGAAACGTTAAATAGGCCTAGTTCAGCAAAAAGTGCCTGATGCTGGTATTGGTCTAAAGTTTATCAAGAAAAATATTTCTTGAAGTTACATCATTGTTGTATCTTTCTTGTCAACCGAATAACGAGAGATGAGACACTAACAAAATCTGAAGGGAGAAAGGAAAAATGGCTTTAAAAATAAAACAACTAAATTATAGTAGTCGTTAAGTGATTAACTTCTGTACCAGGGTTTGCAGCCGATAACAAAATAAAGACGGTTTGGAAAATTATTAACAGTGAAACAAATAGAAATAAAAAACAAAGTTATGACTTCACACTAGAGACATCACGTGGCCTTGTGGGCTCCAACAATGAAGTTGCTCAAGAATTTGTAAATTTCTTTACCAGTATCCCACTTAAAACTACAGAAACCTTAAATTCATCTCCCTTGCTCTCTATTGATTTATTGAAAGCGAACGTTGCAGCCTGTCCAAATGAATTAAAATTTCAGCATATAAACCCCATAACAGTCATAAAAGGTTTTAAGCAAATCAAGATCAAATTAACAGAAGATCTATGGGGTATGTCTATCAAAGCTTGTACCTCAATTATTGAGACTGTAGGGGGTCTTCCCGGATGTAATGAAATTCAGTAAGGTAATACCGCTTTTTAAATCCGGGGACAGTAAGGACACCAATAACTATAGGCCCGTATCCGTGTTGCCGGTTTTCAGCAAGGTGTTTGAAAAGATAATGCTCAATCAAATGCTTAACCATTTTAACACCAATAAAATATTACACGAGCAACAGTATGGTTTCACCAAAGGACGTTGTACAACTGACGCCGGTGTCACTTTAAAAACACATATTTACTACGTGGGAAGAGGCACAAGATGCCATAGGAATCTTCTGTGACCTTTCGAAAGCATTTGATTGCGTAAATCACGAAACCCTGATCTTCAAACTTGAGTATTACGGTTTAGGTAAACTTGCGCTCAGTTTAGTAAAATCGTATTTGAATGATAGACAGCAGCAGGTACAAATAAATGGAGTCAACTCAATGGGTTTAAAAGTAAAAATGGGTGTACCACAAGTTTCGATATTGGGTCCCTTCCTCTTTTTAGTGTATATTAATGACCTACCCCATTTATTTAACAACCATCCGCATATGGTGCTGTTTGCTGACGATACTTCTTTAATATTTAGGATAAACAGACGTGCCACTAATCTTGACGACGTAAATAACGCCCTACTGCAGGTCCACAATTGGTTTACCGCCAATAATTTAGTACTAAATGGGAAAAAAACTAAATGCATTAGATTTGTTTTACCAAATGTCAAAAGTAGTGATTGTGACATAATATTGAATCAAGAGAAACTAGAATTTGTCGATAAAACGGTTTTCTTGGGAATCACGCTCGATTCAAGGTTACAATGGGGTCCTCATTTAACACTCTGAGCTCAGCAGCATATGCTGTTAGAAAAATCCGTCAATTTACTGATATTGATACCGCGAGGCTAGTCTATTTTAGTTATTTTCATAGTATTATGTCATACGGTATTTTACTATGGGGACGGGCTGCAGACATCGAGTCTATATTTATTCTGCAGAAAAGAGCCATCAGAGCCATTTATGAATTAGTAGACGCGATTCTCTAAGAGAACTGTTCAAGGAAATTAATGTCATGACAGTACCTTGTCAATACATCTATGAAAACATCATGTACGTTAGGAAAAATCGGCATTTATTCAGTAGAAGAGGTGACAGACACCTCTATAACACTAGAAATAGGGACCAACTAGTTCAGCCAGGTTTCAGGCTTGCTAAAGTAGATTCATCTTTCATGGGGTACTGTTTGAAATATTACAATAAAATACATAAATAAATAAAATAAATAAATATCGCTGGACATGAACACACAGCGCCATCTAGTGCCACAGTAAGCAACGAGGCTTGTGTCGTGGACACCAGATAGTTGTATACTACATAGATAGTTTTTGTTTGTAAATACATACTTATTATACATATAAACATCCATGACACGGAAACAAATGTCCATGCTCATCACACAAACATGTGCTCCAACTGGGACTCGAACCCGGGACCCTAAGAACGTAAGGCAGTCTCACCACCGCTACGCCATTCGGGTCGTCAAAATACCGCCCCACATTCTTTAACTGAACGAGACGAAATTTAAATCTTGTATAAAACGCACACTATGTAGGCAAGCATATTATAAGTTGGGGGATTACATTGATGATAAAAATGCGTGGTTAAATGCTGGTCCTGCTCGACAACCATAGGGGCAAACTAATTGATTGTACTGGTCGGGCATTATTTGAGTCTATCGACACGCAAAGAAGAAGAAGAAGAATTGATTCCCATGTTGATGTATTGTGGAAGCGGCAGAAGATTGTAAAAATATACCTACTTGCATTGTGTAGATTCCAGTTCTTAGTATTATATAATTGCATAGCACATGTGTGAGTACTTTGTATTGTTCAGCCACCATTTACATTTAGTTATCTTTCATTGACTTGAATATGCCTTGGTGGCTGAGAGAATGTCATGCTCACTCAAATGTCTCGCTGATGGTGGCGGGTGTGTCGGGTCATTTAATTCCCTTCAATATGGTTGAGTTGAATGGCGCCGATGCGCACGTCATGTTCGTGAGCGGACGCTGTCAGTTGGGACTGGTCATCTCTTGGCCAGGGTTCATTTTAATTCGTTTGTTGTTAAATTGTTGTCTTTTTCTACTCTGGACGCTCTTAATGTGCACGTCTTCTTAGATCGTTCTCACATATATGTATAATTTCAAAATTAATGTTGTAACCAAGATTTTGTAACAATATTTTGATTCAAAAGAGTGTCCGTGGAGTTTCTTTTCCGTTCTTCTCCATAGAGATCTACGCTAGGGAATGGGCAACTACAGTACTTTCTCAAGTTATTATGCGTTGTGACTAGGACTGTAGCTTTGTTTTTTATTTGTAATTTTGACATTCAAAAGTGCCGTAATGGTCTAATTGAAATAAATGCTTTGAGTTTGAGTTTGAATTTTGCAGCAGCGATTCCCTCACAGAATCAATATAAGCGTAGCATATAGACATTCGAATCCGAAGTCGCATCAGTTTGGATGTTTGTAATTGTTTTTTTTTTTCTTAAACCATACGCAAAATAAATTCTATGTGTAACGTTACAGTATTGCCATTACATTTGTTTCCGTAGATTAAAATAATCTTGAAGGTAGATTAACTTTCGACCATCCACGGCCTTTGCAACTAATCCCTTAAAAATATTGTCATAAAGAGAGACTCACCAAATTACAAAACAGATTGATGACCAACCCTCTCCTGCTAGGCGGCTCCAGGTATATAAAGAGCCCGGTCAGAGTGAAGGGTATGAACAGGTACGTAGATTGGGTAAACTTGTCACCCATCAACTTTCTGGAACAATAAGATGTCAGTAAGAATTCTGAGATGCCCTAGAATAAGCCCTTTATCTTCACACATGCAGAGTAGATGAAATACTTAACATAAAACCTTTAACCTGTAACCTTTTTTTTTGATATTTGTAAAATATTTTTATTTCTTTTATAGAGTTAGTGTGTAAATAATGTAAATATTATTAGTCTGTGTTTAATAAAAGTATTAACACAAAAGTAAGTAGTACTGAATGTATATAAATATTAAGGTTGATGGCTAAAAATGTGGCTGGGTTTACGGTACACCTCTTGTTTTACCCTGGGGATTACCGGCGTGATTTTATGTGATACGACATCATCTGCCTAGCCTTTTCCAAACTATGTTTGGGTCGGTTTCCAGTCTAACCAGATGCAGCTAGATACCAGTATTTTACATGGAGCAACTTGATGTCTGACCTCCAAAACCTACTTAGTACTGGGTAATACGATATCCCTTAGTAAGGCTGGTTGTCAGACTTCAAAGACAGTCAAAGATCTATAAATGACAGCCGGGACCAACTTAACGTGCTTTCCGAGGCACGGACTAAAGATCGACCCGAGCGGCTGTTCTTATTTAACCACAAGCTCCTCGATTTTATGTGATACGACATTTAAAAGAAAAACCATAGATTTCAGAAATACTCATAACAATTTCCGTAGAACCCTCTTCCACATACCTTACCTAATAATACAACTAATATTGGGCGCAATCGATGTGACGAGCAGTCCTAGCATCGTGGACCTCACGTAGTATTTACCCATTTTGATCCATTCGTCCTTTCTTTTCATCTTTTTACCTCGCATCAAGATTTGTGCCTGAAAATAATGAGATCATCTATTTTTATGGTCGGACTCAATTCTTGTTATATTAGGCTGGAAATACATTTACATCCGTATCTATAAACAAATCAATGTGATTACTTGAGTAAAAGTAACAAAATTGAGTAAACTACAGAATAAAAAAACGTATCTAAAGTAATAACTTTAGATACGTTTCTAATATTCTGTAGTTTAGTAATTGCTTGAAGTACTATAAAATTCTTAGCTTTGCTTTCTCTGGTGGTTCTAACTTCGTTCAAATTCTTGTTTATTACATGAAAAATTGCAAGTGTATTTACTTAAACTCAAGTAATAATAATAATAAATATCGCTGGACATTACACACAGCGCCATCCAGTGCCACACTAAGCAACGAGGCTTGTGTCGTGGACACCAGATAGTTGATATACTACATAGATACTTTTTGTTTGTAAATACATACTTATTATACATATAAACATCCATGACTCGGAAACAAATGCCCATGCTCATCACACAAACATATGCTCCGACCGGGATTCGAACCCTTAAAAACACTTAAACTTGATTAAAGATACGGGTGTTAGTAACTAAGACTGTTATTATCACTGATTGGTCATCAACCGCTTCCCTGGGGTTGATAGAGTCTACAACCTCTGCCAACCTGACTCAGTGTGTGCTGGTGCATGCCTCTTAATGCAGTATACTCAGAGGTTTTCCCTCGCTGTTTAAATAGGTCCAAGTATCGGTTTGAATTGCGAGATTCTAATCTACGACCCTTAGCATTAGGCGTTTATAACATGAGTCTTAAACATAACTGGCGAAATACGGATTTACTATTAGAAAACCCCCAACCTTAGAGGATTAAAGCCATGGTATTAAGGTTTAGTTTGCAAAGGGCACGCCACAATAGTGGCGATAAGTCCCCTTTTTGAGGAGTGGCTTGGGAGTCGCCACGGCATCCTCACCTTCCGCCTGACGCAAGTCCTCATCGGACATGGCTGTTTCGGGAGGTTCCTGCACCGAATCGGGCGGGAGGAAACGCCCGGGTGCTTCTATTGCGAGGATTGACTGGAGGACACGGTGGAGCACACTGTGGAGGTGTGCCCCGCTTGGGCGGAGCACCGCGGTGTCCTCGAAGCGGCGATCGGCGGCGGCGACCTATCGCCTCCGGCCCTGGTTCAATCCATGGTCCGAAACGAGACGGAATGGGACGCCGTCACCCCCTTCTGCGAAGCAGTAATGCTAGAGAAGGAGGTGGCGGAACGTGAGAGGGAGAGAGCCGCACGTCCCGGCCGCCGCGGGAGACGCCCCGGGCGTCGGGGGCCACCGTAGTTGCGGGCCTGTGAATATGGGCTAGCTCGCCGTCCGTCCGTCTCATGACGACAGGTCGTGTCGACGGCGCGTTCGTGTTCTACGCGCGCCTCAAAGAGAGTCAGCAAACAGGAAGGGGTCCGCAAGAGCTGATGCATGCTGGGGCTGCGGGACTGTTCGAAAGAGATACCGTGGCCCCGGAACACAAAGGGCGATGAAGGAACATGGATGGGTTTTAGTCAGTAAAAGTCTGACACTCCCTCCTGCTCCGCCCAGAGCGGGAGAAGTCATTTGATGATTTCGGAATGATTTGAAAAAAAGGTTAATTTTGCGAATAACACTTACAATATAAATGATGGAGTAGAACTTCGCACTACCGATGACAGCATCTTTGTACAGACCAGGTGATGCACGAAAGCAGCTCTCGTTCCAAGGGTGGAGCATGACACTGCAGTCAGCGTCGCGACACGCAGCCTCGAATAACTGTTTGCTTACCGCCGCCATCTTGGATTTATTAGCTGTTTCTTTTTAGGAGTGAATCTGCATTGATGTCTGTAACAAGGAAGAGTTTGGTTTAAGTCTTCAGGAAAATTGTTGAGTATGCAAGGTCAAGGAAATAGATAAAATATAGATTTATAGTGAATTATAGAATATACGTTATACATCATTGTCCCGCCCTTATCCCATTAATTTTCACCAATTAGTTGCGATTCGCGAAGCATGCATTCCGCATTCATACTTCTCTATTAGTTATTATATCACGTGTCACACACCTTCTAACCAAATAATATACGTACCTAGCTATTTTATTTTACACCAAAACTGTTATGCCCTATATCTACAATGTTTCATTTATAATTCTATGGGCACAATGGTGGTCTTATTCGCTGATAGTAATATTTTATAGAAAACCTTTCGATAGACTGAACGAACTTAAAAAAAAACAAGATTTATAACGTTTTTTTATGAAATCTATAGCACCTGAAACACTTGTTAGAGGAAAAATTATGCCCACAGGATTACTTCATTAGCCAAAAATATTTGCTTGTGTATTTTTTGCGTTTATTTCAATTGGATAAAGAATCAATCTTTTTTTCATAAATTTCACATTCTGTGCACAAAAAATTTATCTTTTTTTTATATTATTTTTTGTTTATCTTTGCAGTTAAAATTTTCAATTTTGCTTTAAATAAACAAAGTTCGTGTTATACCATATTGAACGTTCTGTGGAGCCATAACAAGACCAATACAATTTCATAAACCTCTCCGCCGGGATTCAAACCTGCAACCTTTGCAGGGCACGTTACGAGTAACTTAACCTTCATCTTACGGTCAAGAACATTAACTTGTGGAACGTTACATTGTGGTTTAGAGCTGCATTAAGTAATATTATGTTATGGCAAAGAGCAAAAACTATATCGTAAAAATAATGGGGATCTACAATAATATTTACAGTATATTAGCAATTTATGTGAAATCACTGGCGACTTGGCTTTTTTTCGGATGTCATCAAGTGACTTCTCCCGCTCTGGGCGGAGCAGGAGGGAGTGTCAGACTTTTACTGACTAAAACCCATCCATGTTCCTTCATCGCCCTCTGTGTTCCGGGGCCACGGTATCTCTTTCGAACAGTCCCGCAACCCCGGCTGGCGACTTGGCTTCAGAATTCAACTTTTTACCAGAATTCACGAGTATAACCAGATCAAAAACGTACGTTTACATAGTTTCTGTGTGTGAGCACCAACTCACCTTTTCCTACCCTCGTAGGAAAAGGTGAGTTGGTGTGTTCATCGTCTACCCAGCCTTTTCCCAACTATCTTGGGATCAACTTCCAATCTAAGTGGATGCAACTGTATAATACCAGTATTCAGCATTGAGTTGCACTGAGAATAAGGTTAAGGCAATATTTTCTGCTTTTTATTTGTCATATTATTTTCCCGTTTTCTTAAGTATTATTTTAAACTTTATTTGATTGTTTTATCTCAGTGTTATAATTATTTTTCTCGTAGGTATTTTTTTATGAACAATGACTCATTATACCACTCTTCATCAGCGCATGGCATTGTATGCTTGATAAATGATAATACTTATAATAATCTACGTCAAGTGCATTTGCGTTTATCACTCAGTCACTATGTGGACTACAGACATTCCTTGTTATATCATATACCTACTCTCTCACGTATAAACTCTGGGATTCATAATCTTAAAATAATTTAAACCAGAATTTTGAATGAATAAGACTATGTTATTATAACAAAAGTTTTACAAGTATTATCTTTTATTTGGAGGCACGGCGGTGATGCCTTCACCAAGTCTTTTAAGGCATTTTCTCCCCTTTTTTGTGGATAAATAATTATATATATGACAAAATTATTAATATTATTATATTATACTAACCAAAATTGACGAAGACACGAAGCTTTCAAAATTCTCAATACGTCACGCCGTGTTATATTTTTTAGTGCGTTGTGACATCACAAGCCCCCACTCTCAAGTTTTGATGCGTTTTATCTTTGTCAATATTCATTGATTTACAAACACAAAAAATACGTGTCCATTATTTTCCAATACTCTAACTGACGGACTAAATAGATTTGCAATTTATTTATGGTAGAAACTAGCCTGTTATTCGCGCCCGTTTGAACATCTTCATAAAAGGTGAAACAATAAGGGCGTGCAAATATCGTTCCACATCCCGCGTGGAAATCACTCAAGTCTGACCAGAGTTCAAGTTCGAGTGATAAACGGTATTCTTGTAATCTTTGAACTGCGCGTAAGCTGCGCGTGAACTGCACGTCAACTGTACGTCAACCAAACTCTACCAAACTTACTTTGGTGTGGCTATATGAGAGAAAAAATATTACTCACTAAATAATCGAATAGAATCGATTACATTTCAATGAATATGACGTTATTAAAATAATAGCCAGCACAGATGTTGCGTTCCGAAGCACGCACCAAAGACGCGCAACAGTAGAATGCCGTTATTGCGCTCGCGTGACGCGAACTTGACGCGAGCGTGTCTGACAGCTGTAGAGAATACGAAAAGCGTTGTTTTGATCGAAACTTAACTGCAACTGCACTGCAACAGCACTTCTTTAGTTACGTGAATTAGCCTACTGAACTTTATTCATACTATATGTTTGTTTTAATAATTGTGCCCTCTATTCATAGTAACCAAAAATATTGCTAAATAAAGTCACAGTATCTTCAACACATTAACCACAAGATTAACAACACTGTGCCACCCAAGAGTCCAATGGTGCGCATCTATTAGTTCTATCAATATTTTAATAAAAACATTTCGTAGATTAATGTGCGTAATAACAAATTTTATGACCGGCCAAATTGGTCTACGGAGTTAATGGCATGCATTAAAGTTAGATAATATGTGTATTCACCCTTAATTTGGGACACCTAAATTAAGGGGTCACCTAAAACATTTGTATTTATGTTTACTGCCAAGGGCATGTCAAGGGTTTGTCATTAGTTATGTTCTGTGCCTAATACTAATATTATGACTGCGAAAGTAACTGTCTGTCTGTCGGTCTATTTAACACCTTTTAACATCAATACCACTGAATTCTTACAGAGAGTAGCATAAAGTCGGGAGAAGGACTTTTTGTTGGGCTATTTTTTTAATCCTTTAAATAAATTAGTGATAAAATAGTGATTTTTGGCCAAATCTTTGAAAGAATTCTAAGCACTTGTTTTTCCAGAAGCGAGATTATCAGTTACCTACATTTTGTCAGTTATATTCTGATCATGAATGAAAGTCGATTATTTTATCTCAGTGTTCTCTGTTAGTTTTTGAGGTCTCATTTGAAACGTACAACTCTCTTCGATCTAGTAATCAAACTAAGTTTTAACGAGAAACTGCCAATGCAACTTGCAGAATGATTATATACCTCTTTGACTTGATCTTAAGCAGTAATAGCGCAGTACGGAGTTTCAACATAATAAAAGACCCGTATTGACTGGTTTCGGACTCGTGGTTAAATAATAATAGCCTCTCGGGTCGGCCGTGCTTGCCTAAGTTGGTCCGTGGATGGGTGACCGTCCATTACATGGTACCGAGTGTCCTCCGTGCCTCGGAAATCACGTGATGCCGTTGGTCCCGGCTGTCATGTGTAGATCAGTCGTTACAGGTAGTAAGAGTAACAACTTACCGAGGGGTATCATGTGACCTAATAGTAGGTACCTAATAGGCGAGACGATTATCAAAAAATATTTGACACGTATTTTTTCGTTTGGTACGTAATCCAAAATTGACGAAGATACGACGCTTTTAAAATTCTCAATACGTCACGCCTAGGTGTAATTTTTATCTAGTTCTCACGTCACGAGCCCCCACTCCCTAGTTTTGATGCGTTTTATCTTTGTCAATATTCATTGATTTACAAAAACAAAAAATACGTGTCCATTAATTTCCAATACTCCAACTGACGGACTCAATAGATTTGCAATTTTTTGATACTGTCGTCGCCGCGTACCTAGGCGTGACGTATTGAGAATTTTAAAAGCGTCATATCTTCGTCAATTCTGGTTTACGTAACAAAAGAAAAAACACGGGTCAAATATTTTTTGATAATCTAACTGACGGACTTAGTCGTCTCGCCTATTAATAAAACGCATTTTATTGTGTACCTACTGTAACAAATCTTGCTCCTATTAAATAAAAGGATAAGCAGACTTGTTCAATTAAAATTTGATTAGGGAAAGATTAGAATTAGGGATAAAAAATACAGCTAAATATTAAAAACCTACCTAGCACGCACTCTAGGATTGTTTTTTAGGTGTCGCACTTAGTTGGTTAGGAAGTTCAGCACTGTAGGAGAGACGAGAACAGGCGTCAAGGTATCTGGTCAATACCTGGGCAACTTTCGTTCCGTTTCAGGAAACCTCTGCAGGAAGGGCGTCGTACAGATCTCCAGGTCAGCCCTGTAGTAAGGCAGGCGAGACAAGTAGCAGCTTCAGAAGATCGGGAGTAGAGGTTCCAGATCTGTAGATAACTTCCGAAGATCGGGAGAAGAGACACCAGGCGGAATCTTTAGTGGAATCCCCTGGGTAATATAGATATCTACGAGAAACCAAACTGTTTTCTTATGCAGATTCAGATTCAGATCAGATTCAATGGTAGACCTTCTCTGGCGGTTCGTCAGCTCGTTTTTTAAGTAGTCTTCCTTTTTTTTAATTTTCCAAATCTATGTTTTCTTGTGGCCATCAGCTCATCTGACAAGTGTAGTCGGCCAGGACTTATCCATGAGTGCGTAAAGATTTTTTTAGATATAATTTAATTTTAAGTTATTTAGTAAACAATCGTAATAATCTCTATAATACAATAGCTAAACACATATTGATAAAAATAATTTAAATTTTATAAACCAAAATCATCATAGACTAAGGTAGGAAGAGAATTAAAAAGTAATTGACAGTTTGACAATTTGGCTTGTCACAACATGAAAATTATGATAATATTTTATTTCAGCAATTTTTAAGTTAATGAGTCGAGTTATATCAATTTGTTGAGTGTAAAAATATAAACAAATAAAAAGGATGATAAATAGTATTATGAATGATGAATATAAAGTCTAAGTATAGCATAATACTATACTACACAGTTTGTTTAATTAAAAAAAGAATGATAAGTAACAGTGCGCGACAAAACATTGCAATATCGTAGCGTTGCAAGTGCAATCATGTGTCAATTTCCTGCTGCTACTCTATGCAATACGCAATGCGAAAATGTTACGCAGCCTCTAAGGATAATAACACCTTTGTAATCGTCACCTCAATAGGGAATAATTATAAGTACATACATTTTCTTTTTTTTATTTCGATACGGAATGTAAAAATACTATAAAATAATGACAAATAGTGAAAACAAGACCAAAATCGGCCAAACAACAGAAAATTTATACCTAACCAATTTAACTTTTATTTCTATCTCTTTCTCTGAAATAATCTTTCTCAAACGGAATTTGGTATGGATTTTGTACGTCGATATGTCGAATGATGTAAGGTATTGGATCTCTCTGTCTGCTTATAGCTTAGTATTTTTACAAGTATTAAAAAAGAAAACACTTTCCTACCCGCTTAGCATGGACGCCGTAGAAACGAAAGAGAATCGACAAATCTTTTGTTCATCTGTCATTTTATCGATTCAATGACAGATGAACAAAAGATTTGTCGATTCTCTTTCGTTTCTACAGCGTTCATGCTACGAGTAAGCGGGCTATACGCTTTATTGTGATAAAAAAATCATGCATATACCCTATTGTACGCGGTTTGAAGTGAGACAACATTTATCATCTTCTTTTGAGGGTTACTTGACTACCAAGTTGGTCCAGTCTAGCATTAGCTCCTGGGTTCGATTCGAATAGGTCTGCCAGATGTTACAGGATTGAAACCGCAAATCACTTTTATTGTTGTTGGTGTCGTGGTCGGAAATGATCATGAGGTCCTGGGTTAGATTCTCGGGTCGGGCAAAGTGTTTTTGTGTTTTTCCAACAAGTAATTTTCAGTGGCAGCTATGGAGTCTGATTTTGTGCCCGGTTGATGGCAATAAGCTCGGCCTATAAATGTATACCTACGTACTGGGTGTTTACCTATTAGGTACACCTCTGTCTAACCCTTTGGGGATTACAGGCGTGATGTTATGTTATGTTACATGGTTTGGCAAACGGTTATTACTTTAGGCTTTTTTTTGAAATATATTTTAGTTACTGCCAATTTCTTGCTAAATTATTCCTACCTTGGAATTGACAATTACAATATTTTTTTCGTTTCATGAGTAGTTTTTGAAAATCAAAGACAATGTTGTATCATCTTTAGTAAGTACCTAATACTAAAGTAGAGTTTGACAAGTTCTCAACTACAAACTTTCAATCCAGAGACAGGGTTTTATTTCGAAATCTGGGAAGCCACCGCTTTGACCTAAAAAAATGAAAAATATCTGATCTATGGCTGAACATTAAAACAATTTACAATTGACTAATAATAATAAACACAAAAAAATGAATTATGATATAACAAACACAAATAAATACATACATCAATCAGTTTTTATTAGGCCATTCACACACCACCGACTTTCGTTCGACCACTACGCACGCTACGTTCATTTACTTTTATTATCAAATTTTATAATATATGCGACTCATACAGCGAGGAGATTATTCTTGTTTGATGCCGTCTTTTATTTTCATGTTTAATAAAATGTTAATTTTGTTGGACGTGGCTAATAATGTCTACGTAACTCTAATGTTTATTTCAATGGCTTGACAAGTTCTATACTACCTGGCTAAGACCTGGTCAGCCATCAGGACGCAAAAGTTCCACCTTGGAGTGTGTGATGAAGGGTTCCGTACCACCTTTAAATTTCATTTTATTTTTATTATTTGTCGTTATAGCGGCAACAGAAATACATCATCTGTGAAAATTTCAACTGTCTAGCTATCACAGTTTATGAGTTACAGCCTGGTGACAGACAGACAGACAGTGGAGTCTAAGTAATAGGCTCCAGTTTTTACTCTTTGGGTACAGAACCCTAAAAATGGAACGCTGCGCTACGAAATAGTAATTACACTCGTAAGCTAAAAGGCTAGGACTTAAATGAGATTGGCTGGTTCAGATGAGCCATATCCATACCGATCGCTGGGCTAAGGTCTTAACGCAATGGGTGCCTTAGGATGGACGGGAGGAACTGGTGGCGAGATGACCTAGACGCGCTTCATAAAGACTGCTTCAAGGTGGCGATAGCGCAGGAAAAGAGTGGCAACCTGTCCAGCAGTGGCATAGTAAAAACCAAAAACGAAATGTGTAAACCTCATAATCGATTGTGTACCCAAGTAGGCCAATGCAAACGAGTTGAGGGATTAGTGAGCCATCGGAACACCCAGTTCAAGTGCGATGCCTCTATCAGACAATGTTCCACTTGCTGGAGTGTACTATATGTGCCCCCTTACGGCGTACACTTGCCCCTTTGCGAATCTGAAGAGAGAATACCGCTGATGCCGTAATCAAATGACTGAGCTCAAACATTATAAAAAGTAAAGATATAAGTTACACAAACGGCTCACGTATTAACACATGGTTTTTTACCATCACATTTGATAACGAAAACAATCTTAAATACCCTAAATATATAATGACGTCATCAATAGGTTACAATATATTATAACCTTAAAAACAAAAACACGCATTGCAAATCAAATAAGTTAATCATTGTTTTCGGACAAAGTCCAATGTAACAATTTTGTAATTCCGAAATATTATGGCTATTCGAATGTTTAGATTTGAAAACACTAACTATCAGATAGCATTAAATATTTATCGTAGCAGATAATTGATGCAACATAAATAGTTAATATTTCCTTTATTTTTTCTACCCATTAACTACGAGGAGCTCGTGGCTAAATAATAACAACCGCTCGGGTCGATCGTTAGGTTAAGCCGTGCTTGCCTAGGTTGGTCTGTGGATGGATGACCGTGCCTCGGAAAGCACGTTAAGCCGTTGGTCCCGGCTGTCATTTGTAGATCTTTGACAGTCGTTAGGTAGTCAAAGGCCCAGAAAGTCTGACAACCAGGCTTACCAAAGGGTATCGTATTACCCGGTACTAACTGGGTTGTGGAGGTGCATCCGGTAAAACTGGAAGCCGACCCCAACATAGTTGGGAAAAGGCTAGGCAGATTATGATATGGCGATGATAACATAACTGGGAAATAGTTTTACTTTAAATATCCTACACATAATATTATTTACAAAATTCTTCATCCAGCTCTTGGTACTGTAATTATCGACTGTTGAAAGCTATTGGACGTAGATAAGGGTAACTTCCTAACCAAGTTGATTAGGTAGGTACCAAATACCAAACTGGTAGCTGGATACATGCTTATCTACATCGACTGACTACCTGTACCCTAAAACCACTATACACAGTCGGTTCTAACTTCAAAAATACATCTGATCGGTACAAAATCCGGATTTGTTTGCTGCTAATCAAATCTGATCCATAATCGCAGTTGTAATAGTCAAGACCTTTTTTTCCGGATGGGAAATCATCAAATGACTCCTCCCGTTCTGGGCGGAGCAGGAGGGAGTGTCAGACTTTTACAGACTAAAACCCATGCATGTTCCTTCATCACCCTTTGTGTTCCGGGGCCACGGTATCTCTTTCGAACAGTCCCGCAGCCCCGGCAGGAATAGTCAAGGCCTGTAAATAAAAAAAATAAAACCATAAAATTCACGATATTATTTAAAACTACCTTTTGTTCGGAAATTATCCCACGATAAACGTTTTAAATATAGCCTATGGCACTCACAAATAACGTGGCTTTCTATTGGCATAACAATTTTCAAAATCGGTTCAGAAGATCCAGAGACTACCCCCTACAACCTCGGACAAACTTCCTTCATTGTCACTAGTACCATTAACAGTTCCATGATGGAACTAGTGTTGTTTTTTATAATCACTAGTTCCATTTTTAAAGAATCTGAAAATAATGGAACTAGTACCTCTTTAAAATATTAAATATAGAAGAAGAAGTAAAAGAAGCAGAAGAAGAAGTATAAGTGTGTACTATAATTATCTCCAAAAACATACATTAGATTATGCAAATATTATTATTAGGCAATTATGCATTTGCATTAATCACGCACGAATTAAGTGATTGACACTTGAGTAGTTTAAAAAAACTTTATTTAGACTAGCAGCGTTACAGCAATTAAGATAGTATTGATTATTCTAATAATGAGACATGTATTTATATTTAATTATTGCTAAGTTAACAATATTCTTATAGATTAATTATTTGCTACTTGAGGTGGAAGGGGATTTGCTGATAACTCACGCGACCGACCAATGTGGCGACACTTGGGGGGGGGCTATGTCCAGCAGTGGACGCTGAAAGGATGATGATTATTTAATCTGGTCTCTCTGGGACCTTATGTTTGACAGGACATTTTTGGAAGACCTACGTCCCAGACCAATGTGTATGGATTGAAGATTTCCCTAACTCATCAAACGCATCAGCTCAGCATTAAATTTGTGTTTTAAATATTCCCAACTGACGATACTATTGCGCCCACGTATCAATCAGGCGCAATTACTTTGATCGAGTATAATGACAGTCGAGCGAGCTCTATTTCTTCATCGCTTGAGGAATTCGAGATGTTTCATGTATTACTAGGTTTTATTCGGTGCTTCGCTCCTGTTATGTATGGAATGTACTCACGAAAACGTTTTAAATGTAGTAGGTATAAAGGGTGTAAGGAACTTCATAACGAAGCCGAAAGGCACTTATTTTCCTCGTCATTGCGATAATTTTTTTGTTCTACACCATACCTGGGAATCTTTTAGTTACGGAGATATTAGGGGTCAAAGTTTTTTTAAAAATAAATACAAGTTTTGAATGTAAGATTTTTATTAATATTTTTCCATCCATCAGCACAATGTTTTGAGTGCGTTACGTTGAGTTTTACCACAAAACAGGATTTTTCACCCCATAAAAAAAATTGTTTCCCAGCAATAATTTTTGCGTAAAGTTACTTCGTTTGATGTACAGAGTGCTTAGTTGACGGCTTCGTGATGAGGTTGTTTACACCCTGAATAGCACTCGGGGATAATGTAGCTTCCCGTTAGTGAAAGAATTTTCGGAATCGGATCAATAGTTCACAAGATTACCTCCTACATACAAACAAATTTTACCTCTCTAAAATATTAGCATAGATTAATTGACATCATCATGCCTGTAATCCCCGAAGGGCTGGCAGAGGTACACCCACATTTCGCCAGTAATGTTAAAGTCCCATGTAATAGGTACACCCCTATCTGGCCTTACAGCTACTACGAGTACAGGCACGATCGTATGTTCAAGTGTTGTCAGTGACAGCATTGCAGTAGGATATTGACTCTGACAGTTCTTGATCGCTGTTCAGATGTGCTGATTGCAAATACCTCCTGCTGAGGAAGTGTGCTCATTCACCACGCGGGCCTACAACGGGTTAGGGTACTTCTTCGATTTGTTGGTTGTATGCTAAGTGTCAATTAATAAGTGATTTTTTTTAACCTATTTGAGTGTCCCACTGCTGGGCAGAGGTCTCCCCTTTCTCCTTCCAAACCTCTCTGTCTTGTGCGATATCTGGCCATGTTCGCCCCTCAAACGAGATCAGATCGTCACACATAAGTGTCATAAGTGTTATTTGGACAAAAAGAACGACCAGTTGTTTCTATCCAGGGCTAATGTAGAGCACATTAGCCCTGGATAGAAACAACTGTAAGTCATGGGGTGATGCTTTTGCCCAGCAGTGAGATGACGCAGGCTAACAGTGTCAGTATGCTAAGTGTCGGTTTTCTCTCGATAATGATCCCGACTACAGCGAAACAAAGGGTTATGTTTTTATCCTGGAGTTCACTAGCCTTGTAAGTCGACACCTACTACAAAGAGGTGCCAATCAATACGTTTGAAAATCTAACAATAGACCGATTGATTCACTATTTGGCACAGTCGTTGTTGCATCGATTAGTGTGTTAACACACTGTAACTGAACAGTAACGAGTATTGTACTCGAACTACCTAAGTAGGTATCTACATTGAAATCAGTCTTTCAGGTAGGCATTTTGCACTTATACTTTTAACATTGTGAATTTGTGTCCTGATTAGGATAATTTAGATTTAACTTTAGAACGTCGACAAAACATGAAGAATATTTACCGGACAGTATAGCAGGTGGTGTTCTATAGTGTCTGCCTATCCCCATGGAAAAAAGGCGTGAGTTTATTTATGTGGGCGTGTATTTATGTAAATCTGATATTTTCGAATTGGAATCAAATTAGCTTCTTAAACAAAATCTATGCTGCAAATCTAGTGATTTTCCCGATTAGGATTCGATTCACAATAAAACCACGCTCATAATCCCCGAAGGGTTAAGCAGAGGTATACCCAATATACCCTACAGCACCCACATTTTGCCAGTTGTTTGAAGTCCCATGTAATAGGGGGCGACCCTATTTCCATCAACCGGGCTTGTGCCTGGTAGCAACCACAGAGTCTAGATTTATATTCAGACGCCTATTTCTACTGAGAAATACCTGTTGGAAAACCCAATAACACTTTGCCCGATCCTAGACCAACTAGGCAGTCACAATAAAAATGTAGGCTACAATATAATATCGTAGGCAATACCTATCTCTACAATATGGTTCCTATATGTAATCCCAATAAAGGCTTGTCCTGGCAAACAGTACACAATAAAACGCAGGAAATTACACAATCTTGACATCGCCTTTATCTTTATAAGTCCGTCATTAGAGCCAGCCTTAATACGAAATCAGACTAAGCCCAAGGATTACCCAGACATTACACTCCAGTGTTCTACCACCCTAAAATTCCTAATTAGAACCGTATACCAATTAACATAAGGTTGATTATTGCGTTTTATGGAACTGGTTCGAGGCCGGATGGGTCACGGTTTTGAAGGAATCTATGACGTCATTACTTAATATTTATGTTGGAAGAACAATGTTTTACGGGCTGCTACACAATGTGGCATTTGTACTAAATGGATCGGGAGAGAGGGGAAAGTTATTTGTTTGTCATTTATAATAGGGATATAATGAATTATTTTTAGAAAGTTTGTTTGTGTTTGTTTAGTGAAAGAAGAAGCTGAGAAAGTTTATTAATGATATAAAAAAAAAATGTTTTTAGGCACCCCATCATTTGCCTAGCCTTTTCCCAACTATGTTAGGGTCGGCTTCCAGTCTAACCGGATGCAGCTGAATACCAGTATTTTACATGGAGCGACTGCCTATCTGACCTCCACAACCCAGTTAGTACCGGGTAATACGATACCCCTTGGTAAGACTGGCTGTCAGACTTTTTGGACCTCTGACTACCTAACGACTGTCAAAGATCTACAAACGACAGCCGAGACCAACGGCTTAACGTGCTTTCCGAGGCACGGTGGAAACTCGGTATGTAATGGGCGGTCACCCATCCACAGACCAACCTAGGCAAGCACGGCTTAACCTAACGATCGACCCGAGCGGCTGTTATTATATAGCCACGAGCTCCTCTTTTAAGGCACCCCACGAAGTCATTTAGAGGTAGAGAAAATCCTAGTGTTATTATAATTTCTGGATGACTGATTACCGTCTGTCACTGTCTTGTACAGATAGATATTTATGTTACTCTCTATACGATAAGGCTGAGGCTGAGGGAGAGGATTATGTCCAGCAGTGGACGTTATGGGCTGTTGTAGTAGTAGTATACGATAAAATCCTTTGTTTTAACATAAGGATTACAGTTTGGCCGCTGAGAGAATGCGTTTCTGACAGGTCGCGAGTATTAGTATTATTGGTGATGTTATATTAATGGGTTTAAAGTATGAAATTGCCGATTTGTGTTGAAAAATTGAAACTCGTATTTTTCTAAGTTTATAACATATTTATTTAATCAAAATATTTACCGTCATTATCTATACATTGCTGCCATTAAACGGAAGCTCATTTATGCCTTTACGATAGAACTCTAAGGATCTAGATTCGACAAATTAATATTAAAACTTATAGTTTTTAAGGATGACTTTTTTAACACATTCCACAAAAAATGGGTATTTAATAGGTAAACGGAGTAGAAGCAAATGGCATAAGTACAAAAATTTTTTTTTTTTTTTTTTGCGAAAAAAAAAACCTAAACGTCCTAAAACCTAACGCTTATTGCGTATGATTTGAAATTCAATATTTTTAGTTTTTTTTTTTTTAATTTCTCTTTCTTTGTTCTAATATGAAAGTTTACTTGAAATTTGTAAAGTAATTTGATGATGGATAATTTTTTTTACTAAACTGTGGAACACCTTTTTGCCCTATTAACAAATAATATTATTAAAAACTATATCATTAAATCAAGTAGGTAACAATAAATGTTGTAAAAGACGTCAGGAACGCATTCTCTCAGCGGCCAAACTGTAGTTATAGAGATATTTTTATTGACTGCCTCGTTGGTCCAGTGGTCGCAAGTACTACACTGCTGAGCATGAGGTTCTGAGTTCGATTCCCAGGTCGGGCAAAATGCTATTGAGTTTTGCTATCAGGAATTTCTCAGTAGCAGCCGTGGAGTCTGGATTCGTGCCCGGTTGAAGGCAATAGGTTCACCCCCTATTACATGGGACTGACACTTAACTGGCGAAATGTGGGTGTAATGTTAGTTACACCCCTGCCTAAACCCTACGGGGATTACAGGCGTGATGTTATGTTATGTTATAGAGATATTTTCATAAATCATTATTATGAAGATCAGAATAGCACACACCTTTGACCTTTGACTCCTATTAAACCCGAAGAGACTACGGCTATTAAAACTCTATCATATCTTTGTTGTTATAAAGGTCAGAACAGCATACACCTTTGACCAACGACTAATTAATAAATTGTTAATTTTATGAAACATAAATCAAACCTACTGTTTCATTGTTTCATGTCTGAATCTGTCAGTGTCAAGTTGTTTGTTTAACTGTTTGAACGCCATTGTCACATATATGTGACAAGCAAGCGCGTGCCCTTTACGGGAAACGACACAAATATGTGACAAAATGGTAGGTGAAATTGTAGCTTTGCGTGCCCTACGCGCGTGCGTTTACGTTCTGACGTTCAAAAGGTTATAAGGAGCCGTTCGAGAAGATTGTATGTGTATCGTGCAGTGAGCGAACAAAATAAAGATCTTTAAAGTGACCAACCTTTAAAGTAATGCGCCTGTCTGGGTTCGAACCCACGACTTCCTGTTCGTAAGTCGGGGCCGCCACCACTGGGCCACCGCTGCTCTTACATGTCCATAAGGCTTAAATTTTGTACTAATTGAAGCCCTTAAAATGATAGAAATGTTATTTGTACATACAATCTTATCTTTGCACCTGTGTTATTTAATCTTTAAAAAATCAAGTAAATATTGACTTTTGCGATAATGATTACGATTAGTTATCGAATACTGACTATTTATTTTAGTATTTTAATAACCTAAATAACAAAATAAACAACACGACGCATAAGCGTCAAGGTACTGGTCCACATCGCTGTCATCCGGAAAAGTGCGCAGAAGACTGCCAGCACTGCCTCGTTGAATGTCATCAACATAGACAAAGAAAAAAAAACTTTTTTGCAAAAAAAACCCACTAAAAAGCGAAAAATAACTTTACTTCCGAAAGTCGGTGGCAATAAATTCAATGAAAAAAGTCACCGACTACCTAAATAAAGTTCTTTTTTACCTTTTTAATGATTTCTTGGAAGTCGAGTTTTTTTGCAAATATATTACCAACTATGATGTGGCCGACTTCGAGTCTAACCAGGATGACTGCGTAGGTTCCCATTTTTCGAAATATCCTTGTAGGTACTGTACAGCTTTAATTTATTGATTTATTTATGTACACACAAAATACTAACTATTTCCTTATAAAATAATAACTGAATAAAAAATAATCGTTTCTACGAGAACCGACGTGAAAACGAATCCAATTTTACAATGAATAATTGTAAGTTGTGTTAGGCTGTGTGTAGACATGAGGCAATACAGTCTTTTAAACAGGCTAATATCCCTGTGTTAAAAAAATAATGATGAACTAAAAAGAGTCAGAGAATAATTAATAAACCCACAAAACCAGTGTTTCGGGTGTAAAGCCTGCTGATTTTTCGCGTTTACCTTGCCTGTTACCTTTTTAATGAAAAAAAAAAAAACCGGCCAAGTGCGAGTCGGACTCGCGCACGAAGGGTTCCATACCATTATCTATACAACATTAGACAAAACGGAAAAAAATCACGTTTGTTGTATGGGACCCCCCCTTAAATATTTAGTTTATTCTGTTTTTAGCGTTATTTGTTGTTATAGTGGCAACCAAAATACATCATCTGTGAAAATTTCAACTGTCTAGCTATCACGGTTCATGAGATACAGCCTCGTGACAGGCAGACGGACAGACGGACAGATGAACAGACGGACAGTGGAGTCTTAGTAATAGGGTCCCGATTTTACCCTTTGGGTATGGGACTGGTTCGGAAATCGGTGACTTTGTTTGATTCGTTGAGTTTTTTGCAACCGACTTCCGAAAGTAAAGTTATTTTCAACTTTTTATGTTTTTTTGGAAGTCGTTTTTTTCCAAGTTTTTGTTAATAGCACAGCACTATCTACTAGCTTACTAGCTTATTACAAAATTAATATAGAGTTTATTTCACTTAATGACATACAATACGCGAACTATGTATTTACTTCAAACAAAGGCCGTAGTAATTGCAAACCGAGAGCATTTTTGGCTTTCTTTTTTCGCCACCTCGTGTACAGCGTGGAAATTCTCAAATAATATGGAATACTGGCATGTTTTATAAACTTTTTTTTAGCACTTATCTATGCAGTATCTATGTGATCTATGTTTATAAGTTATGAATGCTGTGATTCTCTATAGTAAGTCAAATATGAACGCGCAAGACTTGTTAAAAATATATTTATTAAAACACTTGTGCTCAGCATGAGCTTGATGACATTACAGAACACTTAAATCTACGTTACATTGACTTATACAACCTGTTTATTTATATCCCATAACGCTAGGGTTATATTCTGCAGTTAAAAATAATACTAAAACTCCTAGAATGGTGGTCCAAAAATGCATAGTTTCGGGGATATCATCAATCATAATTATAAAATATGTATCTAAGTTTCATTGTTATATAAGAGTAATTCATTTCAATTCAAACCAATCATTCTTAACCTGTAGTTACCCGCAATTACAGACACATATTAAAATAACAATGTTCCTTTCGGGAACGGCTGGGGACATACTGGTATTTAAAGGTAAGAAAATGCGACGTTGTCATATTTCACGAAAGGGTGTTTTACGTCGCGGGCCTGTGGACGGTGGGCTATGGGCTAGCTCGCCGTCCGTCCGTCTCATGACGACAGGCCGTGTCGACGGCGCGTCGTGTTCCACGCGCGCCTCAAAGAGAGTCAGCAAAAAGGAAGGGGTCTGCAAGGACCGATGCCTGCCGGGGTTGCGGGACTGTTCGAAAAAAAAAAAAAAAAAAACATAACATGTATGTGTCTGATGCTGGACCTCACAGATCGTCGGTAACAAAGACTACAATGGCGACAACAGTCAGAGCGTCGAGTATCGAACTCATGTCTAATGGTTGTAGTCATCATTAGTTTTGTTGTAATTGACAATTTGTTACATGATCATAACGACTATCTGATACACATGAGTGACATGGTGAGAACAGTTTTTAGGCATTTTGCTTCGTAGACGAATTGAAAGTAAGACACTCTGATCATAAAGGTTCATAACTAGTATATCAACACAATAGGCATGACGACAGTATCAAAAAATTGCAATCTATTTAGTCCGTCAATTAGAGTATTGGAAATTAATGGACACGTATTTTTTGTTTTTGTAAATCAATGAATATTGACAAAGATAAAACGCATCAAAACTCGTGACGTCAGAACTAGGTAAAAAATATACCTAGGCGTGACGTATTAAGAATTTTAAAAGCGTCATATCTTCGTCAATTTTGGTTTACGTAACAAAAGAAAAAACACGGGTCAAATATTTTTTTATAATCTAACTGACGGACTAATTAGTTTTTTTTTTGTCGTCTCGCGTATTGTAACTACCTTCGTTTCTGTTATGTAACTAATACTATGGGTGATTCATGTCAGTTGTGTTGTATATAATATTATATTATAACATTTGTGACCGTACGTTTAATAAACATGATTGTTTTATGAACTAATTCCTGTTGTGCGTATTACTCTTAAATTTTCTAAGTTTACGCCTTTTCAATGTCAGAGCTAATGGGCTATACAGCCCGATACCTATCCACTACGCGAGGCCACTGCGCGTCGGAAAAATTCAGAAGATGTGACTTCTAAGTAACATCTTCTGAATTTTTGGTTCTAAGACCGGTTTTCAAACGATGTTTTCCTTAGCCGTTTTTGTGAATAGTGGTGTTGATATAAATTACACAATTTAATGCGTCTGCTTAGGTTAGAACCTACTCGTAAGTCAGGCCGATATAAATGGAACACTACTCTCTATACAGGGTGTAAATAGACCCTTCACAAAGCCGTCAACCAAGCATTCTGGATTATTCCGAACCTGACCCGAAATCCTAACCGGTCGCGGGTTAGGTTAGGAACATGAAAAAAAATAGAATTTTATTCCGAACCTAACCCTATTCCTAACCTGACCCGACGTATCGTTCCTAACTTAACCCGAATTGCGATATGGTAGGTTTCCCGCTCCTCTTTCGTAGAATAAAAGGTAGGTACCTATGTGTCAAATCAGAGTTAAATTTTTACAATACGTTATCAATCTATATATTACATTAACAGTTAACGAAATAATTAATAAGTGCCCGTGACCAGAGGGCTGGCTTTTTCTTTGACCAAAGAATTAGCATTGCCATTCAACGTGGCAATGCTGCCAGTCTTCTGGGTACGTTTCCGAGTGATAGCGATGCGGAGGAGTACTTTGACGCCTATTGACGTCGTTGTATATATGGAGGTACTTACTTTTAGTTTTTATTTTTATAATTATATATAGTTCTAGTTGTAGTATGTATATAATGTACATAATAATTTTATTGATCCTTTGACTAATAAAAATCTTAATCAGTAAAAAAAAAAAAAAAATATAAATTTATAATTATTATTTTCTTAACCACAAAAACCATATAAAACATTACATTTATTTTTATAAAAGGTGCGGTGGTGAGTGTTAAACACATCTGCGACGATAAGCTCGCGTGGGATCGCCGGAGCCCCGGAGTGCCGGAGCCGTGACAGAAACCATGCCAGCTGCATGTTGCATGATGCATGCTTGCTTGCTTGCTGCATGCTTGCTTGCATGCTGCATGCTTGCTTGCTTGCTGCATGCTTGCTTGCCTACAAATTTCATTATAGCATTATTGTATAAAAATGTGTATTAGTGTCTAAAATTTTAAATTATTATTTTTCCGAGTTCATAATTATGCCTTTGTTATGCCTATAAAAAGTATATTTTGATATCATTATGCGTAAATGAATTTATGCTTCGGAATATTATGCTTAATAAAATTATGTTATACGTAAATAATATTATGCGAAAATATAATTAGGAGTAACAAAAGTATGCCAAGTTACATTAGGTCTTAAAATTTTATGCAAATGGATAGGGAACCCCCTGGAGCATCCACCTTAAATTAACTATTTAGAACCTTCCCTTGTTCTCATTTAATTCTAAAATCATTCAATTTGTTTTAAATTTTTTTTGTTCACTTTTTGTCATCTATAGCAGACAGACTTGTTTTAAAAGTATTTGTTTTTTTGTTCGGCATTACCTACTTAACAAGTAATGTTTCTATGGTTGATGTTAATGACAAGGGTCATAAGTAGGTAATCTTAATCCACACTTATCTTATACGTTCTCATTAGTAACAACTTTAATTACTGACAAATTTATCTTATTATCTCTGACAGTAATTAAAGCATAATTAGAATTTATCATTAAGCATTTGAATAAACCTAAACTACTTTGTATACTAATCGTATAATCTGGGTTATCATTGTTAATTTGTGTTAATAAGGATGACACCAATAAAACTGAACGCGATCAACCAGAACTCTTACTGCGTTCAAGAGCATGTGTGTGTGTAGTTACTACAGAATGTTACTGTTACTGAAAAAGAAAATTTAGAAAACTCAAAAAACAAACATAAAATAAAATAAAAACAAAATGACTCGATTTACAAAAAGAAAATCCTTCTGCTGGGATCGATAGGATTTATAAACCGTGGTCGGTAATGTTCGGGATTGTTTGGGCCTGGTTGACAACTTGACAGTTGGCGACGCGTCACCACGCCATTTTCTGGTTTTACCCGCGCCTATAGATGATCCACATTAAAAAAAAACTCACTGACACTCTCCATCGCGGTTTATTCAGTTCCATTTTCCACAATTCGGTTACCAACTGGGTAACAGGATACTCCTTGGTGACACTGGTTGTTAGACTTCTGATTACCGAAATAGTCAGGACAAACGGCTTCGTGTGTTTAATAGAAAACTTAATCATTATACTACGTTAACGTTTTTCCCAACTTTGACCATGATTGTCTGCTTTGATTCTAATTTGTAGCCATTATTGTCAACATGTTTTTTTAAAGAATGACATGGCGTATCTTAAAGTCCCACGACTAACGAAATAAATGATAGTCGACGATTTAACCCATATATCTATAAATTATGATATCGTTTCAATGAAACATTATTTAAATTAAAAACTTATTTAATGTTTTTATTCCCTATCTATTAACAGATTAAAACGTACCAAAGCTTTCGTACTTTTTATTTAGTTCTATAAGATTTGAAAAAAGGATAACAGACATTCAAATGTTAACTAGAAATCTCGTTGAAAAGGATACTACTAAAATATTTTTTTCAAGCTGTTTTTCTTTCAAGAAAAACCTCAACAAATATAAAAGTAAGTAAAGTTTATTTTAAAATCAGACAAAACTTGTCAAGACAGTAGTGTCTCAAATCATCACAAGTAAACAAAATTAACCTTGGCCAAGAAAAAGTCGAGACGAACCTAAACGATTCTAATTTGGCGTCTTGTAATAATGCACTGGCGACATAATATCTACAGAGTTGCAGTTCAAGCTGACCTCCAATTGTAAAGGCTTTCCACAAAATAACAGCTCAGCTTATACTTGAATTTTCTCACAAGATCATTTTCGTCTTACGTACTACGCATTTATGATTATATACATCGGATAACGTGCGTGCAATATATCTTACTCATACCTAAATGCATAGATAAGATTGACTATTATCAAAGTACTATAATATTCAATTGTTTGAATTTTATTCTCAATTTGATGATAATTATAATTTATTATTCCAAAACAAATATATTATATATAGCCGTCAACACACTGTTACTATTATTAAAACAAAACAAAAATCCAAAAACATACTTACCACAGTGCAGAAAAATCCAATTTTCCAACAAAAAAAAATCGCACTTCAATTCACTACAACGATTCACTTCAATTGAAATACTGGACAAAATAATACGGAATTATTTACTACAGTCGAAATAACCCTTTGATCGCGATGCGGCGCGCGCGCAGTGTGCTTGCGTTCGGTCTGTTATGCTGCCGACTACATGAGTACAGGCTAATTCGCGTTATAGATAGAGAATTATAGAAGCGACACTGCTTTGCTTCGTTGGGTGCATTTGCTAGTAAGGATAAATGTAATGAATAGAAAGTGGATAGTGAAAATTCTTTGACTTTTTCTTATTTTATTTCCTACCTTTGAAGGCACAGCTCCTAGATAAAGAGATAGAAAAGTTTTTTTTTCAATAATAATTTCATTTTCCTTTATATTACCACAACTAATGGGTCAGAATTTTTCTAACGTTAATGTTTTGTTTTTCTGAAAGTGAGAACTTCCGCCTTAGCCCTGCAGTGGGTGAAATGGAATAAGTATTTTTTACCCGACTACAGCATTGTATGGGCTCCTAGCAACACAATAATTTAAAAGAAGTTTGGTGCTAGAGCATTGTACTAGAGCCCTAAGTTGAGTACTAGAGCACGAGTACGTACTAGAGTACTTTGCTCTTGTCACTATTAAAAACTACTAAGGACCAACCTGCCTTTTCTGTTGGTTAGACATGCAAAATTGTTTGTTTTTGTTAATATATGCTTTTCAATGTTAGAGGCGTGATGGACAGACTGTAATAAATAAATAAAATGTTTTTTATTTTGTTCAGACTAAAAAGTCCATTGGCAAGGCAATGTTGTTAGTAACTTGAATTTGATAATTAACACATTAATGAAGTCTCATGTTTTCGTACACAAGAGCTAAGGAAAATGACGACAAGTGATTAACACTGCAGGTCATGAGAACATAATTAGAATATGTTAAACATTGTATTGTCTAAAGTTGTCGAACTGGATGTTCTGATTAAAATAACTGATTAATAAGTACCTACCGTCTGAAGTCCACGTCAAAATCGACTAGGTACATCTATTTTTGTCTTTTTCTACTTATTTAAACTACTTATTACTACGAATTTTGATGCAGTTTCAATATTAGTATTTTCGACTTCTGAGCAAGAGGTACTGGGTTTAATTCCCGGGTCGGGCAAAGTGTTATTGGGTTTTTCCATCAGGAATTTCTCAGTAGCAGCCACGGAGTCAGGATCTGTGCCTGGTTGATGGCAATAAGCTCGCCTCCTATTACATGGAACTTAAACATAACTGGCGAAACTTTGGTGTACTATTAGGTACCCCTCTGCCTACCTTTCGAGGGTTGCAGGCGTCATGTTATGTTATGTTAAGTAATAATCGCGTTTACTAATCATGCAGTTTGCCTGCATGATTAGTAAACGCGACACACGCGTACACAACTTCCAATCCAAAGAAGTCTCTACCATTAATGCTTAAAGAAAAAGAAATTACATCTGTGCTCGCTTACTCTACGCTTGAGCTCAATAATTAAATTAATAATTTTGAATTATATTATTGATGGATTGCCTTTTATATTTTCTTCTTTTACAATAAAATATTGCAACTAAGTGTTTTTTTTACATTACTACGACTATTTTAAAATATTTCCTCGTGTTTTACCTGAACCAAGATTTTAAAAAAATGTATGACTTCAGACTATTTCTTTATTTTATGGGGTCTGGTTTTCGATTTCCAGGTTTTGCAAAGTACCGTTTTTTTATCATTTAAGTTTTCTGTTTTAATACTGTTACGTACTACTTAAACTTTTACATAACATTTTCTGCCATGAATTGAATTGCAGTGATTAAATAACAAGTTCATGACTGCGATTATTATTTTTAATGTTTTATTTACTTCGGTCGACAACTTTTCAACCTTATTACTTAGTACATAAGGGTGAACAGTGACGGACAGTCAGTTAACTCGGAAGTACCTACTATGTAATAAATACGAAAATTCCACAAGATAGGGAAATCAATAAGGACATTTATAGGCTAAGTAGGTACCTATGTTTTTTCAGAAAAACAGTAATAAAGATATTATCAATTTCCTGGTCAAGTACACCATAATTTCCTCTTTGTCGGAGTTCATTATGAGTATCCCTAATCATGGGTTTATAATAAATTATAATATTTTATTACAAACTCTGCTAGCTTACATCCTACCTTGTTTGACGGTAAATGAAATCTTGGTAACGACACCGGGATCTATTACCGAGAATATCTAGGTCGTATCATCGGGGTCCTACATGATCCGACTTTGATACCAATGCGAAAAAGACGCTGTAATGAAGGAAACCGGAAAAGCGCGATTCAGCTTCGCGCACAGCGGGTTTCGTAACACCAAACAATATGTATAATAACAATATATTATGTTAACTCTCTTTTATTGGTCAATTTACTCACAACAGGAAAATTAAAAATTGTTTTTTAGCATATTGATGAAAGACAAAGTTAGGCGATGAAGGAACATGGATCGGTTTTGGTCAGTAAAAGTCTGACACTCCGTCCTGCTCCGTCCAGAGCTGGAGGAATCATTTGATGATTTCCCATCCGAAAAAAAAGGGTATTTATTTCATTTGTTTATCCCGTAATTGCGATTATTTTTTGGGCCATTCCTGGGAACCTGCTAGTTACAGAGATATTTCACAATCGCAATGTTGTCCATTTCAACCCAAAGGTTGACTGGTCTCTCTACCAGTCAACCTTTGGGTTGAAATTTTGGGCATGAACTAATTAATAAATTACTAAATACTTAAGTTTTTCTCATTTTTATTTTCATTTTTAGGATACCACTTTAGGGAAGAGCGAGACAGCCCCGACACAAGTACTATTGTAACTTACTGGGGCTGCTTCATTGTATGTATGACACTATGTTAGAGAAGTAATAAATATACCTATATATATATATATATATATTTTTTTTTTAATTTGATAAGTTTGTTTTTGTATACTAACCAGTGGAGCAATGTTGTCAAATTAAATCTCTAAAATATAAAAATCTCGTGTTACTGCGTTTGTTATCGAACTCTTCCGAAACAGCTGAGAATAGGTCGTAGGCAATTTTTATGTCTCAAACATACACATCAAAATTTACACGCGAACGAAGCCACGGGCAACAGCCAGTAAATAATAATAATTAAGTCCTCCTATGTACCACTATTGAACATGAAGTTTAAATAAATAAATAATATAAAGTTTCAACGTTTCACACGTGTTATTAATATAATTTAAATACCTCCAAGGCCACTGTACAATGCAGCATAATGTTTTAATACATTCCGCAAAACGTAATTTTTCACACCAAAAAAAAAAAAGTCGTAACCCAGCAATATTTTGCGTAATATAGTTATTTAGTTTCATGTACAGAATGCTTGGTTGACGACCTTGTCTGTATCATGTACTGTTTAACATTCATTTTTTAAATGTTGTCCCGTTCTTCTTCCCGAATCGATGCAACCTGGACATCACAGCTCTGTCGTTTGCCTCAGTCAAGTCCTAGAGGGTGCAATAGGGTAGATGACACCTTAAAACAATATTTCCCAGACACATACCTATCTCTAAAAAAACACTTTATTTTAAATTGCCAAATTCGATTTTTAGTTGCTTTGAAATTAATAATTATTTGAGTCATTGAGTTGAATAAACAGTGACGTCAAAATTGGCTATTGCCATACAAAATCTATGAGAGAACCGCGTTTTGACAGCTCTTAAAAAGTATCTCAATTGATTGGTGTGTCATCTGCCCCATTTGTTGTGCACGACGGGCAGGAGAGAAGGTGTCCCATTAATTCTGATAAGAGTCAGGAAGATTTTTTTTTTAAATTAAATAGAGCTTAAAGTAAATGACCTACATAAAAGTACAACAAACCGCTTCCAACTGTTAAAGAGATTTGTTGTTCCAATACAGGCATAAATGGTGCTTTGTTATTTACATGTGGCAACCATATATTCCTGAAAACCGCTAAACACTTTTAAATGTTTGAAGGGAACCCTCTTCAACAGGGACTCCCAACGTTATAAATTTTAAAAGATTTTTCAAACACATTAATAATGATTAATCTCAGGGGGAGGCAGGGTCAAGTGACTCGGATTATAAAGTCTTGGATAAATATTAAAAATGGATGTAATTTGTTATTTATAGTGGGTCTTGCAATGATAATATTGTCTACACATCTTTACAAATCAATAAAATTGGAGTTTCTGTTCGTAATTTCAAAATAACAGCATTTACTGAATACATATGAAAGCATGTACTGTGCGGTACTTATAACAAAAAACCTTTTTTTTAAGTTTTGTCTGTTTTGTTTGTTCCGGCTCAACTTTGAAACGGCTGCAGCGGATTTGACGGGAGTTTCAATGGCAGATAGCTGGTCGCCGGAAGTATAGCTTTGCACGGGCGCAATGATGGTATGCCAAAAGGTTAAGATTTCAGTGCTGTGTTTTAAATTAAATAAGCAAATGGTATACACTGCATCAAAATCCATTGGCTATTAGATTAAGGCTTTATTTGTAGTGGCGGCGGCGACCACTCGCGTTCGGCCCTGATTCAAGCCATGGTCCGGAGCGAGAAGGAATGGGACGCCGTCACCTCCTTCTGCGAGTAGCAGCAATGCTAAAGAAGGAGGTGGCGGAACGTGAGAAGGAGAGAACCTCACGACCCGGCCACTGCGGGAGACGCCCCGGGCGTCGGGGGCCACCGTAGGCGCGGGCCTGTGGACGGTGGGCTATGGGCTAGCTCGCCGTCCGTCGGTCTCATGACGACAGGCCGTGTCGACGGCGCGTTCGTGTTTCACGCGCGCCTCAAAGAGACTCAGCAATAGGAAGGAGTCCGCAAGGTTGCGGGACTGTTCGAAAGAGATACCGTGACCCCGGAACACAAAGGGCGATGAAGGAACATGGATGGGTTTTAGTCAGTAAAAGTCGGACACTCCCTCCTGCTCCGCCCAGAGCGGGAGGAGTCATTTGATGATTTTCCACCCGAAAAAAAAAAGGCTTTATTTGTAGTTGTTCAATTTAATAAATACCTACCTACGCAACAATAAAAACAATATCCAAAGAAAAAGAAAACGAAAGACAGGAAAGCATCACATTCACCACCCAGAACTAATCTAAATAATAAACAGCCCTTTGGCTAGAAAAAGTCTTGTAGTTTAAAATAGCAGCTAAGTGCATGTAGAGTGATAGGTTCAGGTCTGACCTAGTTGTGGAGGCGCTGGTCGGAGACGATGTATAGCACCACTTACTTAGTATATATTGCCACAGTGACCAGGTACTAACGTTCACTACACCAGTACTTACGACTTGAACGGTACATATTTCAGGGTTTAGATCTTGAAGTTATGATCGTTTCATTTTTTATTTTGTTTACACACCGGTGACTTGGTTGGTTTCGCGGTGATTGAGGTTTTTTTTTCTTGACTGTTTTCGTTTCCCAGATCGGGCATAGTGAAATTGGGATTTTTCTAGGTAATTTCTCAGTAGTGGCTCTAAGTTAGGAAATTGTTGGTGTGACACTTTCGTGTCTCGCAGATTGAAGTTGTGAGTTTTACGTTGCACTTTTGGCGAACAGACGTAAAGAAAGAAAGAAAATAGGTATAATTGACACATCCCACAAGTGCACACATCATCATCATCATCATCATCAGCCTATAATGTTCCCACTGCTGGGACACGGCCTTCTCTCTATGAGAGGGAATGGGCTATAATCCACCACGCGGACCCAGTGCGGATTGGTAGATGTCACATGTCTTCGAATTTTTGGTTCTAGGACATGCCGGTTTCCTCAAGGGGCACACAACATTCAATAATTCAAAACACAAAAAAAAATAATTATTAGTAAATATTTTAGTTAGTTAATTTTATTGTTTGTCTCAAGGCTAAGCCAAATAGGCCCAGTCCAGCAAAATGCCGGACAACTGTACTCGACGCTGGTTTTCAACTCGCCCTAAACCGTTTACTGGCTAGTGGAAGAGCTAACACAAATTATTTAGTATAGTCGATCTCGTAATTGATTAGCCACTTTTGACAACAATGTTCAGTAAACTGCTACCTCAGCAGGTAAGGTTAAAACTATCTAACTATTACATATAGCGCTATTATATGACCATGATACTCTAGTACAATATAGTACTGTACTATTTTAGTATTGTACTACAGTATTGTACCATTTTAGTACTGTACTACAGTACTGTAATAAAGTACTGTAGTCAAGATTTGCATCGATATGTCAATCTTGGTAAATTTATTTTAGTTCTGTGTTTTCTAGAGCAGCTCGTGGCTAAATAATAACAGCCGCTTGGGTCGACCTTTAGGTTAAGCCGTGCTTGCCTAGGTTGGTCTGTGGATGGGTGACCACCCATTATATACCAAGTTTCCTCCGTGCCTCGGAAAGCACGTTAAGCCGTTGGTCACGGCTGTCATTTGTAGATCTTTGACAGTCGTTAAGTAGTCAGTGGACCAAAAAGTCTGACAACCAGTCTTACCAAGGGGTATCGTATTACCCGGTACTAACTTGGTTGTGGAGGTCAGATAGGCAGTCGGTCCATGTAAAATACTGGTATTCAGCTGCATCCGGTAAGACTGGAAGCCGACCCCAACATAGTTGGGAAAAGGCTAGGGAGATGATGATGTTTTCTCGCCTGCACAAATACATACAGTTGGTTGGAGTGTACAAGGATCTTTTAACACTCAATTTAAGTTGACAGGGTATTAGTAAACATTATGTACGAGGCTGACCAAATCTACTCTTTCTTGTCTTCTTAAAATATTTCAAATATATAGTTATAAACCAACTCAAGGTTTTTAGTTTCCATTATTTTATTACATATTTACTCCATTGAATTTCAACATTCTCAGGTGACAGATAAAAACAATTAGTATTTCACTATCAATATACTTAAAATATTATCGGAGTTTCATTTTGATTAATCGACTGTTCCGATAACAGTGTACTGATAACCAAGTATAAAATATACTAAAAATACTGTTCACATATTTATGCCGTATTTTGTTCATTCTTGTTTTTTCCTCCATTTGGGTTGTCAACACAAATCGTGCGCTTCCCGCGCATGATAAGTTGACGATGACGACAATATAACCAAACATTTCCAGTGCCTAGCTACAGAGCTGACGACATCGATTTATGGAAATTATTATTATCATTAACTGCCTCGATGGTTTGGGCACAAGCGCGACTGCTGAGAATGGGGTCCTAGCTTCGATTCCCAGGTTGGGCAAAGTGTTATTGGGTTTTTCCATCAGGAATTTTGTCAGTAGTAGCCAAAGAGTCTGGATTTGGGCCCGGTTGATGGCAATAAACTCGCACCAGGGGCTTAAATATAACTGGCGACATGTGGGTATTCTGACTCCTAAGTCACAGGATGTCCTAGTTTAGGAGTCAGGGTTACTCTATCTGTATGACCTTTAATTCACTGAAATTTATGTGCATCAAAATCTTTATTTATACAAAAACCTTCAACATTGCTTAAAGACTAAGTGTCTAAGCAATGTTGAAGGTTTTTGTATTAATAAAGATTTTTATTGTTATTATATTACTGTTCGATACATTTCTGTCTAACCCTACGGTGATTACAGGCGTGATGTTATGATGATAAGGACGATACAGTCATGTAAATACGTAAGTATTTCAGTTTCACTGAACACGCAAATAAATTGGGAGTTCCGCGACGTAGTTAGGTAAAGTACGCTTAAACAGCAATTTGCGTATTGATTAGAGAATTGTACGATGAAAAGATAATATCAAAACGTTAGTTTTCGCTTTGGAAGTTTGCCACGTAATATAGTAAAACAAGGGGTACAAGTTTCATACCTATCTCAAAATGGTTAACGAAACCAAAAGGCAATTGTTTTCCCCGCTACTGCAATCGATTTTTTGTTCTAGACCATACCTGGACCTTACAACTTAGGACCCATTAATGTTAATATTTATCCGTGGTGCTAGGCAACTGGGCCTATCCCAGTTGTAAACGTCCCTTTGTGCCTATTGGCCTTGTTTTGTTCTGTCTCCTGCTGAAATGGAGGGAAGTCGAAATTACGGTTTTTTCCTACTCCTCCACTATATTTTTCTGATTAATTTCGTTGCGGGATCCAAGACAGTTAAATTCATTCTCTGGGACTTCGTCGAGCTTCATTGTCTCGGCGCTTTTCTGGTGGTCGCCACTGTTGATTCTGGCTTTCAGGAGTTACAGTGGTTTGGGAACAGTGCGGCGGGCTTGTCCCAAAAAAAAAAAAAATACAAAAGACCATACCTAGTCAAACGTCGATGTTCTTTCTACCCTGAATGGTTCGTTACACATTATCTCTGAAGAACTTCCAATATTTAGTTAGTTAAGTTTCGCTCCTGAAACTTGTCATATTCAACTTGCGCGGTTACCCAAGCGACTATTATGTAGCTGTAGTGTAGTTATACAAGTAACAATGACTGATTAAATTAAAGTTAGTTTATGCAAAACATTTCATTAATAGTTTACCTGAAATATTTACCAGAATAGATTTATTTTATGTACTTCAGTCACCTTTGGAAAATCTAAAAAGCACCTAGTTTTGTATTCTGTTATCCTCTACAAATTCTGTAGACTTTCAATCACAAAAAAATATTTTAATCCACTTTTATTTTCACTTTTCATGAACACGCACAAAAAATATAGTTCGTCATAACATAGATAAACGCTAACTGATGCCGCTAGCAGATTGATAAAGTGAAATCAATACTGTTAGTTGCCTAGCAACCAATCAAACAACTGCATTTTACCTTATTTTTATGTGTCAAATGATAATGTCGATAATTGTACTGGTGTTATCACTTTTGATGTGCATTTTTTTAATCTTTTTGACTTTCAGGCCCGGACTTTACCGAAGTGGAGACGAGACGAGACGAAAGAATATGTGTTGTTGTAAACCACCAATAGAATTTCGTTATTAACACTTTTGTTTTCCGCGTATCTGTAGTGAAAACGCTTGAGCAGAGAGCAGAGGAGATGTGTGTCATATTCGTTCAACGCACAGCCGACATGAGAAGAGACGTAAGCGGCGTGCGTTGGACGGTGTACGGCATAAGTAGCCTGTACACTAAAGACATCTCTGCAGTGGTCTAGCCAGTACGCATCTCCACACAGCTTCGGTAGATACATCCTAGCTCTCTTCTTCGTCTTGGCTTTGGTGGAGCTCGGTTACTTTTCGCACCTTCAACACTTTTCTATGAAGGGTGTAACAAGACCCATAACAAAACCGAGAGGCACTTGTTCTCCCCGTCATTCCGATATTTTTGGTTTGGACCATACCTGGGTACCTTCTAGTTACGGAGATATTGGAGGTCATAGTTACAAGTTTCTTTTTAAATACATGTTTTTGATGTAAGAACTTTAAGTAAAACACCTCCACGACCCCTGTACTATTCAATCCATCCATCAGCACAATGTTTTGAATGCGTTATATTGAGTCATACCGTAAAACGTGATTTTTAACGGAAAAAAATAAGTCGTTTCCCAGCACAAATTTTTGCGTACATAATGCTTTGTTGAGGTGGGGTTCGTTTACACACTGTATATCTACAACATCTGTCATTCGCAAAATTGTCGACAGCGACATTATTGCCATAGATAAAATTCCCTGAAAGTTTTAGCAAAACCTATTAGTACAACCACATTGCAGTAGGGGCGAGTCTAATGCCTCATCCGGGCACAAATCCAGACTCCGGGTAGCTACTGAGACAAATCAAATAAACAATATTGTAGTATTGGTGATTATACCGTTAATAACATTTATTTTAATTAAGTAAGTGTTCCACTTATCACCGTTAGGTAGAAATTGCTTTCATTTCGAACTAACTGTTTATTGGCTTTGATTATGTTTTATAGCTATCCTCGCTGTTAATGCTACGGTAAAATAGTGTTTTTAAATAAAATAGTTTCTTTATAAAATATTTTCCTCCTTTGTCTGTGGAAAAGTGACAATAATGTATGTTATTTCCACTGAATGCGATCAGCACAGGACTGGTCAAAATGGCTTAGGGGATCCCAACTCGGCAATGGGCATTGTTCAGTGATGTGCTGATGTGATGACGATAATGTGATGAATTTCTCGAGTAACATAGCACAATGTGCAACTGTGCTGTCGTTGTATGATAACAATGATTGTCTCGCAGTCTCATTCGTCAAAGTTATAATCATCCCAGAAAAATCTTTTAAAAACCACACGAAAACACATGGTTTGTATACAGCAGACAAACAGTGTCAAAAGACTTATTACTAACTATTTAAATGCAACACGTACATAGAAATACCTTACAAACCGGTGATTACTTTTAAACTTTGTCACACAAAATTGAAAAACTCTCTTTTTGAAGTGTGTGACGTCTTTGACGCTTCATTTTACTTTAACAAGTACAAGCTACATGCAGCCCGCGTAGTATGCCCAACGTAGAAATGGGTTTCTTCAAAGAAAGAATCGATAAACCTTTTGTTCATCTGTCATTTTGTCGATTCTTTTTTCGATGAAACCCGTTTCTACGGTGGTAGGTATGCTACGTGGGCTGGACTAAGTTCTTCGGTAACCCAAGAGCAGCAACGTCTTGGTTGCTGGCCTTTTTTCAGGAACTAGGGTGCATCGAATGATCAATTTTCTAACCCGAACCGTTAATATGTACCTTGATCTTGGAGTTGCGGACACCAGATCCTGCGTGAAATGCAATTAAATAGCCAACTATACCAACTACTAAGATCATAACATCTGTTTATTGTCTCCAGAAACACGATCCGCCAAAAAAGCCCTCTTAAAAACGGCTATAATAAAAAATCACTTTGCTCGTAACTCAAATGATCACCAGCGGCCACTATAAGTTGGCTAAAATGAGCATCTTTCCACAAACAGCACTCGGACATAAGCACAGCAATAAAAATTATATACGTGGCCATTTAGAGATGAAACTGTGCATCCCTGGCTTCAGGCCAATACAATTATATAGTCGGTAAGTGGACTAAGCTAAATAGACCTTGTAGATTATCCCTGAAAGATGGAGTTTACAGAGAGGCTTTAATTATTCTTTCTTTTTTGTTTTCAGCAATTTATTTGACAATAAACGATGGATGGACTGAGAAAGATCGAGATAAAAATATTGATGAAATGCTCGAACGGAACGACTAGATTACTGAATCACCGTCACCACATTACAGGATTGCAAGCGCCATGATCGCAGAATGTCATCCTGCAATCACATCCCGCGACCATGGCGCTCGTAATATCGGGAGCTAACAATAGTTGAAAACCATGTTAGATGATTAGATATCATTGTGACAGTGAAAGTTTAGATTAGGTACTGAAGTAATGAAGAAAAGAAGAAGAAAATATGCTGTTTCGACCCCAAATATATTGAGATCAGGACTTAGGAATGATGCTTACGATGAGTCGATACTACATTTTTTATCTGGTCTAAAATAAATTTGAATTACAAAATACACACTGCCTTAACGCAAAATCCGCTATTAACAAACGAAAAATACTAAAAAATCATTTTTACCGCCAAAAATACTCTTCGACTTGATACTGGCTTAGTTTCCTCCTGATTTTCATAATACCTCCCGTTCTACCCTATCCAAAGCGATAAATACGGACCCACAGTAAGATTATATTGGCCTCAAGCCAATTTTAATTTCGCATAGAGTGTTGCACGTATATTTGGACGAGATATTGCCATGTTCACTTGTAAATATTCACGTTTGAGTTCAATTTTGCTCTTTATATCAGAGATTATCCAGGGAAATTGAGAATGTTAAGAAATTGGAGTGGGGTGTGGAGGCGAATGTGTTTTTTATTCAGTCGGGTAATGTAGATCGGGAAAAATAAATTGTAAGTGCATTCAGAATAGGAACGAATGGCTTTTGCTAGTTTTAGGATGAAAAGAACTCTTCTAAATCTATGCTGACGTGGAAGGATTAACTGTTTTATATTCTTTCTATTGCTCGGTCGTTTGGATTTACCTTTTTAGGGTTCCGTAGCCAAATGGCAAAAAACGGAACCCTTATGGATTCGTCATGTCTGTCTGTCTGTCTGACCGTCCGTATGTCACAGCCACTTTTTTCCGAAACTATAAGAACTATGTTGTTGAAACTTGGTAAGTAGATGTATTCTGTGAACCGCATTAAGATTTTCACACAAAAATAGAAAAAAAAAACAATAAATTTTGGGGGTTCCCCATACTTAGAACTGAAACTTAAACATTTTTTTTCATCAAACCCATACGTATCTATGGATAGGTCTTCAAAAATGATATTGAGGTTTCTAATATATTTTTTTCTAAACTGAACAGTTTGCGTGAGAGACACTTCCAAAGTGGTAAAATGTGCCCCCCCCTGTAACTTCTAAAGTAAGAGATTGCTAAAACTAAAAAAAATATATGACGTACATTACCATGTAAACCCACCGAAATTGGTTTGAAAGAGATCTAGTAATTAGTTTTTTTTAATACGTCATAAATCGTGGACCGCAGTTTACCATTCATTCAATAAAGTTTGTGCGGAACCCTCGGTGTGCGAGTCCGCCTCGCTCTTGGCAAGTTATCTTTAATAGTATAATTAAATTGTGTCAAGCTTGCAACGTTCAGGTTTAGCCAACAGATTTCTTTAATGGAATTCCCAATCTGGTTTTTTATTTAATCTGAAAACACGGTACATAGGTACTTGTATATTATTGTGTAGCCTTGTAGATATATGGTAGGTGCTGATGAGTGCTTGTGAGTGATTGGTGCCGAGGAAGATGAAATAAAACGGCAGACAAGTAAAATTCACGTCTGTATTGAACCAGTGTCGCAGATGGAAGGGATGGGTGTTGCCACAGTTTATATTACATTTTAATGTTGGTGTTGCAATTTTAAGAATTAAAATCTCCAACAATTATGTTTTGTTTAGGTTCCAATAGAAGTATGTGACAGTCTTCTTTATGAAAAACACGAACCACGTTTTGATAAAAATGAACCGGCCAAGAGCGAGTCGGTCTCGCGCACCGAGGGTTCTGTACAAACTTTTTAAAGGACAAACTTAACTTTGCTGTTCGATCCCATGAAAGGGCTATTGCACCAACCGCAAATTATAAGTTTGTAATAGTAAAATCGTTTTTTTTTGTTACTAAACTACATATTTACGGTTTTCAGATTTTTCCCTTTACATGCGCTGTAAGATATTGCTTCTTGCCAAAATTCGTGATTCTAGGTCAACGGGAACTACCATAAATAGGTTTTCGATCCAAAACCTACAAGGTACTCCCGGTTGACCTAGAACTGTAAATTTTTGTTAAAAGCAAGGTCTTACAGCACAAGTAAAGGGAAAATTCCGAAAAATAAAAAAAACATGGAAAATTAAGGTAAATTTTGTTTCGCGAAAATCTTAATTTGCCCATATCTTTTTATCATGTTGATTCAGGACCTTGATTTTTATACACCTAAGAGGGACTATACACTTTAGTGTCTAGTATAAATTTCAACTTGCTAGCCGTTCCTGAGAAAATCGGTGGTGACAGACGGACGGACAGACGGACAAACGGACAGACTGACAGACGGACAAGAAAGTGATTTTATAAAGGTTCCATTTTTTACCTTTTGAGGTACGGAACCCTAAAAATGAACGTCTACAAGCGGCAAAAGACAGGTATTCATTTTATAGCCGTGTCAAGTTCTACTGCTTGAAAATTCCAGACACGAGCAGTCGTATTTCATAATGTGGTCTTGAGTAACAATGTTTTACTGACATATTGAAAAGCCAATGGACGTAATAATCACTACCATTGAGTTATTGTCTCATATGAAGAATGTGACGGAGACTTTAGTCATTATAAAAGGTATCCTCGACATGCTTTTGTTTTGAATTCTGTTTATGTGTCTGTGTGTGTAAACTGAGGCAGTTTTACTCACTGACAAAACAACTCCGTTGCGTTAAAGCAAACTTCAATCTGACCTGAATCTGACTGATCATCTGCATAGCCTTTTCCTTACTATGTTAGGGTCGGCTTCCGGTCTAACTGGATGCAGCTGAGTACCAGTATTTTACATGGAGCGACTGCCTATCTGACCTCCATAATCCAGTTAGTACTGGGTAACACGATACCCCTTGGAAAGAATGGTTGTTAGACTTTCGGGCCACTGACTACCTGCAACGACTGTCAAAGATCTACAAATGACAGCCGAGACCAAAGGCTTAACGTGCTTTCTTCGGAAAGCACGTTAAGCCATTGGTGCTTCGGCACGGAGGAAACTCGGTATGTAAAGATGGTGACCTATCGAGGACCACATGGTTTAACCTAAACATCGACTCGAGTGGCTGTCATATGTCAGAGCCGCAGCGAGCTCTACAAGCTCTTCAAACACTAAAACTACACTAAACTTCAATTTGTTTGGAATAATTACTTTGCTTTTTTGTCACCAGACGTCGCTTGTTCAGCTATAGTTAACGTTATAGAGAAAGAAACTCGAACTAAGTCCTCTGGGCCACTACGACCTTGTAGTTTCGACATATAAGTCCCAATAAATCATTCATCCAATCACATACGACATAATTTCGAATGACAAACCCAATTTCCCCCAAAAACAAAGCCATAAATCTTTACTTGCCGCGTTAACAACTACTATTTCAACTAGGTATAAAGCCAGTTGTAGACCAAGAGCTAAGCTAAGTTAGTTTAGTTGTGACGTGTCTAGGGGCCAACAATATGGCAAGAAACCCCTAGGGTAAGCAGACTGTTCAGAAACCGTTATATCATGAAGACTAGTAACTTATAAGGGCATGCCTAGCTTTAGGCTTGGATGAAAGTAAGAAAGAAAATAGTGTTTATTTGGCATTAAAAACATTACAAAATTTCACTAAATAAAAAAACAAAACTAATAATGCCAAAAGGGCCTCAGCTCAGCATAATGCCAGATGGCAACACAAGGCTGATTTTCAGCTGCAGCCCACGAGTGCCATACGCTCGACAACTTAAACAAACACTTAGTAAAGTCTACAATTTTTGCACAAATACCAACTAAAAATAAAATGTTATATTATAAATGAATTAAAAATTAATAACAAAAAGTAAAAATGATGAAGTGTATAAAATAACAAACATTGTTTTTTTTCTTTTTTAACTTATAAAATTTATAAATACTGTTTCCGTTAATAAAAATAACAAAAAGACAGTCATAAACAGCAAATATGACAAAATCGAGAAATGTATAAAATTGAGGACATACAATAGGATTCAATAATAAAAGTAAACATAATAGAATGTATAAAATTAGTAACATTGGTAGAATATATATTTATAAAATACTGTGCCCATTAGTAAAAACAACAAAAAGGCAATAATAATAAAAAGCATAAAAGAAAAAGTACCGCCACATTTTGGTACCTACATGTACTTACTAGACCGATACCAGTTACAGTAATAGTAACTGGTATCACAAGTATCGAATTTCTTCGACAGTTTCGCTTTGCATGAAAATGTGGGTGGGATCTTCTACTGCCATCAACGGAACAAACGAACCGCGTAATTAGAGTGGAAACGCCAGTGTAGCACGCGAAATTCAAATTTTGTTGTTTTTTTTTTGCAGGCCAGTGTTAGGTCGTATGTTGATTAAAATTTGATTTGCGACCGTAACATATAACTATGGCTTTTCCGAGTTATAATCATTAAAATCCACAAAATAACCTTCTGATACTGATACTACTAGCCGGCGTCATCCCACTGCTGGGCAAAGGCTTCTCCCTATGACTGCCAGTTGTTTCTATCCAGGGCTAATGTGGACCGATGTCACATGTCTTCGAATTTTTGGTTCTAGACATGCCGGTTTCCTCACGATGTTTTCCTTCACCGTTTTGAGAGCAGTGGTGATGAAATAAATTACACAAAGTAATGCGCCTGTCTGGGTTCGAACCCACGACTTACTGTTCGTAAGTCGGGGCCGCCACCACTGGGCCACCGCTGCTCTACGAGCCTCTAAGTTCATTTAATCCCATTTAATGACTATTTCAAGAAAATTTTCATTTCAAGGGCTGCCCTGGGGCTCCTCCTTTAATGTATTGCATTACAATATCTCCTGCGTTCGATGGATTCCCTCAGCTGAGATTAGCCGTCGTGACCAACATCGGACTCAACTATTTTATGTACTTAGCAGTGGACGATTGGCCTAATTTAAATCTTTCGCACAGACACTAATCAACAATCTTTAGAGAGTAGAGTACAATGTAGGTACGCGTGCACTCAAAACTAGGTCAGATTCATAAAGCTCATTGCAATGAATAGATGTGTCAATGTTAGATTGGCGTAGTAGGTGTGAAGCAGTGAGACAAGTTTTCATAACTTTGTGATCAGTTTTATTTTCCTACCTATAAGGAATCGTTAATTATGCTACTTATTTCAGAAATTTAAATCCGAATGACCGTACGATCAAATAATCAAAACAGCAAATAAGTAGTAAAACAAACCGGCCAAGTGCGAGTCGGACTCGCACACCGAGGGTTCCGCACAATTTTTATTGAATGAAAGGTAAATTGCGGTTTACGATCTATGACGTATTAAAAAAGAAACTACTTACTAGATCTCGTTCAAACCAATTTTCGGTGGAAGTTTGCATGGTAATGTACATATCACATTTTTTTTTAAGCTTTATCATTCTCTTATTTTAGAAGTTACACTCATTTTACCACTTTGGAAGTGTCTCTCGCGCAAACTATTCAGTTTAGAATTTTTTTTATTAGAAACCTCAATATCAGTTTTGAAGACCTATCCATAGACATACACGTATGTATGATGAAAAAAAAAATTAATTTCAGTTCTAAGTATAGGGAACCCCCAAACTTTTATTGTTTTTTTTTTTCTATTTTTTTGTGAAAATCTTAATGCGGTTCACAGAATACATCTACTTACTAAGTTTCAACAGCATAGTTCTTATAGTTTCGGAAAAAAGTGGCTGTGACACACGGACAGGCAGACAGACAGACATGACGAATCCATAAGGGTTCCGTTTTTTGCCATTTGGCTACGGAACCCTAAAAAATAAGGCTACTAATTACGATGAAGCTTTCACGAAAACTTTTATTTCTTTGTTTTTGTGAATGCTACAAGAATTATATTGCTCAGAATAAATACTGTTGTACAATATTTTCGTCTTGCTTTTTATTTATAGCTCTAAAAGAATTAGGGCAGGTATCATAATTAAAAATATTGATGCATATTTAATCGAATAAAACTATTCTCAAAATAGTTAAGCTCACATGGCCTTCATTTGCACTCTAAGTTAGAATTGCTGTGATATTCACGAGTTCGTCAATCATAGCTGAGCTCTATAAAACACAATTGAATAATAAACTACAGAGTCTTCTAAAATATCCTGTAAGAAGATATATTCGATCAAAGTGCTACTATAAAATTGAATCACTGTATTTCTATCTCGGCGGCCATGATGTAATTTCAAAGACTACAAGTCAGACGTCATAAAACTCAATCAATACAACCATTAATACATTTGTCGAGTCGACAATCTATTTTATTACTATCGTCCCAAACAATTCTCGTCTTTGTTCAAAGGAGTTTGAGTTTAAAATGCCATAACAGACAGATCAAATAAGATTGATTGTTCTGGAGTAAGTTCAATCAAAATTACGCAAAAATAGAGAGCTGTTCTATTTCCTGGTAGATGAAATAAATGGAAGAAAAATAAAGTCTTGGACGTAGTTTGAGACAATTTTTGTGAGTTCATTATTTTAAAATTATTTGTATGAGATCATCACACTAATATTATATTATGCAAAAGTTTGTATGTGTGTATATGAGTATGTTTGTTACTCTTTCACGCAAAAACTACTGAACGGATTTGGATGAAATTTAGAACACAGATAGTTTATAGCCTGGATTAATACATAGGATACTTTATATCCCTGTAGTATGATCCCGTGGGACAATAGGCATGACAACAGTATCAAAAAATTGCAAATCTATTTAGTCCGTCCAATTTTGGTTTACGTAACAAAAGAAAAAACACTGGTCAAATATTTTTTGATAATCTAACTGACGGACTAATTCGTTTTTTTTTTGTCGTCTCGCCTATTATCGAACTCGACACGGACGAAGCTGCGGGCATAGGTAGATTTTATCACCCTAAGCTATGTTTGTAGTTTTTACGAAGGTTTTTCAGATGTAACACCAAAGCTGCGATGTGCGTCATGATGACAATGATCATACACAGCGCTCAAAAAATATAGGTAACTAGCTGTAGCCCGCGGCTTCGCCCGCGTGAGGTTCGGTAACCGTCCCACTGGATTATACTAAAGGTATAAATAGTGTCCTACGTGTTAATCCAGGTTAAGAACTAAGCAAAATTTCATAATAATCACAATTATTATCATCACAACCACCATTATTACACAATCATTTTCAAAATAATTATCACCATCACTGTCACAATCACCATCTCCATCACAATCACAATCACAATCCAATCACAATCACTATCATCACTATCACAATCATTATCATTGAAATCACAACCATCATCATCGTAATCACAATCATTATCATCACTATATCCATCCTCGTTATCAAAATTATCACTTTCGTTATCACTCGCATCATCACTGTCACAATCACAATCACAATCACAATCACTATCACAATCACCATCACTATCACAGTCACTATCACAATCACCATCACTATCACAGTCACAATCACTATCACGATCACAATCACCATCACTATCATAGTCACAATCACAATCACTATCACAATCAGATTCACCATCACTATCACAATCACCATCACAATCATCATCATCATTATCACAATCATCATCATCGTAATCACAATCATCATCATCATTATCACAATCACCATCACTGTCAAAAACACACTCACCATCACAATCACCATCACTATCATCATTATCACAATCACCATCATCATTATCACAATCATTATCATCGTAATCACAGCCATTATCATCGTAATCACAATCATCATCATCACAATATCCATCCTCGTTATCAAAATCATCATTATCGTTATAACACGCATTATCATCATTATCACAATCACCATCACTGTCACAATCACTATCACAATCACCATCACTATCACCATTACAATAACCATCACCATCGCCATAACCATCACAATCACCGTCACTATCACAATCATCATCATCGTTATCACAATCACCATCACAATCGCCATCACAATCATCATCATCATTATCACAATCATCATTATCGTAATCACAATCATCATCATCATTATCACAATCACCATCACTGTCACAATCACCATCACAATCACAATCACAATCACAATCACTATCACAATCACCATCACTATCACAGTCACTATCACAATCACCATCACTATCACAGTCACAATCACTATCACGATCACAATCACCATCACTATCATAGTCACAATCACAATCACTATCACAATCAGATTCACCATCACTATCACAATCACCATCACAATCATCATCATCATTATCACAATCATCATCATCGTAATCACAATCATCATCATCATTATCACAATCACCATCACTGTCAAAAACACACTCACCATCACAATCACCATCACTATCATCATAATCACAATCACCATCATCATTATCATCGTAATCACAGCCATTATCATCGTAATCACAATCATCATCATCACAATATCCATCCTCGTTATCAAAATCATCATTATCGTTATAACACGCATTATCATCATTATCACAATCACCATCACTGTCACAATCACTATCACAATCACCATCACTATCACCATTACAATAACCATCACCATCGCCATAACCATCACAATCACCGTCACTATCACAATCATCATCATCGTTATCACAATCACCATCACAATCGCCATCACAATCATCATCATCATTATCACAATCATCATTATCGTAATCACAATCATCATCATCATTATCACAATCACCATCACTGTCACAATCACCATCACAATCACAATCACATTCACTATCATCATTATCACATTCACTATCATCATTATCATCGTAATCACAACCATTATCATCGTAATCACAATCATCATCATCACAATATACATCCTCGTTATCAAAATCATCACTATCATTATCACACGCATCATCACTGTCATAATCACCATCACTATCACAATCACAATCACTATAACAGTCACAATCACTATCTGGTAATAGTGTTTGTGACTGTTGTATTGTATTGTATAACGGGCTGGTGTCTGCAACTCCACGTAAAAGCGCGTATTTTGCGTGCGGGTGGGAAACTATTCTATCCATCCCAATTCCCCGAGAAAGGCCAGTAACGCCCCAGTGTTGCTGACTATCTCGCGGAGAGTACCTGGGTTACCAAAGTACTTTGCCCTGTATGTTGCAACCTCTGGGCAGTGCAGAAGCACGTGGGCTGCTGTCTCGTCTTCCTCCATGCAGGCACGGCACAGGGGGCTGTCTGTGACTCCTAAGACAAAGAGGTGTTTATTAAAAGAGCCATGTCCGGTAATGGCGGCTGTAACTGTGCGCATCTGTGGTTTAGTCAACCGCAGCGCGCGTTTGGTGAAGCGGCCATCGATAGCAGGAAGCGCTTCCTTGGCCTGCCTACACTCGCCGTGGTCCCGCTACAGCTTGTGGTGTTGTTCGCTAGTTCGTTTCCTTACCAGTGTGCGTAGGTATCCGAAAGGGAGCGGTACGATAGGTTCGGGTCCCACCGCTGCCGTGCTCGATCCCCTTCTAGCAAGTTCATCCGCCGCATCATTACCACGGGAATCGCTGTGTCCTTTGATCCATTGGATAGTTATATTATTGAGATTACCAACCTGATTGAGGCGTTGGTGACACTCGTGTATTAACCCAGAGTTCACTGTGTGGTTGTCCAGTGCTAGCAGTACAGCCATGCTGTCTGAGAGTATACGAATTGAGTGGTCCACAACCTTCCTGGCTAAGATGGCAGATGCCGCCAGGGAAATGCCCATGCATTCTGCCTGAAATACCGTGTTGTGGGCCCCCAGAGGTTTGGCTATGTGGATGTTGAGATCCTCCGAGAAGACTCCAGCACCAGTGCCAGTACCTGTTTTAGATCCACCCGTGAAGATCCGCAGTTCTGCTGGATTTAATCCCTCGCATCGGTGATCCTCATGGAGCTGGATTTTATATTTCTTATCGAATACGAATTGTTTTGGTATCCGATCGTTTGTTGCTTTCGCCAGGGGGAACTCGTTGTAGAATCCCTCCAGTACCGCGGTGTGCTGTGTTTCTCTCTTACCCCAGAGTTGAAGTGTTTTAAGGCGTATAGCCGTCATTGTCGCTTCCTGCTGTATGAACAGATGTAGCGGTTGCAGCCCCAACATGGCTTCGAGAGCCGCAGTCGGAGTAGTCCTCATGCAGCCTGTGATCGCCATGCAGGCATGCCTTTGCAAGCGTTGCAGCTTGATGGAGGCTGTAGTTAGTTTGGTACGGGGCCATCAGACCACTGCCCCATACGTGATCATAGGTCGGATCACCGCGCCGTATAACCAAAGTATAATTTTAGGGGATAAGCCCCACTTCTTACCTATCATCCTCCTGCACTGCCAGAAGGTAATGCAGGCCCTGTTTATTTTATTGTCTAAGTGGCTACTCCTGTTTAACTTGCTGTCCAGGATGACTCCCAGATACTTGACCTCATTGGCTAACTGGAGTTCTGTATCGAAGAGTTTGGGTAGGCGATAAGGGCCTAGTGTTCGTTTTTGGGTAAACATGACTAGTTCAGTCTTCGTGGGGTTCACTGAGAGCTCGAACTCTCTGCACCATCGTTCAACGATGCGTAGTGCCTGTTGAGTGAGGTCGCAGATTGTCCCCGTCACTTTCCCCGAAATGAGGATAGCGAGGTCGTCGGCATACCCTATTGTGTAGAAATGGTTCGCGTTGAGTTTCGTGATGAGGTCATTTATAACCAGATTCCAAAGAAGCGGGGATAGTACGCCACCTTGGGGGCAGCCTCTGGCTATCATGGCCATCTGCTGCTCCACTTCAAGTCGAACCACTCGTTTACTTAGCATGTTAGTAATCCTGTCTATCAGTACCTGTTCTACTCCTTGACGTACTTTGTACTAGTGACGTACTTAGTACTTTGTGACTGTTATAGTGATTGTGTGTCACCACCGTTATCACCATCACAATCACCGTCGCTATCACTATCACAATCACCATCACCATCACAATTACCATAACAATCCAATCACCATCATCGTTATCACAATCACTATCATCACTATCACAATAATTATCATCAAAATCACAACCATTATCATCGTAATCACAGACATCACCATCTCAATATCCATCCTCGTTATCACAATCATCATCATCGTAATCACAATCATCACCATCATTATCACAATCACTATCACTGTCACAATCACTATGACAATCACAATCACTATCACAATCACATTCACCATCACTATCACAATCACTATCACAATCACAATCACAATTCCTATGATCATTATCACAATCATCATCATTATCCTCGTAATCACAATCACAATCATTATCATCGTAATCACAATCATCATAATCAGTATCACAATCATCATCATAGTTATCACAATCATCACAATAAATCAACAATGATCCTGTATAGAAGTCGTATCCGCCATCTTCTGGATCTCAAAATAAATGCCATTTTCGTAATCTGCACCCCTGATAATCTCGGTATCGACACCCATATTGATTCTTAGACATTTTAACCCCATCGCACCCCAATAGGGGATGATGATGGTATTTCAGGTCCGCCACATTAAATCTCAAAATCGTTGTTTTTGTAACATACCCGACCCGATACACCATACAAACAATACCGATGTTGATTTTCAGATTTTGTTACCCCATTTCCCCCTTTAGGGGTTGAATTCTGAAAAAACTTGAAACACAAAATGTTAACTCTTTTATCGATAGGAGTACTCCTGTGAAGTTTCGAATAAAACAGTCTTACCTAATCTTGCTTCCCCTTACACACTTTTGACTCCCGTTTCATCCCCTTAGGGGGTACATTTTGAAAAATCCTTTCTTATTGCACCCCTTACCTCATAAGGAACGTATGTGCCAAATTTGGAATCTCTAGACTCAGCGGTTTGGGCTGTGCATTGATTTTTAGACTTTGTCACCCCATTTCCCCCTCTTAGGGGTTGAATTGTGAAAAAAACCTTAAACTCATTTCTACCCATTTATCAATAGGAGTACACCTGTGAAGTTTTTAATTAAATAGTCTAATTAATCTTGTTTCCCCATACAAACTTTAGAGCCCCGTTTCACCCCCCTAGGGGCTGACTTTTGAAAAACCCTTTCTTAGTTTACCCCTAGACCACTTAAGGAACATATGTGCCAAATTTGGAATCTCTAGACTCAGCGGTTTAGGCTGTGCATTGATTTTTAGACTTTGTCACCCCATTTCCCCCTCTTACGGGTTGAATTCTGAAAAACCCTGAAACCCGTTTCTACTCATGTATCAAAAGGAGCACTCCTGTGAAGTTTCGAATAAAATAGTCTAAATAATCTTGTTTCCCCATACAAACTTTTGAGCCCCGTTTAACCCTCTTAGGGGGTGAATTTTGAAAAATCCTTTCTTAGTGCACCCCTAGACCACGTAAGGAACCTACTTACCAAATTTGGAATCTGTAGACCCAGCGGTTTGGGCTGTGCGTTGATAGATGAATCAGTCAGTCAGTCAGTCAGTCAGTCAGTTTCTTCTTTTATATATTTTGATGTAGAAAGTCTCTTGACAATTTATTTTTATAGTGAGTTTAAAATGCAACAAAAAACACCAACTTGCAGCTTTATAATGTATTGGTATCATCATCATCTTAATATCAGCCCGGAATCACCCACTCGGCCTCCACTTTCTTCTGCTACTCTTCCCGGTTCTGTGCAACCCTCATCCAGGTGATTCCCACGATTTTGACTATATCATCGACCCAACGAGCAACGGGTAATGGCATAAAAAGATAAATTGTGATGCTTTTACTCACCTCCCCAACTATCATTCTCTTTCTAACTAATAAACACTTGAAGAACTAACTACAAACAATGATTAAAATTTCAAGTCCTACACTATTAATAAACCAAATCATAATCCCAATTAAACTTCGGAGCAACAGCCCTTTATAACTCCAAAAAGGAACACCTCGGACTGTTTGATTCACGCTCAGGCTGCATTAGGTATAACTGCTCGGCCACGACTTACATGTTCAAACGACACGCGTGTTGCTATAGCTGCGACTGCAAGAGAGGACAAAATAAAGAAATTGCCTGAACCCGTTTCAGACGATTATTGTATTGTAAAATGTTCATTTGTGAACCGATCAAATAATTGTGATCGTCCCACAGCGTCTTTCACTCGTCGATTACCATCAAAAAACGTTTTGGTGAAAGTTGCGCATTTTCTTGATGTCTTTTTAGAAAATCTGTGAATGCAAATCGTAATTTCTCCAAAAGTTATGGTTACAACACAGAAACCCAACCACCCCACCCTAACAACTGTTTTCCTACAGCTACAACGATTAGGCTTAGCCAAGTTGACAATCTCCAATCGTTAACGATAGTAGAAAACTAATCAAATGTATGGGAATGACATCATCTCAACATTAAATCACGTGATCAACACAAACGAATAGAAGATTCGTAGACAAGTTTACATCGTTCAAAATGATAGAATAGAATGTTATCGTTTCTACAATGTTGATCGCTATACTCGTTGGTAGGAACACTCACCACTGACTAAAGTGTAGGTTTTTTCGAAGAATCGATACGAAACGTTTGTAACTTGGCCAGGCCTGCTGCTCTTACTATTCCATCTCCAAAATTCACCCTGTATGCATAAACAATTTCTTCAATTTGTTTCAAACGCGTTTCGCTTGGACGTATAATAGGTACATCTTGTGGTCAAGGGTCACCCTCCAGCCAGTAGCATAAAGCTTGTATTTACGAGCTACGGCATTGCATAGCACCTCGCTGCTGTGGCTAAATATCGGGCAGGGCTTCACAGAGCGCAGTGCTGCCCATACATCCTCGTTTGTACTCTCTAAAGGATACCTGTAATTTCTCACTGCAGGACTTATTAGTTTGCGCACTCGGCTTTGTAAACGCTGCTTTCTTACTGGCTTGAAGGTAGAAGGGTTATTCGTTGCTTTATTGAGTTACTTTAAATTAACTTATTGAAGGAATTATGTCACGAAAAAAAATTTTACATTCTACATAATGAAATAGGTCAATCGAATTACTAAGAAGATTCTTCTAGTTAAGATAGACATGCTTAGACCATATTTCATCATCTCTCTTGCCCTTATCCCAATTCATTTGTGGTCGGCGCAGCATATTGTCTTCTTCTTCCATACTTCTCTATTTTTCGTCATCTCATCACATACTTCTTTTCTTGCCATATCATTTTAACACAGTCCATCCATCGTTTCTTTGGTCTTCATCTACTCATTTAAAATAAATAAATATCGCTGGACGTTACGCACAGCGCCATCTAGTACCACACTAAGCAACGAGGCTTGTGTCGTGGACACCAGATAGTTGATATACTACTTAGATACTTTTCGTTTTTAAATACATACTTATCATACATATAAATATCCATGACTCGGAAACAAATGTGCTCATCACACAAACATTTGCTCCTACCGGGATTTGAACCCGGGACCCTAAGAAGTAAGACAACACCTCACTACTGCTGCACCATTCGGGTCGTCAAACCCACACCCATCCACATTCATGCTTAGACCATATTTGTGCTGTACTAATGTCTGTTTAAAAAAATTATATAACACCCATTCTGATTGCTGTTTTTTGTGTGCATATTACGACAAAACACCGATATATCAGTAACAAAGAGTGACTTTACAGTATTCTTAATTACAACAAACTACATAGTACTAAAATATCACGAAATGTATGACATCATCGAGCTAGCTCGTTATCTCATTACTGAAGTCATAAACGTCACAGAAGGAACCAAAAGGCAGCAAAGAAAGATATGGAAATAGTGACGGAACAGAAGTTTTTCACACTGCTTTCCCTTTAATTAGGCGGAGCCTCAAAGGGTATCAAGGCACCCGTTAGAAATAAGGGCAATGTACAGAAATACTAGTTCCATGTCCCTGCGGGATCGTATACAGATACAATGGTATACATACTTGTATGGAGAACTAGTATAGTTTAATGGAATGTAATATAATAAATTAAAGAATATTTTATATAATTGTTAAGGCCAATTGTACTGACCTCTTTATTAGAACTCCTGCCAATATTGCATTGTCATTGTTTGCACTTATTGCTTGAGTCATATCACTTTGTCTTTGGGATTGTATGCATCGGCGATGCTATAAGTATTGCAGATCTATAGCATTAACATCGGTAGCGATGACTTTAACCATCAGGTGGGATGTAACGCTGGCTGTAAAAACAATAATGTAAGAAAATACACATATTTATGTAAAACATTTTTGTTGTTTTTATTCAGTCACCAGCTCATAGAACGATCACAAAAAATCACCTATATTTTAACGTGAGTAAATATTATTTTTTGTTAAAGCTAGTTAGGAGTAAGCTCTATCAAAAAATAATGTTCACTCACGTAAAATCCGACCAGATTATTCCACTCCACCCCCAATTACCTCAATCCCTTTGAAGTGAATTAAAAATCACTGAAAGGCACATCATATTGAGACAAATCTTTGTACGAGTGAAATCGCCCGTTTTATACACAGGGATTTTCCAGCGTTGTGAATTTTTGCGTTTGCATAAACCGCGGGACAAACGCGGCCGTTTTTGCGCACCAGTGCGTGACTCTTTTAAGGTTGGTTTCTATTGGAGTAGTGATGCTATTCTTTAGAAAGAATGTGCATTTATATTTATGTTCCTGGAAACAAGGTCTTTGGTTTACTGGTTTATAGAACTAGTGTGCACATGGCGACACATCAAGTTTTACATTTCCAGTATGACATGGCCTCGCTTTGTATTGATTTCCCGTACAAAGGGAGATCCGCATAACCTGGTTTTGTATAACTTGATTGGTTGTCGTGCATACGTCATTGATTATAATGATAGTCGTAAATATACAAGGTGAAGTTTTGCATCCTAGTCAAAATTACGGAGCTTGTCACAAAAGACATAAATAATCAATTTAAATTACGATACCCGGTCAAATAATTAATACAGCTGTTATTTTAAATTGTTTAAATTTGACAGTATTTCAAAATAACACGAAAGTAACAGAAGAATCACCCATCGCGCGACATGTCTCTGTGTGTGTTTATTTGAGTGTGTAGAGGCGCGGTTATAAGGCCAGTTACAGACGGGATGCGTTTTAATACGGGTGGCTTACACTTACCGATTTCCTCAAATAAGAAAAAAAACCTACCCATTTTATTATCGATTCGGGTCGAGAATCATTAGCATAGATACCTCCTTGAATTTGACCAGGATGCAAAGCGACACCTTGTATACAGTCCTTGAGATTTCTTTTGATTTTAATCATTCAGTTGGTTACTGTTTTTGGAATGAGGGTTCAATGTCGTTTGAAGATGTTGGGAGTCAAAATCTAGTGCAGCTTTTTGGCCCGCAAAATAAAATTTCATTACACCAGCTAAAACTAAACATAGCACTCTAATTTTAGATTTAGGCACACAGGAAGACAGATATTGATTTGATGTTATTGTTGCTAGAGAGGTTATTTTCACGACTTTTCCTCCCCACCTAAAATTCTAGGAACTGACGAAAGACGGGGACACGTGAGGGGAGGGGTCTTAATGTAATTTACAATAAAAAAATTTAGAGATTTTCTTTTTAAACTCTTCCCTATTCGATGGATAATTGGCGATGAACTTTGTAAGTTACTGCAAGGAACGGAACGGAACGTCACATCATTTCATCATCATCATCATCATCATTTCAGCCGAAAGACGTCCACTGCTGGACATAGGCCTCCCCCAAGTGTCGCCACATCGACCGGTCCCGCGCGACTCGCATCCAGCGGATTCCCGCAACCTTCACCAGGTCATTGGTCCACCTAGTGGGAGGCCTTTCAACGCAACGTCTTCCGGTTTGCGGTCGCCACTCCAGAACTTTTCGGCCCCATCGGCCATCCGTTCTGCGAGCACATCATTTCACTTGGATGTAATGGTTATGTTCGGAAGCATAAGCAAACAAAAGTGTCAGTCAACGAGCGTATGTGACGTCACGCAATGTTTTTTTTTTCAAGCGTTTTGGCACCTAGTAACGTAGTTAGTTCAATGCCATCTACAGAGTTCTTGGAAACTGTGTTTTTTTTAATACTCAAAAAGAAAATATCTTATTTCGAATCAATGACTTTTGATTATTTTCATCATATTTTTAAATGATGCCATAATGGGGTAGATGACACACCAATCAATTGAGATACTTTTTATGAGCTGTCAAAACGCGGTTGTCTCATGGTTGTCTCATAGATTTTGTATGGCAATAGCCAACTGTGACGTCAATGTTTATTCAACTCAATGACTCAACTATTTATTGATTTCAAAGCAACTAAAAATCGAATTTGGCAATTAATTGAAAATAAATCGGGTTTTCAGGCCCAAAGTAAAGTGTTTTTTTTAGGGATTGGTGTCTTGAAATTATTGTTTTATGGTCATCTACCCTATTACTTGTCCTGCTTATTCTCATTTGTATCCTGCTTTGAGACTTCTATTACATAATAAACCCTTACTGGTATTTGTATTGCTAATAAGGAGTTTTCCCAGACTTTTAAAGCCCTTCACTCCAATGAAACCACGCCCTTATAACCAGCGTTATGACTCACGGCCAAACCGCACGCCCCTCATGAAATATGCGTTTGAAATACGCGCCCTTCACAAATACTACTGAATATTAAATGTGTAAGTTTTACACGTGCTAACAGACTTGCTGTTGGCTGCGGTTTCTCTCGCTTCCTACCGAACTTCACTTACTCATATCCTTAACCTTTATTTTCAGCGATAGGTACCTAGATGAATTGATTAATTAACTATACTTTGTTGTACACTAAGTTTTTTACAGCTAATTCTATGTAATGGCAGACTTATTGCTGATAGCAACCATCAAACTAAGTAACTATGAAGAAAAATTATTGCTGATCAACGACTTTTGTTTTGGGGTGAAAAATCACGTTTTACGGTAAAACTCAACGTAACGCACTCAAAACATTATGCTGATGGACGCACTTAATAGTAAACGGGATATATTTTTTATGTAAAGTAAAGTTATGAATGCAAAAAAAAACTTGTGAAAAAGAACGAAGAACGAACGAAGTTAAAATTAAAATGGTGTTGTCAGTGGTCATAATTATTCTCCTGCCCTTACACCAATGTATTTGGAGTCGCTGCAACATGTCTAATTCTTGGTGAACTGCTAACAATATGCGTAGTACTCGTACAACACAAAATACATAACAATCACACAGAAGTACTTATGTATGTATGTCAAACGTTATCCGAACCTTCTGAACCTCTGGTTCGGGTGCAAACATACACTTGTCATCATCTTCTACAGGCTATCTTCACCCTCTACGGAGTAGTCTCTCTTTGCTCATTTCTCCTCAACTCATCAGCGTCATATTTTTTTTCAACTCACACAAACATCTAAACCTTGGCATTTATTATATTAGTAAGAGTAAGTGATAAAACCAACAGTTTATGAGACTGTGACCTCTCGCGGTTGATGATTCAAGTCTACGGATGAAGGAAGGATGAGGGTTTTATTGTTGCAAAGAGGTCGGTTAAGCTATGTAATGATCCTCTGTTGTGTTGAATCAGAATTTAAAATTCGAACATAAACAACTTCAGCTCTTATTAATGAACAAGGAGTTTAGTTATGGCAACACTAAACCTCGGAATAATGTATGGATTATTTGAAGGTTAAACTCGTTGTAACTTTACTCAGGGGAGTTGAAGTTTAGAATGTTGGTTTCAAAATTTAAATCTTGCGCAATCTGTTAGTTCGATTCAAATCATTCTGGAACCATCAACAGCAGCGTTAAGAGTGAAAGTTTATCTCTGTTTATTAAGGTCATGATGAATGTAGGCGGGATTCTGGATTTGGTTCACAAGTCGAATAAATTGTTATTGGGTTTTTCCATTGAGCCCCATCGATGGGTAGTCTCCACTGAGATTGTCCGCCATGATCTAAAGTGATTGAGAATTATTATCTCTCTTCATTAAAGATTTTAAGTGCCTTAGCTGCTGATTTAGGATTCCACCAAACATTTTTATCTCAAATACAAAGAGTTCTACTACTTGAAGGTTCTGGAATATTGCCAAAGGCACCACATTTAGCAGTAGATTGGCGATCGCAGTATAGACTTATTAGTGCTGTAAGGATTTCTTTTGCTGCCCAGGAGATGCATATCGAAGGTGGTGACGGTGTCCTGCCGGGGTTGCGGGACTGTTCGAAAGAGATACCGTGGCCCCGGAACACAAAGGGCGATGAAGGAACATGGATGGGTTTTAGTCAGTAAAAGTCTGACACTCCCTCCTGCTCCGCCCAGAGCGGGAGAAGTCATTTGATGATTTCACGAATGAAAAAAAAAAAAGGTGGTGACGGTGTACATTGGTTCATACAGTAGCATAAATACTACAAAAATCGGTTCCCTATCCATTTGCATAAAATTTTAAGACCTAATATAACTTGGCATGCCTTTGTTACTCTTATATTTTCGCATAATGTTTTTTACGCATAACAGCTTACGCATTATTTTTTAAGCATAATTTCTCTAATCATAATAATGATAAAGCATAACATTCATAGGCATAAATTTATTTACGCATAATGTTATCAAAACATGTTTTTTCTTAGCATAACAATGAAGCATAATAATTAACTCCTAAGATGTTAGACATACCATAATTGGATATACCAATTTATTTCGATGATTTGAAAAAAAAAAACATATCTCCTGAAGCAGGTAATACATAACATATTTGTTTTGAACATAGTTGATTGTGACCATATGTGGGTTTTTTCCCTGTAAGAGGCATGCAAACAAGCACACACCATGCATGCAGCAAAGAAAGTAGCATCTAGATAAGGCTTCAATCCTGTAGCATATTTTTGATAATCACATATTCATGGTAATTTTACAATAACGTAGTGTTGTTTACATATGAAAGCAATAGTAGTGTCGGACAATAAACATTGTCATTACAAAACAATTTTCTGGGAGAATAAATGAGAAAATTAGCAAAGAGCGCACTTCATAGACCAATGATTAAGCAACGTAGTCTGCGACAGCTTGAATGGTTGGATTTAAAAGGTTTCCAAAACATATTCATAGCGAAAAACAAAAACTGAAACTACTACTCAAAGAAAACACAAAGAAATCCCAATTCATTTTACCAAAGACAAAACTACATAAAATCAATTTTCCTACTGTAAAATGAGTTCTTAACAAAACGTTTTACAAGCACTCTTACCGAAAATAGTCTTGGAATTGAGAAAAGGCCGGCGAGCATATGTCGCGGGCCATTGGCATCCTTCCACTGGTTTTGCTACTCTGCCCCCGTGGATGCGCTACCTTCGTGGCTTCGGGTATCTTCGGCTTTTTTCGGATGTTCGATGTACATTGCTGGTTTAGCTTTTTGGATCCGAAACCGGTTGGAAACCGATCTTGTGACTGGAAACAAAAATAGTTGTAGTGTTTAAAAATATGTTATACGTCATTACAAGAAAAAGCATTGATCTATAAAAATACTTTAGAAATACAGGATTTATTAAAAAAAACCGGCCAAGTGCGAGTCGGACTTCCGCATGAAGGGTTCCGTACCATCGTAAGGGGAGCCCCCTTTTATTTTTAATATATTTTTATTATTTGTTGTTATAGCGGCAACAGAAATACTTACATCATCTGTGAAAATTTCAACTGTCTAGCGATCACGGGTCACGTATACAGCCTAGTGACAGACAGACAGACAGATGGAAAGTGGAATCTTGGTATGTAATATTGTCCCGTTTTTACCCTTTAAGTACGGAACCTCGCTATGAAGAATCTCGCTAGTGTTTCTTGTAACAAAGGAACACACCTACTTTTAGGCAAACATTGGCTTGGACCGTAGTGTAACTAAAGCGTAGGAATCTATACACAGCTCTTAGAGAGAAAAGTAACAAAATAATTATAAAATCTAAGAAATCAAAGAAAGAAAAAAACAAAGAAATGAAACAAAGGAATGAATTTTATCAAAGAAATGTACCTTTAAAACGAATGCCTAAGGTACGAGTATCAGGGTTGTATATGTATGTGGATGTATGTATGTGGTTGTAAGTTGGTATGACCATGATCTGTTTTAGGCGGCTTAAAATGATAAAATATAAAAAAGTACTTATTTGATCGGGCTGTTCACGGAATACGCGATTCGTAGATAGATACTAGACTGTGACTTGTTAAAATATGTTATTAGTATTGTAGTACTTTTTTTTTATTATTTCATAATTTTACTCATAATCTTATTGATCGTGACATTAAAAAACTCAGGCAGAATGTATAACAACTTTATTGTACAATACCTACATTCTATGTGATTAAAAGATTTGATTTTGCTTTGATACATCACTTAGAAAGTTAAAAAAATAAATAACAATCATTTACTATCCTAATAAAAACAAACAAAACAAAATAATTCATGTCCAAAAGGGATAATGCAGCAGAATTATTTTTTCCTCTTTTCTTTCCTACTCTCTCAAGCAGCAATGTATTTCGAACACTACAAAATCTTCTCAAGTCAGATTCACTAGATGCCTCAGTAAAGGTTGGGTCAAGCAGTAGCCAAATCGATTTGAAGTGCAAGCCTGGAGGCTAGATTCATGTAGCCATTGTGCCAATGCTGTTTAGCTTACCTGAGAATTGTTTGAGCTACTTTTAAAAATAAACTTGGTATCCTTTGTGGGCAGACAATTTGGTTTAGACTGTGGTCTCCTTTGTTCTTTTCAATTTCAGATCTTTAGTTTTGTTTTGTTCTTTTACTGAACCGGTTGTGTGTGTTTTTGTATAGTAAGTTATTTTAAAATAGTATGTTAAAATAGTTTGTATGTTGCATCAATTTAGGAATGAACAGGTTTAAATATTAACTGAAAATTGAACAAAGTATGAAGGGATTTTATGAAGAATTGAAAGTTCCATTATTATATGAATAACTAGCACTTCATTCGTCACTCGGTCGGCAAAGATTGTGATAGATCGGCTAATTTTTATGATATAAATATAATTTATATTTTATTTATTTTTGGCCGTGTGGTATCCGGCAGAGTAGAATAGAACCAACCCATTACACTCACGGGTGTCGTATAAGGCGACTAATGTCTGAGGCAGAACACCTTACGCCTCCGTAGACCAGAGAATGGGCAGCAGCGTTTTCTGTTAGTCTTTCATCACTGCGATCTCCAATCCGCCTGCCAAGCGTGGAGATTACGGCAAATTCCTCCCATCATGGGAGAGGCTTATTTCCAGCAGTGGACGTTATGGGCTGATGTTGTTGTTGTTGTTATATAATTTATAGCCTATATTATTTCTTGATAATGTAGCTTTCTATTGGTCAAAAAAATTAAAACCGGACCAGTAATTTCGGTACAAACAAACAAACAAAAAAATCTTTCCTCTTTGTAATATTAGTAACGAAGTATCTAACCAACAAATCACAGTCCGTGAAGTGTAAATGGTCTATAGACAGCATTCACTCCTGAGTTAAAAAGAAATAAAACTGCCTTCTCATGCTAATATGCACTGCCTAAGTTTCGGCAATAAACATATCAACAACAACCACATCTTGAAAAATTGCCTTTCGCTTACAAACTTAAATAAATCTACCCAAGAAGCACCTGAAAAAAGGCTTTGCTACGCCTATTTTTATTCACATATCAACATGGAAATATAGCATTATAATGTCGCAAAATATCCGAACCTTCTCGCACATTACGTTTTAGGTATACAATGGAAAAAGGTTGGCATTAAGGCATAACCTAATGGTGTGAGACGGTGGGTATTAGAAAAATGTGTTCAACGCAGAAAACCGCTGAACTGAATGAATATTCAGCCACAATACCGCGACAATGCAACTTCATATCTCACTCATACATCAAAGTATTATGTAGGAGTGAAGGAGAAAGGTGTGGGTCAGTTAATGCGTTTTTTTATCCCGCAAAACTCGATTTCTGATTCAATACCTCTCAGATGTATTTCATAGTACAACCACATATCGCTACTTTTGTTTAAGACCCAAAAACGGGTTTAATCTATCTCCGTGACTGCTTGAAATTTCTAATTGGAAAACCCAATAATACTTTGCCCGACCTAGAAATCAAACCCAGGACCACACGTTCAACAGTAGCGCTCGTGAACATTAGACCATCGAGGCAGTCATTTTTGAAAATCTGAATAATATGATTTATATCCAACAAGTAAGGCATTGTTAGGTAAATCCTGAGAGTAGTGAAGGCGCTGCATAAATGAGGTCTTATCAATCATTGTACTGAATGCTGGAGCGATGCATCAATATTGAGTTGATAGCTCCGCCATTATGAAAATAGAGTGCAATTTTGACCGTTTTAGTTCGAATTTAACTATTCTATATTGACAAAGACCTTCTATGGACTTTGTACCATTTTCTTTAGTAGCTATTTGTTGAGCATCATCATCATCATCACCAGCCTATTAATGTTCCCACTGCTGGGACACAGGCCTCCTCTCTTTGAGAGCATTTGTTGAGCATTTTCTGGAAAATATCATCAAAAACTGACCAAAGAGACCAATGTATGAACGAAATTTAGTAGGTATAAGTATTATTATATTCTTTATTTTTCGAAAAGTGATCCATCGTGTTAGTAAAGAATAAAATAACTTACTTCTAGTGTTAGTAGCTGAGATAAAATAGAAAAGACAGAGTAAATAGTATTGCGAAAAGGACATCCCCAAATTAATGTTCAGTGATTGTCCTCCTCACAAAACTTGACAACAAAGACGCGGATTTTTTTGGCAATGACGGCGTGGAAGTATTCAGTACGGTTTTGCGCACACATCGCAGAAGCGCTGCACCATCGCGGCCCCAACAGCACCCTAAAAATATTACTGTACGCGTACGTCATTATTCAATAAATAGTGTGTAACACAATGACTTCACCAAGGAGATCGTGGCTAAATAATAACTGCCACTCGGGTCAATCTTTAGGGTAAGCCGTACTTGCCTAGGTTGGTCTGTGGATGGGTGACCACTCATTACATACTGAGTTACCTCCGTGCCTCGGAAAGCACGTTAAGCAGTTTGTCCCGACTGTCATTTGTAGATCTTTGACAGTCGGTACAGGTAGTCAGTGGCCCAAAAAGTCTGACAACCAGTCTTACCAAGGGGTATCGTATTACCCAGTACTAACTGGGTTGTGGAGGTCAGATAGGCAGTCGCTACATATAAAATACTGGTATTCAGCTGCATCCCGTAAGACTGGAAGCCGACCCCAACATAGTTGGGAAAAGGCTAGCCAGATGAACACAATGACTTCACTTCTATCTGGAATCTAGTATCAACTAGGTTATAGATAACACACTTTTCTACTCATTGACGCCAATCTCGTACTGGTATTGAACAGAAGCGACTCCTACCTAAGTGGTTCAATAAGTGACGACGACGGATAAAACTCGTTAAACGTAGAATTGTATTAAAGCTTTGGAAATATGAAATATAACTCAATTTATCAGTAGAAAATTGTCCAATCAAGTTATGTAGAGACTTATGTTTCCTCATTAGTTAGTGGGCTGCAAAGGTAAAAAAATGTTTACCTAGTCAAAAAGCCTGTTGCAGCTAGTAGATAGATTGATCATTATATGTTTTATTAGCTACTTAACTCCCAAGGATAAAAATTTTAATCAATGTCCTAGTCTACTACTTCCGTCACCGTAGTATTCATTGACCTAGGTTTGTTCCATGCCCTGTTAAGCATTGTCGAGCTCTTTATAGGGTAACGTACCCGAAAAGTAACCAACGGGACCTTATTACTAAACCTTCGCTGTCCATCCGTCCGTCTGTCTGTAAGCGGGCTGTATATCATGATCCGTAATAAGTAGACAGTTGAAATTTTTACTGAATAATGTATTTCTGTTATATTTGCCACTTGTTGCCGCTATAACAACAAACCAGAAAATAAAAAATTAAAAGGGGATCCCCTACTATAATGGTACGGAACCCCACATGCGCGAGTCCGAATCGCTTCACTATATAAATAAAATATATAATAATATATTTATTCAAAAATAGAATTAGCACAAAATATACAATTTAAATCTTAGAGATAATGTTAGTATAACAAACTACGATGCCTGTACTAGGTTAAACCTGTCTCACAGGCGGCATTTTCCTAATAAATACTATTTGGACAATAGATTTCTTAACAATATTTTACATAAAAGTATGAGTTAGGAAGTATGAGTTAATATAATATTATGATATACCTAATATACACACGCTATTAGAGGTTACGGACAAAAATATATAATAATTTAAGGTCACACATGTTGATAAAATGTAAGAATACAATTTGTAGTACTTATTTGCTAATGCTTATTAAGACTGTCAGCATTAAACAAGGAAAACATTGTAAACTAAAAAACATCGTCAATACATTAATTCTACAATGATATTTTTTTATTTTTTTTCCAAAGAAGCTCGTGACATTTATTTGTATTTAAATCAGCCGTCTGTTGTAATAAAGCCTTCAGGCTATAATTGCGTCTCTTGGCATCTCGCCGCGTGACCACGGAATGACGTTATTAGCGCATAGGTTCTAGCTTTAGCCTAGCTTTGGCTTGCTATTTGGCGACTGTTGAGTTCTAAATAATGTTGTTTTCATTACTCGGTTTAAAGTAGAATATAGAACGTCTCGAGGACAACACTTCAAGCACAAACTACAGACGCGGACTTAATGCCATAGACATTTTCTACCAGTCAACCTTTGGGTGATGCAGAGACAAGCAGTGTTAGGTGTACATCTGAACCAATTGCACCCTCCAGGACTTGAATGAGGCAAACGACAAAGCTGTACAGGTTGCTATTTACTAGTCGGATAAAATCTGAGTCATCGATTCGGGAAGAAGAAGCTTTGTTCTTCTGTTAATTTGAAAAAAAAATAACTTAATTAATCTTCAGATGTTCATCACCATAGGAAACTGAGTTCGAGATACTAAAGATATTTACAGAACTTTGTACAACCGAGTTCATTAACAGTCTGTAACTTTTCGCCGTTCCGTAACACTATTATCAAAAAATCACTTTTCTTCTGTGGGAGCCCAACTTAAATATTTATTTTATTCTGATTTTAGTTTTATTTGTTGCGGCAACAGAAATACATCATCTGTAAAAATTTCAACTGTGTGTGGTGACAGACAGACAGACGGACAATAGAGTCTTAGTAATAGGGTCCCCGACCCCCCCCGACCTAGGAATCGAACCCAGGAGCCTCAAGATCAGCAGTCGAAATTGCCACCACTAAAAAGAAAGTGAAAAAGTGTTTATTAACGAAAATGTTGTTTACATCGTCGTTTTCGTCGTCTTTAATTACCCCCGCCAAACTGCTAAGCAGTTTGTTGGCAGAAGTAGCTCCTTTTTCCTTTATATTTATTAACATATTCATAGTGACACTTTTCCATAAATACAGTAAACAATGTAAAAAAAACAAAAAATACACACACACGTACATACACGTATATACACACGTATATATACACACACACGTATATACTGTATGTATGACGTATATTATATTGCTTGTTTGTAGTTTAGTTTATAAAATTAATTAATTTTAGTAATGTTATTGCACATTCTTAGGTGAATCCTCTTCTGAAAATCTCGCTATCAAAATTAGGTTTGCTGTAAGAAAACCCAATTCTGGGTTAAGCTCGCCTTTGTACATAAGCTATATAATTGTAATTTTTATGTATATTAGATTTTTTGTGTGCAATAAAGAAGAAGAAGAAGAAGAAAAACCCAAAAAAGAAAAATAGAACTATTCTTGCTTTCCTTAAAATAACAAGAATACAAAAAAAACAGGTGTGTTAACATTGTTTAACTAGAACTATATTATATTCTACAGCGAGGCTTTGACAGAAGATATTATATAGGTAAATATTTAATTTGTTTCTAAAGGAGGTTTTAGTGATACAAGCGTTATATAGACCAACGAAGCAGTCAGTATTGGGTATTACTCTATTTAAAAATGAAATTGCAGTCATCTGAATTTCGGATTTCTCTAATTTCATACATAAATAGAGTTACTATAAAGTAGAAAATAACATCAAAATTTTCTTTCCAACACAAATAAAATTACACCAAAACACAAATCAGATCTTATAAACCTGCCACGTGGGTACATATTCCATCCTCACATCTTACAACTCATAGCCCTACCGATAACATCTTTACAGTATCCAGAAAAAATCCCGTCTCACTTGAACCCATGTGTTCCAATGATAAAAATATCACTTCTTGTTTAACGTAACTGTATTTGCAATATGTTCCCAGCTATATTGCTTTTTACTCGTCCCTTTCCGTCCTATTCTATTGTTCTGGTGGCCCAAGAAGAGAATAAACCCTGATGTCGATTAGGGAAGTGTTTTTTCATTGTTCAAGTTTGTATGTTTCTGGGTGGCATCGTTAGTGATAGTCACTTTACTTTCGTATGGTCTGTTTTCACTTATTGATGTTGTTATTAGAATTAAAAGCAGAATTGATTGCCGATTGGTATGTACCGCGGTAGATTCTCTTCACCAATTTGTGGGGAAATTAAATAACATATTTATAGCCTTTCCAAATTCATTAACGTTTATTTATTAAAGGAATATCTTTACTTTCGTATGTAGGTATACAAAACATACGAGGAATGCCATACTAATTAAGTACACAATCTGTTCGTCATACTGAAACAAAGAAGTATTGCGGTAAAGCAATGTTGGTGTTGTTTTCAATAGAAATCGTGTGGATTCTTGGCTACCTTATCGCTTAACATCAAGATGAAGTCTGAAGGTCGAAACAAGCTACAGCTAATTACCTACAGACAACAAAATACTTTCAATCTCATACCCAACTTGTTTACACCAGAAAAATGAAAAACAAACAAACAACATACTATCAACAATAACATTTTTAATTCAGAATTTATCGAGCAAAGCATTTCATTAATTACTGCTACTGCTCACTTTTATAGCAGACAAACAATCACAGAGTAGATAAGTGCAGAAGATCAGCTCTATACGATGAACGAAAGCTTAATTCTATTGCACATTATAGGGGTTAGGCAAACGACCAAATGGAAATAACGAATTATTGTGAGTCGAGTACCCGATTTGGGCGACCATATGCTTGACAACAATAATTTTCCTATCACTCCGATCATTCGAATTAGAGTTCGAACCGAACAATCAAGAGTAATCGCCCGACGTATCTATAAACAAGTCAAAGTGTTCACTTGAGTAAAAGTCAATATTTAAGGTACGATTTTTATTATGTAGTTTAGTAATTGCATGAAGTTACACCGGTCAAAAGCTTGGCTTCCTTTGACGGTTCAAGGGTCGTTTAAATAGTTGTCTATTGTATAAAAATGTTTGCATGAGTAATTATTCAAACTCAAATTAGCTTAACTTAACTAGAACTTAATTAGACACAGCTCACATACAGAGCATGCACGTAATTTGAGCTGTCCATGCACGTCGTTTTAATGTGTGCGTGCGTCAATTTTCAATCGTTGTACGAAATTGGCCTTCTGTGACTATTTATTCTGTGAAACAACTGTCGACTGTTTGCAGAGGGGATACTTTTTAAATAAAGATGTCGTATTTGTGTCGTGGTAACAATGATAATAATTACGTGGAAACACTCTGTTCTTCTGTAACGTCGTTGTAGCCTCTGAGGGATTATTGTGGTGCGAAAACAGTTGATAATTGTACTTTCTTGTTATCCTTAGACTATTTGACGGAGAGCTTAGACTTTATTTATAACTTTAAAAAAAAATTGGTTTGTTTCGTTTCATAAACATGACTGGCGAACTGTATAAGTGCTATAGGTATATCTCTGCCCTGCACTTTGGGGATTACGAGGCGTAATGGTATGTCTGATGAGAATTTTTCCACGGGTTTTTTCAGTTGCAGCGATAGTCTGGATTTATTTGCTCGCCTTACGTCACAGATCTCTATTTTCACCTTCTAATACAGCTCTGCATATCCCATGAGCAAATACAAGTGCAATGTTACGTGTTTAACCTCCTAATACCATTACTGGTCTCCATTGTTTTAACATATAGTATTTATACTCACTTCACAATGTATCCTACAAGGCATAATTTATGGTTGTGGTTATTAATCAATATTTTGGTTGCCAGTCTTGGCTCCGTGTTTCTAAGGTGGCTCCTGACGGTAATCGATATACGGCAGTTGTGTTGTTGTTGGCAGTTCACTACTGCATATGGTATTCCATTCTATACCTACGTAGAGGTTACGCGGGAACAGCCGCATCTCAGAGAAGACACAACAATAGCATCACACGAACATGCAATTCCGTAAGGATTAGGCATTCGTGTACCTAATATTATAGTACACCCACATTTGGCCAGTTATGTTTTAGTCCCATGTAATTTGGGGTGAGCCTATTGCCATCGATCGTTCATAAATCCAGACTGCGAGCTGCTGCAGAGAAATTCTTAATGGAAAAACTCTATAACACTATGCCCGGCATCATCCATCCATGTCCTGGGCTCATGCTCAGTAGTCGTAGTAATGTTTTATGTAATAGGGGCGAGCTTATTGCCATCCAAATTCAGGCTCCAAGCTGCTACAGAGAAATTAGATTGAAACAACCTAATAACACTTTGCTCTCACACTTACGGCCATTTCCAATGACTTACTAGCCGGTTTCGGTAGGTTGCTATATCTGTCTGTTTGACATATTGCTTACAGGACGGTTAGAAACATAACGTCACAGAAAAGCTTACTTTGATTTTTCTATGAATCAAGTAACAGGTAGGTGATAACGGATAGGATATTCTTTGTTTATAGAAACACTGATAGCTATCGGAAGCATGCACATTAACCAACAGTTATACGTAACTAAGTTATAGAAAACGGCCGTTTGTGCTTGCGACCACTAAATCAACGAAGGAGTACCATCTTTGTAAAATCTGTAAATATTTCGCGCACATAGGTCGGTTAACCAGTGTCGGCGTTATGGGAATCGCAAAATAAGTACTCGATTTACTTAGTGAAGGAGTAAGTTTATTAAAATAAATTACAAGGAGCAAGAATGCTGATCGACCGAACCCGGAGATGAAAAGTTACTGACTAATCTTACATTTGAGCAATCATCGAAAACTTGGGATACGGTCGGAGCGGCACGTTACAAACTAAAAACTATACAATGGTTTCTACAGCTAGGAAACACAATAAAAATAGCACATTTAAACATTAAACACATTACAAACAGAACCGTCGGCATCTCAACAAAAATATCAACGGGTATTACTCTAAAGCTAATATATGAATAATAAGTAAATTGGGCATGGCCCTACCATAAACTATTGTTATCCTTGCATAGCCAAGGAACAAAACAACCTGCAATAAAACATCTGCGGGCTTGTCGTGAGAATCCTAAAGCTAGCGGTACTTTACAGTTAACTTAAAATACTTACATACTAAGTTCACTAAAGTAATACCTATAATATTAAGAAATAATTAATTATAATTTGGTCGTATATAACTTTAAGGTACACCGAGACCCGTATCCTTCTAACTAGGACACCACTTTCCAGCAGAAAGGGGCAGAAACCGAAACAAGTAATACCTTCTTTGTTAGCTTTTTCTATTCTATACTCCGAATAAAGTTTATCTTAAGGTGGATGCTCCACGGTAGCCCGCGAAATTCTTCTTAGGTTTTTTGCAATTTGCAGGCCAGTACTAGGGTTAATGTTGATTACAATATTATTTGCGGCTGCAAGACGTATGGTAGTTACAGAATTATAATCATCAAAATCATCAATACATCCCTCCAAGTTTATAAAGGTGTAGAAACGACTTTATAATAATTCTATAACTACATACGTCTTATAGCCGCGAAAAATATTTTAATCAACATACAACCTAGCACTGGCCTGAAAATTACAAAAAACGTAAGAAATTTTGAATTTCGCGGGCTACCCTGGAGCATCAGCCTTAACCCGCAGATCAACAAAACTTTGCGAAAAGTCAAAGCTAAGCAAAAATCGCTTGACTTCGAACTGACTTGTTTTCCAAGTATATTCTCGCAATTTAAATTTGTAATAAGCTCCGCATGGTAAAGGAAAACATACTGAGAAACTCTTGTGTTAATAATACAGTGTTAGGCCAGTCACAGTATTGCCATCTGTTGCCACGGTAATGAACTTAAAGTACCACGCGTAGCGCTATCGTAATAACGTTTGGCAACATTCATTATTGTTTTGGATAGAGTAGTTCGTTTTTTGATTATTGTGTAATTGCTTTTACTAAGTATTTTATGATGAAATCCATTTTATTGAAAGAAATTACAAAGTCTGTCAAGTACATTATACTGTTTGGTATAAAATATTAAAATTTATTATACTTTGTTGCTGAAATGTGAGGTGAACAAAGCATCTCTGCATACATCTTCGGGGAACACACACAGGCATGTTATATTTTTACAGGGTGCGTCTCATAACATAATTATAAAGTTATTTGGTATATTTTAATTTCAATAACGTTCACAAGATATAATAAACGTGAGTTATACCAACGGTTGATATAATTTCTTTAGATATAACATTTACATACTCTAAAACTTATTTAGTAGGTATAACGTTATTGGATATAATGTTTATTTAATCGAAAATCATTAGGCATAACGTTTAAAATATATAATATTGATATCTAAGTGTGTATTTCTCAGCTAAAAGCGTTTCAAAAGCTATTAAACACATGCTTAGAGGCAAGTCGCCTGGTCACGACGGTCTCAGTATAGAACACTTTAAGTATGCTCGCACTATAATTTTTGGTATTTGTTAAAATATCTATTAGTTTATTTTATCTGTATATGTGTATTAGTATCAATCTAAACTCTCGTTAACAAAAAGTTTTTTTTAGACATTACTTTGTACCCTATTACTATGTTTTCCTATTTAACCCAAAGGTTGACTGGTAGAGAATGCCTTGTGGCATTAAGTCCGCCTATGTACCACTATTGTACATGAACTTTAAATAAATAAATAAATATAAGCTGGGGTTCACTTAGCAAAAGTTCTTAGTCTGATGTTTAATTTGTTATACCAGAGCCATTAATGCGTACAGTCGTGGTACCTGTTATTACGAACAAGACGGGTGACGCGTCCGATAAAGTTATCGACCCATCTCACTTGCTACTATAACAACCAAGTTGCTTGACAGTCTGTTGAATGTTAATGGTAGTTCAAGAGGCAAGTTGACCTGCAGGACGCGCAATTTGGTTTTAGAGCCGGTCTCTCGACGGAGAGTGCCATACTCTGCCTGAAACATACTAGCAAGTACTACACAGAGAGAAGGACGGTATACGCTTGTTTCCTGGACCTATCAAAAGCTTTTGATCTCGTGGCATATGACGTGCTATGGGAGAAGCTAGGAAGCGCGGGTGTGCCGGTGGAATGTACCTCTCTTCTCAAGTACTGGTACTCAAATCAGAGAAATCAGGTGAGATGGGCTGGTACTTTGTTTGACGACTATAAATTGGAATGTGGTGTGAGATAAGCTGCCCGTTATAATTTAATTTGCATATAAATAAGTTAATTGAGCGACTCAGTAGCACTCATGTCGGCTGCTTCGTTGACGACAAATGTGCTTACAATATTAGCTATGCAGACGACATGGTGTTGCTGAGCCCCTCAATCAGCGGATTAAGAAATTAGGTGTCTCAATGTGAGGCATTTGCTATGTCGCACGAGCTGAAATACAACTCCAATAAGAGTGAAATACTAGTATTTAGAGCAGGCACATACTATCCCGCATATGTTTCTCCTGTCATTCTTAACGGCTGCACGCCTTAAAAGTAGTGGACAGGTTTAAGTATCTAGGTCACATAGTAACTGGTGACCTTAAAGATGACGAGGACAGAGAGGGAGCGCAGGGCTTTGGCGGTGAGAAGCAATATGCGATATAACGAGGTTAAGATAACACTTTTTAAGGCGTACTGACAGTCGTTTTACTCGAGTGGCCTGTGGCTGAAACATACACAGCGAACCTACACAGCCCTGCGCACAATTACTATACTATATTATACTGTGTGCAGTATAACAACTATTATACTGCACACAGTATAATAACGCTTTTAGGATACTGTTGGGGCTGTCGTGGCGCTGCAGAGCGTCTGGTATGTTTGCTGAAGCGCGTACGGATTGTTTTCAAGCCATCATGCGCAAGAGAGCAAACTCCTTGCTGCATCGTCTACGAAGCAGCAGCAACAGCATTCTAAATGTGAATCAGTGGGTAAGGACAGCCATAGGCATAAGTTAAATATAGGTACTAAAAATACTAACATATTTGTAAGAAAGAAAATATTTATTTGACGTCAGTTATTTAAGCACACACACATAAAAAAAAAGATACAAAATAAGGAGGAAAACATAGTACTTATGTGCTGTGTGCCTCACGGCTGCGCCAAAAAGGTCGATTTCAGCATTCATGCCAGACAGGTGATGCTGTCTGATGCTGGTCTTCCAAAGAACCTTGAGGGGGAAGTGATGGAAAACAGTTTCAAACAAAATGTATAAATAAAAGGTGACAAATAAATATATAACGGGTAAATTAACTAAATATGAATTTGATTTTGTAGCTATATGTTTGTGTTACTAACACACTAACATTCTATGTATCTATGTTTTTATTATGTTTTATGTTTTGCGATTTATAATAATGAAACTAATATGGAGATTTCTCTGAAATAAATAAATAACAATGAGCCGTGACAGAAACCATGCCTGCTGCATGTTGCATGCTTGAGTGCATGCTGCATGCTTGATTGCATGCTGCATGCTTGATTGCATGCTGCATGCTTGCTTGCATGTTGCATATTTGCTTGCATGCTGCATGCATGGTGTATGCTTGTTTGCATGTTTTTACGGGGAAATAAAAACCACATATGCTCCAAAACAACTGCTTTATTATGATTTAAATAAAATAATGAATATTAATAAATCTATATTTAAGATCTAATTGTTAATAATTAGACAATGTTATAATGTGTTAATCTAAAATTTTGCTATGTGTTTTTACTAGGCGTTTTATCATATTATACTAAATAAGTTTTATGTCTTTTTAGTAGTATATTAAACGATTTTATATTAAAATGTATGTTATGCTTATAAAAATTAGTAACTCTAAAATTATATCAATCGTTTTTTATATTAACTGATCGTTAAATCGAATAAAATTATAGATTCAGTTGTTATGTCTTGTAAATATTAGAGGTTTTGTAATTATATCATATATTACTTACCCGTTTTTACACACACATTTCTAACTAGTGCCAAAACAAAGGTACTTGTGATAATATTCTTCCAGAATATTCTGGTTTTAAGGTACAACCACAAATTGCTTGCCCGTATCGTCGTAAGTTCACACCTAGGATCGCAGAAACAAAAAATATGTGCTTAAATAACTACGTATAATTTGTACGTAGTATTTAGTAACAAATGCAACGAGATTTAGCTCCACTGAGCTAAACCACTTTAAAAAATTACACGATGAAAGTTCTATGAAAATTGTTTTTACCGAAAATTACGCGATGTAAGTAACTTCATAATACCGACGTAAGGAGCCACCTCCCTGAAATCTAAAGCTTATCAGTAACTAACAGTTTTTCAATAATAGGAGTTTGACGGTAGTCGCTTCATGGAAAACAGATAAATAAGTGACACTACTGAATATACCAAAATCCGACCATAATCGGTTGAAATAACTGGCCAAGTGCGGGTCAGACACGCACATGAAGGGTTCCGTACCATAGTAGTAAGGGAGCCCTTATTAATTTTAAATCTGTTTTTATTATTTTTTGTTATTGCGGCAACAGAAATACACATTCTGTAAAAAATTTAACTGTCTACCTATTACGGATCATGAGATACAGCTCGCTGACAGACAGACGGACGGACGGACAGCGCAGGCTTAGTAACAAGGTCCCGTTGGTTACCCTTCGGGTACAGAACCCTAACGAGCAAGGCCGAAGATGATTTTGTGTGTTATCCGTAGAAAAAACCGACGAAATTTAGACCCAGCTTAGTTTTCAAAGTAAACACATCTCCAGTTTCTATGATCCAAGGTCCAAGGAACCTTCCGGAAGGCCAACTGGACCCCTATAATCGTAGGAAGACGGTATATTTGGTTTGCCACGCCAACGACTCCAGCTAGGTCGCCATTAGACGGGTGGGAACATTTTCTTATTTACCCAGCCATTCGAGGAGCTCGTGTTAAGGACGGGTCGTTTCAGGTGGTGGGGATTTTGTAAGCATTGGTAATAATAAAAGGTTAGACCTGTGAATGGTTACTGAAGTAGGTAAAGATAAGTAGTAGCTTTCATAGTAGCTTTCGTAGTAATATTCATGATTTGCGAAGATTTTCTGGTCGAAAAAACTACAACAATGCACCATAAATTTTGGAATTCTTATGTGCTATTTTTTTGCAAAACCAAGAATAACAGCACCACGCTAGTCACTAAATATTTCAGCAAGAAAATGTACTCATCGTCGTTTTCTTCGCCTTTCAAAAATGACGAGCAAAACTCTATCAACATTTTGAAAAATTTTCCCCAGCCACAACATTAACGGACCGTTTCAACACAGCTCCGTAACCGAAGAATCACCCGTTAAGTGCTCACTTAAGTTGAGTCGTGTTAAATTACTGACAAGAAAAAAAAGATAAACTCCTCGATTGCATTCTAAGTGTTCTTTCTCCATTTTCATTACAGCGTAATGATTTTAAGTAGTCCCCTGCTTCGAAGTCGCTTGATTTTAACCTGAGATTAAGATTTAAGATAAGATTCGAATCTTTTAAAGGCCGAACCTAGAATGTTCTTCTTTCCTTCCGATATTGCGTCAGTATTTTCCGTTAAACGTTTTGTGAGCACCTGCAAGATTTAGAATAATCTGTTCGCGTGTGTGAATGCTATGACTATTTGAGCCAGCGTTAGTGCGTGATCGTTGCTAGTTTGGGCTTTGATGTGGAATCATTGTTTTTTTTATTCTTTTTTTGATTCCTTATACCTACCTTATACAATTGTAAACAATTGTTGAGTTTGTGGTAGACAGACTATAAGCACCACTTTAAGTAATGATTCCTCTTTACCCTACCCAACCCGTATTTTCAGTTACAATACATGCTTTGTACTTTTTAGCATCAAATTTTAAGCTTATTAAATCAGAATTTCCAAAGACATCAGTTCATTGACAGACCAACCAACAAAAAGCAGGAAACTGAAGCCAAGTTCACAAGTAAGCAAAATCTGTAGCACAAAGTGTCGTAGTTTGCAGTTCGGCGGGCGATATTAAACGGGCCGCACATTATCCGGGAGGAATATTCATGAGAAAGCGACCGCGTCGCAAACTGAACGCAGTGCTCTCTCTCACACATACATATGTTAAATGTAAACCGTTCTTTATTGTGGTTTTATTCACGAGAACCTCGTTTTGACTGGAGGTCTTAAAATTACAGTTTGTACTCACGCTTTTTTTTCTATTAGGGTAGGCTAAAACTACAGAACGCCTGCTCCGATCCATTCGTAGGTACCTACTCCTTTTGCGCCAACATTCATACATCATCTTCAACTTATTTAGCTGTACTGCTGACTAGTTGTTTTTTTTAAGTTTTATTGATTTCTTTGGTCCACTGGACGTCTCATTAAAGCTCCTCAAATATATTCCAAATAACGCCAATGACCAACTGCCTCCGCCAACATATCTACAGATATAAATAACGACATCATTTCTATAGCTGTTTACGTCCCAGAAATTCAAAGAAAAGCTTTCAGCTACCCTCTTATAACACAAGTGACATCCATATTCCCCACATACCCAGAAACTCTTAGGCTTATAATAAAGTCAATAAAGCAAAGTGAAAAAGCCTAAACGAGCAGACGGGAATCAACAAAACCTTTAGCCGTCATAGCAGGCTCATAAAAATATAGGAACTGTCCCACAACCTTACTTGGACAGCCAGAAAATTGAAAATCATGGAAGTGTGAACTGTATGACCTTGAGAAAAGGTTGTCGTGGAAAATTCTTGATGGTACCAGTCTTGGTGATATGTCTAGTGATAAATAAGAGGTCTGACTTTGAGTGATAGTGGGCACATTTACGGGCCCGCAGCGTCCCACTCAGATTCGTGTTTGCTTTGTAGAAAATGTCTTTTGCTCTAATAAATTAAGATGGCGAATTATTGTGATGTTTTTGGGTAATTAATGTTCGGTTCTGTGGATAGTGTATTTTAGTTATATGGTCGCTATATAAGTACATACCTATCTGTTGTGGAGGAATTTTGTCGTTATTTGTGGGCTCTTGAGGAGTGGGGGTGGCTCTGAAGAGCTATTGTATTTGTGTTATTGCTATATGTTGCTAAACCTGTATGTAACCTACCAATAAAATTTTGTTTGTGCTCAACTTTCTTAAGAAGTTCCATTTAAAAAAAAAAAAAAAAATGCCAATCCTGCCAACCCAACACAAAAAGCATTCCAGTAACTAGTGAAATTAAAGTTCATTTTAAAATTCAAGGAAAACATGAACCATACTGCTGGCTCTGAATTTCTAAAAATAGTTATTAAAACACTTATTACATTATTCGTACATACATACACACACACATGCATAATATGTATACATGGTCAAACGTGTACCTATGTATACTTGTGTGTACATTTTGTATTTTTATACATCATTGTTTTCTGTATTTTATTCGTTCTATTGATAACAATTTCTACCAGAAGTGGTGTTATGTTTGTCAAAGAATCAGAAATTAGTGGTACGATGTAGCTTCTTTGCGATTATTTAAATGTACACTTCAACCAACAATCTGTGCAGGCGGGAAAACTCAACAGTAAAATAAATGTACCAAGTTTGACATATCGATGTCAATTTTCTTGACAAGCAACGCCACCTTGAACTGCACACTTTAAATGTTTGTGGTCACACTGTAAACGTTTTGGCTACAAATGTCCGATAATGAACTGTCAAAACTCAAACAATTGTCATTTCAAGTGCCTCAAATAGATTGTATCGTCAAAGATTTTTATAAATTCTTTTTTCATAACATATTTAAATACACACTTGCCGTTCCAATTCACTGTTGACATTGGCAGAATGGTCGACATCGGCTTTGCTTGCCATTAACAAAAAATAGAATAGAATAAATAAAACATTAAACAAATTGCTTTAGACAATTTTCCTCACTTTGCAATCAACACATAACATAACATTTTCTTAGTACAAGCTCAACTTAAAAATGAACATCCACTACATCATCTTAGCACTTAAATAAGGAGTCTTATAGCGTTAAAAACAGTGACATATACTCTCGCAAGTGGGGCAATGTATCCCATTTAGCTAAACGCTTACACGGAACCACTCCAGCGAAGACGGATCATGATGAATGATACCGAACACCAATTACTTGGAATTTTCTTATCTGAGATCCTGTTTTCTTGTAATAAATTGGCTAAGGTTTAAAATGTAGGTTTTTTTGATTAAGTTTGCTGTTCACATGAAATGGGTTTTAGTTGAAAAAGGAGACTTTTTTTTTGGAGAACATGCCATTGCACCCACATAAATTGTAGCAGATATTAATGAAACGTATATAGATTTCTTCCTTATAATCTCTAGATTACAGTGGTTATATTGGCTAAGCCTTGTCTACACGGAATACTGAGGAATTCCAAAATGAAAACGTAAATCCAAAAATAACCTCTAAACGAGCAATATTGTCTAACTGGATTCGTTTAACCGGTATTTTAAGTTAACGTAATACACTGTTCAATAACAAAATAGCATAAAACAACACAGGGATGCGACGTAAATAATATTAGCAAGTTCACATTATCAAAGCTTTATCATCACTTAATACCTCCAGAGAAATCCAAACACAAGTTGGCGCACGTCTGTAGTATCTTACAATGCACAATCAATTGACACAACGGCTTTGTGGAGTATGCGCTGTACTTGCAGATGACATTTTCATGATATATTTTTGTAGTAAATGCGAAAAATCGGAAAATTTACTTTTACGAAAATCGAAATAAACAGAAAGAGTAAATGTGAAAATAATGAAGCTGTCTGCCTTTAACCACTAAAAGGCGGATTTACAACGTTCCACGCCACGTTGTTTGTTTAAACCATCTACGCGATTTTAGTGTAAACCTTTAAAAATAATTATTTAAAGAAAAACAAAAAACCCGACTGCGTAAAAACTAATTTTAAAAAACACGTGAAAGATTTAACTTAAATAAAAACTAAAAAGAAAGAAACAAGCCCAGTGTGCGAGAATAACGGCTTTATGTGTACATACACATAAAACAAATCATAAATTCTAATGCAGAACAGAACGACTCACATTCGGGGCCCCTTGGGAAGATTTGATTGGTAAAATTTAAATGGGCCCCGACTGTGAGTCGTTCTGTTCTGCATTAGAATTTATGATTTGTTTTATGTGTATGTACACATAAAGCCGTTATTCTCGCACACTGGGCTTGTTTCTTTCTTTTTAGTTTTTATTTAAGTTAAATCTTTCACGTGTTTTTTAAAATTAGTTTTTACGCAGTCGGGTTTTTTGTTTTTCTTTAAATAATTATTTTTTATTAGTTTTTGTTTTTCTTTAAATAATAGGAATCCAAATTAAGTATTTTCAAATTTACGTACGTACTAAAGTCAGTTAACTATTCTCTCTTAGTGAGCTAAAATCAATTAAAGTATGAAAACTTAAATCCATAACAAAGAATTCAATTAGTAGACGCGGAGAATCTTAATTCTTCTTTCATCTATCGAGCTTGGTGGTAAACTTTTTTTTCTCGGCGACTTGGCGATGATTAAAAGTTATTTTTTACCAAAAATATTTGTTTTTCATGCTTTTTCACGGTTTTTTGTTTGTATATCGACTATAATACTTGAAATAAAAACTTAAATCAATAAGTAAGAATTGCTATAGCGCAGCGAGAATGATTGCTTTGTTAAACAACTTTAAATCGTTATATATCCTAAACTATAATTTATAATGAAAAATGATAAAAGGAACCTAAAGATGATTTTAAAATACCTATTCAACGACACCCCATTTGACATAGTTCATCAACTTTTTTTTTTTCATTTTGACAATATGGCGTCTGGTTGTCGCTGTGGTGAATTTTGGTTACTGTTATGTCTTTAGTGACACTCGCAAGGTTAAGACGAATCGATTGACGTAAGAATTATCAAAATCGGCTTACGCATTTGGTCTCTAGAACGCCACATAGAAACAAACATACATACATACATACATAGACTGATAAACACATTACCCTCCTTTGCGTCGCGCAGTCGGGTAAAAAGCTTACAGTTTAATTATGTTTCTTTTTATATTCTATTCTTATTATAATAATAGCAGATATTATTACCACTGTGTACCGTACTTTTAAAGTTTTTACAAATAATACTTACGTGAACGTAAGTATTTTCTGTCAAATGACATTGACCACAACAGGAATGATTTGACTCGCAGAAAAATACCATAATATAACTAATTTATTATGATTTTAAGATTCCGATTTCGTTTCTATAAAATATATATATAAATAAAATGGTTACTTTTTTTTGGTGTAATATGTATAATATTTATACAACAACGAAGAGGGCTTAAAAAACTGTCTCCTTTTATTATGCAAACGATTAAAAAAAAAAAAAAAAAAAATCCTTCTACATTGCTTAGAGACTAAAACAAAAAACAGTGCATTAAAGGTCATACAAATAGAGTAACCCCTGACTCTGTAGTTGTACTGAATCTGGTATCAAGTTATGGCTGTACTTATCGTTTCATGTGACTAATAAATATCATCTTGAAAGGTTTTAGCCTGTCAGTGACTATGTAGTATTTATTTGTTATCATGTAGCTGTAAAATTGTCCCTCCAGTCAGTGGTTCGATCTATGACAAGAAGTTTTTATTCCAATACAAATATTGATCACCAATCCGTCTTCAGATTGTCCTCGTCGTAGACCAATGCAGATACATTGGTCTACGACGAGGACAAACTGAAGATGGGTTAGAATGTATGCGTGCCTAATATGACATAAGAGATTTTGTATATTTTTTGTTTACACTAATACGCTTGCATTTGGCTGCAACTTGCCTGATGTGAAGCGAAGTTGCGGCCTAGGGTGAAGCACGCTTGGCGATGGTATAGTAAGCAAACGATACGGAGTAATCACTACATATTATAAAACAAAGTCCCCCGCCGCGTCTGTCTGTCCCATAGTCCCAATAAGAATTAAACCACGTATAGTCATTGGTCTGTCCCTATGTATGCTTAGATCTTTAAAACTACGCAACGGATTTTGATGCGGGTTTTTTTAATCCGTATGTCCCCAGCTGTTCCCGAAGGGGAACGGAGCATTGTTATTTTAATTGTGTCTGTAATTGCGGGTATCTAGCGGGTGATATATATCATTTGTCAAGCGGGCGAAGCCGCGGGCATCAGCTAGTTTTCTACTAAATTCAGCCTTCTTAACAACAACAACAACAACAACAGCCTATAACGTCCACTGCTGGACATACGCATCTCCCATGATGGGAGGAAATTGCCGTAATCTCCACGCTTGGCAGGCGGATTGGAGATCGCAGTGATGAAAGACTAACAGAAAACTCCTTTAAATCATTATACAAAGTAAGGATGATTTCAAAGAAATAAAACTCCGGAGTGGTGTCTCTCAAGGGGCTACTAACGCTAGTCTCCTATCTAGCCCTTTAACCGTTGTATCGTTGATACTTGCGATCTTCCTTAAAGTTAACCAGTGAAGTTCAGCAGGTGATACCCGGGGAACACTTAGTGGAGCTATCAATCTTAAACTCCGGCACTGAGGGTCGTTTAAGTGGTGTGGAGACAAAAACATTTTATTTATTTGAGGTGTGATTTTGGGTTGTAGAAAGTAAAGATAAACTAGTCTAGTGGTTGAATAAGGCCGTATAAAAAATGATTGAAATATTATAAGGTAAAAAATAATTTTCTCAATTATATTTGCCCCATTCTTTATCTTTGAGATTAAATATCACTGGACACACAGCGCCATCTAGTGCCACACTAAGCAACGAGGCTTGTGTCATGGACACCAGATAGTTGATATGCTACAAAGATACTTTTTGTTTGTAAATACATACTTATTAAACAAATAAACATCCATGACTCTGAAACAAATGTCCATGCTCACAACACAAACATTTGCTCCTACCAGGATTCGAACCCGGGACCCTAAGAACGTAAGGCAGCCGCTGCGCCATTTAGTCTGTAGGCCTGTGTCCCAGCAGAGTCAAAATTATAGGCTGATAATACTAATACGCGAGGTGGTACAGAGCAAGCTATAAAACATTGTGCACTTCGTTTTGCAATATTCTGAATATATATGACGACTATCTAAGAATGCTGAGTAAGTAGGGTAGACTCACATTACCTACCATTCATCCCTTTTAATTAAAATGCCTGATTCATTCGGCGATACACAATTGCTTTGGGATCTAAAACGAAAACATTCTCATTTAATCCAGTTCACGCGTTTTTAGAAACACAGTGAAACGACGTAAGGCACACTCCCCGGCAACTGGGCCTCGAGGTGGCATTGCACAAGTCCGAGGCCATGTGCTTTTATGGGCCTCGGAATGCGCCACCTCCGGGATCCTTACTCACGGTAGAGGGGTATCCATCGGTGTCGAGTCGACTTTGAAGTACCTAGGACTCGTCCTCGACAGCCGGTGGAACTTCGTGGAGCACTTCCGACGTTTGGCCCCCAAACTGGAATGCCCAACCCGAGGGGGGCTGAACGCCTCCTGCCGGAGGCTCTACGCGGGAGTCGTGCGGTCTATGGCACTTTACGGGGCCCCGGTGTGGGCGCGTTCATTGAGCCGGCGAGCCGCCCACTACCTGAATGCGCCCCAAAATATGGTAGCCGTAAGGCTGGCCCGGGGGTACCGCACGATCTCCCGCGAGGCGGCGAGCCTCCTAGCCGGAATGCCGCCATGGGATCTGGAGTCAATAGTCCTCGCGCGCCTACATGAATGGCGCGCGGAGGCGCTACGCCGGGGGGAAACTCCGCTGCCGCGGCAAATTGTCGCTCAGCGGACAGATTTCCAGCGGAATCTCATGGCGACATAGAGAGAGCGACTGTCGCAACCCCGTGCAGGGCACGCCACAATAGTGGCGATAATTCCCCTCTTTGAGGAGTCCTCACCTTCCGCCTGACGCAGGTGTTCACCGGACACGGTTGTTTCGGGAGGTTCCTGCACCGAATCGGGCGGGAGGAAACGCCCGGGTGTTTTCACGGCGAGGATCGATCGTAGGACACGGCGGAGCACACGGTTTGAGGTGTGCCCCGCGTGGGCGGAGCACCGCCGTGTCCACGAAGCGGCGATTGGCGGCGGCGACCTCTCGCGTCCGGCCCTGGTGCAAGCCATGGTCCGGAGCGAGACGGAATGGGACGCCGTCATCTCCTTCTACGAAGCAGTAATGCTAGAGAAGGAGGTGGCGGAACGTGAGAGGGAGAGAACCTCACTGCGTCCCGGCCGCCGCGGGAGACGCCCCGGGCGTCGGGGGCCACCACGTGGCCCCCGGCCACCTTAGGCGTGGGCCTGTGGACGGTGGGCTATGGGCTAGCCCACCGTCGCTAATTACTAAGTAGTTTCGCCTCAATGAGAGTCAGCAATAGGAAGGGGTCTGCAAGGACCGATGCCTGCCGGGGTTGCGGGACTGTTCGAAAGAGATACCGTGACCCCGGAACACAAAAGGCAATGAAGGAACATGGATGGGTTTTAGTCAGTAAAAGTCCAACACTCCCTCCTGCTCCACCCAGAGCGGGAGAAGGCATTTGATGAATTGCCATGCGAAAAAAATTAAAAAAAATGGCACACTCTCTCTACGCCCTGCGTTATTGCAACTATTAACCTTTGAAACAAAATCAATTTTATTTGTCCAGATGATGCACCATTTAACACCACAGTGCACCGACACGAGTCGGAACTCGGAAGCGAACTCTCTCTGTACCTCGTGTTATTGCACCTAGCATGTTTGTACTTTACAGCAATAACAATTAAATAGCTCCTTTGTACCTAAGTTTTAATTGAAACTGTCGATTACGTTATTAACGGAGATGGATCAAACTCGAAGGTAGTTTACTGTGAAAGGCTTAATTTTGATTTTGTGTGAGCCTTGTTTCTGAGGTAGATTTTAGAAGATTGGGTGTGTGTATGACATGTTTGTTTAATTATTATTTTGTTCTCTACTTTTGTGAGGAGCTTGGGGTTAAATACTAACAGCCGCTCGGGTCGATCTTGAGGTTAAGCTGCGCTTGCCTAGGTTGATTCATGTATGGGTGACCTCAGACTACATACAGAGTTTCTTTTGTAGATCTTTGACAGTCGCTAAAGGCAGTCAGTCGCCCGAAAGCTTGACAACTAGTCTTAGCAAGGGGTATCGTATTACCCAGTACTAAATGGGTTGTGGAGGTCAGATAGGTAGTCGCTCCGTATAAAATATTGGTATTCAGATGTATCCGTAGCCAAACCCAACATAGTTGGGAAAAAGCTAGGCAGATGATGATGTTCTCTACTTTTGTGCTGTTAAAGTTACTTCCTTCTGAATTAGAACGTAACGATTACGGTGACGATTTTGGGTTTCGACCTAACCCTATGGAAAAATCCGTGATGTTTATTTATGTATGAATGTATGAGAAACTGCGACGTGGATAGAACTTTACTAAGACCGAAAAGATTTACGTTCTGATAGAGAGATTAACAGAAGAATTCTCATGGAAGAACTGTGATGCCATGTCCATGCGAAGCCATCTACCAAGCTGATATTACTGCCAAGTTTGACTCATTGCGTTTTTAATCGACAACAAAAAGGTTGCTTACTGCAAGATTAAGATATTGTGCGCTTTGCCCCATTTATGGTAACTACCTATATTTGAATATATTTGATGAAGACCAAATTACTTTTGTTCCAGTTGTAGTTGGACTTGAGTTAATGTGGTTATTTTAAAACTGACCTTATATGTTTTAAGTGTATCCATTTTCGCGTAGGACTTATCGGCAAAAAATTGGTCCACCTCTTCTCAATCTTTGGGGGAATATTATATGCGTGATATTATTTATATTTTGTTTACTTCTCTTAAAAGTAGGTGTACTATTAGGTACACATCAGCCTAACCCTTCGGGAATTACAGGCGTGATGTTATACATATTTCTATTCAAATTACATTAACACATAAATAAATTAATGGAACTTTTTATGGACTCACTCATTATTCAACTTTATAACTTCAACCTCAAAACAAACAAAAACAACAAATCCATCAAAAAAAAAAAGACATTTACGTCAAAACCAGAACTTTATAAACCCACCTCACAGCCATATTCAATCGGAAATACAAGCCATTTAGTTCACATCAGTACAATAAACACAATAAAATAAAGAAAATGTCCTAACAACTAACCACAGTATGTTTTTGACGTAAAAGAGAAAGGGGCGAGGTGGGGGGAGATCGTAAAGTTGTCAGTTCCAGAGCGCAGTAAATATTGACCCAGTGGGCTGCGATATGAGAACAACCGTTATAGTTTTGTGAATAACATAAATAAGGGGGTTATTGGGTATTTTCTAAATGTGTATGAAGGGTGTTTGAAGAATCAGGATAGGATACAGCTTGGCTTTACATGACGTCGAGAAATATCTTTCCTCACGATTTTTTCAGGCAGTTTTATGAACTGAGTTCTCTGATTCAGATACACCTAACGCTTTGACATACATAACGCTTTTACAAAAACTCCTATATATCCGGAATATACATATACTAATAAAAAACTAAAACACATTCCCATTTTAATAAGCAAGTACTAAACTACACAAATAAAACTTTCTAATAACTGACGAAAGTGAATGCAAATTTTTGCCTCCACGAGAAAATCTAATAACAGAATTATTGTTTAACCAGAACCCTGTCCTAAACATGCTCCAACATAGACTGTTTACTTAGGTATTTCGAAATAACATAACTTACCTCTGTTGGGTAACTGTGTGTTCACGAAGACGTCATTTCAAATGTGGGAAAATTAAACTTACTCTGTCGCTGTACGGGATATCTTATTATTTTTTTAATATCTTCAAAAAATACTAAGTTATAAGCATTTGAAACTGCCGATTAGACATAGAGATCCGAGACAGCGAATGACATCATTCATATGCAAAATCCATACTAAATTTCGTTTATCTAGAAAGAGATAGACACAAAAGTTTAAATGGTTGTAAGTTTTGTGTTGTTTGGCCGAATTATGTCTTGTTTTCGCTTTTTGTCATTATTTTTATAATACTTTAACATTCCGTATCGAAATAATAAAAAAAGAAAATTTATGCATACTCCCTTTTGAAAATCACGGAAGATACAAGTTAGTTACAATTCGTGAAAACTTAAACAGTGTTTTTCATATAAGGAGACAGTTTTTTTAGGCCCTCTTCGATGTTGCATAAATATTATTAATATTACACCAAAAAAAATATAACCATTTTATTATAGTAATAAACGAAAGATTACATGGAAACGAAACCAGAATCTTAAAATCATAATTATTAGGTTATAATACGATATTTTTTTGCGAGTCAAATCATTCCTGTTATGGTAAATGTCATTTCACAGAAAATACTTACGTAAGTAGGGGCGTTTTCTGTTTACACAACAAAAGTACGTTATCCATTGGTAATAATATCTGCTTTAATTAATGAAGATAAATAATATTAAACTGTGAGCTTTTTAATGCTATTTTTAAAGGTTTCCGCTAAAATATTTTAGATGGTATAGAAAATCATTATGGCACGGAACGTTGTAAATCCGTCTTTTTGAAAGGTGGTTGACACTTGACAGACAACTTCATTTGACATTTACTCTTTCTGTTTATTTCGATTTTCGTGAAACTGTTTCAGAGATTTTTTCGCAAATAATAAAAACTATTTTATGAAAATGGCATCTGCTGGTCGTTGTGTCAATTGTGCAGTAAGATTTTAACGCAATGTGCGAATACAATTACTTTCAGAGACTGCTACAGACGTGCAGCAACGTGTATGGTTATTGTTAGATTCACGTTTTCATTTTCGAATTTCTCATCATTCCGGTTAGATATGGATTAGCTAATATTACCACTGTAATCTAGAGACTGTAAGGAAGAAATCTATATACGTTTCATTAATATCTGCTACAATTATGTGGGTAGCTTGTTCTCCAAACAAAAAAAAAATGTCTCATTTGAATACGGGCAAAACTATAGACAAAGGTCAAAGGTATACTTATAAATGGTTTTTTAACTAAGATGAGGATTATTTATCTACAGTGGGGCAATGTTATGTGATGTTTCAGATTAGTGTATTTCGGCGCGTATCAGCTCGTTTTGTAAGCGCCTTTAGGCTCGTATACGCGTGCCTTTTGCCACACGCGTAACTCTTACGAGTGTTGACGCGCTTATAAGCGCGAACCAGGAATATTCTGATATATTGCTATTGACTGAATTTTAGCACGTTCGCTCAAAGGGGTGGGCCTTTGAGCGAACATGCTAAAATACGCGAGTACGCGCATTCGGTTTTTTTAAGCGCAAAATGTGGCACGCGTAATCCGATGCGAGCTTATACGCGCAGAAAAACGCGCCACTCTTGAGAGTGGCGCGTTTTTTTTTAATCTACAATGAGCTTTAAGAGTGGTTTGAACCACTCTTAAAGCTCATTGTAGATTGCGTGTCCACAGCTTAGTCCCAATCTATCCAATGAGGTCAAACTACATACTTTGAAATATAAAATTACATTAACAGAGTTCCAGCCAATGGCAATGCTTGTAACCAGCTATGTTAGCGCCATTTTTTTACAGGATTGATCTTTTTTTTTCGGATGGGAAGTCATCAAATGACTCCTCCCGCTCTGGGCGGAGCAGGAAGGAGTGTCAGACTTTTACTGACTAAAACCCATCTATGATCCTTCATCGCCCTTTGTGTTCCGCGGCCACGGTAGGTCTTTCGAACAGTCCCACAGCCTCGGCAGGCATCGGCCCTTGCGGACCCCTTCCTTTTGCTGACTATCTTTGAGGTGCGTGTGGAAGATGAACGCGCCATCGACACAGCTTGTCGTCATGAGACGGACGGACGGCGGTGCTCCGCCCAGGCGCGGCACACCTCCACAGTGTGCTCCACCGTGTCCTCCGGTCGATCCTCGCAATGGTATCTAAATTGACCTCAAATGGGAATGAAAAAGTGACAATCTTTTACCTTGTGGACAATGATTGATAGACTTTTTATTCTTAGGCATATCGTTACAGAACGTATGTTAAGATCGTTAGGTGCCTACCATCCAGGAGTGGGTTAACACAAATGTGATGACCTACATAGTACTAGTACACAACTCCCGGTAAAGCTAGACAGCTAGGCTTTACAACTAGATTTACAATTTAGATTTAGCGTCACTGCGTCCGTAACAGATTATCAGACGACGGTGTACCTACTTGTACCTAGGTGACTGAAACATTTGTAAGTATAGGATTTTGCTATTTTCAATGCAGACTGATTTAAAAGGCGATTGTGGCTAAGTAAACACGGGTTAGCAACGCTAGCTGAAATTGGTCCATCGATGGGTTCATGGGAACGATCCCATTTCAGCTAGCCTGCCGTCCATTACATATTTTGCCTCAGAATGCACGGTAAGCCGTTGATCCCGACTATCATTCGAAGATCTTTATTAATCGTTACAGTCCGTGAAGTTTCAGTGTCAATTTTGTAAAGTCCGAAAGCAAAAAAATACTCACTGATTTGTGGTGGTACTATAGGCAGTGGCTCCGTGTAAAATGCGGGTATTTAGCCGGATCCGGTTGAACTAGAAGCTGACCTCAAAGATGGGAAAAGACTCAGCAGATTATAAAATACCTGCGAGATAAAATGGTACCAGATTTAAAATAACATAACATCATCACGTGTCTGTTTAGTATACCCACTTTATGTTTAAGACCCATGTTATAGTGGGCGGTCCTATTGCCATCAACCAGGCATAAATCTAGACTCCGGACAGCTAGCTTCCAAAATAATCATCGAGAATCGCACTGTTCTCTCGCTCACGTGAATCTGTCGTGACACAATCCAATAGTAGGAACTAACATTATTTTATATGAAGTTAAATCATGTTTACCTTATACTTGTATGAGATAAAACAATTTCTGGTAGTCGGTAATCTTGTAGGAAACTTCTGTATGTATGCACACATCATGTTTATTTTCCTCTTGCTGAAGGAATCCATGTTTTACTATGATTTTCAGCTACTTTGTTACAGTTTTTATTGTGTGAGTGATTGAGAAGGTAGGTTAGGTTTTTTGTTGGTTGTTTGCAGTTATACAACTTGTGAGTGTATGAGCTATTCTCATATCATCATCATCATCTCAGCCGAAAGACGTCCACTGCTGGACATGGGCCTCCCCCAAAGGGGGGTTTTGCCATAATCGCCACGCTTGGCAGGCGGGTTGGCGATCGCAGTGTGGTTGTTACAAAAGCACAGAGAACGCTGCTGCCCATTCTCTGGTAAGTCCCTTAGTCGCCTCTTACGACACCCACGGGAAGATATGGGATGGTGCTATTCTTTACGTCCGACACCATACAGAACATTACGTGTATTAACCGACTTCAAAAAGAACGAGGTTGTCAATTCGATTGGTATTTTTTATTTTTTTATTCTCCTAAACTACATTAATATTATAATTGCAACAGTAAATCTGGCTGTTACCTTTACACGCTTTACGGCTGAATGCATTTTGATGAAATTAAAGATCAAAGATATCGTTCTACCGGGATGAAAATGTACTGACGCAGGGGTTGGGCAATTTTTCGGGTAGTAGTTACATTTCATTAAGATAATTCTGACATCTACAAGGGAAGTCGCGCGAAAATGCTGGTCTATAATTCGTGTTCGTTATAGGGAATATTCATGTATTTTTTTTCTTTACTTAAGTCAATAAAGTACAGTACTATCAACCCAAGAAAATAATTAAAAGTTGAGTTCAACGACTGCTTGTCGCTCAAAAAAATATTAAACTTCTACAATTTTCCTTTAATTTTTTTGTTATCCTTAAATTTATCCTGTCAAAGCGATTGACGTCATTTCCCTCTATCTGCCTTGTTTACATCTTATTTTATACCTATTAAAAAAACTAAAAAAACCTGTTAAAAATAACTTCTTAATCAATCAAACATAGGTCACCGACTTCTGAAGCCAAAGTTATTTTTCACTTTTTTGTGTTTTTTGAAGTCGGTTTTATTTTTTGCAAAAAAGTTTTTATTTTTTCCTTTATTGTGGTTCACATGTGTATACCCCTTCACAGCGTACCGGTGTTATGTTATCTTATGAACTGGTGTAAACAATAGACAGACATGAGATTTCAGCAATCCCAGTCCATTTGCTATCATTTATTAAGGAGTTCCGTTGCCTACTACAGTACTTTCTCAAGTTATTATGTCTTGTGTCTAGGACTGTAGCTTTGTTTTTTTTTGTATTTTTGACATTCAAAAGTGCCGTAATGGTCTAATTGAAATAAATGCTTTGAGTTTGAGTTTATCTACGAAGTTCTTCATCAGATCTTCACCAAACTGAAATGGGACCACTCCGAGAAATTATTCTTCCAAAAACTGCCCAAATCGTTTCTAGTGTGCCTATAAAATTTGAAGAGTTCTCTCTATTTCTCCAGGATCCCATCATCAGATCCTGATTTGATTTGATCATGGGACCACCTGGGAAGTATACCCATTCAAACAAAGAAAAAAAAAATCGGTCCAGCCATCTTAGAGTAATCGGGGAATATACATAAAAAAGGTTCCGACGAATTGAGAACCTCCTCCGTTTTAAAGTCGGTTAAAGGTAGGTAGGTTAAAATTATTTTATTTAATATAATAATTTTACCAAATGTATGTGCTTTATTCAAGCAACCTTTGCAATAACAATATTATAATAACATCTTTGTGAAACTTTAAGTAGTTTTCAAATAAAGTGTTTCTTTGACACAAAGCGTTTGACGTCACTACCGGCGACGATGCATTTTGAATTTGCTTTCCGTTTCACCAAAAACACGCTACGTAAAATATTAAATTGTAAAATAAGTGATGTATTATAAAGTTAAACAAGAGTGTACCACAGTGTTTAAATGGGCCAATACAAAGCATTTTTAAGAAATAAAAAAAGTTTTGAATTTCTTGCATATTCCCTATTATAGACTAGCATTTTCAATTAAAAACGTACAGTTATTCATCGGCTGATAATCTAATTAAAAATAAACATTACAAATACATTGAATTCTACCTCTGATCTAACATCCTAAACGTATAATCAACTCTGTACCCATTCCTCATAGCGTTAAGGTTTAAAGTCCTAGTGATATCCCTTATTTTATTGAAAACTTCTTGAATGGTGAGGTTTCCAAGAGTTTTGGTCTTATCCCTCGGCAGCGGTGCTGGGACCTGGTTCTTCTGTCGGAGTGCTTTTCTGATGTAGTCTGGCATTACTGTGAACAAAGAACACTATTTAAAGTAAAGAAAGACGGTTTGTACCTGTCGATTCGATTATATAAAGGGTGTAAAAAGACCCTTAACGAAGCCGAAAGACACTTGTTCTCCCCGTCATTGCGATCATTGTTTTTTCTAGACTCTGGGAACCTTTTAGTTATGGAGATATTGGCGGTCAAAAATCCAACTTTTTCAAATGTGTTTTTTTTTTTTATATACTAGTTTTTAAGGCTGATGCTCTAGGGTAGCCCGCGTAATTCAAATTTTCTAACGTTTTTTGAAAATTGGCAGGCCAGGGCTAGGTTGTATGTTGATTTAAATATTATGTCATTTTTCTATCTCATTTTTCCTTTATGAACTTGGAGGGGTTGTATTGATGACTTTGATGATTATAATTCTGTAACTACATACGTCTTACAGCCGCGAATAATATTCTAATCAACATACAATCTAGCACAGCACTTGCACAAAAAAAAAATAGTTTAAGTAAATATAGTATAAATTGTTAAAATGATTTTGTACAAGAAACAAATGAAATGTTACTGGCAATTTTATATGTTTAATACTCGAGGGGTTTGGCGCTGATAGTCGAAATACAGGCTCTGCCTAGTTCGGCTACAGATGACTACACCACTTAGACTGACCTAAATTAGCCTGTTAAACATTTTGTAAATTATGTCTAAGATTTCTTTAAATAAAGTTATTATTATTATTATTATTACTGGCCTGCAAATTGCATAAAACTTAAGAAAATTTGAATTTTGCGGGCTGGTAACACCTTCACGATCCCCGTATCCGTCCATCAACATACTGTTTTAAGTGCGTTACATTGAGTCTTACTTAAAAACGTGATTTTTCACCCAAAAAAAAAAGTTTTTTCCCAGCAAACATTTTTGCATAGAGTTACTTAGTTTGATGTACAGAATGCTTGGTTGACGACTTCGTGAAGAGTCTGTTTACACCCTGAATAACAAGCGGAAATCTTTACAATTTTTATTTTTCCTCGCCTGTCAAGTATCCCACTGCTGGGCAAAGGTTTCCTTTCTCGTTCCAAACCTCTCTATCTTGTGCGATCTCTACCGTCTAGCCGTGTTCGCAAGCCCACTTCGACTTCATAACGCGTTAACTTTCGGCAAGAGAGGTTTAATAAACAAGTGAGCAATAAGAGATTGTAGTTTAAAAACCAAAGATAACAAAGTCAATACCTTCATATTGTACAGAGTCATACGGCAATAGTACGACTATTGCGGCTACTATCAAACAGAGTCGAATCAACATCGCGCTATCAAACACAACACTACACTGAGTTGAAAACACATTACACACTTCTTCTAGTTTCTTTTTTTAAACAGATATTGATTGCCTTGACTTGCAATGTACGTTTTCGGACCGTTAATGCTAGATTTTTAACCGACTTCTAAAAAAGGAAGCGGTAAAGTTTTCTACTAGCACGTTTTTTTTTTCATGTACACCGATTACTCCGTGATTACTGGGTTGATTTCGTGATTATTTTTACATTTTGTAGAAGCAGCCCGAGCGGTGGTCCAATTAGAAAAACTAATATTTGAATGCTATCAGTGCCAGCATGTTTATTGTTGATTGAAAATATATTTATCTATGTTTGTGTGTAGTTGTATTTAACAAAATTGTTTAAAGTACTTTAAGACTTAAGTATTATGCTATCCTTTCAATACTGGTTTTCTGATTATTATACCAAATAAAAACACCCCATAAAAACGACCAGCTCTCAGTACACTGCTAACCTAAGCGCAATGTTTGTGATCCTACACTTGTTTTGTTTTTCAAAACGTACTTTGTTTTGGAAACTAGCGTGTAGTGGTGGACATGTGCGTGAATTCCGGGAACGGGATTAAATGATCGGGATAACTTTGTCGCGGGAATTGAAACTGCAAACTATTTTTGTTCGTTGGTTTTACTATTGACATCCATTTTGGGGGAAAGTTTGGTGTGATCATGCTACCATGCCGGTTGTAAAAATTATTTATGGTTTATAAAACAAAGATAGTTTAATTCTAGGTTTTAATTAATGTTTAATTTGGTGTCATAAAGAGAAACCCGACAATTTTCAGAAGAAAACCAAATCCATGTAAAACTTTTTTACCATTTTAATTAAAACCACCATCTCACCTTCATATTTGTACTATTTTCTGTTCTATATTTAGTGTGTACATAAATTATTAAATAAATAAATAAATAAATATACTAGTGTTCGATTTTTAAATAAAGGCGTTAATCAAACTTATAATATGGCGCTCTCATTATTTGTGATCTGAATTTGGGTACAATTTCAATTATCACAAAGAGATGCTAAAATCCATAAAATTCCGGGATGAAGTACAAAACGAAATGCATCCCTATAACGTAGTACCAACTTCTTGTTTTCAGTGTTTGACTGTGTTTGCGAAATACAATCTTCACTTCAAAATTCGTTCTTTGTACCCACGCAAGTATAGGAATGTTCTTGTACGGTCGAACCAGCTATTTGGTTTACATTTTACAATGTAATTTGTTGGTTGAACTGTAAACCAAATAGCTTGTTCGACCGTACATACTTCTGTTCCTTTAATTTTAGGTAAGGTTGATAAAGTTTCACGTATAAAGGTGTGGTTTAACCGAGCAGGCTAGACATCGGAATATGATGGACAACAATAATATACAATATCACACCTGTAAGCCCCGAAGCGTTAGGCAAAACTGTAACTAATACCCACATTTCGCCAGTTAAGTTTTAAGCCCTATTTAATAGGGGGCGAGCTTGATTGTTTGACGGTTGACAGAGGAGAATGGAAGAAAAACATGTTGCGCCGACCCCAAGTAACATGGGATAAGGGCAGGAAGATGATGATGATGATGATGTAATAGGGGCGAGCCTATTACTTACATATTATTACTTTTTATTAGTTGTACTGATAGTTTAACCATTTTATTTTTGTGTGTTCTGTTCTGTACGGGCTAATAAATGCTTTTTCTTTCTTTGTTAAGCTGATCATTCAGTGTCATTACAGAAATTCGCCCTAAATGTGTGACAAGATGACTAAGCTCCCTGTCATAGCCTTTGAAAAATTGTTTAAATTAAAATACACGGAACAAAAATCCCAGGAAAATAGAATATTATAAAATTTATTTTAAACTCAACTTCATATGCGACCTTGCTTTATACCCATCAACTAATAAAGTTCTAAACACTTAAAGTTTTCCTTTGAGTTCCTGATGTAGGAAATAATTCTCATAACACTTCCCGAGTTACTAATACTTTATCGATTAAACCGGATTTACTGTCGGTAACTGCCGTAAACTAGCTAACGGAATTAAAAGAAAGTTTGCTTACATCAAAGAGGCGATGTATTGGCCAAGTTTTTAGTTTTCAGATGGTAAGACCGGTGATAACGGATGAAGACTCAAATGGGACACTGTTTTGAGTCGCTACTTGCTCTGTTTTATTTAGTGTGTTGTAACTACAGAGGACAAGTACTTCAAAAAATGAAAATAGCTAACCATTTTGCCCGAAAAGGGAATCGAACCAAAAACTCCAACATAATTTAGCCGTCGTGTTTGTGGCTGTTTAGGCCAATGAAGAAGTCAACACAGTTGCCAGTAAACATGTAAGAAACTTGACTGGGTACTAATAAGCCGTAAGCGTAAGGTGACTAAGCCTGCTTCACAAATAAAACTGCAATGAGCATTTATCTAAAACCAGAGCTGTCAGTATTGATTTTCTGTAACAATGGTTAAACTGACCGCACTTGAAGGTGACGTCACGGTAATATTATAAGGGATATTTTTAAATGCACATCTGTATAATTTTTCAGCAAACTAGGAAACTCCACTAATTGACAATGCACACCAGAAAAATGAATGCTGTGCAAAAAAAACAATTGATTAACTAAACATGTACTGCAAAAAAAACTAAAAAATAACACAAAACTCTAAATTATACAATCTTACTACGGAATTTGTTTTATGGGCGGCATGGGCACCGGGCCGTAGGCCGACGAAGGAGGCCGGCGGAGGCCCGGCACTTCGGGGACAGAAGTCAAAGAGTGTTATTTAATATGCGAGCGAAGCGAGCGCGCGTCATGGAGTCGTAGCAGGTTCTAAAATAACGAAAAAAACAGTTCTGCAAATACCATTAAACAGTATAGGTGATGGTTTTCCTTAAAAAAGTTTTAATATGTTTGTTGAACTAAAGAATTGTTAGATATACTATATTGATAATAATAGTTATTCGTTCAGTAAAACAGTTATGCAAAAACCATTAAACAGTATATCGAATTTGATTTATTTAGTGTGTATAATTTGAGTGCAAGTCAGTATTTTTGGTTTAACTTTGAAATATTTTGATCGAAAAAAGGGAATATACAGATATCGATTTAAATACATGCCATATTATAATACAACAACAGCCCATAACGTCCACTGCTGGACATAAGCCTCTCCCATGATGGGAGGAATTTGCCGTAATCTCCACGCTTGGCAGGCGGATTGGAGATCGCAGTGATGAAAGACTAACAGAAAACGCTGCTGCCCATTCTCTGGTCTACGGAGGCGCAAGGTGTTCTGCCTCAGACATTAGTCGCCTTATACGACACCCGTGAGTGTAATGGGTTGGTTCTATTCTACTCTGCCGAATACCACACGGCTATACGCCGCACACGGCATACTATAATACAGTAGTGTAACTCGGCCGCATGATAGAAATAAATGCCGCGCGGTACGTAAACATGCGTTAGGGCTGCCCGTCTCCAGCATTTTAATTACATTTGCCTACTTTCTGTTTCTATGCAGTTTTGTGATTGTAAATATCCTTTTTATATAAATAAATGAAATACTTTGTATATTGAATAGGAAGTGTTCAGTAAAAATGCGTGTTGTTTTTTGATTTGGTAGATTTAATTTAAAAAACATGTTACTCTATTCGCTTTATTTATTAATCCAAACACCTTTTTTTTCGTGAGATAAAAGGAAATACTTATCCATTAAAAAGACACACATTATGTACCTACCTACTAGTAAGTAAAATTATTTTATAGTCTTACCTTTCAGAGTTTCCAGGTAATTTAAAAAAACTTATGTCTGGATGCGTTATTGACGAATTCATACAACCAAAAACAGCACAATATTTCCTACTCGTCATATTAACTGATTTTTAGAGAAAAAAAAGGCGCGGATTTTGTTAAAAAAACAACACACCGTCCGTTCGACACTGCGGTACAGCCGTGACTGTCTGCGCCCCGAGCGCACCCCGAGATCGAGGCGCGTAGGTTTAGCACGCGTTTCGTCCGTTTGTATGAAGTTAGAGTACTGTATTATAATATTACCGTAGTGACATCCGTGTGACGCATCTAATGCGTCATACACAAGTGATAATACAAACTACAACATAAAAAAAATAAAAAGAAAAAATAATAGAATCAATTCTATTTCCTTTGCTTTAAAGTTTGACGTTCAAAAGTGTCTTGAATAAATAAAATAAATAGTCTGATTTTGACTTTGAATTCAAAATAAACAAATTTAAACAAAAGTGATACATTTGGAAGATGATTTTAAGAACACACTCGTACCTACATTATTATACCTACACAAAAACAAGGAACAACAAACGCGTATTCTCCTTTACTTTGCACACGAGAATAATGACGAACGAAGTGCATTGACACCGTTAGATGTAGACGTCACGACGAACCATTGTTATTGGCAGACGCCATGACAGTTAACAAACTTTGTAGAACGTCATTATTGTACGTCAGATGTATGTGAACTGTGAATGGATGATGCAGGTACGACGCTTTGAAAAAGGACCGACGTTTCTGAATTATTGAAATACGAGTAGTGAATAGGTTTACACTACTTTTATTTGCAGGTACAAACATGAAACATGATACATGAATATCTTGGCAAGAACTGACTGTAGAAATATTTATCTACTTTTGTTAAGTTTAAAAAAAAACGAATAAAATTTGATTTGATTTTTTTTTTTTTTTTTTGTTTTTCATTTTTTTTTTTTTATTTATTAATTTTTTATTATTATTATTTTTTTTTATTATTTTTTTTATTTGATTTCTATTTTTTCATTTGATATTTCTCTAATTTACTCGAAAAGCTGAAATAATTATCATGATAATTATCGGATCCATGCTTATTCATAACTTGATCTCTTTAATTATTTTTTAAGTTACAAATGATAAGATCATTTATTAACATATTATGCAAGTTTATTTAATTGTTATATTTTCTGTATAGTGATAGTTACTTGACTCTGCTTAGTAATGTATAGAAAGATCATTTTATAATATTAATACCAATATCAATAATAATTTAAAAAAGCAAACGTATATAAACAAACATAAGTTTATTTTTCAAAGGATTTTAATTCACAGCCAAAACAGATAAAATAGTTTTATTCCACATAACTTTTGAATTAATATAGTTCCTCACCATATTCCCCAAGGTACGTACAGTCGTATATGTTTCAGCTTTGAAGAGAAACATTCATACTTCCATACTAATATCATAAACCCGAAAATAACTCTGTCTGTAAGTCTGTCTGTCACTTTTTCACGAATAAACTTCTGAGAGACTTAGATAATGGACTTAAACTATTTTTGTGTGAAGCTTGCATAACTTTCGCCGTTTATTTTCAAAATTGCGGCCACGCAACTACAAACCTGAGACAAAATCTTACGCTTTAGAAGATTTTGTCTCATACCAGCTATTGATTCTCCTTCGTGTCCTGTTGTTTTTTTATTAACTGATCGACGCTACTGAAGGCGCTAAACTAGTGGCTCATTTCTGGGCTGATACAATTTAGATTATCATTGACACACTAAGAAGAAGAAGCTATTAATGCGTTTAATGAGTGGCGAATCGTCGCTAAGAGTGGCTATATAGTCTTCCAAAATGTCATGTTATAACATTTACAAAAAAAAAAATGTTATTAAGTTCGACTATCGTCTTGCCAATACACCAATTAGTAAAGTAAGTTTTCTCCGCGATCTTGGTGTTCTACTAGATTCGAAGCTCCATCTGGATGTTCACATAGAAAAAATTGTAAACAAGGCCTTCCAAATGTTTGGTTTTGTTATGAGATCATCCAAGGATTTTCGCCGACCTTCTACTTTCTTGCATTTATATAAATCAATAATTAGGCCACAGTTAGAGTTTGCAGTACCTATTTGGAACCCTTTTTACATAAAATATAGTGAAAGATTAGAGCTAGTGCAACGTAAATACCTTCGTGCTATGAATTTTAGATGTTATCGGAAAAAAATGTCATACCACTTACTTCTTAAAAAGTATGATCTTCTGACCTTACAATCAAGACGGAAATTTCTGGAAGTTATGACTCTTTACAATGTGTGCCGTAATCATTTTGACTGTCCGGACTTAGTAAGGAGTCTGTGTTACCTGGTTCCTCGAACAGTTCATGTACGTGAGATACGCACTCGACGTCTATTTGCTACTAGCCTCTGTAAATCCAACGCTGGCTCGCGTTCACCACTTCATCGTTTAGTTGAGACATACAACAGTGAGTTCCATTCAATCGACATTCTTTTTCTAAGTAAAAATGCATTTAGGAAGCAAATCCAAGCAGCCTGGCTGGCGGGCTGCTTGGATTTTTATTTTGGATTTAATAAAAAATTTACACAGTAATTTGCTGGTCCTTTAGGACCAGCAAATTACTGTGTAAATTTTTTATTTGAATTCAGTTGATATGTACATTTTTTACAATATACAAATCTATTAAAATAAACAAAACGAAATACTGTATAATTAGATATTTAATAACGTAATGTTAATACGCACACAAATTAAAATTTACTTTTACTTTATAATATGTATAATCACATACATTTAAAAATCTTAGTTTTTAGTAGCTAGTTTTTAAATACTTTAAATTGTAATCTGTGGAAAACGTTGTGGGTAGCATAATTGTTTTAAAATTTAATATTTAAATTATTGTTACTAATTCTTATTGTGCTACTGTTTGTTTTTCCTTAAATAAATAAATAAATAATATTTCGAATACAATACAATGGCTGAAGTGAGCAGGCCAAATATTTCAAACTCCTTGGGAACGCTGGTAATTGTCATGACCGTATTACGAATAAAAAATATTCTAAAGTATCCCATAACATCCTAAGAAAGATTACCTCTTCATCCCGGTAGTATATTCACCTGGGAAATTTTCCGACTTACACGCAAGCGAAGCCGCGAAAAAAAGCTAGCAGTCGTATATATTTCTGCTTTGAAGAGAAACATATTTCATATTTTGTACATCTCGCAATCCACACGTAGAACATCATCTATTGAAGAAGAGATATCGCAAAAGAAGAGATATAGCAAAAGTGCCTTATGTAACATCTCCCTCAATCATTTGCTTTGCAGCGACACAGAATCGATAAATTGGGCTGTAAATCATGGCTTCTATCCGGCATACTGTTCTTCAGTATGTGTATGGACTTTGGGGACGTAAGTATGTTTAGTGTCCTGTTCTTAAACTACTTTTTAATCGTATTGTACTCATTCGTGATCGTACCTATATTAATTTTCAATTTGATCTGATTCGAGTTTAGAAATAAATATCGGTCTATAAACTAAGAAAGAAAAAATAAAATCAAAATCAAAGCATTTATTTCAAGTAGGCCAGTTACAGGCACTTTTGAACTGTCGAAACAAAGATAAAAATTAAGTCCCAGTCACGAGACATAAAAACTGTGAAAGTACTGTAGTTGCCCATTCCCTAGCGTAGATCTCTATGGAGTAGAACGGGCAAGAAACTCCATGGACACTCTTTTAAATCAAAATATTGTTACAAAATCTTGGTTACATCAGGTTGTGGTCAGGTTATTGGTTGATGAGATGGTATATTTTGTGAGAACAATGTAGCAAGATGTGTAAGTTAAAAGTGTCCACAGTAAAACAAAAAAAAAACATAAATACTAAACAAAAAGACCAAAATAATTCATAAGATGTTAAATTAAGTAGGTAGTTTTAAAAGGCTGTTTGCATAAGGTGAGGTAACCCCTTCAGCTCATCATCCTTTTTTTCTTCTTCGAAAGGTACCTACATCTTTGATTTACACTTCTATTTAATTGTAGCCACATAAAAAAAAAATAGATTAATAAAAATAGTTTTCGTCCTTCCCTACCTCTACAGACATCATTCTCTACATGTCCTTTTTTCACGACCCATCCAGTTCAAAACCAAGCTCGGGTACTAGTTTTCCAGCCTTCTTGCTAAACTGAGCCTATTTGGAGCAGACATTGCAGCTTTTACATTTTATTGTATTTTGTACCTCTATTTCTGTACTAAAAACTGCACTTCCTTTCTTTTAATTTCTTTACGTCCCTTCGGGTTCCCCTAAATCTATCCCAAGCAAACCCACTGCCTTCACATAGCAAGCTACAACTCATACACCTTACGGATTGCAATGAATCATTAGTGTGTCATTGAACGGCTCGATTCCACGTGATTAATGTGCTTAGCAATTATTTACCCCCTAAGGTGATATTGCTGGGGAGGCCCGATATATGGGCCGGTTGGATTGAGTTAGGTTGGCTTATATCACCCTGTGTAGATATGGGTAGTTGACGGAGTAATTTTGGTGGGACTGTAGAATTGAGACACTCGAATTAATGATTTACGGTTTAGTAGGAAAAAGATGTACGTTTACCTACAATAAATGACAGAAAGTAGTCGATGCCATGGTGCCTTAGTATAGAGTGATGATCTCTATACTAAGGCACTATGGCACCTTCTTTTTTTTTGCCATCATCCCAATTAATTTGAGGTCGGTGCAGCATGTCTTTGCTTCCATACTTCTCTATTACTCGTCATCTCATCAGACTCCTCTCTTGTAGTCATATTATTCTTCACTACACATTCCATTCATCGTTTCTTTGGTCTTCCTCTGCTCTTATAGTCGTCAACATTCATACTCAAACATTTCCTCACGACGTTTTTCTCAATTTTTCCGCATCACATGCCCATGGCAAACCAACCGACTACCAATTTAGAGACATGTTTTATTTATAACATTCCATGTACTAAACATACTTATTTATGAAAAAAAAAATATATACATCATAACAAAAGGGACAAATAAAAACTGGACAAGTGATCTTATTACATAAAACTGAGTGAAAGGAAACTTGGGTTGCACTTAAATTTGTTTCAAAACAATAAAAGTATACAATTTTAGTATTCCAAAAATAATAATACAGCTAATTAACAAACAACACAACAATCAACGAAAAAGCACCAATAAAACAAATTGAACATCACAAAATAGTCAAAGAGCTGACATACAAAAAGCTAACTGTATCCAATCTTGAGTTATTTAACAAAACACGGGTAGAAACGATCTGTCAAAGTCGTGGAGCCTATTCATGCCAAGATAAATACTCCGGGAACGTGATAAGAGAGAGGACTACAAACATTGTACTTGAAACGCCACTATGTTTGCTCTGAAACATTTTTTGTCTCACTCCCTCTTGATTAATGCTTTGATACGTCAAAAACATTTATGTAGTCAGTTTTATGGGATGACAAACGGGTGGAGGGAATTTGTATGATATAGTGTCACGATTGATGGGGGAAAGTATGAGAGCGAACGGGGGGCTGTCAAGTTGGATTGGAAAAGTTGGATGACGATAAAAAGAAGGGTAGTAATGTTTTTGTCTTGCTTTAGTTTGTTTGATACCCCTAGGCTTTAAAAGACTAGAACTGATAGCTGGGAAAAGTTTAATATTAAATTAATTATTTTTCTTTTATATTTTTTAAGCCAAACTTTGGTAAAATGTTTGCAATAAAACTATATTTTATATTACAATTTCTGTATTTTTAAATGTTTTTTTTATAGTTTTTAGATTGCTTTATAAAAAAAAAAGATTAAATATTAAAAGAAACTATCATAAAATTGTGTGTAATGCTTTATGATTCCAACATTCCATATAAACCCCTCACCAGAAAAATTGATTAAATATTAAAAGAAACTATCATAAAATTGTGTATAATGCTTTATGATTCCAACATTCCATATAAACCCCTCACCAGGACACCACCTTTGTTGTTTACAATAGGCGAGACGACAAAAAAAAACTAATTAGTCCGTCAGTTGGATTATCAAAAAATATTTGATCCGTGTTTTTTCTTTTGTTACGTAAACCAAAATTGACGAAGATGTGACGCTTTTAAAATTTTTAATACGTCACGCCTAGGTATAATTTTTACCTAGTTCTGACGTCACGAGCCCCCACTCCCGAGTTTTGATGCGTTTTATCTTTGTCAATATTCATTAATTTACAAAAGCAAAAAATACGTGTCCATCAATTTCCAATACTCTAACTGACGGACTAAATAGATTTGCAATTTTTTGATACTGTCGTCATGCCTATTCTGAAAGTCTTGAAAAACAAAGACCGTATTCACAATATAAACAAAAAATCAATAGCTATATAACTACCAAGAATCAAGCAACACTTTCACAATCTAAACTTTCTTCGAACTTGACTCAAGGTCTAGTCTACCTAAGAACTAAAGTAATAAGGTGCAATCATGTCAGGGATTGAAAATTATAACAGAAACAAGTTTATATACATAAGATCAAGTAACTTGGAACACTTAAGCCCGATAAGGAGGTAACTGTCACGTTTGTGAACTGAAAAGTTGGCTCGGTTTATGTTATCGTGGCGTGTACTTCATGTAGGTACTCACTGTTCATCTTTGACAGGGTTGTGGGCGATTAGGATGTTCGCGTTTATATTGGCAATTTATTGGTGGAATATTCTGAGGCTGTCTATGATAAAGAAGAGATACACTTATACACACACACACAGATATAGACAATATACATATAGTTAATATATTTTTGGTACTGAAAATTAAACATTGACTTTAAGTTGTATTAAAAAACTAGTTAACTGTAAAAAATAACCTTAAGAACTATGAATAAATAGTAATAAGTAATAGTCAAGGGCGAGCTTACTGCCATCAACCGAGTACAAATCCAAATACCGGGCTGCTAATGAACAATAAATTCTTGATGGAAAATGCTACCCAGGAATTGAATACTGAAGCTCAGCAGTAGCGACCACAAGACAAACAGTTACTGGCTGAATTGATTTAGAAAATAAATTCATTGAGTGATCACCGGCCAAACTTGACTGCAGCCAAGCTTTCACATTTGCCGATCAATGACACAAGCTGTGATGTACGACATGCTAAGTACCTTATAAAAGTGCAAGACAAAGTAATTCTATAATGTCAAAGATTGTGACTTAACTGCACATGTTTTCTTGCAAGTAGATAGCTACACGCTTATGATTGTGTCGGTGTAAGATATGAAATGGTATAATTTTATGAGCACGTTGTTAATGAGCATTTTTCTGTAAAAAAAATATCAATGACGTCCTTCGCCATCCTTCATCGCCTACTAATATTAATGTGCTACGTATTAGTCGCAATAATAAGCGCAACATTTTCGCAATCCTCACTTTTTCTTCGCATTTTTTCCCGGAAAAACTGCACATTATTATGATGTCACCGAAAAATTTGCTTCCGAATAATGAATAGAACGGTTTTCTCGAACGCCATAGTGAGTTAGTGAGTTTCAAGCAAGGGCTGTGTGACTTGTGAACGTTTCTTTCTTATGCCTCGCCGATTTGTCAACGTCGCCGCTCATATTTTATCAACTCGGGGACAATAGTAACTACATTTTGATATCGGCAAGCTCGCCGACTAGTTTTCAAACGTGTGATGGATTGTTCGGGGTCGTATCCATTTTGTCTTTACGTTTTTTCCCCCTTTTCTTTAGGGAGGAAGTTTTTTACTGACGTATTGTAGTTGTAAGCAGTTGTGAGTTCTGTGCGGCTGGTTAGACATGATTTATGTATGGGTTTGTGTAATATGTATGTAAATTGTGTAAGCTTAGTTTTGGGAGGGATTTGTTTTTTTCTCTGCCTCGACTGTGTTGTTGGTGTAGGGGTCGAAGTGGCGCTACTGAGCATGAGGGTTTGGGGTTCTATTCCCTGATCGGACAAAATTGTTGTGTAGCCCAGAATCGGGATGTAAGACTGGTTGATGACAATAGAAAGAAAGAAAAAGTATTTATTAAACTTACACAGGACATAACAATCAAAATGGTCCTGTGCAAGGCCAAAAGGCTCCTATCTCAGCAAGGTGCTGTGACATTTAAAAAAAAGTCACAGCGCTGGTATTCTAATAGGGCCCGAAGTGATGCCACGGTCAGATAGACCGGTTGACCGGTATATAAATTTATAATACAAAATAATACTAATAAACCAATATAAATATTTAATGTGTAATAAATACAGGTTAGAGAACAAAAATATCTTAATTTTATTTACACGCATCATCACCAAGTGTCTATGCATGGTAGCACTGCCAGATACGCGGACGCAGACATTTGTGTCAGCGAAGAAAATCCAAAACATAAAATCAATACTGCTAGAAATGAATAGAAATGTTGGTGTACATCTCTGCCTAACCTACCGGGGTTGCTTAAGTAATGTTATATTATATATAACATTATATGTGTTGTTATATGAACTGATTTCAACACTCCTCCATATTCAGTGGCACTACATCGCATAGGGAATATGCATGTATTTTTTTCTTCACTTAAATCAATAAAGTACAGTACTATACCCAAGAAAATAATTAAAAGTTAAGTTCAACGACTGCATGTCGCTCATAAAAAAAAAAACTACAATTTACTACGACAGTTCAAACGTCCATGATTCAGTCCATGAACGCCCTACCTCTGGTCTCCGTTCAACTAAGACTCCATGAGCTGTATGTGTTTGATATCAACCGATCTATCAATTCTACTCATTATCATTATCTTCCTAACCTTGTCTCATTCTATTTGGGCTCGGTGCAACACGTTTTCTGCTTCCATTCTCATTTATTCTGATAGGGGAGAATGGAAGCAGGAAACGTAGCAGAAAACAAAAACGAAAAACAGAGAAAGGAGTAAACGATGCCGTGACGTCTGCGTCACGGCATCGTTTACTCCTTTCTCTTTCATATCCATCTCCCTCTCCATCTATCAACATTCATGTCTATCATTCTTCATTTCTATCAACTCCACTAAATAATACTAATTATTGATTACATCAATGTGTCAAACGAAACATGTCTCTCGGCTCGCTAGTTAGCCGCACCATCTGAGGTAATCAAACTTGGACATACTAAAGGCAAGTTTGTCACAATAGTTTGACAGGTCAGCGCTGTTGGTAATTGGCGTCCCCATTCATGACATAAGTAGCCTACTAGAGGATCATCTACTACATATATGATTCGCAACATTTGTCTAGATAATTAATACATTTTTTGAAACTTATTTTTTTTATAGGCTTTTTTTTTAGAACACAATACCATGGTTATGTAAAAAAAAACGACCAAGAGCGAGTCGGACTCGCACACCGAGGGTTCCGCACAAACTTTATTGAATGAAAGGTATATTGCGGTTTACGATTTATGACGTATTAAAAAAAAACTACTTACTAGATCTCGTTCAAACCAATTTTCGGTTGAAGTTTACATGGCATGGTATGGTAATGTACATCATATATTTTTTCAAGTTTATCATTCTCTTATTTTAGAAGTTTCAGGTGGGGGTCACATTTTACCACTTTGGAAGTGTCTCTAGCGCAAACTATTCAGTTTAGAAAAAAAAATATTAGAAACCTCAATATCATTTTTCAAGACCTATCCATAGTTATCCCACACGTATGGGTTTGATGAAAAAAAAAAATGGAGTTTCAGTTCTAAGTATGGGGAACCCCCAAAATTTATTGTTGTTTTTTCTATTTTTGTGTGAAAATCGTAATGTGGTTCACAGATTACATCTACTTACCAAGTTTCAACAGCATAGTTCTTATAGTTTCGGAAAAAAGTGGCTGTGACATACGGACGGACAGACAGACAGACAGACATGACGAATCCATAGGGTTCCGGTTTTTTGCCATTTGGCTACGGAACCCTAAAAAGGAACGATTAGAGGTTTTTTTACATGATTATTCATTTCATTCAATAAGATGAATAAGATATGGATTGAGTTGTTATTAATCTAGCTGTAGTTTACGAATATTACCTTTGCGCCAGTCGCATCAGTGAAATATTTCTTGACCCTTTAATTTCCAGCCTATTATAAACTTTTTTTAATATTTTATTACAATATTTGTAGATTATTCTCTAAGCATAATCAGCCTGTAACGTTCCCACTGCTGGTGATACACGGCCTTCTCGCTGAGAGGGAATGGGCTATAATCTACCACGCGGACCCAGTGCGGGTTGGTAGATGGCCGTGACTTCGAATATTCAGTTCTAGGACATGCCGGTTTCCTCACGATGTTTTCCTTCACCGTTTTGAGAGCAGTGGTGATGAAATAAATTACACAAAGTAATGCGCCTGCCTGGGTTCGAACCCATGATTTACTGCTCGCAAGTCGGAGCTGCCACCACTAGGCCACCTCTGCTCCCACCTGTTGTCTATGCATGGCACAGAATTGTTTCATAAAATGTCCTTTTACATTGTTTGATTTTATATGACTAAGAAAACGCTATTGACGAAGAAGAAGAAAAAAATAAGGGACCGTATAGAAAGATCAAAATATCTAACTACGATAAGGTAACACAATTGTAACAACCAACCTTCCACTATAATCAAATTGACAATTTAATCTCATCCTTGTGAATTCCAATTAAGTAAAATAATGAGCCATTTGAAATTTCAAGGCCTTAGCTGAGGTAATTTAGAGGGTCGAAATCGGTAGTGAGAAGTTTCGCCCTCCCAGTTTGTAGTTGTTATGAAGGCAATTATAATAATGGTCCTAGACCGAAGTTCTAAATAGATATCATACCTTAACTTGTAGTGAGCTCCTGGACTAAATATGGACACTTTATGCGGGTACTAGGGTTGAGAGCCTAACAAGAGTGAATGAACTTTTGAATGAAAATAGTTTTGATTTTGATAGGCTTGTAGTTTAGTGGCATGGACAAAATACTTATGAGTTTTTGTTGTGATATCTACTCATTTTACGAAATACTTATGAGTTCTTGTTGTGATATCTACTCATTTTACAAAATACCTATGAGTTTTTGTTGTGATATCTACTCATTTAACAAAATACTTATGAGTTTTTGTTGTGATACCTTTCATTTTACAAAAAAAATAAGACGCTGTTTTGTTGTGATACCTATTCATTTTATTTATAGAGAGTTAAGACCCTAATATTTGCACGCCACTCGTGGTAGAATGTGATGACAACATTTATTAAATTTAAGCCCTTAATTATCATAAATTATTATACAATATTGTGACAGATAAATGAATTTGCACTATGTATAGATCAAAACAACTGCCATAAGTACTTTATTTGTTTTTCTCTTTTACACATTTACGCAAGCCCTGTTTTTGTAGACTTTAGCAAAACCTGTAGCCAAACGGTTCGGCGTTTTGCTTAGAGGGCCTAAACAGATTGACATTTCGCCGGCAAAAAGAATTGATATACATAATTGACATAAGCCATCGAAAAGCTTATATCAATACTGAGTCGTTGTAGTATACAACAATTGCTACTTTTCAAGACCTTGGTCCACAAGGTTAGGTTATTCTGAAGCGTGCGTCTCATATAAACTTAAATCTCTACTACAACCAATAGCCCAACAGATACCATAACATTCAAAGTACAACAACCCTAGATTGTATCAAGATAATACAATAACCAAGTCGCGAAATAATTTTCTTGGAACTATCAACAGAAATGAAAAAATAATTCAAATGCAAATATACTGCAGGACTTCAAAAAGAAAACCTAATAAAATTCTGTCTTTAATTTAGTTTCTTGCTAATCAATGTAATAACTGTAGATACTACACATTACCGCTCGGGACGACCAGCAAATTGCTCCATAACCGCATAGCTGGGAATAGATGTCGCGAATTATGTTAATGTATTATGATAATGTCGACTCGTGCTGGCCTTTGTTGAGACACACAGGTTGAAAGTTTGGCGAGCGGTTGAAGGAGCGAAAGAAGCTGGTCTGTTGAACCAGAACCACTTTAGGTTGTGACTGTATAGATCTAACACAGGTAAAATGAAAACTTATATTTTTTATTGCTATAAAAGATAATTCTGCAATTTTTGACGCGGCTTGATGTTATAAGACGTATGATACTAAAACTTTGCCACTAAATAACTTTTCTCAGTAAAATAACTATTTTATATCTGTCAGTAATACTGTGTCTCTTGAAAATAATTATGTCGGTTTTATCAAAGACATTGAATATCCTCAGATGCTAGTAAAGGAATTCTTTTTTGCACAATTTAACGAAACACGAATGAATAATCAATCACGATTAAGTGCGAGTGCGTAAACATAAAACGGGTCTTACTACACTGTCCGCATTTTATTTGTACTATAAATATTAAAACTGCAATGTTTTGTTCGCCAAAACGTTTCGTCAGTATATCTCACTTGATAAGAATGGCAGATGGTGACAATTGCGCGCTACACACAGCTCCAGTTAATTCACTTTTCCGACTAATTAGTTCCATAATTACAGTCTAACAGATTATAAGGTGTCTGGTTCTTCAGTTTTTTGGGAAAAGGGCCCATTATCAGTGCCTTTATTTAATATTAAAGTGTTATGGGTTTTTATAAATAATGGTTATTGAATTTTAATAACTGTGTAAATATTAGATGGAAAAGGTCAAGGCGTCGATTCTTAGTTTTTTTTATAGTTTGATTTAGTTAAAAGGATTGTATTAGTAATTAGATCTTACTTGACTATTGCCACTATTGCCAAAATAATATAATTGGGGATGGGTAAATAATTAAGGTGATATTTCAAAATTCAATAGACACACATTATATCCGTAATCATCAGTGGCCAGGCTTTTTTCAGCATTATTGGGGTCTACTTCCAGTCTAACCGGATCCAGCTGAGTTTTAGAATTTCATATGGAACGACTGCCTATCTGACCTCCTCAACCCAGTTTTTACCGGGTAAAAACAATACCGTAAATTACCTGTATTTAAAAAAAAAACACACACACATAACATCTTGTCTGTAGTCCCCTAAGGTTAGGCGTAATAGTATTCCCACATTTCACCAGTTATGTTTCAAGCCCCATGTAATAGGGGGTGAGCTAATTTTCATCAACCGGGCACAAGTCCAGACTCCGTGGCTGCTACTGAGATATTCCTGATAACACTTTGCCCGACCTGGGAATCGAACCCAGGCCCACATCTCAGCAGTTGCGCTTGCGACCACTAGACTAACGAGAACAATTTTATTTTTCGTGAATGAACGGATTGCCCAGATTCACTCACTAGTAATACACTAAGCTTTTCAAAGAACCTGGCCATTACATTAAGTACTGTTTGAAAAAGGTTTTATTTTATTTTCCAACATTTCCTATAGTCTGCGCCAGATAAGTAGAAATCAAAGGTCATTAACCCGCATACATTTATTCAAATACATACCGAAAACAGAAATTAAATAATGACATAAAGTTGTCCCGAAACGACCTTTATCGTGATCCTTGACTTTTTCTATTAATAAAAAACGATTCATAATGTATTGTCGGGGTACCTACGCAGAGAAATTAAGAAAAGAGCAATGACCTTTAATCCCTACTTATCTGGCGCAGACTATAGAAACATTTACTGATCCACTATATCTAACTTTCAAAAGACCAGCTAATAAATTTCAACAGCAAAACTCAATAAAAATGCATACCTACACTTTTTCCAAGTAGCGTAGCTCGTATTACCCGGCTACCGAGGGCTCGTAGCATCCCGGCTACGAATATGACGTCACGCCTACAACTCGTAGCTTCGTAGCCATTTATGCGAGTACAAAAAGCTTTGTGCGAATTTTTTATCCGTTTTTTGAAGAGAGGATATGCGTCAAAAATATTTATACTTCTTGTTGTGTTAACTCGTTTTGTACGGAATAAAATGTTCGCTATATTCATTTTTTTGTAACACTTGTTTTAATTTGTGTTGACAACGTCAAAGGATCAATTTTTGTGAGGGTTTCACTTTTAGTGAGAAAGATTGTTTTAAAATAGACTGGTCAATTAATCACACAGCAACACAGCATTTTTTTTCTGAAGTTACTACAGGACTTCAGTCTTCAGATAAATGGTTGTATACGGTTCCTACCGTATGCCCAGACGGTTTTTCAGCAAGCATAATATTCAGCATGAAAACTTGATAGGTGAGTAGGTAGGACGTGATGGCAGAACGCTAAAACTATACCATGAAGAGTTTCATACAAGCACGCCTTCGGCCAGAAGGCAGAAACAACATAAGTATAAGTAATTACATAACCAACCATTTTTATGCAATACACAAAAATTTGAACGAAGTAAGAACCGCCAAAGAAAGCAAAGCTAAGAATAATTGTAACCTTTGACAGTTCTAACTTCAAGCAATTACTAAACTCATGATCATCATTTTCCTGCCTTTATCCCAACTTATTAGGCGTCGGCGCAGCATGTCTTCTTCTTCCATACTTCTATTACTCGTTTGATATTAAGCAATTAAATACAGAATAAAAATCGTATCTAAAGTTATTACTTTACAAGCAAGCACTTTGACTTGTTTATAGATACGGGTTGTAAAAGGCCATAGCTTGCTTCTCATCCTCTTAAAATACATAACATCACGCCTGTTATCCCCGAAGGGGTAAGCCGAGGTGTACATAATAGTAGGTACACCCATATTTCACCAGTTATATAAAAGTCTCATGTAATAGGGGGCGAGATTATTGTCATTAACCGGGCGCAGATCCAGACTCCGTGGCTGCTACGGAGATATCCTGATGGGAAAACCCAATGATACTTTGCCCGACCTGGGAATCGAACCCTGGACCTCATGCTCAGCAGTCGCGCTCACGGCCACTAGACTTCTCATCCTCTTATTTTCCAAAAACCACACAAAACAACAATACCTTTAGATTCTTTCTTACTGGTTACCCACATGTCTAAAACACAAAAACCCTTTCTCATCGAAGCCTCTTTGAAAACGAAAAGCGGCTAATTTTTCTACCCCATTAAAAACTGTTCACCGTAAAATGTTTAGAATATTCCCTGGTAAAATGTACCCTTTTCTATACAACCTTCAGGGTGTTTCACACTCTCGCATTAAAAGCATTAACTAAAATATATAAGGGTGGAATCCGATTAATGGCGATAAACACACTTTCAGCTAATTGAGATCTTATGTTAGGCTTTTTAAAGGTATTTAAGTAGTGGGGTTTACCCTTAAATTAGACTAAAATGTTTGTCACATTTTGTGTCAATGATGGTTGTATTATAAGGGATGATAGTATTGTGGTTGGTTCTAATAACAGTTTAAGATACCAAACATTTTTAGAAGCATCAATTTATAGGCTGGGTGGAGAAAAAGTTTTGCTGATCTGCTTAGCCTTTTCCCAACTATGTTGGGGTCGGCTTCTAGTCTAACTGGATGCAGCTGAATACCAGTATTTTACATAGAACGACTGCCAGTCTGACCTCCACAACCCAGTTAGGTTCCCGGTTATACGATAGTATTGTGGAGATTCGCTGATGATTTTCCGAGCTTTTTCTTTTAAGGTTTGCAGCCTATAATGTTCCCACTGGGGTTTGGGTTAGTAGATGTCAAATCTATACCGATACCACTGCTCTCAGCGATCATCAAGAAAAAAAAAATTAAAAAAAAGCACATAATACAAAAATACCAAAAAAAAAAAACGAATATTTTTTTTTTTTTGGACCTATCCCGTCTTGACAATAAATTAGTCATAAAACCTACCGTACACGTGTAGGTACACGTATAGGTACACCGTATACATTAACCATTGGGTAATTGTGTATGTTTTCTTAACAAATTTTGCTATATTAGTAAGCACAAAGCACACCTCTCACGTTTGAGACTAGCAGTCAGTGCATCCTTAACTCCAATGTCACTTGAAATGCCTTTCCAAATGGATCACCACAGTACCCCAAGCTTCTCAGCTCTTAGTCCCCCAAAGCCCCCATGGGTGTCGTTGTCGTCGGCTTAAGCGATGTTCCTGTAGTAATGTCATGGGGACCTAACTCGTGAATTACTTACATCATTGTCATCGTTATGGGATACTGCGTAACATCTTGTGCTTAATGAAATTTTCAGCTACTTATGAAACGACTGGGATTTTGTGAGCGCCAGAGTTTTGTTGTAAGATTATGATGGTTATCTGAGGTTGGCAATATCATAATGACGGTGTCTTTGGCAAATGACCAGTGCTTGATAACGTAATAATCAGTGTGTCTTCGGTATCTCGTATGTATATTATAAATACGAAAGTTTGGATGGATGGATGGATGTTTGTTACTCAATCACGCCAGAACAGCTGAACGGATCTAGACGAATTTTGGCACAGAAGTAGATATTAATGACGGATTAGCACATAGAATACTTGTTTTTTTCTCAAACTTATCATTTCCACGCGAACGAACAAAGTCGCGGACAATAGCTAATTAGGTGAACTAAGTGGTCTTAAAAATAGTTTTGAGTATGAATTTAGATAGCTATGAGATAGAGTACGGGGAAAAAGAACTGATGGATGGACTGTATTAGATGGCTAGAAACTCTAGAGATGTCAACTAATAAAGTATAATAAGTATGGTATGGTTATTAGTCTTCATAAAATGCTGCGTCGAAGTGCAGAGAAATAATGATTATGTCGGGGTATTATGAGCTACTCGCAAAGGTGGCAAGATTGACAGACTTCTGGGCGCAGGACTTTCATATAAGTATTACCAATCGAAGGCCCCGTGTCTTTACCAAAGCTATCGGTTTTGGGAAAACGCGATTGTCGGATTCATATATCAGTCCGTGTCTTTGTCTAGGACGCAAGGTAATACTGCTACGTTTAAAAGTATTAGGTACCGCCTTCAGGCTTTGTGGATCGACGATCTTCACAGGGTGGTTAGTAACAACTGGAAAAGAGTTGCCGAGAATTGAGTTGATTGGCGTGTGATTGAAGAAGCCTATGTGTAAGAAGCCTATTCTAAACATCAGTCTACTGTTACAGCAGTTTAGAAGCACATGATGAGGTAAGGTTATTCTTTAGGCTTGTTGTAATGCCGTCTTTAATGAAATTGGGTCAATATAATTAGGGTATCGGTATCCTTCGTCAGTAATTTAAAAAAAAAAAAAAAAAAAAAACTGTTGGTAAAATTAATATTCTGTCCCGTCGTATAAGATTGATACATCCAGTCTCTAGATTTATGAGTAAAAGAAGTTGGAAAATATCCTTCAGGTAATGATTTCGATTTCGAAAGATCTGAAGTAGGTTATTATGTAAAATAAACATTATATTATAATAAATGCCATGATGAATAGTCGTTAAGACTAATAAATAATTAAAATAAATTACAGAATCAGGCGTTACTTTGCGGAAATCTATGATATTAAAACATTATGCAAAATTATTTAGTTTTAATTCAGCGAAATAGATCCAGGCTTGGTGGATGCAGGATAAAACAACTAAAAAAAGCACACAAAAATATTTAGAAAATTCGAGGACAAGAGTTTTCCTAAGAGGGGATTTTAGGAAGGCAACTGAAATAATCATCTCTCTTTAGAAGTTACCTTGAGACAAAATTCTTACTATCATTACTAAGACCACAACACAAGAACAAACAACAAAGTCTCACTCAAACAATCCTCAGTAGATATTCCAAATTAAATTACAGCGACTGGATTCTAGATATTAATGGGCACAATACTCCTTGTCTTCAAAACTAACCATTCACCCACATTTCGAGTAAACCAACAGCCGAATTCCATTCATTCTTGAGTTGGAACTGTCAGTCGACATTGACGGGGGTAGGGCATGGTTGTACTAACAAAATCGTATTTTGCTTTATACTTCATGCTTGGTTCTTTTGTCGTTAAAATTGTCCTGTTGGGGTTTAGTTTTGTTTGATTTTCTGTATGTTTTAGGATTTGAATATTGAGGAAAGAAAAGAATTTCTATGTTCCTGTGTCCACTAGCAGCTAGACACTTTTGCTTCGTGGTTAAAGCTAGCACACACACATAATTATAATATAAACACAACACCGGATTGGCTGCACCACACCTGAACGCGTACGTGGAACTAGGCTAGATACATACTCGTAGTTCGTATGTCGTAGGAACAATGGGCAAAAATTTCCTATCAGTGGATCCAAAACGCTAGGAAAAAACAACACGGCAGGCCCAAGTCATGTCAGAACTCAGAATGAACTAGACTCCTTCTAAAAGCACTGGCCCACGATTGAACAAGACGGATACATCTCTGGACAGAAGGAAGTGAAGCAAAAACTTCATAAAACGAACACATCTTTCTATTTTTCATCCATTGCCTAAAGTGGTTAAACAGGTGATAGAAGTTCTGAATCTGGATCTGAGTGAATCTTAGCTGGCATGTTTTATAAGTTTTACTAAAGCTGTAAAGCTTTTTTTTTTCAGTAAAGCTTTACTAACCATGCCTGTATCAACGGTGGTATGGCAAACGTATTACCTTTCGTAACCGAGAAATTCAAATGATCTGAGTCCCTAGCGCAAACGAGCGGTAAAACATAACGCAAATAACATACGTCAATTTTTAAATTAAAAATACTCGTCTCACATATTTTAAATTTTCTTTTTATATATAATGTTCATTTTAAAGATAAAGATTTAAATAAAGATTCATTTATTTGCAAAAACATGTGTAGATAATATACATGTTACGATGTTTAATAAAGGTGTTACAGGATATTCTTTGGCACAACATGTTTGACCATGGCTGGTGTACAAATTAAGTCGGAAGACCATTAGGTTTCAAAAAGAATAAAAAATGATTCAAAGTTAATAACAATTAACATTAATATTAAATAAAAAAAACAAAGAATAATAAAAACAAAAGAATAATTTAAGAATTGTTATTGTCACAAAATTTGCATGCCGAATTTAGTAGGCGCAATATGAAGAACTATTGTGTATTATGTTATAAAATCTGTATAATACCATATTTCAGGCAAATAAATGAATCTATTAATTCATATCTATGGATGATACTCATTGTGCTTGTACCAAACAAAACCGACTTTTTTTACATTGTAACTAGGAGTTATTAAGGAACCATCATTGTCATCAACAGAGACCAAGAAGAAAATAAATAAAAACATAAAAACCAAAGTACTGAACACATTTTAATGAAATTTGTATGGGATCAATCGAAAAGTATATCCTTTCATTAAAATAAGAACTTTTCAAATCAGTTCATAAATGACGGAGTTATACAAGCGAATTGGGAACCTCCTTTTTTGAAGTCAGTTAACAATCTAACTAAAATGCTATATTATAATTGTATTTTCGATTTAAAAATCGACGTATTTACGATACGTTTACACCGCTCGTGCTAGGGCCTCTTATCGATACATTAGTCCACGTGGAACCGTTGGCAAATAATATAACTGGAGCACATATTCTATCCCACACCCTCCTCCAACCCTTGTAGTAGTATGACATGGTATAATGGTTACTAGTTCATTCAGGTGTTGATACTTGAAGGTAGGGAGGATTCAGTTGGGTATTGATATTATAGTGTTAACTGCTACCTGTTCTAGCTGCACAGTTAAGTTTACTTGACAAGATAGAAAACAGGAATGATTAAATTATACGAATAATAATCATAGCACATACTCGTACAAAAATAAAGTAAAAAAGCAGAATGAAAAAAACATCAAGTATTTTGATTTAGCACACGAGGTTAGCGACATGTGAGACGTGTGCTCTGCAATTATTGTACCGATAGACGTTACAAGTTAATGGACTTATATCAAAGAGCCTCGACCAATACCCTTACCTTATGGTGAAAGCGTCAGGGTAGCTCGCGAAATTCAAATTTTCTTACGTTTTTTGCAATTTGCAGGCCAGTGATAGGATGTATGTTGATTAAAATATTGTTCGCGACTGTAAAACCGACTTTGACATTGAAAAAGGAGTTCCTCGACCTTTATGAACTTGGAGGGTTGTATTGATGATTTTGATGATTATAATTCTGTAACTACATACGTCTTACCCTGGAGCATCCACCTTAAGCTCTCATTGTGCAGCTGGGTCAAGGGCTTGATTCGGTAAGCAGTACTCCTGGACGACACGGAACGCATAGTGTGGAGGTTGTTCTCTCTGGAGCCCTGACCACCGTCAGCCTGGACCTTGTTACTGATACCGATGGGCCGTCTTTTTTTATACTTTTGATTAAAATTATTATTTTAAAAACAACATACACAATATAACAACAAAATTATAATTGTTTTATAATTTAAAACAATTATAATTTTGTTTTTAAATAATTAAAAATGTAATTTTTAAGAGACAAAATGAATTACAGAAATAAAACATACTCGTACAAGCGAAAAAAGATCACAAACTGGACTCTTTCTGTGGTTGTCTTCTAAAAGGGGCTGCTTAAACTGGACTCAATATTCCACTCTGCAGCAAAAATGTGTTCTTGAAACAAAGAAGAAGCAAGCTTTATTCTCCATGCTTGCTTCCCCAAATTGACATCGAGTTAGTCGTTAGTGGCTCAAAAAAAGTCCTCATAATTCATTTCACCTCGACATTCTTGTACATTTCCAATTTTGTTTTTTTTTTGTGGTAATCCAGTTTTTTATATGCCATGATTGGGTTTTGTAAAAAGAGTTCCTGTTTTATTGTTTTCATTTGAAAACAATAAAACAGGAACTTTTTCAAGACTATTTAGTCTTCACAGTTTCCTCGAAGTAAACACACAAACGCAATTATCTAAATAAACACAAATACACAATATTTACTTAACCAACCACCAGAACACCAAATTTGAACCAACTGATTATCCCTTTCAATACACAGAAACAATCGCCTAAACAAATTCGTCTTCATAATTTGATTGTTGAAAACCACAGTTATCGAAAATAACGGTAACGGTAAACAATACATGACTTAATACAGCGGCAATAGTAAATTTTAGGCAGTTTAATTTTAAACAACCCTACATCCACTTATAGTTAATCAAAAACCAACTTTAATTCTCTGAGATAGAGTTGGAAATTCTCAAGCTTCATCTGAAAGATGGGTGACAGTATGTGTATTAAGGAATACAAGTCAAGCGACTCTGTTGATAAGGGTTCAGTCCTGGGGCGACGCTGTCCTATCGAGCTTTACTACTACTTAAGAAATTAGTGCAAGTGTTGGGAGAAAGCGAGAGGTAATTAAATTATAATGAAACCTGGCTTTAGGGCAGAGAGAGCGGAAGAAAGTAAAAAAAAAAGGGGTTTGGTGCTACTGCAATTTTTTTCGGTTCTTCCCCACTGCTCAATCAGATTGCTCAAATAGTTGAGCAGTTGAGCTGTAGGACATAGTTTGTATTACCGAACATTTTATGCTTTATAGCTCAACTATTTTTTGCTCAATTTAGCTTATCAGTAGTCATCTTGTTATTAAATCAAACATATAACCTACTGCTCTACTGCTCTTGAGGCACTAGACAATAATCTATTGTTAATACCTAAGTTTTCTTAGTAAGTAGTTGGTGAAGTATATTAATTAAGAGATTTGGAGTTTTTATTTCTAGTTTATAACTATAGTTGTGCAGTTTTAGTTGATCAGCGGGTATTACCCACTGCTCAACTATTCATAGTTGAGCAATTACCAGTTGAGCCGTTGGTTATTACCCACTGCTCAACTTTAGTAGTAGTCTTAGTAAGCACAAAGCACACCTCTCACGTTTGAGACTAGCAGTCAGTGCATCCTTAACTCCAATGTCACTTGAAATGCCTTTCCAAATGGATCACCACGGTACCCCAAGCTTCTCAGCTCTTAGTCCCCCAAAGCCCCCCCATGGGTGTCGTTGTCGTCGGCTTAAGCGATGTTCCTGTAGTAATGTCATGGGGACCTAACTCGTGAATTACTTACATCATTGTCATCGTTATGGGATACTGCGTAACATCTTGTGCTTAATGAAATTTTCAGCTACTTATGAAACGACTGGGATTTTGTGAGCGCCAGAGTTTTGTTGTAAGATTATGATGGTTATCTGAGGTTGGCAATATCATAATGACGGTGTCTTTGGCAAATGACCAGTGCTTGATAACGTAATAATCAGTGTGTCTTCGGTATCTCGTTTGTATATTATAAATACGAAAGTTTGGATGGATGGATGGATGTTTGTTACTCAATCACGCCAGAACAGCTGAACGGATCTAGATGAATTTTGGCACAGAAGTAGATATTAATGACGGATTAGCACATAGAATACTTGTTTTTTTCTCAAACTTATCATTTCCACGCGAACGAACAAAGTCGCGGACAATAGCTAATTAGGTGAACTAAGTGGTCTTAAAAATAGTTTTGAGTATGAATTTAGATAGCTTTGAGATAGAGTACGGGGAAAAAGAACTGATGGATGGACTGTATTAGATGGCTAGAAACTCTAGAGATGTCAACTAATAAAGTATAATAAGTATGGTATGGTTATTAGTCTTCATAAAATGCTGCGTCGAAGTGCAGAGAAATAATGATGATGTCGGGGTATTATGAGCTACTCGCAAAGGTGGCAAGATTGACAGACTTCTGGGCGCAGGACTTTCATATAAGTATTACCAATCGAAGGCCCCGTGTCTTTACCAAAGCTATCGGTTTTGGGAAAACGCGATTGTCGGATTCATATATCAGTCCGTGTCTTTGTCTAGGACGCAAGGTAATACTGCTACGTTTAAAAGTATTAGGTACCGCCTTCAGGCTTTGTGGATCGACGATCTTCACAGGGTGGTTAGTAACAACTGGAAAAGAGTTGCCGAGAATTGAGTTGATTGGAGTGTGATTGAAGAAGCCTATGTGTAAGAAGCCTATTCTAAACATCAGTCTACTGTTACAGCAGTTTAGAAAAGCATGTTTAGAAGCACATGATGAGGTAAGGTTATTCTTTAGGCTTGTTGTAATGCCGTCTTTAATGAAATTGGGTCAATATAATTAGGGTATCGGTATCCTTCGTCAGTAATTTAAAAAAAAAAAAAAAAAAAAACTGTTGGTAAAATTAATATTCTGTCCCGTCGTATAAGATTGATACATCCAGTCTCTAGATTTATGAGTAAAAGAAGTTGGAAAATATCCTTCAGGTAATGATTTCGATTTCGAAAGATCTGAAGTAGGTTATTATGTAAAATAAACATTATATTATAATAAACGCCATGATGAATAGTCGTTAAGACTAATAAATAATTAAAATAAATTACAGAATCAGGCGTTACTTTGCGGAAATCCATGATATTAAAACATTATGCAAAATTATTTAGTTTTAATTCAGCGAAATAGATCCAGGCTTGGTGGATGCAGGATAAAACAACTAAAAAAAGCACACAAAAATATTTAGGAAATTCGAGGACAAGAGGGGATTTTAGGAAGGCAACTGAAATAATCATCTCTCTTTAGAAGTTACCTTGAGACAAAATTCTTACTATCATTACTAAGACCACAACACAAGAACAAACAACAATGTCTCACTCAAACAATCCTCAGTAGATATTCCAAATTAAATAACAGCGACTGGATTCTAGATATTAATGGGCACAATACTCCTTGTCTTCAAAACTAACCATTCACCCACATTTCGAGTAAACCAACAGCCGAATTCCATTCATTCTTGAGTTGGAACTGTCAGTCGACATTGACGGGGGTAGGGCATGGTTGTACTAACAAAATCGTATTTTGCTTTATACTTCATGCTTGGTTCTTTTGTCGTTAAAATTGTCCTGTTGGGGTTTAGTTTTGTTTGATTTTCTGAATGTTTTAGGGTTTGATTATTGAGGAAAGAAAAGGATTTCTATGTTCCTGTGTCCACTAGCAGCTAGACACTTTTGCTTCGTGGTTAGCTAGCACACACATATAATTATAATATAAACACAACACCGGATTGGCTGCACCACACCTGAACGGGTACGTGGAACTAGGCTAGATACATACTCGTAGTTCGTATGTCGTAGGAACAATGGGCAAAAATTTCCTATCAGTGGATCCAAAACGCTAGGAAAAAACAACACGGCAGGCCCAAGTCATGTCAGAACTCAGAATGAACTAGACTCCTTCTAAAAGCACTGGCCCACGATTGAACAAGACGGATACATCTCTGGACAGAAGGAAGTGAAGCAAAAACTTCATAAAACGAACACATCTTTCTATTTTTCATCCATTGCCTAAAGTGGTTAAACAGGTGATAGAAGTTCTGAATCTGGATCTGAGTGAATCTTAGCTGGCATGTTTTATAAGTTTTACAGTAAAACTTTACTAACCATGCCTGTATCAACGGTGGTATGGCAAACGTATTACCTTTCGTAACCGAGAAATTCAAATGATCTGAGTCCCTAGCGCAAACGAGCGGTAAAACATAACGCAAATAACATACGTCAATTTTTAAATTAAAAATACTCGTCTCACATATTTTAAATTTTCTTTTTATATATAATGTTCATTTTAAAGATAAAGATTTAAATAAAGATTCATTTATTTGCAAAAACATGTGTAGATAATATACATGTTACGATGTTTAATAAAGGTGTTACAGGATATTCTATGGCACAACATGTTTGACCATGGCTGGTGTACAAATTAAGTCGGAAGACCATTAGGTTTCAAAAAGAATAAAAAATGATTCAAAGTTAATAACAATTAACATTAATATTAAATAAAAAAAACAAAGAATAATAAAAACAAAAGAATAATTTAAGAATTGTTATTGTCACAAAATTTGCATGCCGAATTTAGTAGGCGCAATATAATATTATATATAATATAACATAATACACAATAATATAACTATTGTGTATTATGTTATAAAATCTGTATAATACCATATTTCAGGCAAATAAATGAATCTATTAATTCATATCTATGGATGATACTCATTGTGCTTGTACCAAACAAAACCGACTTTTTTTACATTGTAACTAGGAGATATTAAGGAACCATCATTGTCATCAACAGAGACCAAGAAGAAAATAAATAAAAACATAAAAACCAAACTACTGAACACATTTTAATGAAATTTGTATGGGATCAATCGAAAAGTATATCCTTTCATTAAAATAAGAACTTTTCAAATCAGTTCATAAATGACGGAGTTATACAAGCGAATTGGGAACCTCCTTTTTTGAAGTCAGTTAACAATCTAACTAAAATGCTATATTATAATTGTATTTTCGATTTAAAAATCGACGTATTTACGATACGTTTACACCGCTCGTGCTAGGGCCTCTTATCGATACATTAGTCCACGTGGAATATAACTGGAGCACATATTCTATCCCACACCCTCCTCCAACCCTTGTAGTAGTATGACATGGTATAATGGTTACTAGTTCATTCAGGTGTTGATACTTGAAGGTAGGGAGGATTCAGTTGGGTATTGATATTATAGTGTTAACTGCTACATGTTCTAGCACAGTTAAGTTTACTTGACAAGATAGAAAACAGGAATGATTAAATTATACGAATAATAATCATAGCACATACTCGTACAAAAATAAAGTAAAAAAGCAGAATGAAAAAAACATCAAGTATTTTGATTTAGCACACGAGGTTAGCGACATGTGAGACGTGTGCTCTGCAATTATTGTACCGATAGTCGTTACAAGTTAATGGACTTATATCAAAGAGCCTCGACCAATACCCTTACCTTATGATGAAAGCGTCAGGGTAGCTCGCGAAATTCAAATTTTCTTACGTTTTTTGCAATTTGCAGGCCAGTGATAGGATGTATGTTGATTAAAATATTGTTCGCGACTGTAAAACCGACTTTGACATTGAAAAAGGAGTTCCTCGACCTTTATGAACTTGGAGGGTTGTATTGATGATTTTGATGATTATAATTCTGTAACTACATACGTCTTACCCTGGAGCATCCACCTTAAGCTCTCATTGTGCAGCTGGGTCAAGGGCTTGATTCGGTAAGCAGTACTCCTGGACGACACGGAACGCATAGTGTGGAGGTTGTTCTCTCTGGAGCCCTGACCACCGTCAGCCTGGACCTTGTTACTGATACCGATGGGCCGTCTTTTTTTATACTTTTGATTAAAATTATTATTTTAAAAACAACATACACAATATAACAACAAAATTATAATTGTTTTATAATTTAAAACAATTATAATTTTGTTTTTAAATAATTAAAAATGTAATTTTTAAGAGACAAAATGAATTACAGAAATAAAACATACTCGTACAAGCGAAAAAAGATCACAAACTGGACTCTTTCTGTGGTTGTCTTCTAAAAGGGGCTGCTTAAACTGGACTCAATATTCCACTCTGCAGCAAAAATGTGTTCTTGAAACAAAGAAGAAGCAAGCTTTATTCTCCATGCTTGCTTCCCCAAATTGACATCGAGTTAGTCGTTAGTGGCTCAAAAAAAGTCCTCATAATTCATTTCACCTCGACATTCTTGTACATTTCCAATTTTGTTTTTTTTTTGTGGTAATCCAGTTTTTTATATGCCATGATTGGGTTTTGTAAAAAGAGTTCCTGTTTTATTGTTTTCATTTGAAAACAATAAAACAGGAACTTTTTCAAGACTATTTAGTCTTCACAGTTTCCTCGAAGTAAACACACAAACGCAATTATCTAAATAAACACAAATACACAATATTTACTTAACCAACCACCAGAACACCAAATTTGAACCAACTGATTATCCCTTTCAATACACAGAAACAATCGCCTAAACAAATTCGTCTTCATAATTTGATTGTTGAAAACCACAGTTATCGAAAATAACGGTAACGGTAAACAATACATGACTTAATACAGCGGCAATAGTAAATTTTAGGCAGTTTAATTTTAAACAACCCTACATCCACTTATAGTTAATCAAAAACCAACTTTAATTCTCTGAGATAGAGTTGGAAATTCTCAAGCTTCATCTGAAAGATGGGTGACAGTATGTGTATTAAGGAATACAAGTCAAGCGACTCTGTTGATAAGGGTTCAGTCCTGGGGCGACGCTGTCCTATCGAGCTTTACTACTACTTAAGAAATTAGTGCAAGTGTTGGGAGAAGGCGAGAGGTAATTAAATTATAATGAAACCTGGCTTTAGGGCAGAGAGAGCGGAAAAAAGTAAAAAAAAAAAGGGTTTGGTCCTACTGCAATTTTTTTCGGTTCTTCCCCACTGCTCAATCAGATTGCTCAAATAGTTGAGCAGTTGAGCTGTAGGACATAGTTTGTATTACCGAACATTTTATGCTTTATAGCTCAACTATTTTTTGCTCAATTTAGCTTATCAGTAGTCATCTTGTTATTAAATTAAACATATAACCTACTGCTCTACTGCTCTTGAGGCACTAGACAATAATCTATTGTTAATACCTAAGTTTTCTTAGTAAGTAGTTGGTGAAGTATATTAATTAAGAGATTTGGAGTTTTTATTTCTAGTTTATAACTATAGTTGTGCAGTTTTAGTTGATCAGCGGGTATTACCCACTGCTCAACTATTCATAGTTGAGCAATTACCAGTTGAGCCGTTGGTATTACCCATTGCTCAACTTTAAGCAGTTGAGCAATCTAGTTGAGCAGTGGGGAAGAAGTGATTTATTTTATTCCTTTTTGCTAGCAGCAGGGTGTTGTTGCGGCGCTGTGTCACAAACTGTACTCTACCACACTAATCCCCTTCTTGGCCAAAACCGAAGTGAACTTGGCGCTGCCACCAACGACGCGGTTGAAAGTGGCGAAGTTCTGGGCTAACAAAATATAAAAATGGTCGTGCCAACAACACGAAGAAGAAGATTACTTTTTGCTACAAACCATGTTTGTTTTCTAATGAGAGCCATTGGGTGTATGAGTATGATTTTGTACTTAGAATTTCGTAGTTTTTTCTTCTTTTCATCAGTAACAGCAATTTTGAGGTCCGGAAGTTTTTCAATTTCAGTTTTCCCGATCCGGAATCAAACCCAGGACCTCGTGACCACTCGACCAATGAGGCAGTTCTTTACCTATTTTTTTCTTTTCAAATAATAAGTAATTTTGTCCCACGACTCATGTTTTCGGGATTTTTTTAAATCTCAAACCGCTTCTCCCTTAAAACTCAAATATAATTGTAAGCCCCTGTAACAAATTGAGTTTACAAGATTATATTAGGACCCAAATTAGATCATATTTCTCAAGCCAGTTTATATTACTGTTACCTTTTAGTCAATACTATACTACAATTGTAAAACAGTTAAGTTTATATCTTAACAGGACATAAAGACCGATTTAAATGGTTTACAAGATTTAGTTCAGCTTTGTTTGCATAGATTAGGATAGTTATTACATGCTAACTACCATGACTAATCACTACAACTTTTAACAAAAAGGTCTCAAGGATTGATTAAAAATAAAACATTTTTGTACCTCGTATAACTGGGTGACCCGCGAGCTCTGCTCGGGTGAAAATTATCATAGAAAACAAATTTTCTCAGATGTACACCTAGAGAGCTAGATCGATTTTTCGCCCGGAAACCAGAAATTTGCAACTTTCATCGAAAACGTTAGACCCGCTTTCGAGATCGGGGGGCACGGCAATGCCCCCGCCAAGTCGAGCGCGAAGCAAACACTGCCGTACCATCCTTTACTGGAACCATTTCGCTGCATTTTCAGGCCCCTATTTGAGAACCTCTGGATAATACCAGAACGCAGAAATTTTCGTCATCGAGTAAGCTATAATAATATACTTAAAATCCAAAATTTCAAGTCTGTAGGTCATTTAGTTCCGAAGTTAAGCGAAAGCAAAGTTTCGCATTTATGACACTCATTCACTCACTCATGATCACCAGAATAGAACTAGTACTTCCCATAAACTCAGAGAGCTGAAATTTGGTACAGAGTTAGGGTTTAATAGCCACATAAAGGGAAAACTATAAAACTAGGATAATCGAAGATCTGGAGTACCTGGTGACCCTGATTAGAAAACACAAGAGCTCAACCAAACTATTAGAGATCGACATACCGCCTTTACAAAAATATTCAACTTGGTGGGCCGCTTCATTTGATGTCAAAAATCGAAGGTCTGAAGTATCTGGTGAAGAACCCTCAGCTGTTTTAGAGATATGGTAATGCCCCCTTCTACTATTGGTACATAAAAAAATCAACTGTCATTGCAAAAATCCAGCGTAGTGGGACACATCTTCTAATTTTATTTAATCAAGCCTATAGCGTCCCACAGCTGGGCGAATGCCTCCCCTTCTGCTTTTAATACGCATATAAATAAAATTAAAGGAAAACTCTGGATAAGACTAGACTGGCTTTATACTTATACTTACAAGTTTACAAGAAGAAATAGTCGAACGATTAACTTTATTCTTCTCGAACATTACACAAATTAAATACACAAATCACACTAAAATATTAATTTCGCTCAAAATTTGGTCAAAATATTGAATATATAATATTCATTGGACTAAGAGTGGCGGTGATACCCGCACACGTCGCTAGATAGCGCTGACTGTATTTTAAAACGCGCTTACGTTTGTTTTTCCGATAACCTTATATGGCGAAGTGGCAACCGGCCGCGTTACAGTCGTTTACGACATTCTTCTACTGCGCTTGAAAACGTTTGCTAGGGATTAGGAGGGATTATTTGCATTTCGTTGATTTCGCTTATTATTTCGTGAGGTTTGCTAAGGTTAATTAGCAGGTTGTTATTATATCAATTCGAAGATTTGAATAGGTTAGGAATTTTATGATTAGTGACGGATTACTGATTCATCTGAGGTCATACCAATGGATTGGTTATTGGTAATCTGAGATCATACCCCGGGCATACGTGTACAGAGAATGAATAAAGTAAATACGAAAAACTGTTGCTATTGTACATGAATCAGAACCGGAAAAAAAGAAAAGAAAGATTTGTAATAATAAAAAAACTACTCCTAAAAAGAAAAAAACTGTGTCAAATAAGAAAATCTAATAAAATAAATCATTAACTACGTTTAGTAGTTATAGAAACGTAGTAATATAGAAACATAGAAACGTATATAATATATATACGTTACCATATACCTATGTAGGGTGGTGGATTACCGAAATAATATACTTGCTTCTTAAATCTTCTTTTAATGATTAAAAAAAACTTAAAACATTGGAGTCGTCTTTTTCTTCATAAAACTAGCTCGTCATACTCCCCTTCTCGCTCACACACATGCTCCCTCATTCCTTCATCGCTGCATTCATACTGTATACTTGGTTTACAATTAAGCTGCGTTCCGAATTAACTAATTAATATATATATATATATATATATATATATATATGTATATATATTAAAATTTACCTAATTATCTCATTGTGTATCTGTGGAGAACGTGGTTGATTTCACATTTGTATCATTTTTGTATCTTATCTTTTTGTAATACTTAATGTGTAATTGTTTGTTTTCCCGAATAAATAAAATAAAATATACGTTTCTACAAAAACAAGTGAAATCCCACCAAAAACATTCTGTAAAAAACCAGCCAAGTCTCGATGGAGCTGCTTGTTTATCTCTAAAAAGTAATGAAATCTAGACAAAGTCGTGCCAAGTCTAAGGTTCCTTACTGCGATTTCTTTATTATTACAGTTAATGTTGTGTGACTTGGCCGTTGAAGGGTACACAAGGGAACAAAACCAGGTGCTCCATGACACCATTGCACCAATCTGTCGCCAGAACCCACTACGCCACTACCCAGTTACTACTAGATAATACGAAACCCCTTGGTAAGACTGGTTGTCAGACTTTCGGGGCACTGACTACCTATAAAGACTGTCAAAAACCTACAGGTGACAGCCACAGTCAACGGCTTAACGTGCTTTCCGAGCTACGGAGGAAACTCGGTATGTAATGGGTGGTCACCCATCCACAGACCAACCTAGGCTAACGGGGCTTAACCTGAAGATTGATCCAAGCAACTGTTATTATTTAGCCACGAGCTCGTCACCCAACTTTACACATTAACAAATAAAAATATCCCACAGTAACACTAAGTACGTAAGTATGTAAAACATTAACGCAACAGTTTTCTATCGATGACAGCAATCATAAAACCGTTTAAAATGATTGTTTGAACAGGATTACCTTACACCTACACCGTAATTATCTGATTTGTTCGTTAATTATTTAGAAAGGGTTGTCGTGTCATGTTTGTCATACACCCCTCCGAGGGTTGCAGGCAAATAGCCCCGTTACCCCTTTATAATGTCCGTCGTAACTGTATTTAAAAATGATTTTGCTAAAGCAACATTTTAACGGTTTTTTGTTTGGTCTTCCTTGCGCTTTTTTATCTGAATGTGTTAAAAAGGTTTTACTTATTATTTTCCCATTAAATTGTTTGGTCTGTATAAATATATTTAAACATAAACTCGCGCTTTTTCGGTCCAAATTATGCATTCTGAAAGGTACTTATTATATTTTTACATTTGATAATGATTGTGTTTTTTTTTGTAAGGTTTGACACAATCATTAAGTTAAGGCATAGACCAGTGACAATTTCTTTCTAAGTGTTTTGTATTTATACAATGACTAATAGTCATTGTATTATATTCTAAAGAATTGTCATATACTTTTCGGAATATTATTTCAATCCAGTATATTTTTGTCTTTCTCCTCCTGTCCCCCTGGACCTACAAAACCAATAACAAATTTATATTTATTGTTACATAGGCCTTTCTGGCATTTAACGATGCTTTTTAAGGACTGTTTTGCACAGAGATGAATAGATGTTTAGATTACTTTTTTATGTTATTTTTGTATTATATTCTGTGCACTTGTGGCATGTGCTAAATAAACCTACCTAATTATTTATTACTATTAAGATACAAGATATTTTAATAAACATCGGCCATAAATCTGCAGTCCTATCATTACAATGTAATTTCATAGTTATCATATTTACAAAAATCTTGAAAACAACTATAAGTTTTCTTAAGGTACTGCTGCTAATTACTATACCAGTTAAAACATAATCAACCTAAAACCTTCCCCCCGCAAGGACACAGGCCTCTAATCTATGAAAGGAAGATACCCATAAATAGAAAGAAAATATATTTATTCGACGTCAGTTAATAAAGCACACACAGCAATTAATTAAATAAATGTGTATTTACGAGTTCGGATAAAGAGAACTGTAAGTAATAAGTATTTTTGTGTTTAAACGTAACACCGGTAACAATAAATAAATACAGAGATAAGCCAAGATAGCTTATAAATATTTTTAAAAGAAAATAAATTAAGTAGGTGGTGGTGTTGGTGGTGGCAGTAAATCACTACGCGAAGACAATGGTTGGTGGATCCAGTTAAAACAGCATAGCATTAAATTAAATAAAAATAAAAGAAACACTTTAAAGTTTTAAAACTAAACAGTAACACCCGCACACAATAGCGCCCTCACTCTATTTAGACTTTAAAATAAAGTCACCTCATCCGAAACGGGCGTGAACCTCATTCGTTCTAAATACATACAAATCTGTCCTACGCCATTGAGAAGCGAAAACGTTTAGTTGAAACGTTGCAAATGCCTGAATAAAATGCTAGAAAAACAACCATAGATAGGGCGCCATTATGCAGAGATTGCAAAGAAGTATTACGGAAATAAAGCCTGAAAACCTGGGACGAAAACTAAGACATCGCAAGTCATAAAAAGCAACCTGAAAATGTTTGACTTTTGACTTCAAAAAATCATTTAGATAGACTTGAGACATCGTTCTAGGTAAAACAATCTTGGCATGCACATTCGCAAATCAGATATGTATTATATAAAAAGACCTTACCCTTAACGAACCCGAAAGGCATTTGTTCTTTCCGTCATTATAATTATTGTTTTTGTTCTGGACCATCCCTTGGAACCCCCTAGTTACAGAGACATACTTACACAATTTTTCAATTTTTATCTTTACTTGATATACCTCCTTAACTGGTTTACTATTCAATGCTGGGTGCATTGTTTTGAGTCGGAACATTGTTTTGAGTGCGTTAAATTAAGTTTCAAACGTGATTTTTCACCCCATAAAAGTTTTTTCCCAGCAACATCATAGTTTTGTTCATTCGTCATCTTATTTGTTTTCTTCATTTCCGAAAAGCTTTGTCGACGGCGATGACAAGTTACTTCTAGGCCAGTCTTTCTTAGGTTCGTCTCAGAGCAGCGGTACCAGTGAATATCATTTTGATCTTGTCTGACCAATTTTTTGTCTTTCCTCACTATAACATGTTTTCAAAGTATGTAAATGTCTCGTTATTTTCGCTCACAACACGAGTGGTCCTACCGCATTCCCTGCCTCACACCCAGTGACAATCGACGCACAGATCCGACGATAAGACATTGATGTATAGCTGCAATTGCTTTTTGCAAATTGCTCGCACACACACACACATTTCGACGATTTATGTACAACAATTATTTTTCACCAATATAAATGAGATTAAACGACATTAAGCTATGTTCGATAACAGAGTTTTGTGGTCATTGTTTAATTGAGGGTTTTTGAAAAAAAATTTATTCGTTTTGTTTGTTTGTATCAGTTAAATGTTTGTTTGTACTGTGAAATATTGGAGTCTATCATTCTTTAGGAAACAAATGAAAGGGTTTGAATGGTAATCACCTATACAAGCGTATTTGGCACAGGCTGAAGTGAAATTGGGCGAGTTATTTTTAATTAAATATACACCAAACAATACTCATTAAATGCCGCTATAGTAGTCTGGGCTGTCATTACCGGTGCGGTAAATACGATTTTTCTAGAATTAGCAATTATCTATCAAAGGACGTGGAGGCATTTTACCAAGCAGAAGGAAAATAATAGAAAAACTAAAAAAAAAAATATTGGTGTACGGTACGCTAGTTAATTTAAGTGGATCTCTTCAAATTTCGAGTGATTCGGTATCTTTTTGGCAAGCGTGCTTCACCCTAGGCCGCATCATCGCTTTACATCAGGCGAGTTGCGGCCAAACGCGGCTTGCGTTTTTTTTTTGTTTAATAATAAAAGTGACTCCCCCCGTACGGATCCCTAAAGATCTCACACACAAGCTAAACGTCAAAGCAGCTTCATAGATTACCATTCAATTCTATTCCCTCCAAATACCTTATTGTGATCCATTCACCATTCCCTTATCGTTACCATCATCAGTATACGAAACACTTAAAGAAAAACGGAAGGAACAAAACCATTGCGACATCGCTAAGATGTGAATGGATCCTTAGATAAACATCAATGTATGGCGGCAATTTCCTTTGAAGGGTGAACGGAAAAGGGGATCCCGCCCAAGTCGTTCCATTTTATATGGAGCCGAATCCTTAGACAGTTAGATGCAGTAGTTTAGGCGACTGACTCTTAGTGTTTATTCGCGAAGGTCGGGTAAAATGGCTGTAGACCATTGCTTTGTTTATAAGAATGTACGAGGAAATACAAGAGTTGGGTATTGGCTTGAAAGCAATCTGGATAAAAACGCAATTGCTCGTTTGACTGTTTCAAAATTGCAGCAATAACAAGCGAAATTAATTATTATTATTACGAGCCTAATTCGTCTCCATGCAGGGCATAGGCCTCCCGCGTCGTCGAATTCTGTTGTTCAGAACCCAATCTGTTGTTTGTCTAAATGTTGATGCGAAATTGCGTCTTGAAATTTTTGTTTGAAAAAGTTATAGATTACTGTTAGGCTGTCTCATCCCGCTTCTAGTACGAACCACTGGTCATTGTTTTTGTCCAAGTCGTCCCGCCATCTTCTACGAAGTCTGCCGCGACGCATTCTGGCTGTGTCAGGGCTTCATATAGTGGCTATTTTGACCCAAGCTTAGCACTAAATTACAATCGTGTAGTGTAATAATAATTAAAGATAAACAATTCAAATATCTAAATCTGGCTCACGAGGTTGTCGACATGTGGGATGTGGGTACAGCAGTAATTGTGCCGATAGTCGTGTCGGCCAATGGCAAAGCCAAGAGCCTCGACCAGCATCTTATTAGGAGGCTCTCGCTTGGCAGCTGGATCAAGGGCTTGATTCAGAAAGCAGTACTTCTGGACACGGCACGTATTGTAAGGAGGTTCCTCTCTCAAGAGCCCTGACCACCGGCAGCTCGGACCCTGTTCCCAGCGCAGGTACACTACTGTTTTTTCATATTTTTAATGTTTTTTTTTTATAGTTTTATTATGAAATAATTAGAAATGTTAAAAATATGTGTATAAATGAATAAACGAATAATCTTTTTATAAATACAAAATATCTGCTGGCAAAAAAATGTTTAATGTGAACCTGTGTAGATGTGGAAAAATAAAAAGCGAAAGACGATAACTTGGTGTTCTTTTAGCTAGTGTAATATTTTATGTCCAAGGCAAAATCAGTTAAAATAATATTGTTCAATAGTTCATTAGGTTTAATGTAAAACAGCCCGTTCCAGTACAATAAACAAAATGAATACACAATCCGATACGAACACAAAATAATTAATAACGACTACTAAAAAGTAACACGGACATGTCTCTACAAGGTGTAAACATTATGAAAATTTTAATTAGCTATCAACATAATTGGATTTCATGGTACATGGTTAATTTTAAATTAATTTTGTTGCTTGTAAACAGGTGATTAAAATGTTAATAGTGGCCAAAGGTAACCAATGAGTAGGATGTGGGAAGTAGATAGTTTTAATGGATGCGGTATTCAGGTGAAAAGAGGAGCTCGTAGCTAAATGATAACAGCCGCTCGGGTCGATCTTAAGGTTAAGCCGCGCTTGCCTAGGTTGGTCTGTGGATGGGTGACCACCCATGACATACCGAGTTTCCTCCGTGCCTCGGAAAGCACGTTAAGCAGTTGGTCCCGGCTGTCATTTGTGATCTTTGACAGTCGTTACAGGTAGTCAGTGGCCCAAAATGTCTGACAACCAGTCTTACCAAGGGGTATCGTATTACCAAGTACTAACTGGGTTGTGGAGGTCAGATAGGCAGTCGCTCCATCGAATATACTGGTATTCAGCTGCATCCGGTTAGTCTGGAAGCCGACCCCAATAAAAACTTGGGAAAAGGCTAGGCAGATGATGATTTTCCAGTAATGGGTTTTTTTTTTGTAATATTGGATTCTTGTTTTGTAATATTTGCTGTAATACAAATTAAATACGTAGTGAATCTTTTAATTTATGATTTCTAATGTTGAAAGACAAATAATTTTTATTAATATCAGAAGAACGATCCATAGAGTAATTAATTTCTTCGTTCTAGATATCTATTCCGTGGTAAATGCTTTGAACAGCCACTACGAGTTATGATTCTTCAATGCACGGTGAGCTGCATCAATTGGGTACCCCAGTACCCCGTGTTCGAACATAGCCGCTTTCAAGGAGGTACCCGCATCGTGAAGCTGACTGTACCTATGTATAGTCAGAGAAATTAATTGTGAAACGAATCGATTACCAACCAAATCAAATCACAATTTTACTGTTATTCTTGACAGTAGTATAAAATTACTACATAACATAAATAATGTATTGCCATCAACCAGACACAAATCCAGAGACGAGAAAAACATAATAAAAAAAAAAAAGAATTTATTTATTACCTTCAATAATTGTACAAGAAACACTTATTCTAAGTACTATGCAGCAACACAACTAGGGAAAAGAGTGTTTACGATGAGCTCTGGAACCCAATGTAAGATTTAACTTGTGTTTAGGGTGCCAGCGTCTTCGCCTATACTTTGAACATGTAACAGTAGTTGTAATAACACTTTGCCCGACCCGGGAATCGAACCCAGGGCCTGATCATGCTTAGCAGTCACGCTTGAGACCTCTAGACCAACGAGGTTTGTACCCCGTGCTATTTCTGTTGAGTATTTCATATTAAGTACGAGGACAAACGAGTGAAACCACTGCTTGCTAGAAGTGCACTGACGTTTATTCCTTAAGCACGTGTCGGTGCGTAGGCACACGTACACATACATAGACACTAACCTAGTAAGTAGTAGACAATTTCTTATCCAAACCAAAATATAAACACCTTTTTACATCCCAAACCGAACCGATCTTACAAAACCCGAATACGCGACCAAAGCAAAAAGCAATCTGGCGCAGACACCCGAATGACCGCAACCGTTGGCTACTACCAGATCGCCGCTTAGATAAACAGCACTTTACATTCGGTCGGTTAACCACCACTCCGTAATGAGATAGCTGATTAAAACCCGACGAAATAGCGCTTAATTATTTTGTTTTGCAGACGTATTATTTATTTTTTCACCAGCGAAATTTCAGTTTTAGGAAATCCCGTGTTTTGTGTTTTTTGGTCCGTGATTACGTTATTTTTGGGGAAAGAAGCTAAATTGGGACAGTTTGTTAATTTAATTATTTGGGTATTAAATTAAACAGATTGGGGAAGGAATTTCCTGCTTTAATATTTGTAGTAAAAGAAAGCTTGAAGCAAATCTTAGTGGTAATCCTGAACGTCATGATGTGCCCGACTAAACTTATTGACTGGTTGATTGATTTGGTCTCTACGTGCTGCTGCACTTGAGCAGACCATCGTATAACCTGAGTCCCTTTGCTTTCAGATATCTCTCCGGTAATCATAAGCTGTTCCAGGTCGTCGCGTAGCTTTTAACTAGCGGAACTTATAACTGGCGGAATGTGCTTCACCACACCAGCCTCACTTCTGCCTATCCCTTGATTTCAGGCGTGATAGCAATGGAAGCTGTAGAAATTTCATTTTACACGCTGAATAAACAGTTAAATATTATAACGGTATCATGTTGACAATTCTAAAAAATCTGCAACAAAACTTCCATATCAAGTTAGAGCGAAGAGAAACAACCATTCCCCGATCTCAAGCAGATACTGCACGCAAGGAAACGCATAACACTTCACGTCTACACATAACTTAACTCCGCTCCAACAAACACGCACTCACAAAGAAAACAGGAGAAGATTAGCTATCTCGAACATATCCAAAAGGTACATAAAATAGTTTTATCGCTCTACAGATAGGCTATGGGCGTTGGTCTGTAAGGTACACCTACCAAATATATTGCGTGTACCAACGCCCGGTTAAACCCAATATAAAACGGGCATAGATTAGAATTGTTTGCAGATGGTGCAGGAGAAGTATATTCTACCTATTTTTGGTTGAAGATTGGCTTTCAACTTTTTTTTTTACCCTGCATTGACTGGCGTTTGGCTGCAACTCGCTTGATGTGAAGCGATGATGCGAACTAGGGTGGAGCACGCTTGTCTAGAAACAACCGATTCAGTTATTCAAGAAACAAAATCCCGGCAGTGAATTCCACAGACTGGCATTTCGTACTAAAAAATGTGGAAACATACCTAACATTTTGTTCGGACTTGGGGAACTTCATCCATTATAACGGCGACGCTTCGCCGTATCCCTGCTCGTCGGATGATAGAATGGGAGAATCATTGTACAGTTTTGAACACGCTAAGTTAAAAAAGAAATATTGTGTTATTGGACAAAATTGATCGCGGGAATACGCTGGATGCGAGATCACTGCACCGGACCGATTAGCCCAGAACTGGTTGATATGTGGCGATGCTTAGCCTCCCTAAGCATCGCCTAATATGTACTGAAGTGATGATGATTTTGTTCAGATTCCACAATAAGCTGGTTTCAAAAGCAACCTTAAAATGCATTTGTTGTAGTTGTTTCTTTGCTTATTGGGAACCTTGCGTACTTTTAAGTAATATATATTATTTTACTTTGATTAAAATTAGTATTATACTGAATAATAAACTTAGCACAGAAATGCGCGTTTAGTAGCAAGTAGTACCTGTAATATTTGATTTATGGAAAGATATGTGGCCACCAAATTGTCAAAATAAAAATACCCAATGGTTAGACGTGTGCTTTAAGTTTGTTAGATTCTTTTCTTCGATACCATAAGGGCTCTTTGAAGTCACTACAAAGGCCGTCAAATACCCTCATCTCTATTTCTGTCAAGAAAAAATTGGAAAGAACTAAAAAAACTTTTTGTTAGCAGTAATAAATTACTTAGTTTATGTAACAGTATTAAACTATGCCTTTGATTAATTCGATGTTAAAAAAGTTTCTCTTTTTGGAATCTTTTTACAAAATTGGGTTGTATTTATCTTGTATTATTTAAAACATTTTATATTAAGTTTTTTCGGGATCTTGTTATGACTGGTCAGTAAAATAGTCGAGCGCAGTTATACTTTGATCTTTAGCTGCCTATCGTGGTTCGGAGCATCAATAGAATAAGAGGTTAGCTTATATTGGTTTTGTTGCACTACCGTGCAGCTTACTGTACCTAAACGTACGATTTATAGCTATTCTTATGTCTGTCTCAATCACGCATGCTTTTTAGATCCGATACCCTTAAGCCGAAATGGTGTAAAATGGAAAAAACATCGTGAAACAGATCTGTTTAAAAGAAGGGTCCCATCTGTATCAGAATCAATGCGCTTCAATGTTTACTGTCGCAGCGGATAGCTTGTAGAGACGCACGCACACACCGATTCATGCAAAGTTTTGCAGTATCTCTTACAGCGTTGTGTTTATTGTATCAAACGAGTGTCTCATCTGTATCATAATCAATGCAGCTCGATGTTTACAGAGTGTTGTGGATAGCTTGTAGCGACGCAGTGTCGCACACACCGATGCCAAGTGCCTTTTGCTACTGTATCTCTTACAGCGTTGTGTTTATTGTTGTTAACCAGTATTTTTCCTTGAAATTGCGTTCCTTACTTAAGTTATCAGAATTGCAAACTGTAAAAAAACAAGTCTTCGTAACTCGAAAAGTTGAATTACCATGATTGACTCAGATAATACATATTTTTTTAATTCATTTGTGGTTTCACTTCAAAAACATTGTTTAGTTACTAAAACAGAAAATCGGCATTCATTTACTTAGATTTATACTAGAAATAAAGAAAGAATAAATATAAAATGCTGGAAATTGACATTCAAACTGACAGAAGTAAAAACTAAAACCGACAAAACACAAAAAAGTATACAAGAAGACTAAGCATCGAATAACTCCCTAAGCGGCTTTTCCCTCAATGATACCCGTTTAACTCTTTCAACAAGATAATTTACTGAAATCATTTTATTAGTCGATAAACCGATCTAAATAAGCGGAAAACTAAACAAAGTGCTAAGTAATTCATTCAGTTTTTTCTAGAAAAATCGTCCGGGGCTTACAAATAAAATAATGGATTGAGAAAAGGTTTAGGTTTCTAAAAATAAAAAAGGAAAAGATAATGGTTTATGGAAAAAGAATAGCGCTTGTTTTCGACCATTACGATGATAAAACGGTTTTTCTATATTTCTAGGTATTGATAGCACAATTTTGCTTGTTATATTGTTATTACGTATTGCTACAATTCTAAACTTAGAACTAACATTGAGAAGGAAACAAAGAAGGAAACTCAAAATTATTTTAAACATGTGAGTTGTTTTCTCTTGTTTTCTGGAATGATCTTTTGAGAACAAGGACATGCGAATTGTAGGTCCATTTTTAAATACACTGGGAGACCACGACATAACTACTTACTATAATCAAACTATTTTATTTACTGAACTGGCCTACAAGGGTAGTTAGTTATAAAACATCAAAAGTTTGGATTAGTCGTTTTCTATGGATAAGAGCTGGCAAGAAACTCCATGATTCATTATCAGCTTAAAACGGAATCCACTGCTGCTTCATACAGGCCTCTTCAATCGCACGCCACATAACTCGATTATCGGCACTCTCATTGTACCTCTTCAGGTAACTTATTCTGCCACTTCAGCTAACTTAATACATGGTTACTCTTTTGAAAAATAAGATTTTACAATTTTATTGTTTTACAGCGTACTTAAGTATGGGAGGACAGCACCGCAGCAGCGTTATTGCATACTTAACAAAACGTAAAATAAGATTGAAAAATTAACAAATAATGCTTACATACATTGCAAGGCTCAAAATAAAACTGCTAGTTTATACTTAGGCATGTGGTATTAAATATAAAAATGAGTGATCCTGATACAAAAATTGTAAATAGATAATAAAGTTCTAAAAATGCAGAAAAATCTACTTAAAACTCGAAAAACGTTATCAATCGCAAAAAAATTGTCAATACAGAATCGAAACTAGCAAATAGTGAACGGCAATGGCTTCGAATCACTCACACATTGGTCCCATTGTGTACAGGGATGGTGTGAAATGGTACGGCCTGTTTGCGATACAAAGCATGGCCTTGTTTGATGTCCAAGTTATATTGGCCTAGTAACAACTTACACTACTGTGTGCCTACCCGAGTGATGCAAACTGTGTGCTCTGATTTGATTGCCTGACGCACTGTGACTAAAGTAACTTGGGAAAGCAAAACGTAAAAAGAGTGTTTAAGTGGGACCCGTCAAGGCAGTCCTTAAAATGTTGGTTGCCAATTACAACGCGTCATTATTCTCCTTCCCTAATCCCAATTCATTTGGGGTCTTCTGTATCATCTTTCACACAGTTCATCCATAGTTTCATTTGTCATCATCTACTCTTGCTACGTTGCTGTGTTACGTTGTGCTTTGGTTAAACTTCAAATCACGGATATTACAATGAAATAATTACTAGATAACATTCACTAAAAACATTAATTTAGCCACGAAAACATGTTTACTGGAAACAAGGCTATTTATTTATTGGAAATGTGACGACAAACATAATATAATTATTAATTACTTTGTCAATACTTTGCGTCGTTATATCGCTTAGATCGAAACATGAAACCGATATAATTGGGAAACTTCTAGATGTTTGATGAACTTAAACTAAGACACACAATGAAGCTTTCTCTCGACGCGTGTTAAGAGTTGAGGCACAGAGTAAAGTGATTCCGAGTATTATTTGCCAATACGAGTCTGGCGACACAGTATGTGCTCTTTGTGTCTCTGATACCCTGGTATCTGTTGTCTGATACCTGGTTTGTGGTATCTACGCAATAGGGTAGAGGTGGAGAATCAAATTGTAATTTTAGATTCTCGAGTCTGAATAGTTCCGGCTAATTGCATTTAATCATGGTCTTAAGAAACAATAATATAAAAAATTCGAATCTTCTTTTAGCCCTCTACCGCCGTTCTTTAAATGCACAAATGCCAGGACACTGATCGAAATACAGGAAACCACAATTCACTAGCATTTGAATCACAAATTCCTGAGAATCAGTCATGAAAATCAATCGGATTGTATTTGTCGGCACGCATTAGAGCTTTAATTAAATTTGCCTGTTCCGATGCAGGCAGGGTTGGTTAAAGCTACACGTATTGTAGGCCTAGCATGAACCCGCGGAGTGAATTAGAAATACTCATTGGCCAAATCTTCTTCTCAAGTCGATGACTTAAAATTTGTCGAACCAGAGCATATTCAGGGTGTAAACGGACCCATCAGGAAGCCATCAAACTAAGTAACTCTACGCAAAAATTATTGCTCGGAAACGACTTTTTTTTTTGGTGAAAAATCACGTTTTACGGTAGGACTCAATGTCATCATCATCATCATCATCAGCCTATTAATGTTCCCACTGCTGGGACACAGGCCTCCTCTCGATGAGGGAATGGGTTATAATACACCACGCGGGCCCAGTGTGGATTGGTAGATGTCACATGTATGTACATGGACTCAATGTAACGTGCCCAAAATATTGTGCTGATGGTTGCATTGAATAATAAATGGATCCTGGATGAATTAAAATAAAAGTTTTAACCTTAAAAAATTGTATTCAAGAAAAAAGTTGGTACTTTGACCTCCAAAATCTCCGTAACTAGAAGGTACCCAGAAAAAAATTGTCGCATGGACGGGAAAAACAAGTGCTTAGTTGTGTTTTCAATCCTCGGATTATCGGTCCAATTTACGTTGCGTTTACGCCGCGCGTGCGAGCTTCTGGTAATGAGTGAAATGAGGCGAACTATATGCCAATATCAGTTCAGAGAGTCTCTGTTACATTGATGGTCTAAATAACGTTAGACGGTTGATAAAGTGAGGGTTAATTGTATCAGATGTATTGAATAAATTTCTTGAATAACGAGTACCATTGTGAATGTATTAAAACTGAACCTTATGAATCTTGTGTATTATTCAAAACATTTCTTTTTTGACCGCACGGTTAGCACAGTGGTTAGGCGATTGGCTCCTGCGCTGCAGGTAGCAGATTTGATTCCCACACGCAACAAACATTTGTATAGCTTACAGCTAATTGTTCCGGGTCTGGCTGTTCGTATAAAAGTAAGTTGAAATGTTTGTAAACGCAACCAAAATACAATAGGGAAATCCCTATTGGGGACAAAAAAAATAAAAAATACAGGGTTCAAGTAAATTCGCTAGTGAAACTCGATCTCTCCCTAGTGAAAAAGACTAGACTAGAAATCATGATGAACCAACTGAATTAACAAATGGGTTAATAAAATACAAGTATTCTTTGTCTCTATTAACAGTGTAATTAATACACACAAATACACGATGACTAGTTGGGGCTAGAACACCCCTTTTACGAGTATATCTTATAACAATGAAATAGGATGTTTATTGTGTTTGTCTACCAGAAATATCTCAGTAGCAACCTCCTTGCGCCGGCAACCACCTGCTCTCTCCAGTCGCGTCCAATAGCCATCCTGTGTGTGTGTGTGAGAGTAAAATAACAATCCTACTTACCTACCTACCTATGTCACTGCTCACAAGTCTTGTGCACCTTACCTATCTCCTGCGTACCTACTTGGCTTATCTTCACGCCACCGTGACTGAAATTCGAGCGCGAGTAGGAGTATTATTTATCAATACTTCTAAACTAGTATTATAAAGTTTTTTAGCTTGTATGTAGGGGGTAATCTCCGGAACTAATGATCTAAATCTAAAAATTATTTCAATAGCAGAAAGCTATTTTATTTGTCGGTGCTACAGGCTATAAATTATATTTATACCATGCATAATTTAGTCATCATATCCCGTAAGTGATATTTTAAGTTAAGTTTTGCTAGTAATTTGTGAGTCGATTAGAAAAACTTGCCAAAATCCAGCCAAATAAAACATTACACAATTTTTTCTAATACTTCCCGGTTTTTACCACCTAACAACAACCTATCATTGTTTGTAAAAAGGATTTTCCAAATCCATTTGTAAAAAGTGTAAGAAAACGAGAAGCCGTAAAGGCTCTGGTCTGATTAAGATGGCGCCACCCTTAACCTTGGTGTCAGTGCGCAAAGACTTACTGTGACAAATTGATATTCTGAGGCTGTGGACCTTGAAAGAACAGGAAAATGTTTTTATTTGCAACTATCACTGTTTTCACACCCTTTACATTGGAGGTATGGAATGGAATCACGCCTGTAATCCCTGAGAGGTTGGGCAGAGGTGTACCTAATAGTACACCTTCGCCAGTTATGTTTAAGTCCCATTGAATTGAGCGGGCATCCATGCTCCGTGGCTGCTACTGAGAAGTTCCCAGTAATGGAAGGCGAGCCTGCCAAGCGTGGAGATTACGGCAATTTGCTCCCATCATGGGAGAGGCTTATGTCCAGCAGTGGACGTTATAGGCGGTTGTTGTTGTTGTTGGAGGGCGTGCCATTGAAAATTGGTAGTTGTTATTGGGAATTTATCAGTACCAGAGGTCACGGAGTTTGGATTTGTGCCAGGTTGATGGCAATAGGTTCGCCCCCTATTACATGGGACTGAAACATAACTGGCGAAATGTGGGCGTACTATTAGGTACATTTCTATCTAACCCTTTGGGCATTACAGGCGTGATGTTATACTTATGTTTACTGGGTATAGGATACACCTTTCGAGTCGAAACATGACGATCATGTTACACTACACTAAACTCATCTCTAATAAAAATAATAACAACAAATAGTTTGTCTTCCCACAAAGGAAGCTAAGCCCGGACAATAAGTTTTTCGTCCAACATTATTTATGTAACGACTTAAACGGTCCCCGCACACTTTCTATATCCTAACATCTCTAGATTTATTCTCCTCACGTAAAACCTTATTCCCAGAAACCTAAATGCCATCTGCTCCGAAAAAAAAAACAGAAAATCATTCCCCATTTTTATAATATTCAATTTCTGTCATCGACTGGCCAACTGAAATACAGTCAGAAGCTATAAATCTAATAAATGGTTATTGAAATGAAGAGGGTACGGCCCTTGCAGGTCTTTTCTGACTTATTCTATTGGACATGTAAAATATGTCCCGTTTTCGTGTTTACAATATTATTCTCTTAAAATTTTTTACATTTTCATCATCTGCCTAGCTTTTTCCTAACTATGTTGGGGTCGGCTTCCAGTCTAACCGGATGCAGCTGAATACCAGTATTTTACATGGAGCGACTACCTTTCTGACCTCCACAACCAGCTAGTTCCGGGTAATACGATATCCCTTGGTAAGTCTGGTTGTCAGACTGCATTCGGGTCACTCTACCTGTAACGACTGTCAAAGATCTACAAATGACAGCCAGGACCAACGACTTAACGGACTTTCCGAGGCATGGAGGAAACTCTGTATGTAATGGGCGGTCACCTATACACGGACCAACCTAAGCAAGCACCCAAGCACGGCTTAACCTGAAGATCAAATTTTTTTGCGTGGTAATAGACTCTAAGGTTTGAAGACGTTGAGCAATGTTTGATGTCTTGTTCAATTATTCAAGTTTTTTTTTTCATAATAAACTTGATTGGCTGAAAACTTTAGTAATTTTTGTAGCTCCAAAGAGTTTAATATTGTTACGACAAAGTTCATTAGCAGTGAGTCACTTCTGTAATTTCAGAATTAAATCAGTAGTCGAGCTATCTCGGTTGAGTTTTATTACTTTCTCATTTTGACAATATCTGTTAAGACTTTTATGAACATTTTGTAGCCTACGAGTTAAACAAAGATCCTTATGTTGTCCAAAAATTAATTAACTAGTGGGCCAAAGCTACATTCATTACAATTTCCTTTTATCTAGTAAATAGGCATGACGACAGTATCAAAAAATTGCAAATCTATTTAGTCCGTCAGAGTATTGGAAATTAATGGACACGTATTTTTTGTTTTTGTAAATCAATGAATATTGACAAAGATAAAACGCATCAAAACTCGGGATTGGGGGCTCGTGACGTCAGAACTAGCTAAAAATTATACCTAGACGTGACGTATTGAGAATTTTAAAAGCGTCATATCTTCGTCAATTTTGGTGTACGTAACAAAAGAAAAAACACGGGTCAAATATTTTTTGATAATCTAACTGACGGACTAATTAGTTTTTTTTTGTTGTCTCGCCTTTTGCAACTTTCTATAAAAAAATAACACCATGCCGGAGTTGTACAGTACTAGCAATAGGTGGCTACGAGTGTGTAATTTGGGGCAAGTCAATTACTGTCTTAGATCTTTTTTGTTGTTTCTTATTCAGCCGATAGTTACTATCGCAAAGAAAACCTACATAAATCAATCGACACCTTGTGAGATAAAGAAAAATGGCGTTTTAATGAGAATAAGGTCAAGGCTGTATTTGATGTCTGGCTAAAAACCTTGTAGCCAAAATGAAAAAAAAAAACTTGTATTTATTCTCAAGTAGTACGAATTGTGTTATGTCTCATGGATAAAGGCATATCAGTATTTAAAATCACGCCTGTAAACCCCGGAGGGATAGGCAGAGGTGTACCTAATTTACTCACATTTTGCCAGTTATGTTTAAGTTACAATAATAGGAGCGAGCATGCAGTACATACATTCATTTATAACGGGTATAAATACAATAGAAGACACTTAATGAAGCCGAAAGTGACCTACGGGATCGAACCTTCGAGTTACGAAGATATTGCAATTTGCAAGTCAAAGCCACAAACAATATTTTTTCGGTTTTTTGCACAAGTTTTAACGTTATCAATGAACTTTAAATACGACAATCTCCCCGCACACAAGTGTGTGCGCAGGTACAGTGCTAAACCCTCATACTCTACTAAGATAGTCAATCTGACATGACAGGAGAGAGATCAGGCAGGACCAAAGGCTTAACTTGCATTCCGAAGCACGGGGGATCATACCGACAACTTCGAAAGTCCGGGCTGCAACTGTAAAATTTCTAATGGAAAAACCCATTAGCACTTTCAGCTCAACCCGAGAATTGAACACAGGATTTAAGCTACTTAGGTCCTGAAAAAACTCTGTTCCAATAGAATAGACTCCGGCACCAAATCTGCGTATAAAATCTAGTAGTAACTTCATATAACTTCAGAAAATAACAGTCGTGTCATGGCTATTTGTTTCGGTATAGTTTATGATGTCCGGTGGGAAGTCGACACTGCGACTGCTATGTGTCATCGAGTTAGTGTCGTTTCAACAAGTTTTTGTCGCATCGACTGTCCCTGTTCACGTCACTACCCATGTGCGTAGTACAGTTAACAAAAGAGTTAGGTTTATATAGCGTCCATAATTGTTTTTCACCAGTGTGTCTCGCGTCACTGTTGTTAGCGTTTGGTGTGATATGAATCTTTTTATGGTTCAATGATATTGTAAGGGCGACCCTGATAGTTAATATGTAATTGTGAAATTGACTGAGGCAACATAACATCATAACATCACGTCTGTAATCCCCGAATAATTTGGCAGAGGTGTACCTAATAGTACACCCTCATTTCGCTTATTGTCATCATCATCATCATTTCAGCCGAAAGACGTCCACTGCTAGACATAGGCCTCCCCCAAGTGTCGCCACATTGACCGGTCCCGTGCGACTCGCATCCAGCGGATTCCCCCAACCTTCACCAGGTCACCGCTCCACCTAGTGGGAGGCCTTCCAACGCAACCTCTTCCGGTTCGCGGTCGCCACTCCAGAACTTTTCGGCCCCATCGGCCATCCGTTCTGCGAGCAACGTGCCATTGCCATCAACCATTCACAAATTCAGAGTCTGTGGTTGCTACTGAGAAATCCTGATGGACGCAAGTCGAATGGAATCCAGAGAATGATGAATTCCAGAGATCCGAAAGCGGTTAAGGCGTACTGATCGCGTTCAGTTTTATTGAGAAATTCGTCCTTAAAAGACCGATTTCAAAATCTTGATCAGCAGAGCATGCAAAAAATTAATCAGAATTAGATTGTTTTGTATTTTACTTTTACTTGGTTTTCTAACACTATCCGGTACGTGAACAGACATAAACTTTAAGCTAGAGTTCATAGAATGCCGGGTATTCTGCAAACTTCGTTGAGTCATCTGATTATTCTGTGTTGTGTTTAGAAATTAATGCACGTTTTCTCCAACTCTAGATAACAACTATATTTTTAACACTTGGCTTGTGGTGAGAGTTATAATTCGTACAGTACAATTCTAAGCATAATCAGCTTATAATGTTCCCATTGCTGGGACACAGGCCACCTCTCTCTGAGAGGGAATGAGCTATAATCAACCACGCGGGCCCAGTGCGGGTCGGTAGATGTCACATATCTTAGATTTTTCTTAGACATGCCTGGTTTCCTCACGATGGTGATGAAATAAACTACACAGAGTAATGCGACTGCCTGGGTTCGAACCCATGACTTCTCGCTCGTAAGACGGGGCCGCCACCACTGGGCCACCGCTGATCTTGTGCATTTATTATCAGGCATTAATTCGGGTGTCTTGAGGTATAAGAAACACCCAAGGGCATAAGAATCACTCAATTAAATTATTTTACCAAATTTCGCCAGGTTTCTAGAAATTGTTTGTTTTTTCACACTTTCGCCCTTATATCTTACGGATTTTATATCAGTAGAGGGGTGCAGGTGGCTTCGCGTATGCAATATTGATTTTGTACACAGAATCTAAAACTTCTCAATAAGTAGTCTCAATAACGTACCGTCTTTACGATTCGTATTTTAACTAACAAAAAGGAACCTAAGATACACACGGAAACTAAGATATTCTCAAATATACCAATATACTAATGGGAAAACACATATACACGACACGACGCGCATTGTAACGCGTTGTGACGTCGTTGACCAGTGCAAAAAATCTTAAAAAATATCTTGTCGTGAAAATTTCCGATGCACTCCTTCGCAACTGGTGAAAAAAAAATAGATGAACTAAATATTTTCTGTGATGTCCTGTGTCGTACCACGATACGACATTCTAATAGACCTCGTAGATTTACACGACACGACATCACATGACGTTGCTACCAACGACGCCTTTTTCCTTAAAAGTTCTCATGTAATTATTGTCCTGTACGAGTCCCAATTAAACCTTAGCTTTCTTTCTTTCTACCATCTGATAAAAACTACAATTTGTAACAACACAAGATCTTCTGTATTGAAGTGAAACAAAGACGTAGTGTATAGTGATAAAACACGAAATATGTACGCTACCAGGAGTACAGCGGGGCTCGGGAGTACAAATAATAAACTCTGCTACCAAATCGAGTGGCTTGAGTTATGTGAAAAGTTGCCCGACCCCGCACTGGCGAACATTTGGGGACGCGCAGCTATGGACAATGGAAGAGATACCGTATTGATCCGTTCCTTGTTTGAGATATGTAAAAACAAAAGCGTATCATTTGCGTTTTTTATTTGTTATATTCGAAATGTTGATATTTTATTATTTATCTTCGACCCAATTAATTACATAAAGACTTGAAATGGAACATCATTCAATTCGTTTGGATTCCATTGGTTAAGACAAGCCCAGTCTAGCTTTCTTAGTAAATCTTGACGCAACAATGAAGTTTAGTACAGCATGGTTCTCGCAACTGTCATTCACCTGCCAAAATAACCATTAATTTGGCGCATAAATGACAGTGACACTGACAGGAGGGTGCTGTCAGTAAATAATTTTGTGTTATTATCAATGGAAATTATATTAAAAATTAGTTAGTAATTAGTATATTTTAATACCGAATAGATCACGCATCCAAAGAACTAAGTAAGCACGTGTACTTTACACTTCAGCCAACTTATCTGTGTAGGCGGGAAAATACAGAACTAAAATAAATGTACCTAGTTTGACATTTCGATGCATTTTTCCTTGACAAACAGCGAAACCTTGAACTGCACACATAAAGTGGTCATACTGTAACTCCCTACTAAATTATTATTTTTACAAATTAAAATTGTTATGTTATGTCAATAAATCATAACGAAAAAGATGAAATGGAATGACAGTATTTGCTCTACAAAGATGATACCTAAACCATAATAATATTACGTGTCTCGGTTCATCGTCTAAGAAAGATTTGCTCATTATTGTTATAGTGTATTAGAAGTCATTTCCTATTGTTTATGGCTATTGTCTTTGAAGCCACTTCCGTTTCCTCTGTACTGTCTATTATTTTTGTTTATGGTGGTCTCGTAATATTGTTTTATATTCGTACATGTGTCTTAGAAATAGTTGATATTAAAAGCATCATTGCTGCAACACCACCCGGTGTTGCTGCAATAATGGTTTTATTAAAGATTTTTTATTAAATCTGCTTTCTTTAAAAAATCTTGCGTAAAAATTAATAAATAATATTAATTAATTAATTATTAATTATTTATATTTATTCGATTAATTTATAATATTATTATTGTGTAAAATATTCGAAAATAATATAATTTAGAAACATAATGAAAATTTCACGTTACATTAATGATCTCAACCAATTCCCCGGAAAATTAATCAGTTTGTGAATTTGCAGTATTTATTAACAATACATTTTATTATTTGTTCCGAATATAGTGCTCCAACATGTGTGCACTCTTCACCAATAGTAAAAATACAATATTATTATTAAAAAAAAAACTTTTTCGTGTATGTGGTCCGGACTCAGGTAGCTATAAAATTCGAAGAATCGGAGAGCATCCTGCTGACTGATGGCATCAACACATAATTACACATTTTTGTCTGTATCCACAGATTTAAAACTGGTGCTAAATTTATCTTTAAATAAAATACGAATATGAAAATATAAGAGGTGCCATAAGTAAAAATATCCCCGTTGTATTTTATATTAGTTGCTAAAAATGTTTTCTAATTTTATTATTTTAAAACAATATTAATTGCCCACCACTTCCAGCATACATACAGCGCCACTCGGTACACTCGCCGCCATAAATAATAAGTGAGAGACCGGAGGCGCCGCGGATACGTAACAAAAAGTAACAAACAGATCTCTTAAATAAAGAAAACACGGGCATATGTTAACAGCTGTCGGCTATACTCGACTGTACACACTCACAGCGTACACTCGCGAGTTGTGTAAGTGTCCTAAGTTTAAATATCGCGCGTGGCGACTCGATGACGTGTAGTTTGAATTACAACCTTTTTTATGTTGCGAAAAAATTGAATTGTCAATTTCAGCGCTTTTTCGTAGGTTTTTGTCTGTTATCTACATATAAGCTGATAGCTTGTGATTTTCCAAGCGATTTTCTGCAAAAATTCTAGTTTCTAACGCACAGAAGAGTTTCTTATTATTAAGTTGCATAACTCAACTTCTGTGAAAATAAATTGCCATTTCGTGCATGCAGATTCAGAATAAATATTTTTGGTGTATATCTGTTAACTGAACAAATAAATTGACAAATTCACTTCTGTTAAATAAAACAAAAACCAACAAACTACTACTACTGTTACTGCTGCTACTACTGTTATTTACATAAGTGTATTTGTCAATTTATTTGTTGATTTATCTAATGTACAAACAAAATTATATTTGACATCTGTCACCCTACACGGCGTAGTACAGTCGCTCACATAAGATTGTCTCGATTTAGAACGTTTGCATTATGACTTATTTTATCATGGTTGTACTTAAATAACTGTTGGGGTCGGCTCCCAGTCTAACCGGATCCAGCCAAATACCAGTATTTTACATGGAGCGACTGCCTATCTGACCTCCACAACCGAGTTAGTACTTAACACGAAATAAATAATTTGTTTGGAAATATATTTTTTCAGGGGAATCAAAAAATAAAGACCTGCTACTTATCTAAATGTCTCAGTTGCTTTTTTAATAACACTGATACCAGCTACCTAGGGCCTTTACCTACAAAGAAACATTCCACCCTCTCTTTTCATATAGTATTAGGTAAAATAAATATAAAAATGGCCGCCACCTGTCATGTTCTGTATGAACTATAAATAACGTAAACATGCCTGAACATGGATATGTTCGGTGTCGAGCATTGGCAGACCGTTATTACTTACAAATAATTAAACTGTTGAGTTATTTGTACTGGTTTGGTTTGTTTTAAGTTGTACCTACCTATTTTATATTCAAAACTTTAAAAGACTACCGCACCTGCTCTCCTGGCCTTAGGTTAAACCCTGCTCAAAATGGGTGTAAGAATACCCTTAACCCTTAAGGAAACTAAAAATCAAAATCATAGCATTTATTTCAAGTAGGCCAGTTACAGGCACTTTTGAATTGTCGAAACAAAGATGAAAATTAAATGTAGCTACAGTCCCAGTCACAAGACATAAAAACTGTGAAAGTACTCTAGTTGCCTATTCCCTAGCGTAGATCTTTATGGAGAAGAACGGGCAAGAAACTCCATGGACACTCTTAAACACTTTAAATCAAATATTGTTACAAAATCTTGGTTACATTATTAATGTTGAGATGGTATATTATGTGAGAACAATGTAGCAAAATGTGCACGTTAAAAGTGTCCTTGGTAAAAACAAAAAATACAATTCAAAAATAAAACATTCAAATAAGCCATAGCAACTAAGAGATGACCAGTCACAACTGGCAGCGCCCGTTTACGAACATGACGCATGGATCAGCACCATTCAACTCAACCATTTTGAAGGGAACTGAATGATCCGACACACGCGCCACCATCAGCGAGAAATTAAGAGTGAGCATTACATACTTTCAACCTACAGGGCACATTTCAGCGAATGATAGCTTTCTAGTACATAGTACTCACACAATATAGGCTATGTGATTATATAATACTAGAGATTGATTCTATACAATGCAAAGATAGTTGTACAATTTTCAGCAGCTCCAACAATTCTATTTAATGCTATCAATTTATGCGCCCCTGTCCATGTGGAGCAGGACTAGCATTGAGCCACGCATTTTTATCAGCGATATAATCGCCCAACTTGTAATAAGCTTGCTTACATACATAGTTTGATGCATGTTTTAAATTTCATCTCATTCAGTTCAAGAATACTTTGTGGAATTTTATTATAGCATCTCAAACAGTACCCCATGAAAGATGAGTCTACTTTAGCGAGTCTAAAGCCTGGCTGAACTAGTTGGTCCCTACTTCTAGTACTGTAATTATGTCTGTCACCTCTTTTACCAAAAAGATGCAGATTTTTTCTGACGTACATTCTGTTTTCGTAGATGTACTGACAATGCACAGTCATGATGCCAATATCCTTAAACAGTTCCCTTAGAGAATCGCGCCTACGAAGGTTATATATGCATACATTATATATTTTTGCACAATAAATATAGACTCAATATCTGCAGCAATATCCCCATAGCAAAATGCCATAAGACATCAATGAACCAGTCTAGCGGTTTCTCATCAGTAAATTGACGAATTTTTCTAATAGCATATGCTGCTGAACTTAGCCGCGCCGCAAGGGATGTTAAATGAGAACCCCATTGTAGCCTTGAATCAATCGTAATCAACAGGAAAACCGTTTTATCTACGAATTCAAGTTTCTCATTATTCAATATTATTTCACAATCACTACTTTTAACATTGGGTAAAGCAAATCTTATGCATTTAGTTTTTTTTTTCATTTAATACTAATTTGTTCACTGTGACCCAATTATGGACCTGAAGTAGGGCATTATTCACGTCATCTAGATTTTGGGCCCGTCTATTTATCTTAAAAATTAGGGAAGTATCATCAGCAAACAACACCATATTTTGAGGTTGGTTTTCCAATAAATAGGGTAGATCATTTATATACACGAGAAAGAGGAAAGAACCCAACATTGAGCCTTGCGGAACCCCCATTTTTACTTTTAAACCCTGTGAATTAACACCATTTATTTGAACATGTTTTTGTCTATTACACAAATATGATTTTACCAAACTAAGTGTAAGTTGACCTAATCCGTAATGCTCAAGTTTCAAAAGTAATGTGTCGTGATTTACGCAATCAAATGCTTTGGAAAGGTCACAAAATATTCCTATGGCGTCTTGAGACTCTTCCCACGCAGTAAATATGTGCTTTAATAAGGTTACACCGGCGTCAGTCGTACAACGTCCCTTGGTGAAACCATACTGTTGATCGTGTAAAATTTTGTTGGTGTTAAAATGATTGAGTATTTGATTACGCATTTTTTTTCAAACACTTTGCTAAAAACTGGCAACACGGATACAGGTCTATAATATTAGTATCTATACTGTCCCCGGATTTGAATTGACTTTATTGTATTTCATTAGATCAGGGAAAACTCCTTGGTCTACACACAAATTAAAAATTAAAGCTAAGTATGGGGCTATAGTCTCAAGTATGGATGTACAAACTTTGATAGACATTACCCATAGATCTTCGGTCAGTTAGATTTTTATTTGCCGGAAAACTTTTATATAACTATCGTAAGGTTTATGTGTTTAAATTTAAATTCAACCGTGCAGCCAGAAACATTCGCCTTTAATAAACCAATTGAGACTTCATGTGAGGAATTAAGAGCATTCGTAGTTTTTAATTGTATATCGGTAAAGAAATTTACAAATTCTTGAGCTACTTCCAGATTAGAGCTTTTAGGACCACACGCTGTATCTAATGTGTAGCTAGTGTTACGTGTTTTCTTCCTGTTAGTCTCAAAAGGCACTTGCTCTCCCCGTCATTACGATATTCTAGACTTGGGAACCTTCTTGTTACGGAGATATTGGAGGTCAAGTTCTATTTTTTGCTCAAATACAAGTTTATTATTACAATAGGGTAGATGACAAAAAAAGCTAATTAGTCCGTCAGATAGATTTTTACAATTTTTTTTTTCTTTTTTCACGTAAACAAAAAATGAAGACGATACAGTGCGTCGAAAAGTCGTGTGACGTTACATTTGAGTACATTTTTCTACGGAAAGTGACGTCACAAGCCCCCCCCACTCATGATCTTTGACGCGTTTTATCATCGTCAAATTTTATTAATTTGATAAAACAAAAAACAAGTATACAAAATTTTTCGATAATCTAACTGACAGACTAAACAGAATCAAATTTTTTTAGTCAGGAATCATCCCTATTTTACTGTATCCTTATAACTCCACTACCCCCAAACTATTCAATGCATCCATCAGTACACTGTTTTGAGTGCGTTACATTGAGTCCTACCGTAAAACATGATATTTCACCCAAAAAAAAGTTTCCCAGCAGTCATTTTTGTCAGGTATTCCATGTTCCCATTTTTTGATAACCTTTAGGACACCCGCCACAAGATCTTTTTACAGATTCATGTAAAGTATTGGATAAATTATATCACATTATTACACCCTATCTCAAAAAATACTTCATCCAAAAACATGAAGCTAGGGTCTCTATCCAGGAAATGGTCCCTAACCAGAGTCATTTACATAATATAAAATAGTGGGATGAAACGAATGCCTCTTTTAAACCCCTTGGAGCTATGTAGGGACTTCCGCACCCTAACAAATAATGTCTAAAACTTGGACCTTGTGTTTGTTTTTAGGACATATATTTTGGACAACTCATTTGGGTCCTAAAAGGCTATTTACAAAGGTTTTTGATAAAATTGGGCAACATTCTGGATGCAAAATTAAAATATGCCTACTTTTTTATTATTTTCTTTCTATCTTATAAATACAAAAGTTTGTGAGTATGGATGTTTGTTACTTTTCACGCAAAATTGCAAAAACCACCGAGCAGTTTTTGTTGAAACTACAGTAATATAGCTTATACATAAGAACAACACATGGGCTATAATTTAAATAGATATTGTGTGGCCTTCTAATAATAATATTAACGTTCAAGAACTGTCAATCATGTTTTATGAATAATGGGAAGTGTCATCAGACATGATCATCTGATGAACAAGCAGAATCTTTCATATGTTTACTTCCTAACCTATCTCTGTAACCTGTAAGTATTGAACCTTACTACTAAACCCTTTAATTGCCTAACTTACTAAAGTAATACCTCTGTTTAATTACTTTACTAAATTGACGTAATAAACCCACCGAAACTAAATAGGTTTACCTACACAATCAATCAGTATCGACAAATCTTCCTAAAAAAAAACAATATTGATTAGTTTTCAGTGTTTATAGCCAACAAAATCCGTATTCCGTTCACTCCAAAACACGTATAAGTCAAACTAATTGTATTGAAGCTAATTATAAAATTTTCTGTAAAGGAAACACTGTCAAGCTAAAATATACTCAAAGTTTAAGAGCTAAGGTTCTTTTTGCTTTGGCTGAAATACCCCGATTGGTCCCTGTTTACAAAGAGCACAAATCAAAAAGCAATAAAAGTACATTTTATATGTTCTATTTAGGATTTGTTTCCTCCAATAAACGGTGGAACATCGTTAAGTGTAAGTTTAATACATCTTTACCATTAGGCTCTTTTTGTTTCCAACTATTTTCGGAGATTTGTTAGTGTTGGGTAGATACGGATCTCGTAAATACGAAAGTATTTGATCGTAGTATAACAATCGTGAGGAAATTGACGCTGGATAGGGTAAATAGTAGTAAACCTAGTATTGTGATTCTTTTACAAACAATCACATGGTAAATTCGCCCCTGCAATCAGAAGACTTCATTCATTAGTTTAAGAAACATAAAAAAGATTTGTGCCTGAACCTGTGTTTAAAATCTGAAGACATCACGTGGACGATAAAATCTATCCATGTGGTTTTTTTTACTAAAGTCCAGTTTTGAGTCAGTCTGTAATTTTCTTTATCATTCGATAATTTATTTCAAAAGGGATTCATATTCAACTCACCTTTAATAAAGAAATCATGATGTTTGTCAAGTCATAAAAATTGTGCGAAGCAGGGGCGGGTAGATACTTAAGTGCTTTTATTCAATTGTTATAACAATTGAATAAAAGCACTTACGTACACGTACGTTACGTAGATACTTAAGTGCTTTTATTCAATTGTTATAACAATTGAATAAAAGCACTTAAGTATCTTTGTAGCTAGAAATAGATTCAGGTACTTAACTTTTAAACCTTTCAGTTAGTTTATAAGTCAAATTTCTACCCACGCACAATAGAAAATATAGGTTTATAGACACAAATTCATTGTATCTCACGCACTATACAAATTTATACCCACCACACGCTGCCCCGTTCCACGCAATTAACCGCAGAACTTGTAAATTGAATAAAAAACAACCCCACAAACAGTACCGCAGATCAGCAAAAGAAAAAACACAAATAAACAAAACAAAAAACAAGGCATAAAAACAAAAGTCAGCTCCCCTCAGGTAAGACGGAAATAAAAAAGACAGTCGTAAAGGGACAGTAATTACCAATAAAGTCACCTGCAGCTGAGCTGCTATGGAAAACATACTTTGTGACAACTTTGGGAATGCTGAACTCGTAGCTACATACTAATTTTGATTTTATAAGAATGTATGTCTATTGACTGTACTTTTGAGTCAAAATGTATGAATAAATCTGTGGTTTTGTTGCAAAAAAGAGGAATGACGGTGTTTTAATGATCGGTGTTGGTCTTCTATTTCTCTATCTGTTTCTAATATCGGAGTTTATTCCGAACCAACTGATGCCCGCGGCTTCACCCGCTTGACAAATGATATACCTTCCTCTTAAATCACTCTATCTATTAAAACACCCCGCATCAAAATCCGTTACGTAGTTTTAAAGATCTAAGCAGACATAGGGACAGACAGACGCGGGGGGGACTTAGTTTTATAATATGTAGTGATGATTCTTGCTAAGAATATTATTAGTGTAGTCACAAGTGGACACAGTGTAAAAAAAAACTTAAATCTTGCAAAAAAAAATGTGACACTGTGTGCCTCAAGGCTGCGCAAAATAGGCCCGGTTTACCAAAATGCCGAACAACTAGTGCCCGACGCTGATTTTCAACTGGAGCTGGATTAGTGAAGTTACGGATGTGAAGCAGTTTTGTTTTTGTTAAAAACTACTTATATTATTATATAAATAACATTTACAACAAAAAACATTCACGTACACTTAAAAGAAACGCACTGAAGTTGATAATTCCCGAAACTTGACTCACGAAGACAAATTGGAACTTAAATTCGAGACCAAACGGGAACCGAAATAACATTTTGTACATGTCTCATTGAAATGGAGTCATTTTTAAAACTCCCTCTTCCCCTAACAGTGATTTTAGTAATGTTTGATGTTCAACATTTGTCAATGTTGATGGTTTATTTTTTCTATAAATACACGACTCACCCTTGTTGTTGTAAGGAAGATGGGGGATTTGGCACAATTCTTGAGTGTGGGAATTTTATTTTTGAAATAAAACTGTCCGTGAATTAATCGAGTCTGCCTAGTTCTAGCGTGAATAAATAAATTTATACACAAATTGGGATTTAACGATAACATTTGATTTTAACATATAACATTTTTCAATTTCACTAATTGAACAAAATATTCCTGTATATCTGGGGACCAATCTAAACATTTGTTTTACATAATCCGTTTGCAATTTCAATTAGTTTTGAAGGTAGAACTAAAAACATTTGAATCAAATAAATTTTAGCTATTTTTCTAGTTTCAGAAAAGCTTAAAGCATACTATTTGTCTATTACCTACAGTTTTATTTACTGTTAACAAACTTCCATCGACTTGTATCGACATTGGTCTACTGCACTGATTTTGAATTGTGTTTGTATTAAAACATAAACGTGCTTCGATACAAACACAATAAAAATCATAAAAATAAACGTCAATGCAAGTTGATATTATTTAAAAAATAAAACAAAATATGATACACGAATAGACGTACAGTTAGAAAAAACAAATAAGCGTCCAATTAAAATCATCAAAAAAATAATAATTTCGCAACTATTATCCGTATTAAAAAATCAGACAGTCCAAAACTTGAAGTGAAGTTTATTTCTCGTCAAGTCGTGACACGAAAAACGAAACGAAGAAAAGAAGGAGAAATAACAAACATATCTCTCGAAGTAAGAAATGTGTTTTTAAAAAAACGTTGCTAGTTGAGCAAAATTTTTAAAATACTGTATTTAAAATCAACAAAAATTGTAACTTCGGACAAGGACAACCTGTATTTGAAAAAGTACCATTAAAACCGGCCTAGTGTGACTCGATTGGCTCACGAAGGGTTCCGTACCATTATCTATACAACATTAGACTAATCGGCAAAAAAATCACGTTTGTTGTATGAGAGCCCCCCTTAATTTTTTTTTTTTTTTGTTTTTAGTAAATACATCATCTGTGAAAATTTCAACTGTCTAGCTATCACGGTTCATGAGATACAGCCTGGTGACAGACAGATGGATAGAAGGACAGACGGACAGTGGAGTCTTAGTAATAGGGTCCTGTTTTACCCTTTGGGTACGGAACCCTATAAAAACACGAAATATAACTAGAACAATTAAAAAAACAACTCAAAAAAAGTCCAATTAGAATCATTAAAAAAATCATAACTTCGCCAACTAATAACCGTACCAAGAAATTAGACGTTACAAAATCTCAAAGTCGAGTTAATTTCTCGTGACATAAATAAAAACGAAACGAGAAGCATTCCTCACAAGGGGGAAATAACAAACATATCTCTCGAAGTAAGAAAACAAACAACGTATGTTAACATCTGTCGAGAAGCACGAGCTAAGACGAAAGGCGTACACTTGATGAGTTATAGCTTCTCATTTTAGTGAGTTTTAGTTCTTTTAGTGTCTGTTGGAGTGTTGGCGCTGATTTTAAGAAATTTGGTACTGGTATTATTGTATTGAGGAAGGGTTTATATTGGTTTGGTAGATCACAACATAATAAAATGACGTCATCTTCCTGTTCTTGTAGCGTGTTACTTAGCATGTAAAGCCAAGTCAAAGGCCCATAGGCGGCTAAGACTTGGGGTCGGCACAAATAAAACTTATGGGAAAAGAAATGCAAATTAATTATAAATAATATAATAATAATAATAAATATCGCTGGACATGAACACACAATAAAACGCTTTTAGAGAGCTCAATGCAATTAAACAGAAAATGCGATTTATTTTGCAATCCTTCACCTCTTTACCTAACGTATAAACAAAAACAATGTAACTTTCCGTTTCATTAAGAAATCGGACAAGTTTACACAAAGGAGATTTATTTGTCGACAAACACAGAAAGACATTTCTACGCGACTGTACAGAAATTCCCGAAATTCAATACGTCAGTGTTGATTGCAGTTAATTATAAAACCGTCCCCTCTTATTGTCTGTTCTATTTTCGGGGGCTCTTACCCATCTTGTTTCAATTCAATTTCAACTTTAACGTTTCCGTTTATGATTTATTTTTGTTTAGCGTCATTATGTATACTAAAGTTCTTTAATGTACACAAATCTTAAATGAAATTCAAATCAGCTTTGACGCTAGGAGTATCACTTCCGCTAATAAAATGTTCTGCTTTATCCCTGGAGCCAATGAACCGTGAAAATGTGACCTTCTCATAAAGTTAAACTGTGGTTTGATTAGTTTTGTATCGGTCTGTTACGTAAAAGGGTCGGAACTAGGGAATGCATAGTTAATGGGTTATTTACTTAGTAAGTCCCGGCCTTTTGAGAGTTGAATTTCTTGCGTAACGTAATTTTGGTGGAACTGTACAGATCCTGTTATCGATTTTGCAAAAAGTCTTGATTGCTTATCACGTGGTTACATCTTACTATCGTATCTAATAATAATAATAAATGCGAAATTTTGTGAGGATGGATAGACGGATGTTTGTTACTCTTTCACGCAAATCTACTCAACGGATTTGAATGAAATTTAGCACACAGATATTTTATAACCTGGATTAACACATAGGATACTTTTTATCCCGGTAGTGTGACCCCGTGGGACAATTATTGAACTCCACGCTGGCGAAACCGTATAGGCATCAGGCAGGCTAGTTATTAATCATCTGCTTAGCCCATTTTTCAACTATGTTGGGTCGGTTTCCAACCAGATACAGTGGAATACCAGTATTTTACATGGAGCGACTGCCTATCTGACCTCCACAACCCAGTTAGTACTGAAAATACGATAACCCTTACGTGTTTATTATTTATTTATGGAAAGCTTAAATCACCTACGTCAAGAAGCAAGAGATCATCTCAAAGACATTTAAATACTGATTAGGATAAACAGGACAAATCAAACAACATCGTTATATACTTTCAATAACCAACTAGTTAGAGATACAATTTGCTGGTTGACGTCACTGAACAGAGTTTTTCTATGACATTTCTTTTGATCATAAACTCTACCTACAGTATCCTAATTGCCATTTTCTACAACTTACTTACGTATAACTGTTGATTAATATGCATACGTCCGTAGCTATCGGTGTTTCTATAAACAAAGTTAGCTTGAAATATCCTATCCGCGTCACCTACCTGTCACTTGATTCATAGAAAAATCAAAGAAAGCTTTTCTGTGACGTTTTGTTTCTAACCGTCCGTAATTTAAATGTCAAACAGACAGAGATAGCAATCTTCTGTTACCTGATAGTAAGTTATTGAAAATGGCCGTAAATCTCCTTGGATAATCTGGAAACACTTTGGAATTCTACAAAAGAATTTAGTGCCGATTACGAACGGAAAATTAAACAAGATTTAAACATTATTTAGATCTTGTTGCTGAAAAATAAAAGCTAAAATCCAAATATGTAGAAAATCGATGGGTCGGCGCAGCGTGTCATCTTCAATACTTCTCTATTATTCATCATCTCATAGGTCATTTCCGGTATCGCCATATCATCTTTCACACAGTCCATCCACCATTTCTTTGTTCTTACCATAATAACCCACATTCATATTAAAACTTTCCTCGCAACATTTTCAAACATTCAGCATTTTAAAACCAGCATCACAAAACAGTTCCTGTATCAATATTGCCAGAGGTCACCCCCGAGGTTTGCCCTCAATTTTAATACTGTCACACAAAGACCTCTAATTAATGTTATGGAAATCTAAATTCCTGGAGCACTGTTACAGTAGCAAAAATGTTAGCACTTCAGTAAAGCCCTGCTTTGTTACATTTCACTCTGTTTGCGTAATCCGTTTGAAGTTTTTAATTGTGTGAAGTGTGAGTGGCTTAGAATGTGCTCGCGTTTTTCTGTACAAATGAGAGAATTTGTGAAATTAACATAATGTGGAATTTAGTTTGTGAAAATGTGTGTGGTTTGTGCTTTTGTCTTTTGTTGCCTTGAAATGCTTAAGTAGGCCAGATGTTCCGCAAAGATCTGAATAGGTAGAGTTTATTTTGTTTAAACTTCAAGAAAGTAAGTAACATGTGGACAATCAGCATCATCATCCACTTCTCCCACTATTGGGTATAGGCCTCTCTTTGTATGTGCCAAGCTCCACGCTCTTGTGTCAGCCTCATCCAGCTCAAACAGCTCTAATTCGAAACTTCAAAACCATTCCGGGATTTTATAGGGAGGTATTTATCCACATGTTACTTAATTCTTTTCGATCCCTGGTGATAAGCGATATTTCTATCCGTAACACGAGAAAAATACTTTCTCTTCTTTTGTGAAAATTTTGCAAGGTATCCCAGATTAGAATTTGGAGTTGTTTTTGCGGACACAATTTACTAGTGTGCTTTAAACGACCTTCGTCACAAGTGACGCATTTATCAGTTTATTTTAAGATGTTTGAATTTTAATATATCATTTATTTTATATATCTATTTCAAATTTTTTAATTGTGTCTGTATGGTGTCGGACGTAAAGAATAGCACCATCCCATATCTTCCCGTGGGTGTCGTAAGAGGCGACTAAGGGACTTACCGGAGAATGGGCAGCAGCGTTCTCTGTGCTTTTGTAACAACCACACTGCGATCGCCAACCCGCCTGCCAAGCGTGGCGATTATGGCAAAACCCCCCCTTCTTGGGGGAGGCCCATGTCCAGCAGTGGACGTCTTTCGGCTGAAATGATGATGATGATGAATTTTAATTTCCTTAAAGTCAGGCGTGCTGTTGGCCAACTAGCAATTGGGTATGGTTATAACAACGCCTAGGAATTACATGCGGAGCTGTGTCAATTATTTGTTACAAATAATTATAATCGCTCCAGGAATCATAAATTGTTTAATGTCCCATTTGGTTACACTGTACTATATACACTGTACACTACCCCTATACCGCGTATTCCTACGAAGCTTAACGCGCTCGTGGAGACCAACCCTTTTTTTCTTTTTTTTTTTTTCGGATGGGAAATCATCAAATGACTTCCACGCTCTGGGCGGAGCAGGAGGGAGTGTCAGACTTTTACTGACTAAAACCCATCCATGTTCCTTCATCGCCCTTTGTGTTCCGGGGCCACGATATCTCTTTCGAACAGTCCCGCAACCCCGGCAGTGGAGACCAACCCTGGATTGGACTTGTTTGCTGATGAATGGAAGACGATAATGTTGGAATGTTTGTAGTTCTGCGAGAAGACTGAGCTAAAGGATTAGGTATTTAATTTAGTGTTAATGGCTTTAAATACTGTATTTAATAATAAATAAATGAAAAATCAGTACTTCCAAAAAACTGCAGGCAAAGTCAGATATTGAGTAATATTATAACCACATCATGTGATTTCTAAGTGTAAATGCAACACGTATTGTCATATCATCAGAACTTATATTTTACTCATAAAAAAAAGATTAGTCATCCTGACCGTTTTCACTTACGGTGGCCAAAGTCCAATGGGATGCCAACTCGATACGACTGGACGTAGAGCAGTCACAAAACCCAGGTACCTGCGCTCTGCAGTAAAACTTGAAATTACGGAACCAACGGATCGAATGATACAAAAAAAAATACATCAAGCCAAAGATTTGAGAAAAAACGGCGACAATAATGGTAATGAAGGCAATTACACAAAAAACGGTAATTTTAAATAAAAGGATTCCAAATTAACATAGTATGAAAAATTCTTTATTAAAAGGGAAAAGCTACGTAGTACAATACTCATTGTGTATTGCCAGGAGCGAGACAATCGCTGACAAACTGCTTAATGATTTGACTTTAAGACAAGCTTGATTTGAATTTTATATCCAGCAATTTCGTTTTGTGTAATTTATATTTTAAAAATGGTATTAGCACGAATTCTGAATTAAAGGAGAGAATTTTGACTGTTGATATTAATGTCATTAGATAACATTTAGTAGTTCTACTCTATAAGTATAAACCGGTTTTACCGTACGTGTTAAAACAATTATGTATGAGTAAAAAAAAAAATGCACCACCCTTTTTCACAATTTCATTTTATCTTTTCGACGTCAATAAATTGACAGTAATTAACTCAGTATCATAGTATAGCCGGGTAATAATCTCCCGTTGAGACTCATACACGCAGATAAGCTATTAACTGCCAGATTAAATACTTATTAACTTGGACGTGTTACTCCTGAAACGTATCTTTTTCAGATTTATGTACATTTTAATTGCGTCTTCACACAAGATTTCAACGTTACGTTTCAGCGGACCACGGCTTGAATGCGAAAATCTCTTCCGTCCCTTTCGCTACGTACCGCACGCGACCTGCAACCCTTACGAAAACTGTGTGCCATCCCTCTCCGACAGACGCTCGGCTGGCACCGGGCGAATCCCTTATGTAAGCCAGTGCTATCAGAGCTGCCTCCTCAAACGGACGCGCGCGCTCCAACAGTAAAAACCCATCGACGATGCCGATATTCAACTTGTTCCCCACACCAAAAAATATCAGTGAATCCGTTTGTGATGCGAAACTTTTATGAACACGAGTGTACACAAGTGTGTCAAGTGGCCGTAAATTTTGTAACGGGAATGTCGTATCGAAATGAAAATTTCTTTCAAACTTACGCGGCGGGATTAAATAAGATTTATATCTGAAAACAACGGAGATTTCGAGTTAATTTTAGATGCTCCTCGCTCATTATGATAAGTATAGTAATCCAAGCACGCGTTACTAAAGTCACCAGTGCCGTACAATTTATGCACCAAACATCGGTTAGGGATAAAATAAAAATAGACGAGCATTAAGTAGGAACTTAATATATGAAGCGACATTCATTTTAACTAAGTGTCATAAAACTATTTGTCAGCGCGTTAATTAAGTCGTAGAATAAATGTTGACGTATTTAGTGGAAACTAGCAGAGTAGTAAAAGCGAATAAGTTGTGACAAGATGTTTAGCTGTTTAGTAATTAGAAGATAGACGTAAATGGTACGCTAATAGTAACAATACAATATAGTGTTAAGTGACGATGAAAAGAAGAAGAGTGTCAAATTAAAATAGTAACAAAAAATATTATTATAAACAAAATGGCCGGGGAATTGAAGAGGATAAAGAGGCATTCATACGTATTGAATGCGATACTGCTATTCATCTCAATGATTTACGGTGAGTGATTGTATTTTGCTAACGTAGCGTAGACTTAATTAGAATACGCTTGATCTTTTAATTAAAACGTGGACTGATATTGTAACGGATGAATTAACTGCAGTATTGGAAACAGTTATATAACAGACATATTATTTTAACGGCATTTCAAAGTTATAAAAACATTGTTCGTGTCTTTATTTATCTTGTATTAAAAATTACATTTATATTTAGGTAAAATTATTCATATGTTTTTCAAGCTCAGATCCTATCAGCACTGACCATATTATTATTGATATTGTGCTAACTGAAAGCTGCTGGAGTCCCAGTAAACGACAATGCCTAAAATTGTCGCATATCAATGCATTTTACCGATAATGTTATTGAAATAATTATGTTAATTTTATCACTAAAATTAAAAACATTCATCATTTGTACGAAACTGGAACACCAAGATGCAATCGGACCAAAATCCATCGGAGCAGATTGAAAACTTACGTGCTCCGACAATATTTCAGCCGGAGAGCGCGAAAAGACCGGCGGGGCTGGATTAATTGCTTCTGTCAGTAATTACTTCGAGTAATGTAGTACTCTTTCAACATTAATCTCTAAAGGATAAGCTTGGCCGCTCACCCACTCATTCAAATTATGTTACAGTGGCCCGTGTGAGTAATTATGATAATGGTCCTAGTGTAGGACCCTGTGGTACTCCTACACTTTTATTACCGACTGTGAAGACGGCTGACAATTTGAGTGGAGTTTTGATCATTTAAATGAATGCCGGCTATGTGTAAGTTTTCTTATTATAAGTTAAAGTGGTGACCGAGTTTGTAAAGTTCATTAAATTGCTTCAATTGACTGTAGAACTTGGTCGATTGCATCATTTAATTCTTAATGTGGGAAATTCTTGATTAAAACTGTGGTCGTATAACAATAATAATATTATGCCTATTGCGATACTAAACATGCTTGTTGCAATGTTTTTGTATAAGTTTTAGACAACTTTGAAGTAACATCAAACCAAATTCCAATAAAATCGTACAAGAATAATATTACAGAGGGTGATTCGTACAAACAAATTAAATGGTTATTCACAATTTGATGATTCTTCTCAGCATTTAAAACGTAAATATTTGTGTAAAGCAAAGATGTTCTTCGATCTAGAAAATGTTTGTATTTCTTATACTTAATCGTTCTTCAAACCTTCCACTAATTAATAAAACTCTTTAATAGCGCTTCCCTCTTGAAACTCTCTGGGTTTGAAAGGACTCTTGAAGCCTCTCATCATGACCTTCCAACGTCTTCGTATTGTTTGGCCGGTTGAGTACTCATTGCAGTCACTTCCATCGTCATCATTATGATTTTGTTTATTCATCAGGATTATTTTAAAAAGAAACTCTTATGTAAACATAATCTTTCTTTTTATTGCTACTAAACGATGAATGATGTTAATTTTGAAATCATCCAATATAATAAACACTAACATGACAAAAACATGATTGGACACAACTAGATGGACGTGATGCTGTTACCTACATAATCACAGTATCTAGAACTCACAGTCTTTGTCTCGACTTTTAAAGACTGCGAGTCTGACTATGGTCAGATCATATAGGGACCATTCAGATCTGAGATATTTATTGTTATTGATTTGGTTAAAGAAGTTTTTGGTAACATCCTGCTTTCAACGTTAGATTCGTTGTTAATAATAATAGCAAAATAATGATAACTGTTTGTAGCTACTATAATTGTCATGCAAATATCAAATTACATCTCAATGTTACAAATAAAGGTACTCTGAAAACACATTTCTTGGAAAAAGACAACGAGTTTACTTAGTTACTACCTACGACGCCTCGGGCGGTACTATCGTGTTCGTTCAATCTACGCACAGTGACAGCTTGCAACGCTATCTCGACAGCTCGCTTACAAATACCATAGCAACCCACTTTTCCCTGTCTTGTGCCCAGGGCAAGATAAACAAGTAATGCCTGCATTTGATCCTCTGTTTCGAGGAAATGAAAACAATTTATTGAAAGTCCAACCTAAGCTCAGGTAAAAGTAATTTTGCCTTGTGTTTGAAAAGCTGTCTCGTACGAAATTAATAAATCCATATTGTCGTAAACCATTATAAAACTTAGTCACTTTCAAGAGTTTTGAGCTAAATTTAATTATTTTGCTCGCTGGCAATCTGAAAACTTTTCAATTGAACAAGTAATTTTCGGAATCTTGTAACTTTTATTGAAGTGAGGAGCAGGGAACGAATTAAGATGGACTCGTTCAGTGGGTCATGAATGAATTGGAATTAAATCACTTTTGTGAGTTTGGTGTCGCGGTAAAAGGTTTCTGAGCCCTGAACTTTACTCCAAATTTAAGTTTTCTATTGTGCTCGACGTTCCTTTTGACTCTTTTCTTATTAGCTAGGCTTTGAGAGAATAAAAAAACCTCCACTTATAAGTAAGCCAAGAATAATTGTGTACGAACATTTTCTTCGACAAAATGTAATATTATTCGTTGACAAACTTTGAGATGTCTTTGAATATATTACTGAATTCTGTATTTTTATTTTAGTCTTAGTAAATTTCTGTTTTTTTAGTATGAAGAATTGTTTTCCCGTGTGCTCTTGTTGAACGAGTGAACAATTCTTTAGAGCACCCTGCACTACAACGATCATTAAAACAATGTGGTTTTTTTTTCTAGACATGTTCTCAAAGGTGCTTTGATATAGTATGAAGCCTTGTTAATCTAGTTTTAATAAAAGACTTCTGATTTTTTTATGTGATACGAAAATAATACTAGATGTGTTCTATTTTTAGAGAAATCCTTTCACTAATAAATATGTTAAGAATATGAATAAAAAGATCAGAAAACGTAATAAATTATAATATGTGTATCTAAAAATAACCAATAATTGTTCATTGCTAACAATAATACCTTCATTATATATTTCATAAGCTAACAAAATAGTCGCTCGATGTAAAATACAGGTCAGCTGCATTCGGTTTGACTGGAAGCCGACCCCAACATATTGGGAAAAGGCTAGGCAGATGATGATGATGATTAAGCTAACAAAATAGCATGACTTTGTATTGATATAGCTACGTTTAGCTACTAACATATCGGAATAAAGTGCGTAATGGGTCATAAACAGTCCCATCTCATTACCAACATCGCAGAGATGATCCATTTCCTCCTCTTATAATTTGCAAGCAAGTACAAAACGTTTTAATACAAACCACGTTTTGTTTCATTCCTGACTCCAAGCATGGATATTAAAACAGGCTTATCAGAAGCCAGATAATTCCATTGAAAGTCCTCCTTTCAAGGGAGACATTAAAAGTCTCACAAAATGAACATTTCAACAAGGGCCGATCTTCAATTTGAGTACAACGAATAATGACCTTATTTATCCAAGTAATGTAATGTTATCAAAGAGAAAAAAAAACTATGAAAAAGCCAATTTCAAAGCAAGAGCTTATTGAAACTCTCTGTAAAATGGTAATGGAGGGAAACGTTGAAACGGCGCCCAAAGTCGTTGCTTCTGCCTCATTGGATTTTAAACTTTAATATGTGTGTTTAAGGTTGTATTTTGTTTGGTGTTCTGTAATGCAGTGCGTACGGTTAGTGCTTCGATATTAACGGTATTTTTCAAATGGAAGTTTTCAAAGTTAAAGTACCTATCTTTGGAAGTTTGGCAACGCATTCGCTGTAGTATCGAGGTTTTAGATGACTTTATGTCGCGACCAAGTGAACAATGGTCCCTCGGCTCCTGAAAACTTTAATAGTTTGCTATTTTAATGCCATGAAAAGTGAATCATAAACACGAAGGAGTCGTAGTTTCTTTTCCTCAGATATATAACCTGGCGAAGCGGTTGTAGAGCTTTTAACACCCAGAGAGCACTCTGAAATAAGTCCATTCTGAATAAACCATTTTATATTTGTAGAATGTAGAGGCATAAACACTTCTCCAAGATTTCCAGGATTTTTCAGTTGAATATTTCTATGGTAAATAGGGTTAGCGGGAATAATTCAAGGGGCGGGCTTTTGAATCCGCTACCTGTCAGTAATAATCAACACTTTAGGCGTTGGATCTGGAAGCATAGCGTTACTTGTTACGACTAGAATATTACATTAAATTTTAATTATTACATTTATAACGTTTGTTTCAAAAGCTATTGGGTTAATTACTGGGTCGGGAATATTGTTTTAAAATCTTTCTAACACTAACATTTAAAACATCATCATAAACTTTACCTATATTAGCTTCTCATAAACTTTAATAAACACACAATAAAAAAGAATATTAGAGGAAAATTAAAGGGGAGGATTTTATTCTTATAATTATGGTAGATCGTAACGAATGGATAATACGTTAATCAGTCCAACATTGCTATTTTTTGCCTAGCTTGCTAGAAAAAAAAAACAAAAAAAAGAACCTACGTTTTTCAAACTTACAAATTCGTATATTAAATTAAAATCACGTAAATTAAATTAAACTATTGTGAATTAAATTAAAAATTCGTAAATTAAATTTAAAATTCGTAAATTAAATTTAAAAAATTGCCAATGAAATTAAAAAATCGTAACAGCAGCAGACTTCTTAAAGTACGGCGGGACGAGTTGAACAAATCCATTGAATCAATCTGGAAGTCATGGGGAGAAGCCTTTTCCCAGCAGTGCGATGACGCAGACTAGGAGTATCAGTAACTGCAGCTAACAAAGACAATGATACTGATAATTTATCAACCTATAACTTCAACCATCTTTTACTACTCAAAAGACGATAGTCAATCCGCAGTAAATATCTTTCCGCAATCCATCAATCCATCAGAATCACCAATAAATAAACATAAACACAAGATATTTAATATCCATTAAAATTAACGATGAGTTTCATAGGAAGACGTATTGGAACCGTGTCAGTGCATTAAATCTTGCAACATTTCCTTTAAAACAATAGCGCGATTCGGGTCAGAGATTTTTTTGTATCGGTTAAATTGTTCTGTAGTTATAATAATTGAATTAGTTAGGTGTCACGATATGATTTGTTGGAGGGACAAGATAAGTTAATTGGGCGTGTCCAATGTTGATTGCCGTGTCGTTTTGGTGAACAAGAATATAATTGGAATCATAATCAAATTCTTGGGGAACGTCATAAAGGTAACTAGACTCGCTATTCGTAGACGAAGTATTTTTGTGGGATTACATAAGGTTTTAAAAGGTCATCATCTTCTCAATTTGTTTGGGGTCGGTGCAGCATGCCTTCTTCTTCCATATTTTTCTATTACTCGTCATCTCATCAGACACGTTCTTTCTTGCCATATTATCCTTCACATAGTCCATACATCGTTACTGTGGTCTTATACCCATCCAAATTCATACTCAAAACTTTCCTAATGACATGTTTGTTTGTTTAATAAGGTCACGTTGTTTAATTTATTTCTTTCTTGCCTTCTTGGTATTGAATCCACGACCCACAGATAACCTCCGGTTTTCTTAGAACTAGATACAAAAGCACCTAGGTACTGATATAAAGCGTGGAAATTCTTAGCGCTGTTTTTGTAGCAAACCTGGGGGCACGGTAGTGTCCCCGCCAAGACGAGCCAAGCGAAGCGCAAGGGCACTACCCACCTTTTCTCGAAGCGCTTCGTCGTTTTTTTTAAACCCTTATAACTTGGGTTTGGATTATACTTGATAAACAAAATTATCGGGATATGTTGTCAATAGCGGACTTATTAAACTTACGTTACCACAAGAACAGAAAAGTAATGTGGATAAATTTTTCACCTTACGCCCATGTGAATGTAGCGAAATGGCCAAGCCACATATTTTGACTATAGTGTAGAGTTTGTGAAGTTAGACCTTGTAGAGTTAGAAGCTTGGCTCTACATGAGATCTGATAACTTTTTGACAGTGCGAGTCATTACGGTCTCGTCTTGGCAACATTTTACATGAAAATGTTTTTGGTGGGATAAGTAACAATTACTGCAAACACGATCACCTGAGTTTGACACAAGTCATACTGAAATTCATTAAAGTGTTCTCTAAAAAACAACAAAGCACTAAAGAACTCTAGTTATAATATAAAATAAGTGTTAAAAAAATCCTTTGTACAATTTGATCTCACTTCATTTTTTCGTCAATATTCAGCGCTCAAAGCTTAAATTACTTCAAACATAATAAATGTGACACAAAGCGATGCAATAACGAAACAAGAGACCAAAAGTGAAACAACCAATATCTCGTTGAAACGATCAGATAAATACTGAAGCTACAAAAAGTTATTCAATCTAACACACACGTTCGTAACGGAATGTGCAAGTTTTGTGGCAAATGCTTCCCAATTGAACGGCATGCTTCCAAGGAGAAAATTATTTTGTAGACCGTCTCTAATTTGTTTCCTAGGAAAAGAGACTGGAGATGAGGGAGTTAGTAAGCCGGGATTGTGTGGAAAATTGAGATCGTCGTCATAAATAGACTATATATGCTTTGAATCGATGGAGTGTGAAAAATAGGAGATTTTTCTACAGTAAAAAAACACCTAGTTTTAACAAACTAGAATATTTTCTTACTAACTTAACATAGTAGGGTAGCTTAGCCGGTTTGCCGGCCACCTCTGGTTTTCGGACAGTACGTTATTTTATTAATAAAATAAGGACACTTTACCCTACCCATTTAAAAAAACAACGGCTACTTAATGTATTGGTATAAACCCTACAACTTTTGAATTTTGTAGCATTATTATTTTAGAAACTAGTCTGCGACTTTAATATCATGGAGGGAAATCGTCACAAAGTCATACGTTCGCTTAAGTGGCCGAAAACCGGCTAAGTTACCCTATACACCCACATTTCGTCAGTTATGTATAAGACCCATAATAATATACTAGGAGGGGAGTCTATTAGTATCAATCCAACACAAATCCAGACTTCAGGCTCCTACTGAGAAATTATCGACAGACAAAATTCTACACTTTGCCCGAAGTGCGCTTGGAGCTAACCGCAATTATTTTTTCTTTGTAATATTTCTTCTAAACGTTTAACATTTACCTACCATTGTTTTTAAAGATCTCTGTTTTCCTATGCATAACTGTCTGGTATGTTTTCTGTTTCCTAGATTTATGAAAGACATCACAGCACACAATATCGTCAGAACGTCTGCCTGTCTAAGCCGAGCTCGTTTACAATTTAACAAGAGCGTCTTGTTCAGAAAATGTTGGCAAGTCTCATAGAAACGTTGTCGACCTAAAAATCTCTCAAGTCTCGTCCGAGCCAATTATTGTTAAAACGTCTTCAAGAAATGTGTGGCTTTAGTCTTCTCCACTTTAATTTAAGGTCAAAATAAAATGTAATACAATTAAGGATGAGAAATTGGGGAGATATGTTTATACAAGCGGGAATTTTTATTTATAAACTTCAAGTAAATTATAATTGTATGTTATATCATTTTGTGGTTGACGGCAGTCGGCGAAGATAAGTCTCAGTTTCTTTATTAATGTAGGCACTTAGAAATTGCCTAGCAACAAGGGTTGTTTAGTCAAACTACCTAAAAATAATAACCCTTAGACAGGCTTCAAGAAGTTTTAACATATTTTTCTTTAATAAAATATGCAAAGGCCAAGTCTTTTATGCTTCAAAACCAGGACTGTATCCTAAAACAAAGGCCCCAAAATAAACCTAAGCACAAAATTATGTCTACAAGCTGGAGGCCTTTCAAAATATGACAAATGCGCGACTAACTCGCTATTATGTAAGGAGCCTAATCTTTAAGGGATAAGGAACAAGGCAAATTGGATTTGGCTGACATTGACATTATTAATTAAGGCTCCTGGGGCTTGATATCCTCAAATCCTTACCGACTGTTTCGTATTTTTTCGGGTAAACTCGGAGGATTACTGCGTAAGGTAGGGATCTCCGAACCTGCGGGTTACTTGTTTATTCATATTGTGTGCCTTTGTAGGTTATATTGCGGTATTGAATAGTTATGAACTGTATCGAATTTTGATAGAATATATAACGTAATAGCTACAGTTCGTTCACAGTTATATTACCGGCTATTCTTGGCCAATATGAGGTTTGTGTAAAAAAATGTTCTACAAAGAAATCATTCATTGCCGTGATCAGAAGGCTGGCCTATTCTTTGGTCAAAGAATCAGCATTGCCATCTAACGAGGCAATGCTGCCAGCTTTCCGGACACTATTCCTGTTGACAGCGAGGTGGACGAATTTTTGACGCCTACCTCGCCGACTCATCAGCCGTGACTGTTTATATATAACTGACTGTATATAGGCAGCGATGGTATGCTCCTTGTAAAAATTTGACCAAAATGGGACGGACAAATTGTGGATACGGCTCTAGACAAGGAACGCAGTCAAATACTTTCCTAGGTATATCTGTCAGTGTCCGAAATCTGTAAGTATGGAAAAAAAAAAAAAGTCGAAGAAGAGATTATTTTAAATAAAACATTCATCCGTTTATATTTTCAAAAGATCAGAGAACCGCGAACCGGAAGACGTTGTGTTGGAAGGCCTCCCATTAGGTGGGCCGATGACCTGGTGAAGGTTGCGGGGGTCCGCTGGATGCGAGATGGAGGGACGGACTTATGGGAGAGCTATGACCAGCGGTGGACGTCTTTCGGCTGAAATGGTGATGATGAGACTCTTAGAACTTTTTTCATTCAAAAAGCAGTCATTTTATATTCTACCTGCACGGTAGATAAATAATTGCAGAAAACAAATTGCAACAAATAAAACTTGCCATTTTTATCCGCGAAGCTCGTGATAGTACGAATTACGAACCCAAGACCTAGGATGTTCCGGAAAGTTCTTTACGAGTAGCACTTTGCACTTGTCGACTTGCTAACTTCCTTTAAAGAACTTGTCTCTGGGTTTAATATGTAAAATGTCAAGGCGGGCAGATTAGCAACGTTATTTGACACAATGAAATTCCCCCTGAAGTTTCCGTCTTACCTTGATATAGTGATGGGAACTTCCACAAACTTTTGAAGATTTAATTTAGTGGGACTTTCTTAATGGGTTTCGTGAGAGGTTTCCTGTACTTGTTCTTGCAATCCGTGTCGGAGTTAAACTATGTATGTGTGGTACAATGTTGCTAGAGATTTATCACGTTTTACGATGTAGTCTATAAACACGCTTGATATCAACTGAGGGAAGCTTCTGTAGTAAATGGTGCTAGACACAGTAGACACTTGATTTGCTGGTTTATTTGGATTTGTGTGCGTACTGTGTAGTGTATGACTATTTGTTAGTATTTGACTTACACGTTTCAATGGATTAATTGGTTTATATTCCCTCTTTCATCTTCGCAGCCTTGTCTACTCAACATACTCTCGAGTGTCACATATCTCCATTTTCATGAGTAGCTTTTCAAACAATATAATTTTCTCCAAAAGAGAAAAGACACAATTAGCCAAACAAAATTTTCCGCTTATAAAAACATTTCCAGCCAAAGCCACTATTAAAATATTTAACCACCTTAACAACCCCATTGTGTAAAACGACCATAATTATCCAATTTCCAGAACAAAACATGGCAACAATGCGTCCATTTGAACTAATAAACCATGATAATGCCATGTTGCTGACAGACGGGGCTTACAATTTAAACCAGCTACAAAGGAAGAATGGACTGCCACCCATTTGTCTTGGGTAGGTACGTCTTAGTGACGGAGCTGATTCGATGATGCAAGGAGTATAAGTAACCGTGGGTCAGATTATTGTTGGGAGTTTGTTTTGCTTCTTTGAAGGATAAGATCCGGAATGAAATTTTTCCTGGAAAGAACTGGGGTTATTGACGTAGCTTGCAGAGTAAGCAAGCTGAAGTGGCAGTGGGCTGGCCTCGTTTGTCGCTCTATGGAACAAACAAGTCTGTAGTAGAGACCGCGTAACGTCGTAGTGTGGAATGCTGTTTATGTCTAGCAGTGGACTGCAAAAGGCGTATTAGTGTTTTCTTATTACGGTTAAATTTAGGTGTCTACGCTAATTTTACCTGTTTGATATAAAATTAGAGGAAACATGCACGATATGCCAATTTTAGCCGAAATATGCATTGCCTTCAAAAAACAGTAATAATATACAAATGCATAAGGGGTTCGATTCCCATATCGGGCGTAGTGTAATTAGTTTCTTCCATTAGTAATTTCTGGAATTAGTATTTTTTGGAAATTGGCGGTATTATACCCCTGTGCCTCAGAAAGCACGTTAAGCCATTGGTCCTGTAGTGAGAGATCGGTCGCAGATCGGAGTTAGGAAAAGTTGTGCCCGGTTGATGGCAAAAGGCTCGCTCTGTATTTGATACACGCGAAATGTGATGTAGGTACTATTGATTACATCAAGGATGATGGTGTGACATTTTATTGTTAGAAAAAGACATTTCTTCTCTCAGTCGGTTCAAAATATAGTATCGCTGAAAATATACAAAATGTGTAAAACATAGAAAATGGTACAAACGATCGCGATGTAGAAGGGTCACGTGATCTGTGTCTGCGTCTGTGAAATGTCACTCCCGGAAATTCAAATGACTCAATGTCTTTTCGTGGCGACCGGAGATTGCCATCTTATCAAAAGGGGTTTTAATAATATTGCGTGTATTTTTACATTTTGCAAAAACCCTGTGCATTGTTCAAAACCTCCTGGTGGAACGTAAACATATTTTTTTTATCAGTTAGATAAATAAACTCAAGCCTCTTTCACATGGGGTTAGGCCGAAAGGGGGTAGGTCGCCTTCAAACTCTTTTTACTTCGTAAACGTTCATACAATTGGTCGTATCTGACCATTCTGAAGAACAACACCAATAATGTGTTGTTTCTAGGGCTTCTCTCGGTTTTCCACTCAATCTGCCTTAAAATGTCAAATTCATGTTTGTGGTACATGAGAAAAGAAATATTATTTGCGGTTAAGCACTATCCATTAACTAAATAATTAAGAGGTATTGATACTGTTAGCCTACGTCATCCCACAGCTGGGAAAAGAGGTGAAACACATTATTTTAACTAACAGTTAAATGAGCCGGAAATCCGAGGAGGCAAAACAGGTCAATTAACTATAGAAATAATTGTTGCTATGACCAATTGACCATTTACGCCAACAAACAATGGTAAAATTAACAAAACGAGTTAATTGAAATAGATTAATTGTCATCTAGGGCAAGTTACTGTTGAAATAGCTACCTCCTGTTAAATCGGAGGCTGGAATAGTATCTATTTGAATCTGAAATAGGTTGAACATCTATTCTGTACTTCTCAATGAATAAATCTACGCCGATTGGGTTACGCTCTAAGAAACCGTTATTTCTTCCCCAAACAGAATTTTCATTGATTTTGATTGGTATTGAGTTACAGTAATTTGAAGACAGGAATAAACCCAAGGCTATGTTTATAGGTATACTACTGGATTTTCCTATAATTATCATAATATTATATATTTTAGTATAATAATTTGTGTACAAACACTTGATTTTTTATATATTTAAAAATCATGTGTGTGTTGTGTAAGCTAATCTTAAAAACCAACCAATCAATTTAGATGAAATTTTGTGATTGTGTATGGTTGGTTGCAGCTGGAAAAATAAGATAGTTATGGAACCGATAAGTAGTGCTGTGCAAAAGCAAGGTATGTGTATTCAATTTACTTCCATATTAAATTCATTTCAATCTTCTGGGTACGCTCGTTCCATCATAGACCTCATCCATCGCTTTCCATCAGGCGGCAGATCGAAATCAAAAGCAGACCGATTTTGTAAAAAATAAAAACTTTAAATCTTTTCAATAACAGCAAAAAAAAAATCTTGAAAAAGGTGTAGCGGCACTACAAAACAGTTACTACGCTACATGGAACAAAAAGTACTACAGCGCCATCTATGACACAGATGATGAACTAACTGCGAAACACGTCAGAATTTCTACATCGCGCAAGCAGAGTTATCCGCGACTTAAGACTATATAGGAGAACCCGACGACAACTTTCGAGCAGTGGCCCATCAGACATAACACCCGTCTGGTCGGAGGATCCTTCCTTTTCTACGGGGGATGACGAGCTTTACACCCTGTTCTTCATAACCGCAAAAAGGTATTTTCTACTTTAGTCTGCCTATCTTAATAGTTAGTTTTAGTATATGAAACACGTGAAATTCTATCCACAGTCAGAAAATAAATCTTGAGCATAAGAAAGTAAAAATATCCCAACTTATCATCATCTCAGATATTAGCTATTCAAGGTGAAGCCATACATATCGGAGTCCAGAGAACATTTGCATACGTACTAGCATTTGATAAATATTTCATGTGTTATTCAAATTGGCAACTCGCAATTCTTTGAGACTAGCCGTAATACATCAAAATGTTTTATATGCTTGTTTATCAGATTTTTTAGGGTTCCATTAATTAAGTTATATTTTTTCTTCCTGGACACTGTTACCTATTTTGCTTAGCGCGTGGACAAACATAATAATAAATATTGCGAGGGTGACTCGGGCAGTCGTGCATACAGCAGCCCCTTGGCTGGATTTGACCTCCTTACGAATATGTTGCCCTGGTACCTACATCTACTCACCGTTTTTGGTCACAGTTGATATTTCTTACAAGAGGTATTAAAACGTTAATAATCACTTAACACCATACTTGTAATCCTCAAAGTAAACCCAAACGCAAGTTGTTTAAGTCCCATGTAATGAATAGGGTGCGAACCTATTACAATCACCGGGCACCGGGCTCCGTGCTACTGAGGAATTCTAGATGAAAAACTCAATAACACTTTTCGCCACCTGGGAATCGAAACCAGGACCTACTCAACAGTAGCGTTTGCAGTCACTAGAACGAAGCAGAAAGATGCATCTTTTTACGAGAGATGCTCCACCTCCTATCCTGCCCTCTAAGCTCAAAAACATGCAGTCATAGCGACCTTTGCGCTGCCACCGACAAAGTGGCAAAGTTCTGGGCTAATAAAATATTAAAATTGTCGTGCCAGCAACACGAAGAAGCCGAGCGATTGTTGAGACGTCAACTGAAAGTAATCTCTATCGCAATACAATTTTATTTATCTCCAAAACTGGAATTCTAACATTATCCGGTAAACCGATTTTTCACCAAAAGCGTCTCCTTTGTTCCAGAGAAGAAATCTCATTAGAACACCATCAATCTTCTATACAAAGTCATTCGCAAGTGTTGGAGCTGTTGTGATTGCATTTTTCACGCCATTTTCTGTGAAGACTGAATAGAAATCCGAATGTTATCGGCATAAGGTGTCTTAATATTCAGGACCGGGTGCCTTGTTCACAAAGTATTGTTGGATATTTGCTTGCTTTCAAATTGTTTGAATTTACGTTTATGGATGTTAACTTTCTAGCCCCTTTTTTTTGTAAATGGGCAAGTAGAAGTGGCCTAATTGAAATAAGGTCCAATTATGATAAAATTTTCAAGTTTGAAGAAAGAAAATTCGAAGACATTTAACATCTACCAACCTTCACTGGACCCTGACCTTTTATAGAATTATTTATTACTTAGACCTTTAATTTCTTTAAAATTAATAATTATATTTATTGCTTTAAGAAAGCAAATTTCTTAGATTTTTTAAACACGAGTAAAATATTTAGTAAAAAGTAAAATGTTGTCATAAGCAGGAGCATGACAACATTTTACTTTATATTTTAACGGTAACGTTTATCTATGGAGGTCCTTTATTCACCTACTTAATTTACTCGTGAATAGGGATGATTCCTGACTAAAACAATGATTCTGTTTAGTCCGTCAATTAGATTATCGAAAAATATAGGATACGTGTTTTTTGTTTTACTCGTATCAAATTAATAAAAATTGACGAAGATAAAACGCGTTAAAGAACATGACTGGGGGCTCGTGAGGTCACTTTTCAGTAAAAAATTTACTCAAATGTGACGTCACACGAGTTTTCGACGCACTGTATCGTCTTCATTTTTTGTTTACGTGAAAAAAGAAAAAATATGTGTCCAATATTTTTTTTAAATCTATCTGACGGACTAATTAGTTTTTTTTTGTTATCTACCCTATTACCTGCTTGTATAAAATTATTTTTCTGACAAAATGGATACTGTAGAGACCTCTATGGTTATTTAGGAATAAACTGGCACATTTTAAATAAATGGAGAAAATCACTAAACAGAGATATTCTTAATTGATTTATTTTATAACTAGAAAAATATCATAGGCTGCTGTGCTCTTTAAATATGATTTTAGATCAATTAACCGACTTTAACACTTTCCTTTTTTTAAGGATATAGGAACTTTACGATTGGTCAATACAAATTTCATTAAAAACGGTACAGTAGTTTGATTTTTTTTTATCATATAATACGTATTTTTTAATCACCCGAATTTTTCACTAGTCTGTTTGCCATATTTCCTGTAGGAACAAAGAATGTCAAACAGTCATAATTATTTCTCAGTTAAAAGTACCTGACAATTAAAAAGAATATAAATAATTTATTTCACTTGTCAGAAATAGTACCGACACATACATTTTGGCATGTAATGAAATGATTAATCTAGTTTCATGATGATTAATCTACAAACTAATCCTGATTTATCCGAAACCTTCCAAGTTCGTTGACAATGGGCGTACATTTAGAGAAAATCAAGAGAGCGGATTACTAATTGCTCAAATTCACGTTATTCAATGAATGAAAGGATCTCATTTGAGAATAGCTGAATTTCAGTGAGAGAATTTCCGTACTGTCGTCAGTCAAATGGTATAACTTAATATAGGAATAGTTTACATCTTTGTTACTATTCAATGCTGTCAATTTATTTCCTTGTTTAACATTATAATGATTATGGAGGAGGAGCTCGTGGCTATATAATAACAGCCGCTCGGGTCGATCTTTAGGTTAAGCCGTGCTTGCCTAGGTTGGTCTGTGGATGGGTGACCACCCTTACATACCGAGTTTCCTCCGTGCCTCTGAAAGCACGTTAAGCTGTTGGTCCCGGCTGTCATTTGAAGATCTTTGAGAGTCGTTACAGGTAGTCAGTGGCCCAAAAAGTCTGAAAACCAGTCTTACCAAGGGATATCCAGTACGAACTGGGTTGTGGAGGTCAGATAGGCAGTCAGTCGCTTCATGTAAAATTCAGGTATTCAGCTGCATCCGGTTAGACTGGAAGCCGACCCCAATAAAGTTGGGAAAAAGGTAGGCAGATGATGATGAACAATATAATAATAATTCTCATACTTTAGCTTTTTAAGTCCATTAATATTTCTCATAATTTTTCGTTCTATATTACTGTGATTTGAAGACAATATTTTTTTGTTTAATCATAAGAAATAATTGTCAAAACATTATTTTAAAAAACGATGGATTGACTGTGTGTAGGATGACATGGCTAGAAAGGAGATTACTGCTCACACCGCTAGGCTATCACTGCCCAGTCATTCATAATTCATTACTAATTTAAATTAATCCATCCAAAACCACCCAGAAAAACAGTCACTTTCAATTCAACTACAACATCCATCTATCATCAACCACGAAGAAAAACTTTATGAACCAACCCAAATGCTCACAATGAGCTGTGACCCCACTGCCCTAAAACGGGGCGCGACGGTAAACATGTCATGTTTAGAATTATTTATAATATGGTCGAGTGCCAAGCCCGGCCACAATGGAGGCTCGAAACTGTTTTGCAATAGATTATAAGGCAATATAAGTCCTCTGGCAATACATATTGTTTAAGATATGCAAGTAACGTTTTAGTTCGTGTAGGAATTGGTGTAAAACATTAATCACTTCAACATAAAAATAGTCTTATCCAGATTATCACGAAAGTAGTTTTTTTTTTTGGTGATGGTGATGTTTTGAAAACACCCATATAATCCCCGAAGGGCTAGGCATAGATGTAAGTATCATGACAAGTAAGTAGCAGTACTTTAATAAAACCCCAAAAGCTTGGCTTGCTCCAACAATCTCCAACTCCAACACTTCTTCCAAGTCTTCGTTATTTAAAGGTTTTGCACAAATTGCTTTCCCTTATTGATAATCCTCAGGCACTCCACTGATATCATCACACTACTCAGCGGGCTCAGATCCAGACTCCGAATTGCTTCTGAGAAATTCCTAATGTAATAAGTCAATAACACTTAGCTCTTAAATAGAAGGCGATCAGCACACGACTTTGTAATCTGTTGTAATCCATAGAAAACAGACAACAGCAAAATATACGTCCTAGAATAGAAAGCAGAAAGAAAAAGGTCCTTATGGGAACAAAAATTCTTACTTCTGAAGCCGTAAGCAAAACAAGAGAATAAAAGAAAAATCTTAATAAATCTCAGTAAAAAAATCCCGGCACAATTAGCAAGGAATGAAAATTGTCTCATCACAACCGCGTGCTTCGAACTAATTGCAGACGTCTCTAATGAAACTGCATGGTTTGTTTCCGCCCAACTTCCCGTTCTTTTGTCGCGCACGTCCCTTTCATACTTGTGGATTTAAATATATCTGTCTCATTCTCGTCTGCTGTTTTAAACGTTTTCATTGAATTTCAATATGTTTAAAGCCCTATTATTGATGGCCTGCGTTCTTTTAAAGATTTTAACATTGTCTTTTGTGCAGAGATCTTAGTTTACTTATATTATAATTATTTTGTTCATTTGCGTGGGTATGCTAATCATTTAATGACATTATTGATATGATATAAATATCGCTGGACATTACACACAGCGCCATCTAGAGCCACACTAAGCAACGAGGCTTGTGTCGTGTGCACCAGATAGTGACATTATTGAAATGATAATCTCATCAAGCGTATATTTCATAATTGAAAACTTAACAACACCACAGTAAACAAATTCACGTGCTATCTAAACTGAGAAAACCAACACTCCATTTGCACAGCTGAGGATAATCCCCATAAGTGTGTGTTTATGTATGAACGGTCACACTTTTCCGTTATGAAGCGGGCGGCAATAATCCATAAGAACTCACATAACCTTGGCCTATCTTTACAAAACATCGCTGTATCCCATTTTCCCCAGCCTACCCTCTTACGTTAGAAAATAAGTTGACACGTTGTTTTTCTTTACAAATATTTCCTTCGGTTTTGCTAGTTGGTGATAATATCAAAAACATTGACGTTTCATATTGTAAAATAATTTCCGTGTTTTCTTTTAAAACCTGCCTACTATAAATTGTCCTATAGTTCATTTACATCTTAACGCCAAGTAATTTTAAATGGTAATACTATTCAAAATGTTTTTATATAATTAGATAAATTAGATATCGATGAAATCGGTTACCGTACCATTAAAACCCGTAACCGGTTGACTTTTATTAAAAAAAAAGCTTAGACATTTCAATCAATTTTCGGGGTTTTTTTCTTTTTTATCTTGTTTAGAGAAAAACGTGTTTTATCAGCTGAGGACCAATTCCACCAAACTCGTTTGCATAGAGCCTACCCATTTCCAAATGTTTGACAGTTTTTTCGTACAGAAACGGTTAGACATAATTTTTTTTCCACGTAAAAAAAGATTTAAATCTCCAAAAGTAACTCAAATAAAACTAAATACTAGTTGATTATAAATAGACGCAGAAATTTGTTCTCGCAAAGTTTTTTTTAGCAAGAAAAATAAAACCTTTGAAGCATATAAAGAGATGTTATCTGTCCCTTGCCTCATTAGGAAAAAAAACTACAAAAGAAAATAACTGAACGAATGCACGTATCCTATAAATTATGTATATTTGTTCATAACTTCAGAGGAAAAATGTGTATGTTATTATGGACAAGAATGAAAAAGGAATTTTTCTAAAAAAATGTGGGTAACTTGTTGTTTTCCTGTACATTTTTAAAAAGATGTTACATTTTGTTTGTGTATTAAAATATAATTGAGAATACAAAATGCTTCTCGTTACGTAATAAGTAATACCAAAACAACGTGTTATTTTTAGAGGAAATTATAAGGTATATTCCTCATTTTACTCAGAATTTTAGTTCACAAATAAAACTGTAACCTTTTTACAAAACGTTGAAAGTTAATTATAGCATGTTACGTTATGCAAAACTTTTGAAAAATTGCTAGTTTGTTTTGTGCTAAGCTCTCTAGCAGATTTTTGTTCAAAATGAAAACCTAATCAAACTAAAACAGCGAAAGACACGGTTTTATTTTTAGACTGTTAAATACAGAATGTTAAAGGCATGTTTTTAATTGAATCCCAAATAATTCCCTTTTATATTAACTTAATATTATTAATGCACACTTGAATAATTATTCCTGATAAGTATACTCGTAACAGAAATGCGCCTCTACCCTTATTGGTGACATAATAGCGTATTACATCATTATAGAATAGGATCCCAGTATAGAACGACCTTCACTTAGCTGGTTAATGAATGAAAAGTATTTTATATCAAATTAAATATTTCAATAAATATATTGCAAATGGTTTGACTAAAAAAATTCAGTCCAGAATATGATTAATTAACATTTTTTTTATTTTTTTTAACATTTCACTGGTTTGGTTTTTAGACAAACGTTTGCATATTCTATAGGCTTCATACTTCATATAAAATAAAAAATACTTTTTATCCATTAACCAGCTCGGTGAAGGTCGTTTTATAAAGGGATCTTAGGCTATTAGGAGATCAATAGACAAAGTATAGTTTTCATGAAATTCACACCGTATTTCATAATTTTATTGTAAAGTTTACAATGTGATGCACATTTCCACAAGATGTATCTTAAAAAACCCAAACTGAACGCAGACCTAGGCCGTATCATCACTTCACATCAGGCGAGTTGCGGCCGAACGCAAGCCTATTCAGTGTAAAAAAAAATATTATCGAAAGAATTTTTCCTTCTATTAAGGTCCAGCTAATACCTCAGGGAGAACACAAAAACAATAAATAAGACACATAAAAATATAAATTATTCCCATTGTTTAACCGAGACAAAAAGTCATTAAGAAACACGAAGTAAGAAGGAAAATATTCTGCACAAGAGAGAAAGTATTTGCCATTTAAATGGCTGCAAAACAGTGCTGCAATTAATTTACTAGTTTTTTTTTCCTCTAGAGTAATTCTCGGCTGTTTTATAGAACATACTGGGAAGCTTTATTGTGCTATCAACCATGATTTACTGCAGTGTAAAGCTAGGATGAAAATATCGGGAAAGTATACCCGTATGTGGGTCACAGGTTTTTTTTTAAATGTCTGGTAATATACAGGTTATAGAAAAAAGTAGCCATGATAGAGGGATAAGAGCTGTTTGTTACTTAATAATGATGCTGCCATCTAGCTGATTTCGGCCTCAGCGACTACTTTCGGTGGTTTTTAGGGCTCCGTACCTATAAAGGTAAAAAAGGAACCCTTATAAGATCACTTTCTTGTCCGGCTGTCCGTCTGTCACCACCGATTTTCTCAGGAATGGGTGGACCTAGCAAGTTGAATTTTATACCAGATACTAGGGTTTATAATAGTCCCTATTAGGTGTTTACAAATCAAGGACCTGAGTCAACACGACAAAAAGATATGGGCAAATTTAGATTTTCGCGAAAATTTGTAAGTACCAAAATTTACCTTAATTTTCAACTTTTTTTTATTTTTCGGACTTTTCCCTTTAATTGTCCTGTAAGACCTTGCTTTTAACCAAAATTGTCAATTCTAGGTCAACCGGAAGTACCCTATAGGTTTTGGGTCAAAAACCTATTTGGTAGTTCCCCTTTGACCTAGAATCACGAAATTTGGCAAAAAGCAAGGTCTTTCAGCATATATAAAGTAAAATCTGAAAACCGTAAATATGTAGTTTAATAACAAAAAAAAAAAGCGATTTTACTATTACAAACTTATTATTTGCGGTTGGTGCAATAGCCGTTTCTAGGGATCGAACAGCAAAGTTAAGTTTGTCCTTTAAAAGTTTGTACGGAACCCTCGGTGCGCGAGTCTGACTCGCTCTTGGTCGGTTTTTTAAGGTGATTAAGAGTTTCGGTGTGCTGCTCTTTCAAGTGCTCTAATGTGACTAGCATATTATGCAGCTTAGGCGAAAAACTCCGAGCATATATCAAATGAATTAATGGTGCCGTCGGCGGTGTGGTGGCCGAATGGTAGCCAAGGTTGGGCCAAAGAAACCAGGCCCGTCCAAAACCGCGTTGGATTGACGATGTCGGCAAAATCCTGGGAAGCAGAATAGGCGAGGCGACAAAAAAAAACTAATTAGTCCGTCAGTTAGATTTTCAAAAAATATTTGACCCGTGTTTTTTCTTTTGTTACGTAAACCAAAATTGACGAAGATATGACGCTTTTAAAATTCACAATACGTCACGCCTAGGTATAATTTTACGAGCCCCCACTCCCGAGTTTTGATGCGTTTTATCTTTGTCAATATTCATTGATTTACAAAAACAAAAAATACGTGTCCATTATTTTCTAACACTCTAACTGACGGACTAGATAGAATAGAGAATAGACAGAATTTTGATACTGTCGTCATGCCTATGCCCTCCGATGGATAAGGGACGAACAGAACAGAGAGGAATGGCAGAAGAAAAGAGAGCCCTATACCCAATAGTGGTTGATTCCGGGCTGAAATGATAATAATGTCATACTAAATAAATGTTGAAAATCAATTCATCGGTTTTTCCTAGTCGTAAAGCCGAACCAACTACGTAACTTATGATAAAGAAAACGATTCGTTCTATGATTTAGGAACAGAGCAACAGATGTATGATTAAAAAAATACTACAATATCATCCCATCCATCCATTGCCTGTATATCATCCCCTGCCAGTCATAAAAGTCAACTAAAAGGTGAAGGATATATTTCAGTTCCCATTTCAGGGTTGCCAGTCCATATACGATCAGTTATTGGATGTAAAATTATTAATATTGGATTTTTAAGAACTCTATCTATTGTACCTTAATTAGTTCTATGAAACGTATCGATAGCAGTAATTTAACCTGGGTGTGAAAAGCGACGAAGATGAAGGGGTTGACTAGGTATATCCGACCCAGTCAACCCTGAGGCTAAAGTACGGAACAAATATTTGTATGGCCTACAGGGGCCCGGGTCTAGCTGTTTGTGTATGAGTGTTTAAATGTTTGTAAATGTGCCCACGATACAGGAGAAATTCTTATTGTGGGGCAAAATTTTTTAATAAAAGAAAAAATTGTTTCATCGCTTTAGACAACGGTTTCTTGTAATTTGGGTAGCAGCCTGGTGACAAAACTCATGTCTGCTCGTTCAAACATAACTGGCGAAATGTGGGTGTATTTAATATTAAAGTTACGGCGATTACAGGATATTATGTTATGTCATTATGAATTATTTCACTAAGGGGATTACCGCTTTGACATCAAGCGACAGGCATGATGTGACCACAGAGAAACCAAATGAAAAAATCGCTACTACGTTGGCGACGGGGTTTTCACTTAAAGGAAACAAGTGGCATACGAGGGTGACAGTTGACGCACGCTGTCATTATAGCAAGTCATTAAAGCCTATCTATGTCATAAACGAGGTATAACTAGACAAATAGACGTTTAATGACATTCAATATGAGGTGATCAACTAGAATTATATTCTAGGGTTTCGCTTTCACTGCAATTATGTATGTGCATATGTATTTATTAATATAGGTATTGGTTATATACCGTCAAACATACTGTTAAAACAACACGGATCCAGGTTTCCGAAAATTTAGACCTAGTTGCGTAAAATAGTCAACAAAAAGTGATGCAAAGTAATTCCGTAAAAGATATTTGTGATACATACCTTATTTACGATCAAATGGCCTTTGCTTTTTTTGGTAATAAATCCAAGTATGAGAGAAAAGTCAACTTTGTTCTCGCTTTATTGAATACTTGGTAATGGAATCAATCATGCTAAAATCCTCAGTAATTCTAAGAATATTGAACTCAAAGCTGTTACTTAGACATAAAATAAATAGAAAAAGAAACTGATTTCTGGCTAAAAATAAGTAGTTACAGAACGTGGTCGTAAAAATGACACATGGAGCTGGTTAAGTGACAGAGACAACGCTGTACAAACGTCAAATATATAATAAAAAAATATATATATAATTAGTAATATTAGTAATAAGTAAAAGAGCTAGCTTTTCACGATGTTTTCCTTCATCAGTGACGTCCAAAATAAACTTAGAAAGTAAATAAGAATGAAAAAGTCAAAAAAAGAATGAAAAACTTTTTCATTCTTTTATACTTGTCTGGATTGTTTGAACTGAAAACGTCAATCTACCTTATGCAAGCGTGGTGAACTCTGGTGATCAATGCTCATGCATTCTCTATATGCAAAAAGAGGCATTCGCTATATACCGGGACGATAATTTATAGCTTGGTATTATTACGTAGATATATTTTAAATTAACACGAGGAAAGACAACAGGATGGTTACCTGTAACCACAAAACTAGTCCTCATCCCCGTTTACCAAGGTTTTATGAAGATATCGTAAAAACCAGTCTAGATTGCCTAAAGTTTCTGGGGCACAAAATTCCGAGGATGGTAATCTAGAAAAATATGAAAGACTTTTATGTCGAGTATCTAGTTTAATAGCGTTTTAAATTTTGTCGTTAAACTGGCAAATACAGAAATACAGAGTTGCGTAAATTCCTTTGAGAAACACCAGAAGAATGGCCAAGAAAAATAATTAAAATGAACAAAAAATCCAAGATTGTCTGGAATAGTTAAGGTAACAGAATTGTTTTTTTTTAAAGATATCTGAATCTAGATACACTTTGAATTTATCTGTGTCAAAACTGTTGCTTTGGTTTTTCTAATAAACACAAGTTCAAAATTAAAACGCTTGGACTTAATTATTTTACTTGACACAATTTTCTAACAAATATAACACGCCAAGTAATCAGATAAATTAATAAGGAAACTCGTTTACTCTTCGAAAAATAAGCTCTAAAGATACACTTCGTTGCCAAAGAATCTTTCAAACTTTTACTCCGAAAAAATCAAACGTCAAGGATTTATTTTTAAGCAAAAAATCGGGAGGCACGTTTCTTAATCTTTGGTAATTAGCGAGAAAATTTTTCATCCAACTTTCCGGTCCGTTGAAAAGTATTAATCAAAATGCCGAACGATCTGAAACGTAGTAAATCAACATAAGCGAAAAATCTTTAATGAGAAGCAACGAACGCAAAATTATCGGGGCCCGGCCACGCGGCTCGAATACCTAAACCTTAATTATGCCTTTTTTAACACAGATTCATTAAATCACCTTTAGACGTTGACACGTGTTCCAAGGCAGAAAAGTTGTTTCCTATCGTTTTTTTTTTCTTTGTGCGCCATTTGTCTGAATCAGCGTTTAGATAACAATGGATACCTACTTTTAAAGTTTTACATGAATGTAATGTATGAATAATAACCTTTTAATTTAGGTAAGGTATATTATTAAGGTTATATGGTACTTCACATTATTATATAGTTTCATTTAATATAATTAAGACCTTTATTTTTAAAATATGCTACTCGTATGCTGACTAGTTATTCCGGTAAATTCAAAATTTACACATAAATCACGGAATCTCTGAAAAAAAACACGGTATTAAAAGCTTCAGTTTATTTTTGTGAGATCTCTGATGAAAGTACCTGGTATTGTATTGTATATCGGGCTGGTGTCCGCAGCTCCACGTCAAAGTGTGTATTTGCGTTAAGTACCTGGTATTACCCTGTATACTTTAAGATATAGATTTTGCTTTTTTTTAAGATTTTGTTAAATTTCCAAAAATGTAGGTAACAACCTGCAAAAAAATGGGCCTCTGACTAGGCTTTACATGCCGTCAAGAAATATCTCTCATGCATGCTGGTTTCCTCACGCATATAGTTAGTAACTAATGTATATATTGTATGTATGTATAAATGACTTGCCCACAAAGAGATTGTGAGTTGGCTCATTTTGACAAAACTAATTCTATTATTTCCTAGCTACCCATGACGTCGCAGAACATAAATAGACACACTCACTTCAAGACATCCTGGTTTATTTCAATACCTAAAGTCGATCAACGCCTACCAACAATTAATGCTCCCAAAATAATTAAGCCAGTATTAATTAGACATCCTAGACCAAACTACCTACTAGAGCGTCGTTAAGACTCTAGTTTATCACAAAATAGGTTTACACAGAAGGTAAGAGAGAATCCATCTGTCTGTCAGATGGCAATCGCTTTACAAAAATATAGGGATTAAGCTTTTTGTTAGCTTAAAATCTTAATTCAATACAATGGGAAAGTTTCGTGATATTCACTATTTTAACTAAATGGAATTGGAAAAAAGATTAAAAAACTAGAAAATTGGTGAAAATGTTCTTGAAACCCAACAATAAATGATTGAGAAATGGGTTCCTGAAGTCGAACTAAATAAATGAAATATAAAATTGACATAACACACTATATTGGACGATTTTCCATCAAATCTGTCTGATGTTAGTGCTCAAAATATAAAAGGATTTTAACTTTTGTTTACGCCCGTACCAACGCGTTCATGTGTCTGATTTCGCTCGGTGTATGAAACCGACCTTCTGAACCTAAATAATATATCGTGGTTCTGTGTTTATGGCGGCTTCTGACATCAAAGCTATGTTATTATGTTAACAGCGTGAGGTCAATGCTTGAGCAAATGTTTGTAGTCCCTGTCTAAGGGCATATTGAGGTTGCTAATGAACGGCGGGTGAGATGTTGGTGCAACGTCCACAGTGCTATGTACCCCTGGTACTGTGTGTGCAAGCTTTGATATAATTAAATCAGTTTTTCATTAAGGAAAAACTTTTAGAGTTCATCGCTGGTGTTATGCCGGTATCAGATACTTCAATAGAGTGAACGGTTCACTCAAGTGACTATTCATATTTATTTCATCCTATCATTACATTTATAAAATTACATAGAAAAGAACGTTCAGTTCCTAGATCATTATTGATCATTCCGTAGGCGTGTGCAAGATGTCAACAGTCGAAATCCAATTTCGTTGGATCGGTTCAATTTTGAATTTATTTTTCACTTTTGATTTATTTTGTGCTCCGATTTTTACTTATAGTGAAAAATGCCTAATGAAAAACATACATGAAGCTTCAGATATCGCGATTAGATAGAACCTGTCTGACCAAGTAATAGATTTTGAATCAGTATTCATTTTGATCATTGGAAGATCGTCGTTATCAGTTGACTACAAAGATCAAGGGACGTCAATCAAAATTGTACACGATTGTTTGGCTCTCAGAAAAGTGATTTCGTCCGGTAAGGGATCTGATTCACGCATTCTTCGTCTCAAGGTCGTCACTCTAGGTCTGTGGCTTACTTATTAGTGTTATCGGATCCTTTTCATAGCTTCACTTGCTATGATTAGGTCTATTTCATGTCCTATTGCCTAAGCTATATAGAATAGTCTAATTATTAGGGTTCCTTACTCAAAGTGTAAAAACGGGACCCTATTACTCAGACCCCACTGTCCGTCTCTCTGTCACCAAGCTGTATCTCATGAACTGTGATAGCTAGACAGTTGTTTTCACAGATGATGTATTTCTGTTGCCGCTCAACCAATCAACCAGTTATAAAAATAAATGAAATATGAATAATATTTTATATTATTATTATCAGCCATTTGTGTCCCACTGCAGGGCAAAGGCCTCCCTTCCCTCCTTCCACTTATCCCTATCCAGTGCTGTTAAAAACAAACACAACCAACCAACAAACTCAACTGCTATAGTTGAGTTTGTCCCGCCATCTCCTTCTGGGCCTGCCACGTTGCCGTTTGCTGCTGTTTAGGACCCATTTTGTGGTAGCTTTAGCCCATAGCTCCTCCGACATGCGGCAGATGTAGCCAGCCCAGTTCCATTTGAGCTTGGCAGCCGTGTGACCTACATCGGCAATTTGAGTTTTGGAACGCAGTATCGAGTTCCTTACACTATCAGTAAGTTTCACTCCAAGGATACTGCGCTCCATTGCTCGCTGACAAACCCCAAGTGTGGACTTTTGACGGTTGGTTAATGACCATGTCTGCGTTCCATAGATGAGGGTAGGAAGAATGCTCATGTCCATGAGTTTTCTCTTCAGTGAGAGGAGAGTTCCCTTCATTATTTGCTTCATCGACCAATAGCTCTTCCAGGCGTTTTCGGTGCGTCGAGCAATTTTTTTATCGTGTCTTGCCTGGAAGGAGACTATTTGGCCGAGGTATATATACTCATGGACATATTCAATCCTCACACCCCCAACTCCTATGTTGCGCTTGGTGCTGTTGGTCATCAACTTGGTCTTTACCATATTCATCGCAAGTCCAACCTCGAGGCTGGCACTGCTCAGTTGGTCGAGCATTAAGCCTAACTCAGCTGCCGTGGAGGGAAAAGAACAATATCGTCGGCGAAGCGAAGATTTATTAATCTTCTATCGCCCACGATGATGCCCTTGTCCCTCCAATTGCTATTTAGTTTTTTAAAGACTTCTTCAAGCGTGGCTGTGAAGTTCTTTGGAGAAAGTGGGTCGCCCTGTTTAACCCCTTTTTGGATAAGGAATGATGGGCCCGTGTTGTTTATTTTTATGGCTGCTGTGCTATTTTGGAATATTTTTTTTTAAGTTAGTTAATGTATGTAGGTTCAATGTCTTGATTTTGAAGAGATTCAGATATGGCGGTGTGCTTTAAACTATCAAATGCTTTAGAGTAGTCTACGAATGCAAGATATAAGGGTTGGTTGAATTTCAAATGTTTTTCTATAACCTAGTTAAGGGACTGTAGATGGTCGGTAGTGGAGAGGCGTAATCCGGCTTGTTCGGGAGGTTGATGCTGATCTATATTATTATTTTCATATTTATATTATAAAAAAAAAATAAAAAAAAATTATATTACCTATAAAAAATTAAATGTTAATAGTGACAAAACTTAATGTCTTAATTGCCAAGAGCCTCGATCAATACCTGAGGAGGCTCTCGTTAGGCAGCTGGATCAAGGGCTTGATTCATAAAGCGGTACTCCTGGACACGGCTTGTATTGCTCATTGGGCTACAATTTTATATTTTAAATGTTTTTTATATTTAAAAAAATAATATTTAGAAATGTAATTAATTTGTACAGTAATTAATAGCGGAAAAAAATTAAATGTTAATATTATAAAAAATAAAATACTATTAATATAGACAGACAGACGGACAGTGGAGTGTTAGTAATAGGGTCCCGTTTTTACCCTTTGGGTATGGGACCCTAAAAAGCAATGCCTGACTGACTCTCGTTAACTCTCGTACGTCTTTAAATAGGCAGGTATTTGGCCTACGAAATATCAAAGACGCAATAATAATGAAATTTAGCAACAGTACTAGTTAAAAAATACTAGTTTTATAAATATGCCAAACAATTTTTGTCCAAAAATAAAACAAATTACCTTTACCACATCATATTTTAAACAATAATTTACGATATGACCCGCCACAAGCACGACTTAAAATAAACTTTCTCTAATAAACCTGCTATTTTCGGCTGTGAAAGAGATGTCGTTAATTTCATAGAGAATTTAGTTTCATAAAGCACACAGAGGGGCTGGATCAGAACAAATTATGAACAACTTATTAACTCTGCAATAGTTTTTGATGGCAGCCTGCGGGTAGGTGGAACTTTGCGATGCGTTATCAAAGTTGTGTGAAATGTTTTAATTTCTGCGCGTTTTTTAGTCAGTTTCGGAAATCAGCCAGAGTAATGGCCGCGAGTTAGGAGTCGTAGGACGTGTATTCGAAGAATTTGAATGAGAAATATTTCATTACAACTGGTTTCAAAATGGTGAAGGAAAACTTCTTTGGGAAACCGACATGTCCTAAAAACAAAAATTTGAAAACATGTGATATTCACCAACCGTGTGGTGGATTACGGTCTGTGCCCCAGCAGTGGGAGCCTTCTAAACCGATTACGCTTATGTTTATGAAAGTTAATTAGGTTTTGTCTTTGACGAGTTGACTTTGAGCTTCTGCTTATAATTATTATTTGTTTGTTTGCTCATTAATTCTTGAAAGGCGAGCAGACATGTTGTTTTACTTGTTAATGCTTAATTTGGGCTTGTTAAGACGATTGTAAATTTAGACTTCTGCCTCTGAAAAGATCAGCTATTGTTTCTGTAAACTGGAATATTGAAATAACATCATTAGCAAGAAATTTCACTTCTCCTGGTAAAGCTGATATCAGACGCATCATACGAGTGAACGTATTTTTTTGTTTTTTTCCATGTTTATACAAAACGTTAAAATTACAAATAAAAGAGAACGAGTGAATAAAGTTACCAAATGTTTAAATTCAACATCAACAGGATTTAGTTAATCTTATTTTCTTATTAGTTTTTTTAACGTCTAAGGTCTAGCCAACGTTTCACTTCAAATTTTTTCGAATGAAAGAAATAAATCAACCAAAAGTGCAGCGTCTGTCACAGGTTAAGCAACTCCACATTAAAAATATAAACAACAACAACGAACAATTTAATTCCGAACATGCATTAAAAAAATTCGCTGTCATGGTGTGAGTGACTTCACAGGTTTTCATAGCAAAAAATATAGCAAAGGTAAATCAGACACACGCAAATAAGTCCTTAGTATTCATAATAATAAAAAGCTGACAAAAAATATTCTGCTCCACATTCGCTGAACTTTTGTATTTTGTGTCATATTTTTACGATGAAATAATTTTTGCCCGACCCGACGTAACATTCATAGGAGATTTTTTTTTAGAGCAGTTTTTTCTTTGGGGAAGCGTTTTTATAAAATAAGTATTTTTATAGGTAAAGGTTTTATTTAGGACAAAAAGCAATTAATACACTTCATAATCTCATGGCAACTTGGGACCGTAATATATTGGTGGAACTGTAACGTATCAAACTTGGGAATTATAGCAATTGCTTTTTGATTGTCATTGAGATAAGGTATCAAATTTTTAGTTTTTTTTAATATATATTTGCATTGAAGTATCACTTTTGTTGAATCTACTTCATTGCTGAAAAAATTATGTACAATTCTATACGTTTTCAGTCTTAAGAAATCCTATATTGATAAATTATTTAGTAGAAATAAATACTGACAACGTATTTCAACTTTCAACACAAGTGACAACATAAACTTACCTACCTGTTATAATTAAATCAGTGGCATCTCTGAAATTAATGTAAACTATAAAAAACTAACTTTAAAACCAAAGTAATTGGACGTTTTTATGACGTGATTGTAAAAGATTGGATGTTCTTATTTGAACATATATGTACTCATAAAAATCATTATTTATCTACGTTATTATAAGCCCAGTTTAAACTACTACCAGTTAATAGGCTAGTTTCCACTATCAATAAATTGCAAATCTATTTAGTCCGTCAGTTAGAGCATTGAAAAATAATGGACACGTATTTTTACACGACTGCCCAAAAAAGGAGTGTTATGTTTTCAGGGTTCATGTATGTATGTATGAATCAGTTGATGATTGTGTTTGTGAGTTTCTTTATTCCACCATAACTTCTGAACCAATGTACGTGGTATCTTTAAAATCCTTGTGTTACCTCAGGTAACATAGGCTAGTGAAAAAAAAACTGCTGCATTATGGGTAACAAATTAAAGGGCTCATCATGAGGATTTTAAAATGGTATATCATGACCATATTTTAATTTAAAAAAATATGATATTTATTTAGGTATCTATAACTACAAGAGATGCGCGGATGACTAGGGTAGGTTTGTGAACTTTAAAGTGATAAATGTACACCAAAATAAATAAAATGCCAAATTCTCCATCTTAATACAATCGTAACTAAAAAGTGTAAAATAAAAATAAAAAAACACGAATGCGTAAAAATAACTAACAACTTCGAAATAAAACTAAAAAGAAAGAAACAAGTTCAATAATAAATTCTAATATGGAACATATTGACTGCAACAAACTTATTGGATGTAATGATTTTAGTAGTCTCTGTCTCTGACAAAGATAAAACGCATCAAAACTTGGGAGGCTCGTGACGTCAGAACGCATTAAAAATTATACCACGGCGCGGCGGCGTGACGTATTGAGAATTTTAAAAGCGTCGTATCTTCGTTAATTTTGGTTTACGTAACAAAAGAAAAAATACGGATCGAATAGTTTTTGATAATCTAACTGACGGACTAATTTGATTTTTCCAGTACACAAGCCCATTCATGCAGGAGGTAACATTATTATAATAACCAACCACCAAGTTCATTATTACCAATTTGTTGTTGTCGCCTTCAGTTTAACCGGATGTAGCTGCCTGTGTGATCTGTGTGTGCCTAAACTTTTACATTTTAGATTGTTTTATACAAATTCATATTCTGTTCATTTTCTAATTTGGTGCATATCTACGACACTGTGTAACAAGCCACTATGCAATTCCCCATGCAGTATATTAAACTCCACATCGCTCAGAAACCAGAAGTTTCTTCCGCATCCAACGGTAAACTGACGAATAGGTATCCGAAAGAAAATTCATCACAGCAAGGTTGTCCATTTTTGGCCCTACTGGAACCAGACGATCGTTCCACCGAGCCGTCTATCAACGTCAACCCACTTTGTGTATTTTAAACTAAACCATGTCATGGTAGCACTTGATTCTTGTTTTGTTATTTTTGCAGTGTCGGTTATGGGGTTCCGTAGCCGAATGACAAATCCTAAACTGTACTTTTTGACAATACAAAATTGACGATGAAAATTGGAGAGATGATGTATTGCGTGCTCCGATATACACGACCGCGAAATAGTGAAGTGAAATTACGAGAAATATAATTAGGGGTGTACTCCCAATACATGTACATATAATTCAATAGATGACGATGTTTCTAGTGACATAATCAGTAGTTGATATAATCAATACTTACTGTGCGATTCTGCAATATTCATCCCGACTACAACAGAACCTTCACTAGCCGTGGTCCGAAACGCATTTGGTCGGATTTTTGTACACTATGTCGTATTTTAGCTTTGTTTTGAACGGATTGAGTGCATTGTCACTCGGGGACTGGTCAAAATGCATGACTGTGATTTTTGTGGTTTATTTACGTGGTGTAAGTGAGTGTGTTTGTGGATGGTACACCATCATACGTAAACTCACAAGTGTTGCCATTTCAAAAATCGTAAAACTACACACATCAAAAGTATCTAGGGATCAACATATATTTTTGCAATAACTTTTCTCCTGATTGATATTAATTAAAATTTTCTTTAAGGATTCATCAAATAAAGTGTTTTCGTTTGTCACAGTAACGATAAACCAAGTCACCTTTGCATTAATAAAGAAATTTGCCATTTTCCTAATAAAGGGATTTTTGACATTTGAACCACTAACATTAAAGTTCGAAAAAAAGACTGAAATAACAGTTTTCTTTAAAATTTTATTGGGTAACTTAAACAATTAATAATCCGTGTTTCTACCGCGAACACTAACAACACAAGAACATCGGTTTGGCATACTCAAAATGAGTTCATCCAAATCACGCTGTGGAATGGCCGCCCATGTTCGTTGCAACAACAAAAAAAGGTCTTCTTGCGACTGGATACCCTCCATATTCGGCAGAGCTCTTCTCTGTAGCATATCCCATGCATGCTCAATCGGGTTCAAGTCTGGCGACTGAGCAGGCCAGGGCAGGACATTGATGTTAGCTGCGGCGAGAGTCTGTCTTACAACTCTTGCGGTGTGCGGTCGTGCATTATCATGCATTAACTGAAATAAGGGACCGATTTGCACTTGTAGAGGAACGATGACGTCTGATACAATCGTCTCAGCATAAATTTGAGCGTTGAGGTTGCCTCTGATCCAAATCAACTCAGTTCTTCCGGCGATCCAAATACCCGCCCATACCATGATGGTTCCACCACTATAAGGATGGACTTCCTGGCAGGATTTTAATCGCTGTTGGCGTCCAGGGGTTCTCCAGTGTCGTATACGTCTTGTATCCGGTCTCATACCAAAACGAGACTCATCAGAAAAGCACACGAAACGCCATTGTTCTTCTGCCCAATTTCTGTGTTCAAGAGCCCATTGATATCGAATCCTACGATTGTGCATTGCTATAGGTGGTACCCGTAGCGGTCTTCGGGAATGAAGGTTCACTTCATGCAAGCGGTTTTTGACTGTTTGGTCGCTAATTAAGTTCCCTGAAGAGTGATGAAGCCTCACGGCTAACATCATGGCGGTTATTGTTGGAGCTCTTCGAGTTAAGATTTGAATGTATCGGTCTTGTCTCCGTGTGGTGCAGCGATACCGTCCTCCATGGCGCTCAGCCACGGTACCAGTGCTTCGGTAACGTGTCCAAAGTCGACTGATAACACTCTGACTTGTATTCAGAGCTAAAGCTACAGTACGTTGCCGGGAACCAGCTTCTATCATTCCCACGGCTCTGAGCATTTCTTCCCTGCTTAAATGACGTCGCCGCTCCATAATAACGTTGGTTTTAATCAGTAGTAGGGAAACAGTAGCACTAATAATGTCTTCAATGCGTTGTATGTTTTTATAGGGAAAATATTGACAGCTTATTTTCATCTTTTACTCGAATTTGATTGAGAGTTCCTGATTCAAATTATGAAATGCACCAAAAAGGATCCATATAAATTTATAAAATCATAAATTTATTACAAAGCCACATCTCAATCTCAAGAAATCCGCATAAAAATGCTTGATCCCTAGACATTTTTGATGTGTGTATAATCAAGTTTGGCAACAGTGTTAGGATTTTCATATTTTTGATGTCCTTCTTCGGAATTCTGAAAGAGAAAATTAGGAATTAATATGACAATTTATAGTTAAATTATGTATTATGGAAAACAACATACTTTTGAGTCGTAATTCTTATGGTGTTACAAAATCTATACAAAAAATATAAAATAAAAACTTTACAAACTCAAACTCACAAACAAAACCAAACAAACAAACTTAAACAAACAAACTCTTGTCAAACTTGATGCGCTTCAAACAATCATTCACCAGTGAGTTTCCACAGTCATGCCATAATACCTTTGCAAAGCAGGGACCGGTCGCCAGTTATTTTAATGTTCAGCGATTTTGTCAAAACATTATGTTTAGCGACTAAGTAGATATTTTCTTTGTTTATTTGTTTCCTTATGAAACAAAATTGATTCAATTTCGACGAAATTAAATCAAAACCCGTCATCCATGTGTCTATCGTAACAAAGTGAGCTATTCTCATGTTCTTTGAAGCACATAATGCGTGACGTATTTGATCTGAAACGTAATTATACTCACAATACAAGCTTGAGTGCAAATCGATAAGTGGTCGAAATACAGAGAATCAGAATGTTGTTGAGTACCACAAAGCCTTCGAAGAGTTTGACCCGTTATTATACAGAGTGTTCCGTTGAGACGGTTCACTCGAATGTATTGGAGGTAGAAAACTTCTAAGAAATCATGATTATTTATGCTACACGATTTGAGTCAAACCTACTCAATTTTTCGTACAAACGACACCTAAATATTGAAATTCTATCTTTAATATACCTATAGATACTAAGTTGGGCCTTAACTGTACCATTATCTTTTTACGCATCATCATCATCATCATCATCATCAGCCTATAATGCTCCCACTGCTGGGACACGGCCTCCTCTCAATGAGAGGGAATGGGCTATAAATCCACCACGCGGGCCCAGTGCGGGTTGGTACTGGTCTTTTTACGCAAACTAACTTAAATTGGTAACTAATTTCATATTCTAGCATCCGGTTTAATACTTAGGTATGGTTTTTTTTTTCATATTGGGCTAGGTTAAAAAATCATAATTATCTTTAAAATTAACTCAGTTAAGACGTTCAAAAGCACCAAGCACACAGCCAAATAAAAATCAACTCACGTAAATATTTTCCCGATTTTCCTACAACTGACGTGAAATTGATACCCCGACGTTTTCTTTCATCATTTCAGTATGGAAATAAATCTCTTGTGTGTTTAATATACATAATCGTTTGTTCTCATTTCCGTCAGTCTAATACGGTTCAGAATAATAGACGTTATACCCCTGATTGTGATATATGAAATGTGCTAACCGTTTCTTAAAGACTCGGATTTCAGACGTCTTCGCTCGTTAGATGCTTTAAAGAAAGCTATTTGTAAAACGATTAGTGTTGTTTGTTTGTACATTATTTTTAATTTGTCGTCGAAGTTCTTTTTTTGAAGAGGTGCTGTTTTGTTTTTAAATTAGGTCAACTTTTGTTTACATTTTGTTACCTAATAAAATTATGACGCAAAGACGCGTTTTGGATGTGAAATAATTATGAACACCAGTCCTATATAAATACCGGCTCCCAGTTTTAAACTGATACTTTCAAGTTTCTTGATATTAAATTTTCTGCCCAATTTAGATTTAAAAACAAACGAAATGATTACAAACACGATAAAATTAAGTCAGGTGTTAAAGTACTAAGTAGCTAGGTGCGTACATAGTTTTGGAAAATTCAGTGTCAGTGTCCTGGGTTAAATGCCAAACCTCAAGACTAATAAGTAGAATAGTACCTACTAGTACTATCTTCATTATCTGCCTACCTTACCCAACTATGTTGGGGTCGGCTTCCAGTCTAACCGGATACAGCAGCAGCTGAATACCAGTATTTTACATAGAGCGACTGCCTATCTGACCTCCACAACACAGTTAGTACTGTGTAACACGACTAACTGAAACTGACTAACTGTAACGACTGTCAAAGATCTACAAATGATCTTCTAGTACCTACTAGTCCTAGAGTAATCCTAAAGACCTGTATGTTGAATATAAATCGCACTTGAATAAGAACGAGAACCGTAATAACGGCTCCCTTTGTCGAGTCCCAACTTATGCAGAATCATATGCTACTGAAACCCTACCATTCATCCCGAGTCCCAAATCCGCAGAAGAAATATTTATTTACCAATAATACTGCCATCCGTCTATCGAAAAACTATAAAAAAAAGATATTTCTTCGTGGAGCAATATCTTCTACAATACCTAGTAATTTCATTTTCAATATTGTATATGAGATTATTTCCTGTATAGAGATAGGTGGGTAGTTGAAGCCTTTTATTTACTATACACATAAGAATGAAAATAGGCTTTTATATACTACGTCAGCCGCAACATCCCATCAAAGCTTGTCCATTATTTTTATTCGAAAACCCCACGGGAGGACAAAACCATTTTTCGATAAATTGAATTCCCTTGTCTCTTGTAAATTCATTCATCGTGTGGTCACCGTTTGTGCTGGCATGGTTGATAGTGGCATGCTGTATAACTAAGGCTATTTCGTGATGCAGTTTGTGACCGCAGTTTTGTTCAACATCGAGTGAAAATTGTTTTCAACCGACTTCCAAAAATAGGGGTTCTCAATCCGACTGTTTTTTTTTTTTGTGTTTCTAACCTCAGAACTTTCGACTGGGTCAACCGATGTTGATGATTATTTTTTTATTTGAAAGCTTTTTGAGTGGTCCCATTTAAATTTTGTAAACATCTGATGCTGATCTTCGGAGATATCAATGGAACTCTTCAATAATAGACGGCAAATCTGCCGTGATTGCTGCAATCGCTTGGATGTTTATTGTTTATACAACATCATGACGTAACGTCACGCCTGTATGCTCTGAGGGGGTACGCAGATGTGTATAATACACCCAGATTTCGACATTTAGGTATGTTAAGTTGGCGCGTTCGTGTTCCGCGCGCGCCTCAAAGAGATGTCAGCAAAAGGAAGGGATCCGCAAGGTCTGATGCCTGCTGGGGCTGCGGGACTGTTCGAAAAAGATACTGCGGCCCAGGAACACAAAGGGCAAAAAGGCAAAGGGCAAAGAAACATGGATGGGCTTTGGTCAGTAAAAGTCTGATAGTCCCTTCCGCTCCGCCCAGAGCGGGAATTTGATGATTTCCCATCCGAAAAAAAAGGTATGTTAAGTTCCATATATTGGAGATACGCCTATTACCATGACATGTATTGTTAACAACGTCAAATAAATTCACGGCAAATATTTGTTTGGGAATAACTAAAAATGGAAAAATAAAATTTTGAAAAAAATAAAACGGTACGTATACCTAAGGTTTATTTTTTCAAGATCATGAGAACTTAGGTATACTGTCACTTACGGGATATCCTTCCGTAATTATCAATTATTTTGAACGATATTTCGATACTTCGACTGTTGTTTGTAACAGCGCGCAGCGTCAAAATATCGGGAGCCATGATCGCGGGATGACTAAAGAATGCGGGTGGAATTTGAGGTCTCAAAATATTTGATAATCACGGAAGATATCCCGTAGGTGAAAGTATAAGTTTAGTTTTAAAGCTTGAAGAAGTGCTTAAGATCACGTGATTTATTTAATTTATTATCCACGCCTATATGAGCTCTGTTTAATTCACTTAGCACCTAAACGTTAAGGGTTATAAGAGATATACGTGAGTACCATCGTCAAAGCAAAACGGAACACGTAGGCACACATCACATGCCAATAACTTCGATCAACTATACACACGAGCAAATCGAATCTCACACAACTGACACTTGACTCAAAGTTCGCACGTTAACGCATATGAATACCTTACGAATATGCTACACACAACGGTCAAATGCAACTACGTGACGAAAAAGTACTAAGGCACTAATGCTACCCTTTAAACGGGCCTCGTTTCCACTGAAGTGCTAGTAAGTTCATGGGACGCAACCGTGCGAAGAGTCCGGTGACTTGCAATTGCCGTTGTAGTATGATACGCATGCGAATATCTTACGAATATGTAATACACAACAGTCAAATGCACGTATACGTGACGGAAAAGTCCTCAGGCACTGATGCTAGGCTTTAAAAGGATCTCGTTTCCACTGAAGTGCTAGTAAGTTGATGAGACGCATCCGTGCGAATAGTGACGGTCTCGGACGATCGCGTCCGGTGACGTGCGAATGCCGTTCTAGTGTGATAATATCTGACGCGCCAGTGGAGTTAGATCCGTGCTTTAAGTGTGAAGATGTAAATAAATGCTTCATTATGTTAGCTTGGAATTAAATGCCACCTGAGCTGTGTGCCTGCTTACGCGTATAATCAGTATGCTATTAATAACGGATCTTTGATCCAATTCATTAGACAATTAATTATAATACATGTGGAGGTTCCTGTTTTGTGTTAAATCGTGTTCACACGCACAAATTTTGCAAAACAAAGAAAAGCGACAGTTAAAAAGTTAAATCATTTCAAAATTGAAGTATCTGATGTCTTCTTAACGGGGAAATTAAATCATACTATTTATAACTGAATAATCTGTCAAGTAGTTTTTTTCATAATTTCTCAAAAGTACATTGAATAATTTTACTGATTTTTGACTCTCAATATTTCGTTACGAATTAATTGCCGCTGTTGAATTCTCAAGTTCCAATAAAATTAACATTGGAAAATTGTAGATTTTATTTATAAATTACAGTGCCTTTTAGTTTTCACGAGTTTAACTTTGGCTCGTAATATAATCCCACACTGCCTCACAATGTACCTACCTAATCAAGATAAAAGACAAAACCACCCTTACTTTGTAAATCAAATAACTAGTAACTACGAACTGCTGTTCATACAGAATAATGTAGATATTATTCTTTTTTTATTTAAACCTTCGCCGTCAGACACACCAACTCACGCATCAATATTTCCTATCTTTACATTCGTACATATAAATAAAATTGAAGTGCGTACTACTAACTCTTATAATGACTTAAATAATGAACTCTTTTTTATCAATACTTTTTTAAAACAAATATTAAAAAAAACAACTTTGTCGGGATTTTCACTGGCAGATAACTGATGTTATAAAGAGAAAATTGGGCTACTTTAATATTAGAAAAAGGATTAGGGGTCCGTGCCTAAAAATTAAAACCCATAAAAGAAGTTATATTTTGGTTGGTAAGGTTGCTGGCAACACTAGTTCTAAATATTTCAAGAAAAGTGTTTATTCCTATGTAACATACTAGCGGACGTCACGCGGTTTCACCCGCGTAGTTCCCGTTTCCGTGGGAGTACGGGGATAAAATGTAACCTATGTTACTCAAGGTGAATGTAGCTTTCTAATGGTTAAAGAATTTTAATTGAAATCGGTGCAGTAGTTTTTGAGTTTATTCATTACAAACATACACACAAAAATACAAATCTTTCCTCTTTCTAATATTAGTGTAGATGTACCAGTAACTTAATAAATTACTGAGGGGGTTAAACCTATCGGCGGCGGCGACCTCTAGCGTCCGTACGCGAGAGGTCGCCGCCGCCGATAGGTTTCCGGTTTCCGGGTTTAGCTCCGGACTATGGATTGAACCAGGGCCGTCCCTGGTTCAATCCATAGTCCGGAGCTAGACGGGATGGGATGCCGTCACCTCCTTCTGTGAAGCAGTCATGCTAGAGAAGGAGGTGACGGAACGTGAGAGGGAGAGAACCTCACGTCCTGGCCGCCGCGGGAGACGCTCCGGGCGTCGGCGGCCACGTGGTGGCCCACGGCCACCGTAGGCGTGGGCCTGTGGACGGTGAGCTATAGGCTAGTTTGCCGTCCGTCCGTCTTATGACGACAGGCCGTGTCGACGGCGCGTTCGTGTCCCATGCACGCGCACCTCAAAGAGATTTCAGCAAAGCTAAGGGGTCCGCAAGGGCCGATGCCTGCCGGTGCTGCGGGACTGTTCGAAAGAGATACCGTGGCCAGGGAACACAAAGGGCGATGAAGGAACATGAATGGGTTTTAGTCAGTAATAGTCTGACACTCCCTCCTGCTCCGCCCAGAGCGGGAGGAGTCATTTCATGATTTTCTACAATACCTACAACTAAAACAAAATCTCCAGACAACTAACGATCTCTATTTGACTTAGTTCTCAACACAAATAGCACACTACATGTCCTGAAAAAGTCCTGAAAACTTCATAAGTACTTGCATATATTGAAATTGTATAAGGTAACATAAGTGCCCGAAACCCTTTTTCAAAGAAACCGAATAAAAGAATGGTTAAAACGTTGAAGACCGACAAAGGAACATTCAACTGAATTTATACAGAGTTACTAGTACCCTCTCATTTAGTTTTGGTGCACCTCAGGATCCGTCGGCATTCTTGTGTCAAGATGAGTCTTGCATTTTGTATGACAATATTAAATTCCAAGAGTGCTTTACCTATTGTTTCTGAGGGTTAGGCCAATCTTACATAAAATTAAATAGAGGTATATTTTGTTTGTATGTAGGGGGTAATCTTCGGAACGAATGATCCAACTCGAAAAATATTTTCATTAATAGAAAGGCACATTATTCGTGGATGCTATAAATTATTTTTAAATCATGCACACTTTTTTCGAACGAAGTCGCGGGTGAAATGCTAGTAAAGCCGAAAAATTTGTTTGGTTGAACGCGCTAATCTCAAAAACTACTGGTTCGAATTATTTATTTATTTCTTAATATAGGTTCACAAACAGCTTCTGTGTACAGCATTTAGGTATACATAGGTTTTACAATCTTGTACTTACACAGTCGCCAATTACAGGTTAACCAGCATTAACAAAACTAAGGCTTAAGTTCACCGAAAAGATAACAGTCTGATTATCTAAAAACAGCTGTTTAAAACACATTTTCATGTTCACCAAAGCAAATCAACCGATTAAAGACGCTAATCAACTGTTTTCTCTAATGCACCTCGGAGAGGTTGTTAAAGTCCCGGTTAGTAGTTAATCGGTGTATTTTGACGTTTGTAAACTGCAAATATAACAAATTTTAAGGTTACATCCAGATATTATTGTGAGAATTTAACATGCAGTCTGCTTTGAATTATATTTTGGAAGAAGATGACGTTTTCACCGAGTTTGAAACCGTTGAAAGACTTTTGCGAACTCCTCGTTTGTATTCCACCAGACGACACTACTTCACACTAAACTAGCGACAATTTCCTTTTTGTCATGCGTAAAATTTGCATTGCGCTTCTTATCCATTGTATTTCATTTAAAAACTATTACAAACGAAAATAAACAAAACATAAACAACATATAATTTGATGGTTAGAGAACTGTCATCTCAGGTATAATCTTGTATTAAGCCTCCTCTACACGTCTGCAGATGCGACCGAAAACCTTTGATCTGTGCCAAAAAACCGACAACAATCGGATTCGAGGCGGACGCGTCTGCGGACGTTAAATACCAACAACCGATGCACAAATTACCCCTTCTATACGTCGGCGGACGCATCCGAAGACGACGTAGTGCAGATGCATCTGCCGACGTGTAGAGGAGGCTTTATTATATGGTGTTTTATCTATGGGTATAACGCAACCATTTTAATATGTTTCACATTTGTACGGTTTTTACGTGTTAAGTTACCCACCTAATTTGACTGTATTATAATCATTCGGTCTTTCATTCCTAAAAAGCTCGTTTACATAACCGAGCTAGAATAAGTTGTGATGAACACCAAAATTCCCACCTCATGTTTAAACAACTGTTTACGTTTAGCGGGCCGATTACGAAACAGTCGGTTATTTTACTGTTGGTGAACATGGCCCTAAATGAGAGAAAAATAAAAATTTTAGTGTTACATAGTACATTTATCGAGGAACGCTATAACATCGCGCTACGACCAATAGGAGCCGACCATCAACGATAAATGTTGCAAAACGGAGAAAATAGTATTTTTATAATATTTCACGCGGACGAATGTCGCGGGTAATAGCTAGTCTTACATAAAACAACTCCATTTACAATTCTTTTCTTTAATTTCTTGAAGAGTCTTGTGTCTCTTGAGAGTGCTGAATAATATTTTTGTTTGACAAAAAAGTCTGGATATAAATTCTTGCGAGTACAGTGTTTTGTATTTTTTAAGGAATGTTTCTCTGACAAAATCGTGTATTGAGAGTTTTTCACTGAAATTGTTTCATCTGACTTTTCTTTTTTAATTTTTTTATTACAAAAATGTAGCTGAGGTGTACTATTAGGTACCTACACAACTGCCTAAACTCTCGGGAAATAGAGGTGTATGTTAAGTTAAAAAGTATCTTTCAATAATCCTCCCACCAGCGGAATTGTGTCATTTTTTACTCTCATATCGTGTAAACCGCGTATGCTCGCGACATATTTGCATGTAATTGACACGTTATATAAATACACTTGAGTATCGCAAACTACATGAGTTATAGCTATATAAAATTTACAGTGAATTGCAGAATAGATAAGAAAAGTATTAAACAAAAATCAAGATATATACGATTATAATTTGATACCCAAAAAATAATGTAGAACTTTAAAAACAGTGATTAAAACGGATATTTTGCTAATAAAATATTAATTTGCTCAAAAAGTATTAACTAAAACTATTATTATTAGCAATTTTTTTATATCAAAATAAAGTAGATTATATTTCCTAAGATTTAAGATATCAGTTACAGTACATCAAAACAAGTAACTTCTCAAAAAACTTAACTCGCGTCAAACCGACTAACTGAACTACGTAACGGCTTTGAAAGGACAAAATTTTTATATCAACTGTGGGAAATGTTGTCCACAAGAATCGTGTGTAATAAAATAAACTATACTTCCACTAGAAACGTATTTAATACATTAGACAAAACCCGAGAACCACCAGAGAAAATTCCCTTTGTCTGACTTGTGTCCACTTGACACCTCGCTCCGCAAAATAAGGAAGGGCGTAGCATTCAGTGATGTGCCGCCACATAAACAAACAAAATAATATTAAATCAAACATCGAAGGCCGGACAAGTTCAAAGGCCGAATGCCGGAAATAATAAACTCATAACATCCCTTTGAGAAGCCAAAGTATCCTATTTACGATTTACGACATTATAACACACATAATGTTATTCACGACAAGATATCATGAAAAAATCTTGTTAACAAACACTCAACGGTATCTGGTTTCGGTGTTTACGAAAATATAATATTGATTATCGGATTTTGAGCCATATGTCTCAGGTGGTTAGAGTGGTGTTCGATTTCTTGTTTTTAGAACCCTGTAATCTGTGGAAATTCTGTAGGTAATGACTAAATATTATAACAAGATTAATTCAATCTCTTTCTTTATCGTGTGGTTAGTGCCTAACCTGGTGTCAGAGTTTTATACCGCCCCATGGGCCTCTGACTTGGCTTTACATGCCGTCGAGAAATATCTCTCAGGCATGCTGGTTTGGTTTCCACACGATGTTTTCCTTACCGAAGCAAGTGATAATTAAACAATACCATGAATACAAAAAATCAGAGGTGCGTGCGGGTTCGAACAGTCCGAGGGTCACACCATTAGGCTTAAACTCAAAGCATTTATTTCAATTATTAGACCATTACGGTACTTTTAAATGTCAAAAAAATACAAAAAGGAGCGAAGCTTCTGACAGTCACAGTCACAAAGCAAAATAACTGAGAAAGTACTGTAGTTGCCCATTCCAAAGCGTATATCTCTATGGAGAAGAATGGGCAAGAAACTTCATGGACTCCATGCTTAATCAGTGCTTAATGAAAATAAGATGAAGATTATTGTAATCCAATGATACACATACACATCGACACCTCTCTTCTCTCTTAGTAATCACTCTGAAATTCTTGACTTCGTTTCAGTTTATAAAACGGTTTTCTCCATCTGTAAGAAATTAGGTATAGACTTTTACGGTATTTTTAGCTATTATTCGACTCGACAAACGTTTTTTTAGGCTTCGACCCTTAGATAGAAGGTACGAAGAATTCCGTAAAAAAAATATATAGTATTTATTATTTTAAAAGTTTTCTTAGAACGAAATTATTATTCAAAGGTTCTTTTTGTGATACAACCCTTAATAAATGATCTCTCACTAAAATAATTTAGTCGTGACTACTCTAGTCCATTAGCAAAAATCAATTAATAATATATAATTTATAATGTGATCATTTGATAAATAATTGCTTCCCTCAGAACTATTCCTCGAATCAATAAACCAGCTCAACATTATTACAAGTCTATTGTGTACATGATTAATGCATTGCTGTATTTTTGTATCTAACAACCTTCAGCTTATTAGCGGTTATTAGGTAAAGGATATTTTTAGAGGTTACTTAGAGGTTACTTTATTTTCATATTATAAATACGAAAGTTTGTGAGTAAGGATGTATCGATGTTTGTTACTCTTTTACGCAAAAACTACTGAACGGATTTGGATGAAATTTTGCACAGAGATAGTTTATATCCTGGATAAACACATAGAATACTTTTTATTTCGGTATAGTAAGATTCTATGGGACAATTATCAAACTTCTTCTGGCAGAAGCTAATATCAATACAATCTCAGTTATAAGAGCAGTTTCAATGAGAGTAAGAGGCACGCGAAAACATGTCAGGGCCTTTCAATGTGAAGATGGAGCAGGAATACTTTAGTGACAGCTTGATCTCGTGAATCAGAAATATTTCTATATTTATGTGTGCAATGTACGTAACACTGTTGTTTCTACACAATACTTTTTATTTACATTAAGGCGCCTCCCCGAGCAAATGACCTTGAACGAGCAGTTTTTTGGAGCCTACTCCTCTTTATCCAAAAGAAATACCAACTAATAAAAAATACATTAAATTACTACATATTCTTGACTCCAAAATTGTCATTTCTTTTTTTTTTTAAGTAGCTTAATGTTTAATAAATCCCCTCACAACGAAACCACAGAAATGAGAAATAATGATTTATAAAATGCTACTCCTCGTAAAGTAACCATTATTTTGATTTGCTACTTATACTAATGGATAGACAATTTAATAATAAACATAATTGTCGTTTTATTTTTTCCAAAAGACGTACATTTGATTTTATAAAGAATAAAAACCACTCATTTCGCACTATTCGGCCTGCAGTGACTGACGTCACAATCACTTTGTAGTGCAAGCTGATTAGAACTTTATTCTAACAGTATTTCAAACGAAGTTTGAACCACCACAAATAGAGTTGCTAATTTTGCTCGGGGAACCGCCTTAGAGGTATTTCAATAGTTTAAAATATAATAATAACATTTACAACTACTCGTGGTTTGTTTGTTCCTATAACAATAATTTCAATAGCACACTAAAAATCCAGTATAAATTTAAGGCTATGGAATGTAAATCTCAATTCACTAGCATATCAGAAAATGTGAATTTACGGCTTTGGTTTCAATATCCGTGAATCAAGGTCTTTCATATTAAGATATATGGGAATAGCTGGATGAGTCATCGTAGATCAATCTATGTGAGTTGGAATGGAAGCTAGTTCTGTGCCAAAATTTCTGGGAAACGATTTAAACTTGGTTACTTTAGACTAGGTTTCGGTCGGCGAATTGGGTCATGCATGAAAACTGTACACGGTAGATAGAGAAAGATGAATATGAGATTTTGGCCTCTTCACCTCGTTACAGGACCAATTTTTTTTGTCTTATTTTTTAAATTTTCTAACGTGTGCGTTTTTATATAATTTTGTTTTATTGTTAATTTAACAGTTTTTTTTTGTTTTGTCCTGTGCGAGAGAAATAAATGCTTTCTTTCTTATTTTGGTATTTTCGGTGTAGAACATAACATCATACCTGTAAACCTTGAAGGGTACAGTGGATTTAATTGTGGTGCCTGTACCATTGGTACATGAGAAATTCATCATGGACAAACCCAATAACACTATGTTCTACCTGAAATATCATACTTTTTATCCTGGTAATACGTAATCGTGAGATTATTTTCCAATTAAGTTTAATTGAAGCCGCGAGCAAATACTGGTATTACTTAAGGATTTACTTCACAAAGCTGAACAAAAACAAATAAATTCTTTGAAATTACCTGCCAGATAGGTTTCGTGAAGTTTACCCAAAGGCATGAGATACCGTAGCCCCAGAACAAAAAGGGCGATGAAGGAACATGGATGGGTTTTAGTCAGTAAAAGTCTGACACTCCCTCCTGCTCCGCCCAGAGCGGGAGAAGTCATTTGATGATTTCCCATCCGAAAAAAAAAAAAAAAAAAAAGGTCATACAGGCATTAGTATTCTACCGAAATTAACTTAAGACGGGTACATCAACTTGTATTAAATTCCTTAAAACTTATAAAGCCCGGGCACAAGCTGATGGACTAGATAATAAAATGCCTACTAAATAAATTTCGCCAGTACTTACCTATATCATAGTCTTATTTATGTGGCATATCTGTAGCGGTTTCTTAGTAAATTAATCCTATGTACTAATTGGAATCGGGCCAGGACCGTGTCTCTAATGATGGGCTAAAGCGTCTAATTTATTACTGTTAGACAAGGCTTTATCACATCACTAATTTGTACTGCCTTTCTTGCTTCACTGTGAACACGGCTAACTTTATTATACAAGACGTAACTATGCATGTTTATCAGTCTGTATGCCTGTTGGTTTGTTATCCATTTACGCGAAAAACGCTTAATTCGTCCATTCTCATGGAATTTGGGAGATAGATAGTCTGGCTTCTGGAAAAGCATGAAAGCTACTTTTCATCCTGGTTAGAATAACGTGTATTTCAAATTATAAAAAAAAGATAACTATATAATGGATTGTGTATGGAGGCGTAAAACAAACAGTTTAAATAAATAAATAAATACTTTATTGCACCAAAAGCCACCTTAATTAATACAATGTTGATAAAACTAAGAAAAATGTAAGGTCTTAATTATTGTGACCTAATAATAATACTAGGTCACAATAATTTAGATAACTGTGGCTCCTAAGTTAAGTGTAGTCCTACTAAGCCTGTGTTTGGTATTTGAGTAGCTCAATGTAAAAAATGTCATACGTCCGTAAAATAATTATCAGTATCCAAATAAATACATCATTAACAATGTCATAATTTTTCATTACCATTCCACATTACCATCAAATAATCAGTTCTCATTCCAAAATATTCTTTTATTTGGATCAAAAAGAAGTAGCCAACCATCGATTCAATGCTCCACCCAGCCAAATATTTCAGCGATGTTCCGACACAAGTACGCAAAGTCAGTATTATTGAAATTCACATTCTATCACATGAAATATATTTCGTGCTCCATAACACTCGTTATTACCTAGAAGAGGTCGCCTTGTCTGAAATTGTTATAAATGATTTCACTCCCGTCGCATTCAGAAATATTACCTTTTATTATGGTTAATAAAAATTTATTACCACTGACAACACTATGGGTATTGTCTTTTGGAACTTTGCATGGATTTTATTGACTTAGAGATTGGGGAAAATTGGGTTTTGTGACTAATGTTGTTTGTGTCATTTTATTTGTTTATCTTTTGGAGCGTTCTCTATAATTATACCAACTATACTGTCACTGTGTTGTATCATCATTCTTCTGCCTTATCTTAATTGATTTGGGGTCGGCGCATTATGTTTTCGTCTTCCATACTTCTCTATTACTCGTCATCTCATCAAACACCTGCTTTATTGCCTTAATTATCCTTCAAACAGTTCATCTAAGTATCGTTTCTTTGGTCTTCCTCTACTGTTATACCCATCCACATTGATACTCTAAACTTTACTCATTCCTTTACATCCCATATGCCAACTATGTATCGTAATCAAATAAATTCATTTAATACATGCTCCTGTTTTAAAATCTTTGGTAGCATCGATCCTGCTACCTAAAACATTCTTCACTAACAGCAATATTATTACTAACTTAATGATCTATAAAACAGTGCTTAGCACTTAAAGCCTGCTATAATAACGTTATGGAGTCTAATACTTAGCACTCAACTTCAGCCTGCCTACTTCCGGTAATTCATGCCAAATTTGATAGATGGCGCTGATATCGTATCCTCTCCGCCATTCTCGGAACTTCACATACATTAGTGTTTTTATTACCAACATTACAGCTGCAAACGATGTTAGGCTTAAGTTATAGCAAAGTAAACTCATGGGTCTGGCTACCAGACTTTATGGTTTTGCAAGATTCCTTGAATATTCAACAAAACCATCTGCTTGGAGAGTGCAGATTGCAATGGTACCTACAACCGGAGATGAGAAAACAACTAAGTTTTTAAAAATAAATATCTAAGTTGAAACAACATTATTTTAAGTAATTTTCTTGTAGTTGGGACTGCCAGATTAACTTACTTTAGATTTGGAATTGAATGAAAACACTACTAACGAACTTCAGACTTTAATAAAATAAAATAGTGTCTGAAGTTTCAATGTGAATTTAAAATATGGAGGATTTCTGACCAGTACACAATCGGTGCCTTTGAGTTCATTGAACTCTGACGACATTTCAAAAGACACTTAAGATGGATACAATAATATAGTGTGGAATAATCACATCATATACATGCCCAGATTATATCTTTTTATTCATTGATCTGTCCAGAATGACCTATAAGGTTCTTTTTTCGGTATTTATCATAGATATCTGTTGGCTCGCTCCCAGAACACGATTCGATTACAGCGTCAGAACTTATTGGCGGGCCAACGTATTGGCTTCATTTGTAGGAATTTGGCGATTGGACACAAATTTTATGTAATCGTTCAAGTTTACTAGTTTAAAGCATTAGAGTAAGTACTTTTTAAACGATCTATCTATCATGGGGTATAGCTTTTCGCACTTAGTCCTTGAAGTGGACCATTGTGCGTGAGCAAAGCTTTTTAAACGATAATTTAGGGCCAAATTAAGTTTCATCATCATCATCATCATCACCAGCCTATTAATGTTCCCACGGCAGGGACACAGGCCTCCTCTCTATGAGAGGGAATGGGCTATAATACACCACGCGGGCCCAGTGAAGATTGGTAGATGTCACATGTCTTCAAAGTTTTGGCTCTAGAACATGCCGGTTTCCTCACGATGTTTTCCTTCACCGTTTTGAGAGCAGTGGTGATGAAATAAATTAAACAAAGTAATGCGCCGGCCTAGGTTAGAACCCACGACTTACTGTTCGTAACTCGGGGTCGCCACCACTGGGCCACTACTGCTCTTAAATCAAGTTTAAGTTAAGGAAATTCTAAAAAATGGTTTTAGTTCTTAAGTGGTAACAATAATTACATTCATTCAATACATTTTTAACCAAGCTGCAAATAAAACACTCTTTTCAAGCATTATTTTTAAACGTATTATCCATGAGAACTGATAAATACCTTACTCATTTCGAAATAAATGTAATTAGTGTCGTATTGGGCATTATTGATGTCTGATCTCTATATTATACTGAGAGAGCTTTTCGTCATCAATATTATCCCAGTCAATATTTATGAGGTAAAACTTACTCTGTTTATTATTCTTCAGTAAATATTTGATGAGATCTGTAACGAGTTTATCTTGGACAGATATCGGTACAATAATATTAAATTATTGAATTTATCAAAAAGAAAATTCTTATTGGCTGTTTTGCTAAGCCAAAATAAGTTGGGATGGCAACAGAAATAATACTAATAAGCATTAAATTAATAAAATGGTGAATAAAGATAGATGGACATGAAGAAGATCATGCCGACCCGATATGCGATCGGTTCATGTAAAATACTGGTATTCAGCTGCATCCGGTTGGATTGGAAGCCGACCTGAACATAGTTGAGAAAAGGCTAGGCAGATTATTATATCTTGCCGACCCTAAAATTTAAAACAAAAAGAGAATGACGAACATCAAATTAATCAGAAAGAAGAAGACACACTGCCAAACGTGTCAGCCGTAAACAACGTACAACAAGATCACAAGAATGCTAAATATCCTATTAATTCAACACCCTTCTTACTTCATCGCCAAGCCTACTTAGACAAAACCGACACGTAGTTTAAGATTACGTCTTAGTTAAACAGCTGAAACACGTCAAATGTATAAAGAGAAACCCGAACACCTCTAAACTGAGTGCTAGCAATGTTAAGGCTTACATACCTAATCCTTCGTGTTCTGAATCCGTTGCCAAGTGATTCAGATTACTGCCACTGAGGAACTTGTTACAGTTATTCATCTTTTATTTAACTGTTTGATAGTAACTGAGATTTTTTTAAACGTAACATAACATGTCGCCTGTAATCCCAGAAGGCAGAGGTTATCTAATAGTACACCTACACTTTGCCAGTATTTTTTTAGTCCTGAGCCTATTGTCAACCAGGCACAAATTCAAACTCCGTGGCTGCTAGTGACAAATTCGATTCAGAGAATGAGGGATTTTCTTTTTCAACTCTTCCCTAGTCGCTGGATAGATGGTGCTGAACTTGGTAAGTTACTACAAGGAACGAAACGTCGCATCATTTCACTTGGATGTAATGGATACATTCGGAAGCTATATGCAAACGAAAGTGTCAGTCAACGAGCATATGTGACGTGACGCAATGTTTTTTTTTCCAAGCGTTTTGGCTTTGGCACCTAGTAACGTTGTCAGTTCAACGCCATCTACTGAGTTCTTGGAAACTACGTTTTATTTTTAAATACTCAAAAAGAAAACCTCTCATTCCAATAACACTCTGTCCGACCCGTTAATCATACCCAGGACCTTATGCCCAACAGTCGCGCTTGCGACCACACGACCAACGACGTATGTAATCAAAAATGTAAGAAAAATAAAAAATATATGAAAAAGAAAGATAAATGTTAGAAATTATTTTATATATTAAAACCTTAGTACAGTCCATTGTCAAATTAAGCATAACTGTCAAAATCACAACGATCTTTGTCCTCGTTAAAATAAGGTTTAAATTACGTTACTGCCACTGTCGAAGGAGGTGGTAAGACTGTAAATACTTGCATATTATCCTAAATTGCAGTATGGCAATAGGCATGACGACAGTATCAAAAAATTGCAAATCTATTTAGTCCATCAGTTAGAGTATTGGAAATTATTGGACACGTATTTTTTGTTTTTGTAAATCAATGAATATTGACAAAGATAAAACGCATCAGAACTCGGGAGTGGGGGCTCGTGACGTCATAACTAGCTAAAAATTATACCTAGGCGTGACGTATTGAGAATTTTAAAAGCGTCATATCTTCGTCAGTTTTGGTTTACGTAACAAAAGAAAAAACACGGGTCAAATATTCTTTGATAATCTAACTAACGGACTAATTAGTTTTTTTTTGTCGTCTCGCCTTCAAGACAAGCTCCACCAACTTAAGATACAAATAGTTACACTGTATTATTATCATCTACTACAACAAAAGAAAAAACACGGGTCAAATATTCTTTGATAATCTAACTAACGGACTAATTAGTTTTTTTTTGTCGTCTCGCCTTCAAGACAAGCTCCACCAACTTAAGATACAAATAGTTACACTGTATTATTATCATCTACTACACGTTGCTCTATTTCGACAGAAATGGGATAATTATTAAGAAATAAATTGTATCCATGCTTTACTTACGTTTTATCATGTCTATCTCACATAATAACGTCTACTACTTTATGTGGATCTAATGAGTTGGTTTCAACAAATGGTTTATATATCGTGTACTTATACGATGTTATTTTTGTACATTGTTGTAGCGTAATTGGTTTCTTTTCATCTTTCTTTTCTTGTTGTTTGATATGAGATACGTATTCGTTTTGTTAAAAGTAATGAATACTGAAAATTTTTTTTGTCACAGAAAATATAATAATTTAAAGAAAATTTTTAATGGACGTAACTCATGCTCAGCTAATTTCATTTTTTTTTAAACAGTGAAAAGATTAACAGAATCATTTAAAATGCTTTAGTGTTCATAATCAACTGTTTATTTATAAATAGATGTCGAATAATACAAAACCAGTAAATTTACAAAAAACCTTAAGTCACTAGAAATCCACGTTCCCGGGGCAAAGGAGCAAAAGACACTTGCAGCGTTTCTGCCCTGAATTGCCAGGGCTAGCCTCTGCACCAAGAAAGAACAAGAGCGTGGGTCACCGCCTCTTTCTCTAAGTCGCCGGCCGATTTAAAATTAGTTTCTTGCTGCGTTTACATACCAGTAACATAGCATAATATCACGTCTGTTAGCCTGCTAGACATTTTTCCAGTTACATTTTAATCCCATGTATAACTGCTATTATTTTATAGGTAAACCAGATTCAATCCATTTAGATAATTCTCAAATCTCAAATTTCAACGAAAATTCTACAATAAAAGAAAATAGGATTCCAAACTAAGCCTAAATCATAATATACTAGCTACCGGTCCATTTGTAGGTTATTGGTATATTTTCGGTCCATATGCTGTAATAGCTCGGGCGTTGCCAACACTCGCGAATATCGCTCGAGTTTAGCTAGAAAGGAAATCAGTTTCTGTGATATGCTACCTAACACTTTATGTATAGTTGTAGGAGAATATTCTCGGAGTATATTCTGTAAATGATATGTGGTATAATGCTGTTCGTATGTTCAATTTTATGGACTAGTAATCCTGCTTATCTTCAAGGGTTTCATCTACTTAATAAAAACCTTAAATGTAGATACTACCTTTGTGTCTATGAGTACGATATTTTGCAGTCTTTTTTGTGCGTCTTACGAGCGTTGAGGAATGGTTTTAATTTATCGCGTAAAGGGGTAAAATAGGGGATCAATGTTTTTATGGAATCGACGGTTAATTGGCATACATCTTTTTACTGCTATCTCGAAATCAATAGAAATCATGACATTTCTAGCATTGTCGTGTCATGAATCTTCATCATTGACTTAGTTCCGAAAAATCGTTTAAGTAAACTTACTTCTTTTAGTGTTAAAAGGATGTGTCAAAAAAACAATATACAATGACAATATTTCGTTGATCTCAGTTCACTTCAAACTCGAATTTATACAATAACTAGCCTGATGCCTTTTGCCTCATGCCTCACATAAATAAGACTATGATATAGGTACTGGCGAAATTTATTTAGTAGGCATTTTATTATCTAGTCCTTCAGCTTGTGCCCTGGCTTTATAAGTTTTAAGGAATTTAATACAAGTTGACGTACGTGTTTTAAGTTAATTTCGGTAGAATACTAATGCCTGTATGAGCTTTTTTTTTTTTTTTTTTTTTCGGATGGGAAATCATCAAATGACTTCTCCCGCTCTGGGCGGAGCAGGAGGGAGTGTCAGACTTTTACTGACTAACCCATCCATGTTCCTTCATCGCCCTTTGTGTTCCGGGGTCACGGTATCTCTTTCGAACAGTCCCGCAACCCCGGACTAGCCTGATGCCTGACGCTTGACAAATTATTACTAAAACCTTCCTCTTGAATCACTCTATCTATTAAAAAAAGCGCAAAATCCGTTGCGTAGTTTTGAAGATCTAAGCATACGTAGGGACAGACCGACGCAGCGGGGGACTTTGTTTAATAATATGAAGTGATAATGATAGTGACTATCTTTAATATTTATTTATTAACATTATTCACTATAAGCAGCCATGGAGTCTGGATATGTCTGGTTGAAGGCAATGGGCAAAAAAGAACAAAACATGGGTGGGTTGACCTCTGCGTAACCCTTTGGCGAAATTAGGCGTGCTGTTATTTGTATTCTCTACTAAGTGCAGTATTACGTTAAATGTTGTATGTACTAAATTTGGAAAATATATTTTAGGTACTTGTCCTGGTAGTATAATATAACCTAGTTTTAACGCCCACAAATGTTGTTATTACGAAAGAATATAAAAGGGATTTTATTCCCAGTTATGATTGATCGGAAAACTTTCATGATTTAATATTTTTAGGTTCGTTGGTTTACGAGTATGTATTTACTCGCACAAATATGGTTTGTTTGACAGTATAACATTGCATGTGACAATTTTGATTGGATAACTTGATGTTTTGTGATCGAATAGCAGTTGGTGATAGATTCAAAACTTGTCCGAGTTCTAATATAAAAAGTTTATTTAAACTAAAACCTTATTTTGATTTCGCCAGAGTCGGGTTAAAAGGCCGAAAAGAAAAACGTGGTATGGGCATGTGGTGCGGAGGAATGAAAAATGTTGTGAGGAAAGTTTTGAGTATGAATGTGGATGGGTACACGAGTAGAGGAAGACCAAAGGAACGATGGATGGGCTGTCTCAAGGATGATATGGCTACAAAGGAGGTAACTGCTGAGTTGACAGCTAATGGAACACGGTCGACACGGTTGGTGCAGTTGCTGAGCGATTGGCTGCTGCGCTAAATGTTGCAGGTTTGATCCCCGCACGAAACAAATATTTGTCTTTTTTTTTTTTTTTTTTCGGATGGGAAATCATCAAATGACTTCTCCCGCTCTGGGCGGAGCAGGAGGGAGTGTCAGACTTTTACTGACTAAAACCCATCCATGTTCCTTCATCGCCCTTTGTGTTCCGGGGCCACGGTATCTCTTTCGAACAGTCCCGCAACCCCGGCAGGCATCGGTCCTTGCGGACCCCTTCCTTTTTGCTGACTCTCTTTGAGGCGCGCCGTCCACACCACCGTCCACAGGCCCCCGCGCCTACGGTTGCCGGGGGCCACGTGGTGGCCCCCGACGCCCGGGGCGTCTCCCGCGGCGGCCGGGACGCTGTGAGGTTCTCTCTCTCTCACGTTCCGCCACCTCCTTCTCTAGCATTACTGCTTCGCAGAAGGAGGTGACGGCGTCCCATTCCGTCTCGCTCCGGACCATGGCTTGCACCAGGGCCGGACGCGAGAGGTCGCCGCCGCCAATCGCCGCTTCGAGGACACGGCGGTGCTCCGCCCACGCGGGGCACACCTCCACCGTGTCCTCCGGTCGATCCTCGCAGTGGAAACACCCGGGCGTTTCCTCCCTCCCGATTCGGTGCAGGAACCTCCCGTAAACACCGTGTCCGGTGAGGACCTGCGTCATTTGTATGACCTACAGGTAGTTTTTTCCGGGTCTGGCTGTTTGTGTACGTGATTTGTAAATGTTTGTAAACGCACCCACGATTCAGAAGAAATTGCTAGTGAGCCAAGTTTAAAAAAAAAAAGTATGTAAGAAGAAGACAAATGCTGCGCGGACCCCAAATGCAGGTATATTGAAATACATGCATTACAATCTGATTACAATCGCATTACGCTTACAAAATCTTACATCACTATCCTTTTTTATAGTATTCCTTCAAAAACTTCCAAACGATCGGCTTAACAGCGAAAAAAAAAGATATTTCAGGTAACCTTTTCAGTTTCTAGGGATAAGAAGGATTGATAAAGGTAGCGTCAGATAAATTGATCTTCGCGGGTTAACCACGAAATCTTCAAACACTGCATACAGATCTATGAATAAAAAAGGCTTCGGGAAGTCATAAAAAATAGTCCTCCATCTCGGGGAGTCCGCCACGACAGTTTATATACACATTAAAACTATTTGCACTACTTAATGTGTAAAAATTGCAAGGCAAGTCATAGTGAGACATAACTTTTTTTGATAACACCATGTACCTATTTATTTTTACCAATGTGTCACAAATAAACAATTTGAAATTTGGATTTAGAATGGCGTCACTTATGTAACCATACATTGTCATCCAAACTAATTTAAACGTATATGTTTCAGCTCAATCGGTTGGAGATAAATGTTTTAAAATTTTGTTGCAAGATTTAACGTAAACAAACATGCAAACGTAAAGCGCTGTAGGACTGGTCCAACAGCGCTTTGTTGCTTCCACTGGAGGTATAGAAGAATAGAAGCTTTGCCTCTGTGATGGGTTACTCCGTGGTGCAACTTTGTACTTATCCGGAATCACGAAGATTATCGCAGCGCATACCTTCTCTAGTTTTACTTTAGATTCGTCATTCCAAGTCTAATAACCTCATTTCAGCTTTGATACATGGTAACCTTTATGTAACCTCTAAAAATATCTAGTTCGTCTACAAGGAACCACCAAGTAGTCCCACCGGTGGGTCTCCGAATACTGATGTGTCTCCCAAGACCTACTAGTAGGTCCTCTGAGATTTTATTGTCTTCGAAGACCCACTCCGAATCTTTACCTAATAACAGCCATTATGCTGAAGGTTGAAAGTTATCTTTTGTACCTAATATAATAATATAATACATGTGGGCTATGAGAAATAATAATATGATTATTTGCGATCTGTCGTGTTTTTCCTATAATATTTTCTTAACACCAAGTAGCTGTACCTGCTGTTTCCAATAATACGCCATGTTTGAATATTCATCCAAAGTACTTTTGTGCTCTTCTATCTTAATGTAATGTCCTGTTAAGTATTTTGTGTGTACATAAATAAATAAAACATGCATGCAAAATGCCAGCAAAATGTCCACCGATATTTATTTATTTATTTATTTAAAACACTTTAATAGCAATATCTCTTCCACGGTTCAAAATCGTATCCCACCATTTTTATTAATCATGCAATTCATTCTTTCGTTTCGTTATTTTGTCAGTACGGGTTTCACTAAAACGCGTATGAGCGCAACCATATATATGTGGCTTCCGTATTGTATATACATGTATGGTAAGTCGAAATCCGGGGATGCCTCGGGACTTATTAACGCATTCTCTGTTTCCCACTGTGATTCACTGGCGTATTTCAAACGCTTCTTTTCTGGTATGGTGCATGTGTGAGATGTAGCGGGCGCAACAGGTCTGAAAAAGTTTATTATTTATTTATTTATGTACAGATGGCAAAGCAAATAAGTAGTCATGGTCGTCAAATATAGTTGCAGTTTTTTAGAAACTATTTCACGTCTTCAGATGAAATTCAATTACATTAACAAAATTTAATATTCTATTAATTTAATTTAATTTCAATTGAAAACTTCCATCGGTTTCTAAGAAAACTTTTATTACATATTTCGAAACTCTTTTTTTTTAAGCATGGGAAGTCATCAAATGACTCCTCCCGCTCTGGACTAAAACCCATCCATGTTTCTTCATCACCCTTTGTGTTCCGGGGCAACGGTATCTCTTTCGAACAGTCCCGCAGCCCCGGCAGGCATCGGCCTTTGCGGACCCCTTATTTTGCTGACTCTATTGAGTGCGCGTGGAACACGGACGCGCCGTCGACATGGCCTGTCGTCATGAGACGGACGGACGGCGAGTTAGCCCATAGCTCTCCGTCCACAGGCCCATGCCTACGGTGGCCCCCGACGCCCAGGGTTTCTCCCGCGGCGGCCACCTCCTTCTCTAGCATGACTGCTTCGCAAAAGGAGGTGACGGCGTTCCATTCCGTCTCGCTCCGGACCATGGATTGAACCAAGGCCGGACGCGAGAGGTTGCCGCCACCGATCGCCGCTTCGAGGACACAGCGGTGCTCCGCCCAAGCGGGGCACACCTCCACAATGTGCTCCACCGCGTCCTCCGGTCGATCCTCGCAATGGTAGCACCCGGGCGTTTCCTCCTGCCCGATTCGGTGCAGGAACCTTCCTAAACAACCGTGTCCAGTGAGGACCTGCGTCAGGCGGAAGGTGAGGACACCGTGGCGTCTCTCAAGCCACTCCTCAAAGAGGGGACTTATCGCCACTATCGTGGCGTGCCCTGCACGGGGTTGCGACAGTCGCTCTCTCCATGTCGCCATTAGATCACGCCGGAAGTCTGTCCGCTGAGCTACAATTTGCCGCGGCAGCGGAGTTTCCCCCCAGCGTAGCGCCTCTGCGTGCCATTCATGCAGGCGCGCAAGGACTAAGCGCCTCCAGATCCCAAGGTGGCAACCCGGCAAGGAGGCTCTCCACCTCCCGGGAGATCGTGCGGTACCCACGGGCCAGCCTTACGGCTACCACCTTTTGGGGCGCGTTCAGGTAGTGGGCGGCTCGCCACCTTAAGGAACGCGCCCACACCGGGGCCCCGTAAATGGCCATGGACCGCACGACTCCCGCGTAGAGCCTCCGGCAGGAGGCGTTTGGACCCCCCAGGTTGGGCAGGAGCCGCCTGAAGGCAGCCCCGGTCCGTTCCAGTTTGGGGGCCAAACGTCGGAAGTGCTCCACGAAGTTCCATCGGCTGTCGAGGACGAGTCCCAGGTACTTCATTGTCGACTCGACGCCGATGGATACCCCTCCTATCGTTAGTGAGGATCAGGTGGCGCATGCTGAGGCCCATGACAGCACATGGCCTCGGACGTGTGCAATGCCACCTCGATACCCAGTTGCCAGATCCTCTCAACGACTATCGCAACACCCCGTGTCATAGTTTCAGCCGCCGCCTCGTGCGACATCCCCTGTGCCAGTACCAGCGTGTCGTCAGCGTAGCAAACTACGCTGACACCGCGAGGGAGGTCGGCTTGCAGCACCCAGTCGTACCCGATGTTCCACAAGGGCGGCCCTAGAATCAATCTCGATCGACATCTCTCGCCGGTTCTAGTCCCCGCTGCGACCGGCGTAGATGACGGCCCTGTCCGTCAGGTAGTCCCCAAACATATTTAGACCCTGGTTACTTATTTGCTTTTCCCTCTGTACACACAAAATACTTAACAGGATAACACGTAGGTTTTTTGTTTTATTTTGGATTGGTCCTTTTTTTTATTGCGTATTTTTATCAGGCTGGAATTTCTAAGCTCCGGAGTCTGAATAAGTGTGCGGTTGATGGAAATAGGCTCGCTGCCTATTACATAAGGCTTAAGCATAACTGGCGAAATGTAAATATACTGTTAAGTACACCTATGCCTAACCCTTCGGGATTACAAGGCGTGATATTATGTTATGAAACAAAAATGAATATTGGCAAGAGAGTGGAAAATGTATATTATTACCAGTATGACAAAGAGCTTGTCCGACTGTAATTGAATGTTTTGTTTATTGCATTAGTTTAATAATTCATACTATAAATTTAACAGATTTAATTGACTGGACTTGTTTTAATCAACTAATAATAATTGAATATTTCGGTTTAAAGACATTTATATTTTACTGAAATATACATATAGTTTATTAACACGCTGACGTGTTTTCAGTGTTATATTAAAAATACCTCAAATGGCATAACAAATAAATTCGAGAGCGTTTCGGAAGTGTTTACTATTCGTTGCACGTAATTAATTTTGTTGTGGGAATTAAATTGAAATAGTTCGTGGGTCGTTTATTACTTACTTTGTTTTTTGTTTTTACTTCTTTATTCTTCTTTTCCATTCTTCTTTCGAGCCTACGAAAAAATAAAATAGTTAAACTATACTGAAATATATGTCAGTGTCCAGAGTCGGCAGTAGGTCCGCTGTCCGTAACGGTTTAAGGGAATAAGCACGACAGACCAACTATTTGTGTAACTGCATAAACCACGAGCTAATCGGATACAATCAGATTGCGGAATCGAATGTGACATCTCTAATTGCAGTACAGTCGTATTCGATAACTGTAGATTAGATTGGCTTAAATAAAGCTGATCTAAGGAACCCAGTTAGTATAATTACTTTATTAGCACTCAGATGTCATAGTAATACCGAAAGTTTTGAGTATTCTTTACGTGTGGTGAGTGCCTAATCTGGTGTTAGTTTTAATACCGCCCATGGCACCTCTTGGCTTGAAACACTTGGACCAAGCATACTTAGCACACTCAGCTTGGCATTTGGGGACTTGGATAAGATAAGAGTAGATGAAGACCAAAGAAACGATAGATGGACTGTGTGTTAAGGCTAGATAGTAGGTGACTGCTAAGATGACAAGTAATAGAGAAATAGGGAAGATAAGGACTTGCTGCGCTGACCCCAAATAAATTGGTATAAGGGCAGGACAATGATGATGAAATCATAGTTACACAGATGAAGAATGAAGCTATCTTGATAAAAATTACTAAGAAGAGATATTGTATGCTTCGATAAAATAATGCATAAAATATGAGAAATAATTATATTTACCAGAATTGGATTTTTTTTATGAAACAAGGCAACTCTTGTTGTTACGAGTATGTTGCCAATATTATTAGACTAGAAAAAAATATCTGTAAAAGAATAAAGAAAGAAATAGTAGATTGTATGACAAGGGAGCAAAATAGTATTTTTACGGCGAGGGTGCTATTTTGAATCCTGAGCGTAGCGAGGGATTCAAAGTACATCGCCTGAGGGAAAAATATGTTTGCTTTCGAGTCATATTATACTCTACTTTTCATCTCGTTCTATGAGAAAATAAATAAGAGACACTTTTAAGTAATTAATGAATAAGTTTAATTTAAAAAATTACATAAATGTAAAAAAGGTCAATTACAAATTTATATTTATATCAAATACACTGGCGAAATTTTGAAAATTAATTGTCACTGTGTGTGTGTTTTATTTGGGATTGATATAGTTGTGGACTTAAATAAGTCCACAACTATAAAAAAGACACAAAATTATTAGTTTATTTGGAAAGTGATAAAATATACAGGATGACATTTTTATCACTTTCCAAATAAAAAATGGGTATAATAGGTGAACGGAGTAAAAGCAAATGGCATACTTTGTTTTTTTTTCGTATGATTTGAAATTCGATATTTTATAGTTTTTGTTCTTTTAATTTCTCTCTCTTTGTTCTAATATGAAAAGTTTACTTGAAATTTGTAGCGTTTTTTTATAATGGATCAATTCTTTTCTAAGCTGTGGAAAAAAGAAAAACAAAACTAGATATGCCATAAGCTTCTACTCCGTTCACATATACCCATTTTTTTTGGAAAGCGATAAAAAAGTAATCCGGTATTTTGAGTGTTAGTAATCTCAGTATAATTATGTAGAAGGGCGTGGCGACAATGGTGTGGGCGAGCTCTTAATTTAATATTTTCTACAATGCGGGTGCTGACCCCCGCACCGTACAGCAAACACTTACAGCCAGTCATTTATACAATTTTAGTTCGATTTCAATGAACGATTCATGTTCCAAATTCATGTCTCATTACTGCCCGCTAAAAAGTCTAGTGGAGAAAAGAGCTACTTTTCTCCCGCTTAAAGGGGAACAAAACGACACTTTTCGAATAAAAGGGATGAAAAAAAAATCTTTACCCGCTCCCGCTTATACCTTAAAACACATCCTTAACAGTGTTGCTCTGATTCTTTTTTTTATGTTCTTGTTTTAAGAATGCTTTCATGGCTTCTAAAAGACGGCGTATGATTTGTTGCCGCGAATATTCCGAATACGCGCTTTGTTGGTCCCTAAATAACTATGAAAAAAGGATTGCTTGGTACTTTCCTCTTTTAGGAAGTTAGCGTCTTGAAATAGAAAGCAATTTGAGGATGGGATGAGTAATGGTGTACGAGGTGGAGTTGAGATGTTTTTATTTTGTTGTTTAAGTAGTTTTTATTTGTTAATATTCTTCTTCCGGAAATCAAAATAATAATGCGGCTCTTTTAATTACTTGATTGTGTTGAAGACCAAATGAAGGGTTAATGTATTGACTGGAATGACCTCCCACCACCACCTTTTCGTGCTCTAAAAACAATTGGTACTTTTAGGAATAAATACAAACGTTAGTTACTCCAACAGCAAAAAGACTCGTCCGAATAACTTACCAGTGGTTCTGCACGCAGCTTGCAATGGGGTGGCTGGAGCGCTTTGCTGATGTTATAAGATGATACTTCATTTTCTAGCGTCTGGTTTGTGAATTCCCGTCACCTCGGCACCGAGATGCACTTCCTTTGCCGTTAATTAGTAACTATTTTTCTTTCACGTTGCATTTCTAGAATCTGACATTTAGCGACTACACCGTTTGTTGGTTTCTTGTTTTACCTCTATTGTCAGCCCCAGTATAATACGAGTATGTTACACTTTCCCTGCACACTATCTGTTATGAATTGATTGGTATTATTTTAACTATTTAGTAGTATTATTGTTTTGATTTCTCTTCGATGACATATTGTCCCTAACGGGCACAGAACATATATACCACAGACCACATAGAGCTTATATATACTCTCTAACAAATCACTGATTATATATTAATATGTATGTCTGCGCCCGCGTCTGTTCGTCAGTGTTGCCTGTGAAAGTCAACACAAAGTAGTGGTTACGTGGGGTGTAGATGTAATTATTATTTTCTCTATTTAATCTACCCATATTTGTTTTTTTTTTTTTGTTCACACTTTATCATCACTCTGGGCCCTATCAGAATACCAGCGCTGTGACGTTTTTTTTTTTAATGTTACAGCATCATGCTGAGATAGGGGCCTTTTGGCTTAGTACAGGACTAATTTCATTTCATGTTTTTTTTTTCTCTTTGTTTAATTTTGTTTTTATTAGTTGTACTGTTAATTTAACCATTTTAATTTGTGTTTTGTCCTGCGCGGGCTAATAAATGCTTTTTCTTTCTTTCTTTCTATTGTTTTCGGTAATTCGTGTGTTAACGTAAATAATCTTACGTTTTAAGATTAATGAAATGACCCAGCTTATGCCTGCGGCTTCGCCCGCGTCTGGTTTGGTTATTGTCACGGGATCATGCTACCGAAATAAAATGTGTAGGTAAACGTGTTAATCGAGGTTATAATCTATCTGTCTTCTATATTCAAATCCTTTAAGAAGTGCGTGAAAGAGTAGGTAACAAACATCCATCTATCCTCGCAAACTTTCGCATTCATAATATTAGTAGGATTTATGTAGGGTGTACTTACTGTATTTGTATTTATTTGACCCTCAATTCAATAATCCCTATTCAAATCCTAGCCAAACTCAAATGAATCCGGATCCTAAACACAGAATCCAACCAAAGGAAATATTCACTAGTAGATCCGACCAGTAAAATAAACAAAAACGCATTAACGGCTAATGGCAAAGGTGGCTCGCCTCAGCATGACGAACAAACAAACAATTGTGCTAGTGGTACTCTTTGTGGAGTGTTTACGACGTGTCGTTGGAACCCTTTGCCTCTTTAGTTTATTTTGATGATACTGAAGGGGATTGCGTTTGAAAGATGCGCTTTGTTCCAGGAATACTTTGGTTTGATATGTTGAGTTGGAATCTGATTTGAGGAGAGATGTTTGACTATACGTTGGTTCGGTAGGTATTGTAACAAATCTACTTGATCCTATCAAAATAAATGGATAAAAGCAGACTTGTTCAATTAAATTAATTAGGGGTGAATTTATCAATTTATATGAGATAAAAAATACAGCTAATTATAAAGAACCTACCTAGCACGCACTCTAAGGATAGAAACGTAGTAGTTTTATAGTTTACGCACTAAATTGGTGGCGAATCAGTTCAGCACTATAGGAACGGGAACAGGCGTTAGGGTAGCAGGTCAGTTATCAGGGCAACTTCAAGGATCAGCTTCAGGAAACCTCTGCTGGAAGGGCGTCGTGCAGTTCCCTGTCACGCACCAGGTGAGCTCTGTAGGAAGGCAGTGTAGATCTCAGGACCAGACGTCAGGATAGCTTTGCGAGACCAGTAGCAACTCAGGCACGAAGACAGCTTCCGAAGATCGGGAGTAGAGGCACCAGGCGGAATCTTTAGCGGAATCCCCTTGGTAATATAGAAATGTAACAGCAATAACCAAACTGTTTTCTGATGCTTCTCATATCAGATCCAATAGTAGACTGCGGTAGACGGTTTGTCAGCTCGTTTTCAAAGTAGTCTTCCTTTTTCAATTTTCAAATATTAGTTTTCTTGTGGCCATCATCTCATCTGACAAGTGTAGTCGGCCAGGACATATCCATGAGTGCGTAAAGAATTTTATAAATATAATTTAAAGTTAAGTTATTTATTAAACAATCGTAAGTATAATAAGTATAATAAAAATAATTTATATTTAATTATAAACTAAAAAGTAACCATCCATAGACTAAGCAGAAAGAGAAATAAAAAATAACTGACAGTTTGACAATTTGACGAAAGTGTCACAACATGAAAATTATGAGTTAATATTTTATTTCAGCTATTTTATGTTAATGAATCGTATTTAGATCGATTTGCTGATTGTAAACATTTATAAACAAATAAAAAGGATGATAAATAGTAATATGAATGATGAATATAAAGTGTAAGTATAGCATAAATACTATAGTAAATGAATTCGTTTAGAAAAATCAAACACGAGATAAATAGACATAGAACACATTTTTCAATACACCTATAAAACTGGTTCATAACGCACTATGATTAGATTCAACATGCAATGTATTTTACACGCGTGCTGTTTTTTAATTTTCCAACACGTGTGCGGGAATGAAAACTGCCACAGCACAATCAACTCTTCAAATATACTTTATATTTGACTACGTTAGATATGGAAACAGCAACAAAGAGACATAAAGATAGTTAAAAGAGCTGAACATGAAAACCAAAGAAATATTACTAACAACTTAAGTCAGCGACTACAACAAAAACAGTAGACGTCTTAAAATAACCAACGATACTGACAGTGAACTGAAACCAAATAAGCGTAACAAAGCAAATGCATTCAGAATCTAACTCAACAAAGCTTCGAATAAGAGCTTTTAAGCAAATGTAGACGCAAAATTTTGCTAGTCTTGCCTCGATAAAATGTTAAGAGAAAAATAAGATGGAAAATTTTCTTTTGCATTATTAAAAAATGCACCAGAAAGAGCAAAGTCATCCAAGTATAAGTTAAACAGTTTTTGTTGCGCACTCAAATTGAAAGACTTAAAGATTGTTTCCAAGAACTTTATGATAAATGGGCTTTCCATACTTTGGATGTTATTTCTCGATTATAGAGTTGAGTTTGTTTTCGAAAGTTTTGTTATAAAGAAAACAATCGACTTTGTATATAATATCCCTTTGTATATTATTTATGATAAGTATGTATTTACAAAGAAAAAGTATCTATACAGGGTGTAAACCACCTCACCACGAAGCCGTCAACCAAGCATTCTGTACATCAAATTAAGAAAATTATTGCTGGGAACGACTCTTTTTTGGGGTGGTATATCATGTTTTGTGGTAGAACTCAATATAACGCACTTAAAACATTGTGCTGATGGGTGGATTGAATAGTACGGTGGTCGTAAAGGTGTTTAAAGTAAAAATCTCACAATAAAATCCTGGAAAAAAAAAATATAGTCAAATAGTTGGAACGTTGACCTCAATATCTCCGTAACTAGAAGGTTCCCAGGTATAGTATAGAAGAAAAAAAAAATCGCAATGATGGGAAGAACAAGTGCCTTTTGGCTTCGTTAAGAGGTTTTTTACACCCTTTATAGTACCTATACCAACTATCTGGTGTCCACGACACAAGCCTTGTTGCTTAGTGTGACACTAGATAGCGGTGTCTGTAATGTCCAGCGATATTTATTTTATTCCTGGCCTTAGGGGTTCTTATATTTAAAAAAAACGCTTTCCTACAAAGGACCACGCAGATGATGAGTCTTCATCATCTGCGTGGTCCTTTTTCCCCAAATATGTTCGGGTCGGCTTACACTGTCAAAGATCTACATAGACAGCCGAGACCAAAGGCTTTACATGCTATCCGATGAAACTCAGGTTTTAATGGGTGGTAAGCGCAGCTTAACCTAAAGATCAACCGAGTGGCTGTTATATTTAGCCACAAGCTCTACTGCTTTCCTAAAATAAACTATTCAAAAAAAAAGTTGTAATAAAAAAATAAAATAATAAAACGCTCATTTCTGTAAAATTGGTGCTACAATTTATTCTAGATATTTACAAAATAACGAGTCAGTCATCAACGTGAAACAGGGCTTGTTTACTACTTCATAACAAACTGTTTACTTTAAGACTGGCTCAAATCCTTGACATTTCAAGTCCTCAGAAGCAAAATAACCTAAACCTAATTCGGGGTCCCCGTCCCAGTGTCTATTTTTGTTGAACTTAACGAGGCATGTTTACTTTAATCAAAAAACTTTAGAGAGCTTAAAAAAAGAGCATTTTCCGCATCGTCGAGAAAACTTCCTTGAAACTATATATTTGCTGCTTAACTAAACGCAAGAGGGGAACTGCCAATAACAGAACTCTTTAAGACTCAGGCTTTATTTTTGAGAGAAGATTTTATAAAATAGAGGGATATTGTTTCAATGTGAGCCTGGGGAGAATAAAACTGTAACAGTTTATTGGATTGTTTTATTTCTTGAATGGGGTTCAAATCTAGTCATTGTTTTATCTCAGTTCTATAAAGTGATAGGATTTTGTTTAATCTGTTTAACATTCCTGCTTGCTTCCAGGATTTCTGTTATGTCTAGTAGTAAAAGAATCATCAGCCTATAATGTTCCCACGGCTGGGACACGGCCTCCTCTCAATGAGAAAGAATGGACTATAATCCATCACGCGGGCCGAGTGCGGATTGGTAGATGTCACATGTCTTCGAATTTTTGGCTCTAGGACATGCCGGTTTCCTCACGATGTTTTCCTTCACCGTTATAAGAGCAGTGGTGATGAAATAAATTACACAAAGTAATGCACCTGTCTGGGTTCGAACCCAATACGACTTACTGATCGTAAGTCGGGACCGCCACCACTGGGCCACCGCTGCTCTCCTAAAAGATACATAATATTTATTTAATTGGATGATTTTTAATTAGTAGTTTCTCTTATTGTTATTTTATTTCTAGAGACCAGAGTTTTTTTTACGTGGATTGACACCAACCATTGCAAAAAATAAAGTTAAGTAGGTCTAAAAAAAGAAATTTATATAGGTCTACAAAAAAAGAAAGTTATATAGGTCTACAAAAGGAAAGTTATATAGATCTACAAAAAGTACATCGGCATCAGAAGGATCTACAAAATCCTTGTATGCCTGTTTTGCAATCATCATGTTGAAAACTCATCAAATCCTCACTTGTACAGTAAATACTTCAGCAATTTCCATCTCATTCCAACAAGCTTTGCTGATACTGCATAACGCGTTGACTATAGTCTGTCAAAAACCAACACTATGTACTACCAAGATAGTAAGGTAGTACCAAGTAGGTAAGGTTCACTGACCATCTACACACACACACACACGTTCACCCTTACCTATGCCTTTAATAAGGTTGAAAATGGTCGACCCTTAGTGAACTCGGTAGTACGTAGAGTTGTTTCCTTGTCTAAATTCATACACACATGAAACAGAAAGAGGAGCTCGTGGCTAAATCAAAACAGCCGCTTGGGTCGATCTTTAGGTTAAGCTGTGCTTGCCTAGGTTGGTCTGTGGATGGGTGATCACCCTTGTATACCGAGTTTTCTCCGTGCCTCGGAAAGCACGTTAAGCCGTTGGTCCCGGCTGTCATTTGTAGATCTTTGACTGTGACAAAAAGTCTGACAACCAGTCTTACCAAGGGTATAGTCCAGCAGCATCTGGTAAGACTGGAAGCCGACCCCAACATTGTTGGGAAAAGGCTAGGCAGATGATGATACCATGAAACAGACCCTCATATCAATCTCGTAGCGGAAAATCAAGTCCTTTGTCCATCAGTGCCTTCATCTTAAACCTAACAGCATCAAACATTTTTGGTCACCCACTCAATAAACGACCTTTGACAAGCGGCGTGTGTGAAACGGTTCTCGATGACGTCACTACCGGCCATTGTAGTTAATAGCGGGCGGTATGAACAGTTTCCGGTCGGCAGTGCGCGAGATTGCAATCAGGCGTTTGATAGACTGTCGGGCACAATATCGCTCGTAAACGCACGCTCATGGTAAGCCGTAATGAGTAGTTTAGGAAGGAATGTTTCACGTGTTCGAGTTTGGCGAAATATGCCTGTGGAACGTGTTTGTGGCTATTGACATTCTGTTGTATGTTATTGACATTCTGATTGCTTCATAGTTTGATTAATTGACACGTCATACATAACATCACGCCTGTAATCCCGAAAGGGTTAGGCAGAGGTGTACCTAATATAACACCTAGTAGTACACCCTACATTTCGCCAGTTATGTGAGTGGCGAGAGTATTGCCTTCAACCGTGGCTGCTACTAAGAAATTCTCGATGGAAAAATCCAATAACACTGCCGGATTCGGGAATCAAAACCCAGGACCATGCTGCATGCTGCTGCAGGCCGCCGCGGGAGACGCCCCGGGCGTCGGGGGCCACCACGTTACCCACGGCCACCGTAGGCGCGGGCCTGTGGACGGTGGGCTATGGGCTAGCTCGCCGTCCGTCCGTCTCATGACGACAGGCCGTGTCGACGGCGCGTTCGTGTTCCACGCGCGCCTCAAAGATAGTCAGCAAAAAGGAAGGGGTCCGCAAGGGCCGATGCCTGCCGGGGTTGCGAGACTGTTCGAAAGAGATACCCTGGCCCCGGAACACAAAGGGCGATGAAGGAACATGGATGGGTTTTAGTCAGTAAAAGTCTCCTCCCTCCTCCCTCTCCCTCCTGCTCCGCCTAGAGCGGGAGGAGTCATTTGATGATTTCCCATCCGAAAAAAAAAAGGACCATGCTCAGCAATCGCGTTTGCCACCACACAACCAACGAGGCCGTCAGTCAGTTTGATTAACTTACTAACTATAACTGACAAATATTTTCATATCATAATTATCATCCTGCCTATATCCATATTTATTTGGAGTCATCACAACACGTCTTCTTCTGTAATACTTACTTCTCTATCAGTCGATACTCCGTATATATTCACCTCCTTTCAGCCGTACCATCTTTTACCAGCCCTAGCATCGTTTCTTTGGTCTGCCCCTACTCCTATAGCCATCCAAATTCATACTCAAATTTAATATTATCTTCTTCATTATCTTTTATTTCAATTCGATCACGAATCATGCAAATTATGCACAGATATACAGAGATAGTGTGTGAAATATTCTTTTTATATTTGCATCTGATAAAATGCAAATCATGTCATGCTTTTCGTAAAATAACAGTATCTGTTGCATCAGTAATCATGATCGCAAAAACATTTTCATTCAGCTGTAATTCGAAATCTGAAAAGTGGTCGTTGTGGGTACGTACTTATAATTATAGACAACTTTTAGTATGAGACCAACCCTGATATAATATTAAGAAAAAAAATGAGTACGGACAAGTAGTGGACGCGACCAGACCCCAGACATTGACGTAAAGATTTTGTAAATTAAGTATCTGTCAATATTCTTGACAGCAGATTTTTTTACGATTTCAAGTTTATTCCAATAGTAAACTGTTGATAATGAGTACATTCTCCAATTGTACGGTCGAACAAGCTTTTTGGTTTATAGTTTAAACCACAAATTACATTGAAAAATGTAAACCAAATAGGTTGTTCGATGTATTTACCACATGTTGTTGCCATTATTAACATGTTTCCTGAAATTATATAACCATCTATCCCATAATTACAATATTGTAGTTCTGTTAGCGATTCTCTTTAGACCACCGGAGGTAGATGTCACTCAGCGTTGAAAGCCTGTCACTCAGTGTTGTTCACATTGTGGTCAACACCGTCGTCATCACCGCGTGTTTGCCACAATCTGACGTCAATTCCATGTACAGTAATTCATTTGTTTACTACTGTTTCATAGTCTGCTTTTACGGTAGGATTTTATTTAGTACCAAAAAGAGTTTCAAGCGTGACTTTACGCAGTAAAACTAGTTAAATAATAAGAATGTAAACAAGACAAATAGTGACTGCTAAGAAACGGATTGCTCAAACGATATTCTAAAACACTAAAGCGGCAATGAAAATAGTCAGACAATAAAGGATTAGCTAAACGAGTAAGGCCAAATTACGGACCAGCTGCGGACACGAATACTTACAGAGAAGAGCGGACACTTACAAACACCACTGAAGTAGACTTCAGTAGTGTTTGTAAGTGTCTGCGTCCAGAGCACCAACCAAACTTTCAGTTTATCCAAAATAATTATAATTTATTTACACTTATTTACCTCAATGAATACCCTTTTATCCAATTATTGTCTACTCAAAAGCTTATATTTACTTATAATTTTGTCAAACATTTTATCTGAACACTAACTATGCCTAAAAATCTTCTTTTTTTTTCTCTAACTGGATGCGGCTGAATACCAGTATTTTATATGGAGTGCCTGCCGATCTGAACTCCACAACCCAGCTAGTACTACAATACCAATACCTCTTGTAATACAATACCTCTAGGTAAGACTGGTTGTCAGACTTTCGGGCTAAGGCTTAACGTGCTTTCCGCGGCACAGAGGAAACTCGGTATGAATGGGTGGTCACCCGGTGGATCCACAGACCGACCTAGGCAAGCGCGGCTTAACCTGAAGATAGACCCGAGTAGCTGTTATTAGTTAGTCATGAGTCCCTTCTAAAAATCTTTCTTTTCCACCAACCCAAAATACTATAATCGCCGTCTCCAAAATAATCGAATCGGAATCGACATCTAGAATCGAGAAATCAACAGATCACGCTTCACGCTACACTGAGCAACGTTTTGAACCGTTTCAAGGAATATTTCAATAGCTGCCGAGTCATTTTCTATATTGCTCAACAGATGTAGTAGATCGTTTGAAAGGCCCTGTCTAGAGACGTATCGCGTGTAAGATTTATAAGCCCGCTCGTGTAGCTATGAAAATACATTCCTAGTTACAAAAGTTTATGTGAGTTTTATACTGTAGGTGGGTATTGGCTTAAGGTTGTTTACGATAAGTGAGCTGGAATTTACCAGCCTATGTTATTGATAGAGTTTAGTGGGTTTTGTCGATTTAGGTTGATGGCTATCAACTTACCTACTATTACGTGGAATGGACTACATGGACATGATGAATTACATGGACTTTTAGACAAATGTTACAACTCAGTGAAAGACTTTTTAAATGACATGAATGTATCCATATGATTGTTTTTAATAGCAAATTTGACCATGTACCTGACTATAATATTATTAATTGACTTGACTTTAATTTCTGTTTTGTTATATTGACATTGTTTTGTTTTTATTAATATTTTAATTTGATTATGTAATAATTTGCATGCCGTAAGGTAGACTGTAGCCGATCTCATTAATTTATGTACAACATCTTATACCTGTACCTACGTTCTAAGCAAATAAAGATCTGATTCTGATTCTGATTCTGAATATAAACGTAACTGGTTGTAATATTTGAATGTATTAGAAATAGTTATACAGCTGCCAAATCTTTCATAGTTTGATGAACAGGTGTGATTATATTTGATGTGTTCTTTATTAAAATTACTCATAAGGCTCATACTTACATTCTGACTTTCGAAACTAAATTATTAAGTCGACGAACAATTAGACCAAAGAGACTCTACGCGAGAAATGACAAAACTAATTCCTTATACTAGAATTTCCCCTGTACCAATAAATTATTCCTAGAAACACAACACAGCACAAACGTAGCACCTGGAACAACTGTTGTTTCAATTTAGATTAATCTTATCGAACGACTTACTAAAGCAATGCTTATCAGTAAACTTATCAGTAAACACTGTCCAACAGTCACTACAGAATCCAAAAGAGAAACGGAACATAATAATACCAAGAACAGAGACGATTCCATTAGAAATGTATCCAAAGGAGATTATTCCAGAATCATGAACATAGATTTCCAAATGTTTACGAACAATGGAATGGAACACGGTACGGTAGAGGTTGGCGGAATGTCTGATGTTATAGGATTTGCATGGCACTGAATATTTCCATCAATTAAGGAGTAATGAAGTTAGGAGCAAGTTATATAGAAGCTAGTATTGCGTTTGTGGTTAAGAAAAAACATGAACATGTAAGGGCGCGCGTCGGTTCGTTTTGAACACCTAACAATACAATTATTTTTTGCGTTTCTGATTCTGGTCTGTGATTTTTATTGGTGGCTTTGCCGTCGCCTTTTAAATTGTACCTTAAGGCTGGAGTATCTGCTAAATTAGCAACTCTATGTACACTTTGTGAAGAAAAAAGTCACAAATATTTGTGTGAAAAAAAAAAAAAAACATAATGCCGATTAAGAGTAGTTATGAAATTTCAAAGAAAAAAGTCTTCACTTTGAATATTTTTTTCATATAGTAATAATAAAGTTAGAAATATTTCAATTTTACTAATTAAAGTTTAAAGTCATTCTTGTTTTTTGCACATTTATATTCACTCATCAAAGAGGAGTTACATGGAGAAAAGCTCTCGTTAGCAGATACCACCCCCTTAAGTCGAAAAAGTCAGTTTTGTCCCTTCCTACTCGCAGAATAAGCTATCAAAATTAAACTCCATTCACTGATGACATCTTGACATTTTTATATTGACAATAGATATATATTTTTTATTTTTTTATTTACGACAATGTTAATGTTATGACCAGTGTGGAATGTATTATTATTAAATTTTGATGACTTTATGATGATTAAGTATTTAATTTTTTGTTACATTTATTATTGTTTTAGCCCACTGTTCGACACAAATGTAAATTTGTTGAAGAATAATAATAATGACCTTTCTGCTGATACCCTTTCTATAGATTATCTTAGAGCTCTTTGCAGATATTCAACGGCTTTCTTGCCATACCATCCATTTTTTTCCATAACCTTCTTCGTTTATTATTACCACCCTTAGAAAAGTTAGAAAGAAATGTTCAGTTTAATTAAGGTAAAACGTTCACGTCAAATATATTCGGAGTAGGTAATTACGTGGCTATTCCCCACATGTTTCCCCCAAAGCGAGATTAAATTTAAATGAGCCGCTACCTCTTAATGATTACCGCAAAGTTATTTACGTGTTGGTGAACAAAAAACTTTTTGTCTGCCCGTCAGACATTTTGGACGTAGGTGGTATTTATAGGACACGTGCAATTAGTTTGACGTTATTTTTTTAATCTTGTTTTTACTTCGTTTCGTTTTTTTTAGGGTTCCGTACCTCAAAAAGAACCCTTGCAAGATCACTTTCTTGTCCGTCTATTTGTCTGTCACCACCGATTTTCTCTGGAACGGGTGGACCTAGCAATTTGAAATTTATACCAGATACTGAAGTCTATGATCCCTATTAGGTGTATATAAAATCAAGGTCTTGAGCCAACACGATAAAAAGATATGGGCAAATTTAGGTTTTCGCGAAAACTTGTAAGTACCAAAATGTATCTTAATTTTCAACTTTTTTTATTTTTCGGACTTTTCCCTTTACTGTTTCTATAAGACCTTGCTTTTAACCAAAATTCACAATTCTAGGTCAACCATGAAGTACCCTATAGATTTTGGGCCGAAAACCTATGTGGTAACTACCACCCGTTGACCTAGAATCACAAAATTTGCCAAAAAGCAAGGTCTTACAGCAGCTTACATGTAAAGGAAAAAGCTAAAATCGTAAATATGTAGTTTATTAAAAAAAATAAGATTACAAACTTATTATTTGCGGTTGGTGCAATAGCCCTTTTTAGGGATCGAACAGCAAAGTTAAGTTTGTCCTTTAAAAAGTTTGTACGGAACGGAACCCTCGGTTTGAGAGTAGGCCGGTTTTTTTTATAATACTGCTCTAGGTTTTCTTATGATCGCTCCTAATAAATTTGATTCAATTTATTGTTTAACAAAATTATTGTTTTTACAATAATTTTGTCAAAAACGAACACGTTGGACTTTAGAGCGGTTTCAGGCTAGCATATTTTGTAGCGCGTTTAAGTTCGAACTGGATAACGCGCGTAAATGCGCGCCACTTTACGCGTTTTCCAAAATAGAAGGCGTATTCGTTTCAATAAAATGACAGCTGTCAGCAAAAGTGACAGCTTATCTTGCGACTCGTGCTTATTATGAGCTCATACGCGCGTCAACACTCGTCCCGTACCAGTGTTGACGGGCTGCGTGTGGCAAATGGCGCACTTTTACGCGTCTACACGCGCGTCCAAAAACGAGCTTTATGCGCCGAAAATACGCTAATCGGAAACCTTATTGTCTAAATCCGTATAATAGCGAATTTCAGCAATTAAACTTAATGCGATCAGCAAATGCACACAATGCTAGAGCAGTCAGTGTCATCCATCATTGTTGTGGAATATGACACTATAACACTGAAAAAACACGTCAAAGCAAGACATGCGCTGATCATGATTCCAAGTCCCATTCGTGAAATTCGTCCAAAGATGTTGCTTCTATTAAGAGATCACAGAAAGATATTACGACTTGCACGTCACAAATATCCCCCCGTATAATCCAACTTGGATTTCGCAAACGAACACATTAATGGTACATAATTTATAAATTTTTTCGTAGGAGCTTACCCACGCGAGCTTGTACATTAACTTATCGTGTTGACATTTAACTTAGCTCCCAAATTGTATGGAATAAGTAAGCGAAGTAATTCACGGTTATAGCCGTGGCTGAATTAAATTTGAGTGAATTAATGGCAGGTATTTTTCGGGTGATTTGCTTGCTTGATGGTGAAAGAAAAACGGGTATGAATTGTAAGCAGCGAGTAAAAATTCTGGTGTGTTTTTCTTTAGGTTTTGGGGTAGGAAATATTTTGAGGTATAGACATTAGTTAAGTACTGCGCCGTTTTTCGAGACAAATTAGGACTATGCAACAATGTGAATGAGACCACGTCCTTACCAAAGCCATCATCGCGTGGACACGCGTTACGTTCGTTACGTTACGTTTTGAGTATGAATGTGAGAAGAGGACCAAAGAAACGATGGGTAGACGCTAGGAGAGATGATATGGCTAGAAAGAAGGTGACTGACGAGATAACGAATAATAGAGAAGTATTGAAGAAGAAGACATGCGCCGACACCAAATAAATTGGGCCTATCCCAGGAGAATGATGACACCGTCTGACAAACTCCATATATGTAACAAAATCTCTAAAAGATACCAAGCTTCTGTTTTAAACAAAAACATTTTTCCATCTTAAACAATATTTTAGTTTTAACAAACTAACTTCATAATTCTACATCAAAATATTTATTTTAAGACAACACATCAGCATACTGAACTTAGTTTATAAAGCCAAAAAGCAAAGTTGAAACTTCGGTATTCTGCTGAAGCAAATAAAAACTTATTACACTCATGATTTACTTCTTAAGTTTGAAACGAAATGCAAAAGGGATAAACAAAAATAGGACAAGAATATTTCAAGGGGAACGAAACCAATAAAACATTGTATTCGATTAAAATACACTTCAAATAAGTTACAACTGTATTTAACTCGCAAAATGGCAGTGGTTCGGACACAAGCGATAGCGGATAATGACCGTTGGTATTTTTTTTGTCTAATATTCAGCAGGTGGTTAGCCTTTTAACCTTTTTTATCCCGTTAAACAGGAAGCCAATAATTGTTTTGTTGCCTTCCTGTTTAATCAAAAAAAAAACTCATCATCTACCTAGCCTTTTCTATTTCGGGGTCGGCTTCCAGTTTAACCGAATGGATCAGAATACCAGTATTTTATATGGAGCGACTGCCTATCTGACCTCCACAACCCAGTTAGTACTGGGTAATACGATACCCCTTGGTAAGACTGGTTGTCAGACTTTTTGGGCCATTGACTACCTGTAACGACTGTCTTAAATGAACTTTATTACCTAATATTTTATCTAATATTAGGTAATAAAATTGTTATGACTGCCTCATTGGTCGAGTGGTGGTTGGACTGCTGAGCATATCCTGGATTCGATTTCCGGGTCGGGCAAAATTTTATTGGGTTTTTCCATCTGGAATTTCTCAGTAGCAGCCACGGAGCTCGGATTTGTGCCGGGTTGAGGGCAATAGGCTCGCCCCCTATTACATGAGATTTAAAACATAACTGTTGAAATGTGGGTGTACTATTAGGTACACCTCTGCCTTTCCCTTCAGGGATTACAGGCGTGATGTTATGTTAAAATTGTTAATTAAATGTTAGCTTACTTAGCACACTTTCTAGAACACCCGTAGGTACTTTGCGTTAATAAATGCGAATACCTACCTTCTCGGAAATTTGTCTTTTATGTGCTGAACTTAATTACTGAAACCAAATAAAACAAAGGTAGTTTAAGAAATCACATTAAGTACGCAATTATGTTCCCTCATAACTCAATCCCACAAATTAATAAGATCGGAAAGATCACAGAACATCGTCACTAAATCTAACGCAAAAAAAAACACATTTCCCTAAATTAATAGCGACGTATCATAAATATAATTTAATCTTAGGACACGTAGATTCAATAAATCGCCGAGACAAATCGCTTACGCCTCCGATCCCCTACTGCAGTCCGTGTCCTAAGAGGAAAACAGAATGTAAGGACATCGAGAATTATTGCTACTCGGACGGTAGCAGGTGCGTTCTCCACACAAATAAGACTAAACAGTCTATATTCGTACGAACAAGTCTAAGCAGGCTATATCCGTACGAACTTACGGTTATTGCACGATATTATAGTGAGTTCGAAGCGTTTAGTAGTGGATTTATGAAGATATTTATGTAGAAGTAAAAAATTATGTTGTGACTTGAACATTTTTGGATAGAATCAGACGGTCTTTTTGGACGTTTCAGTTTCTTTCAATTTATGAGATATGGATAAAGTCATATGTTAGTAAAAGGTAATCAATGTATCATTTAAATAAGTAAGACAAGAAATGGCGAAATACTTTGAATGCTGGTTGAAACATTCTCAGTACCGTCTTTAGTGTTTCTGTTACGATATTTTTTTGTAAGGATGGGATAAAATCATACCTACTCAAAAATAACATATTATTACAATGACATTAGAAACATATTTTCTCGCCATTGATTTCCGTGTCAGAGAATTCCAAAATACCATAGAAATACTTGGATCCAACCAAGTTTTTTCAATTCTCCGAAACGAAAAACAGTGGCAGAAAAAATATTTTTCTAATTTTATTTTCGTACGTTAGTCACTCTTTTTCGGAGCGAAACGTAAAAACAACAGAACACATCACATGCCTATCTGGAGCCAATTGTACCTCGTCTATAAACGCTAAAAAATACATGCCGGATAAATATCACAGACAAAATTAAATGAATGGTACAACCTTTTCCGTCGCGGCCGAAAAAAAAAGAATCCGCGTTCTGTATTCATTGTTTCTGGTAATCCTCTAGAGGCGCGCTCGCGTTATGATATCTGCAGAAAAAAAAGAAAAACCTCATTGTGATGCATTGGACTCGAAGCCAAATTCGCTTTTCAAAAGATAAGGGAGCTACGTTAATAGAATTATCTAGGAGCTTCCAAGTAACAAACTCGTATGGGACATTCCTGAGCGCTCTTCTTTTGTTTTTCAAGACTTCTTAGCTGTTTATTTCGAGTTGGGATTCAAGATTTTCTGTTGAAATCTTAACGAAGAACCGTAAGCTTAAACCCTTATTTACTCAGGTCCCTTTAGTCAATTTTCTCTCCGTTCACTTAATTAACTTAGTTGATACCGAAGTAAAGGTTTCGTCGAGCCGGTACGGACGAACTAGGGACGCGTTCCTGGACTTGGACACCTCGATACAAACACCAAAGCTGCAATAAAACCGTTTGGACCGAACTGTGGACACTGGTCTTTAACAGATGCCTATAGATGTATCAGTGCATTATGTGTCTTGGTCTTGTTCAATGGGTTTTATCTCACGTACTGAAGTATCGGTCAGTATCCTGTCTCCGTAGCTGGTCCTCAATTTGTTCGTACACGTTTGATTGATCATTACATTCGATTTTCATCTGCCTAGCCTTTTCCCAGTTATTTTTGGGTCAGCTTTCAGACTAACCGGATGCAGCTGAATACCAGTACTTTACATGGAGCGACCGCCTATCAGACTGGCAACAGTCAATCTAATTACACATGGTGCTCGAATTTGGCCTGTAACACCCTTGCTGTTTATACCACATGAGATCTTGATTGGGCATCGGATGATGCTTGTCAGTTTCATCAATTAGAGTTAGTCAAGTGAACCATTAGCACTTGACGCATAGTATTGACGTTGCTATGTTAAATGTCCTTAAATGGTTGACCTAGTCATTGTTTCACAGTACATAAATTGAAACGTCCTCATCATCATTTCAGCCGAAAGACGTCCACTGCTGGACATAAGCCTGCCCCAAGTGTCGCCACATTGACCGGTCCCGTGCGACTCGCATCCAGCGGATTCCCGCAACCTTCACCAGGTCATCGGTCCACCTAGTGGGAGGTCTTCCAACGCAATTGAAACATACCTAGTGTATAAACTATTTTATTGTCACATTTAGTGGTTTTTCCATCAGGAATTTCTTAGTAGCAGCCACGAAAACTAGATCTGACCGGTTGATGGCAATAGGGTCGTCCCTTTTATATGGAACTTAAGCATAACTGGTCAAATGTGGGAGTACTAATAGGTAGGTACACCTCTGCTTAATCCTTTAAGGATTACAGGCGTGATGTTATGATATATACTTCAGATTAATCTTATGTTTTCGATGAAATTTCAAATTCTTGTCAATGTCATTCAAGCGCCTAAAAAACCATGTATTACTGTAGATAAATAGTCATTGTTGATTCATAACGTGCGAATGACATTCAACCAAATGGTAATACAGCAAATTGGTCGACAATACATTTATTATTATGTCGGTATATTGTAGGTATGTATAATGCAAGTTAAATTGGTAAGTAATTTTTGAATAGGTTTGTTAGTTTGTCATTGTGTGGCTCATTGTTTCAGGCAAATGAAATGGTTTTTTGTTCTCGTGTTTTTATAAAGGTTATAATTGTTCTGTTTAATGGATGTTAAGTCAAACTCCAGTCTTCGGGGATTACTCACGCGTAGAAAAATAGCAAATGTGAGTTACTTACAGTTGTCCAGTGCTTTCGATAGTAGTAGGTACGAGGTAGACCACGATGAAGGTGTTGTGACGATCTGGCCCGAGACCGCACAAAATAAAGAAGTCTGGAAGAGAAAGGACAGGCTTTTGCCCAGCAGCGGGACAAATTAAAAGGCAAAAAAAAAAGTATTACAAGGATCTTGTGGCGCGCGGGCATTTTCAAAACTAAAGCTGCCATTTTGTTTTTCAAAACGTTTCTCAAGCCAATTTCACAAAAAAAAATGTTTATCTGTAGCGTCCATAGGTTCACGTCATTTGAGTGCCAAAAAAACCGGATCTATCCGTCTCTCTCACTCGCACTCATCTGCAGACGTGCGCGAGAGGGAGGGATAGATCCGAATATTCGGACGAAACGTTAGAGAGTAGGGCCTCTGTTCTGTGTTGTAATTATCTGTGATTTTAACAGGTTACTTAGTTGATCTGTGGTGAAACGTCATGGCAAGATGTGATTGACTTTCAGTGTGCATTACCATCAAAATAAAAGAAGTTTAAAATAAATAGTATTCTAAGATAACCCTTAAGACTACAATAATTTTCAAATGGTTCATCATTTTTGTTTTAAACTTTTTTCTTTCCATAATATATTTTGACTACAAGTCAAAAAACAAAGTTTAATTAAAAACATACAGATAAAAACCCATTTTAATTTCAAAGACGGAGAGGAATTAATTAAACTCGCATAGGTACTAATTGCTTTCAATAAATTTAACCAAAAGGAACACTGTACGCGCGTTTATTTATAAACTATCATTAATTTTACTATTGTTGTTTACTTTCACATCTTTAATTGAGGGAAAACCTTTGAAGTTACTTAGATATATTTATAGGACAAAATAATATCTATAATTTAAACATTGTTTATGGATAAGACTGCGTCTTAACCAAAGCGATCGTTGCGATCGCATTCGTTCGTCGCCCAAACATGTCTTCATGTTTTCAAAACAAGTGAGGCCATATCTTAACCAAAGCGAGCGCAGTGTTCATTTTGACCCTGAAAGCGTTGTGCACTGACAGAGGCCTTCCAGTTTTCAAAATAAATGAATGACATTTCAATGAAAGTGACCTTTCGATTTGGTTGGACGCGAGGTAATTCTTTATTTCAAGTCGATTGTAGAACTGAACTTATTCTAAGAACTCACTTACCAATAAAATAAATAAGAAAATGCTAACCAAAATATTATCTTACAAATTTCCAAAACAAATAAAACTTTCAAAAAATGTATTCTTTCACGGAATATTGACTTCGGTATTCAGTATTCATCTTTTATCTTTAGAAATATTGTTGAATTTCTTTTCTCACACTTGGCGTAACAAAACATTGCGTTTTCTGAATCAAATGCTTGGCTAGTTCGAATATTTTCAACGAGTATCTATTCAAAGTTAGACAGGGTAAAGTAACAAACCGAATATTGAAAAATTTTCTTTAACATCGGTGAAGTTATCTTTGATATTGTTGACTGTGACATGTCTATCTGCAGAATGTAGCATAAATGGTTTGAAAATAGAAATGTATTAACTGAAAAAAGTTAGTATTACCCTGTATTGTATACAACCATAACAGTATGTACAACATTGCATAAAGAATGATTTTTCCAGCGGTAGTTTACGTACACATTTTGCTTGAAACGGATACTTAATATAAAATCCTAGGGTTAAGTTGTTGGTACAAAAATACGAATAAATTAATTAATAGAAGAAACTCATACACTAAACAAAAATAAAACGGAACCTTTACTTAACCCAAAAAAAAAACGCATTAAAACAATAAACAAACACAGAACTCTCCAGAAACGCTTTCAAAATGGCCACTGCACACGACAGAATAAAACCGGGTTCATCCTACATCAGTAGGACCAATTATTCTCGGTCGGGAATTAATGCACCACAATACGGAGCGTAATGCATCACGGGCTACGGAAGTGGAAATTACTGACGCGGGGATCATTCTTATGTGGTTTGGTTTCTATTGGGTCGACTGTTGGTAAATGAAAAAAAAAATAGATATAAGTATTCGTGAAAAGGGTTTTTAAAACAAATAATTGGCCCGTTCTGTATCAAAATCTAAAACTAGGTACCCTTTTATTTTAGAAGTAAGCTTCATAACTAATTGTATTTATTAAAGTCAGATAAATCGTTTTATTTCCCAAGTAATTGCGTTTTGACTTATTTCGAGACCAATTCTCGCGTTTAACCAATTTGAAAATTCTGACAGTGATTGATGAATTGCTTCACATAAAGTTAATTGCTGTAACCCTTTAGTATTTCCATTTTGAAGGGTAATAAGAAATACAAGCTTAAATAATTTCCCAAGGCACTGACTTTAGATTAAGTCTATTTAAAAATCTACTCTCTCCATCTCTTGTAATCAAATAAAACATTTAATGTTGTGCTTGAAATTGAATTTAACAGATAATTTAGAAGGTGCGCTTAATAAGCAAAGTAAATAATAAAGTACCCTCACACATTAATTGAAGCAACAAGTATATTATTACGAATATCAGCAACAGACTCTCTCTCTAACAGCTGGCCGAATAATTATTATTCCCTTAATACAATTACTGGAACCATTATTCTGCAACATTAGATTTGTAGCAAAATTAATACAATTAAGATAATATCTACGGTGAAAACAGTGGCGACCCAAATAATAGTAACTTCAAATTTCAGTCATTAGTTTATCAGACTGCTTTTTGATGCTTTAATTTTTGCAATCTATTTTATCAGTACTGCATTTTTTAAACAAAAAAAAAACAAAAAACTGAGAGGTTACAGCCACCAACCAGCATAAGACCAGCATGGTGGGATATACAGCTAGCAATTTCATTTGAGTAGGTTTGAGTCTCAGCAGTGGGAACATTAAAGGCAGAATATGTAAGGCAAATTCTTCATTTAATTTCATCATTTCATTCAGATTTCAAATATTTGTAATTTGTTAAAGAACCTACACCGCCTCTAATCGAAGGTTAGACAGAGGTGAATCGACAAGTACAGTCACGAGCACCAATATGTATACACTTACCTAAATTTGAAAGCCATTTTCACTAGAAATAACGATTGTTACTTGGACATAAGATCTTTTTCATAAAATGTATGGAGTTCCAAAATACTATGTTGCTAACAACATTATATTTTAATCAGAACAGTAGGAGAAAAACACTTTTAAAAGTTTTCAAGTGTTTACAAATTGGTGCTCGCCCACATTTAGCCATTTTGTTTGAGTCCCATGTAAAAGGGGGCGAGCCTCTAACGATTTCTAACAACCAAACAAAAAATCTCGAACCGGTCCGACCCAGAAATGGGTATAAGGATATTCCGCTAATGATAGCTTTGGATCTAAGTGGTTTTGTTTGTCGGCTTTTTGGCTGCGAAGTTATTTATTAGGCAGACTGAAATCGTTTGCTAGATAAATGGGGTTCTTGTTTGGCTGGCCGAGTTATTGGCTCGGGTTCAGAGATCTTACAAATGTTCTGGTCTTAGTTTTAACTTGTGTTGTGACTTGTGCCTAATATTCTATCTTTGTTTGGTTGGTTAATGTTATAAAGCTGTTGTTTGCTTTAAGATAATATCAGTGTTGCAACTACTTTCTAGAAATAAAATAATTTATTATAATTTTTCACTCTCTTTGGTTACTTCTCTATTATTCGTCATCTTATCAGACACCTCCTTTCTTGCCATAATTATGATCCGATATTGATTTTATAATGTCCTGTTATTTGTGCAGAAAAAAAAATCCTTCCTCTAACATTAAAAAATCTTTTCCACAGGCGCAGGTGGCCTCCGTACCACGGAGCTCCGAATAACGCCCCGTGTCGTGCAACGCGGTAGAAACGTCACCATGGCTTGCCTATACGAGCTTCAGGACTACGGCATATACTCCGTGAAGTGGTACAAGGGCACTCAGGAGTTCTACCGGTACTCGCCGCTGGAGAACCCCACTACAAGGGTGCTGCCTGTGAATGGGATTAAAATTGATGTGAGTAACTTAGATGTGGAAGATGGTGCTTGTGTGTTTGATTTGCGTTAAGATGACAGCACACTGTTATTCTGAAAGCTAAGTTCGACCACCAGAAGCAGCGGAATTGTAGAATTTTTCAGCTTTGTTAATCTCTTTACTGCAAGGCGTTATTATGATTTTCTGATGCCGTTTCAATGACAGTCTATTGGAAAAAAAATAGTTTAGTGGTTATGAATTTAGGAATTACCGAATTTTTAGCACAACGGTAAAGGTGTTATTTTAGTACGGTCGTCATACTGACAAATCATTGGAAATTACATTTTATTACTATATTTTTTTTTTTGCTATTCCTTAAAGTTCACTTTGAACCTCTTTCAAATGACTGAATTCAATTTGCAAGTGAATTTATGTTTAATATAAAGAAAAGGCCAAAGTATAAACGTATAACCTTTCTGTCTGTCTCGGTCTGTTACATTTTCAGGCCTTAACGACAAAACAGATTTTATTTATTTATTAGAGGTTGATAAAATTGGCACTCAGGTTGCACTCATAACCTCGGTTAGGACAAAATACAAAATGAACGTACCCTGCATGATGCCGTCATTCAAGCATTCTGTACATAAAGCTAAGAAACTGACGGGGAGAACAAACGCCTTTTGCTTTCGTTAAAGGTCTTTTCACCTCATTACTAATAACGTGCGTAAACGAAGCCACGAAAACAACCTTATTTTCTAAACAGGGTGAATGGGTCTGGACCCGCCATAGCAAATTCTCATCTAAGTCATTTGATTATTGAACCCTAATTCAGAGTTTTTAATTAAGTTTTTTTTAGTTTTTTAAAGCCTATACTGTCTTAATATTTTACCATAGTTTGAGAGAAGTTCCGATGTATTTTAATCACCAATGCTTATGAATACCAACAAATAATAAAATAACTAATAAAATCTACTAAAATAATGCAAAAAAAGTTTGAAAAAGTCTCTATAAAGTTTGAAAATATGATATCTCTCAAACTATAAAACTTTGGCTAGACATTGCGTATGCAAGACCGACGCAAGATTGACGCCCTTGAGATGTGGTGTTGGAGGTACATGCTAAGGATTTATTCCTGAACCGCTCACCGGACTAACGTGTCAATACTCAAAGAACTCAATATTAAACAAAGACTGTCGTCTCTTTAGACACGTTACCCGCAACAATGATTTCATGGAGCGTTTGGTAATTCAGGGTAGAGTCGAAGGCACGAGACCACGTGGTCGATCACCAGCCCGAAGGACAGACTCCATTAAATCTGTCACCAAGATTTCTCTGGCAGAATGTGCTCGCCATGCAGCCAATAGAGACGGTGGAAAAGGCTCGCGAAGGTAGCGACCGCAGTTGTGGGCGACCCCTCATGACTACTACCACTCTGTCAAGAGTGAACGACTAGGAACATATCTCCCAAACTATAAAACTTTGGCTTGGGAAAGTAGGGTTCAATAGTTAGTAAATGAACTGCTCTATAGGTGAATTTGCTATGACGTTTCCAGACACAATCACCCTCTAGGTATAGAGTCTAAGTACCTATTGAGGATTGCACAACCTGAATACTAATTAAATGTTTTCTTCAACAGAGGTTAAGGTCTAATGAGACGCACGTAGTCCTACTGCGGGTGGGTGCGAACCTCAGTGGCAACTACAGCTGCGAGGTGATACAGAACGCCCCATCCTACCCACACTATATGGCCACAGCGAGGCTTGATGTTGTTGGTGAGTTTTCATTTGTTTTTATTAATAGGTAAACGAATATCTTCCGGACCCCCATCTCATGGTAGTAGTGTGAACAGTGCAATGTGGTTTTAGTCGTTAAGAAGACATTGCTCACCGTTGTCCAAAGCCTCCGTATCTACAAAGACTTCCTGGTCCAAAAAATATTAAGCAGATATCAGACGTTTCACATTTCATTCACATTTTTTATTTCGTTCGGCATTTTACACACAACAATTTAACACAAAACGGATCAAAAGGGAACGTGGAATTAAAATAAAATTAACATAATCTCTAGGTGAATGTTTCACGCGGCTGACTTAAAGATTATATAGGGTATAAATAGACCCTTAACGAAACCGAATGACACTTATTCTCCCCGTTATTGCGATTTTATTTTTGTTCTGGGAACCCACTAGTTACGGAGATTTTGGTCAAAGTTACAACTTTTGCACCAGTTTTTTTTTTTCAAATCGGTATTTGAAAACAAAACAAAAAAAAGTTATTTGGACACACACTTTGGTTAGGTGAGACTTTAAATACCTCCATATTCCGTTTACTATTAAATGCGTCCACCAGCACAATGTTTTATGTGCGTTACATTGAGTTTTACTGTAAACCGTGATTTTTCTCACCAAAAAAAAAAAAGTCGTTTCCCAGCAATAATGTTTGCGTAAAGTTACTTTATTTGATGTACAGAATACTTGGTTGACGACTTCGTGAAGGGTCCGTTTACATCCTGTATATGGCTTAGATACGTTTAAAATTTAATCAAGTGTAGCTACGCTTAAACACAAAGTAAGCTAAAGTCTAGGAACTTGCGCGTTCGCCAAACTTGTTTACTACTCTATTTTGCGTTAGGAACCGCTAAGTTGCAGATAAGTTAGGCAATATCTGCCTGAAAGTTAGTCCGATAAGGGCTATTAGTTAGGGCATACATTTGTTTCAAAAATCACATAAATATTTGGTATTTCTAGGGTTTGTTTTGAGCTTAAGCTTTTATCTAGTTCCGGAGGTTATTACGACTGGCTTAGAAGTAATATTTTCTTCGGCTAGTCTGTGTGAATTCATAGAAAAATAGAAAAAATTTGAGCACGAAATATAAACCACAGACTTTGATAATGGACAACGATTTACAGTAATTTTAAAGTTTACATTGACTGAAATGATCATTAGATTTACGATTTATTTGTTTCAAAATAGTTTTTTACTAGTCAACATTATGAATCCATCAGGATAAATTTCACCATTGAAACTGAACGGGATAAAGTTCATCTAAACCACGTTCATCTATCAGTATCAACATTTCATAGTAGTGAGATACAAACAGTCTTTGAACCTCGTTTAGATAAAATTATCTACAAGTTAAATCCCTTAAGAACTACCAATCTTCATTACCCATCAATAACAAATAAAACAAAAAAGATCAGTGAAACCCATAACGATCGGAAACGAAAGAATCCCCGATAAGAAACTCAACGGAAACCGATCGCTGTTTATTAGAAATGATTATGACAACCCCTAATAAGACCATTACGCTACGGTGCCCTAGCAACACAGCAGGAAAAGCCGAATCAAAGATAAATAATTGACCTACATACAGCTTTTTTGGGCTTCCTTCCTAATGATATCGGAGTATATATTTTATGTTTGTCTAATCGTCTAATGATGTCAAATTTTTGTCGTGGATTTTTTTATTGGAATTAGAAGGGCAATTTTTTTCAGAGGGACGGATTTAAGACGAATTCGGGTTTTTCAGAGTTAAATGAATAGTTTTGAATGTAGGTACAGTCGCCAGCACATCAGTTACCACAAACTGTCAAATTTCTCCAAATGATTTTAAACCATAAAATGTTGATGGTTCAGTTCAAAATCGAATGAGAAAATTAGACACTTGTAGTAACTTGATGCGCTGGCGGTTTCCAAGTCAACTACAACCGGCAACCCTAGCCGAAAATCTGCCCGCCCAATGGCAGGCCGAAACGACACATTGGTTTTCATTTTCGTTTTCCTGTTAGATACAAAATAATAGATACAATATTATGTACACGATACAAATACAGGTATCAAAACAACAGAAAGAAAAATAGAAATAATACACAACAGTGATACCAAGGGCGGTCTTATCGCTAAAAGTGAAATTCTTAATGTCACATTGAAACCGATATAGTTTTAGATTCTATCATAATTCACTTGTTTAATCAGCCTACTAAGCGCAAGAATAAGGTCCGGAATCAACTAAAGCGGTGACGAGCCGAGCGAGGGGAGACGTGAAGAAATCACACGATCACATTGGTTGAAATCTACATCGCGTCACTTGTCTCTCCTGTGATTGGTCGAATCTTGCACCTCCACTCGTCTCCACTATGGTGGAGTCCGGGCCTTATAGCAATAAATAAAAAAATATTTAGTTTTTTATTTTGATTACCCTCCTCAGTCGGGTAAAAAGCTTACAGTTAACATAACAAAACTCTAGAAATCATTCAATTCTCTCTTTATATAACTGCAAAATATAAGTACACCAATAGTCCGTATACAAAACGTATAAGAGAATCTGCAATTCCGTCTCTGGTACTCGAATTTCCACCATCCTAGCTCACATCTCAAAAAAAAAAAATACTACGGAAAGCGTATTATTAAAACTCTTTTGGCCGTAACAGACAATGGGCAACAAAGGTGGAATCATAAAAATGTGATGTGAAACACAAAGGGTACGGTAGTAAAATGTAAGAGAAAGCAACACACACCTGTGACTTTAGTGAGAGAAGGACGAAATAGCGAAAATTTACGAAATTGAATGCAGGTAGGTCAACTTTGTATTTTGTCCTTTTTTGTTTTGAGCTTGGCTGATTCCGAAGACACCTACTCTTAATTCGGGATAACTTCCTACTATCTGATTAAAATGCTCCGTCCTTTATGGAATTATCATGCTGTCATCTTGGTAGTAGCTTGTTAATATTCATTATTTAATAATCCCCATCATTTCGGTCAAAAGACGTTTACTGCTGGAGTGAGGCCTACCCCCATATTGTTCGCATTGGTACAAATAATTTTACTTCTTTCATTCTCCTTCATTTGGAACAGTAATCAAATTAGTTTTACAGAGAGTCAGCTACATCTATGGCTCTGCAGTAAGTAATTTAAATTGCCAAAAGACCAGTGGTCCAGTTACGCAGGTTATAAGTACCCACACTATCAAACACCTTAACATGTTAGAACACAGTTTAAAACTTCCGAAAATTCTTGAACCCGTCTCTCTTAGCTGGGTCATGTAACTTGCTCCGTAAGTTCAGGAACACAAACACCATTGATTTTCTCTCGGTGAGCTCTTAAAACTTGAGAGGGAAGACAAATAGCTGATACCCTTTGTTTTTCTTTTATGCCTGACCAAACATCATCATTACGATATCCTTTGAAAAAGTTAAAGAAGGATTTATGTAGTTAGTTATGTAGTTTATGATTTTCTTAACGAATGTCTACTTCTGTAAATATAGACTCTTTGTTCCAGTCGTAATTCACATAATCCTTTAACAACATCAAAAACTTACTGATGGTGATTGCTAATCCATCTGAGGGTTGATGATCGCTTACATTTTCATCTTCTTAGGGTCTTATGGTTCGTATCACCGTCGTTGAACCTAGTCTAGAGACAATCGATTTTAAAGCGTTTAGTGATAAACTTTTTAGTAACTTATATGCCAGTCCTACGTTTTTGACCTTTCCACCATCGTCATCACTAATATAATTTTGTTTAGGCTCTCGTCGTATAGACCAATACATAATAAAGGCAAACCATTCTGCACATTAAACTAAGTAACCCTGTGCAAAAATTATATAATTTCTTATTTATTTATATTCTATTTCTTTTTATTTCTGTTTTTTTTTTTCTTTTTTTTATTATTGTTTCTTTGGAATGACCAATCACCTTTTACAGTAGGGCTCAATGTTACGCACTCAAAACATTGTGTTGATGGATGCATTGAATAGTAAACGGGTTATGGAGGTAAATAAAGTGAAATTATAACCTTAAAAAAAAAAACCTGTGAAAAAGTGGGAACTCTGACTTCCAACATTTCCGTAACTAGAAGATTCCAGCTATGGCCAAGAACAAAAAAAAAATAGTTCAATGACGGGGAAAACAAGTATCTTGGGTATTTTTACACTCATTATTAAACACTTCTGGGAGTATACCTTTAATCCTGCAACATGTAACACTTGGATGATCACCACCTATGTGAGTCTTAAAGTTTTATAAGCATTTCAGTTTTAATCTTTACCGTATTTTATAATACCATGCTGCATCATCAATTTTCCTGACACGGCGGGTAAAATAACAATTCTCCTGTAGCTTGCGGTAGCGGTCCTTAGGGTACGCTCATGTTTAACGGTTTACGGGAAGGATGTGAAATAAGACAATAAATACAAGGATGATAAATTGTACGTGTGTGGATAAAGATGCCAATTTGGTGATTTAGAACTGAATTGATAAATGTATGTTTGTAGAAAAAGTTGTGGAACTTTTTTGTATGTATCTATGCCAGTCTAATGTTATGGCAAAATATTTAGTTTTAATTCCGCCAAAACTAGATTCAAGCTCAGAATGCAGGTTGTAGTAGGCATTGAAACGTTAACAAAAATAAAAAGCATAACAATGCGAACCTAATAAACAGCATGAGTCAAAGTAAATAACTTGATCAAAAACTTGATCTGTGTTGTGCCCGACAGGGTTCATAACTGGGTGACATTTATTTCTCTACCAACCATAAACGTTATGGTACGCAATAAAGAATTGAGAATATTAAAATAAAATTACCATGTGTCACTTGAATATTTGTAGGAACATATTTAAGTACCGACAAGTTCTCATTACTCTCTGTTGACACAATTTTGTTGAAAAATCTCAAATTTTCTCCAAGACAAACAAGAGAGCTTATTCGGGGTGTCTTGAAGACATCCTGAATAAGCTTTATTCCGCAATAAATTTAGCCTTTTCAAGTTGAGCAAATACCTACACTCTACATGGCTTTAGAGAGTTATTACTCCCAGTTTTGAGATAGAACATCTGACTCAACCTTTTCGAGGAATACACGTGCATTCAACTCATAAATTGACGCATATTCAATTCCTGTCGCTCACGTAGTCATAGGCGATGACAGAAGTGAGTGGAGCATGCTGCAATAAAATTACCTGCGCAAAGTCCTGTAGCAGGATTTTGATGTAGTGAGTTTGGGAACCTGTTTTTCAACTGATGCTTGGTCTACGGAAATTGGTTTCAGCAATCAGAACCTAAAACACAAAAGCTTAATTTTTTTTTTTAATCCTCTAAAACGTCATTAAGCACGAACTTTTGTTCCCATATCTGTCATGAACGTGTTGTTTGACATTTGCGCGATAAAGACAGGAATAATGTTTCATCAAAGTATGTGCTAGCCTTGTTCATAGCTTAAGATTATTGTAGGTCATAGAGGAGAAACTTTAATGTTCTGGAATCTCGAATACGCAAAGCAAAAATTTGTTTTCAGATTGTTGCTCATTCCTTTTCTTACCCTTCATCTGTTAGCGAAGTAGACACAATAGTTAAACAATGGCGTCTTGACCGAATCGGTCGGGTCCACAGATGAAGGTTTATGGGAAAAGGCCTTTTCTACATCATCTTCCTGACCTTATCCCATGTTACTTGGGGTCGTCGCAACACGTGTTTTTCTTTCATAATCTTCCCTCACACAATGCATCCATCTGTTCTTTTGTCTTCCTTTCAATCTCCATCCCTCAACATATATATTCAACCTTAGCCTATTCTTATCAACAAAACAGGTAATAGACGTTGATTTGATTTGTGTACTACAGCAGAGCTCTTAGCTTCAGAAAAACATTCCTAATACCACGAACAACAAATCCGATACTTATATAATTTCCCCATTCCCAGGTGTAGGAGGTCTTCGCGCGACAGATCTTCGGATATCCCCTCCGGTAGTTCAGCGGGGGAACGACACTACTCTAGCGTGTCTGTACGAGCTGACAGACGCGCCCCTCTATTCTGTCAAGTGGTATAGAGGGCGCCACGAGTTCTACCGCTACTCCCCGACGGAGAGTCCTACCACGAAGATATTTCCCTTCGCTGGAATCAATGTTGATGTAAGTTGGATTATTTGTAACATTTTATGTTATTTTTTTTGGATAGATTTCATGTTAAATACTGGTTTTCAACTGCAGCTCGTTAGACTACAAAAAGACCCCAATATATTTGGTGAAATTCTAGGTTGGATATTGGTAACGTATGGACTCGAAATGGACCCTTTTTTAGGCTCCAGGTGTCTAGAACTTGACAAAAACAAATATTCTGTTTCATAATTAACCTATTCCTTGAATAGTGATGAATAAAAACCATCGTGAGGAAACTAATATTCTAAAATTGAAAAGTGCTGTGTTACCGAAGTCATCAATTGCTCGTTTTATCTCGAAAGCGTTGGCTTTGAGACTGTTCCAAGCTGATATTATTTTTAGTAGTAAAAATGTGACGCTGTTTTATGCGAAGAAATAATAAAAATAACACAAACGCGTACTTATCGAAGCGAATCATAAAATTCGACTAGACGATAACTCGATTGGCGATGGTCGTTAAATTTATAATGCAATTGCACCATAAAATTGTCACAGATCACCAGAAATTTATTACCGTTATATTAGTGCTTATGCTTGTTCTGACAATTCAACAAAACATCACGACTTTACTCCCCAAAGGTAAGGTAGAAATGTATGTACATTTAACAAAAGTGAGAGTATGCAGGCTAGCAATCTTCTTACTACTATTTAATTATAAGGGCACAAATGGCGGAGCGCAGCGCAGAGCAAGCCCGCAAAGTTTTGATGCTCGCGCATCCGCTTGCAGACTCGCGCAATCTCCACGCAGATGCGCGAGCACTGCGCTCCGTCGTCATTCGTTTCGCAATTTTTCACTCGGCGAGCCCGGCGACCAGCAGCGGATGCGCGCGGAGTAGCGCGCAGTCGCGTTCCTGCGCGCTACCTTTCGCATGTACTCGCTTCGATGCTTCAGGAATTAATTGTCGTGTTAATTGATTTTAGATATTATTTTAATGAGGACGATGTCGATAATAGTTTGACAGTGAAAAATGCGCTGCTGTGCGCTCCGCCATATGTGCGCCGGCCCTAAATGCAAAAGAGTTATAATCAATCTGTTTGCAATTTCATCCGTTTCATGCGTTCACAAGTTTCTGCGTCGAAAATCGATCCTCATAAACTTATATACCAGAGGGTAGTAAGAAGATTGCTAGGCTGCATAGCTTACTCTTTTGTTGACTGTACTTAATGCTTCCACATTTTGCTAGTTATGTTTTATAGTCTCATGAAGTAAGGGGCGAGCATATTGCCGGCACACATCCAGACTTTGGGTCGCTGCTAAAATATCTTAAGGGGACCACAGGAGCTAAACGCGAGTTTTATAATGCAAAAAAGCATATGATTCACTGCAATAAACAAAAACCAGAAAAATATATGATATTCTTTAGGATATATGCTAGTATAATAGTGTTTTGAAAACATAATACAACTAATTTTACTCGATAAAAAAATCACGAACTTATCTCTAAAAATTTCTTTTAACGAGCAAAAACTACATGCGATCATTCTGATTTTTAGGCAAATAGTTCTACAAGCAACATATTAGCATGATAGTGTTTTGTATTTTTAGTCCAATTAATAGATTTTTTATAGAGCGCAAAAAACCACTCATTTCGCACCATTCGGCAAGCAGTGACTGACGTAACAACCACTTTGTAGTGCAAGCCGATTAGAACTTTATTCAAACAGTATTTCAAACGAAGTTTGAACCACCACAAATAGAGTTGCTAATTTAGCCTTAACGGAAAAACTGTTTTGCAAAAAAAAGACTTCCAAAATAAATTAATATTACCAACTTTACTTTCGGAAGTCGGTGGCAAAAGAGTCAAAGAAACAAAAGTCACCGATCCCAAATGTTTTTATTTTACCCTTTTTAGGTATGTTTTCCCACAAAAATTCTAGCCATACGTAAATTTTTCATTGTAACTAAATTAATCACTTAAATCGGCCCTGTAATGACAGAGAGATTTTACGTACATACATTAAAAAAATATTGCGGCCGAATACATAACGTCCTCCTTTTTTAGAAGTTGGTTAAAACCCAGCGCTTACGACCGCTAGACCAACACTATCATCTGCCTGCCTTTGTTCCATAATACCAAGGGTCGGCGCAACACATATTTCATTCTTCCTTTCTCCACTGTCAGCCGTCAAGCCAAAGGGTAAAAACGGGACCCTATTACTAAGACTGTCTGTCTGTCTGTCACCAGGCTGTATCTCATGAACCGTGATAGCTAGATAGTTGAATTTTTTACAGATGTTTTTTTTTTTTTTACTATATGGGCTCTTGACCTCGATCTTTGTGACCTCTCCAAAGCGTTTGATTGCGTAAATCACGACACATTACTTTTGAAACTTGAGCATTACGGACTGGGTAAACTTGCACTTAGTTTGGTAAAATCTTATTTGAATGATAGACAACAACATGTTCAAATAAATGGTGTTAATTCACAGGGTTTAAAAGTAAAAATGGGGGTTCCACAGGGCTCAATATTGGGTCCTTTTCTCTTTCTAGTATATATAAATGATCTTCCCTATTTACTGAAAAACCAACCGCAAAATATGGTGTTATTTTGACTGATGACACTTCCCTAATTTTTAAAATAAATAGGCGGGCCCAAAATCTAGATGACGTGAATAATGCCCTACTTCAGGTCCAAAATTGGTTCACAGCAAACAATTTGGTATTAAATGAAAAAAAAACCAAATGCATAAGATTTGCTTTACCGAATGTTAAAAGTAGTGATTGTGATATAATATTGAATAAAGAGAAACTTGAATTCGTAGATAAAACGGTTTTCCTGGGGATTACGCTTGATTCAAGGCTACAATGGGGTTCTCATTTGACTTCTCTAGCGGGGCGGCTAAGTTCAGCAGCCTATGCCATTAGAAAAATCCGTCAGTATACTGATGTAGATACCGCTAGACTGGTTTATTTTAGTTACTTTCATAGTATAATGTCTTATGGCATTTTACTGTGGGGACGGGCTGCAGATATTGAGTCTATATTTATTCTGCAGAAAAGAGCCATCAGGGCCATATATAATCTTCGTAAGCGCGATTCTCTAAGGGAACTGTTTAAGGATATTGGCATCATGACGGTACATTGTCAATACATCTACGAAAACATAATGTACGTCAGAAAAAATCTGCACCTTTTTGGTAAAAGGGGTGACAGACATAATTACAGTACTAGAAATAGGGACCAACTAGTTCAGCCAGGTTTCCGACTCGCTAAAGTAGACTCATCTTTCACGGGGTACTGTTTGAGATGCTATAATAAAATTCCACAAAGTATTATTGAACTGAATGAGACGAAATTTAAAACATGCATTAAACGCACACTATGTAAGCAAGCATATTACAAGTTGAGCGATTATATCGCTGATAAAAATGCTTGGCTCAATGCTGGTCCTGCTCCACAAGGACAGGGGCGCATAAATTGATAGCATTAAAATGTATTGTTGGAGCTGCTGAAGATTGTACAACTATCTTTGCATTGTATAGATTCAATCTCCTTAGTATTATATAAATGCATAGCCCATATTGTGTGATTACTATGTACTAGAAAGCTATCATTCACTGGAAACCTACGTCTTTTCTTGACTTGAATGTGCCCTGGCGGTTTAGAGTATGTCATGCTCACTCAAATGTCTCGCTGATGGTGGCGCATGTGTCGGATCATTTAGTTCCCTTCAAAATGGTTGAGTTGAATGGTGCTGATCCATGCGTCATGTCCGTGAACGGGCGCTGTCAGTTGTGACTGGTCATCTCTTAGTTGCCATGGCTTATTTGAATGAATTATTTTGAATTGTATTTTTTTTGTTTGTGTGTTTTTGCTGTGGACACTTTTAACGTGCACATCTTGCTACATTGTTCTCACATAATATACCATCTCAACATGAATGATGTAACCAAGATTTTGTAACAATATTCTGATTTAAAAGAGTGTCCATGGAGTTTCTTGCCCGTTCTTCTCCATAGAGATCTACGCTAGGGAATGGGCAACTACAGTACTTTCACAGTTTTTATGTCTTGTGACTGGGACTGTAGCTACATTTAATTTTCATCTTTGTTTCGACAATTCAAAAGTGCCTGTAACTGGCTTACTTTAAATAAATGCTTTGATTTTGATTTTGATTTTGATTTTGATCACGCCTGATGGAAAGCGATGGATGAGATCTGTGATGGAACGAGCGTGCCCAGAAGATGCCTGTTCACTCTTGCTTTGAAGGCAGGCCGCTTTAACAACAAATACTAAAAACAGAATAATACAAAATAAAAATAAATATCACGTAATTTTTTGATATTGGTACGGAACCCTTCGTGCGCGACTCGCACTTGGCCGGTTTTCACTTTCATTTACGGTGACTAGACTAACAATCTGACTGACTAGACTCACATCATTATAACACATAATTATCTTAGAACACGCACACCACAAAACTGTTTTATGTCCGTGACATCACCATGTCAGGTCCAGTTGAAAACCAGCGTCGGGCACTAGCTGCTCGGCAGTTTGCTGAACTGGGCGTATTTGGCGCAGCCGTGAGACACACAATATTATTTCGTTTCATTTTTCTGTTTAGTCTTAAGTTTTTTAGGGTGTTTTAAGGTTTATTTTTTTATTCTTATTTTGATTTTGTTGTGTACACTTGCGGCTTTAGCCAAATAAATACGTTTACTTTCTTTCTTTTTTTCAGTTACCATTGAAATGAACATCTGACTTGATATTAAATAACTCTCCCGTTCTCAGAAACTAATACATAATAGGTACCTACCTAATTATATTTTTATCTTGCTACCAGACTCGCGATATGAAACATCGTTAGTATTTTCACGATACCTAATTTTTTATTTATTCATACGCGCTTATATAATGATTCAAACGAAATACATGTTCCAGTTTTTTAGGTAGAAATATTTGCTCCAGATATTTTACTAAGCATTTATTCTATGTACCTGTCGACATGATTTTATTACCTACTATTGACATAGACGTGTTAATAAGAAAATCTGAGACGCCATAAAGAAGGCCTATGTCAATAGTGTCTGAAATAATATCAAGTCCCTTCGCGATCTCGAGGTATTGGAATATTGAAGTAATTCTGATATTTGTTGACATAGAAAGTTATTTCCCGTATTTCAGGAAAATCTTAGAATAAAAAAAAACTTATTTGTAACACTAAGTTACAGAACACATACTTAGCTGAGAAAAATATTTTTATCTAGCTTTTGCCCCCGTTCCCATTAAGGACGAAAACAATCCTAATATAACACTCGATGATTACATAATCCTCGAGCTTTTCATTATTGTAGTAAAAGAATTTTCAAAATTAGATTATTATAGTTTCTGCAAATTGCCTCCTACATCCATACTTACAAACTCTACCACTTTGTATGATTAGTATTTGAAATTAGGAAATTAAACTAAAACCAACAGAATCCTTTATAAGCCTTTGAATTCAGTAGGATCGAATACTACCTTGGTCTACCTATATATATGTGACTACCTCATTAGTCGAGTGGTCACAAGCGCAACTGCTGAACATGAGGTCCTGGATTCGGTTCCCGGCGATCCGGGAACCGAATCCAGGACAAAAAAATAAATAAACACAAAACCCAACACACTTGGCCCGATGGCCAAGTGTTATTGGGTTTTTCCATCAGGAATTTCACAGTAGCAGCCACGGAGTCTGACTTTGTGGATGGTTGATGAAAATAAGCTCACCCCCTATTACATGGGAATTAGTCTGCTAATAAACCATATTATGAATTGAGAAAGTGTCGTACAAAAATGCTGGCATGAAAGAAATAAACACGCCAATAGCATCCTTAAAATGTCTTCCTCAGTAGATAAATCAGAAAACTCACACACTCCAACTCTCAGTAATCTACTCTATCCATCACCTTTACGCATAAACTCCTTCACATATTAAATCCAGCTATAAAGATTCTAAACGGGCTTTTAAGCTAACGCTTACGTACGTAAGTCGCTGCAATGAATTCCCTTATACACACAATTCCTGGGAACTTGTACGAGATGTACACGATTTGTCTTTCCAGAACTGTCAGGCAATGCCCGTGTCATGTAAATGCATGTAAGTAAGGAAGAAGACGTATCCAAAGAGTTTGCGATGCGATGTAGAAATCGGTGGCAGGGGGGATCGTAAATGTCGGGGACAGTGCCAACTTCGATGTGGGTGTCAAATGATTTGGAAGCGATGGGAAAATATTGCGTATGTACGGGGTTATTTCTTGTAGGTTTTGCTGCTAGGTTTTGCTTTGAACGATGTGAGAATAAAGTTGAATTTATTTTTACAATTTGATGTTCTGTAGTTTAGGGTCGTTTAGTTTCATACTTACGTTAGCTAAGGTCAAAGCAAGCTATTAATACTGCAAAGTTTTTCCAACAACACGTAATCATAAACCACTTCATCTTATTTAAAACTTACCCAAACTTATTCTTTAATCTTCGAGCTACAAAAAACTTGTTTATATCGCATCAAAGTCGCATTACCCTCGCCCGCACTGTACACCGGCTCAAAACTTCATTTCACAAAACAGATTTATAATATATTATCTAATGTAAAAACTCCGCGAGAAAATATGCGAATCTCGAGGTACCGAGTGCCGACTGAAGAAAAATGTGGAATATCAGGCGAAACGGTTTTAGCGGCCATATTTCTTGTCGTCGGAGAAACTTCCCAGCAATTATTTTTACCTGTTGAGCTGTTGAAACAATGTATTTTATGGTGTGGAATTTGGTTAATATACTAGCTCAGTTTAGCGGAAGGGAAACGTGTTGAGTTGATGTTAAAATCTCTGAAATGTTCGCGGTTAAATAATTTTGTAATCTGCCTGTTCTGTTGTCGAGTCGAGGTATTCTTTTGGAGTATTAACAATGGGCTCTTTTGTTTATGAGTTGGAATTATTTTTTACTCGTTGACTTTATGAATAATGGTTTGTCGTAAAAGTTGGTCGTCGCTGGAGAGGCAAGCCGTAACATTGTGTAACCCCTGGTTTGATGTTATAAGTATGTTTTTCATTTATCATCTTGTTTCTTCCCTCGAACAAGGTATGTATTTTCCTAAAGGTACTTTCGTAAGCCCTCTTAATTTGAGTGGGCACAGACATTGAACAATTCTGAATCCCACAAAAGTGAATAACATTGTTTCAAACTTAAGTACCGAGATCTTAATTCTCAAACGTAATAATAAGTGGATGAGTACTTCAAAGAAATAGCTCATATCGTAACTTGGTAACATAGTGCTCTTAAAATTCATTTGATTTCGACAAACTAAGCTTTTAGAACTCTTTGAAAGACTTCTCTTTGAAACTGAAGTAAGAAAGTAGTGGTTTTAGGTACAAAAGAAGTTGTTGCTACGTAAATTGTTTTAGCGGTGATGTCTCTTTTCATTATTAGCTTAATAGAAGGTAACCTTGGATTCAACTTGAAATACTTCTAGTTTTCTTTGAAGTTGATTTAGTAGAAGTTTTATTGAATAGAAACAATTTTGGTGTTGCTTATTTTATTCAACTTTATAGAACAGAAAGGTATTATTATCATTGAGGTGGAACAGTGTCTTTGTGTCAATGTAATTAGGTTTTTGGGGATCTTTTGTATTTAATTATAATTAAGTTTAATGCATTTACCTTTCATTGTTATAAAGTTATTATTATTACACTATAACGATTCGTTATTTAACATAGTTTTTTATACTTAGAAAGCTTGCGTTGGCCGCAACTTGCCTGATGTGAAGCGATGACGCGGCCCAGGGTGGAGCACGCTTGCCTAGAATAAACCGATTCAGTCGAACTTTGAAGAGATCATAGAATAAAATAATCGGGAAACAGAGAAGCCGGCAGTGAATTCTACATACTGGCGGTTCGTACAATAAATGTGGAAACATAGCGCTTTGTTCGGGTCCGTGGAAGTTCAACCATTAACGGTGACGCTTCGCCCTATCTCTGCTCGTCCGTAATAGAATGGGGACGACAGAATTACATTGTGTAATTCCAAAGTACTTGTAGCCGATAAAAAACCGATAGGCTGGCAACTTTGCGTCGATGTTCAAGGCGTTGGAGCTTGGCTTTGACAAGGGAGCGGTGGTCAATGAGCCTCTTTGCATGACGCTGCATAGCTTCCAACTTAGCTCCTTAGTTACTTACCGTGTCCCATTAATTTGATATGGATTATTTCTGACTCTATCCATGATTAACCAATGTGGATTGGTGTACACCAACGACGTCACGACGACGTCGTGTACGTCGTGTACATACCAATATCTTCACAATGTTTTCCATCAACGTTTGGAGAACGGTAGTGATGGAATAAATTACATGAAGTACTGACACAGCTTAGGAACGTGGGTATTGGCATAAAAAAGAGAAATTCAGGATAAGAGAGCACGTAGCTAAATAACAGCCGTTCGGGTCAATGTTCAGGTTAAGCCGTGCTTGCCTAGGTTGGTCCGTGGATGGATGGCCACCCTTACATACCGAGTTTCCTCCGTGCCTTGGAAAGCACATAAAGCCGTCGGTCCCGGATGTCATTCGTAGATGTTTGGCAGTCGTTACAGCAAGTTAGTGGCCCGAAAGTCTGACAACCAGTCTTACCAAGGGGTATCATATTACCCAGTACTAACTAGGCTGTAGAGGTCAGATTGGGAAAAGGCAGCCAGATGATGATTATGAAAATGAAAGGGCCTGTGTTCAAACTCACGATCTGCCTTTATATTGGACACTGCTCTCTATTTGCCATAGACTAAACGGAACAATTATTCACGTATATTCTGCACAGCCTACTGTTATAAACCGTTCAGTTTAAGCCCATTAAAACGTCAATTTACCATCGCATCTGTTAAGGGTAACGTATAGAGGATCATATCTTCCAATTGACCGTTAGTAGTTGATGATGGCTGCCATCAACGGGAGGATAGGCTACAAATGACGGAATATAGATAACATCATGCTTGTATTTTTAAAAGGGATAGGCAGACGTGTTTGTGTGTGTTGAAAGTCAAAACATTTATTTCAGTTAGGCCATTAAAAGGCACTTCTTCAAACTTTAGAACAAAGGGTATAGAATTGATTCTAATTGCCTTTGTTATATCAACGTTTAATAAGTTATGTATTAGTCCTATTTTATAATTTTAGTTTTATTGGTCGAGTGGTCTCAAGCACGACTGCTGAGCATAGGGTGCTGGCTTTAATTCCCGGGTCGGGCAAAGTGTTATTGGGTTTTGACATCTTGAATTTCTCAGTAGCAGCCACGGAGTCTAGATTGGTGCCCGGTTGTTGGCAAAAACGTGCTCTCCCTGTTACATGGCTTAAAACATAACGGCGAAATGAGGGTGTACCCAATAGACTTAGAAGATTAAGCTGGATATTCAAGACTCTCAGACATATCGCACCAAAGAAAATAAATACGAACAGTGCCCGAAACCCGTCTAGAAATATTTTAAATGAGATCTACGTAGCTCTGGTACAGTCGGTCCTAATATATTGCATCCCCATTTGGGGTGGGGCTGCAAAAACTATTTTTATCAACGTCGAACGCGCCCAACGGGCCCTAATTAAAATCATGTATTTTAAAAAGTTGAGACACCCTACTGAAAACCTATATCAGATTAGTGATTTACTCTCAGTTCGTAAGTTATACGTAATCCAAACTATTACAAAAATACATAAATCCCTAAAATATGACTCAAGCATAACAGCTCGAAGAAGAAAAGACTTAATTGTACAAATCCCTCATACAAAAACTGTATTTGCCGGGAGACAATACAATAAGCGATCGGCTTTTCTTTATAACAAAGTCAACAGGAAAATATACATACACCCAAAAAAATACTACGATTGTAAAAAAACTTTAATAGATTGGATAAAATCACTAACCTATGATGACACGGGGGCACTCTTGGAACACATTAAGTAAATACTAAATAAGTATTAACACACACCCACAACTAGGTATATCTCTAAACACCAAATGCACAACACGCACACATATCACACACATATAAGTAAGTAAAATAATACTAAACAAAAACACTAATAACACACAAAACACATGCCATGGATGTCGTAAACATCCATCACTAATTCAATATCATCACACTACTATCCTTCATACACAACACACTACCTTACATAACACTGAACACTCACCTGCAAGCAAGATTTTCTTTAGTTTAAAATTAAATCGTAACTTCTTGTTTAATAATATCATACTTCTGTACCTATTGTTTTTTATTTTTATTTTTATTGTAAATTCCCAGTTTTAGCAAAATTTTGTATGAATTTGTATTGCTTTGCTGTGAAAGAGCGGGGCTTCCCAACACAGGCATTGCTTGCTTAAAGGGAAGCTTCAAACACTAAACTTTTTGTAAACTTATGAAGCAATAAACTATTTTGTATTTTTGTATTTTGTATTTTTTTTTGTACACTTTGCCTACCCTGGATACGAACCCATGACCACTGTCAGCTGTGGCGCACTACCAAATGCTGGAACAAAGAGGCAGTCAACTCATAAATCCCACATATTTTACCCGTAAAAGGAAGGCGAGAGATAATTCACAAGAGTGAAAATGCGCCATTTTTTCACAACAATACATATACGGCAAGTCTGTTTCCATAAGAAGTGTAGGCAGATGTTTATATAGTAAGCCGAAGTCTGAATAAAATCTCATAACACATCAAAATTATGGTACGAAAAACACAACAGGAAATGCATATTATTTAAACATACAATGAAGACATTCATTCATCTGGTCAACCACGGGCCAACCTCGGCCAGTGTTGCATTACCTTGATGATAGACCCCTGCGGCTCTGGATACCCTCTACAAGAGAGTATGTTTAAGCATAGCATAGTCAACCTGTAATGTTCCCACTGTTACGGGACATAGGCCTCCTGGGAACGGGCTGAAATCCACCACGCGGGCCCAGTGCGGGTTGGCAGATGTCACAATATGTCTTCGATTTTTTTGTTTCTAGGACGTGTAGGTTTCCTCGCAACGTTTTCTTTCACCATTTTGAAAGCAGTGGTGATGAAATAAATTACACTAAGTAATGCATCTGACTGGGTTGGAACCCACGACTTATTGCTCGTAAGTCGGAGCCGTCACCACTGGGCCACCGCTGCGCTCAAGAGATTATGACTGGTTTCCAAATCCACTTACACTATTATTTTCTTTCCAAAAATTACTTAATAAAACCTTGATTAGAAAATAACTACCAAAAATCTTTGAGGTCTTCCCTTTATTATTGTTCAAAACAAAACTATGCGAACACAATTAGAGGATTCAATTAAATAGTTTAATCTAAATGCTTGTGTGTCCATCTACTCGTAACAAAGGGGGTAAGATAACAGTTAAGAATGTATTATGGAATATTGTTTCGAGGCGTTGAAGCGGTCCTGTTTTGTGTGGGGCGAGGGTTGGGACGATTTATAAGAGATGGGATAGTTTTAAAGGTATGGGAGAATTGTTTAAATGAAGGGGTTATTGTTTTATAGGAGGCAGAGGTAATAAAATAAGTAGAAGTGTTTAAAAAATAATAATCTTGTTGAAATTAATTTGTTTTTTTTTTTTTTAAGACTGCTTCGTTGTTTTAGTGGTCACAATGGCTACTTTTAAGTATGAGGTCTCCTATTATTAGGTTTTCCAATAAAGATTATGGTGGGCACAGTGGACATGTACCCGGTTTATGTCAATAGGCTCACTATTTATTACAAGGGATGTAAGAAACAGGTAAAATGTTAAAATATTTTGAAAATCAGCGAATTAGCCGAGATAACTTCACAAACTAACTCAAAATATAGCGATCTTGACTTACTAAAAGTAACCTCGCCCTATTTTTCCACTCATAATTAATCAAAAAACGAAATTTAAATAAGATATTGTCTGTTCTCGTCACCGTCGCTTGAACCTGTCACTTGCAACGCCAGCCCTTCAAAATAAGGAGCCCCAGATAACTACATAGGAATTTAATTAATTCAAAAGGGAAATGTAAGTAAATATTGTTTATATTGCCATAACAAATGGACATTGAAATCGGTTTTGTTTCAGACAGTTTCTATTCATAAAGTTAACAAATACCAAAATTAATTGTTAATAATATAATATTTTATTTCGTAAGGTATTAATTTTAATTAAGGATCAGAATGAATAATTTTCAAAGGGTTTTACTTTGAAGGTTTGACAAAAAATTGTTCATGATTTTCGAGAAGACACCACAATGCTTGACAAAAGGTATTTGGTGATTAATTATTCAAGTTAGACCAGACAGGCTTAGGCCGGTCCATTATTTGTTTGCGCAGCTCGATGCTAATTGTTTAGTTTATTCAGACTGGAATGGCAGAAAAGTAATCTGCTTTTTGCTTGACGTAAATTGTACTTACGATACAAAATTGACATTGTTTTTAGTAAAAACAGGCTCACATTTAAATAAACTTTACAGTCGACCGCAAGTCCATTGTAACACTTTGAACTTGACCTAACCTAACACGGAGTTACAACAGGCTAGCGGCCGTTTTCTATAACTTACTTACGTATAACTGTTAGTTAATATGCCTATGTCTCGTACTTTAGGTGTTTCTATCAACAAAGTTAGCTTGAAATATCCTATCCGCGTCACCGTCGGGTCGAAAAATCAAAGAAATCTTTTCTGTTACGTTTTGTTTATATTGGTCCGTAAGCTAAATGTCAAAAAGGCAGAGATAGTAACCATCCGTTACCTGTTAGTAAGTTATTGAAAATGGTCGTAAAAGGTTAACCTTTTGCACATATACGCGACATGCAAGTACGAAATTTTGACTTGGCGTGGAAAGATTATTATACATTATACTTATACAGACATACAGCCTATTTTATTAACTAACTCTTTTCAAGTACAGTTAAGAAAACTATGTGTTCAACAAATTAAAAAACTAATGTTTATCGCACTACGCAAAGGCATAATATGGTAATTTCATGCAACTAGCGAAGAATGACGGTTTGATTTTATTACGAGGACAAATTAAATTGATATTCCGTTTTGTAACAAATTGTTTTGCCTGATTTCCGTTATTCTGAACTATTTACCAAAAAAATCATCGTGTATATTCCAAACATTTTTCAAACAATTTCCAATCCTCTGTGAATCATACTCTATCCCAAATGTTAAGGGCAAGCACAATAAAAATAAATGAAACCTTAGCACCCTCTATCCCCTTCATAGAACACAAAAACAACTGGCTCAACACAGAAATATGTTATTTTTTCATACAAAATAAACCCCGGGCAATTCCAACAGTTAATTTTAGTAGCAGCTGCTTCCCATTCCTTTGCGTCAACCCTAAAAAAACAATCTGCCATTCACTTCACTCTCTATGAAGGGAAATCCGAGCAATTTTCACATGCTTTATTCCCGTGTCCCGAACAACGGTTTGTACATTTTTTTTCCTTAGAAAAGAGCCATTTCTCCTCGTACTCTATGCGGGGCGTGTTCATAAATCCAACCCTTTATCACTGCCTCTTATTTCCCAGTCTCGCGGCGATAATAACCCTATGGCTCGTTTTGTTTCGTTTTTATCCCGGTTTTCCTGCCAGCATTCAGCCTAAAACGGCACTCGTTTCTTTTTATAACACAATACGCGTTCGAATGAGGAATTGATCGACGAAATGAGTATATAGATCATGCTTATTGTATACCAGGCGTCGAACGCGACTCGTTTCCAAATTGTTCGGTGTCTGTTAGCGGTAATTCGACCAATTTGCAGGGAAATTTACCTAGAACACAATGCATATTTAGTGGTTTTAATGTTATGCCAATTTAGTGGATTTTGGTTAGTAAACCCATTGATGCCATGAAAAACGAATAATTTTAAAAGCGGTTGAGCAATTATGTAAACATACTTTATGGTTTTGGTTTTTGGTTACGTCAATTCAAAATACTTTGCTTTCACGACCAAAACGTATTGATATGTTTGTAAGTAGTCTAAATCAAAACATTTATTTCAATAAAATTGCTAAAAGTTACTTTTTAATGTCAAGCTTTTTTATAAAAAAAAAGGAATAGACTCCAGCACTTTCAGCCGTTGTCTCAATCCTATACAAAAGCAATAACAACAACAAAGTACCTAACTTTACCAAAAAAATACTATCAAACAAAAGTCTAGCCTAACTTTGACCCAAAACTACCAATAAATTAGAGCTTAAGCGAAACAAAATTGCCTAATAAAGTTCGACCCGCATACCAACTTGGTCTCCATAGATCACCATTTGTAAAAGCTACAGGAGACCTAGAAAAATACGAAGAACAAGAATTAATTGCCTAGAATCTGAACTGAATCTCGGTCAGAATTAGATTAAAGGAGGTTGTTAACTTGTTACTGAGACAAACGACGTTAATTTGTAAGGATAATTAAATGTTTGTTTTTCGATCCCCTTTTTTGCGTGGGCTTCTTTTGGGTTTTCTTTGGTTCAAGATTCGATAAGATTTCGACGAAAAACTACTTTATGCTCTTACTTAGCTTGAAAAGGTACTTAAAACATACCTTACATTAAAAAGTGAGAGTGCTTCGGCACTTTGTGGTATCAGTAGAGTAGGTATCAGTATCATACTTGAAACAATCATGAAATCTTAATTTCATACATCAAAGAAGAACTTTAAATTAAAGTGTTGTACATCGTGTTGATAGTGTGTACCAATTACATGTAAAGTTTTTACCATACTTTTCGTTTGAGTTTCCAAAACTCATTATCGTAATCAGCCAATATGATGCCAACATTTACATGCTTATTCCAGACAAAATGGCTACTACGAGTACGATATAGTTTTCCTAAGCTTTCGGGGAAAACACGTGTCATGTTATGGGATTCCAATTTGCCATCGATATTCACTTGTTTCGCACGTCTTTTGTTTAGTTGTCGAAATGGGAAAGTTACGAGATGGGCCGGAGCCTACTCTACTCCATCAAAGAAAGAGAAACAATATGTTTCTACTGATATACTTCGTATACTTTACTACTACTACGTATACTTTTCTTTTTTATACCCCTTTTGGCTTTTATTTATCTGATGCACGATGCACATAATCCACAGGTAGCCAAAACGTAAAAAAACTAATTCAGGCCATTGTTTTTGTGAGAATTCTGAAATTGGTTCGCTATATTTTGCTTTTTTCGAGCTACAAGCAGATTATGTAGCTTTATGCAAGTCAGATGGCACTCACTTCGCGTTATGCCATAAGCCCTTTTGTATTATAAATGAGAGCTTTTCGAGCGGTGGATGCGATACTGAATAAAATGAGAGCAATGAAAAGAATAACATACCGAGGGTACGTTCCTAAATTCAGACTACATGACTTAGTAAACATTCGTTGTATCTTGCAATCAAGCAAGCAAATTATGCATGAATATACAATACAGACATACATACAAACATTGCAAGTTAAGTAATAGCTGGTAAAAATGTATTGAATAGTCTAAATCAACCGTAAAGCTTATTACTTGAATTCTGTGGAAGTTGGTTGTGGAAACACTAAATGCCTTGAAAGGTCACTTCGTCTAAGTTCTCTAATGGCCTCCATTTAAAACATAATATTATAGACCAGCATTCTTAAAAATTTAGGACTTTTTAACATAACATTGACCACATTTGACTTTTTAATATAAAACATATTATTATTCTTTAATTATTTAATTTATTGTTATCTTATGAGAATGATTTAAATAATAGCATTTCTGGACATTTGCACATCACATCATGTGGCAAACATGATGTACCTAATAATGTTGTTCGTGTTACCATCTTGCAAGCATTTATTTTCTTGTATGTATGACACATGTTTAGCAAATAGAATATTATCTTATCTTATCTTAACATTTATGTTTGTCCAACAGTTGGCGAGGTCCAATCAAAGCCAGGTGGTGCTAACCAGGGTCAGCTTCGGCTTGTCCGGTAACTTCAGCTGCGAGGTGACCGCAGACGCGCCTTCTTTCGCCACTTCTATTGTCTCCAATACTATGGAGGTTGTTGGTAAGTGAAGCTTTAAAACACTCAAAATTAAAATACCACTATTTTTTTTTTTATAAATTATAAAGGAACTGCTAAACCTGAAAGACTTTCTGAATAACACTTCTTAAAGTTAATAATTCTTAAATAGCAAAACCTGTTGTAGATTTCTTGCGCTGTACTAAAATGACCTAGACCTATAGCAACCGAGTCATAAAAAGTTTGTTCACTCAAATACTATTGTAATTTCAAGCCTCGTATTCTGTATGGTGGCCTAGCTATATCTCCTTTGACATGGGTCGTGCAACGTCTCGCCTGATGTGGCTCGACTTTGCCCGTCATCTCCAGCGACACTTCGCAAGGCTTAAGCTATTAACAATTTAAGGAACACTATTTGGTATTCACTATCTGCGAGGTTAAAGTGAGACTGGGCGGGTCTCATTTCCAGGATGGGTGAGGACAGATGGACCAGAATCGATAGGTACACAGTGGGTGCCTGAAGACGGTCGTCGTTACCGAGGCAGGCGCAGGAAACGCTGGTGTGACGACAAAAGGCAAAACACCGGGAGTGTTGGAAAGGAATTGGGGAGGCCTTTGCCCAGCAGTGGGACAGTATAGGCTAATTAAAAAAAATATATAAATCGGTATTAGGCCGTAACGACAGAAAACTTTGCTGATTGGTTTGTTTTCCATACAGCCCTCCCACCATCGTTGCCAACGATACAAACCAGCCAACACTACTACATCCCAGGTGACGTGCTGCGAGCCAATTGCTCCTCAGGACCTAGTCGTCCGCCGTCCGACCTAGCATTCTTCATCAATGATATGCCTGTAAGTATTCCATCTTTTATGTCTCCAACCGTTTCGTAGACAGCAAGCTTTGATTATGTTAGTAGCTTATGTTTGGTCTGATTATACGCTTTCTACAATTTTAGTAGTTAGCTACGAAACGCTCTTATTGCTACGTAATATTTAAGGCGCTGTCAATGTAAACTTATTACCTTGGACGTGTGATTGACAATGCATAAGATACGAGTTACAGTTTTAATAGGTGCATTAGAAGCAAGGGGAAGAGGCTAGACGGATTATGAGCTCATAAAGCTGCCATGCCTCTTAAGTCAACCTATTTTAGCTTGTAAGGAGGCAATATTGATTTTTCTGAATCAGGGTAACCAGAAACGATGGATGGACTGTGTGAAGGATGATATGGCTAGAAAGGAGGTGTCTGATGAGATGACGAATAATAATAGGGAAGTATGGAAGAAGAAGACATGCTGCGCCGACCCCAAATAAATTGGTATAACGAGATTAATGATGAAGGTGACCCAAACATTGTGTGTGCAACACAAGCTTTAAAAATGATTAGTCCTTAGAAGAGGAATTTCAACATTACCTTCTTCCAGTATTTCACCTTTCCTCATAACTTTATTGACAATCCATTTTAATCTAGGAATCGAACCGTTTGATAGCCAGGATTTATTTGCCAGGAATAACCCTTTTCACTTCTAAATTTGCATAGGATTGCGTTTGAATCTGGCAATATGGCCAGCCAAAAGGATGAGTAAATATTGTCTGCTAAACTGGAACGTGAGTGAGAAAATAATAGAAGGGTAACGGTTTAACCTTGAACTGCTCAAAATAGATGAGGACGTGGGTGTTAAGTGATATAAATTGTCGGGTTTTCCTTCTTCAAAAAATGTTCTGTCGGCCAGTGAAAAGTTTTGTATGGTGCCAAGATAAATTGCTTGGGCACCTAAAAGAAATCGATTGCGTTGTATTCAAAGGAAAGTGTCTATTATAGAACAGTCCTTTTTGTTATAATTCTGAACGTAGCTTTAATGTTACGTGAGGGAGGTTCATCTTTTGTTTTATTTCTTAGAAAAATGGTTCGAGTAGAATTATTTCTAGATAATTATTATTTGTTCAAGCCATCTTGTTCCACGAAGGTATTTCTAGCTTTCGAACAGAATTTTACCAAGGAATTACAAGATTTCTTTAATGTATTATTCTGGTTCAAATGTATTTATGCTCAAGGACTTATTTCGATGATTTAAAGTTAAAAGCCTCGTTTTTTACGTTTTGGCAATTAACTGTAACAAATAACACACACACACACAGAATCATTAAAATGATTAATACTATGCTCTGAGTTAGTCATCTGCTTAGCCTTTTCCCAACTATGTTGAGGTCGGCTTCCAATCTAACCGGATGCAGCTGAATACCAGTATTTTACATGGAGCGACTGCCTAGCCGACCTCCACAACCCATTTAGTACTGGGTAATACGATACCCCTTGTTAAGACTGGTTGTCAGACATTTCGAGCCACTGACTACTTGTAACGACTGTCAAAGATCTACAAATGACAGCCGGGACTAACAGCTTAACATGCTCTCCGAGGCACGGAGGAAACTCAATAAGTAAGGGTGGTCATCTATCCACAGACCAACCTAGGCAAGCACGGCTTAGCCTGAAGATCGACCCGAGTGGCTGTTGTTATTTAGCATCGAGCTCCTCTATTGTCTGAGTTAGTGAAGATCTAAAATGTCATAATTTTATGAAACTGTCATTCTTTAGGTTGATTGATGATCATTCGCTATATTGATGTGTTTGTAAATTTTTTGAAACCTCAAATAACAAAAAAAACGTAAGAAAAGGCTGAACCTTTTTTTATTTTTGTTCTTCGACTCTGATTACCTATAATCAGTGTCGACATCATTATTGTGACCACCAGAAACAAATAACGGTACTTACTTCCCATGGCCGTCTCCCATTAATTTAATGTTGCCAAGCAACACCAGAGGTTTTGATCCGAAGCCTTTGATATTCCTGATAATTAATAAGAGGAGAGAGTCTCCCATCTATATAATCCAAACTAAACTTTGGCCCAGTGAGGTTAGGGTATTATTATATATTGTGAAAACATGAAAGGTCAAATAATCTTGAGAGAGTAAGAGATAATTTATCGCCAAATAATTAGTCATTATCTTGAAATTTTGCTGTCTTACAGCTCCTAACCACATTTAAAATTACGTCTGTTATGTTGTTATGAGTAGAGAAAGACCAAAGGAAAGATGGATGGACTGTGTGAAAGATGATATGGCCAGAAAGGAGGTCTCTGGTGAGTAATAGAGAAGTATTGAAGAAGAAGACATGCTGCGCCGACCACAAATAAACTGCGATAAGAGCAAGATAATGATGATCTTGTGTATGTTTAGTAGTGATATTATAAATATAAAAGTAACTTGGTCTGACTGTACGGCTGGACACGGCTGCACAGATTTCGATCAAACGATTACAGTTAGACCGTGACTTAGATTAGAACAAAGGATACTATTTATCCTGAACTCCTGATAGTTCGTTCCCGTAGGACCAGTTCCGATCGCAAAGCAGGCGAAACCGCTGCCAAAAGCTGCTATATAATAAATGGAACCAGTTATTCCTTACTTATGCTCCATTTAATAGATTTAGGCATCGAATCCGGAAATTTGCGGCTAAAACCAGGACTGAACGGCGCTGTTGCCGCAAATGCTTTATCTTCAACATTCCAAGCAATATCCATGCCCGTTTCCACAAATATTAGGCGACACCTAACTGAATACCGAAATAAAATCGCACTATTCAATTTCAGCGCTTGTCTCAGCGCAGAGAGAGTCGAAGTTCCAACAATCCAAGCATATTTAGGTATACATTTGGGTGTTACTTATTGTAAGCACAAACGAGCACTCGCCTCGTATTTTATGGCTTCGTAGAAAGCCAATTTATTGCGATAAACAACTCCTCAGCCAAGCACAATATCTGCATGTTTTATGAAGCAAGTTTTCAGGTTAGCGTTAGCATCGACTTGGCAATAGAATTGGATAGGATAGTACTAAACCTCAATAGGGAATAGTAGGATTCTAGGGAGAATCAGGAACGATTTCGCCATAAAGAAATAGTATACATGAAAGTAGAAAAAATATGCTTTGGAAATGCGTTCCTTGCGAAGTACTTGCGTTGTAACTTTAAATAATAGATTGAGGAGTGATTTGATAAAAAATGTTACGGTTTAAAAAAATAACAAGTGACTAAAATTGAAAAAGGTTAACATTATTTTCTCAAGATACAGTTTATTGTGATTACACTGCAGTACCAAGGGAGGGGCGGGTCATTATTGCAGATATTCTTATTATTAGAAATAGTTTTACCGTCTGTCGTCCTGATCATGACGTCAGGTGACTTGCGTCAAGCGAGAATTGCGTGTTTCGCTTGTTTTCTTCCTATGAACACCATCACTCTCTTAGTAATTTCTTGATCTTCTCTGTTTTCAGTCGTTGTCGCAACACCTGTATCTTGAGCTCATAGCTCGTCGCAAAGTTGTGTGATTGAATGATGAATTCTTGCTACCTGTACTACAGACTCATAGAATACTAGCATATGCTTGTGGTTTCGCTCGCGTGTAGTTTAATAATTGTTCCACGAGCCACGTTCCACTACCGGGTTAAAAGTATCCTATGTTTTAATCAAAGTTATAAACTATCTGTGTGCTAGATTTAATCCCAATCTCTTCAATAGTTTTTGCGTGCAAGAGTAACAAACATTCATATATCCAGACATCCCCACATACTTTCGCATTTGTAATAATAAATAAATACAGATGATTTATTTATTAATATTAGTAGGTTATGGTACACGCATTTAAACCAATTGCTTGTGAATCTAGTACTTTAGAGTAACTTGTTACTAGTACTGACAAGCCGGCAGCCCATCTTCTAGCTCACAAATCCGTTTACAAAATCCGTTCCTACGCCAACATCTCGGCGTCCTCGAAGAGTTTTAACTTAAAATAACTTCGCGAAAGCTACAGTTGTTCTCAAATTCTATAGTGGCAAGTTTTAATGCCTTCACAGTTTCACATTTTGTGGATCTACCGCGAATGCTTTCGAGATTTCAGTTTCAGGGACGTAGTCTGATGCCATTGTTTCGCTGATGCTGAACCAACTATTTCTGTGACGATTATTATTTTAGTGGGGGATTTTAAACGGTGCGATGGATTTTAGTTTGAGATTTTTAGTTCCTTTAATTTTGAGAATTATTTAAACAAATCAGTATTTTGATAAATCTGGTGAAGAATTCTGATTCGAAATCAAACTTCTTAGTAGATATTGCATAGAACAATATTCAGAAAATAATTATGGTTCATACATTAATGTTAAAAAAGAAGACGAAACGCAAACTGACGCTCGTGTCTTATCTCGTAAAACCAGTATTGCATGATTACCACGGATAGCAAAAATCCGCCAAAAAACGTTAATCCTGCATTGTTCACCAGATATCCAATTAAAACCATACCAAACAATATTTACAAAGAGCCAACAGAAATACAATTTTTGCTGTAACTCAATTATCATAGAATTAAATATTAAAACAAACTGCTCACCACTGCTCATTATGGCCCCGAATAAAATGTGTTGAAACAAAATATTTGCTTAGTACCGGTTGTATGAATTTGCACATCTAAGAAAACATAGGGCGTGGTAGGCTGATCGGGAACGCGATTTTAATTTGTTTTGTCTCTTGGGGATATTTCTACGTTTTTTTTTTTAAACCAACCTGGCCACATTTCTATTTGGTTGATTCAAACCAAGTTTAAATGAAATACCAACCCACACTTGGCCACTTAGTCGTTTGTCTTGGTATGGACATGTAATGAGAAGGGATGAAACTCATGTGACTAAAAGAGTGATGGACATGAATGGAGATGGAGAGGAAGGGCAAAGAAAAGAAAGATGGATTCTGTGACGAATGAATTATGAAAGAGAAAGGAGTAAATGATGCCGTGACGTCTGACAGGGGAGAATGGAAGAAGAAAACGTGTTACGCCGACCCCAAATAGAATGGGACAAAAAAATTATGATAACTTGGCCACGAGGTAAAACTACGGCACACAGTGGGAACGTTATGAACTGATTGTGCGTGTACGCATTATTGAAATCTGTGTTTTTAGATATTTGGCACTGGTTATAAAAAAAACATTATTCCTTCCAGTAATCCTGCATTTTTGCTGGAACGAATATTTTTACTCAGAACAATCACATGAAATTAAAAATTTTCAAAACACCACTCTGTACAGACATCAAATCAAAACTTTTAGTCATTAATAAAAGCGCTCTTATCACAGGCCCTGACGAAACAAACTCGCGTGAGTCCAACCCTTTAACAGTAGCTTGAATCCGTTGCGGCGCGGCGGCGCGAACACAACAACTGTTGACTCGTTGTTTGTTGTGTTGATATTTGCAATTTTCCTACGTTAAGCAGCTTCGTCTGCTCTGGCTCTTCAGATTTAATCACATCTGCATTGGCCGCTATTATTCAAATTTTAACTTTATATGAATATGTATAAAGCACCAATTTGTTTGTTCGACACGCTTTGATAAGCTGATTTGTTAAATTCGCGAAAGTTGTGTTGTGTTTTCGCATTGTATTATTTTCGTAATGTTAGTCATGTATGGAGTTGACGTCGTCGCGATAAAGTCACAAAGCTTATCGACGTTGTAACGAAGCGAGAGCACTGGCGCTTGTTAAACTTCGCTGAATTATTTGGTGTATTCAAAAGTATCTGCTCGAATCGATACTGATTAAAGTAGGTACCTTGTGTTGTTGCTGAGATGTTTATGAACAAAGTTTGTAAAGAATTTTACTCGGAATATAAGATTAGGGTGTTCTTCATCATGAATGCTAGGAAGCTTGATAGATAGCCTTGTTAAAATTTCCTTAAGCCTGTCTTAGAAATAGCCTCCATATTCACCTTAGTTTTCTCTTCACCAGGTGACACCAGGAACTCACCAGGTCTACCCAGCGCCTGAGGGCCTGTTCCGTTCAGAGCTTTACGTCCAAATCCAGCTGTGGCCAGCCCACTACGAACGAGGAGCACCCATACTGCGTTGCCAAGCCAAGATCGGAGACCTCTACAGAGATGATGCAGCAGTAGCACTGTACTCTGGGAATAGCGACCCTAAAATTGAGAGAGGTGAGTTGGAATATGAATAACTTGAAACTAGTGCAAAGCGGTAAGATCACAACGAGACAGTTAAATAGAATTGATGTTGAGCTTGTGCGGTATAAAGTCAGAACAGATAAATTCGATAGAGAGGGGAAAAAGAACTTACCGTGAGTGCAAAATCTTAACTTATTGTGTCGTACTTAAACAATGTTGGGCAAAATGGCAAAATTTAGTTAGCTAACGACTAATTATTAAATATGTCAAACATGATTGATGACTAATTAGTTATAATCAGTTCGTATGACTAATGATTGTTAATCAAATAATCATGGTTGATTATATAAGATTGAAATTTTATACTAACAGCTAATAATACAACATTATGTGCACTTCTCTCACCTTATATTCTGCTAAATTATTCAAAGTAATATTTTAAGTTACGTTAAAATCTTTAATAACGTGGGTTTACGAGTATGAGATCTAACTACATAAAATTAGAGATTTACATTTCAAAATCCGTCTTTATTGTTTTTATTTGGCGCCGTCCGCCAATTGCAGGTCTTATTTCGTCAAAATATTATTGACTAAAGTCTCATTCATGATTAAATTAGTCATGAAAACATCAGTCATCAGTCGTAAAATAATATTAACAATCTATAATACTTTCTAAGTATTACAACGTCTTACAAGATTGTGAAAATAAACAAGAAATAATTGCAGTTGGCACGAAAAACTTGAGTCAAATATGAGGCACACAATAATTTTGTAACTGCCTCACTGTATACGACGAAACATGTCGGATATGTCAAATATCTGACATTTTTCGTCGGAAGTGTCAAAAGCAACGTTGCTAAAAGATAATGATAATGAAACCTAACTCCAAAATTAAAACTTTTCCTACACCAATTACAGCAATAGCTTGAATTCCCTCAACTAAAATTACACCTTTCACTGAAATCCAGATTCCAGTGATCCCAAGGGTGGATACATAATGTGAAATTATGTAAAGTACCCAACAGCTCTCAGGAAATTTATTCATTACGATGTTCTGACGAAGGGCTTGTTCGCAGGGTGTTCCCTTCTAGCATAATTGCAATTTTCATGACGGCCCATAATGTTCGTGTATTATTAAATCTGTGCATTATCACTTCGCATATGGAAACCTGGCTCTAAGTACTGTTGTAAGGAGTTGGAGTACTTTGGGAAATAGCTTGAGAATGTTTTGACGATGTGAATCAAAACTTGTGCGTTGCTTCCTTTGATTTATTCTTGTGTTTGATTGTATTGTGTCAGGTGTTTTATGTTGATTTGGGGTATCATTGTCATGCTTAGTGTTTGCGTCAGAATGGTTATCAGCTTAAAGGCCTTCTCTTTCAATAGTTGTTGTAGTTTCAGCATCTATTATTTCTTGGTCATCCTTGACTTCATCATTATTTAGTAGGTCTCTATATTCGCTAATTGTCGCTTTTATTTTAAAAGTTTTAGTAACAGCTATACCATGTCTAATCAAAGGATAGGCTTGCATAAATTCAAGTTTTCATTTTAGCATTTCTTTTAATCTGCTTGCGTTTGTTTTAAAAAAGGCGGTGTCATAATGGTCCTTATCATCTAATTAAGATACTTCCACATTGATCGTATTTGCGTATTTCTCATTATCAACATAAACGTGTTCACTAACTAACTCTACTACAATCACTTTGTCAAATGTATTATTATTACAATTTAACGTCAGCAAAGCGGAATTTGCTTTTTGTATAAACGTTTTAATTAACCTATCGCCTTTCATATTGAAATCGATTATGTCGTCAAACACACTACTGCCCGTCAGCATCATCATCTGCCTAGCCTTTTCCTAACTACGTTGGGGTCGGCTTCCAGTCTAACCGGATGCAGCTGAATACCAGTATTTTACATGGAGCGACTGCCTATCTGACCTCCACAACCCAGTTAGTACTGGGTAATACGATACCCCTTGGTAAGACTGGTTGTCAGACTTTTTGGGCCACTGACTACCTGTAACGACTGTCAAAGATCTACAAATGACAGCCGGGACCAACAGCTTAACGTGCTTTCCGAGGCACGGAGGAAACTCGGTATGTAAGGGTGGTCACCCATCCACAGACCAACCTAGGTAAGCACGGCTTAACCTAAAGATCGACCCAAGCGGCTGTTATTATAGCCACGAGCTCCTCTACACTACTGCCCGTCATCGTACTATATTATGGACCTTGTTGTTCGAAATAAATAAATAAATAAAATAAATAATAATTCAAACTCAAACTCAAACTCAAAGCATTTATTTCAATTTGACCATTACGGCACTTTTGAATGTCAAAAATACAAAAAAGAAAATCAAAGCTACAGTCCCAGTCACAAGGCATAATAACTTGAGAAAGTACTGTAGTTGCCCATTCCCTAGCGTAGATCTCTATGGAGAAGAACGGGCAAGAAACTCCATGGACACTCTTTTAAAATCAAAATATTGTTACAAAATCTTGGTTACATCTTTAATTTTGAGATTATACATATATGTGAGAACGATGTAGAAAGACGTGCACACTAAGAGCGTCCAGAGTAAAAGATTAGATCAACAGTTTACGAATAAAGTAATTAAAATGAACCTTGGCAGCTAAGAGATGACCAGTCCCAACTGACAGCGCCCGTTCACAAACATGACGCATGTACATGTAATTATAACCTTCATAGCTAATTATGAGGTTGGTTGACGTAAAAGGCCGAATCACGAGGCTTATTGGGTATTTTAGTTGCAAGGGCGTTTCGTCATCACCTCATTATCATTTTTACTTGCTTATACAGATTCGAGACGATGTACCAACAATGCTTAGAAGTGCTATGCGTTGCAGCTTGATAGTAATAATGCTAAACGGTTTGAGTGCAGTGTGTTGACGATCCCTATTAGTATTTTCTGAACTCAACGCAAGTGATTTGTGATGTTAACAATATGATACACTGACATTCGAATACATTTGATACATTACAGTTCATTGAATGTCAGAAATGATAGTGAATCTTCTGTTATTATTTAGCTTGTGGCTAAATAATAACAGCCGTTCGGGTCAATCTTCAGGTTAAGCTGCGCTTGCCTAGGTTGTTCCATGGATGAGTGACTACCCATTACACACAGTAGCTTTCTCCGTGCCTCGACGTTTTCCATGCCTTGATATGTTAAGACGTTGGTCCCGGCTGTCATTTGTAGGCATTTGACAGTCGATACAGGTTATCAGGTGGCCTGAAAGTCTGTCAACCAGTCTTCTGGTTGATAGACTTTCCAACGTAGTTGGGAAAAGGCTAGGCAGATGATGACGAGTTCATTAGATGTCAACTTATGTTAATTTTGAAATAAAATTATCTTCCTGAACAAATTGCTGAACTGAATTAACGAAAACATTATATGCATTTATTTATTTATTTGCTCTCATGCACATCACGCATTTTACAATATTACTGTCGGTTTTTGTTGTTTGCGGTTTGTTTGCTGTTGGGTTTATGAACATTACAGTCATTAATATAATAAATAAATTGAGTCAAAACTTATTAAAAACATCAAGTACAAAATTTCTAAGAACAAAAAACAAAACAGGAAGCACCAAAGAATCCCAAACATGAAGTTCCAAAAACGGCAAACAGCTAACACGCCCGCATATCTTTAATATCCGTAGAGAGGATGCTCGCCTAATAAGATTACGAGAACCAAAGAGGGCATTGAGGGCTCAATGAGTTATTGCCTCCCGTCTCATTTGCCCAGACAATTTCCTCTGAGGGCAACAGTGAGGCGTTTGTTGGTAGATAATAAATTTATCTTCGGCACACGGCGGCGGGCGTTTATTACAGGAAACATGCGCATTGACGAACGGTAACCGCCTATCTGTATGAATTTTACAAATTCTAGGAACCAGCCAAAAACTGGATATTTAATTATTAAAAAATATGGCTTTCAATGTTTCACAATAATGATGTTTCGGATTTGGCGAGCATAGATTATGAAATTGGGTTAATAGAAACTAAATACAGGATTTTGAATTTCGTTTTTGGTAACCTTTTTCGAGTCGTGATAAGGCCGTTTCCGAGAATTTTGCGTAATGATGCAAAATTCTCGAAATTATTCAATAATGAATGAATATTAGTATTTATGAGCTTGTAACGTGTGAATAAGCAGGATTAACATTTTTCCTAACTGAAAAGTGGGTATGTATATGGTTGAAATGGTAGAAGCTATAAAAAAACTACTGAGAGAAAAGTACCTACCTACCGTGCCTATTTCGCCCTACATCGTTCCAACCTAAAACAGTAATAGCACAAAAAGGGGAAACAACGGGAGGAAAACAATACGGCTCACAACTTTTCACTCCCACTGAGCGTTTTCTACTCTCCGTATACGTAAACCTTTAAGGCACAAATTAAATTAGTAAAGGCTTTCAAAAGCACAAAATAGGGTTCCTCGGCACTCGTTGCTATTCCACATACTTTGAGTACCTTCGTAACTTAGTGTTAGGGCTCGTTTAAGAGAATCTGTTGGAACCAAGTGCTCTTGTGATTAAGGGGAGCTAGTACTTACTCCTGTAGTCCTTAGCTTGGTTAGACTTTCGTGAAATGAGTCTGTAACTTACATTGGTACTTAAACTGCTTACAGTGTAAGGTATTCTAGTAGGGGTATTTTCTGCTAAATACAATTTGCAGTAATGCAATTATAATTTGAAGTAACCTTTTAATACTTCGGTAATTTCAAAGGCTCTGTTTAGTCATTTTATTTATAAGTCATCTACTTGATCCCATACAATATTTTTGACTAGGTAAACTAGGTAATAAATAAAATAATTCTAAACCCACCCCTGTGAGCCCCACACGGGCAATGGGGCCAACGGAAATCAGCATAAAAATTAATATCAATCAAGAAACTTTTCTACTTGACTATACAAATCATAAAATTGGTCAACGGTCAAAAAAGTCATTAGGTCGACTAATCCCGCGGGATCCGCCGGTGTGGGATCAGTTTATTAAAGAGCCCCAATGTGACTGCTGTTCTGACAGTTAAAAATCCAATCGACTTGGACTTATCCAAAGTTATATCTTTTATACGAAGATGAAATATACACACATTAACAGTGACTATAGGTCAATCTATCAGTTTTAACACGGCCCTGCTTTATCGCCTGCATGCGACGGGGCGGGGGTGTAGAGGGTTGATGTTATGTGTATGTTATCATTTCAAATGAAACTGAACGAGATTAGCATATTTAAACTGCGTTGCTGTCAGTATCATCATTTCTATTGAACAGTTACTGACAGCTCTTGAAATCGTTTGACAGTTCTGATCGAGGGTCTTAAGTGCCTTTGGATTTTATAAAATCCTCTTTAGTCGGCTTTGGTGATAGGTCATTCTATAATAGCTATCGTTTGATAGATCCGTGGTTATTTGTGTTTATGTTATTCTAGGTTGCTGCGATTTACAAATAATATTGAATCATGATGCTGTTCGCGATATATATATGCAATCCCCCAATTCCGATTTCCGTTTTTCATTACCTACTTCTCCATTTCAGAATGTTTGGTACTAACAGTGAATTTTTATTGCAGTTACATCGCCGGGGTCAGCCTCCAACCTGCAAGTGTGCCAATTTCTACTATTACTTCATATTATTGTTTGGGCAAACAATACTTAGGCGTTACATAAAAAAATAAAAAATGTAAAAATTATAAAATAATTGATAAAGTATAAATAGGTAGATGTATTCGATACTGTCGGAAGAAATTGTGAATTTAAATGAAAAATAGTTAATTGTACCTAACGAGCTAATTGACTATGCCAAAGAATGTAAAGACTTAAGAATATTGTTGATTTAATACAAATTATATATATGTCAATGTTTGTTTCATTCCAACAATTGTACGCAACGAAATACCTAATAATCCCAGCAAAAAGAAAATAAATTGAAGTGAAGACATGTTAGCAAAAATGAGTTCTAATAATAGTTCTAAAATATAAGAAAAAAATATTAAATAAAGATAACAAGGAATATCTTCAAATAGAACATAAAACACAAGAAACAGGTATGTGAGGGCAACAAAAACATTTCCAATCAGTACGAGAACACGTTGCCATGGCACCGATCTCCACAGAACAATGACTTGTAAAAACTTTATAACGAACAATAACTTTTATGACATTAACGAAAATCTCCGATCCGGACTCAACTCTGGGTCCATCAGCTAGGTTACGGTGGTCTTTAGAACGAGCTATATTATTGTACGCGTATAAGAAATTTTCAAAACAATTGTCTCCAAAACTGAACGAACATGATGGATGAAAGCAAGTTGTTTTAATACAACTGGTAAGATTTCATCATCATCATCAGCTTATAATGTTCCCACTGCTGGGACACGCACCCGGCTTCCTCTCTATGAGAGGGAATGGGCTTTAATCCACCACGCGGGCCCAGTGCGGATTGGTAGATGTCACATGTCTTCGAATTTTTCGTTCTAGGCATGCCGGTTTCCTCACGATGTTTTCCTTCACCATTTTGAGAGCAGTAGTGATGAAATAAATTATACAAAGTAATGCGCCTGTCTGGGTTCGAACCCACGATTTACTGTTCGTAAGTCGGGGCTGCCACCACTGGGCCACCGCTGCTCCCAAGATTTAAGAGGTAAGATTTGACCTATATAAATTAACATTGCAAGTTACACAAAAGCATTTGAAAATAAATAGATTTTTATATAATATTTAGGAAGATAGGTACTAGAATATCTGCAGTATCGTTAAACTTGAAACTGGGTATCAACCGCAGAGCATAAAGACAGCAGCTAAACTAGCTAGGCTGTTAGACAGTCAAGTAATTCCATACAGACCAAGTGTCTGATTTCGCCTCGTCTCATCACTACGACACAAATGACGTGTTGCAAAGGGGAAGTTAACACCATCGACGACCATCGACCAGTTGACGACCCGAATGGCGCAGCGGTACTGAGGCTGCCTTACGTTCTTAGGGTCCCGAGTTCGAATCCCGGTAGAAGCAAATGTTTGTGTGATGAGCATGGACATTTGTTTCCGAGTCATGGATGTTTATATGTATAATAAGTATGTATTTACAAACAAAAAGTATCTATGTAGTATATCAATTGTCTGGTGTCCATGACACAAGCCTCGTTGCTTAGTGTGGCACTAGATGGCGCTGTGTGTAATGTCCAGCGATATTTATTTTTTTATATTTTTATCAGTTTCACAGTTGCGCTGTAGTAAAGAGGCTGCTTTCTTTTGCATGATAGCGTGAAAGCCATCTTTGTGAGCCTCTGCGAACATTCCCGACGCACAGCGCCATGGCAGTCCCAACAGCATGCATAGGCGTTATTAAATTGGACGCGCAGGACGTTGTAAGCTCGTCGCGTGTATGACACCCACAGACCGCTCGAGTAGATTGATTGACAGAATGACTTAAGGGTTATTTTTACTTCTGTAAACCACACATCCACGAACCGAGCGAACCACACTAGCATAGCTCGTTCCAAGCATCGTCATTGATTGAAAATCTGTTAGTGTTATTTTATATTTCTGAATTGACCTCATTGGCCTGATTGCAACTAAGCTATGGCCACACTATTTACAATGAGCGTTGCAGGCTTTCATCACTGACGGTTTTGAATGTCATAGATGACAGAAAAAGTGCCCTCAACACACTTTTGGTGCCACGCAGTGCAACATAATGTAATGGAGGTACTACTGTATTTAGATACAATTATATTATATCCCGAAATTATTACACAGTTTTACATTATTGTTAATTCTATGTCATGTAGTTGAAACTTAATAGGTTAAGGGCCTGTGCAGACGACAGACTATTCGTGACGCACTTTTTATGTGAAAATAGAACCTAAGCAATTATATGCAGTAACGCATACGACGCGCAAAAAGTCCGGCGGCCAAAAATTCCGTGTCATTCTAGCAGATCACACCGCGCCGCTCCGCACAAAAGTGCGCGAAAAATATAGAATGTTTGCTTCAAAGCGCGCTAACGCAGACGGCGCACACTTTTAGTATGCAATCTGCACTAGAATAGAACGTTTGAAGATGTGCGTCGTGTGCGTTGAGTCTGCGTAAAATCCGCGACGGACTTTTTGTATGTCATGCACACATTTTGTGCGCCACAGACTGATCCGCACAAAAAGTCTGTCGTCTGTGCAGGCCCTAATGGTGTCAAAATAAAATTAATTTCCACCGAAAATTTTAAGCCTTTTCAACGTAAAAATAAACTAAAGAATAACATTACACCGGACATTTCACAAAATACAATTTCCATTGCCGGCTTTGTGCGTCAATACGAAACACCAACGAAATTGAGGAGGAAGTGTAATTAAAAAGTTCATTTGCTACGGTTTCGGATGTGAAGGCTTTATTGCCTCTCGCGACAAACAAGTGCCTTTAATACATGTGTTTGATCGAATTTTTATTATCAGCCAGTGCAATGCGTTTGGGAATAAAATCTCCTTCATTGAGAATCTCTTTGACAATAGAAATAGATTGTTTATTAACAGCTGAGGATCCTCTTTTATAAATGAAGTTAAATTCGATTTATAGTTCTTTCACAATTTATTTTATTTCCGACTAGCACTTTGCCCGCGACATATAAATATAATTTATAGCTTATAGCATCCACGAATGATGTATCTTTCTGCCAGTGGAACATTTTTTTGAATTTGATCTTCAGTTCCGGAGATTACCCCCTACATACAAACTTTAAAAAAATGTACCTCTTATAATATAACATTAGTATAGATATAAGCCTTTCTGACGAAGATAATAAAGTTCACTGTACTGCCATCTATGAAAAGCTAAGGTAAAATTACATTGAAAGGACAGTTGAGAATTTGTCAAGAGGATTGCCTATCTCTGACATTTTGATCCTTTGTCGCTGTCTCTCCTATTATTTAGGGTTGGCTCTCACACAGAGGATCAAAATTCCTAAATCTGGCGAAGATCTTCTTTGCCAGACTCAGAAATTTAGATCCTCCTTGTTTGTAAAGATTATTGCATTCGCGCTTGTACTAGAGACACAATAATATAGAAAGGGAGGTCGATGACCTGATAAAATGGCATGCAATGGACGAGACCTACAGAGAGATATGGGAAGATGAAATAACTAATTGTTTGTAAGTATTTTGATAATGATGATGTTAGTTGACAAAATGAGTACTTACCCAAATAAGAATCCGCAAAAAGGTCATTGCTATCTAAAAGAAATAGGAAATGTCACTTTATATGACAGCGACATGGACCAAAAGTCAATTTAGAGTCTCTTTATGGTGGATTGCGAAAAACTTCGTTAAATCCTATACGCAGATTAAAATTTGATATCAAAGTAATTTTGTCAGCGTCCCAAAAAAGTACAAAAATAACCATTTTTGCACTCATACGTTAACGTATGAGTCCAAAAATAAGCCTGGCATGTAGGCCTGTAAGCTGAAATTTTAGCACTGTCTTTAAAGGCAGTGCTAAAATTTTAGCTTACAGGCCCATTTAGGACCTACACGATTTAATGTAGGCCTAGCCATTTCCCGAAAATTGCCGACGACCACACGACGTTAACCGAGTGAATAATTTCGTTAGGCTCCCAGAGTTCTTTGAGTTAATCTGAGGAAAACCACATACACTTCGTAGGTTCAAGGTGATTAATTTCTTTTGAAATACTGCTGCTATTGTTCTGTCGAAGTATTATAGATACATCCTGACCTCAAAAATGTTTTGTTGGCTATTATGACACTGACTGAAAACGCAGCAGCATGTCACTCGAATCTGAAAATAAGCTCAATAAGTTTTTTGTTGTGAAAGAAAGTCGTCAGTGCCAAAAACTACCTGGATGAGGCTTCAGGCAGTATTTAAAAAACCAAACTGAAATGATCTTCTAATGGTGATCGAGATTCTCATGTACGCAAGTAAGTAGAAAAAAAAGACAATAACTTCACAATTTAATCTGACTTCAGAACACATCTCTCATCTCTCTCTTTTCGAACAGGTTTACGTGATCATAAGAACTGGTTGATGCTTCTAATTTATTTATTTACTCAATCATTAAAATGGTACACTCATTTTAACTGCAAAAATACCACAGTAATAAGAATAAAGAAACCTCTTTATGAGATTGCCTCGTTGGTCTAGTGGTTGCAAACGCGTCTGCTGAGCATGAGGTCCTGGGATCGATTCCCGGGTCGGGCAAATTGTTTCCCTAACCTTTCGGGTATTACAGATATGATGTTATATTTCACACCTACATCCAATTACCATCTTGCTTCACACATTTAAGACAAAACGTCGTCGTCTTGTTGCGCTTACAAAAGACCAATTAGAAACGAATTTTAGGCCACAATTATACAGACAATTTCATGAATAAATTAGTTTTGAATTCATAATCAAGCCCGTTTGATTTTATTAATTAGCATAACTTTGATTTCATTATGAATTGATGTTATATTCACATGCTTTGTTTCGAAGAAATATGGCACACATGTTGCTATCTGAATGTGTATGTAAAGATAAGTCATTGGAAATTTACTGATGTATGCTGCTGGTTTTGTAATGTGTAAGTTATGTAGGTAAATAACTTGGATTTTAATAAACGAATGATATATTTATTTTCAGTGTAGGAACAGTTTAATAGGTTTTGGAAATGACTTAATAAAATACTAAGCAGGTAAACTTTACTACTCCTTGTTAAGTCTAAAACGTAATGCGAACAGGGCGATTTCACCATTGAAACTCATCATCATCATTATCAGTCTATTAATGTTCCCACTGCTGGGACACAGGCCTCCTCTCTTTTGAGAGGGAATGGGCTATAATCCACTACGCGGGCCCAGTACGGATTGGTAGATGTCACATAGCTTCGAATTTTTGTATCTAGGACATGCCGGTTTCCTCACGATGTTTTCCTTCACCGTTTTGAGAGCAGTGGTGATGAAATAAATTACACAAAGTAATGCGCCTGTCTAGGTTCGAACCCACGACAAACTGTTCGTAAGTCGGGGCCGCCACCACTGGGCCACCGCTGCACCATTGAAACTAAATGCAATCAATACATCTAAACCGTGTTCAAAAGCTCAATATTGAAGACACTGGCAACTTTTTTTTCCTATCTTTTGTTTACATACACTGATGACGTTCAGATTCATTTGTGAAAGTCTTGAGATCTATGTATCTCAACAAACTACATTTCCAGGTCCAGAAGAGATCTGAACTTATACTTTCACTTTAACATTGAATTGTATTAGTACAGATAGTATGAGTCATGACCTGCATTGGCTTCATAGCTAGATTCAAAACATAACATCATAATAACGCTCGTAATAGTAGAGATGTACCTAATAGTACACCCACATTTCGCCAGTTATGTTTAAGTCCCATGTAATAGGGGTCGAGCGTATAGCCATCAACCGAGCACAAATCCAGACTCCGCGGCTGCTACTGAGAAATTCCTGATCTAAAAACCCAATAGCACTTAGCCCGATCCAGGATCGAACCAAGGACCTCTTGCTTGAGTTTGGCTTTTCAGCTTGTACCACAATACCGCCACTGCAACGAGGCAGCCCAGAGTACAAAATATTCCCTAAAACCTCTAATGCAGTGGCACGCCACGCGAATGACATTAGGAATCCCAAAACAAATAAATAATAAATGCAGAAAAAGCCACCATACAGCACTCATACAAGTCTCAAAACTGCTAAAACACACTCAGTCATTAATTACGTTAAAACAGAGTACGAAGCTCGTATTGTTGGCTTTGCAAAGATACGCCACTCGGCAACTCAAAATTCGATATTTCAGTACGTAACAAGGGAAGAGGCTGATTCTTCTCAAATACAGTGAATCTCAACGATTTACTTTCGAGTCTGTTTGAAAATAGACACATTGTTTTGAACAATGACATTGAAATTGCAGCTTAATATTTTCCAACTAAAGTGAATATTCTACTATTCTATCATCGGACGAGCAAAGATACGGCGAAGCGTCACCGTTATTGGTTGAAGTTCCACGAACCCGAACAAAGCGCTATGCTTCCACATTTAATGTGCGAACCGACAGTCTGTGGAATTCGTTGCCGGCTTCTTTGTTTCCCGATCATTATAATCTAGATCTTTTCAAGGTTCAAGTAAATCGGTATCTTCTAGGCAACGTGTTTAGGCGAGTTGCGGCCAAAAGCATGCCATTTTATTTTTTTAATATTGACAATTGTATTCATCAATACGCTTGTCGAAGTCAGTCCGTGGATAGTTCACCGTTCCTCGGAAAGCTCGTTAAATCTTTCGTCCAGTCGTCGTTAGTAGATTTTTGACAGTCCCTGACAACCAATCACTCAACAAGCATTGTGAAAAAATACTTTTACTTGTAGACTGAGTCAGACTGACCACCGACCCAAACACAGTTACAAAAAGGAGCGGTTGGGTGTGTGTTTGAAGCGATGTGTGTCACTATGCCAAGATTATGTTTGTGGTGGGAACACATCAAAATGCATTGCATATTTGAAATAACTACCTTATCTATTCGGGATATTGCAGTTTTCAAAATTCATCTACGAACATACTGAGATCAATGAAACCCTTACACATTATTCTCACACAACATTTAATTAAATCGGTCTAAATTGTTACGATTAGGTACTTCATGTTCGGCAATAGTCGTTTACATGCTAACACGAAGCGAAGGGTTCAAGCACTTTGAATTATTCAGAGTATTCAAAGCCTATCACTTGACAGCTTTCCAACCAACCACTTCAGCCGTACTCATTTTAGTGTTCCGTACCCAAAGGGTTCCTCTATGGAACGGAGATATGGACTTTGCGAATGCAGGACTGACCCAAGATTGACTCCCTGGAAAGGGTGTTGGAGACGCATGCTCAGAATAAGCTGGACCGCTAATCGGACTAACGTGCAATACTCAAAGAACTCAATTTTAAGCTAAGACTGTCGTCGCTTGTGGATTTACGAATCCTCAGATTCTTTGGAGGCCAGATGGACAAACTCCATCAAATCTTTAACAAAGATCCCTGTGGCAGACTGTGCTCGACATGCGGCCAATAGAGACCGTTGGAGAAGGTTCGCGAAGGCAGCAACCGCAGGCGACCCTCCGTGCCCACGACCACTATGACAAGAGTGAACGACTATAGAGAAGAAGACACCCTGCCAACGGGACCCAATTGCGAAGACTCTGCTGTCGTTCCGTCTGTCTATCTGTCGGTCTGGCAAAGAGCTGTATCTTTTTATCAGTAATAGGTAGACACTTGTCACAGAATGCGAATTACTATGGCCGCTATAACAACGTGCGGTGTTATGGAACCCTTCGTGTGCGAGTCCGACTCACACTTGGCTGGCTTTTGAATCCCCAAATATGTCCAAACATAATATTTATTTTTAATAGCTTGCAGAGATGGTGACGTGCTTCTGAAAACACATTGTACCCTGCAAACGACCATTCTGTGGTCCAAAATGGCTCGTAAAATGGCTTTTATGAGTGGCCAGGTTCGCTGCCCATTATTCGTCGATTTTCCAAAAGGAAATTAAATTAATTGTTCCAACGAAATTTTCATCAAATCGATGTTTGAAAGTGATGCTGTTAAAATGATGTCTATCACTTAAGTGCTTTAGATAAGAGACTAATAAAGTCTTTAGCCTTGAATCACTGTAAACGACGGGCTATATCAAGTGTCTTAGGGCTAAGTCACACTAGCAATTTCGTAAGGCATCTCAAGGCTGATTTACGAGCACTATGTAACCTGAAAATACCCTTTTGGCCGGGAAAAACACGAGCAGTAGTGCGACAGCTAGCAAAACACTCGTCTAGATCCTGATACGATTTCACAACATGACACCTGCAAAAAAGCCTTATATTAGGTTCCCATTGCTGGGACTCGGGTTTCGACTACGTGAATGGGAGTGGGCCGTAATGAAATATAAATTGTACCCGCAATGGGCGCCGTATTGCCCAGTACTAACTGGATTGTGGAGGTCATTGACCTATAACTACTAATCACATATCCACACTTCAGACTTTAATTCATGATTAATATATAATTTATAATAATTGCTATCATCTTTTAACAAAATATTAGTTTTATATTTGTACGCCATTGATGGCACTTTGAACTTATTTATTTACACAAATACTCACAAAATCGAAAATACCAAAAATGCGAACAACACATTCGAACGACCTAAAGCGTTTTACTCGAATACATAATACCCAGATACGAAATGACTGTTCGACGTCTGAAAATCACTAGCGTGAAAAAGCCCTAATACATCTTCAGCCATCTTTTGTAGAATATGCTGAAATATAAGGCCATTTAGGTCTGTCGTAGATAAATATCTCGACAGGCTAAGATCTTCACTCTCCGTGTTTATTTTGTTACCAGACGTATACGATATTACGTCTAAAACTTGATATGAGAATCTTGGCAAAATATAGCGTGATATTTTTTTCTCGTATAATATTAAAAACATTATTCTATAAATTTGTAACATGTGACCTTTATGTCTATTTACCGGCTGTAAGTAATACACAAGATATTTTTAGAGTGCAAAGAGTCGACGGAAATTTTGTAAAGCCGGGCGTCGTCGTTTTATTAAAATGATTTTTTATTTTATTCTACTTAGGTAGAATAAAATAAAAAAACCACCTTTTAAGGTGGAAGATACATACCTGCTACCTTGAAGTCATTAAAATATTACGTTGAGGTTGATTTTGATTGGTATCGTCAAAATGGTGAAGTGGAAGACCAAAGAAACGATGAATGGACTCTGTAAAGGATGATATCGCAAGAAAGGAGGTGCCTGGTGAGATGACGAGTAATAGAAAAGTGTGGAAGAATAAGACAAGCTGCGCCAACCCAAAATGAATCCAGGGTAAGAGAATGGTGCCGGGGCTGCGGGACTGTTCGAAAGAGATACCGTGGCCCCGGAACACAAAGGGCGATGAAGGAACATGGATGGGTTTTAGTCAGTAAAAGTCTGACACTCCCTCCTGCTCCGCCCAGAGCGGGAGGAATTTGGTTGGCAATATCTCATTAGCACTCGTTACTTCGGCTCGATCAGCACAACCTCACTAAAAATGGCACCAAAACAAACACAGTCGTTAGGGCGTTTGCAAGATAGAGAGAGAGAGAAAAGTGTATCTCCAACTACACTACAGATACACTTACCTAAAATTTGGTTGGCAATATTTGGTTGGAAACCATTTCAAAAATCGCAGATCATAATATCCTCTACATTCAATAAATAAGCGAAAACATACAGAAAAGTAAGCACCAATAAATAACCAGCACACTCCGACATTTTCCAATAACATACAAGCAATTGCGATCAAAAACCTCGCATTTTTTCTACATTTTTGTTGACGTTCGTCCGGAAGTCGAAACTCTAGGGGTTCCAAACTATCTAGCCCCATTGTTTGTACTGCCATATTTCTTTTTGTGTGATATACTGATATTAGCTCTCAACGCAGATACGAGTTAGTTGAATGGTCTTTTTGAAATTTATCGTATGGTAATATTTCACTGTATGGTGGAGTGAGGTATTAGTGTGACTTATGTACCTAATTGATTGCTGGAAATCGACAGTTCCGTATGTGAATGGGCTGTGATAAGGGCGATATGCGTTTTGATAATGATCTGATTTAGGGAAAATGGTAGGATCTTTGTACAATGTTATGTGGAATGGCGCAAAAACAATTTTTACGCCACTAAAAACAACTAGCATGAATATTACTTCTTTTGAGTTTGAAACGGAAATTTGTATACTTCAAATAAAGAAAAAAAGAATGAAAGAAAAAGCATAGCATAGTTGCTGGAGTACACCTCTTTCTCGCGTCGCGTTCCTCATTACTGAGGATCATGAGTCTCCCGACGTGACGTCATCTGATTGATGATGTTCTGCTATCTGTGTCCATCCATGCCATTGTGAAGCGCGTGATGGAGTTTTGTGTCCAAATTTGATCCGTTCATCGAAGTAGACTACGACCCCTCAGACGCTAGCCATTGACATTACCAGTAACCATCAGTTATTTTAGATTATGTGGGGGTACATTTGGGGTCGGCGCAGCATGTATTCTTGTTCCATACTTCTCCATTAATAAGAATAATTTATTTAAAAAGTAGGTATTACAAAAGTGTACATGCAGTAGTGTTATTTCTTAAACAATAGTATAATTAGTGCTTCTAAGTAAACTATAACTAAAAATATATAACAGTTGCAGGTAAAGAAAATGTTGAATTCAAATGTTAGGTAGCGACCTGCCTGATCTAGGTTTATTTAAACCTGTGTTTCAGGCCATCACTTTACATTACATAATTTAATTAGGACAGTAAATTTTAAAATAAAATAAATCTAATAACAACAATTAAATTGGTACAAAAACATTAAAACTAACATAGACATGTACAATTAGATGCGACGGGATAACATTTTAATCAAACCAGGACTTCTAGAAGTTTTTCTGTGTCCGTGTAATTAAGTATCGCTAAATAATCCAATCCATATTACAAAACTACATTTCCTATAACTTGTTTCTTGTTGAGTCTATTATACAGAAAAGGTCTTATAAACACATAAAATCGATTAGCAAAAGCATGTCTAGTTTGAGGCTTTGTGCAAAACCAAGTCCTTCCTTCTCCTATCAGAAGGAACTGGGTATGTATAGTGCTGCTGTAGAATAATGTGAAGAATAAATAATTGCCGTACTGTGAGCGCTTTGTAGAGCAGGTGTGTTGGAAATCTAAACGGACGAATGGTAGCAAACTTTAGAATTGCTCTTTGAGCACGTTCTAAAGGGAGAAGAATTGAAATACCAGGATGTTATGCAATAGGTTAGAATAGACTGACACAACGCTAAATAAACTTGTTTTATTAATTTACAGTCGGCTACATTACGTAAATACTTAAAAACATATATTAGTTTGCATAGTAACTCGATATGTTTACGGAAATTTAGATTGGAGTCAATAGTGACACCAAGATATTTCAAATGGTCAGCTTTTTCTAAAGTAGGGTAAGAATATGCAGTGTCAGCGTACGTACTACAGGTATGCGTGTAAATGATTAGGTTAGTAAGCGGTGTGTTCATCATCATCATCATCATTTCAGCCGAAAGACGTCCACTGCTGGACATAGGCCTCCCCCAAGTGTCGCCACATTGACCGGTCCCGTGCGACTCGCATCCAGCGGATTCCCGCAACCTTCACCAGGTCATCGGTCCACCTAGTGGGAGGCCTTCCAACGCAACGTCTTCCGGTTCGCGGTCGCCACTCCAGAACTTTTCGGCCCCATCGGCCATCCGTTCTGCGAGCAATGTGCCCTGCCCACTGCCACTTAAGTTTGGCAATTCTTCGGGCTACGTCGGTGACCCTGGTTCTCTTGCGGATGTCTTCATTTCTGATTCGATCACGCAAGGAAACTCCGAGCATAGCCCTCTCCATTGCCGTTTGGGTGACTTTAAGCCTTCTGATAAGGCCCATTGTGAGCGACCACGTTTCGGTCCCGTATGTAATCACTGGTAACACACACTGGTCATAGACTTTCGTCTTGAGACACTGTGGTAAGTTGGACGAGAAGATACCGCGCAACTTCCCGAACGCTGCTGCCCCCCACCCGAGTCGGATTCGACGATTGACCTCTTTCTCGAAGTTAGACCTACCTAACTGGACCGTTTGTCCCAGGTACACATGATCGTCTACAACTTCGAGTGTAGAGTCTCCGATCTTGATAGGAATGGGTGTGACATGGGCATTCAACATGACTTTGGTTTTGTCAATGTTCATTTTAAGACCCACTCTTCCGGAAACTCTACTGAGGTCATCGAGCATTGTACTGAGGTCCTCCGTGGTTTCAGCCATGACCACTATATTGTCGGCAAACCGAAGGTGGGTGATGTACTCGCCATTGACGTTAATGCCTAGCCCTCTACGGTCCAGAACCTTGAAGACATCCTCCAGTGCAGCGGTGAACAGTTTCGGAGATATGACGTCTCCCTGTCTCACACCTCGCTGCAGGAGGATAGGTTCCGAGGCTTGGTCCTGAAGTCGGACTGACATGGTGGCGTTTTTGTACAAACACTTCAACTCCTCGATGTACCGATAGTCGATTTGGCACCGTTGGAGAGACTGCAGTTCAGCCCAGATCTCGATCGAATCGAAGGCTTTCTCGTAGTCCATAAACGCTAAACAGAAGGGTAGGTTATACTCTTCGGTCTTCTGTATAACCTGCCGCAGCGTATGTATGTGGTCCACGGTGCTAAAGCCTTTCCGGAAACCGGCTTGTTCGAGAGGCTGTAAATCGTCAAACCTGCGCGCGAGACGACTCGTGATGACTCTTGAAAACAACTTGTAGACATGGCTTAGAAGTAAGATGGGCCTATAATTTTTCAACCGGGCATTGTCGCCCTTCTCGAAGAAGAGTACCACCACACCCCTGCACCATGCCTGTGGCGTTTTTCCCTCAAGTATGACGGAATTAAACAGCTTCTGAAGGGCCTTAAGTACCGGTTTTCCACCCGCCTTCAGGAGTTCGGCCGTAATTCCGTCATCACCCGGTGCCTTGTTGTTTTTGAGCTGCTTCAGAGCCATCCTAATCTCGTACAGGCTGACGTCCGGGATGTCTTCGGTATAAAAAAGAAAAAAAAAAGGTTTTTATTTCTTAAACTTATGACTTAACAATCACATGATAGGAAGTACCTTTTGAGCAAAAAATTACTTGTATTAGGTACTTCCGCTCTTCCGGTTTACGTTAACATTACATAAGTTAGAAATTTAACAATAAAATCAAATCCAAAATCAAACACAAAATAAGACACCAAAAAATTAAATTAGCAAATAAAAAATATAAAATTAAATTAATTATAAATCATAATTTAATTTAAATTGACAGAATTAAATCAAAGATACAATTATAATCCAAATTAAATTAAATTAAAATCAAAATCAAATTATTAAAAAGCAAATAAAAGATATAAAATTAAATTCAATACAAATCATAATTCAAATCTAAATTAATAACAGAATTAAATCAAAGATACAATTAAAATTCAAATAAAATTAGAATCTAAACTAAATTCAAATAAAAAATCAAATCAGAATCAAAAAAGAGTACCAAAATCAAATAGAAAATTTAATTTAGTTTAGTTTGCGCATAGGGTGTGTATGTGAGTGTGTGTATGTGTGTTGGTGGCCAGTGCAGTGGAGTCGCCCTAAAAACGGTCACACAATTCGTGAGATACATTACGAACTATGTGATCGCATGCAGGATTGACTCAATTTCTTCGTAATTTTTGTTCATCAGCCATTGAGTGAGTGTTTTTTTGCAATCGTGGTATGTCATAGAATAAATGTTTTGTTCTTTATTTAGAATGTTGTATAAGCGAGATGATTGTTGTGTATATTGTCTCCTGGCAAATTTGGTTTTGACTGGGGTTTCTGGAGCGACATTATTCTTCTTTCTAGATTGTGTCCTGGAAGGGATGAAGGGAAGGGATTTATGTTTTTTTAAAGCAATCTGAAGAATATGTATTTTTCTAACTGTCAAAAGATTCGAAGTTAAATAAAGGCTTTCAGTGGGGAATCTCATTGGTTTGAAGTACATAACCTTCAATAACAATCTCTGCGCCCTCTCCAGTTCTAAAAATTTTGTTTTTGTTGCACCGCCCCAGATTGGTATACAGTACATTATTATTGACTGACCCAAGGAGATGTATACTTGCCTGATAAGATCTTTGGTAGCCACGTGACGAAGTAACTTGAAGGTCCATATTAGTTTCCTGACTCTACCCATTATTAGATCTAAGTGCAAATGCCACGAAAGTCGTTGGTCGAGCATGACACCAAGGTATTTAGTTTTATTGACCTTGTTTATTTTTAGACAAGTGCAGGCGCTATTGGAGGAGTCGGAGCATGTATGGATTTTAATCTGGAGGTCTTGTGATGGATAACAAAGATTGTAGATGGAGAAACATATGTAGTTAGTTTTCGAGATATTCAATGTTAAAAGGTTGCGATCGAGCCAGGCAGCTATCTTAGACAAGCCACGTTCAGCAGTGCGGCCGACACTGTCCCATGATTCTCCCGAAAAGACAATTGCTGTATCATCGGCGTAAGAGAATATATGAGCGTCTTCTATGGACAAATTACACAAACTGTTAATATAAATAAGAAACAATGTTGGGCCTAGCACACTACCCTGTCCAACTCCGTATGTGACGATTTCTTCAGAACTAGTGAACAATCCTATTTTAACCACATATCTTCTCTCGTTTAGGAATTCCTGAAACAGCTTGAGTGGGACCCCTCTGACGCCTATGTCTTCTAACCTGCGCAGAAGTATGGGGACCGAGACTGTGTCGAAGGCTTTTTTGAGGTCTAGAAAAACTGCTAGGCACTTACTTCCACTGTCTACTTTTTCAGTGACAATGGAAGCAAGCGCCGTGACTGCGTCTTCTGTAGACTTGCCTTGTCTAAAGCCAAACTGTGAGGGTGAAATGATGTTATTTTTCGATAGATATCTAACCAAGCGTTGGTTTATTAATCTTTCGACTATTTTAGATAAGGCCGGGAGGACCGACATCGGTCTGTAGTTCGACGGGTCAGCTCTATCCCCACTCTTGTACACAGGTGTTATTACAGCTTGTTTCAGGGCGGTGGGAAAAGTTCCCTGTTCAAAGCAGAGGTTAATCAGGTGAGAGATAATTGGCGAGATAACTAACTGAGTAGCCTTTAAAAAACTTACAGGGATTTTGTCCCAGCCGGTGGCACTATCAGATTTGAGGCTCCTAATTACGGCGGCGACCTCATCAGGGTCCGAGTTGAGTAAAACGAAAGATGAGACTGGCGGATTTGGATCTCTTAAAGATACATTAAGTCTATCGTGTTGGTCGTCGTTAGCTGGCCTATCGGGGTTATTTAATATGTCGTCAGCCAAGCGCTTGCCTATAGTGGAGAAGTATTTGTTGACGTTGTTTACTGCTTCGCAAGGGGTAACAGCTGATTCCAGTAAATCTGTATTTTGCGTTTTAGGTGGCTTTCGTTGGGTAATAGTGTTAATCGTATGCCATAATTTTTTAGGGTTTTTGTTTGACTTATATAGCTGTTCACGATCATGTTTGCGTTTTTGTTTTTTTTATTATACAGCTGCAGTAGTTCCGGTATCTCTTATACGTGATTTTCAGAATTTCATTGCACGGGTCTAGTTTCAGCTTTTTTTGCATATTGTTACGGTTTTGTATGCAGCGCAATAACCCTATAGTCATCCATGGTTTAATAAGTCTGTTTTTTAGGGGGATTCTCATAACAAGAGTGTTGGCAGTGAGTGCTTTTTGTAGTAAAGCTATTAAGTTATCTGCTAAAACATTGGGGTTACTTAAGTTTAAAAGGTCTTAAGTATTGTAAGTTTTTAAGAGTTCGACAGCCTTATCTACGTTTACTATTGTTTTCGTCTTACTTATTTGATGTTGTTTCGTGAGGTCGGATAGTTTTAGAAAAATCATAAAGTGGTCTGTAATAGTACTGTCGATAATTCCAATAAATGCTGATTTTTTGTTCGGTCTAAGATTCAAAATGAAGTGATCTAAGCAACTTTTGTCTCTCGTTGGAAGTGCGTGTCCGGGGAGCAGGCCATGCGTTGCCAACATATTTAAATAATTGAGTCTATTTGAGCGCTCAGATGACTGCTCTTCTTGTCGATGAATTAAATTTATATTAATGTCCCCAGTAATAATTACGTTTTTATTTGAGGTCAATGTAGCTAAGTGGAGAGACAAAGAGTTTATGAAGTCATCCGCGTTTGTCTTTGACGGAGAGCGATATATACCTAAGACTATAAGATCGGACTTAATGCTTACTTGCAGGTAAGAAGCATGAGTTAATTCAATTTCTTTTACTTGATACTTATGTTTGTTACTAACGAAAATGACGACACCGTCGGCTCTATTTAAATGATTAGTAGTGCGGTCTGCCAAATAATTATTTAGTTGAGGAATATTTTTATTGGGGTTTAGCCTACATTCACTCAGAACAATAAGGTCCGCAGTGAAATTTAGATTCGCTAAATTAAGTTGTAAGTCGTTAAAATTAGAATAGATACTTCTGATATTCTGTGAGATTATCGTAAAGTCAGTGTTTTTAATTTCCATTGCAGTGTTAAAGTTACGAAGAGAGAAAGTAGATGCTTTAGCTATTTCTGTGTTATCAATTTCAGTTATAGTTGCTAGGGTGCTATCCATAATTGTGAGTTAGGAACGTAGATATTATAATAATCAACTAGACTTTTGTTAGTTTTGGTGTATGTGTGTGTGTGGTTTGTATGAAAGGGTATAAGTTGCAAGGATTGCATATTAGTGTGTGTTTTTAGTGTGTGTGTGCGCACTAGAATTACATAGTTTATACTCGTTATTTTGAACTTGTACAGAAACCTAAAATAAAATGAACATTATTCATAAAATCTACATTGATTATATTTAATCTGTCTGAACGATACGCATGAAGCACATAGATTCCTTAGGACTAGTCATATTTCCTGCATAAGTTTATTAAATCTAAAGCATATAAATACTGTTGGACAGCCTTCGGCCAAGTATGCGTCAAGAAAGATGACAATTCACCCAAAATAATAATTAGGAGTGAAATGAACGTGCATTTCACTCCTAATTATTATTTTGGGTGAATATTTTGGGGTTATATGCTTTAGATTTAGCCAGATCGCGAGCGAGAAAATGCAAGCGTGCCCCCTTGGCGGTTAGCTGCTCCGATATATAGATGGGGGTGTATTCACTAGTCTTAAATCCTAAATGCTTTGCACATAATTTATCCTTGTTTGCTCGGTTAAAGTTACGAGTCGATTTCAAAAGGTCTGTTCTTAAGATAGCCGATGTTAGCTCGATGATGATTGGCCCAGTTTTCGCGTCGCCACGCTTGGTCGGTACCCGGAAAATGTCTTTGATGTGAATGAGAAATACTGTTAGTATTTCTCATTGTAAGAAGATTATTCTGGAGCCAATTAGATACAATGTTGAAACTATTCTGAGCATGTGTATAGGCCAGCTCTTGATTTAGCTGCAAACAACAGAGCAGTATCATCCGCATAAGACATTACAACACAATTTTCGAGTGGGAGGCTGGAAAGGTCATTAATATAGATTAAAAATAATGTAGGACGTAATATACTGCCTTGTGGAATTCCAAAACAAGTGGTAGAAAGATTAGAACTTGTACTCGGACCAATTTTTACACATTGCTGTCGATCGCTAAGATAATCAGATAATAGAAGTAGCTGCGCTCCTCTTATCCCAAGTGTTTGAAGCTTCTGCAATAGGGTAGTGCAAGAAATAGTGTCAAAGGCCTTGGCAAGGTCTAAACGAATACCAACTATATGCATTCTTCTGGATAGTGGAATGATTTCACTATCCAGATTTGTTGAAATATAATGATTCAATTTGTTTACTGCTTGGCTAGTTGATTTTTTAGGCCTAAACCCAAATTGACTATCTGAAAGTAGTTTGTTATCTTTCAGATATTTTATCAGTCTACTGTTTACGTTTTTTTTTTTAATATTTAATAGGCCTGTTAGTACTGAAATGGGTCTGTAGTTATTCATACTCTCACTCAGTCTGGAGATAAAATGTCTCCAGACATAAAAATAGGCGTGACCACAGACTTTTTAGCAATTTTGGAAATATCCCTTTAGATAAGCTTAGCTTAAAGATGTGGGTAAGCGGAGGGGCCAGTAGGTGCTTGAAACTTTAAAGTACATTATTGGGTATATCATCCCACCCATTTGCGCAGACATCCTTTAAGCCGTTTATTATTCTAACTACTTCGTTGACGTCCGTACAACAAAAGAATTTAACGTGGAAGATGTCCTAGTTGGGTTTTGAGTGGGAAGACAGTTAATATTTATGGATTTTTCAGCCAAGGTTTTACCGACGTTGACAAAATAGAAACACTATTTTGTAAATAATTTTTTGCTTCGGATGGGTTTATTTCTGTCGATAGTAAATCTAGCGGTGGTTCGGAATTTTTAGTCCTCAAAGTAATGGTTTTTTTAACATTACTCGTCATCTCATCAGACACCTCCTTTCATGCCATATCATCCTTAACACAGTCCAGTCTCCGTCACCAGTAACTCTTATATCAAAACATTAAAACGTTCTATTTGCAAAAAAAAACATTACAAAAAAATACTCCTTCAAACAATGCAAATTAAAACCAACAAAACTTGCCCCGCGACACTCGCCTCAACATTTAATGACAAACAACTAATACAGTACAAAATAATGTTTACATTAAAGCAACACTACAAAATCTGTGCTTAAACTTAAATTAAAAACTTCCACTCGTTTTTTCCCGGACCGGGCCGTTCAAAGTTAGAGAACTAAGTTCTCCGGTTCTTCTCCGGTATTGGAAAACACGTCAAGCACTCATGTTTTGTTTTCTTTTTATTCTTACCTTCGCGAAGTTTTGCATTTGCTTCGATGGGACTCTATTGGTATTGACTTTATATGTGGGTCGGCTTTGGAACGGCAGTTAATTAGTTTTAAACATTTTTGCAACGCTGCTCTAGGTTAGGGAAATGTTATTGTTTTCTGTAAGGAAATAATATAGGCACCTTTCTGCCATAGGGCAGATATTATATTCGCATTTAATATAAAAAGATGATAACAATAATAGTATTGTTATCATCTTTTTATATTAAATGCGAAAACGTGCTCATCTTGCTGCATCGTTTTCACATAATGAACCATCCTAACATTAATGATGTAACCACGGTTTTATAACAATGTTCTCATTTTAAAGAGTGTCCGTGGAGTTCCCGTTCTTCTCGATAGAGATCTACGTTAGGGAATTGGCAACTACAGTACTTTCACAGTTTTTATGCCTTGCGACTGGGACTTTAGCTACATGTTATTTCATTGTTATATGTATTTGTTTCGACAATTCAAAAGTGCTTGTAACTGGCCTACTTGAAATAAATGCTTTGATTTTGAAAGAGATGACAATGAGACAGATATTTGGAAAGCTTTTTTTATTCGCAACTGACTTTGGCCGTCCGTCGTTGACATAACTAATATCAAAAATAGCACCTATGAGAACTGTGTGTGGGTGCCAGAAGACGGGCATCGTCGCTGAGGGAGGCCTAGAAAACGCTGGCGTGACGAGTTAGAGGCGTTTATGAGAGATTGGCCAGAGAAAACCGCACGAAGAGAAGAGTGGAAGGCTATGGGGAGGCCTTTGCCCAGCAGTGGGACAATATAGGCTAAGTAAAAAAAAAATGAGGACTGTCTAATGATGATGTTTTTTGGCATTTCTTTGTTCAGGTCAGGTTTGTCAAAAGTATCGTATTTCGTTAACATCAGTCAATATATCACGCCTGTAACCACCGATGAGTAAGGCAGAGATATTCCTCGAGTACCTACACCCACATTTCGAGATTTATGTTCAAAAGCCCCGTATTATACGAAGCGAGCTTATGGGCATCAACTGGCCACAAGTTCACACTCCGTTTGCTTTATCTTGTACTATCAGAAAGTTGCTTTACAAAAAGTTCCTAGTAGCTACCCAGAAAGACACAGAGATTTTCATTATAACAGTAATTAGAAAGCAGATAATTTTAACTAACATAATTATAAAATAAACTAGTTACGTATTCAAATATGAAAATGATATAGCATTTATTGAACAAAATCCAAAAGCAAATGTGTGCAAATAGATATAAAAGGTTCCGAACGTATATTTTAGAGGTAAATATATCATATCAACGTTGTGGCCTCATGTTATTGGAATACTTAATGAAAACTCGATTCAGGACTTTATTATATTATACGATATTTATTAGTATTATGTGGCAATAATTTAATGGAAATGTATTATTTTTACCCGACCACGGCGAAGCCAAAAGGGTTATGATTTTAGCAGTCCATGTATATTTGTATTTTTACGTATGTTGTGACTAAATTAGCAATGGACTAAATACATAACAGAACATCACGCCTGTATTCTTGAGAAGGGTAGGTAGAGGTTTATCTTTAGTGACTACCTAGAATGTATTTTCAGTTACTCCTTTATAATTTCAGTAAAGTGTGACTAAAACCCGCTGCTTTCAAAACGGTGAAGGAAAACATCGTGAGGAAACCGGCATGTCCTAGAACCAAAAAATTCAAAGACATGTGACATCTACCAATCCGCACTGGGCCCGCGTGGTGGATTATAGCCCATTCCCTCTCATTGAGAGGAGGCCTGTGCCCCAGCAGTGGGAACATTAATAGGCTGATGATGATGACTACCCTTTTAGTTTTTAAACTATGCATCAGTCTTTTTTTTAATCTAAGTAACTTTCATCAAGATCTTCCTTCCCTTGACTCACTCTACAACACAATACGTTTTGCTCTTCCATGTTCCCCTGTCAGACGTCACGGCATAATTTACTCCTTTTATTTCATTTCTAACATAATCCATCCATCTTTTCTTTGGTCTTCCTCTCCCTCTCCATCCATCAACATTTATATTCATCACCGTTTTAGTCACATGTGTTTCATCCCTCTTCATCACACAAAGACAGGCGGTTCTTTTTCATCTTCTCTGGAACGTTCCGGCAAGAGTAATGGGTACAGGACTGGTGAGACCGCCAAAATCGAAAAACAAGTAAGATTCTTTTCGATTCTAAAAAAGTATTCCGTTTTGGTTTAACTCAATTTCAGACCAACATTCTCCAGTCTTTGTCTAATAAAAGTAACTCACATTTACATAAATTTAAAAATCATTTGACGAAAAACAATAAACTTTTATACAAAAAATGATAACTTTCCAAAACATTTTTACCTTGAAGAAAATTCAACTTCCCAATAATAAAAAAAAAAAACAATAAGCGACCTCACCGAACGACATAAATAAGGCGCCCTTAATCTAAAATTAAAAAAGGAATCTCCGAAAAAAAAAGTTATAACCAGAAAAGCGATGTATACTCTTAAAACTTTTTACATTAAAAAGGTTTTATTATTCGGAAAAAAATGGTAAGTTTGACCGTTTAAAATGTATTATGAATGCAGCCGGCGTATCGCGCGCGTGTTTCAATTATAACATTAAAGGAATTAAATGGTACCTACGTTGTAAACAATGGTACGAGATAAAGGTGGTATAACTGTGGGGGAAGACTGGAATATTTATATGAGAGTGTTGATTTTTTCGAGTGGCATTCGGTGGCATTTGTTTTTTAATGCTAAAGTTTGTATTTGTGAAGCCCTTTCATTTACCTCTGCGTCACCGCCAGTCACAGTGATATTTATTATCATTACTATAAGGCTGCTGATATAATTTGAAAGGACTGTAGTAGGCGTACACACGTCGAATTTTCCGTTGTGTTGAAAAATCAAAATCATGTAACTTTGTGAAAGTCAAAGTTTACGTTAAGTGAAGACCAAAAAAGACAGTCACAGAGCTTCATACTCGTATGTCATATTCTATGATACAATCAGCAAAACACACAAAAAAGAACTGTATGTATCTGTAACTGTACCGACATACATTTAGCAAAAAATTCGTCACTGAAGCACATGAGGTATCAACCCAGTGTGTATTTCCCGACGGTTTTTTAGGGATTTTATCCACACCTAGTTACCGCCGCACGAGTGAGCGTGCGGACATGCGTTAGTTTCTCACAAAATATTGACGGCGACGCCCACCACGACGTTTTAGTACGACAAATTGCCATTTGATTAATGTTCGATTTGTTTCCTTCTCCTAACGTTGACTAGATTATCTTTTCGTTAACATTTGTACTTTTTCTATGAATTAGTGCCAGATCTTACTATTTGATAAGTAAAACAAAGAGGTGGGGGATTTCTAGAAGATAAGGGCTTTTCCTTGGAGAAAATGAGACATGTGGAGGTTATTTCAGACGTTTCGTAACAAATTATAATTAATTAATTAATTATAATCAAAAATATTTTTGTAGAGCAAGTTTTTCGAACACGAATTGCTTTACCAAAAAAAGTAAAATTAATCATAAACTTTCAAACATTATTTCTGATTCCGCGAACTATTTATTATACCTGTGTTAACAAATGATTAAATGACTTATGACTTAACATTCACTAAATCTCATACAGCATTTGGCTCTCAGTATCCACTAGAAAATTAATAACATCGCACTCCACTGTACTAGGACGGCAGAGTCCGCTAAGCGCCGTGATAATGGCAATATTCCCGTAGGAACGTTTTGTACCCGTTTAGAACGCGCTGTATGGCTAGCGAAATACCAGACATGGTTGAGAGATATGCCGCTCGGAGTATACCCGTGGCGGGCATATTTCATGCTCCGATGATTGGAGTTACGTGTGTTTCTTTTTTTTGGAATTCTTTGCGCTGCTAATCCATGTTTTACTACCGTATATACTGGCTTGAAAATAATATATCACGAATACAAGCATCTTAATTGAGTAGAGAGAAATAAAAAACGCGGTGACATACAGACAGATATGAGGATGAAACACGATGTAGAGTGCACGGTAAGTTAATGTTTTATGTTGGATTCGTTTATTATTTTTAAGATTAATTTGTGTTTTTTCTTGTGTTTTTGTTTTTTTTTATGTATTATATCCAAATATAACCTTCAATTAAGGACAACTGAAGGTAAAACGTGTTCTTCTTCTATTCTCCTCATCAATCGATACGCTATCATTACCTTTTTCTTCTCATATAATTTCCTCACATGGAAAAGAAAATAATATAGGTAGATAAATATGGATGAATTGTTCATCCATATATTATTTAAGTCATGGGTTCGAATCCAGGCAGGCGCATTACTTTGTGTAATTTATTACATAACCACTGCTCAAAACGGTGAAGGAAAACATCGTGAGGAAACTGGCATGTCCTGTAAAGAAAAATTCGAAGACATGTGACATCTACCAATACGCACTGGGCCCGCGTGGTGGATTATAGCCCATTCCCTCTCATAGAGAGGAGGCGTGTGTCCCAGCAGCGGGAACGTTATAGGCTGATGATGATGATGATCATAAAGTTTCGGGAGCCAATTAAATATGACCCTTTAAAATAAAAACAGAGTGCTTGTTTGGTGCATCGTTTGCCGAATTAATTGGGCCAAAAGGAAGGATCTTTGCTGTGTCTTCAGCCCCAGTAACTCATCCTTAGCCCTACGGATTTATTAATATATATTTTAATTTTCGACATTTCAACTTGTAAAATCTTTCCCTTAACCTCATAACGTTTTGTCCACTCTTCGCTTACTCTTTGGCCCGGTACACCGAGCTCGCGTGATCTCATTCCGTGTCTAGAGATCGTTACACTTAATACCATCGTAATTAGACAAGCTACCCTTCATTTCATTTGGATTTACTCAACTACACTTAACGAGTAGTTCGCTTCAGCACGTAATATAGAGATTTTATTCTAATTGCTGTTCTGTTTGTTCGTAATCGGAACCGATTATTTGCTGATAGCATTTTGGGAGGAGGTGAAGCTTGCAACTAAATAATATCAGCCGCAGGGTCGATCTACAGGTTATACCGCGCTTGCCTAGCCTATTCCGTGGATGGGTGACCATTCACTGCATACCGAGTTTCCTTCGTGCCTCGAAAAACACGCTAAGCTGGTCCTGGCTGTCATTTATAGATCTTTGACAGTCGTTACAGGTAGTCAGTGTCCCGTAGTCTGACAACCTGTCTCACCCGGGCGTATCGTTCTACCCAGTACTTACTGGGTTGTAGAGTTCAAAAAGGCAGTCGCTCGATGTTAAATACTGGTATTCAGCTGGATCCAGTTAGACTGGGAGACACATTGGGAAAAGAATAGGTAGATGATGAGTATTTTGGGAATAGAATATGGTTATGAGTAGTGAAAAGTGATAATAATGGCGAGTACTATATGTACTCGTAAATTAAAAATAAAATGTAGTCAAAGTATAAAAATTACAATCAACGTCACCTATCCCAATTCACTCCTGGGCATAGGCTTTTCTCAACCTGCGCCACAACACCACTCACGAACACACTGGTGTGTGTATAAAGGGTGTACAAAACCTCTTAACGAAGCCGAAAGGCACTTATTCTCCTCGTCATTGTGATCATTTGTTTTTTTTTCCCCTTCCGGGGAAACCTCTAGTTACGGAGATATTGGGGTCAAAGAACCAACTTTGTGACAAGTTTTTAATGTAAGATTTTTACTTCAAACACCTCCATGACCCCCGTAATCCATCCATCACAATGTTTTGAGTGCATTACATTGAGTTCTCCACAAAACATGACTTTCACCCCAAAAAAAAAGTCGTTTCCCAGCAATAATTTTTGCGTAAAGTTGCTAAGTTTGATGTACTGAATGCTTGGTTGACGGCTTCGTGATGAGGTTATTTACACCCTGTATGAATGTTAACAGAAATTAATTACACATGGAAACAGAACATTATTATATTTTGTATCGATTTTCTGTTCCTATGTTTGATTAGGTTTCCAACAACTGATTGACATCACAGAGAAGCAGAGCAGATCACTCTAAACACTGTCAAGAACTTTAATTAAAGCAAAGTCTCAAGAGACGATGATAATATAATATAATTTCAACGAAACAGTACAATACAAGTTAACAGCCCTCCATGTCGTTCGTCTTCCCAATCAACAAAGTAAGGCTCTTCGTGACACTTCGGGATATTTCGTGTTCCGAACTACAGAGTGCAAAGTGCAATACCAACTTCCAAATTTAAGTACCGTAGCTTTCCGCCAATCAAGTTTTACGAACCGTTTAAAAACATAACATTTTATAAAGTTACATTTTAATAAATTGCTCTAATGTATTTTCACTGTGACGTTAGACGTGTACCATAATAATGGCCTCAAAGAATAAAGATCAAAATGAGAATTTTAAAATTTAACCATGAACCTTTATCCGCGCCCCGGCGATCAAATACGTTGGAAATTTTCCGTTCATCGTGTCGATAGCTGGTATTATCTTATCTTTTATGTACCCAGAGATCGTTAGAGGGAACTATTAAAGAGAAGTGTCACAGTTTAAATACGAAGAATGTTGAATGAAAAAGTGAATGTTTTAGGATCCAAAGATAAATGTTTCAATCTAGTTTTTAGGTGTTCCGGACCGGTGAAGCGGTGAAGCCGTTTGATATCATCGTAATGGGCTTTTGTGTTTCAAGGGTTTGTTTAATATTTTATGGTGAGCCATAGAGATGGAGTTTCATGATTAAAATTGGGTGGGAAGTTGGGTGAATTAGAACGAGTTGATATTGCATATTTTGTTCTATACTAGCGTGGGTTTCTATTTGTTTACGTGATAGTGTTTATTATACGTTTCATTTCATATTTAGGAAAGCTTGTTACTTTCTGTTTATGTACAGCGTGTACACTAGCTTAACTATGACAAGGACCACCGACCACATCTTGACACAAATTTATTAAAACCTATTTAAAAAACCCCTTCAACCTTCAATCCTAATGAAGACAACTGATGTTTATAGATTTCAAGATAAAATACAAGAGAATGTTAAAAGAAAGCTATCAATGAATCTTTGATAATAATCTAAATAACATTTAAAGTGAAGCCTCAGTAATATTTTAAGCTAGCTCATAAAGCACCGCGTAAATCGTATTATATTTTATTTCTACCCTTGCTTTCAAATTTTTATGTTCAACTTTATTACGAATAAGACTCAAATCTCCTTGTTGTCTTAAATTTAGGTCACATTGCGTATTAACTTTTACAGCAAGTACTTTAACTTATATGGACCAGTTTTAGTATTAAATTATCAGATTTTTAACTGTGTTTTTTACAATAAGGCAACTGACAAAAACATATTTACAAGGCAGATGTGAGCAAAAACGCAGGTAAGGGAATAGAAGGACGTCATCATCATCAGTCTATTAATGTTCCCACTGCTGGGACACAGGCCTCCTTTCTATGAGAGGGAATGGGCTATTATCCACCACGCGGGATTAGTGCGGATTGGTAGATGTCACATGTCTTCGAATTTTTTGGTTCTAAGACATGCCGGTTTCCTCACACGATGTTTTCCTTCACCGTTTTGAGAGCAGTCGTCTTTACAATATTGGTAATATTCACATGCGTCGTAGACCTCTAGACCTCAATATATGAACGAGGACGAAACAAAAGGGGGTGCATCCCCTATGGGAAAAAGAGGTGAGTTAGTGTATGTACTTCAGTATATCCTATAGTAGAGTAACTATTTTCCTTTTTTTAAGTATGGGCGCAGGTGTCATTTCGTGCCTGCGATGATTCTTATAGAGGGTATCTTTTACCGTAAAATGTTATTTTTCACCCCAAAAAAATAGTTTCCCAGCAATAATTTTTGCGCAGAGGTACTCAGTTTGATGTACAGAATGCTTGGTTGACGGCTTCGTTAATGGTCTATTTACACCCTACAGCAGGTCCGTGTGCTGTGCAAAGTTCTGATGCTCAGCAGTCGCAATTGCGACCACTAAACCAACGAGGCAGTATGAGGAAAAAAATATAAATTTATTAGAAAGAGCATTGGCAAAAGACGTTCCGCAATAAACTCTAAAGTCGATCGTCTGCTCACGGAAACACGTACAAATTGACAAACGATTTAAATCGCGATGAAAGACCGCCCACACGTTTCAACCAAGCATTTTATTTCAAACGTAACGATAAAAATCTAAGAATTATGACGAATCATTAACTTAGCAGAGTCGCGGGTATACTCTGGTCATACCTACTACCTACATAATAGTAAATTCTTTTAGTAGTCTCCTAGTATGAACGTCAGCAGTAATAAATCCAGTAGAAACTAAAGCGTGTCCCCGTCACTTCGTGCAATTCAGCTATTCTTTGAAATAACGAACCCGTTTGTCCGGATCAAGTGCATTAAACGCTAACTGCAGGAAGAGTTTAATGTTTTCTTTTTAGTTGTAGCCATTTGAATATTAATCACAGGTTTTATGTAAAATTCTGTGAAACTTTTCTAAAATATTTTGATCATTTGTTTACAGTTATTGCCAGATTGGCTATTAAGGATGGCAGCTATAAGAGCAGCGGTGGCTCAGTGGTGGCGGTCCCTACTCACTATGTCGTAGGCTCGAACCCAGGCATGGCGCATTACTTTGTGTAATTTATTTCATCACCATACTGCTCTCAAAATGGTGAAGGAAAACATCGTGAGGAAACCGACTTGTCTTAGAACCAAAAATTAGAAGACATGTGACATCTACCAACCCGCACCAGGCCCGCTTGGTGGATTATAGCCTATTCCCTCTCACAGAGAGGCTGCTGTGTCCCAGCAGTGGGAACATTATAGGCTGATTTTGCTATCAAGGACGATAAACTATACTCCAAATTAATATGTGTTGCAAATAACTCCAATTGCACTACAGTAAGACGAAGTTGTTCAAAGAACTTAGACTTCTTTATGAGATAGTCAGTTGGAGATATTATCAGTCCCTGATTAGTTCTGAATGTGAAGTCGTCGCCACAAGCCACAAGCTACCTTCGTGAGCTTATATCATTCATGCTTTAACTATGTAGTTTCAGTAAGTAAAAACTTCAAAATAAAATAAACTAGCTTACGCCCGCGGCTTCGCCCGCGTAAAGTGTGGTAACTGTCCCTCGGGGTCATACTACTGGGATAAAAAGTATCCTATATATGCGGGCCAAATTTCATTCAAATCCGTTCAGTATTTTTTGCGTGAAAGAGAAACAAACATCCATCCTTACAAACTTTCGCATTAATATTATTTAGTAAAAGTTTTTTTTGTAAGAGTAAGGTTATGCAAATTTTATTTTACGCTATCTATAACCCTCGAGAGGGCGAGATTAATTTAAAACCTCATTGTAATACCACAAAAGTAAACGATGAAACTTTTCAAATATATTTTTTTAAATTGCCAACTCGACTATTAAATAACCGATCTCATCGGAAAGCAATCACTTTAATTTCACATTCACCGATTAGACCCGCATAACTTGGGAACTCCCGTAATAATTGTCGGTTCGCTTTTACGCAGTTAAACCTCATTAAATCCCCACTGTTGCAGAAGCTCGATAATTTTGTTTCTGAAACCGAAAATTAGGAAATTAGCTGACCGAAACGTATTTTTCATTTTTCGTGATTAGTTTTCCGATTTTTAAATAATTATTATTAATCAGACTTGTACTGCGTACTACCTACATAAGGATATAGGTTCAAAATGTATTTGATTGGTTTCCGGTTGATAATAATAGTACTTTTTGTCGTCATGTGCGTATTGTATAATTATCACTTACTTCGGTGAAGGAAAATATTGTGAGGAAACCAGCATGCCTGAAAAATATTTGTCGACGGCTTCTAAAGCCACGGGGGCGGCTTAAAAACTCGGACACCAGGTTACTCACTAAACACACGATATAGAAAGATCGTTATTGGTGAAATGTAGTCCTCCATACTGTAAGTACAGCTCAGCCTAATACTTTAGGAATGACAGGCGTGATGTTATTTTTACTTACTTTTGCTATTTTCAGAAAATTCCAGAGACATTTTCTTTTACCTATTCATGAAATAATGGGATTTTATGTCACGTTAACTTGAGAGATATTTTTGGGCAATTCCAAGCAATTCGTTTTCGTATATAAATAGAAAAGATTCCAGAACCAACGTGAATATTTAAATGGAACCTACTTAAACCCACTGTTGAACAACGAAGAAAAATAAACGGCAAGTACTTAAATAAATTATAATATACTGGTAGGTAATGAGATTGAGAGGGGATTTCAAGAAAGGTTTCAAATTATATTGAAATTCCAGAAAGACAAATTTATTAATGTGCCTTATTTTACGATTAACAATATTAAATTCTTGTTAGGTAATACATTAATTATTTTACGAGTAGTCTAGTCGAGTTCTAAGAGGAAGATTAGAGCTGCATTATTTTATTGGCAACTTCCTAGTAGAACAGCGGTGTCTATGGTAACCACCACCTCTGTACTTGTTATCCCCATGTGATATGACGGCACGGTTCGCGCAGTGGCTAAGCGATTGGCTGCTGCACTACGAGGTCACGGGTCTGTGTGATTGTGCTTGTGAGTTTAAAATTAAATGTTTGTAAACGCACCCACAATACCGGTGAAATTCCTAGAGTGTGGCAATCAAAAATGTTTTTCAGTTAGTTTCTAAGCAAATAGATAGATAATTTCTTGTATTAATCCCAAACTATGAACATTAACAAATCATCCACAGCTATAACATCACATTAGATCAATATTACTCTAAGATAATAATCCAAATAGAGCATTAATCATCCCTTTATATAAATAAGACTCATATTACCCCTCGTTCATAACAGAAACGTAAGTGACCCAGAAACAAACTGACTAGCTCTTAATGAATTATGTCTGCTTTTATTTTACGTGTCATTTCTATATTTTGTTTTTGTGAATTGGTTAAAAAGAAGGCGGTTGTAGGAGCTCGTGGCTATATAATAACAGCCGCTCGGGTCGATCGTTAGGTTAAGCCGTGCTTGCCTAGGTTGGTCTGTGGATGGGTGACCGCCCATTACATACCGAGTTTCCTCCGTGCCTCGGAAAGCACGTTAAGCCGTTGGTCCTGGCTGTCATTTGTAGATCTTTGACAGTCGTTAGGTAGTCAGAGGCCCAAAAAGTCTGACAACCAGTCTTACCAAGGGGTATCGTATTACCCGGTACTAACTGGGTTGTGGAGGTCAGATAGGCAGTCGCTCCATGTAAAATACTGGTATTCAGCTGCATCCGGTTAGACTGGAAGCCGACCCCAACATAGTTGGGAATACGCTAGGCAGATGATGGTTGAAAAGAAGGCCCAGACCAGTGATTGTAATTTTTTAAGTATTTTGCATGTCTAAAACGATGATTGATGTCTACTTCGTTGAAAGGTCGCAAGCGAGATTGCTGAGCATGAGGTCCAGGTTTCGATTCCCGGGTCGGGCAAAGTGTTTTTGGGTTTTTCCATCAGGAATTCCTCAATGGCAGTCACGAAGTCTAGATTTGTGATTGCTGGCAATAGCCTCGCCTCTATTACATGGGATTTAAATTTAATTGGTGAAATCTGGGTGTGCGTGCTATAAGGTAGAGTTCGCTGCATGTTTCAACTTTCAATCAGTCGCATTTACCTTGCTGTATTTTTCTTGTCTTTACAATTTTCTCTTCATCACATCCACATAATTTAAGGCTTCGATATTCACACTCAAATAACACAGCAATCCCATTACTGAATCCCAGTATTTACACAAGAAGAATCCAATCAAAAACTCAGCAAACACAATCGGATATTAATCACAAAAGGGTATAAGGATCACTTCGGTCACCATAACCAAGCCAGCGCGGATAGTATTAACAGCAATTAAGCAAACAGGGCTTTAAATCAAAATTTCAAATTATGCTACTCCCGCCGAGGGTGAAATGGGGTTGTATCCGTGAAATCGCATTCATCAAAACTTGGGAATTAGCTTCGTTCCCTAATTAAACCTGTCGGTTGTTAAGTTCGCCCCGTTCTCCCCCGGGATCTCGAATCTTACGTAAATATTAGGTTTGAATAAAACTTTTATTATTATAGCTTTATTGGTGCTTAATACCCGTGATCCTTTGTGTAAAGCGAAAGTTGATTTGAACGAATTCTAATTTGGGCAGCCTCCTTTCTGGGATCGAAGGTCAAACGTTTAGTATTCATTGCGTTCTCGAATTGTCTTTAAAAACTGTATACATTGATTGAATAGGTTTTCGGGCGAGGTTCTTTAAATCAACATTAAAAAACCTTTGATTTCTTCTAAAGTATTCGGAACACGTACAGTAAAATGTGAAGATCTAAAGTTGATTTCAAAATTATGTTGATTGATTGCTTACTTATTTCGTACGCGCATCATTAATAGAGCCTAACTGGTGAAATGCTCCCTATTGGTTCCCTATTGGCTATCTTGACGGGGCGGGGTTTCAAAGCACAGGGGTATTTATATGTCAATACTAAATGGTTCATTCGTTGGGAACCAAAAATAGTTGATCTGTTTCAGTTGATCGGTTTAGTTGATCGGAGTGGAAAACGACAATTAGATGTATATTATTATGATAAACACAAGTCAATAGTTTCTAAGTTTTTGTATAACTAAAATTTGGATCTTGTTGTCCCAAAATAAATGTTTGAAAAAAAAATGTGGGTGTATAATTTCGTCGCAAGCACGACTGCTGAGCAAGAGGTCTGGGTTCAATTCCCGGGTCGGGCAAAGAGTTATTGAGTTTTTCCATCAGGGATTTCTCAGTAGCAGCCACGGAGTCTGGAATTGCGCCCGGTTGGTGGCAATAGGCTCGCCCCCTATTACATGGGATTTAAATATAACTGGTGAAATGTGGGTGTACTATGGTACTAGGTACACCTCTGCTTAACCCTTCGGGGATTACAGGCGTGATGTTATGTTAATGTATCATTATTATATGCTAAAAATGTAATAGATTCAAAATTAGAGAAAGTTGTGTTTCACTAACCATTTAAACTTAAAAGCCACACTGCATTTCTCGGTAAAACCACCCCGCTGTTTGTACTACTATAACAAATAATATATACAAGGTACCCCGTTCATCCTGACCGCATCTCTAATTCACAAAGCCAGCTAAACTAAAACCTCGTCTTCCACAAATTCCCGTAACTTACAAGCAATTTATCATCAAAAACAAATCTGTTTCAAACATCACTAAGTCAAACTAAGTTTCAGACAGTTATATTTCATTGGTTTAGTCAAACGTCCAGTTTTGAGTGTGGACTAATATTTACGAATTGCAACTCGGGAGACGGGACTTGTCCCTGCAATAATAATTACAAGTTAATTGGGATGTACGGTTAGCATAGAAAGTTTGTCTTTCTGTAGTTATAGTTAGGGAACATTTTGATTATAATAAAAGAACCTTTATTTTCAGGAAACTTTGGCCCATAAAGAAATACATTACAGACTAACATACATGTAAAAAATAAAATACAAACTGTCTGTGTGACTGTGATTACGACGCCAACATCTCATTTTCAGTTTATAAAGGTCGAAAGAGCTGTAAAACCAAAATGATGCTGTAGTGGCGTACTACAAAAAGTACTACAGTGGTATCTGTGACACAATTAGGGAACTAACATCAAAAGTATCAATAATAAATATCATAATAAATCATCAGTATCACGTGAAATGCTGTGATCGCAAAATTTTGTATGAATTTAAATGATATACAGAAGCAATAAATACCTGACCAATTTAAGCAGGTAAACGTAAATACCATTATTGAGCAACTGCCTATCCAACACCCCCCTAAACCCAGTAACTGGGTAAAGTGTAAAGTGTTTAAAGTGGGAAAGTGTTATGCGACTTAGAATGCTAACCGTACACTCTAGGTCAGCAGTTACGCATACCTGCCACTACAAAATTGAATGCAAAAAAAATCAGTTCTTTGAAAATGGATTGTTATTATTGAACTGTAAATTTTCACTGGCAATATCTACATTCATATAAAAAACATGTCGCCTGATGACATAAAAGAATTCAAGAGAAGAGAGATATAAATAGAGATTTCAACAATGTTTTATGTGAATGTTTCGTCAGTAAAACGCACTGTAAAAGTAACAGCGTCTTTTTTCATTGCTGACCATGCCGTTCAGGTCAAAGTTTTTAATAAAATGAATTATGCATTTCAAAGACTCTTGTTCAAGCTCCCTTGTGTTGGAAATTCTTTGGTTTAAGAATTTGGGTAATTAAGAGACAATAAGGGTTTCGTGTCAAAAAGTTGGGATGGGACAGCTTACTTTATTTAGTGAAGCAGTAAATAACGGCTTTTGACGCCATTTTGAGGGTAAAAGGGTGATGGTGGCGGTAATTTAATTTTGTTTTAATATTTTGAAGGTAAAAAGGTTCCTTTTAAAGGAGGAGTTTGGCGTTTGTTGTGAAACATCAATAAAAGCAAGATAACTTAATTAGGATACCAATTGTCCTATTTCCCAACCGAGGCCATGATCTACGCGTGTGCCGCATCGATGTCCGTTCGAAAAGTAACTAACAACTTTATTTGTGATGTTGTCTTCAGGCGCCCGTGGCAAAACAATATCAGCCGCGTCGGTTCGATCTTCAGGTAAAGCCGCATTTGCCTAGGTTCATGCCTTGGAAAGCACGTTAAGCGGTTGGTCCCGGCTGTCATTTGAAGATCTTTGCCAGTCGTTACAGGTAGTCAGTGGCCTGAAAGTCTGACAACCAGTTTTGGAGTACAGATGATGATGTTCGCGTCACAGAAACTATGTCAGATCTGTTTCAGTTTAGCTTTTTAACAATGAAATAATTTTTGAAATTGGTTGAGTAGTTTTAATGATAATCTCTTACATACAAACTTACAAACTTTACCTCTGTATAACATTAGTAAAGAAATGTTCCGAAGCATGTATATGAAAGTTATGTACGTACCAACTACATTAACTCATTGCAATTGCAGCGCAGTTAATACTGCAGCAGAAACTACCACCCAAAGGGAAACAGGTATAATTAATATTCGTAGAACTGTTACTGTAGCAACACTGCAACAGATACTGTAGCACAAGTTGTTACAGACAAACATCTTGCCAAATGTTATGTTTGTTCGTATCAATGGATGCTGTGCATAAACTGTGATGTTGCAGTTAAATAATGTTTGTTGAGCGATGTTTGGTTGTACGAGGTAATAATTACTGTTTGTGGTGCAATGCCTAGTGCTCGTTTTCATTAACAGCTAAGTGATACCTAAATGAATGCGTAAATATTATTCATCATCATCATCATCATCATTTCAGCCGAAAGACGTCCATTGCTGGACATAGGCCTCCCCCAAGTGTCGCCACATTGACCGGTCCCGTGCGACTCGTATCCAACGGATTCCCGCAACCTTCACCAGGTCATCGGTCCACCTAGTGGGAGGCCTTCCAACACAAAGTCTTCCGGTTCGCGGTCGCCACTCCAGAACTTTTCAGCCCCATCGGCCATCCGTTCTGCGAGCAATGTGCCCTGCCCACTGCCACTTAAGTTTGGCAATTCTTCGGGCTACGTCGGTAACCTTGGTTCTCTTGCTCTCATTTCACAAATATTATTGCATCATTGGTATTTGAAGGCTCTGTGCGTTAGTGAACTTTTAATTACGTAATCAATTAAGTGTCGTCGTCACCTGTTGTAAGTAAAATCGGGCATAGAAAATAGATGGATATAATAGTTACTATTATGCATACCATAATAAGTCTTCTATAAAAAATAAAACATGTACTGCAAAATTACACCAAATGGAAACAGCATGTTGTTCGGTTTTCTAATTAAAATGAAATCTGCCATTATTTGTTGTTTGTTGTGGGTATTCGCAGTAAAACAGAGCTTCATGATGTAGGTACAATTATTGGAATAAATATACAATAGATTTTTTTTGTTTGTCGTTGTTTTACAACATGGTTTTTTATACATTTTTGACAGTGGAGTACCACTTTTTAAATGCTAACACTTGTCAACCGATCAAACTATAAAATCTTGCAAAAATAAATCATTCCGTTCAATTTCATATCAGATATTCGGCCATCACAATCAACATTACAAGTTATATCCATCTAAAGCTACACGAACGGCGATATCTTTTACTCTCTGAGAGCAGAGAGTATCTCTTAGTATTCCGCTCGCGATCCGATCTATCCTTCAAAGAACAAAGTGCTTGCCCAGAATGAACTGAAAATTGGATAAGGTAGCTCTGTTATTGGTTTTGCGACAATGGAACCTTTTCACAATAAGTTTTCAACGCTCAATTATTAGTAGTTGTTTTACAGTTCTTGTTTTAGTAAGGACGATATGGTTGTAAAGCTATTGTTGAGGAAGCTAATATGTATTTGATTTGCAGTAGAGTTAATAAATTCGCTCATACTAACAGACTGCATTAAAACCACACTGCCAAAATAAATTAATCTACTACCTTGAAATTTTACTCAGTAGTTTATTTTATAAGCACGGTGAGCACCAAAGATGAGAATTTTGTATGTAAGTTCGAAATTATTGCCCATATGAAATCAGGGGCACGGCATGTTTGTCAACAACGAGTCATCGGTAAAAGTCAGTAAAAAATTAACTCATTACAGTCATGATTTGGTTTTTGAATATTTTTTTTTTTATGGTCAACGGTTACCCATCTCTTCTTTCCAAAAGAACATTTTATCGAAACTTAATTACCTAAAGGCCTATATCACGAAATCCGAATACTTGTCGAATTAATTCAAAATATTCTGTAACAACTGTTGGTGAACTTTAATTAGATAAATAAAATAAAAATGGAACACAATTTGTATGAAATTACCTGCCAAGTAAAGTTAACGGGAACTTAATTGTAGGTGGTGAAAAGACCCTAAGTATCTAAAGAACACGAGCCACGTATCAGCGCCACACACGTATTCATCGAACCGATCGACTGAACAGATGTACAACAACGTTGGCAAATTAAAACTAATATTGTCACGATTCTCAGTAGAGACAGATTAGGAAGAAGAAACTCAAATCATTTGACGTCATGAAAACTGGCTCCAAATGTCACAGTCCCTCATTTTCTATGCAGAGACTGTCGTATAAGGTTTATGCAAATCGCAGTATGTGAGGTATATAAGCTGAAAACAATCATATTATGTCGAGGAGTTAGATGTGGGATGTGGGATATGGATGTGTGTCAAATGTAACATCTAGAAAGTTCTTTGTAAGTAGAATATTATTAAAAAGTTCACTCACTATCAGTTTTATCGGGGATCCTGCCGTTTTGCCGAAAAGATTTTGACAATATTTTGGCAGCGGCCGCTGAGCGCCAGGTCCCCTCTATTGTTGGTGAAATATTTGGGTTAGGTTAAGTTAGAACAGTGACCGCCGGGTGCCAGGTCCCCTCTATTGTTGTCGAAACATTTGTATTAGGTTTTGTTAGAACAGTGACCACATAACAAAACACGGATTTTAATTTGTATATTCTGTGATGTTAATGCAAATCTTTTGTCATTGACTAAATAAAATTAATGATAAATTTTAAATTATGTTATACCAACTGAAATATTTGACAAATTGAAAATTGGTAAAAGTACTAGTTGGTAAGCAAGTTATTGTTCGTACGTACGTTCACTTGAAAAACATTAGGTTTGCTTTGCAAATATTTGTGAAGAGTTTATTTGCTAAGTAATAATTTGCCAAATGAAATTATGCGGAAAATGGTTTGGGAAGTGATAATTTGGCATTTTTGGGAGACCCGTTTTATCGGGGTATCGTATTACTCAGTACTAACCGGGTTTGGAGGTCAAATAGGCAGTCGCTCCATTTAAATACTGGTATTCAGCTGATAGACTGAAAGCCGGTCCCAACATAGCTGGGAAATGCCTAGGCAGATCATGATAAATAACTATCAGTTTGGTAATTTAACGTTACATCACACTTATATTCCCTGTAAAGTTAGGCCTATAGGCATTTATAGAAAACCCAGGCTTTGCCTGTTTATTTTTAGGTTCCACGCAGTAGATGGCGGGCCTATTGCTACCAAGCTATTGCACTTACGAAAACTCCGAGCTGCTACTGAAAAATTGCTGACGGAAAAACCTAATCACATTTTACCCGACCTGGGAATCGAACCCAAGACCCCATGCTCAACAATAGCTTCACTAACCAGCTTTTACCGCTTTAGACTAACTAGTCAGTGTCGATTGATTTAATTACATTATTTTATTCTCATTTACAACCGATCGCTTCAAAAATTAATTAAGTAAGGCCTACCGCATCTGATATTTTGCCTGTCATTACAAATTGAAAATCAAATTAACCGTCGAGTGCATCACTACATGCCGAATTGAAATCAATATTTCGGGGTATTTTAAACATTTTAAACTGTATATGATAATCATATTATTATAATCGATGGATAACCAATTTACTGCTGTTAAAGGGTATTGAAACAGCGGGAAACGTCACAGTACACGTCATTTAAGTGTAACATACAGTACTTCAACTATGAACAAATGATCGGAATCGGCTCGCACACATACAAAGCGATTACACGACTTTTATGAATCGTTACTCGAGAGTAAGGGCTGTCTCGTCGAGACAATAAGCGATTATGTTTTAGTGTGGTGTGTAGTGCAATTTAACAAAAAGTTTAGATGACAACCCTAGCACTTGCGTTTGATTTCCTATAAGTGCTCCTATAAAGGTTCCGTTTTTACATTTGGACTACAGAACTCTACAAAGGGTCAAATTGGTTTACTGTTTACTTTTATACTGTGGAACCGTTTTACCCTTCATGTTTATATTGTAATGGACAGTCGTTTACGGACGAAATCGTCATAATTGCATTCTGACAATAGGCCCCTGGGCACTGTATGATCGGCTTTAAAAAGTTGATATGCCCGAGAATTGTTCAGATGGACAGAAATTCCGTTGTTAAAATTGTATTTCGGACTGCGTTTATTTCATTTTATTTTGGAGTGAAGCTTGATAGCTTGGAGTGAAACTGCGAAATGTTTTTACAGAAAATTTAAGAGCCTTTTCTGATTTCAGGATGGAAGAACAACTGTTTTTTGCTTGTATACTGTTGTATGCTGTTGGCTTTTGTATTTATTCAGCTTCAACGGTTTTGACGATGTCAACCAGGTACTGTATAATGCGAGGTGCATTTAAGGTGAACATATTAGAGAATGGGATACAGTTGCAGGAAGAAAATACTTATTTGTAGTGCAACAGAAAATACATTTTTTTAGACTAACATTATTAAGGTTGCTAGGACACCTCAAGCAGTAGACAAGATGTAGTTTATATTAAACTTATAGGTTTGCAACCTCTAACAGAATGCACACTTATCAGAACTAAGGAAGCGAAAGAGCCAAAAGAATCTAATTATTAGAATTCTTGTATGAAATCCTATAAAACCTTGCACACTTATCCGCGTCGAATCGGACGAATAGATAATGTTATAAGTATGAGAAAATGTTTCTTTCGGTGCGGTCGGTTGTTTCGGCGTGGATAAGTGTGCGTTCACCTTTAATGTTTTCTGGGCACAATTGTAATGAGCAGATGTATCCGCGCCTTTACCCACGCAACTGTTTTTCTAGGTACTAAGTTGAGGAAACTTGATAATCATGAAATATTTATGTTTAAGCGAACTTAGTAATATGTGTTCAATATATTTCGGTGCTGCCTCGTTAGTCCAGTGGTTGCCAGCGCGACTGTTGAGTGTGAGGTTTTGGGTTTGATTCCCGAGTCGGTCAAAGTGGTTTTGGGTTTTGCCAACAGCAATTTCTCAGTAGCAGCCACGGAGTTTGCATTTGTGCCCGGTTGATGGCAATAGGCTCGCTCCTCATTGCATGGAACTGAAACATGTCTGGCAAAATGTGGGTGTACGGTACATCTCTGCCTAACCCTACAGGTTAGTACAACCTGACATCATGTTAAGCGTGATGTCAGGTTATGATAAACTAGCAGACGTCACACGGGGTTTCACCCGCGTAGTTCCCGTTCCCGTGGGAGTCATCATCATCATCAGCCTATAATGTTCCCACTGCTGGGACACGGCCTCCTCTCAATGAGAGAGAATGGGCTATAATCCACCACGCGGGCCCTGTGCGGGTCCGATTTAAAAATTTCCGGGAATTCTGTCCGGGAAGATTTAAAAAATTCTTTCACCATTAGCCACGGCTAATGGTGAAAGAATTTTTTAAATCGGTCGAGTAGTTTTAGAGTTTAATCGTAACAAAAACACAAACAAACAGTATAATATTATTATAGACTGTGGCGATCACAGTACGCCGGGTGTATAGGTATCTGATTGTTCTAATGATCTTGTATCGACTGCTGACAAAAGTCTACCCATGAGAAATTTGCCCACAGAATAGAAATTGTTCAACATTCAAATTTGTTTTTGGGGAATTTATTTTTAGGAGAGGTTTTTTAGGAAACAGATATAAGAGCATCTTTACCACCCCTGACTGCAAACCCTTTATAACCCTGTTAGCTGATTAAAATATTCACCACACCCAGGTAAACGGCATTTTGAGACTTATTTCTCATTTTATCAACGGACGAGCAGGGATACGTTATAAGGTTGAAGTTCCACAGGGCACGCCACAATAGTGGCGGTAAGTCCCCTCTTTGAGGAGTGGCTTGAAAGACGCCACGGCGTCCTCACCTTCCGCCTGACGCAGGTCCTCACCGGACACGGTTGTTTCAGGAGGTTCCTGCATTCTTCACTCATGACTTCTCCCGCTCTGGGCGGAGCAGGAGGGAGTCCTGCTCCGCCCAGAGCGGGAGAAGTCATTTGATGACTTACCATCCGAAAAACAAAAAAAAAATGTTTAAGTTCCACGAACCCGCACAAAGCGGTACGCTTCCACATTTAGGGGCCGTCTCCACGAGCGAGAGAATCGCGACGTAGAGAATGTATGGCATGACGATAATAATTATCGCCGCGACTCTTTCGCTCGTGGAGATGGCCCCTTGGTGTGTGCAAGTCTCAGGCGAATTCACTGCCGGCTTCTCTGTTTCCCGATCATTATAATCTAGACCTTTTCAAAGTTCGAGTGAATCGGTTTCATCTTTACAAGCGTGCTCCACCCTAGGCCGCGTCATTGCTTCACATCAAGCGCGTATTGCAGCCAAGCAATACGCACAACCGTATGCAGAATTAAAAAAATATTGCCCATTTATTAAACTTTTTACTTCAAAACAAAATGCATTCGTATTTTTATTATTACTACATACGACCCGCTTACAGTTAACGGTTAACAGGCTAAATACGCGGCCATTTTGCTTTCTGTTTTTTGGGCTGTCCACACTGAATTCTTTTTAATCCACACAGCGTCGGACTGATTCAGCGACGATTGCTATCTAATTAAAACCTCATTAAGTTTAAACTCTGTAATTATCTGAGAAGTGGCCGTTTTTGGGTCTGTGATTTTCGTAATGGTATTTTGGTTTTAATTAGATCGCATTCATATTTTAGGGTCTACTAGCACTACGCCCGCGGAATTTGTGATAACTCGACTGATATTCATGATATTAATACAAATTATAGCCAATAGCACCCACGAATGATGTAGTTTTCTGAACGTGAAAGATTTGTTAAATTGGATCATTAATTCCGGAGATTACCTCCTACATACAAACTTACAAAGTTTTACCTCTGTATAATATTAGTATAGATTTAGATACTATAGAACCGGATATCCTGTAACCCAGTCGCTGGTTGTGGAGTTCAGATAGCAGTTTATACTGTTATTTAACTGAGAAGGCTAGGCAAATGACGGTTGGATGTAATACCCCGTCATCATTCTGAAGTATGCCAAATCAATTTAATTAAGTCATTCTTAGATTAAGAATGGGCTTTCTCAGCTGTTAGCAATGGAGGAGTGACCGAATTCATTCCGAAACAATTTGTATAATCGTTTATTGGTAATTGATATATATATATATATATATATATATATTGAGACCCTATCCGTCAATCGTCATCAAAAGCGTTGCGATAAATGCTGCATTACAAAGTGTTCGGAAACGTTTTTAACCACAAAGACATGAAACGAATATTTCCGGTACACAGAGATACATTTTAAAATCCAACGAATTCCGGAAAATTTCGTGTCATTAAAACCTCATTACATTTAAACTCTTCGTTAACAATATACTATGTATTAAGTACTATTATGTACTATGTATTAATTTGTGGTGGGGCTTACAATTTTTTTTGTGACAGTTTCAGAATGTACGCAACACCATACTGCACTCCAGAACACAAATTACTGACGTTGCTCAAAAAGCGTCTAAACTGAAGTGGAACACTATTGGCTACTTCTTTGCGATATCAATGTTTATAATGGGCCTGTAATATTTCCACTTCCAGGTCACAGGTCTCCTCCACCTCTCTGTGAGAGACTGGGCAATAATCCACAATACTCAGTGTGGGTTCGTGACTGCCAAATGAAACAATTTTCGGTTTTCTGGACATACAAAAACGTTGTAAATAGCAATATTTACAAGGATTTTGTACATGCTATCACCATGTCGATCCTCTGAACATAACTATGAGTATTAATTAAATACATGAAAATATAGAACTTGTAAGTTGTTTATTTAATAGACGATAAATTGAATGGACGAGAATGTTTTCTTATTTCATACTTTTGGAGCGTGAGTTTTCAGTATTCGGGTTTTTGTTTAAGAACCTTTTTTTTTGTTAGGAAATGTGTTTGGCCTTGAACGAACGATATTGTTTTCCAACTAAACGTTACCGGCTGTCTTAAGTCAAATCTTATGAGCTACTTGTAAGAGTTTCTAGCATTTCGTGTATGGAGAACATAGCAGGCATAACAGAGGTAGTTTCTATTCCAAAACATGCACTAGGATAACTGATGGAAACGAAATATCCTTTTGAGAAACCCAAAACCGCCTACAGATACATTCGGCATGTACAACTATGGGTCAAGCAATATGTAGATTCGATGCCAAAGGTTTTTCAATAGGCGCAGGCGTTACCAGAAATTCGTATTAAAATATTATTTCAAGTTTCTCTTTTCAAATTAAGTTACATGCCTACACAGTTCACTGAGCGAAGCGACTTTTTTTTTATGTACTCCTTGCCCAACAGTGGGACAGTATAGGAATAACAAAAAAAAAAAAACTTCTAGTTTCTTTTCTGTTTCCTCTCCAATGAAAATTCTTTTCGCTTCTCATCTCCTCAGTCATTAACTATTTAGGCAAATTAGCCTTAAATTGTTTTATTTTACATTTCTATATCAAGAACAAAGAGTATTAAAGTTATGAATAGTGCTTAAATTCGGTCTAAGTAAATAGAAAGGCGCGTTCTGAAAATTTTCCACCATTGTTACTATGTACGCGTAGTTTCATTAATGTATGAAAGTTTGGATGTGGCAACAAAATTTCGTCGTTTTGGTTTTGAAATTCAGTGAAACTAATTGAAAAAAATGCTTTGAGTATTTTTTGAGTTTGAGTTTAATTTAGACGTAAGAAGGTATGGCGGGGACAGAGTTACTTTTGATCTTGCACTATAGGTACGTGTATGAGTGGAAACATTTAAATACTCTACAAAGCCGAAAGTTTTGTAAAACTCGATTAGTCTTTTAACGGCTTAAGACATTTATTTCGCTCAAAAAGAATACAATTATTCACTTCTATGAGGAAAAACATAATAATTAAGATACAATAAGCGAAGATTTCGCTTGGTAATAAACTAAAATTAAGTTTTAAAAAAAAACGGCAAAACCTACAATTTATAAATTATTTAGGTGGTGTTTTAATATTCTCCTAAAAGTTGGAAGTTATTTCGATTCCTTGATTACTTGTAAAGAGAGTTCAGAGTTCAGCCCCCTCATATACCGACAGACTTTCGACCGTAGTTTGTCCTCGGTGCTCTTTATCTTTTTTATAAGGCTGCTTGCTGTTGTTTTGATTTAATATCGGTATTCTGGTGAGGAAACCACATGTGACATCTACCAATCCGCCATCAGCTTGCGTGGTGGATTACAGCCCAGGAAGTTTGTGACCGAGTGATGGCCACGGTTAGACCAAAAAAACAGGACCGTCGTAAAGCTCTGTGGGTTGACGATATCTTTAAAATTGCAGGTAGCACCTGGATGAGGGTAGCACAGAACCAAGAAGTGTGGAAAACGAAGTTTATATCCAGCAGTGGGTGATTCTGGGCTGATATGAAGTCTCACACAGACGATGCCTGTGCTTAAAAGGTGGAAACGTTCATTTATGCAGTGTGTTCCTACGGCATTACCTTCCATTAAATCCTCTCCCTTTACCGATCCAAAAAATCCAAATTTACATTTACCTCAATCATTTCCTAAGTCCTTCTCTACATCCGCGTTTGTTTGGCCGCAGCTTGCCCGCAAGTAATCCTATCGCAGGCACCTGCGCTAAACAAACGACGCTCGTAAATCCCCGAGCGGCTGTGACGCAGTTATTGTTATTAGCTGACGGACGCTTGATTTGGCTCATGCCTTAGATTTAGTGGGGTAGTGACCGTATTTTGTATACAGAGGGGTTATTGTGTGACACACTCGCTTTGCCAATGCTATTCTTGCCTATGTCCTGGAATGTTTATCATCACTCTTCTGGCCTTATTCAAATTAATTTGGGGTTGGCGCAGCATGTCTTCTTCTTCCATACTTCTCTATACTCGTCATCTCATCAAACATCTCCTTTCTTGCCATATCATCCTTCACACAGTCCTGGAGTGTGTATGTGGTGTTGTATCAAAAACGATGGGACACTCAAAATTGTCAAAGTCTAACCATTTATTTTAATTAGACCATTAAAAGGCATTTGACCATCACTTATAGAATTGATTTTAGTTGCCCACGAATGTTCTAAGCTCTGTTAAGTTGTCTACACATTAAAGGAGCTGATGGACCTAAGTGAAGGTGCTTATATCGTACCAAATTCTGGGCCCATTCAATTTAGTTGGTCATTGACATTTCAAGAACTATTTCTAATCTCTCTCTCTTTTTTTCTGCTCATTCTTCTTAATTTCGTCTTTCTCTTTTTTATTTATTTTTTATTTATTCGCGATAAATACCCGTTTCTATATGATTTATAACATATTTTATTGTGTTTTTTTTTTACGTTTTATTACGATTTCTTTTCATAATCTTTCGGAGTGCGATAGAAAAGTGTATTTCACATTTGGAGTACGGGTGAACGTCTTTTGTATACAGTCCCGCGATAGCCAAAAATATTAATGGCAGTGTCACAAGAAATGTCTGCTGAAAACTGAAATATTTTTTTTGTTCAAAACTTTGTTTATGTTTTGCGTCAGAATTTTTGTTGCTATTTTTCATCCTGTTTTACACTCTTGTTTGTTTAGCTTTAGTTGACCTTTACTGAAGTAGGGTTTGGCACGTTTTAGTAATATTTTAGTGTTAACTTTGACCTTGTGTCCACTGCAGCATTATAGGGGTTTGTTTTTGGGTTCTCGCAATAAAGACCGAGTTTTGTTACTATTGACAAGGCTTCAGAACATGTGTGAACGTTAAGGCGCTGTTTGGGTTGAAAATATAGTTTCAATATCTTTTCGTTATACATGCTTATCGAGTAAATATAAACACTCAATTCTGTTTTATCTCACCTAAACGACTATTTAATATTACAAATGTAGAAGTGATTTGTATGTCAGGTTTCATGTTTTAAATGCTGAACGAATTTCGATTGCATAATTATGTCTCACGGGTGTACCATGAGTATAAGTACTCCATGTTTGTGACTTAAATTTTGAACTTCAAGCTGCAGATAAAAGTGTAAATACATCATCATCTTTCATCATCCTTTTCCCAACTATGTTGGGTTCGGCTTCCAGTCTAACCGGATGCAGCTAAATACCTGTATTTTGCATGGAGCGGCTGCCTATCTCACCTCCATAACATAGTTAGTATATACCGTATCGTATTACCCAGGCAATACGATACCCCTTGGTAAGACTGGTTGTAATTCTTTCCGGCCACTGACTACCTTTCAAAGATCTACAAATCCTTAACGTGCTTTCCGAGGCACGGAGGAAAGTCGGTATGTAATAGGTGGTTACCCACCCGCAGACCAACCTAGGCAAACGCGGCTTAACCTAAAGATTGATCCGAGCGGCTGTTACTAACTAGTCACTAGCTCTTTAGTATGTAAATAAATAAATCTGTATTAAATTTTTTTTTTTTTGTTTTAATTTAATATTATCAAAATATAAATTTTATTTTTAAGTAAAATAAACATGAAAGTACCTATAAGTAGTTGGTACAGGAAGCGGGCGCTCGGAGTTTGTTCAAGTCTTACGCGATCAAGCTGGACCGTTGCAGCATGAATAGTTGGGCTGTTGTTACACCGACGCGTATCTACGAAATCAAGTTATGCACAGGAAAAATTCTGTACAATTTTCCCATGCACAGACCTAATAACATGTTCGAATACAGGTGATAGTTTTCTATATTCTTATCAAAAAGTATGATATAAGTCGGTTGCAGTTCTAGTTTTTATGGATTGAAGTTTTATAGCGACGGTGAATTGCCAATACCTCCTAGCTGATGTTTTACTGAAATCTCCTAAGTGTATTTTAATTGCAACAGCATTCAATTAAAAAGTGTAAATACCTCCCAACTATACCAACGTGTTTATTTTACGGCATTACCTCCTAACTAAGTTTAAATAGCAGTTTTTTAAAAGTCAGTTAGGTGTTATTGGCACTTCGCCGTCGATAAGTGACTTTCCGATTTTAAAACCGACTACAACAAAGTTGTCATTATGTCGAAATTGACGTTCACTGTTTTTCAGAGCTATTGCCAGTAGGCAAAGAAACTCGCTCACTAGAAATATTTCACTATAGTATAACGTTCATGACACCCACCTGAAAGAACTCTTAGGACTTGTTTCACCACCTGCGATTAAGTTCCTGTTAACATACTTGGCAAATAATAATTTATCTGCCAAGTAAGCAGATAATTTCATACAAATTCTCTTCCATTTTTGAATTTATTCGGTAAGTAGTGGTTATTCGGATATCGTAGAATACACCCTTAAATTTAAAATAAAATAATGCCCTTTTAAACACGCCTTTTTCATTCACGGTGTAACATACAGCTTATAAAGAAACTGCTCTAAAGAAGGTTACTACTAAAAGATGACTGCAAAACTCTTTTATTTGAATTCCAAAACTGTTTATATTCAAAGTAGTTCCTGAACGAAACTTTTGACTTTACTTTATGATATATTACAGTAATTACTCATTTGTTCATAAAGAATGGTAACGTTGTGAAGTTTAAGTTAAGTCTTAGTATAGTGAAACTTTCTTGAAGAATTTCGCTTCATGCACTTTTAAACCGTGAGTTGATGAGAATAAAGTTTTCTTTGTAAAATCAAAACACATTTTATTAAAATTAGGCTGAAAATGATTTTACCATCGGCTAAATAACACGAGCCACTCAGATCAATCTTTGTGTTAAGCCACGCTTGCATAGGTTGGTCTGTGGATGGTTGGCCACCCATTAAATACCGAGTTTAATCTCGGTGACCCGCATCTAATTGGTACTCGCGGAGATCGTCGCTCCACCGAGCCTAAGAGCGTCCCACTTTACGTTTGCCGATTCGCGGTCTCCACTCAAGAACACATCTACACCAACAGTCAGAACCAATGTTCTATACGGCTACTATGGCCGGTGACATCGATGGTTCTCTGTCGAATCACCTCGTTCCGTATTCATTCCACAAGACTTGCACGATGCTCGCACTTTCAGTGCCACAAATGTTATTAGTAGGCAGATATTTTCGAATGTAACTCGCATGTGACTAAAACCGTGATGAATATAAATGTTGATGGATGGAGAGAGAGAGGAAGACCAAAGAAAACGATGGATGGATTGTGTGAGGAATGATATGAATGATAAAGGTGTAAATGATAGCGTGACGGTTGACAGAGGAGAATGGAAGAAAAAAACGTGTTGCGCCGACCACAAGTAACATGGGACAGGGGCAGGAAGGTGATGAGGCAGATATTTTCGAAGAGTCTTCCATAAACGATGCCGGTGCGGCAATTCTGGCTTCTATGGTTCCACGTGTTACGTGATGTAACTCAAAAATGTTTTTAAAAATAAACTTTTATTTTATCGTCACAATTTTGATAATTAATACTAAGATCTAGGAACTAGGCGAAATAGAATAAGAGAGTTTGAACAACGATGATGTCGGAAATAGAACTGATCTTTCAATGAAAGGAACTGAGCTTATATACTAAGAATCCAATGGGATAAGTAAACATAACTAATGGTGATTAGTTAGTGAAAAAGATAACTAATATGGACCAATAACAAAGTCCTTAACTAATTAATGAATGTATCTTACTAGTTCTAGTATCATTACTAGTATCTTATTTACCATACAAGTATGTAATGGTTTGTTTACAATACAATTAGGATACTTGATAAAGAATGTAGAGACTCGACACATATGTATAACGATAGAGGCTAATATGTAACACCTCCCCCCTTAGAACAAAGATTGGGCGTTAGCGCCTGATTTTTGAGGTTGAGGAGATGATGATGGCTGCTGGTCTTCGATGTCATCTTCGTCGTCGGAGATGCACGTGGTGGGATGATGCAAGTTGCTCATGGGGATGGCAACATGTACATTGCGGCGTCGGGAAGAATGATCAAAACAGTTGTTGAAGACTTGTATGCAGGTTCTAGAATTGTTGCGACGTATAAATCCGTTTGGACATCTATTACAAAGTTTGATGCTGATGTATATTAGCATTATCATGCCAATGGAAAGATATATCCATGAAAAGCTTGTTTGGTTCTTCTCCAAGAAGGATTGGGCTTTGGAGGCTTTCATATTTTGTAGTTCATCAGCATATCTTTCTAAATGAACCTTTATGCTTTTTAGAGAGTCAAGAGGCATGTCATTGATCGCAATGGGGATTAACTTTTGTGATTCTTCATTTTTGAATGTTTCGAAACAATCTTCACTTTTAACATCTGGAACGATGATCGGAATGGTGATGTTTTCTTCTGAGGTCTGGAAGGCTGATAGAGTGCTATATCCAGTGTGTAACTTGCACCCTTGAGGTAAGGTGATTATTCCTGAGCCTTGTAGTTTTAAGTTGGAAATCTCGACGCTGCACTGAAGAACACAATTTGTCTCATTGTTCAGAATATATAACCAGTGGCTAGGGCCAATCGGCTGGAACGTGTTAATTTCTGCCGGGAAGGTTGTTGTGGTGCAAGTTGAAGGGATACTCGTTGTCTTGCTGAGTAGAATGTCCACTTCGCAGATTGGACGAACGGACGAGTCGTAGATGACGATATCCTTGCAGACACGTTTTCTTGGTGCGTAGATGATGCAGTTATCCAAGGAACTTGTAGCCGCATAATATTGTCCACTAGTGTCAGTGGCCAGGTAGGTATGCTCTGGGAGGATAGTGGTATGGAAGGAGGAATTGGGGTGTCTTATAGGAATAGAGTACATATGATACAAAGTAAAAGATTTATGTTGAACTAAGGGAAACTCTAGGACATATACTAAACGATTTGAGTACACGTATGCTGATAGAGAAGACGAATCCAAGAGACTATGGATGTTATCAATTGAGACAGAAGTTACTAACTGTCTATTACTTCTTATCTTATTAGAAATCAGTAATTGTTCGTAAAGCTTATTGAGAGATATGATTGAAGGATGTATAATGTTTGATTTCGCAAATAGGATGCTTGTCAAGCAGTCATCTATTTCATTTTCGAGACTAGTGACTAACTCAAGAATTTGTAATGAAATAGTTGATATGTCTTCGCTAATTTTTATGTCAAAAATAAGATTTTCGGTTTTATTAATGAAATTATTAATGCGATCTATATTTTCATTTATAATCTGCTCATCGTAAGAGATTTTGAAGATAGTATCGTTGAAATTTTTTAAGGTAGACGATGTGATCTGGATTTGTTTTTGCATGAGATCCGTCAAATCAAGTTCTTGTTTTTCTAATTTATCAATGCATTCTTCGTAACGCTTCGCGTCTTTTGCATCAGGTGTACCAATAAGCCATTTAAGAACAGAGCTTAAACCATCTAGCAATTCTCGTTTTGTACGTGCGTTTTTGCCGAGGTACATTTTGAGTTCCGAGAGTCGGTTTTCGATCTTATGAAGGTTAACGTTTAGATAGGATTTAGTTGATTGAGTTATCGGAAGTTTAATGAAATTGGTTGACATGGTTTGAAACTTTTCAGACAACCGAACTAGAGATTCATGGGATATAAAAAGAGGTTTTAAATCTTTATAGACTATGAGTTTCCACGAATCATCGGAAATTGATAGAGCTCCCTCTTCTTTATAAAAAATGCCTGCATGTGAGGTTAAGGGCTGAGAGATATTTAAATGGGCAAGGGTTCCTGATGTTGCCCTGCAACAAAAGGAAGTTTTTTGTTGAGTAACTTAGTTCTGATGTAGTCTCTGATAAAGGTGTACAATTTGTATATAATTATGCATAATAGGACCTTAATAATAGAGCAAATTATATAATTATAAATGTAGTTAGGATCACTAAAAACTTGAGTAAAGGATAGGGTGGAGTTTTGGGCTGTTGTATAACGACAGACCCTGTGAATAGAGAAAAAAAAAAAAAAAAAAAATGACTTAAATAATTAATCATAGAATAAACCTATCTAACTTATTGTAATTTATAAATCTAATTTTTGTTATAAGGTCTAAGGCGATTTGCGTGAACTAACTGGTTCTTGCCAGCTTTTCTTATTATATAATTTTCATTGAATCCGACACGAACTACTTCGAATGGACCGTCCCATTTGGCGTCTAGGTTATTAGGTGTAGGTACTCGCAACATCACTTTGTCACCTAAGGAAAAATCGGCTATATTTTTAATCTGAGCGTCATAACGTTCTTTTGCCTTTTCTTTAGTGACTTCGATGTTTCGTAGAGCGGCGTCTCTAGCTATCCTAAGACGTTCGTTTAAGTCTTTTAAATAGTCGGAAGCTGTATATTCCGGAATCGGCTTAAGTGCATAGAAAGGACGTGGTTTGTAACCGAAAAGTAACTCGTGAGGTGTAAACCCAGTTGAACTATTGACGGATGTATTGTGACACATAATAGCAAATGGAATTATTTTGTCCCAATTCTTCTGGCGACGGCTATTGTACATTCGTATATGATCACGGAGTGTAGCATGAAAACGTTCGAGTGCACCATTCGTTTGAGGGTGATATGCAGTGTTGAAAGTTTGTGAAGAACCTAGGAATTTCATGAGCTGTTTCATAACACTGTTCATGAATTCTTTGCCTTGATCAGAGTGGAAACGTTTGGGAACACCGAAGTGTTGACAGAATTTGATCAAGCTTGATGCTAGTGTAACCGCTTCTTTGTCAGGAATAGGGTATGCCTGAACGTACCTTGTTAGTTCATCTTGTAAAGTTAGGACATACTTGTTGTTGTTTTCACTGATTTCAGAGTAGGAAACGAGATCTATGGAAACGCGTTCGAAAGGCTCAGTGGATTGTGACGTGATAACCATAGGGGCCTGAAAGGATTTCCTTTGGATCTTATTTCTCTGACAGGTGACGCATGATTCAACGTAGTTTTTTATATCGTTTGTCATACCTTTCCAGAAATACTCCTCTCTTATTTTCCTTATGGTTTCTGCAATACCACGATGACCTGAGACAGGTTCGTCATGAAATGTTTTCAAAATTTCGGGGATTTCTTCTAGACTCGGATATTTAACTCTATTTTCACAAATAGTTATCTCGCAGTCATATAATTCAGCGAGATATGAAGAGATTTTTAATTGTTCGTTTCCTTGAAGTTTACAAGTTTGATCGTATTTGAGATCTGGCACATACAATTGATTTATCTCATTTCGCTGGAGGCAAGACAACAGGGATTTGAAATAGCTTTCTGAGTCCCAAGGATCGAAATGTGTTGGTCTAGTACAACAAAAGAATAGATTTTGATTATTATTAGATATAAGACGATCTACATCGTAGAGAGATTTAGGTTTATCTAAATAGGGATCAGTTTGTGAACATGATTCTAAAGCCTCATAAAAAAGGTTATTATTATTTGAGTATTGACTTGAGGTTGGAATGAATATTTGTTTGTGTCTGGTATCTAGAAGTCTATCTGGTATTACTCTGACTTTTAGAGGATTGATAGAACGCTCTTGTGAAAGATAGTGTTCATAATTTAGTTGTAAATAATTAGAATCAGAGGAATCTTCGCAGGTTAAATCTATGATATTAGAATTAAAAATAGGAGGACGAGACAAAGCATCAGCATTTGTGTTTATTTTTCCTGCTTTGTATATTATTTCATAATCGTACTCTTCGAGTTTTAATCTCCATCGAACGAGTCTACTACCGGGGTCTTTGATGGAGAATAGCCAGGTTAGAGGTTTATGATCAGTGACGATTTTAAATTTTCTTCCAAATAGATATGGGCGGAAATGTTTGACTGCCCAAACGATTGCTAACAATTCGCGTTCGATTGTGGAATAGTTCGTTTCAGCTTTATTCAGGGTTCTGGAGGCGTACGCGATAGGCAGGTCTTTACCAATTTCTCCTTGTGATAGAATTGCTCCAATAGCATGAATAGATGCGTCAGTCGTTAAAACAAATTCTTTGTTGAAATCGGGGTACTGTAGAATCGGGGTTGTGGTTAAAATATTTTTACATGTATCGAAGGCCTTTTGCTGTTCCGTACCCCAAATGAAAGGAACATCTTTCTTCAAAAGGCTTGTTAGCGGTTTTGTTATTTTACTAAAATTTGCAATGAATCTACGGTAATATCCTGCTAAACCTAAGAATGATTTTATATCTTTGCAGGATTTGGGTATTGGAAACTCTCTGACCGCTTGTATTTTTTCTGGATTGGGTTTAACGCCTTCATTGGAGATGATGTGCCCCAAATATGCTACTTCCTTTCTCAGGAATTCACATTTGTCGGGTTGGACCTTTAAACCGTGTTCTTTTAGACGATTGAATACCTCCGTTAATTTTTGTTCATGTTCTTGGAGGCTGGATGCAAATACTACGATATCGTCGAGGTAGACGAAACAGCGTTCGCCTTGTAATCCATAAAGGACGCTATCCATTGCGCGTTGGAAGGTAGCGGGTGCATTTTTGAGACCGAAAGGCATTCTTAAAAATTCGTAATGACCATAAGGAGTACTAAAAGCGGTTTTTGGAATATCTTTTGGATCCAGTTCGATTTGATGAAAGCCAGACGCAAGATCTAAAGTAGTAAAGTAAATGGAATGACCTAATTTGTCAAGAATATCTGTGATGTTGGGTAAGGGGTAACTATCTCCGATAGTGATATCGTTAAGTTTGCGATAGTCTATTACCACTCTCCATTTCTGTTTGCCCGAAGCGTCCAACTTTTTAGGTACTACCCATATAGGACTGCTCCATGGTGAAGTACTAGGCCTAACGATGTTTTGTTTAAGCATTTTGTCGATTTGTGATTTTACCTCTTGTTGATGGATATAAGGGAACCTATAGGTTTTAGTATTGATCGGTGTATCTGATGTTGTCGGAATGGTATGTTTGGTGTGATTGGTAAATGTAAGAGGATCGCCTTCAACATAGAAAATGTCGGAGAATTCGTAAATTAATTTATCGAGGGATTCACGCTCTTCCTTATTTAGATGGTCGCGTCTAACGAGTTGACTTATGTCGTCTACTGAATGTAATTTATTATTAGATGTATTTACGGAATTAATAGGGAAACTGTCCGTCTCTAATGTTTCATCGAATGAGTTCACTTGGACTATAGGCATAGGGATGTGTTTGTCTTGATTGCTGGAATTTACACAAGTCACTAGAAATCGGTTATTCGTGATATTTACAAGGGCGTTGGGAATAGTGATATCTCCATGAAGTACCTGTTTATCGACGATCGCTGTACCATTTGCAATATCATTTGTATAACAACATATTACAGTTTCTGACCGTTGATTCACTAGTTGGTTGTTGTGATGTGAATCATAGGAGTCTTCATTTAAATAGAATAGTTTATAGGTCCGATCACGGACGCGCATGGTTTTGGACTGAACGTAAATGTTAACATTGAATTTTGACATAAAATCGTTACCCAGTATGCCATCTGATGTAATATTGAGGTTAGCTATGTGAAAACTGTGTTTGGGTAATTGATCGAGGCTTAATTCCGAGGTACCGTAGGTCTTAATTGTTGAGTTAGAGTTGGATACACCTACGATAGACGCTTTGTTAGAAGAATTAATGTGATTATTTCCGATTTTGTCTTTTCGAATGACTGAGATAGCTGCGCCTGTGTCTACCAATAATGTTATTGGTTGACCGTCAATGTGGAATTTACAGTGCAGAAGGTTGTCGTGAGGTACGTTTAGCGAGGAAATGTTATATGATTTGATATCAGAGTTTTTAGTTTTGACCGATTTTTTATGCTTTGATTTAGTTTTGGAACTTGTATTTCTTTGATTTTTAGATTTAGTACGTTGCGTTGAAGTAGTAAGACTTTGTAAAATTGGAATTGAATTTGTAGATTCAGGATTTGGAGTTGAATTTGTAGGGTTAGAAGTTGGGATTGAATTTGTAGAAGTAGCATGATATGGTAGATCAGTTTGAGTGCAAACGTCACGATATTGTCTACGATAGACGGAGTGAATTTGTGTCGAAGCGTCGCACTTAATTTGAGAGGCAGAAACAATAGCCGTTTGTCCCCGATGGACTGGATTTAACGAGCTATCACTTATACCCCTGGAAGTTGGAATATTGCGTGATAAATTTGTTATTGGAGCTGCAGATGGTCTAAATTGATCTGTGGGTCTTGAATTTGGGTTTCTGAGCAAAGGTCTAAAGCGGTTTCCGAGGAGTTGCTCATCTCTCCGGCCGCTTGTGAGTTTAAATTGTGAACACCGGCCGGGTTAGGAACATTCTGTTTAGAATAAACCGGACGTTGGTTGTGATTATTAGATCCAGTCTTCATTTGATTGTTATAAGCCCTTTTTCTACATTCAGCAATGTCATGTCTTGGGTTTTTACAATATCTACAAAATTTCTTCGGAGTTGAGTTCGGAATATTGGACTGTTGATAATTAGAATTTTTGGGTATGGGATTTCGCGGCTGTGATGCGTTTCTATGCAATTGTTGTCTAGCAGCATTCATGTTTCGAATTTTTTCCTCCTGAATCGCGAAGTTACCTGCGTCGCGTAAATGTTTAAACGAATGGACCCTTAACATAGTTCCTATGTCTGAGCTGAGCCCATTAACAAATACGTTTAGGGCGGCTTCTTCCGTATTTGCCTTACGACCTTCTAGGGTTATATCTTGCACTTCGGTTGATAACTTTTCTATTATTTTGCTGCGTAGCAAATCTACCCTGAGATAGTAATCGGTTATGCTTTCGTTAGACTTCTGGAACATGGATTGTTGTTCCAGGGATAAATGCGCTAGAGTCTTTGTTTGTGAAAATTTTTGGATGAGATATGTTTTAAGATCGGCCCATAACGGGAAGTCCTTGGCATGTAAATCAGATGCTCCAGGACCTAGAATTCTGTTTAGTGTGAATGTTAACAATATGCCTTGTTGTTGCACTGATGCAATTTGAAACACGGAGTCGCATGATCTAACAAATCGATAAACTTGTGTTGGTTGAGCCGTATCAAAAACCGGAATGAACTTGATTAGCGTATCTATGCTTACTGCTAAGTTATCCGAAACAGGCGTGAATTTGGTGTCTGTGTTAGCCATTGTGATTGATTTAGCACTTAGTAAAGAATTAGAAATATCAAAGTAGAAGATTCGGTTATGTTAGGAGATTTTGATTTAGGATTTAGAAGAGATTTGGTAACAAGGAATTGAATAAGGAATTAGAGGGAATCAGAGCATAACAATTTGAGCCACTTACCACAGTAACACGATCAAGCGGATAGACATCTTCAGGTTCGGCAGGGAAGATCAAAACCCTTCAGGTACCGCACTGTTGTCGCTGCTTTACAACCTAACAGGTACGTTATCCCTGTCTGACTGCCCTAGGCTATCCTACCGGCTGCGCCAAAATTGTTACGTGATGTAACTCAAAAATGTTTTTAAAAATAAACTTTTATTTTATCGTCACAATTTTGATGATTAATACTAAGATCTAGGAACTAGGCGAAATAGAATAAGAGAGTTTGAACAACGATGATGTCGGAAATAGAACTGATCTTTCAATGAAAGGAACTGAGCTTATATACTAAGAATCCAATGGGATAAGTAAACATAACTAATGGTGATTAGTTAGTGAAAAAGATAACTAATATGGACCAATAACAAAGTCCTTAACTAATTAATGAATGTATCTTACTAGTTCTAGTATCATTACTAGTATCTTATTTACCATACAAGTATGTAATGGTTTGTTTACAATACAATTAGGATACTTGATAAAGAATGTAGAGACTCGACACATATGTATAACGATAGAGGCTAATATGTAACACACGTGTAATAGACGGGCCTGAAACAACAAAATTTTAACACAATTATCAAGAAATTCATTTCACTTAAACCAGTATAGACATAAATCACAACAAACACAGCTAATATTGCCAAACAACTAAACTTTCCATAAAGTGGTTAAGTACAGTCAGCCTCAAAAATATAACATCAACAGAAAAATATTTGCTTGTGTATGTGCCTTTATTTTATATCATTTTGTAGCCACAAAACATATTAGACATGGGCTCAGACCAAATAAAAAAACAAAACATAGCACAGACATTTTCCGTTAAACCAATCAGCGCGTGAGTTGAGTTCCGTCGCATGCACTTCACAATTTTACGGTTTCACTTCGATGGATTTATAATCTACCGAAAATTAATACTTTAAAAATTGTAAGCAGTATGTTCGGTTGACAATCTTTCGAGAGTTTACAATTTCGCTAGATAGATTACAATCTAACGGTTTCTACAATTTTACGGTGACATGCATATACATCCTTTTGAGAGTAACTGTACAATGAATTATGCAGAAACAGATAAGCGCTCACGGCTCAAAATGTTCACGCATATAATTAACTTGCAAATATTGTAATCAAAACAAGGCTAATTCGCTAAACTAACACAATAGGGGTAAAGGCATAGTTTAGCCGCAGTGTAGCTAATCTCTGCTCGATCAGCAGTATAACAATTAGTTTTATCGTGGTTACGGGTTAGGTTGTGGAATTACCTGTGTTGTAAAAGCTCTCGGATAATTTTGACTCTGATAACGATAAAACAATATTCAAGAAGTCATGCCTATATATTAAATACATACATAAACTCAGGTATTTTTCTCTTGGGGAGGCAGAAACCACAGAACACTACCTGCTACGATCCCTACATTCTCCTTTTGCCTAGTCTACGTTCATACATCTGGTCATACACGCACGCCGGTTGCGAGTACTACGCACCTGACCTTTTCGAAGAACATCACCAATAAAGCGCAAATAAGAAGGTGTCTAGGGTGTATTAATAGGACACAATACAGTGCCTTAAAATAATTTATTATAATGACCAGTCTTTTCTTATCGTATCTTATTTTCCCAGTTTTTAGCGTGTCTATCTGCGTGTTGTGGAGTTCGGAAAAACAGTCGCTCCATGTAAAATACTGGTAAGTTGCATCTACTAGGCAGGAGCTAGGGTACCCCAACAATTATTTTGGAAAAGGATATGCTGATGGTGATTGCGTCGTTTAGGATAGCTGGGATTGGGATAGATTTAGATCACCAGCTCATTATTCTCCTGCACTTATGCCAGTGCGTGAGAGGTCGACGCAGTATGTCTTTTTTTTCTGGGTTGTTGCGGGGACACTTGGAATTTCTCCTGTATCGTGGATGTGTTTACAAACATTTACCCCCGAATACTGAAACTTCACTCAAAATTTAAGGGCTGCTTAACATTTGAGCAGGTTCAAAACTTTAAATTTCGTATGGGCAAACGTCACTTTTGATTATCTGTTAAATATAAGTGCTACTTAATTTATGAGTGACGTTTCAGTATTCGAGGGTAAATACTCACATACAAAAACAGCCAGACCCGGAACCACTACCTGTAGGTCATACAAAGACTTGTTCCGTACGAGAATCGAATCTGCAACACGCAGCACAGTAGCCAATCGCTCAGCCACGTCTTCTACCATATTTTTTTGACCCTTTAGCATTCATATCCCAAATCATCGGGATAAAAAAGTGATTTATTTTTCGTAACGGTAGATAAAAACTACTGAACGTCACCTGCAACTATCCTCACATACCAATAGCTTTTTTTTTTTTTGGGAACGGATGGGAAATCATCAAATGACTTCTCCCGCTCTGGGCGGAGCAGGAGGGAGTGTCAGACTTTTACTGACTAAAACCCATCCATGTTCCTTCGTCGCCCTTTGTGTTCCGGAGCCACGGTATCTCTTTCGAACAGTCCCGCAACCCCGGACATACCAATAGCTGCAATTAAAATTGTCAACTTGCCTGAATATTATATTCATAATAAAGTTGTTGAACGTAAACAAGGCTCGGATTATGCGGAAACATTGTAGCGCGCGCAGTTTCAACTGGCCTCCATGGTAATGAACTTCGACATTATCAAAACAAAGTTAATTCTAAACGTAACATTAAACTATATTACAAGCCTATATTATTTAGTTTGTTATGCAGAATGATATTTTTATGTTTAGTGCTACAAAGATTTGGTAATCGAATAACGTCGACACAGGAGGTGCTGTTGATTAATATTTGAAAATGTTGTATGAAATGTATTGAAATATTATATTGTCAAAAAATAAAACGCTTTAGAGTGATATCAATTTATTTTTCTTATTTGTCTCAGCAAACCCTTTCATTTGATAGCCATATCATGGGAATCCATCAAAAATAAATAGTCCGCCATCTTTGGGAGCCTGCCATATTGCAATTTAAATTAAGTCAGTTAGCTCACCATGCATTGTCATTCACACTAAACATGTATGCAAAATTTCAGCCTAATCAAAAAACGGGAAGTGGGTCGTTTTAATAATAGTAATAATCATTTATTTAACAGATCATACAATCCAATAACTAACTAATTCTAACTCTTAACTTCAGATCTGGGACTTTTGCGCGAAAGACACTTGTGCGAACCTATTTGCGCGAAAAGACATATGCGCGCATGGACTCTTGCGCGAACGGGCTTTTGCGCGCCAAGACACTTGCGCGTATGGACATTTGCGTGACTACACTATTGCGCGAATTATTCATCATGGGTGTCGTTTTCATGGTTTTCGGGGTCGCTGATAACGAAAATGAGCTCAAAATGAAATACCAAGATGGCGCGCAAGTGTATTTCGAGCAGATGTCTTTCATGCAAGTGTCTTGATACCGGTAATGGTAATGAATTCATTATTTTTATACGTAATTTCTCAGTTCCAATCTGTGGCAATATTCTTGCTACCTATTACCTAAACGCAACTGATGAAATCGAAAATCGACCATAAAACAATGAAAATGTCCTTAAACAGTACTTCCCCGGACAAGCTTATTCAAAACGAACTCTACTACTACTAAATAAGTGATAAATTCGCTCGTTCATATCAATAGAATCCTCGTTCAACTAGTCATCCTGTATGGTAAACAAAGTTGAACGTGATATTAATTCGCATAACTTCGTATATGGCGCAAATGCTGCTTCAGGCGTTTTATCTCAACTTTAGAGTGTTGTATCGGTTATGTGAACGGGTGTTAGCGTTTACATAAATATTTATATTGTTTTAACTATGTAACTTTATCAGTTGGTATTTTGTTATGGAAGTAATAAGTGTCATACCTAAATATGATTTAATTAAACATATCCTAACATCAGGCCTGTAATCCCCAAAGAGTTACAGGTGTACCTAATATTACACCCACATTTCGTTAGTTAGATTAAGTCCCATGTAATAGTCCCATGGGGGCTCGAGCCTATTGCCACCAACCAGGCACAAATCCAGACTCCGTGGCTGCCACTGAAAAATTCCTGATGGAAAAACCTAACAACACTGTCCGACCCGGGAATCGAACCTTCTCTGGTCGGCTTTTAGATTGTATTTGTAACTTCCTATTGGGCTTGGCTGATAGAGCATTTTTTTTTCAAGTCTCAAACAAATAAGAATTGACATATTCAACGTTAATTCTAAGAATGCCAATTTATCTGGCACGCACGTAAGGAAAAAGAAAAATTCCATGAATTTAATCCATGGATAAATGAGTTCTCAGAACAAGCAGATTTGTGAGTCAAAAACAAAAGCAATAAAAAAACACCTAAGCTCACGATATTTTCTTCCATCTTTAAATATCCTCGTCCTCTAAAGGAACGTAGGTACATATCTACATAAAGGAAGGTACATTTCTGACACTAAAGGATGCGAGCGCAGGAAATAAAGTGCATCTCTGAAAGGTCAAGCTTTGTAGCTTAGTCAACGCCAGACATTTGTACTTAGGGTATGCTTTATTCATGTATAGCTTGAGTTTGATATAGGTATTATGTATGCTTGTAACGTGCCATTTTGAAATTGGAAAAATTGCAGTAGTGACATTCACTATAAAATCACTCTGTGAATAAGCGATGATTATTTAACTCTAAAAGGAAATTATTTTGGTGAATGGTAATATAAGGTTTGCTGTTAATCCGGCTCGAAGGACATAATTATGGTCATTCCCATTTGATTATCTTCCGACCTTCAACAGTTCATCAGGTTGAGTATTCAAAATATTGTACTTTTTGGGAATAAATAACATTGTTTTTTGCTTGAACTGAAAAAGGAACATTGAACCCCTTTTGTTATTACATCGCTTTGAAAAAGAACTGTTCCATAAAGTAATATGTAACAGAATAAAAAGATGTATTCACTGACTAAAACGTTGCATTTCATTTAGTAGCAAGACATGATATAAAGCACGAAAGCAAAATAAATGCAGTAGAAATGCTAGCGTTCAGTGAAATGTGTAGAATCTCCAACTCTGAGATCGCATGCGGAATGAAAAGATGGCTCCGATAAGTTCGAAAAGGAAAGTCCATGTAGAAATGAGAAAAGACATGCTTCGATGGTTTGAACATGAGGAATTATGTCGGATTGATAATGTACACAGTTAGGATTAAAAGCGATTTTATGTGTAGACTGTTTTTAATTTGCACTTTTTATCGATAGATTAATCTTCTTTAGCATGTAATTAAGAAAGTAAGTATTTACCAAATACTTGGACTAGGTAACAAATGATGTAGGTGATAAATGATGGGTATGTGCCGCTCGCCACTACAGTGGTAAATATGTATTAAAAAACAATAATGTCCTATTCTGCATTGTAGTGTGTGTGTGTGTGCGACTGCTGAGTAATGTTGAGGTCCTGGGTTTAATTCCCGGGTCAGGCATAGTGTTATTCAATTTTTCTCATTAGCAGCAGCCACGTCGTCTGCATTTGCGCCCGGTCGATGGCAATAGGGTCGCCCCCTATTACATGGGACTTAAATATAACTGGCGAAATGTGGGTGTACTATTAGGTACACCTCTGCCTAACCCTTCGGGGATTACAGGCGTGATGTTATTTATATACTTAATAGGATATTAATTATGTACCATAAATCTGAATAGCAAAACTTGGGGACCCCTTTGCCCAACAGTGGTACAGTATGGGCTAGATTAAAAAAAAAACGAGTGACATATGAATCTAACTATAGTTGCTGCCAGTTAAAATCGCAATAGCGGTCATTGACCCACCTACATTTATTAAAGTTCTTAACATTGAAATCCAAAAATAAGCCAGTTCAAGTCTTGAATCGTAATCTATCGTGATCTTCAACATGTTTTCTAATGAAAAACGATAAATGATGGTTCATTTGTTTTGGTTCGTACGAAGAGATATTAGGGAAAGGGCAATGACCGCTATTGCGATCTTAACTGGCAGAAACTACAGAGAAGGCAATAATAACTAAAGGCAATTACGTATCAATATAAGTTTATTTTCTAATGTCAATAAACCCAGAAAGAATTTACGTATACTGGCTAGACGGAATAACTAAAGGCTTATCTTTTTACTGTGCTTAAGCCTTGTGTTATTTTTTACTCCCACAAATACTACTGGACAATCTACCTCACTACAACTGACTATTGAATTTTTTGTCAGGCATGTTTTTATAAACACGACAGACAGTTGCTATGCTCGTTTTTGTACAGGCTGCAATATCTCGAAAACATGTGAAACGAATCTTCAATATTCGTACCTAACATCACGTCTGTAATGCTCGAAAGGTTGTGTGTGATGTGTGTGTGTTGTGTGTATGTGTTATGTTTTGTGATAAGTGTGTTTGTCTTGTTAGTTTTGTTTAAGTCATCGGACACGGCTAGGGTGAGCCTAGTGCCATAAACCGGATACTATTCATGAATCAGGCCTGCTACTGAGAAAATTTTGATGGAAAAAGAAGGAATCGAACCCAGGACCTCATGCTTAGCAATAGCGCTTTTAACCACTAAACCAACGAGGCTATCTAATTACATATCCGACAAAAACCAATTGATTGCATTTACAACTACACTCTTTATTTAAAAACAGCAATTGTTTCATCGATTCCAGTATACTCACTCAATGGAACGGACACGCTCACTTTCGTCAGCCAATCAGAAGCCGAGGCCTGAATCGCGCTGTTAAAGTTTTCACAGCACTTTGTATATAAGAGCTGGCTTGGTTCTTACACTCGGGGAGTCCGTTGTTACTGAGAAGACCGGCAGTGGCGAGGGCCGGACTCAATTCTCGCTATTCCACGCTAATTTGATTAATTCATGTTTGGTAGAGCGGCCCTGTTTCTAGAGTTGTAAGATTTGAAAAAATGCGAATGACCGAACGCTAACAGACACCTCTCTTCTTCATCTAGTAGCAAGTTTGACTTCCTTTTGTTTTTTTTTGGAAAGTTATTGTTAATATACATAGAATGGCCAATATTATTAAGAGCCGCTTTGAATTTAAACTATGTTACGTCTGAAATTAAAAGTAATCTATTAAATGGACGTGCAGTGTAAGTCCACTGCACGCCGCCCGTACGTGTATCTTTGGTACATAATATGGTTTTATTTGTTTCAAAATTTAATTGCAAGGTCCACTGCAGGTCAACGTCTCCTTACTTTTAAGTCCAATCCGTAATCAAAAACAGTTTTTATTGTTATGAATAAGAAAAACAGAAGCAAGTGCTGTCTGAGATACGGAAAGAAACACTATAGCTATACCTTCAGAAGTAGGTAATGCCTGAAAATGATGACAAGTGTCTCAAAACAGACGTTTTAGACTTAAAATCAGCAGTAACTTTGAAGAAAATCAACAATCCCTTGATTATCACAGATCAAGGACGTTGTGTCACTCAAAAGAAATCGACCATTCAAAATACTGTTTGAAGACGAATATTTTCAATAAATGTCTAAGTGCTTACCTAACGCTTCGCAATAAAAAGTTAATTGGGCTAACAGGACCGTTTGCTTTATGCCCGATTTCTCTGTTTGAATCGTCTTCATTTTGCTAGACAAAGCGAGGTTATAGAATTTTTGTTTCGATTCATTTCTTTTGTTAAATGTTGAGTGGTGCGTGAAAATGGTACATCATGTGAGCAGAAGATGGGTTTCGTGCAACGAGAACACTCGGGTGCGAAACACTACTTTTATTAAACTTACCAATAACTTGAAATTACAATTTAACACCATTCTACTGGGCACAATTAATCGAATACAGTTCTGGAACGTCTCAACTTCGCTGACTGCTGACCGGTGACGAGACTTTGCATGTAATTTTCGCTGCGAGCTCAAAACATCACGACTCAGTAGATACCCGCAGTAGGGGTGGGTAGATTGGTAAGTAGGTCGCGTGATGTTACCACAGGCGCGCTTACGATTCATTTTATGTCCGTACTAATGACCGGATCCGACGCATACCATAACTTTTTTGATATCTGCTACGATCCTTCCAACATAGATATGTTGTCATAGTTTCAAAATCTACAAAGCAAACAGCGTAAGTAGATACTTACGCTGTTTGCTTTGTAGATTTTGAAACTATGACTCTCAATATTTTTATTTTCAGCATTTAGATTATGACATTAGAAAATACGATTGATGTTTAGTAGTTGTTATAGAAATATACGAATAGAAAATACAATGTGCCGCTTCAATGTTTCCACTTTTATTTATTTACCTAGTTTTCATACAAGTTAGCAGAACAAGTTAGCCTTGATTTTGGTCTGAAGATAAACCGCAGCAAGACGAAGATCGTGATTGTTGATCGAGCTAACAACAACTCGCCCGAAATAACTGAAATTGCGAATAGTGACGTCATTCAGTCACGCTAATATCGAACAGCGGTGAATGCGTCGAAGAGATCAAACGGCGCATGGCTATTACCAGGTCCTCCATGCATCGGCTTGGAAAAATATGGAGAAGCAGAAACATCACTAAGGCCACTAAAGTGAGACTTATCAGGCCTTTAGTGTTTCCCATATTTCTTTACGGTGCTGAAACATGGACTTCAAGAGAAAGCGAGAAAAAGAAGATAGACGGCCTTGAAATGTGGTGCTGGAGGAGAATGCTTGGCATAACCTGGACACAGTTCCGAACCAACGTCTCAATCCTCCAGGAACTTCGAATCAAACAGCGTCTTTCTTCCATCGTCCAATGTCGTATCCTCACTTTCTTTGGGCATATCACACGTCAAGAAGCCACATCTGTGGAGCGACTTGTAGTGCAGGGAAAGGTTGAAGGCACAAGAGCGCGCGTCAGGTCACCAAAGCGTTGGACCGACCAAGTCAAAACTGCACTCAATGGTCCACTCCACGAATGCGCAGGAAAAGCCACAGTACGGGAGGAATGGCGACGGATTGTGAAGCTTGCCACCACCCCTGATGTGACGACCACGACCACTCTGCCAAGAGTGTGACGACGAAGAAAAAGAAGTTTTCATAACCTCATAATCCTGCACAAACTTCAACATTAAAAACCTCCTTTTTTTGAAGTCGGTTAAAAACAGAACTAATTTCCGCATTTTTAACGTTAAAAATCTAGTCACAATTTCAGCGAATATCAATATCTTTAAATCTTTCCTTAAAAAATCGGATTAGGGTAGACTGCAACCTTTCTGGATATTCCGTAAAACGATACGGACAATTTTCGAACTGGTTGCAGACACTGACACTGACTGTCCGAGTCCGGTGTTCAATGACGAACCCGCAAGCTGTACGCATCGGTTTGACCGAATCTTTTTCAATCTAAAAATACGAGTATTGACTGTCCTTTAGTTTTCTATCCAACAAAAATAAAATCAATCCCAATTATACTGCCTAGAACTCAGACCACAAGGACAAACGTTAAATATTCAATTTAGTTCTTCACTAGGTATTACTACCAATTGAAGTAGTACTAATAAACGAAATTGAATTTCCCTACGCCTTTTGAAGGCTAAACAGAATTCTAATATTAGTACACGAAAAACATTAAACGCTCAACGAGTCTTTCCATTCCGAAGGTGACCTTTAACATACTCGTCTGCGTAATAACAAAGAAATTTTCCGTAAAAATACGCACAAACATCGAGCATCCATTACACTCGAGAAACCTTGGCATTCGTAAATATATCATTAACAATAATCAGTACTACCCTGTTAATTGTTCCTCGCAGTGTAAGCGGGGATTTTCCATAGTGTATGTATTTATATCGGGATTATACCTGACATCTTATTGACATACGCCTGGCCTTTTCCTAACTATGTTGAAATCGGCTTTCAGCTTATCCAGATGTAATTAAATACCAGTAAAACGATAAAGAAGAAGCAGAAGACATGGAGCGACTGCCTATTTGACTTCCACACCCTAGATATTGGGTAAAACAAAACCTCTAAAGAACCAATTCTTACCAGGTTAAACTTTCAGGCGTATGCCTGAAATATTTTTTAAAATTTACAATATCGTATTGGCAGAAATTACTTACGTAATCGTAAAAATCGCTCGGGCGTAAAAATCCGAAACAAAACTTCGGCTTATAATTAAGTATTTATGCCAGATCTATAATTACGACAATGATTAACGCGATACATGTTAGTAAGCTGATAAATAAATTAATTAATTGGGCGCGTAATTTTGTTCACAGTTTGTCAGAACAACTAAAAAAATTTGAGCGTGATTTCTGTGCCGAAAAACGCGACGTAATTTCGACCAGGTGTGTCGCCACACTAAGGGGCTTGTACTACACATGAGGTGGTAAACGCATCGTAAAATTCTACTTTTACGAGAACGGCAAAAAGATTTACCTTACCACCGCAGGTTTATTAGAACCCCGGGGTAATACGGGGTTTAGTGACGTTGAGAAACAGCAAACCTGTCTTTACGTTCATGAAGGAATGCTATATGAGCTCAAACCTTTGAGTTGGAATGCGTTTGCGAGTATCAAAGTGCATTTTCTTTCGGAAATTCGGTTTGCAATGAATTTCTTAGAATCGAATTTTGCCGACTTTTTGGAATGATATGAAAGAACTTCAGATGTTTGATGTATGTATCATGGATAAAATAGTTTTATATTTACATCTTTTAGTTTTGATCGAATTAACAATTTTGTTTTGATGAGTGATAGGGTTTTACCAGCATGTATTGCTCAGGAGCAGCCACGGAGCCAGGATTTGCGCTCGGTTGATGGCAATAGATTCACCCCTCTATTACATGGAACTTTAATACAACTAGCAACATTTTGTTAGAAATAAGCAATTCGGAGATTGCAGATAAGACGCATTTTTTAAATAATTACTGTTGTTTTAACTCTTACTTATCTCACAAATGCACATTACAATGTTCATTCGTGTTCGCTTGTTGCAGTGAACATCAACCTCGCCTGCACGTAGCAAGCAGGGTTGATAACAGGCCGCGGCTTCACGCCTCTATGATCAATAGATCCAGAACCACACATTTGGGCAAATGTGATAGGATTGGCTACAAATTGTTGCTTAAATAGCCAAACACGGCATAAAGATAGACTTCGGTTGCCCCCAATAAAATTAAAATTATTTAAGAAAAATGTATACTGCAAGTCGATTATTATTTTCAATCATTTACCAAATAGTTTTCAAGACCTACCGCTCACAATATTTAAAAAAAGACTTTTCCAACTCTTCCTAACTAAAATATATTATACCGTTAGGGACTACCTAGAGGACAAGTCAATAGAATCTGTAATTTGTAAGTTAGACTAATTGACATTGCTTATTGTGAATGTATTTGCACGTCATGTTATGACAGGACATGATGAAACTACAATTTACTGTATCACCCTAAATGTACCATATTCTAGCAAATAAATATTTTTGATTTGATTTGATTTAATTTAACATTCGGGCATAATGTAGGTACAACTTCAACATCAAGGTCACCAAAGTCGTCAAGGTCTTAATATCACCAAAACCACACTAATAAATACTTTGACTTTGAGGGTGACCACGGATTTGTTGTTTATCATCTAAGCTAAACGTAAATCATGTAAACTACTGGTATTTAAATGCATCCGGTTAGACTGCAAGTCAAGGTCTGTAAACGTGACTTTTAGCTCGTGCGTGTCTCTGTCTTTAAGGCCCGATTTACATTGGTCAAGGACATTGGACAAGTAGCGATTACGAGTACAATAGTGATTGACAAAAAACCTAGACAGTGACCACTGGCTACTCTCCGATTGGTTTATTACACCCCTGCTTTTACCCGTTGTACTTATCTACTTCGCTAAATACTTGATCAATTTAAATCAGGCTTAATTTGATTTGCGACTGTGACAGGAATGACGCTTAGCGACGTTGGTACAATCGAGTTCACTGACCTTAAGGATGAAAAGTTGAAAACCGTCAGTGAAGTCGGTAGTACATGGTAAATAACGTTTCAAGATTTCTACGTTAAAGGGAAAAAATAAATGCTCATGCGCATGTATGCATGCATGTACACTAATGATCCTAATACCATTAGAATTACAGGACGATGTATTAACAATAACTTGGCCACACTTCTCATGCATTGCATGGTGCATAAAGAGTGTAAAAAGACCCTTGACAAAGCCGAAAGGCACTTGTTCTCCTCATCATTGTGATATTTTTTTGTTCTGGACCATACCAGGCAACCTACTAGTTACGGAGATATTGGAGGTCAAAGTTCCAACTTTGTCACAAGATATTTTTCAAATACTAGATTTTAAGGTCATAACTAATACCTCCATAAACCGTTTACTATTAAATGCGTCCATAAGCACAATGTTTTGAGTGCGTTACATTAAGTTTTACCGTAAAACCTCAAAAAAAAGACTTTTCCCAGCAATAATTTCTGCGTAGAGTTACTTAGTTTGACACATTTCTTACTATCAGAATACTTGGTTGATGGCTTCGTGAAGGGTATGTTTACACCCTGTATTTTTGTGTGTCACAAAGCATGTTGGGTACCTGTGGTGGCAGAATATTCCCGAAAAATCTGTTCGACCAGGAACGCTTATTTGTGGCAAATATTGGCCACCAACACTGGCTCCAATACGACAGCTACAAAACAAGACAATGAAGATTAAAAAAGTCCAATCAAAAGTTACAATTCAGTAGGTTCAATTAAACATTTATCGACGTACCGGCTGATAGCACTTGGGATTTTTTATTATAATCTATTTCATCATCGGGTGCCGTAACTGTTTTATGTTGAACGTTTAGAGTTAACTGTGTCCTTCCGTCTTATATTATGGCCCTTTTTAGCTGAAAGGGGGTTGAAACAGATAGGTTTGGAAATATTTTAAAAGTTCCATAATTATCTGACTGGCGATAGAAAACCTTGAGAAGGTCGTTGGATACAAAATATTTGAACCGTTAGTATATGTAGAACGCAATGGACACACTCCTAATATACAATGTTTAGTGAAACTATTTATATCTTTATATTTATATATATATTTATATCACTAGGTATTTTATGCCAAAGAAATAAGAGGGCAAGAAAAGAAGTCATATCTATACTATTTGAGCATGTAATCAAAATTATTGACACATCTTGATCACAACAATTATTGTCCTAGATACAGCAATAGCTATAACTCCTTACTAGCAGATGGCTGGAAACCTAGTACAAAATGATCACTTTGTAAGTACAGATCAATCCACCCCAACCAGCCCAAAAGAAATAATATTTAACACTCTACCAAAAATACAACTATATTCCATCAGAACGGGAGCCATTTTGTACAATTTACAAATTTTCGCACCACACCGGGTCGCCAGTTACGACCGCTAACATAGAACTGAATTTATAAGAAAAAATGCTAAAACCACCCCGCGCCACCTCAAAAGGTCGGCCAACCAATATGTTCTATTGAAAGTCACTTAGAGGGGCAACGTGTGGCGTAAATGTACAATCACTGGAGGTACTCGGAATGCTGTAGAAAAAATCCAAGAAAAATTGTTGGAAAGTATTAGTGGGGTTCATTTATTTATGGGTTTTTGTGTGAATCGTGGTCACCCTCAAAAGTGACATTTACTCCCAACTTCTAGCAGAGACTAAAGAAGTCACAGAATGGTGTCCTAAATATAAAACAAGAAGGAAAGGCAGACGGAAAGATACAGAAGAAAACAGATTCAGAAGATGACATCAAAAAGGCGGCAGGGTCGACGGGAGACCTAAGCTGAAAAGCAAGACCATTTTTTTAATCATTATTATAGCGTAGAACTGACAATTCAGGTAGGTAATTTTAATAATTTATATTAGTAACGGAAAAATATGCCACATATTCTAATGCGGCTGATTCTAGACTAATACAGAATTGTACAAAATATTATACAAGTTTTATGCAACAAGTAAAAGTGGAATTGCTGAATTTCTACAGAGAGACTACAAAATTTGAATCTCTTCTAATCAAATTTTCTTCCGCTCTCGAGTGTAGTAGGAAGAGCGTGGGCCAGATGATTGAAAGAATCTGAACTGGCACAGAGCAAGGCAAGCAGGAGAGGCTTGGTAAGAAATTACTCCACACTGGAGGGAACAAGGCTACCGAATGTTTGACATACAACAAACTTCATGTTTGTTGTATGAATTTGACATTTATGTCGCAGAGATCAAGCTTTCTTTTATGAAGTATAATAAATAGTGAACAGTAGTGTATAGTGAATGACTTATTAAATGATAATTTTTCCATACTTAAGACCTCACAGTGACATCAATTAATAACAATTATTATATATCTTTATATAATGTAATAATTTTAGATCTACTATGACATTGAATAATTGAAGTATTACTATTATTAAATAAATAACTAAACTGTATGACTTTGTTTAATATCTTAAAATATTTTATGATTGTTTTTATTTATGGTACATTTAATTAGCTGACCTTATATTTGCTATTTGTATTCCATGACTGTATAGATTTTGCATGCCTTACGGTAGAAACAATTGAAACATGTAAATTTTTAATAAGACCATTGTAACAGTGTTTTCGGCAAAAATAAATGATTTGATTTGATTTGAGTATGATAATGACACTTAGGTACTTTACGGCAACTTCTTTATATTTTAGTCAAGTTGATTGTACAAACTGTGCATGTTAAATAATTTTGCACTTTAATAATAATCTACCTAATTATATTATCATCATTGAATTCTTTGACATCTTTGAGCATAGCAATATGATACAATATTATATTATTGAAACAAATATACCTAATTATACCCAATGCCAAATAGATTACCAAGCGTGTTTGTCAACGATGATTGATATGTAATTAATTAGGTATTATTGTTATTGGTTTATCTCAATTAGTTATATTTTGCATGGAGCGACTGCCTATCTGACCTCCACAAGCTGGTTGCTGGGTAATATAGCAAGACTGGTTGTCAGACTTTCGGACGACTCACTACCTGTGACGATTGTAGATCTTCAAATGACAGCTGAGCCCAACGGCCGCGAGTCGCGATGTAGATATATTTCGATCACATGACTGTGTCGAAAAAATATGCTGTAAAATAAACTAATCTTTCTCGACCTGCATAAAAAAACATTTCACATCAAAAATTCTTTCAGCCATATATTTATAAAGCCCCACTCAGTCCGGGAATATATTTTATTTTATCTAAACGCTGTATGGATCGTTAGTACGCCGTCTGTATCAATTAAAATGTCGATTCAACGCCCTGAATAGTGCCAGGCCAACACATCGTTAAGGCGTTGGTGCTATGAAATTCAAGCAGCTTTTTTTTATATTTAGTGGTGCTTTTGTTTCTATTCCAAGTTGATTTCGACTAGTTCAAAACTCAAACAAAGACCAAACCTGAAATAGAAGCACGTCATAATCTGCCTATCCTTTCCCCTGCAGCTGTTTTGGAATCGGCTTCCAGTCTAACCGGATGCTACTGAATAACATGGATCGACTGCCTTACTGACCCGCATGGCCCAGTTACCGGGTCATAGTAAGGGACGGTACCACGTGGTACTCAAACACTCAAAACTCAAAGCATTTATTTCAATTAGACCATTACGACACTTTTGAATGTAAAAAATACAAAAAAAAAATAAAGCTACAGTCATAGTCACAAGGCATAATAACTTGAGAAAGTACTGTAGTTGCCCATTTCCTAGATTTGTGTTTGGACTCTCGAGCTTATCATTACATGTAATCACTGTCAAACGAAATGAAATTAAAGCACGTGAGTAAAAATAATTAATCAAAAAACCTTTATCTGCAATTTATTTCTCTTACATAATATAACATAACATCACGCCTGTAATTTCCGAAGGGTTAAGGTACGTAATAGTTCAATCACATTTCAACCCCCATGTAATAAGGGCGAGTCTATTGCCATCAACCGAGCATAAATCCGTGGCTGTCACTCTAGAAACACAGAGAAATTCTAGATGGGAAAACACAATAACATTTTGTCCGACCTGGGAGTCGAACCCAGAACCTTATGCTCAACAGTCGCGCTTGCGGTCACTAGACCGACGAGGTAGTACAAACAGGCAAGAGCGAATTATTTCTCTTAATACCCATTTAATCCTTAAGTCTCTTTTCACACAATGGTGTCTATTCTGTTGTGCACAAACTAAACTTAATTTAGGCTATTGCTATATTATTATTTCTAATAAAACGAGAAAGAGACGGACGTAATTTAGAGAGCTGTCAAATTTAATTGGAACTAATATTTCCATACAAATTAAGGGTGCATGTAAAGCCGGGGCTGCGTGACTGTTGCCGGGGCTGCGTGACTGTTGCCGGGGCTGCGTAACTGTTGCCGGGGCTGCGGGACTGTTCGAAAGAGATACCGTGGCCCCGGAACACAAAGGGCGATGAAGGAACATGGATGGGTTTTAGTCAGTAAAAGTCTGACACTCCCTCCCGCTCCGCCCAGAGCGGGAGGAGTATTTGATGATTTCCTATCCGATTTTTTTTTTTTTTAAATATAGTGCACGTAAAAACATGTCGACTAAAACACGGTGAAGCGCAAGGCATAAACTAGTTTGACATTTCTAACTTAGTTCGTAGCTATAGCCGTCCCTTTCTCGCACTGTCTTTTAGTAAAAGATAGCAATAACCTAAATTAAGTTTAGTTTGTGCACAACAGAATCGATACCAATGTCACTTACCAAAACCATATTTTAAAGCGAAACTATCTAAAATCTTAGAACATACGCTAGCTACGCTAGTCAAGTAAAAGTATCAAACAGAAATTGAAACGCTCAAGCAGTCCCGTAAAAAAATCATTCAAGTAATTGCTAAATTACTTTTAATGTCTACTAAAAGCTTTATGCAGGACATTCAGGAATAATTCCCGGTAAAACGCAGGTGTCCCGGCGATTCGAGAAAATAGTACCCACTTTAAACAGTAACTGTGATTGAGTCCAGTATTTTAATTGTGTAATTAGCTGTTTTCCGCTTCGTATAGAAATACCAACCCCACGCAAAACTTTTTTAAAGACACGAAGTTTTTAAAAATGTTTTTAATATCATTGTCCTGCTCTTATCACAATATGGTGCAGCATTTCTTACTTTTTAATACTGTTACTATGTATTTACAAACTACGAATATCATCCATCTTGACCTTATCCAAATTCATTTGGGGTTAGCGCAGCAGCATGTCTTCTCTTTTCATACTTCTCTATTACTCGTCTTCTCATCAGACACCTTTCTTGCCATATTATCGTCCTGCTCGATAGATCTAAAATAATAATAAAAATGTGTACAATTATCACTGAAGTATTTTCATACTTTATTTAGTCTTCATTTCATTATACGTACAAATTCAATTAAAAATATATTGCAAAACTCCACAGACATGTTGGATATCAGCATTTAGAAAATATTGAACAAAATATAAATTATTTTCCAAACGGATGCTTTCAGGTAACTAACTGCCCTACCTTCAAAGACAAGCACCGTTATCACACACGGACAGGACAACCTTTATCCTCCACGATTATAAAAGCAAAGAAAAGGTTCAACCCCCAATTAAAAATGTTAATAACCCCGGTGTACCTCCAGGTGTACCGTTAACCTCTGCGGATACTACTCGTAACTCATTCCAGCCGTGAATGGATCCAGCGATTTTTATACCAACCGTACCAAGGATTAGTGTGGATGAGTTTCCCTTAGTTTGATGGACTTAGTAATAACTATTATAGGCTTAAATATGGCGTGTCCTTGTTAGTGATAATGTGGTTCATGGGTTTATGAAGTAAGATAGGCTTAGACGATAATTGAGAATATTTTATTGGTTAGTCTTGTTAATCAACTTAGTTAGTAGATATAAGATATCGATATATGATTACTACGAGTATTGTAAATACATATAATATGATGTTGTATATGGTTTTTATTACTAATACTAAAACATAGGGGAAAACTTAAAGGCTTTTTTTCCGAATACACGCGACTACTCGTTTTATATGTCTGCGCCAAGCACCATTGGTCCTATTCAAATTGAAAGGTATTAAATAGTATCATATTTAAAGAGTACCGGAGTTATTACTATTCTTAATAATATTATTGAAATTCATAATTATTTATTGAATATTATTAAAATATTATTGATAGAAATAGTATTCCCCGGGATGGTGACGCAGCTACGATGCGTGGACTCTTATCATCAGAGAGGCTTAAATCTTATTTGCAGGAGCATTCTGAAATAATTGAAAATCCAAGAATATGGGCAAACGTAAGATAGGAGGCTCTCAAGCTAGGCAGGGTGGATCGAGGATCTTCTCAGGGTAACAGTAACATTGGAGAGGCCTATGTCCAGACTGACTGACTGCTATTAAGGTTAACGATAAAGGCCTTCTCTATGCCACTAGACGTCAGGTCCAGTTGAAAACCAGCGTCGGGCACTAGCTGCTCAGCAGTTTGCTGAACTGGGCCTATTTGGCGCAGCCGTGAGACAAAATATTTTTTTTTTTTTGTTTACATATATTTATGTTTTTTTTTGTTGTGTGCACTTGTGGCATGTGCCAAATAAATGTTTTCTTTCTTTCATGAAGAACGGGAAGCATTCTAATCTAATGAGACTGATTTATTAGCACAAGCGGTTGATATGCGGTCACCACTGATTGTAATATAATTATTATCTTGTCAAGTGCAACATACAAACAGTACATGAGTCTGTACGGCTAATTGAGTTTATTGGATGTACTGTGTGTAATGTGTCATGTCACTCGGTGAAGACAGATGCCGGTGGCTTAGATGTGGAATTTGACTGTAAAGGATTATAATAAAATTATTTTGATGATGGAGATCAAACTTTCACTCCATGTGACATCTATAGTGGTATTTAATAGGATTAAATTTCATCTTCGACTCAAGGATACTTCTGTTTATTAGTTAACTATTTGTTTTGTCTTAGGCAAATCTATTCAGTTTAGAACATCCTTCTCGAATGGCGATACATTATTGTAGGTCCGGTTATCCAGGGCACTAAAGTAGTCCGCTGCATGACAATGGTTACTGTAATTCACATATCACAGAACAAGAGAAGAAGAGAGAAGAAGTTTTTCTGGATATTATTCATGATTGAGGTTTGTTGTCAAGTCCTCCTATTCTCAAACTATTCCTGCAACGAAATTACTAGATACCTACCCAAAACGCGCTGCCCAGAATACCATTACTCTTTCAAAAGTGTCGGGTCCACAACCACCTAACGCCAAAAACAATGCTCCAGGTACAAGTGGATCGTTACCGTTGAAAATCATCGATATTATTGTCCGGTATATGCAGACTACGACACGGCGTTGGCACAGAATAGATAGTAATGGAGAAGGCCAACTTCATACAGTTAGCTGTCACGCGTACTTACCGCTCGGTGATTAGCTACACTCCCAAGCGACATGCGTGTTGCGGCAGCAACGATGCAGGAGACAGATGAAAAAATCTGTTTAGACCACGAGTAACCTGGACAACTGATCCATATTATGTTTCATAGCCTATTTGAGGTTGTGAAAAGGGTGTTATGGGGGGCGATCGAAACCGTCTGACCTTTGCACCGCAAAAAACTTATCAACTAATTTTAAAAGGTAATCTTAAATCGTGGCCTAGTATTAAATTTAATAACGTTCCCGTGAAAAGAAAGCAATCCGTGTGCTACCTTGGTTTGGTCTTAGAGAGAAATTTTTCATTCATAGATCATATAAAAACTGTCAGTGAAAAAGCTAAAAAGAACTTTTATGCCTTAACGAGAATATCAAAATCTACGTGGGGTCTGTCATTTATAACTTTAAAGACCATTTATGGGGCTACTTACTTGGGGTGTGTGTGCTACGGGGCACCTGTCTGGGCCGATAGGGCCACCATAGGAGCGGCACGACGTAAATTGCTTCAAAGCCAGCGTTTGGCTTTGATATTCTTATGCAAAGCGTATAGGACGGTTAGTACTGAAGCATTACCGGTACTTGCAGGTGTACTTCCAGTTGATCTTGAAGTGCAGCGACGGGCTGCAATGTACTATAACGCACGTGAGACCGCGGACGCAGACTTTTTAACCCTACGTGACCGTGTTAAGATTGCTAGATTATTCAAACCACAGACCGACGTCTGGGAGGAACTTTTGTCTGAATGGCAAGGTAGGTGGGATAATTCCATCAAGGGCCGACACCTCCACCAGTTCTTTCCATCCGTTCGTGAACGGCTGGCCAGGACATGGTTGGAGGTTGATCACTGTGTTGCCCAATTTCTCACCGGTCATGGTAACTTTAAGAGTAAATTATTTTCCTTCAAGCTTGTTGACTCGCCTTTTTGTCAATGTTCCACATCTGACTGCGAATATGAACAATCAGCACATCACATTTTATGGGAGTGCAGTCTTTGGCAGAATGAACGCAACATTATGTTGGATAGTGTACAGGTTACATCCGGAGTTATTTACTATACAGACCTTGTGGAAACTAGAACAAATTTCCGTGCGTTCAAGCGTTTTTGCCATACCTATTATTGGAATCAAATATAACAACTCACAACTTAGGACCCATTAATGTTAATATTTATCCGTGGTGCTAGGCAACTGGGCCTATCCCAGTTGTAAACGTCCCTTTGTGCCTATTGGCCTTGTTTCGTTCTGTCTCCTGCTGAAATGGAGGGAAGTGGAAATTACGGATTTTTCCTACTCCTCCACTATACTTTTCTGATTAATTTCGTTGCGGGATCCAAGACAGTTAAATTCATTCTCTGGGACTTCGTCGAGCTTCATTGTCTCGGCGCTTTTCTGGTGGTCGCCACTGTTGATTCTGGCTTTCAGGAGTTACAGTGGTTTGGGAACAGTGTGGCGGGCTTGTCCCAAATTTAAACGGTGTTATGGAGATCTAATGTGTATCAAACAGTAATTGCTTGTCACGACTGCGCATGCTCTCGCCATACGAGAGCCGCGTCTAATTGCTCATGTGTAGGTGCGTGTTGGCTAGCTGTTAATAGAGGTAAACTTCTGTACTATCTATTTTGTACTGTGGCGACGATACGGCTACGAAATGGAGGCGGAATTCATCGGTTTTGTTCGGGGAAAATATATTTTGAACTTCTTTTTTCTGAAGCGTTTTTGTGCAGTATCGGTGTGGTTTTTAGTGCTTAGGGTTGGTGTTTTGTTCGTTTACACAAATTTAAAAAATAATAATCGGTTGCAATTTTAATGTAGGTATGATCAATGCCATCCAATCCACTCAATGATCATGGTTAGCTACGACATACTAGCTGACCCAGGTAACTTTGTCTGCGTCACTTAAGAGAGAAACAGTCCACAAAAGGAACAAATTTTCCCCGTTTTTGCAACATTTTTCATTTATCGTGTATATTGTTCCGCTACGAGTATCGGTCGAAGTTATATAGCCTATAACCTTCGTCGATAAATGGACTATCCAACACAATATTCAATTCAAACCAGTAGTTCCTGAGATTAGCGCGTTCAACCAAACAAACAAACAAACTCTTCAGCTTTAAATATTAATATAGATTTATGTTACTATACTTTGTACAGAAATGTTATTTTAAAGTGTGGATTAACCTACTGGATCTAATTCCGGACTTGCTGCGGACCTGGAGCTGCATTAGGGAGGCACTCCGGTATCACCGGGTGCCGACCTACCTCCGTCGTGTGGTCGGGGATTACTTGACGGACAGAGCCGTCATCTACCCCGGTCGCAGCGGAGAATGGAAACGGCGAGAGATGTCGTGCGGTGTTCCACAGGGATCGGTTCTAGGGCCTTCCTTGTGGAACATCGGGTACGACTGGGTGCTGCGCGCCGACCTCCCTAGCGGCGTCAGCGTGGTCTGCTATGCAGACGACACGCTGGTGCTGGCACAGGGGGGGTCGCACGAGGCGGCGGCCGAAATCATGACACGCGGGGTTGCGATTGTCGTTGAGAGGATCCGGCAACTGGGTCTCGAGGTGGCATTGCACAAGTCTGAGGCCATGTGCTTTCATGGGCCTCGGAATGCGCCACCTCCGGGATCCTTACTCACGGTAGGAGGGGTATCCATCGGTGTCGAGTCGACTTTGAAGTACCTAGGACTCGTCCTCGACAGCCGGTGGAACTTCGTGGAGCACTTCCGACGTTTGGCCCCCAAACTGGAACGGACTGGGGCTGCCTTCAGGCGGCTCCTGCCCAACCTGGGGGGGCCAAACGCCTCCTGCCGGAGGCTCTACGCGGGAGTCGTGCGGTCCATGGCCCTTTACGGGGCCCCGGTGTGGGCGCGTTCCTTGAGGCTGCGTGCAGCCCACTACCTGAACGCGCCCCAAAAGGTGGTAGCCGTAAGGCTGGCCCGTGGGTACCGCACGATCGCCCGCGAGGCGGCGTGCCTCCTTGCCGGATTGCCGCCATGGGATCTGGAGGCAATTGTCCTCGCGCGCCTTCACGAATGGCGCGCGGAGGTGCTACGCCGGGGGGAAACTCCGCTGCCGCGGCAAATTGTCGCGCAGCGGACAGACTTCCGGCATGATCTCATGGCGACATGGAGAGAGAGACTGTCGCAACCCCGTGCAGGGCACGCCACGATAGTGGCGGTAAGTCCCCTCTTTGAGGAGTGGCTTGAGAGACGCCACGGCGTCCTCACCTTCCGCCTGACGCAGGTCCTCACCGGACACGGTTGTTTCGGGAGGTTCCTGCACCGAATCGGGCGGGAGGAAACGCCCGGGTGTTTCCATTGCGAGGATCGACCGGAGGACACGGTGGAGCACACGGTGGAGGTGTGCCCCGCGTGGGCGGAGCACCGCCGTGTCCTCGAAGTGGCGATTGGCGGCGGCGACCTCTCGCGTCCGGCCCTGGTGCAAGCCATGGTCCGGAGCGAGACGGAATGGGACGCCGTCACCTCCTTCTGCGAAGCAGTAATGCTAGAGAAGGAGGTGGCGGAACGTGAGAGGGAGAGAACCTCACAGCGTCCCGGCCGCCGCGGGAGACGCCCCGGGCGTCGGGGGCCACCACGTGGCCCCCGGCCACCGTAGGCGCGGGCCTGTGGACGGTGGGCTATGGGCTAGCTCGCCGTCCGTCCGTCTCATGACGACAGGCCGTGTCGACGGCGCGTTCGTGTTCCACGCGCGCCTCAAAGAGAGTCAGCAAAAAGGAAGGGGTCCGCAAGGACCGATGCCTGCCGGGGTTGCGGGACTGTTCGAAAGAGATACCGTGGCCCCGGAACACAAAGGGCGATGAAGGAACATGGATGGGTTTTAGTCAGTAAAAGTCTGACACTCCCTCCCGCTCCGCCCAGAGCGGGAGAAGTCATTTGATGATTTCCCATCCGAAAAAAAAAAAAAAAAAAAAAAAAGGGTTGGTGTTTTGTTCGTTTACACAAATTTAAAAAATAATAATCGGTTGCAATTTTAATGTAGGTATGATCAATGCCATCCAATCCACTCAATGATCATGGTTAGCTACGACATACTAGCTGACCCAGGTAACTTTGTCTGCGTCACTTAAGAGAGAAACAGTCCACAAAAGGAACAAATTTTCCCCGTTTTTGCAACATTTTTCATTTATCGTGTATATTGTTCCGCTACGAGTATCGGTCGAAGTTATATAGCCTATAACCTTCGTCGATAAATGGACTATCCAACACAATATTCAATTCAAACCAGTAGTTCCTGAGATTAGCGCGTTCAACCAAACAAACAAACAAACTCTTCAGCTTTAAATATTAATATAGATTTATGTTACTATACTTTGTACAGAAATGTTATTTTAAAGTGTGGATTAACCTACTGGATCTAATTCCGGACTTGCTGCGGACATTTGGCAGATATTTCCAGTTCCTATCTGTCAAAAACTGGTTCGGTCGGTCTGACCGCACCTTCAGTATTTCCTTTTTCTAACGTTTAAGTTTACACTCGGTATTTTGTTGGTTTTAAAATAAAACTGTTAGCATGTTTCAAATACCCGACAAAATTTAAGATAAGATCACTTAGAACAATAAAACTTCCAACCAGATTTACACTAATCTTATCAAAACTAGATTCCTAGCTACCAACAACTACTGAATCGGAATCGAGAGATAACTCAAGTCAGAAATTAAAGCGAACGACTCCATTGTACCAATGTAATTGGTAAAGCTAACTGGGTGTGAACTTTCTCGGTGCGCACGTCCCGAGTGTTCAAAGCGAAGTGAAGCGAAAGTGTCAATCATTGAGACCGAATTACGCCCATTGGAGGGTGTTGGGTCTTGGACACAGAATGTGTAAGTACAGAAGGCTAGTTATTTACAGCGGGATAAAACAAGCACACACACAGACCTGTTAGTCACACCCAAAATACAGTGCTGCGGGATCACTGTAGGCGCTCGAAAAATATCACAGCAACGCTATTAGTAAACATTTGTGAATCTGTTTTGTAAAATGTATTGAAAATTGTTTTTTCATGGCGGGCGGCTTAGTACCTATTTGGCGTTGGCAATAGTCTGATCAGTGCCGTGGTAAACCTGATAAAGGAAATAATTTGTAAACTGACAGAGACATAAAATATTTGACTGTACATACGGCAGAAAACTAATGAACGTCATGACATGTGTGCACTTTCACTCACTGGACGTGAAGTGCAGTGTGAATGTTTATGAGTGCGTGTGTTTTCGCTTTTATGGAGTGGGCTTTCGGTACATTATATTCTACTCTGTGGCGGTAGGTCTTGGCTTCTACCGAACGTTAAGTGGCGAATTTTGTTTACGCCTCTCCTTTGATCGACGGTTTTATTTGACCGTGAATAAGTTAATGCTGTTTAATACTTCATTAGTTTATTTAAATGTTGTGTGCGTAGAGGGAATTTTATTTTAAGACCCTCTAGGGTGTTTCTTCCGGGATTTTTGGTTTCCTGACAGTTTTACACGTGGCTCACGTCATCATGCGATGCGACTTGCGACGCGACTTGCTTCACTTATTTTCATTGCATGAGTACCGTCGCTCCGCAGGCACGTGACATCGTTGCCGTATCTCTTCGTACGAGTACCTACGACTTCTTTCATTTGTTTTTGAGCAGACGCTGTCGCTACACGCGCGCTGTTGGTGTGCGTGTAGGTCGTGTCCAAGAGGTTATAAGGATTTTTACACCAGTATGGCTGTGGCCGACATTAAGCATTTTTTTAAATAAATTATTGTGTAGTTGACTAAAACTATACAGCACTTTGGTACCTATTACCAGGTTTACGCTACGCTATATATTAAATTCCCATCACGATTATCAACATGCATTTCGCAAAAAGCTGACTATTTTACCTGAATATTACGTTGATTATAACAAATGGCGTTCCATTTGAACTAATGAAAAGCAATACAGAACTGAATTCTGATGAGAATCTAAAGACGCGGTCACATTGTGGTAGTAACCTATTTCGTGGTGTAAATTAAGAAATAGTTAAATATTTTATCTACTGCAAAACAGACTTGCTTCTGTAGTTAACTGTTTGATAGGTTTATTTGTTGATGCATACCTTTATGGTAGCATTTTAGTATCAACTTTCCAGTTTATATACAGACCTTCCGATGTCATAATTTAATAAACTTAACACCATAGACTACCAGCAGTATCTATTGCTTCTTTTCTTCCTCTCCATCCATCTAAAGGTGGTCTTGAAAATATTGCTTTTTGCGATAAGACCGCCCGCCCTTTATGTCATCTTATGTGAAATGTCTTCTTTACCTATATGAATGAGAAAAATGTGTATGGTTTACATGTAAAGAATATTCTACCTATTTACCTTTCACTTTTGGTTGAAATATCGTCACAAAAACGAACTTATTCTTATTCTTTATTTCACAAAAAATAACAAATATACATAATATTGCAATAATATAGCTACTTTACCATATTAGCTGCACTAACTATATAACTTATTAATAGTTTGAAACTGAAACACGTATAATAAATACTACTAATGAAATGAGAACACCATCTATCTTTGCACGTAGTATTACGCAAGCACCACCAATTTGCATTCCAAAAACAATTGACGCACCCCCCTTCACTCCAATCCAAATGCGGCCACAAGATCCGGCACCACTCAAAACACACCCTTACGAAAAAATACCTAAATATAAATAAAAAAATAAGTCATCAGTATTCAAGTGTTGTGCGAAAGCATCTTTGGGGCCGTCTTGTACAAATGCTTACAGATTATGATGGACAGATTCATTTCATCGTGTCTTCAAAGAACGAAGGATTTCATCATGTACTCTCTGAGTGTTGCTTAGTTGAGAACGTGAAATGTCAGGGGTTACTTTTTGAAGGTAAGTATGTATTTTTTGTGATGTGCTGTCGAATTTTAATGTGGGGTATTGTGGGGGTCTTTATTTTTGGGGAGGTGTGTAGTAGCTTGGAGCATTTTTTCGTGTATTTTATTTAAATTCAAGTTTGGGAGATCTTGAAATGAGAAACTGGTTTTGTCATCCAAGGTAAGTATAACTTAATTAAAGGGAAAAGGAGATTATAAGGGCCCCTACTTTTTAGTGTCCGGGCCTGGATCATTTGTGAACCTAAGCATGAAAACGTGTCGCGCTAAAATTGGATCCTTCTACCTTAACATAGCTTATGAAACCTAAGAAATTAAAAGCACTGATGAATTGATTGTACCTACCTACATACAAAATGTCATCAACTAAACAGAAAATATATAGACTCTCCATCAATAAACTCAGGTTATCACAGTCCACTACTAAACATAAGGCTCTCATACACCATCAATTTCAATAAAATACCCTCCACACAAAATCCATAGTATAGGTATAGCCATAATCAAATCATGAATTCCGTAGGATTACACAAATACGGGGCTTACATAAGTTCAATTTAACTATGGTTAGTTCCGGAACAGATTGGATGGTGCGTTAGAAATTACGTAAAGCTCTGTGTAAGTACTTAGATACTGATCGTAAAATTGGGGTTACCGTAGAGGCATTAATGGTATTGAACTGGAAAGTTATTTGAAGGGGTAAAATTTAAGAATATGTAGCAGTTTGCGGATCAATCACTGGTTCATTGGATAGTCAGGGAAGGAACTAGCTTCACATTACCTGAAAAACAACTTTTTTCAGTGCTTTGTACGAGAAAAATAGTTAACACTTCGGCCCAAAACCTTGTCTTAATGTTAAAAAAAAAAACTTAAATAAACTAAAAAATAGGACGAATTTCACCAAAAAACTAAACGTATCATCATTGAATTTTGACATCCTATGTATATACTTTTGTCTATTGAATTTTGACATTGACTTTGTTGGCCCCTAGGCCCGCCACTGATGGTAACTCCCCAGGTATATTCACATAATCTACATGCAACAAACTAGGCACCGAATTTCGACCTTTTTCACACCATTTTAAAATCAAAATCCAATAAAGCTCCAAACCAGCATAAAACAAGCTTAACAAAACGATACTGTTGAACATTCAAAGTCTAATAAAAATTAATCAAAACTCAGCCACGATACGACCATTTAAAAAAGCCGGTATCGTAACGATTACCCGACTCATTTAAAATGATACAAGGCCCTCGACGAGCTTGCCAAATACTCAGACTTCCTGCAACGAATGGTGGCCGTATTCTGGATGTTAGGTAACGTTACGGTTAATAGGTGGGAGTTACTTAGGAGATTTTCTCTCTTGGGCTCGAAAAGGCGATTATTAAAAAGGTTATAAGATGAACTAGCTCAAAAAGTACTTGTGATATAAAGCTGTTTGCTTCTTTTTGGCTTGAATGATATTGCCAGGAGGCTGTTGGAAAACATTTATTATGTGAAATTGTCAATGCATAGGTATTGGTATACATAGTGCATATTGCAGAAACAAGATGGCAGCTTTAGTTCCAATTTTTTCCAAGAGAATCATGCGGCGGTATACTGACATTCTGAACGACGAGAAATGGTTTTACTTTCGTTTTTTTAATAAACTTTGTTCGTCGTGTTTGTATCGTCAGTACGTTTACAAACATTCAAACTCGCAAACATAAACAGCCAGACCCGGCACAACTACCTGTAGGCCGTACAAAATCAAAATGGCGGCAGTATTTCCGAATATGGTTACACACCAATGATATATAGATAATTGTACAGCCACAATCATAAGCTTACGAGTATCTATTCGATATTGATAATCGTTTGGCTAGTCTACATTTAATAATGACATTCTCGCTTCGAGAAACTTCCTTTTCTCGTGTAAATAAACCTTAATGATTGGTCGGATCGTCTGTAACCGATTTTCGGTAGAATTGTTGGGCCAGATAAGTGTTAATGGATTTTGAAGGGCTCGGGAAGATTTCATAAATTCAATCAACGGGCCTTCAGTAGTTTGAGTCGATAGAATTTCTGCTGATCTAATCAAGCTTGCTATTTTTCAGTCGTATTTAATGAAATATTTGGCAATTGGACTGTCTACCAGTTTAATTGTGAATTTATTTTTAATATAAAAATACCTACCTGTATGAAATGTATTTACATAACGTACTTTTCTAGTACTATTTGGGTTGCGGAGGGCAGATAGACAGTCGCTCCATGTAAAATATTAGTATTTAGCTGCTTACGGTCATCGCGCAGATAATGATGACAGTTTCTTTCCAACCTGTACAATAAAAACATATAGGAATTTGTGTACATTGTTATAAAACATTGTATAATAACGGTGTGGTGTAAATGTAAATCAAATCAAATCAAATCAAATCATTTATTTGTCAGAACATGGTCGGTATGTATATTACATGGTCTTGAGTTTATATATATTGTGTCATCACATTCTACCACATGGGCGTACAAATGTTATTAGGTTACATTAGTGATCAATTATATAAATAATAATATTGCAAGTAATTATTATTTTCTTCATTTATTCTTCACTTATTTGTATTATTTTTTCGTTTACACTTTATGTATTTATGATTTTATCCGTATCTGACCGTGGCATCACTCTGGGCCCTATCAGAATACCAGCGCTGTGACGTTTTTTTTCAATGTTACAGCACCATGCTGAGTTAGGGGCCTTGTGGCCTAGTACAGGACAAATTTCATTTCATTTTTTTTTTTTTTTCTTTGTCTAATTTTTATTAGTTGTAGTGTTAGTTCAATCATTTTTATTTGTGTGTTTTGTCCCGTGCGGGCTAATAAATGCTTTTTCTTTTTTCTTTTTTTCTTTCTGTATGTAGTGTAGTAGGTGATGGTGGTGGTTATAACAACAGTAACGATACCCATTACACCAGAAGGTCTAATGGAAGGCTAACCTAACCTAACCCTTAGTCACGCCTAAAATACGAGTAAAACATAAATACTCGCATGTGGCGTGGCCGTGGCCGACTCTTTCACATTTTATGTATTTCTCTCAAATCCCTGAAACATACAAAACCTGTTTATTGTGTCTAATGCAGTACTGTCTTTGGAAATAGTATTGAAAAACAAAATGGCGACGTGAGTTTTGATAGTGATGTGCCATTTCATTACACACGCGCTATGCGTCTCTCGTTCGGTGAGCCCAGAATACAGCTGCCTCGGGCTTGCTAAATTTAACCGAATGCATAAATAACGAGCTTAATTGGGGGTGAAATCATGTTGCAGTTTTGATGAACAACTCGAAATTTTAAACGGCATCCCGGTTTGTGCAGTTTCATCTGTTAACAGTATTTTTTTGCTGCTGGTAATTTTATTTACAACGTCAAAGTCATATACGTAAATACGTGAATCTGTAATGGATTTTTATTAAACCGGAATGTACAGGATGATTTGTTGAGATGAGTCAGTATGAACTAATCTGAGACTATTAGATCCCAAGCGTGTCATGCGCCGTCTCCCTACAGACAATGGCCGACCTTCCATCTTGCGCCTCATACCTTTACGACGACGTTAGTGAGGGTAACTGGATCTGGAACCAAAAATACAGTTTCTACCATAGCTAAGCTATGAAAAAGAGCTCGTACTACCCAGTACTAACTAGGTTGTAGAGGTAAGATAGGCTGTCGCTCCGAGTAAAATACTGGTATTCAGTTGCATCCGGTTAGACTAGAAGCTGATGCCAATAATTATTATTATTAGCCATTTGTGTCCCACTTCAGGGCAAAGGCCTCTCTTCCCTCCTTCCACTTATCCTTATCCAGTTCTGTTATGCGCCAATCCTTGTGGAAAGAGTCGAGTTCGTCCTGCCATCTCCTTCTGACGCCGATATAGTTGGAAAAAGATGCAAGCAAGCAAATGATGATAATAATGCTAATTAAAAAGAGGTACCTACAGTTTGGTTTCGAGAAGTTTTTCGTTCTTGAATGTAATTTGATTTTTGCACCCTTAAATAATCTCTCCAGTGCCCAGTACAAGTGTAATTCGAATATAAATAATTTTTATTATTTAAATAAAGGTATCACTAAACTTCCTTATTTAAAACTCAAATCAACAAAAAGCATTCAAAATATCCAAAGCTCGATTAATAATTAATACTTCGACCTATCAAATAATGCAATCAATCCAAGTGGTCTATTTTTAAGCCTCTTCGTTTTAGGGAGTTCGTTACCAAACGATCTCTTAGTAATTTCATCGGGCCATGTCTTTCTGTTATTGTCATAAAGTGAGAACTTGCTAACTAAATTTAACTCTTTTACAGAGTACATAGCTTTGAAATTAGGGGTAACTAACAGAGTTGAGGTCATCCATCAATCCATTAAACAGCCTTAACTATCAATTGTAGAAAGCATTCAAGAGGATCTTGCATGTCCAAAATGGATGGGGAACTACTGTAAAACGTGAAGTGTGGTAAAGCCGATCTTGAGCAGTGCTTATCCTTTTCCCAACTATAATGGAGTCGGCTTCCTCGTATTTTACATGGAGCGACTGCCTATCTGACCTCCACAGTCTAGATAATACTGGGTAATACGGTACTTGTTGGTAAACTTAGTAGTCAAACTTTAGGGCCAGTGACTACCTGTAACAATAAGTACTATAAAATTGACCTAATCATTTTGTTAGAAAGTCATTTAACTACAAAAAAGTCTACTAATGCTGGCATCCATCGGATGATTCATTTAAACTTATTTTAGTTATTTATCAACACCATGCTCTAAACTATCTGTGTGTTAAAAAAAGCACCAAAACTGTTAAAAAGAATTTTCAGCCTCCTATTTATCAATAATATTTATAATTTTATCTAACCTGTATCTTTTAACATTCCAGTAAAATCTCCGACCAACCTGCTCCCGCCTGTTCCAAATTCCGGCCTTATCGGGTCCTTAGGAATCACTCAACTCCGTGTCGGGCCGTTGACAAGTACTCGTTTAAGTTGGCCGATTACTGCGGCCTTTTAGCCTCAGTTTTTCACAAGATCTATTGCCCCTAAGTCTAATGAAGTGTGAAAGGGTTAGGCAATTTTTTTTCCAGTGATTATTGATGGTTAACGTTTGGTGGGTTCGGCCTACAGGAGAGTGGTTGGACGGTTTGGACTTTGTAAAAGTAACTTGAAAGAAAATTCTAGAAAGTGATGCTTAAGCTGAAAGAGTTCTGGACTAGAAAGTCAGTTTACTGCGTAAGTGAAATAATTTTAAGAAAATTATGAGCAAACTGCAAACGGTGAAGGAAAACATCGTGAGGAAACCGGCATGTCCTAGAATCAAAAATTCGAAGACAGGTGACATCTACCAAACCGCACTGGGCCCGCGTGGTGGATTGTAGCCCATAGCCCATTCTCTCTCATAGAGAAAAGGCCTGTGTCCCAGCAGTGGGAACATTAATATGATGAACTGCATGAGCGCAGTGCACGGGCAGAATGTTGAAAAAAATGCTGTTATGTTTAAAATTACTGTTGAAATAAATTATTTCGTAACTTAGATATTTATTAAATTGATGTGAAATTGTACTCTTGTGGAAAAAAACTGTTGAAAATACAAATAATATTAAAAACTTCTCTCAATATTTTAGCATTAATATTTTATTGATTTATGAAAGTGCCTTTAATGTAAGATCAAACAACGTTATTTGATAAGAATGTAATCAATTTAGTAACTAGTTTACGTTAAATGTCAAAAATAGTTTATTGAGCTGGAAGCAGTACCTGATTATTTTTGACTTTGCAAGAAAAACCGTAAGGAGTAAAACGAAATTAAAAAGTGTTTACTTCAATAGTTTTAATTTATTTGTTTCTCACACATTAAATGTTTGTTTACCCATAACAATGGAGCCCTGACACAGCCAGAAGGAGACGTGGCGACCTCCCAGGAGATGACGGGACGAACTGGATAGAACCAACGAAAAGTCCACATTGGCCCTGAGGCCCTACCGCTTCGTCCGTATATTCGGATCTATCCGTCTCTCTCGCGCACGTCTGCAGATGAGTGCGAATGAGAGAGACGGATAGATCAGAATATACGGACGAAGCGTTAGGGAGTAGGGGCTCTGGATCGAAGGATTTCTAAGTCATGGGGAGAAGAGACCTTTGCCCAGCAATGGGGATGGCACAGGCCAACAATAACAGTGAAATAAAATTACTTGATGCTATTTTCAAATTTTCACTATATTGAGGCACAATGTTCATGAAATAAAATGTCAAATTTCTTATAATAATAAATGTGGAAGTAAGATTATATTATGTTTTGGTCCTAACGTAGTAGAATTTCCTTTAATTTCATAATAAGGAACGAATTAATGAACTACGACCAATTGAAGGAATATTCATTTTACAAGGTGAGTGAAAGCAGGGGACGCCCTAGTAGGACAAACACTAACGTAGTACTCGCAACCGGCTTTCTTGTATGAACAGATGTATGAACGTGGATAAAACAAAAGAGTATAAAGGGTGTAAAAAGAACAATAACAAAGCCGAAAAGCACTTATTCTCCTCGTCATTGCGATATTGTTTTTGTTTTATACCACACCGATACCGATAATTCCTATTTTTATAGATCTCATAACTACCGAGCTTCAGTGTGCGTATCATCTTTACGCTGATGACTTGCAGCTCTACAGTCAGGCAGGTGTTGACAACTTATCTGATGCGATTGAGGGGCTGAACCGGGATCTAGCAGTGGTAAAAAACTGGTCTGATCGTTTCGGTGTAGCTGTCAACCCAACCAAGTGCCAGGGCAATCATTGTAGGGAGCCCCTATAGCTTGAGAAGGCTGAATGGTTTAACGGTGCCACCGGTTACCCTTTAACGACACAGTGATTCCGTTTAGCTCTGACGTCAAGGATCTAGGTTTGCATGTTGACACCTGCCTTGGCTGGCGTAAGCAGGTTGCGATTGTGAGCAAGAAAGTCACCGGTACGTTGCGGTCGCTCTATCGGTTGAAAAATATTCTCCCGTCCCACATAAAGGTAATGCTGGTTCAGTCCCTTATTTTCCCCATACTTGACTATGGCGATGTGTGTTACTATGACCTCAATGCAGATCTCCTCAATAAACTTGACCGACTTCTAAATAACTGCATTCGATTCGTTTTTAATCTCCGTAAGTATGACCATGTGTCCGCACATCGGTCACGCTTAAAATGGTTACCCATCAGACAGCGCAGAGCGTTAAGGGCGTTGACAACTTTGTTTTCCCTTCTAGATAAACCCACTTCTCCTTCTTATCTGACTTCTCACTTCCAATATTTATGCTCTGCGCACAGCAAGAATCTTCGTTCTTCCAATAATCGTCTTCTACGATGTCCTACTCACCGCTCTGGTTTTCTTAAGTCTTCTTTTCCTGTCCAGGCGGTTTTCCTTTGGAATGCGCTTCCTCTGAATATCAGGATGGCAACCTGTCGGCTCATATTTAAAGTAAAAGCTCGCGAACACCTACATAAGAAGTTAGCAGACTTGTCCCATAATTAATTAGTAGTTTTTCATCATCGTTGTATTTTAATCTCTCTTGAATTTGTATATTTTGTTTGTATATATGTATTTATTGTTTTATTTTATTTGTTCTAAATATATATATATAATTTTCTTTTCTGTACTTGCACCTACTGTTTTGTCTCTGCATCACCCTAAGGTAGACTGGTAGAAAATGCCCAAGGCATTAAGTCCGCCTTTGTACATTATGTGCATAAAGTTTTAATAAAATAAATAAATAAATAATGGAGGTCAAAGGTACAACTTTTTTTTTTAACACATGTTTTTAATGTAAGATTCCTATTTTAATCACCTCCACGAACCCCGTACTATTCAATCCATCCATCAGCACATTGTTTTGAGTGCATTACGTTAAGTCCTACCGTAAAGCGTGATTTTTCACCCAAAGAAAAAAATTCGTTTCCCAGCAATAATTTTTGCGTAGAGTTACTAAGTTTGATGTACTATCGAGGACACTCCGGCCTGACCACCACTAAGCTAATTTTTGCTTGCACTTACAACATAGAAACGCTGCCTCTAGCCCCGCCCCGTTGACTTTGTATAGAAATAATGAATGAAAAGATACTGATCGGCCGAGCGCATTGACGACGCACGCCGAGCGAGAGTTATTGTTATTTTGCGCGCCAAAGTTGACGCTTTTCTAATTGGCTTAAACTTTAAGGAGGCGTGACTCGGCGCCTTCGCATGATTCAAGTTTAAGTCAAAAAAATTTTACTGATCAGGCGGAAAAGACCACGACTGTACAGAATGCTTGGTTGACGGCTTCGTGTAGGGTGCGTTTACACCCTGACTTTCGTCGGTTTGTGATGTCTAATGGTGTCGATTCTGTTGTGCACAAACTAAACTTAATTTTCTTTTTTTACTAAAAGGCAGTGCGAGAAAAGGACGGCTATAGCTATGAACTAAGTTAGATATGTCAAACTAGTTTATGCCTTGCGCTTCACCCTGTTTTTATTCGACATGTTTTTACGTGCACCCTTCATTTGTATGGAAATATTATAATTCTCTTTCTCGTTTTATTAGAGAGAAAAAGATAGCAATAGCCTAAATTAAGTTTAGTTTTTGCACAACAGAATCGACACCAATGTCTACCTATCCTCATATAAAAAAGTCGAGTTTCTGTACACATAATATGTGTTAATATTGCGTTACTTCGATACATTGGTAGGTACGGTACCTAAAAACTTTTTCGATTCTACTCAACGATTAAAATATTCCATTTAATATTTACCTAAATTAGTATTCGTAAACCTATGGCTAAACAAACTGTTTGTTGTGTAATATTCTGGTTTGTACTTGAAACTAACCTAAACAATAACATGTGTTTGTGTTACGAGTTAGGTATCCGCAATTCAAATACTAGCGACCTTTAGGCTATTTGCATGTTGTTTTCGTATCTTTCTGCATCGTTGGTCTAAAGGTCGTCTAGCGGTGCTGCTGATTATAATGTCTTAGGTACGATTTCCAGGTCGGGCAAAATGATATTGAGTTTATCTATCAGGAATTTTTCAGTAGCAGCCCCGAATGTGGATTTGTGCGCGGTTGATGAATGGACTCGCCCCCTATTACATTGGACCTTAACGTATCTGATGAAATCACATTGCAACCGTGATGGTATGTTATTTTTTTTATTACTTTGTGGTTTTACTTTAGCTGTTGGTCCAGGCTGTCATTTGTAGATCTTTGCCAGTCATTATATAGGTAGTCAGTGGCCCAAAATGTCTGAGAACCAGTCCATCCAAGTATACCAAGGGGTATATCGTATCGTATCGGGGGGGTCATATCGTATTACTCAGTACTAACTGGGTTGTGAAGGTTGGATAGGCAGTCGCTCCATGTAAAATACTGGTATTCAGCTGACCCCAACAAAGTTGGGAAAAGGTTAGGCAGATGATATCAAATAAATAATAATAAAATAAATTATATATAATTGATGGTACCAACGTAGGTATTTATATGCTATGGTATGGCCATAGCATATAAATTCTCGTTAACAAGAAGTGTTTTTAGACATTATTTTGTGCCCTATGACTATGTGGCATTAAGTCCGCCTATGTATCGCTATTGTACATGAAGTTTAAATAAATAAATAAATGACTAAGACGGTTCTCATAACTTCTGAATTAAAGTTATAGGCCACCGTTGAACCTGTTTTTCAAGCTAAGCTCTCCTGTTTTCCAATTTTTGATTTCTCACATTTTCCATAATCGCATAATAGGACCTTTCTTAAAGTATTCATATTTTTAAAATTTTCTAACGTATCTATTCCTTATTTGCATATTTCACCGTTATTTTTCATATTTCATCTCCAGTTAAAGTAATACATACCTAGTATTAAGACGTCTCCAGTGTTCCTCGTGAGACGTCGCATCCCAACTAAAACTACCAAACATGCATCAAACACAAGTTCCACATAACCAATTCCTATAATTTCCAACCCTCCGCCTGCTAGCAAACCAATTTCATCACCAACAAGAAAAATAACAGAAATACGTAAAAACTTAGCGCACACAAATGTAGCAAACGGAAAAATTGAGGCTCGCACAGCACAGATGTGTGAAACGGTGCCGGGGACAAATTGTTTTATCGAAAATTACTTTCTGGAACGGGAAAATCGGATAAATTTCCATTTTTCTAATGGAACTGAATGGAGCCAGTCCCTTGGAGACGGTGACTGGCGTTCGTTACAATTACTAGATCCGATAAACTGTTGGATTGTATTAAAAACTTGACTCGATCATACGAGGGTTTGGTGTTTTGTTTTGGGATGTTCGACTCGGAATTAATGTTAATTTGTTTTGAGTTTAGTTTTGCTGTTTTTCACGTTACACGTGTGTGTTGTTGATGAATTTTAATTAAAGTCAGGTCAGCAGTGCGTCGTTAATGAAAAAAAGTTGATAGTACTGTATTTGTTACACAAGTGTTATATTTAATTTCTTTTATATATTCGGTATCTTTTTTAGGTCAAAAACTCAAAACACTTTACCACGTAACCAGTACTGAGCCCCTACATAGAAACTTTTCATCGTTTTAAAAAAAAACAGATGTTCCACACATCTTAACCGTGTAGGTACTGTAGGTATTGCAATTTTGTAGAAAACATGTGTTATTTTTTTATTACCGATGAATTTCTATGTGGTGAAATCAGAATTATGTACCTTGTTGGTACTGGTAACCGTTTTCGCATCGGTACCCCTACTGGCATAAAATAAAAACAAGTATTCAGCTGCATCCGGTTAGACTGGAAGCCGACCCCAACATAGATGGACTAGGCTAGAGAGATGATGATGATATCGTCCACCCCGTACAATACTAGCAACCTGCCCCTGCTTCTCGTCGTCTCGGTCAAATACTATCCTATCCTTCAATCTGGAATTAACAATAAACATTCACAAAATTTCATTGAAATCGGCAGCGTGATTTTGGAGATGAGCGTGTACAAATATAATATTTAATAATATAACATAAATGTAATATATAATATAATATACTCGTATTTTTTTACATATTTGGAAAATTAAAAAAAAAAACAGCTCGTCGTAACTGAAAACTTATAAGCCTGAAAAGTAAATAGGTAGCTACTGATATTTATGTAAATTAGGCTTATGCCTGTGCCTATCTACTTAGTTTCCATGTTCTTAAGTTTAATCTAAGTTCCCCAACCTTCGCCTCGAGCAAAATAAATTATTCTCCAATATTGAAACCAGGCCAAAAATATATTAAAACATAAAAACTTTTATAAAGCCGATTATTAAAATTTCACGCTCATTTAAACATTTTTGGACGAGGAAAATATAAATGGAGCTATTTCTAAACTACACTAATGCCCCGTTCACGACCTCAGGTCATGCCTCTTGCGACGCAACTTGTAAGTCTGCAACCACGAAACAGCAAGTTGGGTAATGGAGTACCAATTGTGTATCGCCGCCATTGCACCTCACTTCCACCGAAAGCACTTACGTGCCCGAAGCATTTTGTATTTTTAAATAGTTATCTAAGGACCAGAAACAGTTACACGTTACAATTTGTATATCGGAGCTAATTAGATTCATTTAATAAGCGTATCACTATTGTCCACGGATTCAAAAAAATAAATACTTAAAAGAGGAAAGGACGGACGGTCGCATTTCTAAATTATGAATGAAAAAAAGAAAAAATAGCACTCTAGTCATTTTTTTTATTCGTGCAGAAGAAAACGCAAAAATTTCGGTATCGGTAAAGTGTGTGTTACGTGTATAAGTTACTACAAGGCGGCGGAGAGGTGCCCGCTCACTGCCGTTTGTTTTGCACTTCTCAGTGTGAAACAGACGAGGAACGCGCATCTCCCGCCGTATAATACTTCTAGGTACTACGTAACAGCATGACAAGCAATATGAATTGCTTGACATAGACGTAAAATATAACATCACGCATATAACGCCCATAGAGTTAGGCAGGGATATACCTAATATAGTAGACCACATTTCGCCAGTTATGTTTAAGGGCTATATATCCCTCAAATGGTTTAGCATGATCCTCCGTTACGCCTAAAATACTGTAGCATTAATTTTGAAATAAATATATGGTAAAGTTGAGGATTAATGCTAAGTCGCTGTGTGTGACGAAAATACGATTCCATAAACTTTTCTTGATAGAAAAAAATACCAAAGTTACCTCCAAATCGAACAATAAACCACTGGTATTCAAAAAGTACTTCAAATTAGATCATGAAACTTTGCGTACTAACTATAAAGCAGGTCTTATGTGTTTTATTTTTTTAGTCCAATAAATAGTTTTTTTTGTAAATCGCAAAAAAAACACTCATTTCGCACTATTCGGCCGCAGTGACTGACGTAACAACCGCTTTGTAGTGCAAGTTGATTAGAACTTTATTTTAACAGTGTTTCAAACGAAGTTTGAACCACCACAAATAGAGTTGCTAATATTAGGGTTACAAGGGCCATAAGTTCCAAGTAATAGGGGCCTATTGCTATCAACTGGGCACTTCTCCAATCTCCGTGGCTGCTACTGCGAATACCTGATGAAAACCCAATAGCTGCACTTTGACAAACGTGGCTACTGCATACTGCTGGTTGCTTGGCATGGAATTTCGTGTATGTTACTGAAAAGTGTGAAGCTACTGATAGTATCTGCAGTACACACGATAAAGAAAACGACCAAATGACATGTCTTCACTGTGACCACCACCAGGGTCTTCGTTTTTCCGAGACTCATCGAGTTTGATTATTTTCTAGTGATCACCAGTATTGATATTGAGTTACAGGAGTTGTAGACTTCATTGGAAAAACGCGGCTAATAAAAGGTGCCTAGTTTTACGGGTCTTTCACGAAATGGAGGTTTAAGGGACGCAAGGAACCGGGAAGTGTGGCAGAAGAAAGGGGACGCCTATACCCAGCACTGGGTGATTCCGGGCTAATACAATAATAATGATCCATTTCGTAAAGGTTCCACTCTCGTGCACCGTGACCTGAGCTGTGAGCTTGATTCTGGCAAACTATATTTTTTTCTAGTAAACTTAATTAACAGATTTTCTACTACCTCCCTTCCTCTCACACCTACTATGCCTACGGGAAATCAGGAAGAGGCTATTTGAGTACTTTGCACTCACAACATATTTAGCCAATTCTCAGTAAAAGCCGAAAGCCGAGATGTTTATGAAAAGTTTTCTTGCGAGATAAACGAAGGAAAATAGGAAACGATTCATGTACACAAAAGGTATTCCATTTCGTTTAGCAATTTCTTGGGCTTTATTAAAAATACGGCTTTTTTATCTTGTTCATATAAATAATACAGTACTATCATGATATATCTTTATTAGATTTTTGTACCGTTTGAAATTCGAAGTCATTTGTTGTAAGCTTTATTATTTTTCTTTTTAGGAGACCAATCAGCGTTTTTATTGTGTAACTCAATCGTATTCCCAATGCTATTTATTAATTTTAATAATCCAACAACATTAATTAAGTTTTTAGGGTTCCGTACCCAAAGGGTAAAGTCTGTCTGCCACCAGGCTGTATCTCATGAACCGTGATAACTTTTATGATTAATTTCGTTGCGGAATCCAAGACAGTAAAATTCATTCTCTGGGACTTCGTCGAGCTTCATTGTCTTGGCGTTTTTCTGGTAGTCGCCACTGTTGATTCTGGCTTTCATGAGTTACAGAGGTTTGGGAACAGTGTGGCGGGCTTGTCCCAAAACAAGAACCGTGATAGCTATACAGTTGAAATTTTCACATATGATGTGTTTCTGTTGCCGCTGTAACAACAAATAATAAAAATAAATAAAAAAATGAAAGGAGGCTACCCTACTTTGACGGTATGGAACCCTTCATGCGCGAGTCCGACTCGCACTTGGCCGGTTTTTTATATACTCGTATTGTCGAGCAGATGAATGTTTCAATGGCATATTATGTAAAATTACTACTGTACATAACATTTTTTTTTATTTTTTTTTTCAAATGGTTGTTTGTTTAGTATTACTTTTTTTTGCCCGAAATAGGCTTACAGTTTGGCCGCAACTCACACAATGTGAAGCGCTTGGCTAGAAAAAACCGATTAACTAGAATTTTGAAGAGATCTAGATTATAATACATATTCTTTGGCAAGTGAACTTTTACAAGATTGTAAATTACCTATCAGAAAACTAAAACACAAACATACATCTAACACAATATAATATGTACTACAGAATAGAAAATCAATACCAGTATACCCACCGCGAGAACTAAAACATAAAATCAACAGAACAACATATCAAATATCACATTTACATATACACACATATATAAAATAATACAAGCAGTCCTCATACGACTGCAGAAATGAGAATAACTAACCACTAAATCAAATTCATCCCGTGCGAATCGTTCCACTGAAAGATTCGCCCGTTCCCCTAATGAAACGTCGCAATCCAGCCGCATTCTGCTTATATAATATAGGGTAACAGTGACGCCACACACGTTACGTTGTCGGAGCGGTGACGCTGCGACAATTATAAAACAGGACGAGATGCTGCGGTGCCTGATTCGATCCAGCCAGTGGCGTGCCTAGGGGCCAACAATACGGCAAACAGAATAATAGAAACGATACTTAACAATCATATTAAATTACTTAAAACCATTATTTTAGGTCATAAATAACGCCTGGTCGCTTAGCCAGCCTTTGAGTTTAGCTTTAAAAGCATTAACAGATGTCGCGATTAAGATTTTATCCGGTAGCCGGTTGTATGTATACTGATGGACCCATAACATGAATCAACTTTCCAGATTTAGATAGATGCCACACTCAAAAGGAAAGAAAATGATGCCGCGGTGCGACGCCGTGGAGGTAACGCAGTGAAGCGCAATAGTTACTCTTTATAATATTCAATATCTTTTTTCAGTGCGACGAACTAGCGTCCTACTCATTGTATTGCGACACCGCTCATGGGTAGCTCGTGTGGCACTCAGTCTGTTGCGACGACGCAACGTATCGCTAACGCTCGTGTGGCTTCACTGTAATGAAACATCGCTATCCAACCGCATTCTACTTATATGCCATAGAGTAAAAGAGACGAGTCAGACAAATTGTTGAGTTGCATGATTAAGTATTTTGACTGTACATTTTCTGGCGATGTAAACTGAGATGGATGATTGTAATATGCGGTAATTGTTTGTGAAATTGTTGTGTTTGTAAGAAGATAGAATTATGTCATAGCAGAAAATTTTAATGAATGAAGTTACTGTTTTCAGACACGAGTCAGTCAAGGCCTCATCATCATCATCATCATCAGCCTATAATGCTCCCACTGCTGGGACACGGCCTCCTCTCAATGAGAGGGAATGGGCTATAATCCACCACGCGGGGCCAGTGCGAATTGGTAGATGTCACATGTCGTCGAATTTTTGGTTTTAGGACATGCCGGTTTCCTCACGATGTTTTCCTTCACCGTTTTGAGAGCAGTGGTGATGAAATAAATTACACAAAGTAATGCGCCTGTCTGAACGAACCCACGACTTACTGTTCGTAAGTCGGGGCCGCCACCACTGGGCCACCGCTGCTCTAGTCAAGGCCTATTGTTTTGAAATTAAGAAGGAAACGTTTATAAAATAGATATATTTTCCACAATAATGAAAGTAAAAACACCTACATACCGACCGAGATAGATAACGTTAGCATTGAAATTACTTGACTTGAATTAATTGACGTTAGAAATGAAGCAAAGTTCAAATGTGTCAAAACTCATGTAATCATCTTACTTTATGGTTGGCATATCAACAGCCTATGGTTTTACCTAATCGTAGCTTAATAGTAAAATAACGACAATTACGACTAAATTAGTCCTAATGAATAGCCACTGCAAAATACCATAAGGCCCTGAGATTTATTCTTCACGTTAAATTGACGAGACAAATTCCTTTCGCAAGTGATTTACTACCGGTTCTGACGTATATACCACCCATTTACTTTCGGCTTTGACATTTACTAAATATCTTTATTTACTGTATAAATGAATGTTTGATAAAAGCTGATACATATAAATTAATAATATGTGTGAATCAGAGCCTGAATCAATGAACTGGATGTCTTCCTCGAGAATTGGAAAAAAGTAGCACAGAATCATGACCGTTGGAAGGACTGGGTAGACCAGCAGTGGGACAATAGGGGCTGACTAAAATAATGAAAAACGCCTGAGGCACTATCAATACCTGAGGAGAATCTCGTTTGGCAGCTAGATCAAGGGCTTGATTCAGAAAGCGGTCCTCCTGGACACGGCTCGTATTGTCAGGAGGTTCCTCTCTCTGGACCCTGTTCCCGATACCGGTGGGCTACAATATTTTTTACATATTTTTTTAATATTTTTTTAAAATTAATATTACATTTTTATGTAAATGAATTTGTATAGAAAAATGGCAAAACGTTTGTCCAATGGCGATTTTAACAGTAGTTCTGCCAACAGAAACAACTACTCAGTGTTGCAGTTTAGGAGAGGCAATAATTAGCAAAACAGGGATGTTACCTAATACCGTAGTTAATTATAAGCCAAACAGCAAACACAGCACGATTTTCTCGTCTTGTTGAGCGAATATCCGACCGTCGCGTCGCGTTCGTCACTCATTATCACGACGATTACAAGAGACCAGTCGCGGTAAGTTATAACCCGGCCTAATACCATCACTCATGGAGGTTCTTTGATTGCACTTTGTAAGATCTTATAACTAGAAAGATCACCATCATTATGTTGCTCTTATCCCAATTCATTTGGGGTCGACGTAGCATGTCTTCTCCTCCCATATTTCTCTATAGCTCATCATCTCATTAGAAACCTCCTTGCTTGCAATATCATCCTTTGCGCAATCTATCCATCGTTTCTTTGGTCTTCCTCTACTCTTATACCCATCCACATTCATACTCAAAACTTTCCTTACAACATTTTCCTCATTCCTCCTCATCACAATATGCCCAAAGATAACGATCATTTTATTTCCAAAGCACTAAATCTGAATCTATTTCAAATTCCATAAAGATGGTTTGCTTTGACAACGTAATCGATTTTATGCTGTCACATACGAATATGAATTGATTTCAAATCGATTAATCTCTCGGTCGGGTCTTCGGTATTGATAATGTGATGTACGCTATTGTATTTCGCCATAGAAAACTAAAGTCATTGAAGAGCTAAGACAAAGCCCCAGTGGGTTAATTGATGACGGTTTAAGCGATAGCCTAATAATGTAATTGTAATTGAGAAATAATGTATTTGTAACGGATTACTTTTTACCCGACTGCGCCAGAAGGAGGGTTATGTTTTTCGAGAGTATGTAGTATGTATGTATGTATGTATAATTGTTTGGCACGCTTTGTGGCCTGAACGGCTCGTTGGATTTTATCTTGAGAGGTTTCGTTAGATTCGTATTTACTGTGAGAGTGACACTGGGTATATCAAAATAAAAAAAAAAACAAAATGGCGGATTTTTCGTGCCAAATTCAAATGTTTTGCACGGTCTGTGGCCTGAACGGCTCGATGGATTTTATCTTGAGAGGTGTCGTTTGATTCGTATTTACTGTGAGAGTGACACTGGGTATATCAAAATGAAAACAAACAAAATGGAGGATTTATCGCGCCAAATTCAAATGTTTGGCACGCTCTGCAGCCTGAACGGCTCGATAAAGGGCTCATCATGAGGATTTTAAAATGGTATATCTAAGTACTTAACTAAAAAGTGTAAAATAAAAAAAAAATAAAAATGCGACTGCGTAAAAAATAACTAATATCTTTAAATAAAAACTGAAAAGAAAAAAAACAAGTTCAGGAAACAGGACATATTGACTGCAACAGTCGGGACCCATTAAATAATCTAGACTAAAATCATTACATCCAATATAGGTACTGTTGCAGTCAATATGTCCCATTTCCTGAACTTGTTTTTTTCTTTTCAGTTTTTTTATTAAAATATTCAGCTGTTCTTTTTCTCACCTGACCGTTATGAATGTTACCCCAACGTCTTCGGATTGTATTGAAAATGACTCGGTTTTTAGACAAATAAATAAAAATTGAATTGATTGAATTTTAAAGGAATTTCCCAATCTATTCCTTTATATTATTATGTCGAGTCTGTTCGACAGTGCCAATAATTCAATGAATGTTGTAGATGTGTCAAAAGTCATTGTTATGTATTTTTTTTACCAACCAAACATTTTAACAAATTCACACTCTAGTGCCGAAAATCTCTCCTCATTTTAGATAGGGTACCACACATCTCAACATCAAAACACACACTGATATTATGACGTCATTAGACGTCGCTAGTGAAGCGGCGACGAAACTTGGGCGCCATGTTTTCCAAGCAACTTGACGGTCCATCAACTCCCTCGTATGAATACGGGGTACCCGGGTAACTGGGTAACCGCTGTTTTATGGGCGACCAACTTTTTGACGCCAGGCGACGCTCTGCGAGAGATATGGAAAGTCTTTTTTGATGTGTTGTGGTAGATTGGGATGCCTATTCTACCTTCACCTTTCGTCTAGTTTTTCCTGATAATGTAATCAGTGAGGTCGAGTATAAAAGAGCTACATTATTCTGAACTTGGTCGTTGAAATTTTTCAAGAAAAAAACAGCCATAATTATACATTTTGCACGTGTAAGTACTGCACTTTTATAGGACACAGCTTTCTTTTTTTAAATTACCGATGGAAATTTAAGATGATGTTGATGTTGTTGTTGATGTGTGTGTTGTTGTTGTTTAGGATGTTGTTGTTAGGATGTGTGTGTTGTGTTGTGTGTGTATAAGCGTTTGTGCATCGGTGTCCCTTCCACTCTGTATTTAGCTATCTAGTTGTTAACTCTGGCAACAGTCATCATCATCTGCCTAGCCTTTTCCCAACTATGTTGGGGTCGGCTTCCAGTCTAACCGGATGCAGCTGAATACCAGTATTTTACATGGACCGACTGCCTATCTGACCTCCACAACCCAGTTAGTACTGGGTAATACGATACCCCTTGGTAAGTCTGGTTGTCACTGACTACCTGTAACGACTGTCAAAGATCTACAAATGACAGCCAGGACCAACAGCTAAATGTGCTTTCCGAGGCACGGAGGAAACTCGGTATGTAAGGGTGGTCACCCATTCACAGACCAACCTAGGCGAGCACGGCATAAGATCGACCTGAGCGGCTGTTATTATTTAGCCACGAGCTGCTCAATTCTGGCAACAATGATTTCCTTAAAAAAAATCTATTGCAATATGTATATTTTTTTTGCCCATAATTTTTTTGTACATTTTTAGTTTGTTTGCATACAAACGACCGCGACTAGGAATCAGAATAAGTTTATGAAGAGTTTTATTTCGTTTGTTACTCTACTAAATTAACTATAACAAATAATTTCTAAGGTTCCTGTGACATAGTTCACTCAGTGGAACTTAAAATAATACAATTAACCGTAAGAGAAATAAATTACAACAGAAAGGACCACTCTAACAGCAAACGTAATCTACAACCAGATAGACACCTCTAACTCTAAAGAAGAACTGGCCACAAAACATAGACGATATTTTTCTCGAACGAGGGCCGCTCTGCTATCGATAAGTACAGTCACGAGTAACGATATGTATCGTCATCATTAACTTCCTGCTTATGTTGCATGTTACTTGAAGTCGTTGCGACACGACTTTTTCTTCCACTCTCCACTGACAATCCTCATGCTATCATTTACTCTTTATTCTTTCATATTTCTTTTGGTCTTCGTTTCATAAAATCAAATATTAAAAAATAAAGATTGTCTCATAGAAAATCTATTGCAACTCTGAAATAAGACCTATCGCATAATAATACGGGTTGTAAAATACTGTGTTTGCAACAACAAAGACTTTAGATTGGAATCGTTATGAGAATAGGGAAAACCAAAGTCACGATAAATGGACTGTGTGAAGGATGCCTAGAGAGAAGGTAATTAATTGCAAGCAATATAGTAGGAGAAAGTCACTTTCAAAAAGTTGTTACGTACACATATCGATGCTCGTGACTGTACTATCAGTTATCGATACGCTCTGTTGACACTCGATAGCGGTCTTTTCATTAGTTCTTTGTTATTTTGACAAGTTCGAAACTTGCGAACAAGTTGTGAACTCGATTCGAATTGGTCTCGATTATTATTTTTGGTTCTTGTTTTTTTGTATGAAAGATAGGGAGGAAAATCATCTAGTTAATTTTTGCAAGGGATAAGATTTACAAGTTGATAACTATTGCTTTTAGTTGGAAGATAAAGTCAAGTTTATCAGAAGATATTTTATTACAAATTTTAGAAGAGCGATAAAAACATTAATCATTCTATGGCCACTGGTAAATTGGTATGCCTTTTGTTTTTCGCTCATATAATTTTTAAGGAAATAGCCAACGAAGTAGATCTCACATTAATAATTATATTAGTAAAGGGCCCAGCCAATATCCGTCTGCAAAACTGAATTACACCATATTCATATTCAACAGTAATGGTTTTATTTTCACATCTCTAACTTTAATTTTATCTAAATTTAGTTACAAAGTAGGGTTGGTAGAGTAGGAAGCTCATCGACCTTCTCCAATTTGTACCTACTTCCCCATAACTCTCAACAAATATTTTCACAAAAGAAACAGAACACAATATTCACGGTCAAAGTCTTAACATAAAAGTACCCTATACGGGCCACTACTTGATACTATGAAGGTACCTATAAAAGTTTTATGACACAATTTCGCCTACTCTTCATTATCGGGCCCGTCACGCAGTATTGTGGCTCTTTCGTCACGTTTTTACACACTTCCTGTTTATTCCGAAACGAAGTTGAATTTGCCTCATTCGTTAGTACTTCTTTATTGTTATTCTGTACCATTTTCTGTTTTTATGATTCTTTTTAATGTTGTATTAACGACTTGCATTCCAAATTGAATGGGAAACTGAAAATAGTGTTTGTTGTTTCAGTTGTTTTTTCGTACTTCTCTTTTTCAATTTAATGATGTAATTACAATGTAACTACATGCCTAGTTTTGTAGTCATGACATTTTTTATGTATTTGTTATAGTTAATAAAAATAGTGCAGATAGTAAAAAGAACTAAATATAACATCGTCAATAATTTTAAGACTATCCTGACACCGTTTACTCACTTAGTTTTAGTTGTACAGTCAACCGCGTAAATCAGAAGTACTACGTACACTGAACTACAAAAATTGCACTCAGTCACCTCCCCAATCGCACCCATCCCTATTCTATCATTAGACAAGATACGGCGAAGCATCACCGTTATTATGGTTTAAGTTCCGCAAACCCAAACAAAGCGCTATGCTTCCACATTTATATTCAGTCTGTGAAATTCGATGCCGCGCCGGCTTCTCTGTTACCCGATCATTATAATCTGGATCTTTTCAAAGTTCTAGTGAATCGATTCTTTTTAGGCCAACACCTCATAGCTTCACATCAGGCGAGTTGCGGCCAAACGCAAGTCTATTTGTCATGGATGTTTATATGTATAATAAGTATGTATTTACAAACAATAAAAAGTATCTATGTAGTATATCAACTATCTGGTGTCCACGACCCAAGCCTCGTTGCTTAGTGTAGCACTAGATGGCGCTGTGTGTTAATGTCCTGCGATATTTATTTAGCATAAAAAGAGACTACGTAAATGCAGTAAATGTCAAATTGTTACTCTAAAAGTAATGGAATTTACACCGTTTTCGGGATCTGACCTACTATCTCCCACGACCTACCTACGATGCTACAGCCTGTACGATATAGACCGTTTTATACCACACTACCTACAGAACAATATTGCACTGAAGCCACAGTGAAAGTGAAATCGTTACCATTGTTCACCATATTCGCAGCGATAAGGTATGTCCACTGTGTGCATTGTTTCATAGGTTGTTGTTAAGTTCGGCCTCACCTGTGCTTGCTGATTACATTAATCTACTTTGACCTAGTTTTCCTTACGGCACTAGCTATGTTTACCTACCTACAAATCATGTTTTTTTTTTCAAAAACCTTACTTAACAGCCTCCAAAGCGCAAGTAGCTTACTAAAATTTTTCATGGAGTGACTATTACTGGGTAAGGCGAAACCTCTTAGTAAGACTGGATGTCAGAATTTCGGGCTTCTGACTGTCCAGAAGATCTACGAATTACAACTGGGAGCAACGGCTTATTGTGTTTTCCGAGGCAGGAGCTTGACAAAGTTACCTTAGTGAAAATTATAATGGAAATATCAAAAATGAATTGCATTGATGTTAGTTATGGAAGTGCTTACGTCGAAACTGTTGAAAGCTGTTGTAGAAAAACAAAACACTGAAAACTATGACGACTTACCTAAGATGGGTTTCTGTGTGTAATTAATGAGCACTTATCTGGTCATATTTTTATGTATCACAACAAAAAATATTACACCAATTCTTCACGCTGAAAAATAAAAAAAACTGCCTGAAAAAATTCACTTACCAGGCGTCAGTTTTCTCAGCTTCGGGGCAAAAGTTGAAGCTTTTTCCAATATTACTTATTTGATTCATCAAGCTAACTTTGAAGCATTTCTCACAGTTTCCACCCCTTGGAAGTCCATTGCTCAAGGGTTGTTACATAACTCCCCCTGTTCTCTGAAGGTTTGCACTTACGTGAGATGTCAAATATATTGTGTAGGTTTCACTGTGTGCGTTTAATGTTCTTTGTATTGATTTCGTTGTAAAATAAAGGCGTGTGTAAGTTTATACGAGTACATACGCAAGTTTTATAAACTGCAGTATTATGTTATAAGTGTTTTGCAGGGTGAAGAGAAATTGATTCTGAATCAAAACGGTTTTATATTCAATGCTTATGTTTGAGTAGCATAAGTCAACATTTTTTGCCTAATCCTATGGGACAAAGGTACATGTATAAATAAGTGTACGAGTAGTAAGTCCGAAGTTCGAACCCAGGCAGGCGGATTTGGCACACTTTGTGTAATTTATTTCATCACCACTGCTCTCAAAACGGTGAAGAATAACATCGTGAGGTTACCGGCATGTCCTAGAACCAAAAATTCGAAGACATGTGACATCTACCAACCCGTACTGGGCCCGCGTGGTGGATTGTAACCCTCCTCTCGGAGAGAGGAGGCCTCGTGTCTCAGCGTTTATATTACAGGCAGATTATCCTTATGCTAAGTGAAGACAAAATACCTAAAAACCTGCAAATATGTTTAATGTCAGTAGATACACAGGATGACTTTTTTATCACTTTCCAAAAAATGGGTTTAATAGGTGAACAGAGTACGGAACTTTACGCAAAAATTATTGCTGGGAAACGATTTATTTTTTTGGGGTGAAAAATCATGTTTTGTGGTAAAACTCAATGTAACGCACTCAAAAAATGGTGCTGATGGATGGATTGACTAATAAGGGGCTCGTGGAGGTGTTTAAAGATCTTACATTAAAAACTACTTATTAAAAAAAAAAAAACTTGTCAAAAAGTTGGAACTTTGACCCCCAATATCTCCGTAACTAGAAGGTTCCAGGTATGGTCCAGAACAAAAAAAATATCGCAATGACGAGGAGAACAAGCCCCTTTCGGCTTCGTAAAGAGGTTTTTTACACACTTAATAAAAAATAAAAAATAAATGTTATTCAGTGAGTCGTTCCACGTAAAGTACTAGTATTCAGCTACATCCGGGTAGACTGGAAGCCGACCCCGACGTGGCTGGGAAAACTATGATGATGATACAGATAAACTGGAGATACTGAATACGTAGATTAAAAGCGCTATTCCTGTCTATCTTAAAGAATGATTCAATGAACTTCTGTCAGCCATTTCCACTACAACTCTTGTAAAACTAATATTAAAATGCAAAAGGTCGTGCCAGAGTGTCCTCTACAAAGTTAAACTGTGTTCCAACAGCAAACTTAATCATAAGAAAAACTAACAGGACTCTTGAAAAAGCTGTTTATATTTGTAATCAGGAAAATGTTTACGAGATCGTGAAGGGAAATAAGTTATGTGACTTTAACTTAATATCTGAGTACAATATAATATTTGACTAAACTATACAAGTTTAACTTAAATTACATCGCGACACTCTACAGAACTTGGTAGTTAACGTTATAGATATATAAGAAATTCTGGAGATGTATCAGATCTATGTAATGGGTATATTTAAACTATTATGCCTTGTGACTGGGACTGTAGCTTTGTTTATTTTTGTATTTTTGACTTTCGAAAGTGCCGTAATGGTCTAATGGGTCTAATTGAAATAAACGCTTTGAGTTTGAAACAAGATAAAACAAAAAAGCCTCGTTGTTCTGAAGTGGTCGCAAACGCGACTGCTGAGCGTGTGGTTTGATTCCTAGGTCAGGCAATTTTTTTTTTGGGATTTTCCATTAGGAACTTCTCAGTAGCAGCTACGAAGTTTAGATTTGTACCTACTTGATGGCAGTAGGCTCACGCTCTATTAATAATAATAATAATGAAGCTTTTATTTTCCTTAACAATTACGCCTCTAACAATACAATTCATTAGCATTTCAAACCTAACGTTTAACAATACATTACATTTAATTAAATTTCATTCCATCCATTCCATTTCTACAGATTTTCAGTAGTAGGTACATACATTTCATGCGATTTTAAAACTTTTTTTATAAAACATTAGCACATTATAATATTAAACATTTAATTTAGTATAATTCGTTTCTTTTAAAATTTCATTTACATGAGATTTAAACTTTAACTTAAGTGGTGAAATGAGAGCCGTATTATAATTGGGACCTGCCTCACCCAACCCTTCGGGGATAAAAAAAAAATGTGATTGAGTTTTGAAGTTAGCGACGGCTGATAGTATAGTTACTTGACGAATATTATGTCAGTGAGTTTAGAAAATCATTTTTTGGTCTAAATTTCAAGACAAATTAAACACAAGAATTTTTCGTTTAATTTAAATACAAGTGCGATCAAATTGATGTCCAATTAGCCATGGCCATGTCATCGAAGCAAAAATTATTGTAGCACTAAGTTCCGCTGACATTGAAACTCGGAGAACATAAATGATTCAGAAACATTCCTAACAGCAACAGAGCCATTCGTGGAACATTGTATCACAACTAAGGCCGTTGTCGGACGAAACTTTAGGCAATTTTGTAATCTTGTTTGCATTGTAAATTACTGAGATTATATTGCTTATTTAGCTCAAATATCTGCGTCTTTAGTTAAAGTTTTAAATTTATCTAGCGGGAACGTACGTGAAGTAGATCGATCAAATACCTTTGTTTAATTGTCAGATTAAATGCGAAGTTATGTTCAAATCTCTGCAATAGGGGGCAAGCCTATTGCTATCAACCAGTCACTGACCTGGGGATGCGGACCTTAAGCAAAAGCGTTTGTGGCCACTTTAGGCCTAAAACGAGCTAGTTGTGCTTAACTATGGTTGAATAAAAGAAAATTATTATGTGAACAAACATTTTATCAATGCCAATATTCATATTCTAGCACAAACTGCTACAAAACATCATAAATTCCCCTAATTACATCCACATACACGACTTAAATCCTCATTAACATCAACCCCACTTAAATATAAAGAAAATAATTGGCAAACTTTGGTAATACACATTCATTTCTCGATCGATTTAACCAAATATCATTCGTTTATTTGTTTGCCAATGGATAATGGCTGGAGTTCGGCTATTCCGAATCAACTATTCACATTTAGGGGCAGTTGAAAACAAGCCTATACAAAATGATGGATAGTTATCGTGTTTATGTTAAAGTTTTATGAAAATAATGATGTTTTTGATTTTTGTAGGGAGGCTTAGTAGCGGGGATTATGATGTATCTGTTTTATTTTTGTGAAGATTGGTATATATATACACAGAATGTGGATCTTAAATAGTGATGTGGCTCGAGTAATTACAATGAAAGTATAACCTTTACCGTTTTTAGAGTTCCGTACCCAAAGGGTAAACACGGAACCATATTATTAAGACTCCACGGTCCGTCTGTCACCAGGCTGTATCTCATTAACCGTGATAGCTAAACAGTTGAAATTTTCACAGATGATGTATTTCTCTCGCACTTGGCTGGTTTTTTTTCGGTTTTTAGTTAGCCCGTATTGACCCACTCCTGAAGGGCAGAATACTTGGGAAAGTCTTCTGCTTCCTTCCACTCCTCATATCCTCATGTGATCAGTCCCACAGTTTGTTATGTAATCTAGAAGACGGAAACTTTTTTTTGATAGATTGAACATATCAAGAAAAATATAAGTATAATAATAATATAAGTTTAAACAGAAAAATAATTTTCTATGACCGCACGAAAGATGCGGAAATTACGTTGTACGGTAAATGCGAGTGACTCAGCTGCACATGAAATGTCATGGACATTACCGATGCTCCATGAACTCCATTGAAAGCCATGACCAGCTTTAGTCGGCCTTTTTTGCAACCGACTACGCGACTAGGCCGTCGACCAGTTATAGTCGTCTCTAATATTAAAAGTATACAGCTTTATGAATGAAAGATCATTGCATTTTGGTCGCATATGTCTGTTCGAACCCAGTTACGGCAAAATCAAAGGAAGGCAAGCTATGGGTATGTTATATATATACATGAAGCTTTCCAAGGGACCGGCCCACCTTAGAGGTATATTACAAGATATGAAATGGTAGAGTTATTAAAAGTAATGCGAGTTATGTTATCAATGCTGAAGAAAAACATCGTGAGGAAACCAGCATGCCTGAGAGATATTTCTCGACGGCATATTAAGCCAAGTCAGAGGCCCATAGGGGGCATAAAAACTCTGGGCACTAACCACACGATAAAGAAAGAATGCTGATTGATAATGACTTTGATGACAGACCCTCGCAAATCGAAAGGCGCAATCGAAGCAAATCTTTGTGATTTGCTTCCCAGGATCACAAAATACAACGTAAAACTCGTTGCTTTGTCGGCTATAATCGGGAACGCAAACAAATAAAACAATCTGTATTAAATGTCGCTATATTTATGTATGAAAACCATTTAATACACTTAAAATCACATACCACAAATCGTTTACCTGTAACAAAATAAGCAAATATATTAAAGCTTTCAGCACATTAGTGAAATTCAATTTGAAGAGTAAACAAATTAAGTTGAAACTAAAATAAAAGTAAATTAACGCGTTAATCGGATTTCTGAACTAGTAATTAATGTGACTGCGACATTATTAATTAAGACCCTGGTTTAGTTTGGGTATATACGTGTGGGTTTTGAAATGGCAATTAAGGGTCAGCTTATATTAAATTAGGGATACGACGTGATGTGACCTTAAATATAATATAGAAATAGGATAGTTTTTCCGGTGGAAATCTTTTTGGAATCCTCCTTTTCTCATCAAGGAAAGGCAGTTAGTCGATATTGGTTATATCAAAATACTACTGACCAAAACTATACTCAAGTTGCCTTTAAAACAATAGTAGAAACACTGGAATTTTAAATTCGAGCAGCAGAAATTCACCAGTACATAACTTGCGATTTTCGGCTTTTGGGACCGGGACCGCGGTGCCGGATTCCCCATAAATATTTTTGAGTGGTTTTTACCCACCATGCACTTTTGAATTTTCTTAGTGAAAACTACAAACCTGAGTTTAGCAACACTTGCGACCTTGGAGCCAAGTGCAAAAAGCGTAATCCAAAATTACCAATGAAAAACAGTCACCGATTAATTCTCCAATATTATATTCCTTGCGTCTCAATTCGAGGAGAACCTATACCGCAACAAAGTGAAAAATAACACAACACAAAACGCAACACTATCCAGTCAATTTACAGCTGGACACACGTCAAAACAGGCCACAACAACTTGAGCCAAACACAGTCCATACTCCGAGCAAGTCTTCAATAAATAAGTTTTATTTGACGCCTCCAGGGGGCGCCACATCATACCGAATGCAACTGGGAACAGTGTGGCGGCAACTTCTCAATAAGTATTGATTGAGCGTGATAACTTCGAGAGAACTTGCACACTCACTGGACACTGCTTTTCGTCATAATTCTAGAGAGTAAATATTGTAGAAGTCACTTTGCAGTTTCTTCTGATAGACGATTGAATTTTATTGGAGTTTCATATAATTGTAGTATTGTATTCATTGATTATTAAATATAAAAAAAACTTAGATTCACTACACACACTTAAGGTTACACAAGTCGGCCATTCTCCCATACAAACGTAGTATGGTGAATATTCGTCTGTTTGACGGTGTAGGTTTAAAACTAAAAATTGTATCAACTGGCCTTGTTACTATTACCTAGCCTTGTATGGAAGCAGAATTGGAAACTTTCATATTTCAACAATAATTTTAACTCATATTTGGGCTTAAATAAATAACTTATGTAGTATGAAACTGAAAAAAGTGAAACCATAATGGGATAGATAATTTTATTCAAAAGTTAAAATAATTTATTTTGGAGTAGATACATCCAGTAGTTTTTCCATAATATCTATACGCTCATTTTTTTATATATTTCACTAAATAAATAAATAAATAAAAACTAGGTAAATTAATCACTACATATTATAAAACAAAGTCCTTCGCCGCGTCTGTCTGTCCCTATGTATGCTTAGATCTTTTTTTTTTTTTTTTTCGAATGAGAAATCATCAAATTACTTCTCCCGCTCTGGGCGGAGCAGGATCGAGTGTCAGACTTTTACTGACTAAAACCCATTCATGTTCCTTCATCGCCCTTTGTGTTACGGGGCCACGGTATCTCTTTCGAACAGTCCCGCAGCCCCGGCAGGCATCGGTTCTTGCGGACCCCATTCTTTTTGCTCTCTTTGAGGCGCGCGTGGAACTTTTCAGTCCGGTCAGGACCTGTGTCAGGCGGAAGGTGAGGACGCCGTGGCGTCTCTAAAGCCACTCCTCAAAGAGGGGACTTACCGCCACTATTGTTGGAGTTTCCCCCCGGCGTAGCACGTCCGCGCGCCATTCGTGCAGGCGTGCGAGGACTATCGCCTCCACGCTGGTTGAACCCTACGAGATAGATCAAAATAATGTACTACAGTATTCTACACCTTAAAAAGGTCTACAAAAAAGTCCACGATAGTATATGTCTATTTCTTAGGAATAACCCACAATAACTATTTTTATCCTTTAATTTTTACGAGAAATAATGGCTTATTTACGAAGCGATTTTAAGCAATACAGGATTAATCCTTATCCAATTCAGTACCTTTAATTACATTTTGCATTTAATATTTTTTATTTTTTCATTTGCATTTAATATAGATCAATATGGCCCTTTACAGTATATCATGTAAATAAATAATTTAGAAGATATCACAAAATTAAAATTACGGGCGACTGAAAATATCATTCTCAGCGAAACAAATGGGGTCGCAGTGTAACAACAGTTGGTCACTTTAACCATTTTTTTCCTTTAAGTTTTACGTAAAAAGTAATTCATTATTTTAGAAGCTTATTTATGGTGTATGGTGTAAATCTATATAGATTATCTTCAATATCTATTTTAGAACGTTATTACCCTAAACACTATTCAATTTAAATGAATATGTTAGGAGTTATCACAACTGCCGGGGTCGTGGGACTGCCTAAACAGGGTACCGGGGCCCTTGTGGCCCTTGTGGACCCTTATGAAAGTGCATCCATAAATTCAAATTAAAAAAAAAATAAAAAATCACAAATTCTGATTCACTAAACAAACACAAATTAGAACTTACAACGACCACATTATGTGTTTTTAACCGCGAGCTAAAATATAAGGAAATATTAACATAATTATATCAATTAATGTCATCACGTTTAATATCATTTCGCAATACACAATTCGAAATTGTGCGTAGATACTTTTTCTGCGTACGTTTTTGCGACACAGTGCGTGTATGTTGGGTTTTTAATCTATCAATGATTGTAATATTAAGTTTCCTTTATATTTTAACAATTGATTTTGTTACTCCGTTATATTAATTTTAGTCTTTTTTTCTGATTAAGTTCTGAGAAAGAGAAGGCCCGTGTCTCAGTATTGAGAATGTTTTCTGCTGGTTGTGTATGTGATACATAAAATCCATAGAAAAGCTACGTTATTACTGGGTGCGTACCATTTGATATTATATTATTATTGTTTTTTTTTTTTTTTTATTATTATTATTATTGATTTGATTATTGATATTATTATTGTACCTCTGTGTGTTGTGTTATGTCTTTTGTGTGCACTAAATAAATGTTTTATCTATCTATCTATCTATATTGATATAATAACAAAAGCTCTAATGATCACGTGACCTAATTTTATTTAATATACTTTTTTTTAGTATAACGATGAAATAACATAACGAATTATTAATATAATTTCAGTTTACCTAATTTAATATGGCTTAATTAACATTTTCTATAATGCACATTTAAACTTATATTCAGTTAGTATAATATTTAGTTAGAATAATATTAAAAATCTATAATAATCTATATTAACATTTAATATAATTTTGAAACGTCTACTTTGTCTTGTATATTTTTTCAAAAACTGATTGGATTGAACCGTGACTGGTCAGTTCACCAAAAAATAAAGTAAAAATTTTTAAATCGATCAAATAATTCACTTAGCAAAATAATTATCTGATAAACTTTTATTTAATAATTTATTGACAAACAATTAATTATTTTTTCATATTTTTTTTTAAATTGTGCATTTTCTGCGTTTTTCTTTGCCATTCCGTTGCTCTGGACTTTTCCAAAAAAAAGAGAAAATAAAAGAATTTTGCTTTCTATAAGCAATAATGACAGAAATGAATCGCTGCAAAACCGGCTCTACGTAGTCGGTTATGCTAGAGTGTAATTTAAGCCAGACATGAGACTGAGGAGCGAGCCGAATTGACGCAAAATTATAGTACTTCAATTTTATTTATTGTAATTTTGTCTTATTATATCGACAAACGAAAACGAATGAAACGTATTCATTGTAGATTGAAGTCTTATATCATATTAATTTATTTGATAAAATTGTATATATATTTGGAAAATAATGTACGCTGAATCAAGACATTTATAGCTTAAATTACTCTTTTTGTTTCCGTGAAAACTCAAGGAATTTAAAGAAATTCTAGAACTCGAATAAATAAGTAAAACATATAAGAATTGAATCTAACAATGTGAATTTGAGCGTCAAAGTTCCATAGCCGATGGTTTTTCTTGCAAACTGAGTTGTAAAATATTTATAGTAAATTAGACGAAAAGAAAAATGAAAATGTGTAACTCAAACTTACAAGAAAGAGAATGGCACTTTCTGCTGCTGAAAATGACTGCGTCAAAAATCATGAATTTGCGTAAAAATGTAATAGGACTCTTAAGATGACAACGACATACAAAAAGCACATTCAAAGCAATTAAAACCACAGAAAACCCCAAAATTCCAACCATCGCACCACAATAGCCAACAAATCAAGTACAGTTTAAGATTTACAACCTCTATCTCTAAGCCAATAAACTTTTCAAACTACCACGGCCTAGAAAGATATTAAACTGGAATCTAGCAAACTAATCTAATACACAACGGAGATATTTCAAGTGAAACTCTTACCCTTTACGAAGTTGTTTAAGATCAAGAATTCTCATATCAACACATAGATTAAACCGATTAAACTTTACCGATTGCGAGCACTCGAAGTGAAATGCTATTGTTATCGAATGTATCGAAATCTAATATCGATACACGACGATATCGAATCGAAATTGAAAGGGTAATGGCTGCTGGGAATTTAAAAGGAGTTACAATTTTGTTAAAATGTTGTTTAAAAAATGTTGGGTGGGATTTTATATTGACATTGCAGTTGTATGGTACCTACGTGAGAATGTACCTAGTGGTTTTCCAACCCAATATGATTAGAACCTTCAATTGTTGATACATGTGTGTAATATGTAGTTGAAAGGGAATCGACTTTCTTAGTATGGACAATGTGATGAGATGGGACGAATTGCTTGCGGCTAAAAGAGTGATGAATATAAATGTTGATGGATGAAGAGGGAGAGGAAGACCAAAGAAACGATGGATGGATTGTGTGAGGAATGATATGAAAGAAAAAGCAGTAAAAGACAGCGTGACGGTTGACAGAGAAGAATGGAAGAAAAAAACGTGTTGCGCCGACCACAAGTAACATGAGACAAGAGCAGGAAGGTCATGATGAATTTTGTAAACTGTAATCCTATCTAAGGAAAGTGCGGATTTGATTATAAGAATCCTTTCACTAATAGAAAACTACACGTGTTTTATGATAAAAGACACAGACGAAGTTGCGGGCTTTATAGAACTGGGTGATATAACTGTATGAGGAGGAGCTCGTGGCTAAATAATAACAGCCACTCGGGTCAATCTTTAGGTTAAGCCGCGCTTGACTAGGTTGGTCTGTGGATGGGTTACCACCCATTACATATACAGAGTTTCCTCCGTGTTTTGGAAAGCACGTTAAGCAGTTGGTCCCCGCTGTCATTCGTAGACATTTGACAGTTGTTACAGGTAGTCAGCGGCCCAAAAAGTCTGACAACCAGTCTTACCAAGGGGTATCGTATTTCCCACTACCCACTTATCTCAATGTTTTAAAAATTTCGTTGAAACACAAGTTTCTACTTAAACGCCTGGCATTCTTTCTTTTTCGAGTGGTTAGTGCCTAACATGGTGTCAGAGTTCTTAAACCGCCATGGGCCTCTGACTTGGCTGTCATGCCCTCGAGAAATATCTCTCGGGCATGCTGGTTTGGATTTCTCACGATGTTTTGATGCACATGAATCCGAAAAATCAGAGGTGTGTGTCTTGGGTTTGAACACGAAACCTATGACTTGGCAGTCCGCGGTCACACCACAAGGCTATCACTGTTTAGCACTTGGCAAGATTGAACCATACTAAACAGAAATAGATTCTAGAGGCAGACCTTGACGCACTTTTTTTTGTGTCCACACCTGTCATGAAATAATCCAATGTTTGGCTCACCCAACAGATGAGCAGTCTTATCTATGAATTGGTATGATATGAGAACTTTCCATTGAACCTAGGTACTATTTTTATAAACATTTGTGTTCAGCTGCTCCTAAACAATAGCGTCGGATAAGGAGTGTATTTCAAAGAAATTTTAACACTTCAATGCCACAGTGATTAATGGTCATTTACGGTTTGAATTTTGACCGACTTTAAATATAATTTTGGGCTCAATTTTATATAGAACTAGCTAATGCCCGCGGCTTTGCCCACGTGGAGTTCGATAGCGTCCCACGGGAACGTACTACCGAGATAAAAAGTACTATATATGTTAATCCAGGGTATATACTATATTTCATCCAAATCCGTTTAGCAGTTTTCGATTTTCAATGAAAATCGTTTTTTTTCGGTCAGAAGCTATGATGCCGAAGACACAGATACACACTAAAAACTTATAACACCCATCTTTTTTAAAATACACAATGAAGAATATCACAAATATCTATCAAACAAAAGGCACCTCTCCAGGCGAAGCAAGGTTACCATTTTGGTATTCAAATGAGGCCTAACATCTAATTACCACAGACAATGGCCATTTACTCGAGATGGTAATTATATTGACCAATTTGTAATTCATGATACGGGTTCAGTACAGTCACGGGCACCTTTATTACTCTTACCTAAATTCAAAAGCGATTTTCCTGTGGAGTAAAGATGAAACATGAATTCTAGAGTGCTAATTTCATAACAATATGAAATGACAATCAATACAGTAGAAGAAAAACACTTTTATTAATTTTTATCTTCTTGGCCTTTTAGCAACTATGTTGAGGTTGGCTTCGAATCTAACTGGATAAAGTTGAATATGTAACAATATTTTACATTGGACAACTGATCTCTAAAACCCAACAACTGGGTAAAACGAAACCTTGATTGTCAGACTCATAAACTTTTATAATGATTATCGTTAGATAAAATATTATACATACATTGCCACAAGAGCTCGACTTTGTTTAGCTTTGCCGGTAACATAATACACAGTGATGCGCGTAATCGTACGACATAACTGCGCTACTAATTTCATTCACAAAGCCATTGATTTGCTTCGAGTTATGAGGCACCGTTCTAAACATGGTTTATGGGCAGTTGATGGCTGTTTTATGGTTGAATTTGTGTCCACAGACGGTTTACGTGATTGTGAATTGGTCGTAGAGGATGATTTGGTAGCTTATGGGAAGATTTTGCGAATTTAATGCCAATTAGATACTTTTCAGAAAAGAGCAAACACATACCTAGATTCTGATAATGACATTTTAATAGATCTCCCAGATTATAAAAAATATTTGAGATCGCTCTTTTTAATTTTAATCATCATCATCGTCATCATTTCAGCCGAAAGACGTCCACTGCTGGACAAAGGCCTGCCCCAAGGGTCGCCACATTGACCGATGGTCCGTTAATTTTAATAGTTCTAGTTAATGTGTCGTTGGCAATACAAATTGAATTCGAATTGAATTTAGTAACACCCTTAAGTTCCTATAACATGCAAAGAATAGGACAGCTAAGACAAGATTATTAAGTGTCCTACCTTTTGTGGAAAACACCATATTTACACTCCATGGCAGAGTCATAGATGAATCACCAATTGGGTAGGATCCGAAGTATATTTTAAGACTTCCAGGTCAGCCGAAGTAACTCATATCCAGGTAGGAGATTTTCTGATTAGCAAGCTTAGTCAGAAAAGTTTCAATTTAATTCAATTTTCCTCACAAACTAAAACTTTCAAAACATTATATTACCACTTAAAACAAACTCCGCATACTACTATTAACTTGTAACATTGATATAATTATACAGAACTCAACTCCAGGTACTCCAGTTGTTTGTAGACTGCAATTAGTTACTTGTCGTATACTTTGTGTGTATGTATGACTATGTACTATATACTAGCAGCTCTGAATATAATCTAGATATACGGTTTCTAGGAAAGGTGCCAAGTTCATGTTTGCAGCTTAAAGTATACAGGTTCTGATACAATATTGTTGGGGTGTCAGAGTTTAAGGTTCTGGCGAAGTAAAGTCATAATCTTTGGAGATACTTGCATCAAACTCACTTTTTTTGTAACTTTTCTCTTTTAACTTGGGTGCGTTTACTCGGAACAACTACCTGTAGGCCATACAAATATTTGTTCCATCCAGGAACTGAATCCGCGACATGCAGCACAGCTGCCAATCGCTCAGCCAATGCGCCAATCGTGCTGTAACACAATACGTTTGACGCTGAGCATAATTATAGAAAACATTATGCTGTATCTGCAATTTTCTAATAATTGATATTAACAGAAGGTTGTAAGTTTCAGTTCTAAGGCGATCATTTAAATTTTAAATACATCTAAAACTTAGTCAATATATTATTCAAATAAATAAACCTGAGGGTTTGCAGTAATAATGGCATAGTTAAATAATGTTTTGTAACAGACTCTGGTGCACAATTATTAGCGAACGGCAGTGTAAAATTAATACAATGAGAATCAATTTGAAGCACGCATTACTAAATTAATGCTTATTAAAACTAATGTTCTTGAGGTAACGATTTTCTTTTTAATGGTAGAATACATTTTAAAAATCAGAATTAATTATTCCAAAAACAAAACCATAATATTTTATAACACTTGGCTTCACAAACCACGTCAGTGTAAGCAGGGTTAATCGGCTTGGCGCCGCGACACAAGTGTGAATGTTTGCGGAGTTTTCACTACTCACTAAAAAAACCCGTCCTCTCCTCGATGGATATAAGCCATCTGTGCCGACGATCTTCAGTCTGTACATCATTGGATCTGATTCAAGATGGCTCTTAGTACTAAAATAGAATTATGTGTTCTCGTTCTAACCTTAAGTTGGATTAACGCTCAGGAGTATATAGAAAGTAAGTAGTTATGTAGTCTTTGTCTTTGTGAAAATTATTTCATCAGTTCTGTTCTCAAGGGAGGAAGGAGACATGTGTAATCCACAAATCCACATTGGGACTGATTGGTGGATAACGGCCCGTTTCCCCTGACAGAGTCCTCTCTGTCAAATGGGCCCACTGTTGGGAGATAGACCTCCTGGTCTATATTTCAGCAGTGGGAAGGTTATAGGCTAAGCTAAGTTGTTGTTTGATAATACATGAATGAAATGCACAATTGTAGCAAAAAACGTAATGGTTACAAATACACACATCAAAAGTATCTAGGGATCAACATATATTTTTGCAATAACTTTTCTCCTGATTGATATTAATTAAAATTTTCTTTAAGGATTCATCAAATAAAGTGTTTTCGTTTGTCACAGTAACGATAAACCAAGTCACCTTTGCATTAATAAAGAAATTTGCCATTTTCCTAATAAAGGGATTTTTGACATTTGAACCACTAACATTAAAGTTCGAAAAAAAGACTGAAATAACAGTTTTCTTTAAAATTTTATTGGGTAACTTAAACAATTAATAATCCGTGTTTCTACCGCGAACACTAACAACACAAGAACATCGGTTTAGCATACTCAAAATGAGTTCATCCAAATCACGCTGTGGAATGGCCGCCCATGTTCGTTGCAACAACAAAAAAAGGTCTTCTTGCGACTGGATACCCTCCATATTCGGCAGAGCTCTTCTCTGTAGCATATCCCATGCATGCTCAATCGGGTTCAAGTCTGGCGACTGAGCAGGCCAGGGCAGGACATTGATGTTAGCTGCGGCGAGAGTCTGTCTTACAACTCTTGCGGTGTGCGGTCGTGCATTATCATGCATTAACTGAAATAAGGGACCGATTTGCACTTGTAGAGGAACGATGACGTCTGATACAATCGTCTCAGCATAAATTTGAGCGTTGAGGTTGCCTCTGATCCAAATCAACTCAGTTCTTCCGCCGATCCAAATACCCGCCCATACCATGATGGTTCCACCACTATAAGGATGGACTTCCTGGCAGGATTTTAATCGCTGTTGGCGTCCAGGGGTTCTCCAGTGTCGTATACGTCTTGTATCCGGTCTCATACCAAAACGAGACTCATCAGAAAAGCACACGAAACGCCATTGTTCTTCTGCCCAATTTCTGTGTTCAAGAGCCCATTGATATCGAATCCTACGATTGTGCATTGCTATAGGTGGTACCCGTAGCGGTCTTCGGGAATGAAGGTTCACTTCATGCAAGCGGTTTCTGACTGTTTGGTCGCTAATTAAGTTCCCTGAAGAGTGATGAAGCCTCACGGCTAACATCATGGCGGTTATTGTTGGAGCTCTTCGAGTTAAGATTTGAATGTATCGGTCTTGTCTCCGTGTGGTGCAGCGATACCGTCCTCCATGGCGCTCAGCCACGGTACCAGTGCTTCGGTAACGTGTCCAAAGTCGACTGATAACACTCTGACTTGTATTCAGAGCTAAAGCTACAGTACGTTGCCGGGAACCAGCTTCTATCATTCCCACGGCTCTGAGCATTTCTTCCCTGCTTAAATGACGTCGCCGCTCCATAATAACGTTGGTTTTAATCAGTAGTAGGGAAACAGTAGCACTAATAATGTCTTCAATGCGTTGTATGTTTTTATAGGGAAAATATTGACAGCTTATTTTCATCTTTTACTCGAATTTGATTGAGAGTTCCTGATTCAAATTATGAAATGCACCAAAAAGGATCCATATAAATTTATAAAATCATAAATTTATTACAAAGCCACATCTCAATCTCAAGAAATCCGCATAAAAATGCTTGATCCCTAGACATTTTTGATGTGTGTAGTACAAAACCCAAACCAGTATAATATTAAAATTCATGAACTGCAGCACTGGGATGAAAAACTAATAGAGATTAAATTAATTAACGATTTAAATTAAATATTTCTAAAACTTTTTTTTCCAGATCTCCATGACTCAAAAATCACACGTTTCAAGGAAATACCAAACTCATTCGACCTGCAAGGTTTCGATGCAAACACACAGTTCCAGAAATACTTCGACCGTATCCAAAATGTGGCGCTGCATGAAAACCTGGGTATCATATACAAAGTCAAAGTAGAGATACAGCAGAATAAGAATGTTAAACAACACCCAAGACAGCATTTCGTCAAGAAAGGGAAGTCGAAGAAATACAATATTCCTTTGAAGAAGACAAGTATGAAGCTGTCAAACTTTGAAGTATGGCTAAGAAAAATGGCAGAACAATCAGGCTTTAACAAGAAAGGGCATGTGCAGAACTTTGACAATAACATCTCAGCTACTACAGAAGGAGGGAAGATAATCACAACGACAAAACAAATACAGTTCAAGTACAAACCGATTATTTCTAGAACTAAAACTAATTATACCAAGTACGTGAAGCCTGTTAGGAGTCGAATTATTACTATAGGCAAGTAGATTTTATCTAGTGTTGAACAATTTATGTAAGTGTTGTAAATTAAATGTTTTATTACGTATATGGGTCGTTTTTCAACAATTAGCTTTTGCCAGTGGCCACTTGGATGTCGAAAAATTCTCCCATGGGATAAATAGTATCCTAAATTCTAACCACTGGTCCTGGGTCCGGCAAAGTGTTATTGGGTTTTTCCATCAGGAATTTCTCAGTAGCAGCCACGGAGTCAGGATTTGCGCCCGGTTGATGGCAGTAGGCTCGTCCCCTATTACATGGGACTTAAAGGTAACTGGCGAAATGTAGGTACTATTAAGTACACCTCTGCCTAACCCTTCGAGGATTATAGGTGTGATGTTATGTTATGTAAATTCTTACTCATAGCAACGGTCCACCCGTGGCCTTTCATCCAAACCTGACAGCTTTTCAAGCGTGAAAAGATAATAGACAGCCTGACTGATCGTATTTAAATTATTAGTATATTATAGTAGACGGAGCTCGAGGCCTAACAATAACAGCCGCTCGGGTTGATCTTCAAGTTAAGCCGCGCCTGCTCGGGTTGGGCCGTCGATGGGTGACCAGTCGTCACCACTACAATGGTAATGGGTGTAAAAGTAAGGTAATGGTAAACATACCGAGTTTTCTCCGTGCCTCGGAAAGCACCATAAGCCCTGCTATCATTTGTAGATCTTTGCCAGTCGTTACAGGTAGTCAGTGACCCGAAAGTCTGACAACCAGTCTTACCAAGAGTATCGTATTACCCAGTATTACCTGGGTAACACTGGCTGGAGATCAGATAGGCAGTTGCTCCATGTAAAATACTGGTATTCAGCTAAATCTGGTTATCTTGGTGTTCTATAAATATAACCGAACAGTGAAATATTGTTGACAATAGTGATTTGTGTGTATCAATGCATAGCAAATCACATGCCGCAATGTTCTTCTCTACTGAAGTATCTTCTTATATTTATGTCTGTTCGACGAGCTGTAGGCCAAAATTACCACGATGTGGAGCCCTGATACAGCCAGAAGGCGACGCGGTAGACCTCGCAGAAGATGGTGGGACAACCAACGATCAGTGGTCCACATTGGCCCTGGATCGAAGGCTTTGGAAATAATGGGGAACGACCTTTGCTCAGCAGTGGGGTGACACAGACTTACAGTAACAGTAAAGTAACTTCTTCCTATAGCTAATTATTCCTATAACCCAAACACACCAAATTCAAATAATTCTATTCCCTCATTTGCTCATTCACCACATTTTGCGGAGCCGCCGTGGTCAAGCCATAAAAGTCCTGCAACTTGCAGTTCTGAAACAAATTCTCCTCACGGCCAGTAATAAAAACACGCTCTATCAGTTTTGTTTCTCTCACCAGGGGCCACGCTTATGAAACATATTTCAGCCAAATTGCCGTACATGAAACCCGGAAAGTATTTGGAGATGATAGGTTTTATTTATTGCGTTGTCGCTGTCGTGTTTTTCTTTTTCCAGGATGTATTTTTTGGGATGTTGGCACCGTTTGTTGGTTATTTTAGTAGTTGATTCGATGTTTAGTTAATAATTAAATTAGCTTCTTATTATTACAGCTGTCCATAGACTAGCATTTGCCTGCGGCTTCGCCCGTTTGAAGATTGATAGTTATTCTAGTAGAACGCACTAATAGGATAAAAAGTATATCACATTCATTCTCCTGCCGTCACAATTTGGTCGGCGCAGCATATCTTCTGCTTCCATACATACCCGTATCCATGCATCTATTACTCGTCCTCTCATCAGACACCTCCTTTCTTGTCATAATCATCCTTCACACAATCCATCTATCGTTTCTTTTTTGGTCTTCCCATATTCCTACAGCTATCCACATTCATACTCAAAATTTTCCTCACTACATTTTCCCCAAGTCTATCACACTCGTATCTGTACGAGTAAAAACTAGTCTAGTTGCGTGCCTTTTATAGAATTATTAAGGCGTTTAAAGGTAATAGTCAGATATACAGAGGCACTTTCGCATTTTTATAATAATAAGGACAGAAAAAGTTAGTCCTTTTAACTTTTTTGTTCCCTTGCACGCACTGTATGCCGAACACTCTCTCTCACGCATAAAATTACAACAAAAAAACCAAAAATATTTAACACCATCCACATTACCGCACATAGAATCCGTAAATTCCAATCCATTTTGAAAACCCTTAATAAAAATTTGTTCAGTCGAAATCCTTTCATACCTTCGGGTTGCCTCTTTCTATTCTGCTCACGCGCTGTTTCACATTCCGCGGTGTCGTGGTACCAGAGCTACATAAAGCCTCAGGGGCCTACATAACCGCTGCACAAAATTAAATATCGTTCTAGTTCTATGCCGAGAGTGTTTTCTTTTTGTAATGTTTGCTGCCTGAGTGGTTTGGGGGCAAAGTGGGTTTAATGTCAATAAACGTTGGGTTTGTGATTGTATTAAAAAGAGATGTCTCTTTCAGGGTTTTATATAATCTCTCTCTATGTGACAAAAATGAAGACTTTGGTCTTTTGGATTTTTAAAACATGGGCTGTTCCTTAAAGTGATGAGTGTGGTGATTTTCAGGAGATGACATAAACGCGAGTATAGGTTAATAAAAAAAAATGATTTATCGCTAAGCTAAAATACAAGGGTTTCGATCAATGTAATATAATACATCGATTACACACACAGATACATAACAATAGGTTCAATAGGCTGGCCCCCTATTACATGGGACTTTAACAAAACTGGCAAAATGTGAGTGTCCTATTAGGTACACCTCTGCCTAACCCTTCGGGGCAAGTGTGCCAACTCGTAACTATTTTAATCTTTATACATTGAATCCCATTTCGTCAACCATAAATTTCAACTGTTTTTTGGACAGTACAGTCAGCTCCCAAAGTTACAAGGAAACCAATTATTGATGTTGCTTTGGTTTGTCTCTCTCTGGCTCACTAAGGTTTGTTACGAGAGAACGCAATTTTGAATTTAAACAGAAAGTACTAGGAGAACAGAATCAAGAAGAAGATGTCGGTGCCGCTAAAATCGTCTTTTTAGTGAATACCCAACAATAAGTACTAGGAGAACAGAAACGTGAAGAAGATGTTAGTCTCGCCGTTAACAATACTACCAGTCTACTGCTACCGACTACCAGACTTACAAAAGGGGATCGGGATATCATGTTATCCAGTTACTGGATTATTGTGGAGATCAGTTAAGCCGACTCTCCCAGTAAAAAACTGGTATTCTGTGGAATCTGGTTAGACTACACCTCTACTCTCTCCTCTGGTTACACTATCAAGTTAATTAGCTTTTAGCAAATTTTCTCCATAAACTAGTTATGGTACAGGTAGTGTAGGCTGTACGAAATAAATATTAATAATGGTCGCTAATACCAGTATATCAAATTTCATCATAATAATAACATATCATACAAAAACTTGCACATGGTGGCATGGTGGCATACGACCGGGTACCTCGTGAGGTTTTTTCGGTGGACAAAGTTGGTACAGGTTTTAACTCTACACAGATTATTTTTTTGCTCTTAACAATTGCCTGATTTACTTCATTTTTTAATGTAATCTGGAGTACAACTTGGCATGTGGAAAGTTTCTTTAATTATCGTAATGGTTTGTAATACTAATATTGATAACCGGCGCCCAACAGTTCTTGTCCATTCTGTTTGGTGTTAACAAAATTCCAATAGCAGAAATCCTATTATGAAGTAAGTAAGTAATATTTATTTCACAAATAGATGTACATTTTTTACAAATACAGTGCTGTATCTAAACTTAAAGTACACAAAAGTATTAGCATTTGGGACCGAACTAGGCAGATCCTGTATTTCAGCAATAAGAAGTGTTTGGGGTTAGGGTAAGATAAAGATAAACTAAGATTAAAGATTATCAAGTTAACTATATTTTAGTACTTAATACAAATGGGATAACTATTAAAACTAATGAGGTGAAGGAGATGAGATTTAGTCGCGCCCGATATGCTGTCCGAGACGTACTGACTGTTTTACATAAAATATTGAAGGCATAGAGCGCGGTGTCGCGATTACGCTGACATGTTCATTATTGTTCGGTGATTGACCCGAACATGAAGCCTAGTACTTTCATCGTAAGTAGGTTCTGCCCTGAACTTGTGTGAACAGACGGAACTGTTAGTATAAATACCACCTTGAATTGATGCAAGCCTAGTACTTTTAGTTGGGTATTCACCAAAAAGACTGTTCTGTTACGATTTGTTAGTTTTTATTTCTGTGTTATTATTTTTTCTATTTGAAAGTGTAGTTTGGTTAAGTATTATTAGAAGTATTTGTTTTCTTAGTTGTATGTCTAATTACTTTTTTTTGTTGTATGTGTAGTTATTTTTCTTTTTCTCATAGCAGGAAGGTTTATTTTTGTGTACATACATTGCTTTAGTATTTACGATAAGATAAAAATAAATAAATAATACCGAACAGTAATTGTGATTTTTCTTAGTAGTTCTCCTGAGTGCTAACTGTACTTGTCTAACAAAAAGTTTACCAAATGGGATTAAATGTATGAAGATCAAAATAGTTACGAAATGGGATTCAATGTATGAAGTTCAAAATAGTTACGAAATGGGACTTTTGTGATGCTATTTTGTTTAGTTGTCGAAATGGGAAAGTTACGAGATGGGCCGGAGCCCCCTTCGGGAATATAGGCGTTATGTTATGTTATATAACTTATACATAACATCACATAACAAAAAACCAATGAGAAACACTCACAAGACTATCACGTCTGTCTCGTGTCATCTGTTGGTTTTATTAAATAGGCCCCGGATTGTAGTTACAGCAGATAAAATCCTTCAATTTGCCACAGACAATGGCCCACCTTCCATCTTCGGCTGTATGCCCTGACATCTGCGCACTTGATGATCTTATGACTGCATCAGTGAGTGAAGTTTGCATAGCTGTATTTTGGACCTAACATTTTATTTTTGCTACTGATACGCTAAAAAGGAGAAGTAGACTAAGTTAGAGTAGAAGAACAAAAAGATTATGATTTCAATAATACGCTTCAATCTCTAAAAACTCAATTACTTAAAAAGATTTATCATAAACATAGACCTCAGGAAGGTTTAGTGGTAGAAGGTACCTACGTAGACAAACTTTAAGATTCTAAAATTAAGAAAATAACATTATTTTTCCTTTATTTTCCCTGTAATAGAAACTCGATATTTTATGATTAAATTAGTGATCATAAAAAATTGCCTTCAAAAACGTTAACGACCGAAAATTTCAACTCCAGGTATCAAATTCCCAATTTGCGAATTGATCATTTAATTTTTCAAAAGTAGATCGTAATAAATATTGAGTTGGGTAGTGAAAATTCCTGTTGATTTTCTCAAGAATTAATAATTCAGGAAAGTTTTTCAGATTCTCTGTCAGTTATACCGTTGGCCCAGTGACGTTAATTGACTGATTACGAAACAAATGAACTGGAATAAAGATTTTAATTGTACTTTGATTATCAAGCATTCCCCTTGAACTTAAGGGGAAGATTTATCAAACAATGGTTGTACCTGCTGTCTTGTTTGGATCAGAATGTTGGGCCACAAAAGGGATGTATGAAAAGCAGCATGTGGCGGAGATGAGGATGCTGAGGGGGATCTGTGGTGTCACGAGAATGGATAAAATTAGAAATGAGTACATAAGATTAAGTTTGAAAGTGGCGCCGGTGACTGAAAAGTTGTGTGCTAATCGGTTGTCGTAGTATGGGCATGTGATGCGGAGGAATGAGGAAAATGTTGTGAGGAAAGTTTTGAGTATAAATGTGGATGGGTATAAGAGTAGAGGAAGACCAAAGAAGCGATGGATGGACTGTGTAAATAATGTTATGGCAAGAAAGGAGGTGTCTGATGAGATGACGAGTACTAGGGAAGTATGGAAGAAGAAGACATGCTGCGCCGACCACAAATGAATTGGGACAAGGGCAAGAGAATGTTGATTTTCTTTGATTATTAAATTAAGTTTTTGTATTTTATTTTTTCCATCAGGAATTTCACAGTAGCAGCCATGGAGTCTGAATGCCCGGTTGATGGCAATATTTGTATTGCTGTGATTCCTGTCAAATGTTAAAAATAACCAATGAAATGCAGATTGTGCAATGTTGAACAAAACATAAAAAGGCAAGTTTTTGAAGATTGATAATACTGCTACTATTCAATGCACCACAAGTCTTTTCTGTGTATAATAAGAAATAATATACGTCAGCGGTTTTACACGATGCAAGTAACATAAACACGTAAAGTGTGTATTCTACTCGTGCAGGATGCACAAGGATAAGAGGCGTGTTAGTCATTTGACCCACGCAGTTATTTACGAAGGGATACGATGTAACCGTCAGGCCCGGACTCCACCAAGGTGGAGACGAGCGGAGAAGAGAGGAGATGCATAAGAGCTAGGGTGTATTCACCGAAGCTGTGCAAAGCGGAGAGGACAGCAGGAGATGTGTACCGCCTACCGCACGCCGCTCACGACTCCTCTCGTTTTCGCTGTGCTCTTGGCCACCGAGTGCGGAGACTATCCTAAACAATTACGAGAGATCTCCTCTCCTCTCTGTTCAACCGCTTTCACTAAAGCTAAGTCGAGACGAGAAGTGTAAATAACGAAATTCTATTTTGTGGTTTATCACACATCTCCTCTCTTGTCGTCTCGTCTCCGCTTCGGTGTAGTCCAGCCCTAATTGCCTGAATCTGTGTATTTAACACACTTTACAGATAAAGTGGGCACAATTCACACTTCACCTTAAAGAAAATTTTCCGATTACAAAAATCGAATCTAAAAAACGTTAAGATCCAATTGAAAACCTCACCAAACAAGGCACGATACACGATTAATAAAGCATGACAACAAAATGAAATGAAAAAGCAAAGAATAAAAGGTAAATGGATGGTCTGCTTCAAGTGCTCCTCTTTGTAATCAGATCTCTGACTGTTGTTCGGAGTAGAGCTTAGAGCGATCCGTCGCGATAGCCTCGACACTTACCTTGAGCGCGTCTGCTAGTGCTGTGCTGGCCGTTTATCGATACTTAAGAAGGAGGGTCTTCTACTTGGAGTGTAAAATAATTATGTAATTATTTGAGAAACTTTCACTTGAGTTATATACACAAGATAGTTATTTGGGCGAGATGTTCTATAACAGATTTTGCAGTAAAGCATTACCTACGTTTGTAATACATAAATGGTTCATCACGCCTTTTAGTTTGAAGGGTTAGTCAGAGGACTTATAAAACATCTCCATTTCGCCAGTTCTGTTTAAGTCCCATGTAACAATAGGCAAGTTTAATTGCATGAATCCTAACTCTGGGCTTCTAAGGAATTAAAAAACAAACCACGTTTTATCGACACTACCCTATCCCTATTACTGCACGTCGTGCTCGAGAGTGTTGATGGTATCGCCGCGTCACGTGAAGCGCGCGATGAGACCGGCTCGCAACTAATCTCACACCCTTTACTGCTAACTTGAGGGCTGTGTGTATGCACGTAACGGGCATTATGTTTCCCGTAATCCTTTTTTGTTTCGTGGCTAAATAATAACAGCCGTACGGATCGATCTTTAAGGTTAAGTAGTGCTTACCGAGGTTGGTCTGTGGATAGGTGCATGCCTTTGGTTCTGGCTGTCATTTTGTAAATCTTTGACAGTCGTTACAGGTAGTCTGTGGTCCGAAAGTCTGACAACTAACCTGACCACAGGGTAGCGCATTACCTAGTCTAACAGGGTTGTGCAGGTTAGATAGGTAGTTGCCTAATGTAATATACTAGAATTAAGCTGCATCCGGCTAGACTGGAAGCCGACCCTAACATAGTTGGGAAAAGGCTAGGTAAACGATGAAGATGATTACTTAATTCACTGTTCAAGATCGGCTTCACCACAATTCATTTTTACAAGTGTTCCCACCCAAGGCCATTCTTAAATGTATGTGTTGCATTATCGAGTTTCATAGGAAGAATCCTAAACATTTGGGGTCGCGTTGGGTCAACTGTGTTGACCTTTAGATGGTTTGTTTTTATAGTTTGTGCAGTACTCTTCAATGGCTACCTTAGAGCTTCATTATTTCGTCTACATAACAGAAAATTCCCTAAGACAGACATACAGTTTCTTGTGACAGCCCAAAAATAGATTCATCAATTTCTCTGACGCGTCACATCAAATAGAAATAAGGCAAAGTATATTTTACTGTATAGTGTCGGACGTAAAGAATAGCACCATCCCATATCTTCCCGTGGGTGTCGTAAGAGGCGACTAAGGGACTTACCAGAGAATGGGCAGCAGCGTTCTCTGTGCTTTTGTAACAACCGCACTGCGATTGCCAACCCGCCTGCCAAGCGTGGCGATTATGGCAAAACCCCCCTTTGGGGGAGGCCCATGTCCAGCAGTGGACGTCTTTCGGCTGAGATGATGATGATGATGATGATGAAAGTATATTTCAAAATACCTGTTTTAATTTATTTCAACATGACATGTTTTTGATAATTATTAAGACTGGAAAGTTTTATTGAAAACTTGTATCACAACATTTTACCTGAAAACAACTACATCTAAATGTTTTATGACAATGTTTATGACAAACAGGATTTATCACGGAATTTTTACTTCTTTATTTTGGAAGTGTTGTTTGCCCTAATACATAATAATATTTAGGAGATTAAAATAACATCACGCCTGTAATTCCCAAAGGGCAGAGGCGTACCTAATAGTACGACCCACATTTCACCAGTCCTATGTAATAGGGGGCAAGCTTATTGCCATCAACCGGGCACAAATCCAGACTCCGTGGCTTTTACTGAAAAAAATCTAAATGAAAACGACCTGGAAATCTTATGCTCAGAAGTTGCACTTGCAACCACCACCAACGAGGCAATTTAAGAGATTAACACTTGCAAAACCTAAAACATTGCAGTCTATCGAACAAACAAAAAAAAAACTAATTTGTAAAAACCTTTCACACGTAATCCCGCGCCCCAATGGTCCGTGAAGTTATTTATTACTGCAGCAAGAATGCATTTTAATTTGTTTTACACCATCAGCGGCATAACCGTCTGGCGCTCCTTTGTACTCCATCTTCATAGTAATATCTTTATGTGAGTACTAGCACTTCGCCCGCGACTTCGTCTGCGAAAATTGTAATAGCTCGACTAAAATGCATGATATCAATATAATATATAGCTTATGTTACTCGGTAAAGATGTAGCTTTCTAATGGTGAAAGAATGTTTAAAATCGGTTGAGTAGTTCTTGAGTTAAATCGTAACAAACATACAAACAAAAAATCTAATCTTTCCTCTTTATACTATTATTATAAATTCAGATTAAACGTTGCTGCTTTTCATTTGAAGTACACTAAAATTTTTGTTTGGAAACTAAATACTCTTTTAATTTTATCTAGAGACCCGCCCCAGCTTCACACGGATGCAATGTAGATACTAATGAGGGTAGTGTGAAGTGATTTATACAAATAAACTTTCTTGAATCATTCTATTTATTGCTGGAAACTGCATTAAAATCCGTTGCGGAGTTTAAGATCTAAGCGTACAAACAGCGGGAGCGACTTTGTTATATACTATGTAGAGAGCAGCGGTGGCCCAGTGGTGGCGGCCCCGACTTACGAACAGTAAGTCGTGGGTTCGAACCGTCACAGGCGCATAACTTTGTGTAATTTATTTCATCACCACTGCTCTCAAAACGGTGAAGGAAAACATCGTGAGGAAACCGGCATGTCCTAGAACCAAAAATTCGAAGACATGTGACATCTACCAATCCGCACTCGGCCCGCGTAGTGGATTATAGCCCTTACGCAAAATACGCGCTTTGACGTGGAGTTGCGGACATCAGCCTGTTATACAATACAATATATACTATGTAAAGATGTATGTTTTGCTCTACTAATTAAAATCCTGTTTGAATGAGATGATTTGACGTTCACGAACTCGGGTGATGCGGTGATGTTTCGCTTGCTTCCTTCGTGTCCTCGGACCTACCGTGGTGACAAGTCAAGTAATTAATTTTATTCGTTTTTTTCTGCAGACGTTTCACTTGAGTAAACGGTCCATTCTAGAAGCTAATCGTATTGTTTCACTCTCAAATTTAAAGGCTCGAACAAAATGACATAGAAATGGACGTATATCTACTCCAGGTGATGAAGTGTGTCGAAATCCAACATCCGTGGATCAGTTTGCTAATGAATCTATCTTTCACATTTAATTCATTTTGTATACAGACGGTATCAATGACACACAATGAAAGATGCCGAATGAATGCCAAAAAGTGAAGCGTTAAATATCGATTTTACATCCATATATTGACCTCTACATAGACTGGAAACTCCAGTGCATTCACAGTTATTTCAACTCTGACTTGGCACCGCTGTCAAAATCACACTGATCTTTATTATGTCGTAATGTTATGGTTATCATTGGGTTGCTACCAAGTTTCGCAAGTTGATAGTGATCTTTATTAACGTTGCAATAAAGTTGCAGTTGGTTTGCAATTATCACAGGTACAATATCCGTAAAAAGACTGTACACCAAGTAAAGCCTGAACTGAGTGGCGAACATTGAATGAGTAATGAACCTTACGTTACAGGAGTGCAGGATCGTGGCGTTAAGAAGATAAAACTAACACCAAAATAGCGGTAGAAACAAAGCGCAGTTCACGAGTACTGCAGTGGACAGATGTCATTCCTGTTTTGGAAAAACCATTCAAATAAGATGTGATGAGGCCCTAGCAGGAACATGAGTAAATTCGAACGATAATTATTTCATGAGTACAGGAGTCAGCACTTAAAGCTACTACATTCTGTCAAATTTCTTTTATACGTTTTCAACTTTATCGCTAAAGCATTAGGTCCAAGTTGATTGGGAAAATTTGACTGTTTCGGGAAGCTTGATGTACTGGCGTTTGTACATAATATTGACTTATTTGAAAAAAATATTCATGAGGGTAATACTTATTGTGTTTGTCGCAAGAAATAGGCTTTAATTGTTTTTATGTTCATCCCACGTTTGTGTCTCACGTGGCCTAGACAAGAGGAAATTGTTTACAAAGCGTGCACACACTACTGTGACTTCAACAGTATTGAATAAGCTTTTGTATAGCGTTTGTCAGCGCCATCATATTCTTCACCTTTCCATTCTGTTTTCACATAAATAATTTCAGATTGTCAAGGATTATTAAAAATTCTATCAAACCGACTAATCGACAAAATGAAAACTAAATAAACCTATTTTCTCAGATCACCTAAAGTCACTGAAGCACAAACACAAGCCTCAAAATCACTCATCCCCAGAATATAACTTATACTTAAGTATGACTTATACTTTACCTCCCGATTGCCAACCACCATACAGTTTACCCATGAAACTGAACTAGCAAAACAGAAAGCCTAAACAAGATTAAATCCGAAAATCTAAGCGCCAAGTTACTAAGCGAAGTGAACTGTAATCTGAACAATTAGTTGGCAAAACCTAGTTGGGCAATTGTCGCTTGAAAATAAAGTTGCCAGTCGGATTCGCTCACATTTACTGTGAAACAACTTTAAATATACCGCTAATTTCGACCTTATTGTTGAAGACACAAGTATCAGTTTCGTACCAGTAGATTTGCATAAACAAGATTGTAAATCGCTAACACGGCTTATGGGATTTTGGATTTCCACTTTGATGCTAAACAGGAACGTTTTGAGTTTGGTTAAAGGAAAGTTCCAACGAAAACTATATAACGAATAGTTTGTCTTGTCCAACTAACTGTTGTTGACTTTTTTTTTAGGATTTGGTAATAAAATTGTTTGATTGTTACGTTTCAATAGTCGTTTTGTTAAGTCTTCTAACTTTGAGATTCTGGTTGACTTGTAAATAATTGACAGAAGTATTAATTTTTAACGAGTTTTTGGTCTTTTGATTCCAACGTGCTGAAAGTTGTGTAGCTTTATGAAAAAGTGAAAATTTAAAACTTTTTTGCAAAAAATAAAACCGACTTCAAAAACACAAAAAAGTGAAAAATAACTTTAGCTTCAGAAGTCCTTTGTTTGATTGATTTAGTTTTTTTGCCTCCTCCTTTTTGAAGTCGGTTAAAAATCTTTAAATAGATGTGGATTTCTAATATTCACTGACAAGATATCTTAATAAATTGTAGTTAAATATAAAACTTCTGTCTTACTTTAACATTTCTCTAGAACATCTCCATATATATAACCTCCAAATTCAAAATGAAAACCAATATAACTCAACTGTTCAAAAATATTCTCATAACTTCCGCTTCGATGGTATCTTTTCTACAAAATTCTCACAGTATTGGAATATCGAATATCTAAAATACAGACCTATTCAAAACTTGATCATTCCGACTCCAAAACTTTTACGTGTGAGCTCACAATGGCGTCGGTAATTTCTCCTGATTCCCACAAACTTGGTCCCCGTACTCGATAAGAGTAAAACCAAACAAGTGTATAAATTAAATCGAGAAGTTTTAGAATCAGGCTCCTCTTGTGTTCCCTAAATATGGATATCGTGGTGGAATGCTTTTAGGGATCCGTGAACATACAATTCAAACGGACTATCAATTTAATTGATTCGTGTTTTATTGGATTTGCCCGAAAAAACTACAATTTTTATAGGTTTTTGAACAACATAATTATGTCAATCTAAAAAAATATTGGGATGAAATATCTGAAGTGACATTTCGTCTTCTATAAGTGGATGGGACTTACTCTAAGCAAAACATGCGTTGGATTGGTCCTCCCACAGGTGGACTGATGACCTGGTGAAGGTTGCAGGGATCCGCTGGGCGTACCCAGCGGATCCCTGACCTCCTGGATTCTTCCTGGATTAGACCTGGATTCCTGAGACACACGGGACCGGTCAATGTGGCGACACTTGACTGAGGCCCATGTTCAGCAATGGAATTCTTTCGGCTGAAATCATGATGATGAAGCAAAATTAGAACCGACTGTCATCAAACGTTTCTCATATTTTCGGTGGGGATTCCTCTTGCCAATACCTAGGAGTCAGGATAAACTTTCAATAAACCCTATACGGAATCCTCGAGCTACGAACCGCTATGGACTATAAGGCTGTATGCACAATCAACCTACATTCAGAACTCATCGCCAAGGGGCAAGTGGAGTTACAAATTCACTTCTGTCAAATGCGAAGTCTCAAGTTTTGCCCCAAGTTAGCGCCAATTTGACATGCCCTAACCCAATAACATACACTTACGTGTCGTGAAGTTATTACTAAGATTCCATTGGTGGAGTTAGTTTACATTGAGTGGTTTGCTAAATAAACTTGTTTGGTGGTATGTGAGCATTGAGTTATATGAGTATTATGTGTTTATTGAAAGGCTGAAATAATATCACTTACTGTGTTCTCTCCTCTCTGAACTAGGTATTCCTTATGTCGACGGTGTAAATATCTGTTTCATGAATGCATTGTAGTTAATTAAATAATGTTTGACATTGCATTTAGGTAGTGTGAAGATGAATCGATTGTTTACCTGGTGAAAAGATTTTACTCGACATTCGAATTTCTGACTCGAAATATAACCCAAGTCGAAAATAATTTAATAACATGAGTTGAATATTGTATTGACTTAAGAAAAAGGTTATACATTTCTATTTGAAACCCTGACTCCTGAGCTAGGTGAGACCTGTGTTGCAGGAGCAGTATCTTCACCAGTTTTTGAAACAACAGTTTATGCATTACTACAGCATTTAAATAAATTGATCTCTCCATAAAAGGAGCGGCGTAATGTGTGGCGTTTTGTAGTTTATGCCTACCCTCTAAGAAAAAAGCTTAATGTAAACAAGATGTTGTTGTTTGTTGTGTGATGTTTGTTGTTGTGTTGTTGTTGTTGTTGTTAGATGTGACCTTTCACGAAGCCGTCAACAAAGCATTCTGTACATCAAACTAAGTAACTCTAGGCAAAAAATATTGCTGGGAAACGATTTTTTATGTAAATATTTCATGTTTTCAAGAAACAATTCTATAGTCGTAATTATATTCGTGACTCAAACAAAAGCAAAACACAAATCCTTGACGCCCAAGTCCAGGCAGGAATGTTAAACATTGCAACAGTTAAATGTAAGGGCCCAGCGACCTTTCCGCTCGGCGAACTATGCCAAAGGGCTGACGGAGGATATTGATATGCCCTCAGAACAAACGTACACAAACATTATTCAATGTGTTACGCCCACGTTTACATATATTAACTGAGGTACTTACTATGGAAACTCGATTGGAAGCCGGGTTGTCAATTTTCACATAGGAGGATGATTATCATTCAGATGGTTCAGATGGATTCATTCGGCTGGTGTCTGCAACTATATCAATCAATAATCTTTATGGTTACAAAATTGTGTAAAGTCCCGACTCGTGTGCTAGGTGATAGGCCTGTGTTACAAGCGCCAGTGCCCTCTCCCAAGAAGAGATGTTAGAGAATGTTGTGCTAAAAGATAAACAATAAAAATATAAAAGCTTTAGTAACAACAACAAATAAGTTAAAAGCGTTTAAAGAAGCTTCTATTGAGTTTGAGAGCGTTAACTCCGCGTACAAAGCGCATATTTTGTATACGAGTGGGAAACTGGATTTTTCAATCTATCACAGCTCCTCAAGAAAAGCCAGCAACACCTTAATGTGACTCGTGGAGAGTAGGTACTTAGGTTACTGAAGTACGGAAACAGTTTGCGCTACATGTGGCGACCTATGAACAGTTTAGAAGCACTGTAGTATAGAAATAGTATGAAGACGGACGATGTAGCCGAGGTCCAGAAAGAAGGGGCGAGATGATATGGACGCGTACCGCGAGGGCTAGTTCGACGAGGCGCGGGAAAAGAGCACTCGGAAGTAATTGGGGATGCCTTTGTCCAGTAGTGGGACACTACAGGCCAATAAAAAACGTGCTTTTAATTACTACAAAACCCATATAGTTAATCTCTTTGGTGACGAAAAAGGGAAAGTAAAAAGGTAAGTACTATTTCCTCGAACCAGCCTTTTCAGTAGAAACTGCTAACATAGAACTCCGATAAAAGCATTTTTGAAAATAAGCGGTTTTTACGACTAGTTTAATCATTAAATTTATTTTCGTAGAATCTAATAATGTAACTCTGCATCAGTGCTTAAAGCTGAAAGTAGTATTCTTGGTATTTTCCATGAACAAAATGCACAGCTATTATTATTAGGCGAATCACGATGAACTCTGTATGTAAACTGAAACTCGATTACAAGTACTAAATTCTTGTTACAAAGGGGTAAAAATTATCATTGGAAGATTCTACGCTAGGGAACTACAGTACTTTCTCAAGTTATTATGCCTTGTGACTGGGGCTGTAGCTTTGTTTTTTATTTGTAATTTTGACATTCAAAAGTGCCGTAATGGTCTAATTGAAATAAATGATTTGAGTTTGAATGATTAATAGAATTGTTTTAGTGTCTGCATAATTATACTGCTTTCTTAAGCTAGAAAGCAGTAACTTAACTCACGAAATTAGTGTTTCGAGAAAACAAGGAATAGTATTTTAAAATGTCTGTCGTTCAGTTCAAAAAGATACATGCATTTTTTCCCTTTTTTATTTTTAATAAAATTATGATTATCTTTGTCATGAGAGTTGTTTCAAGATTTCTAAATGTCCGATGCAAAACAAAAAACCGGCCAAGGGTTCCGTACCATCGACCAAAAAACACTTCTCCTGGACGGATAAAAAAAACTTTATTTTATTTTTAATGTTTGTTGTTAAAGCGGCCATATTAATATACTGAAAAATGTCTACATCGGTCGGTTCAAAAGATACAGCACTGTGTGACAACCGAATGGATACGTTACTGCGTTGGCACTCTTTGGGTACGGAACCCTAAAATTGAGACATGCATATTGTTCTAAAAGCTTTTTAAAAACATGTTCCAATTAAGTTATGCTTATTTCTATTATTATCAAATGATAAATCTATATTTATTCGATTTATTTCGATATTTTTCAGAAACCGCATTTTGGCTTCTAGTGACAATGGGTATAGTTTCTACGTTAATTCAAATGCTGCATGACAAACAGTTATCACACCTCTCCCATCTCATTTCAGTAGACAATTACAATTTACGTGGGATGACCGACCGCGATAGATTTAGAGCTCGATTTTAATCCATTTGGAACACATTTGTTTGGAAACAATTAGGTTTATGTACCTTTATCTCTTTTGTAGTATTCCAAATGTAAGTTAAAAGATTATGTTGGGAGTGTGGGCAGCGCCATTGATTGAGAAATAGCAATTATAGTTCACCCAATTTTTGTTGTATCGTTTTACACAAATTACCTTAACAAGGTCAATATTTATACTGTTATTCCTAAAACTTGCCACACTGCCACTGCCGGTTGATAGCAATTATACATAGCCTTATTACATATAACTTAAATAAACATAACTGGTTAAGTGTAGGTGTTAGTACATAAGTAGGAAAGATCCTAAATAAAAAAAAAAGTATATTTTATGACCAAGAAATCTTTAGCAGTAAAACTTAGTTTACGGTGCAACTGGGCTTTCACAATTAAAACAGGATATTTCAGAGTTATACCACGAAAATATGCACAACAATAATGTCTATCATACAATACATGTTCGTCATCGAGAGACCACCCATAGTAGGGGCAAATGTAAACCTGCGAAAACTAAACATTCGATACATATTATTAAGATTCACTGATTGGATCGACTGGCGCTCCCCTACTGAAATTTGCCCTCTCACAGTCTCTTTACATAAAATTTGCATTATCGATTCCCCCTATACATTCTGTAGGTAACTTTGCTAGAGATTATACGGGGCCCACTTAGTTCTCTACAGCTCAATAAATTTTCCCTCGTCATTGGAATATTTTCGTTGGGAGGTGTGCTTCAGAGTTTATGCCTTCGGTTTACGATGTAATTTCTTTTTTGTTTTTGTATATTGGCGATTACTTTTCTTTGAGGGAAGTTCGGGTTTGTTGGCGGGAGGTGTGAGGTGGTTTTTTAATTAATTTTGGGTGATATAAATTATTATAAAGTTATTGGAGTTATTAAGGTGACAATGGTGTCGATTCTGTTGTGCACAAACTAAACTTAATTTAAGCTATTTCTATCTTTTTCTCTCTAATAAAACAAGAAAGAGACGGACGTAATATAAAGCTGTCAAATTTAGTTGGAACTAATATTTCTATACAAATGAAGGGTGCACGTAAAAACATGTCGACTAAAACACGGTGAAGCGCAAGGCATAAACTAGTTTGACATCTCTAACTTAGTTCATAGCTATAGCCGTCCTATTCTCGCACTGCCTTTTAGTAAAAGATAGCAATAGTCTAAATAAAGTTTAGTTTGTGCACAACAGAATCGTCACCAATGTTATCTTTCAACTTAGGAAACTGTCTGAAAGGACCGTTTAGAGAAAATTAAAGGATAATACGTTTTTAAGCTGACATGGTCGTTATCATTATCATTAAGGGCCTATACAAATGGCTTAGCATGATCCTCCGTTACGCCTAAAATACTGCAGCATTAATTTTGAAATAAGTATATGGTAAAGTTGAGGATTAATGCAATTAAAGTACTATGTGTGACGAAAACACGATTCCATAAACTTTTCTCGATAGAAAAAAAAATCCAAAGTTTCTTCCAAATCGAACAATAAACCGCTGGTATTCAAAAAGTACTTAAAATTAGATCATGTAACTTTGCATACTAACTGAACTAACTATAAAGCAGGTTTTGTGTGTTTTACTTTTTTAGTCCAATCAATAGATTTTTTTATAAATCGCAAAAAACCACTCATTTCGCACTATTCGGCCGCAGTGACTGACGTAACAACCGCTTTGTAGTGCAAGCTGATTAGAACTTTATTCTAACATTATTTCAAACGAAGTTTGAACCACCACAAATAGAGTTGCTAATTTTAGGGTTAGAAGGGCCTTAACACCAAGATATAAAAAACAGAACTTGTTTGTGTCATTTGTTTAGTTTTATTTTTACTTTTTTTAAACAAGTTTTTCTTACTTTTGTATAGATTTCTTTTTACCTATTATTTGTGAATGTGTGAACATTGTAGGCTTTGTAGATTCCCAGATGCTTGTTAACTTTTGTTATTTTTATCTTGTTTTACGTTTTTTGTATAGTAAGCAACGACTTATTGTCGGGCCTGCGCTATTCCCCCCATACTTAATTGCCACACATTAATATTGTAACACCAAAATGATTTGAAAAGAGTAACCATGGAGTTTCTTGCCAGTTCTTCTCCATGGAAACGACCAACCCGAACCGTGCACCTTTTTGACGTTTTATATGTGCCCATGCAGGCCTATGTGAAATAAAACATTTTAATTTTGAATTTTTAGAAAAAAAAAGAAAGAAAATTGAGGTAAATTTCGGGGCACCGTGGCCCCGGAACACAAAGGGCGATGAAGGAACATGGATGGGTTTTAGTCCGAAAAAAAAAAAAAAAAAAAAAAGGTAAATTTCGGAGCTCAAAACAAAATAGTAATCATAGCAAGTATGCCACTTTCAGTATTAACGTTAAATTAAGAAGGGATTAGAATAAGTCCACGTCTTCTGAAGTATAAATACAAGAAGAGGAGGTTCTAAGAAGAGAAACAACAGTGTTACATACAATATCATATATAGTATCAGTATTGGACTGACAACTTCACGTTAAACATTGAAAAACCAAAAAATTATTTTAGAGAACAGGCCTTTAAATTATTAACGAATATACTGTACTTTTAATGGCACCTTGTATTAGCGAAAATGCGCGTAAATCAGACACAAAAACATTCCCAACCTATTTCCTGGCAATAAAACCCACAACTAATTAGCAAAGCGCTACCTTTCAATTCTGAACTCTCAAAACTGCTAATTACTTTACCACTTATCGTGGCCTGACCGTTGACTACCGTTACTCACCGTAATCCCTGGCTAAAGGTTGTTCAGCACAGAACAAAGCTGCCGAGGAGTTTAGGCCAATACCAGACGTAACTTTTCAACGCGACGATTTCGCGACTTCTTTAATGATACATCGTGTATCGACGACTCTCTTGCGTTCGGAATTGATGGCAAAATGGCGCGATACGAAGTGACCATACTTTTTTTTTTAATGATTCGTTTATGAGGCAATCGCTGAAGTGTGGTATTATTGTGGAGGTGTGCTTGCGCTGGATGGACCAAAGCTTGTATTGGTATCGCTTAAATAATATAGATTGCTTCGATGCTGTATTGCGATTCAATGAGTGAACGATATGCATATCCTTCGCTATTTAGTCCATGGTATTATTTCAAAATGGATTTAGTGATCATTCAACTATCTGGACCCTTCTGGCACACGAAAGAGCTGTCCAGATCGCTAAGTAATGTTTGGGCAAAATTCAAGTCAGTCGACATGATAAGAGATTATGACTAAAGCTCGTTTGCTCAGATAGAGAAAATTAAAAAAAAAACGCATGTCTCCGCTGCTACAATCAGCAAGTCTGCTCACACCCTTAGGTATCATAAATTTAGTGCTAATCCCACTCTCTGGCGTTTAGGTCATAAAGATTACGGTCACCAACATGAAATACTGCTGCTTAGTTTTATAATATTGCTGCAATGATGTAGTTGGCATTGTTGCCTTATGGCCGTTTATTTTAAAAAGGCAATTAACGGATTTTCAACTTTAAAGCTAAAGGTGATAGCGGTGATAATGGTCTATTGGGAATTTAGATGATTTATTATTAAAATTCTATATTGTTTCGCATGGTTGGTTATAGTATGTTTTCTGATAATGTCAAAATGATATTAGTATGATGGGATCAGACTCAGAGAACGTCGTGGTGGCTTCTCATACATGAAGTTGTGGGTTCATATCCGGGTAAGTACCAATGTGACTTTTTCAATTCATATGTACTTACTAAGTTTATTTTGGACATCATTGTCGAATGAAAACATCGTGGACCTGGACTTATAATAAATATAAGTCTGTAATCGCCAACACGTCTTAAGCAAACGTGGTGGTCAATGCTAGTGCCTCCTCTGTATGAGAAGAGGCCTTTACCCAGCAGTGGGACAGTAATAGGCCGGTATTATTATTTATTATTATAGGATCAGACTTAGGAACTATCTTTTTATAGTAGATAGACCTTTCCTTGATCTACGTGTTGCCTTTAACGAAAACAAAACAAAGTTTGAGTATTTTTTTATGAGGCTACCTGTTTTAATTAAAAAGTCAAATCACCATATTAATAACTTTAAAACTTCCATCAATTTTTTCTCTCTTCGACAATCATTGGTACATAAAATTGTCAGCATTTCAATTATTCCACGTACACCATCCATTGAAAAATACTTTTAAACAATGTCCATTAAGATATAATTTCCAACGAATTTCAACAACATAATAGTAACTCACTTATATATCACTTGGAATTGCTCTTACACAAACGGAAAACGGAAATTGCTACCATATTTTAGAGGTGGTAGAGGCCTTAATTGTTTGAGGCAGGCGAAATTAAGACGGATTCACAGACACTGTAAGTAAATTAACAAGCTGTGACAGTTCGTAATAGAATGTTATACAAATACATTCTAAGGCCGCGTCCTAACCAAGGCGATCTGTCGCGTTAGTTAAAATTTTCGTACACAAGAATTAACTAAAATATAACATGGTGCTTTTATTGTTGTTTGAAACATGTACTTTTCTTTTTAAGGTTGCGTACCTCAAAAGGTAAAAAAGGAAGCCTTATAAGATCACTTTCTTGTCCGTCTGTCAGTCTGTCCGTCTGTTCGTCCGTCTGTCACCACCAATTTTCTCAGGAGCGGATGGACTTAGCAAGTTGAAATTTATACCAGATACTGAGGTCTATAGTCTCTATTAGGTGTATAAAAATCAAGGTCCTCAGTCAACATCGTAAAAAGATATGGGCAAATTTAGATTTTCGCGAAAACTAAGTAAGTAGGTACCAAAATTTACCATAATTTCCAACTTTTTTATTTTTCGAACTTTTTCCTTTACCTTGCTTTTAACCAAAATTGACAGTTCTAGGTCAACCGGAAGTACCCTATAGGTTTTGGGTCGAAAACCTATGTGGTAGTTTCCGTTGACCTAGAATCACAAAATTTGGCGAGAAGCAATGTCTCACAGCACAGTCATATAAAGGGAAAAATCTGAAAAACGTAAATATGTGGCTTAATAACAAAAAAAAGCGATTTTACTATTACAAACTTATTATTTGCAGTTGGTGCAATAACCGTTTCTAGGGATCGAACAGAAAAGTTAAGTTTGTCCTTTAAAAAGTTTGTACGGAACCCTCGGTGTGGAAGTCCGACTCGTTCTTGGTCGGTTTTTTTAAGAAACCAAAAAGAAAAGAAGAAGAATAAGAATAATGAAGGTTGACTGGTAGAGAATGCCTTGTGGCATTAAGTCCGCCTATGTACCACCCTTGTACATGAAGTTTAAATAAATAAATAAATAATAAGAATCTAAAAATTAACCGTATCTTAGCAATGTCACCCATTTCCATATCGAATTATTAATTTTCAACAAGACATGACAAAAACTATGTATTAAACATTGTTTCTAGATGAACATGTTTTGTTTTACTTTTTGACTGACAAGTTTTGTTTACGTGTAGTCTTTACAATTTGCCTCATGTGTCAATAGTATTGGACATTTTGCGAAATGGACATTTTTCGAATTGGACATTCTGCGCCTAAACGAACGAAAACAGTGGATACACCATTATACTCGAAGAATAGATGTTTATTTTTAAATTTGTGTAAACGTTGGAACAATAAACATGTTGATTTAATTCCACTCAAACTAACAATATCAGAACTTGCAGACAACTCCAACGCGAATTAGATCGGTTTCACACTATATAGAAGCAAATAATATAATAACAAAACAAGCAGAAGACTCGCAGCTAGACACAAATAACTTGAGAAAGAATAACACGTGAGCACAACTAAATTCTCAACAGATGCTGACCTCTGGGCTTAGGTCAGAGATGTAGGGGTACTGGATGAGATAGCTGAGACAGTTCAAATTGGTATATGCAGAGTAGAGTAGCAATAGGATTGCAGGACCAAAATTGCGAAAAAAGATAAGTTGGTTTAATCAAATTAAAATCAAAACATTTACTTTAATTAAACCATTTACAAGTACTTTTGAATTGTCGTCGGTCAGATATAAAGTTGAAACTACAGGCTAACTGCTTAACCGAGACGGCAACCGAGGAAGTCACGCAACAAGGGAGAGATGAGGTACCATTCAGTATTGAACTTAAAGATAATGTCACTGATCGAATGCTTCAACTACAACTACATACTACGAATCCAATAACAATGCAATTTATTTGTAATTTTGTGAATAATAAAGAAGCATTATTGTTCGAAATTATGTGTGGCGTAACCAACTTGTTCAGTATCAAGGAACACACGGAATAGGATCAGTGTTTTACTAAATGCGAACCAATAAAGAACCAACAACAAGTATCCAGTTATTCCTTCCAGTCCACACCATATCTTCGTCTCGGAGGTATTGAAACGCTATAAATTAGCTGCCTTATCTTGCTGGCCATTCGCAGCACATGCTCTTGGATTACTCTCTTGTAAGGGGAATCTTTTATTTCCTGGCGGTGCTCTCAAACTCGAAACGAGGTTAGCGATGCCGATAGAATTTGCGAAGCTGTAATTGTGTTACGCGATAAAGAATTGTTTGACGCAACTATGAGGCTTTCATGGAAGTTTTTCGTTGAGTTAGATGTGGGAGGAGGTATGACGTCAGAGAACAAGAGTTATGTTTCATTTGAATTGGCGTTCTTGTTCAGTCTATGATTCATGGGTATGAACAAAGATATGAGGTCCTTTATTGGGATGGCTTTCGAAGGGAAAGAGTTAGCAACAATATTTGATCTTAAATAGATCATCCCTGTAATGATTTAAAAGTGTCGATGCGAACATAACTCCCAAATCAGTAGATATTGCAATGCACTATTGCACTTGGACGCATAACCGCGAATGGAAGACGATCATGTAAGTGCGTCTGAAGCTCGTGAGGCGCGTGCAATTCAATTAACAAATAATCACGATGGCTGACGATGGTCATTTATACAATATATTAAAAAAATCTTGTCCGATCCGAAAGGGGCATATACGTAAACATACAAGTAAATTCATCCAGTAAACATAGTAATGAACTTTAAAATCTATGATTTTTGTGCATAAATAACCACCATTTCCCTTAAAACTAACAAACTTTTAAATTGTAACAACACCTGAAATATAAATTAATCTCGATACCCAATAATAACCCCCCCCCCCCCTCACGGATCGGACAGATTATTACGCATAAAATTCGTAAATAATTTTTTGCTTATTCAAATCTTATTCACACAAGCCTTCTTATCATCAGCTTAAGCCGCCATTTTGTTTTCCCGCGCTTCCTGTTTTTGTTGTGCACCATTTCGCAAAGTTCGACGCCTTATCTCCCAGACTAAGTTCTCCTTAATTAGTTTATTTATAGATTCCGATATCTTGTGGAGTTTCCTAGATTTAGGTCGCGGGGTAAAAAGTGGGATTTTGTTTTGTAAGTATTTTTGTTACCTAGTTCTTGATTTGATACTTTTATTTTAAATAGTTTTTATGGGGTTAAGATGCGACTTCTTGTAGTATGCATGTACATTACTGCTAGATACAGTGCTTCTCCAATTTGACAGCACAAAATGTACCATTTTCATAAAATCTGTGGTACTGCAAGGATAATTTTTTCGAATGACGTTAGTTCCGATTTTAGCCACAGGCCAAAAGGTCCGTGTTCAACTATAAACTTCAATTTTCACTTTGATCGTACCCTCTTTCAGCTCAAATTATAATTTACCACAAAATAATAGACGAACGTTATCAAATGCACTCAATGTCCTCGACCTTGCTGTTCAATGTCATTACTGCTCTATTGTAGTGGCTAATAGAAGTCTCGAGGACTTTGTACTTTTATATAGAGATGTAGGTACGTTATTTCAGACAGGCGTTGGTATACTTTGGTCTATTATAACAAACAATTTAGCTGCCTACATGTTTAAGAAATTAGAGCCGAAGTGATTATACATGCAAACACATCAACAAAATTGTATACATACTCAAACCAGATTCATAAAAAAACAAGTGATTTATCTAAATGATTAAAGAATTTAGGATGCTGATCATCTTCATCTTTTAAGTCCTATTAATTAGTCGTATACGTCTGTGTTTGTATATACGGCATACAATTAACGAACCACCAGATTTAGCAAAAGCTTACGGCAAAAAAATCACTTTTGATTGGCATTTTATCGTGAAATTAGAAACAAAAATTTTTTTTTTAGTAAATGACCACTAGAAATTGAACTGTTATGCTCTTGCATTCAAGTCGAGGGAGACCCGGTCGACAGACTTATAAAAGGTTTTAAAAAAAATAACCACGAAGGGTATGGCGGGGTCGAATAGACCCCCCCTAACCTAATTTATCTGGTGCCCCAAGTCGGCCTAAGCAAAACTAGTTTGTCATCGACCACCTCATTAAAATTTCGTGCTCAATTTACTAAGTTTGGTGATCAATTAATATTTTAGGTAATAGATTATATAGATAGAGAGTGGTCACAAAGTTTTTTTTGGTGGTCATTATATTTTCCCCCTTTCTAAACTCAACTGATTGAGAAATTTACCACGATGACGGAGTCTTGTTATAAGTCAGACATTAAAAAGTCACAGTGCAGTAAATAATAACAGCCATTTGGGTCGATCTTCAGGTTAAGCCGCGCTTGCCGAGGTTGCTCCGTGGACGGGTAACCCATTACTAACCGAGTTGCCTTCGTGCCTCAGAAAGCACGTTCAGCCGTTGGTCCCGGCTGCCATTTGTAGATCTTTGGCAGTCGTTACACGTAGTCTGACAACCAGTCTTACCAAGAGGTATCGTATTACCCAGTACTAACTAGGTAGTGGAGCTCAGATAGGCAGTCGCTCTGTATTAAAATACTGGTATTCAGCTGCATATGGTTAGACTGGAAGCCGACCCCAACATGGTTGGGAAAAGGCTACGAAGTTGATGATAATTATGTAATTATGTATTTTTTATTGGCCGCATAGTGAATATTGATAGGTACCTGTTATATTTTAACAAACGCGTTCAATCAAGTGTTGTCAATAGAACCGATATTTTCGAAGGCCGAAAAGCTAAATATTGAAATTTTCGGATCGGTAAGGTGTTGGCAATGCAAATTGTGTTTACATTGGCAATGTTGTCAAGTCAGTCAACATTCCAGGGTAAATTCGGGCCGATGGTTAGATTATGTTCAACATTTGGACAGTGTTGCGAAATAAATGGAAAATTTTTGGTTATTTTTGCGTTAGATTTTTAATTGGAAGGAGCTTTGTTCCTTTTCTGTTGTTATTTTATTGTATTGAATAAATAGTAGAATTGACGGTATTGATTTGAAACTGGCACGAGGAGTTTTTTTTATCTGTATCTCGATATGCATCATCATCTGCCTAGCCTTTTAACAACATTCTAACATAACATCGTCACGCCTGTTATCCGCAGAAGGTGAGGCAGATGTGTACCCATTAGCACTCCCACATTTTGACAGTTATGTTAAAATCCCATGTAAAAGGGGGAAGCCTATCGCCATCAACTGGGCACAAATTTAGACTCTGTGGCTGCTACTGAGAAATTCCTGATGGAAAAACCCAATAACATTTGCCCGACGAAATCATCAAATTACTCCTTCCGCTCTGGGTGGAGCAGGATGGGAGTGTCAGACTTTTACTGACTAAAACCCATTCATGTTCCTTCATCGCCCTTTGTGTTCCGGGGCCACGGTATCTCTTTCGAACAGTCCCGCAACCCCGGCAGGCATCGGTCCTTACGGACCCCTTCCTTTTTGCTGACTCTCTTTGAGGCGCGTGTGGAACACGAACGCGCCGTCGACACGGCCTGTCGTCATGAGACGGACGGACGGCGAGCTAGCCCATAGCCCACCGTCCACAGGCCCGCGGTTACATGTCGCCTTAGATGCTGATCGGATTTCGATAATTTTTTTTCAGACAGTATGACCTGGGTTAAGACCCTACCTAACCACTATCACAATTTATCATCATCATCAACCGCCAACAGCAGTCCACTGCTGGACATAGGCCTCCTCAATCGCACGCCACTCAATCCTGTTGCTACCAGCCATGCGAAAATCGTTACTCCACCGAGCCTGAGGGCGTCCTACTGTTTGCCGATTCGCGGTCTCCACTCAAGAGCATGTTTACGCCAACGGTCATCGCTTTCTGCGGCTAATATGACCGGCTAATTGCCACTTCAGCTTACTTATTCTGTGAGCTATGGTATGGTAGGTATATTAGCAATCGCTGACCTCCACGTAACCGAAACCGCGGGCAAATACAAGTAGACGAATAAGTAAATAACTCTTTCATATTCATCGTATTTTAATAAGTTATTATTTTGTCAATATGTTTTCATTGAGTATATTTGCCAAGTTATCTATGTGGATAAGAAGAAGCAAATAAACATTATGTACGTCTAATATTATGAAAACATTATTGAATCTTGATACTTGTTTGTACTTTCAAGTAGAATATTTACTCAAGGATTTTATTCTGTTTACTGTTCTTATTAAAATGGTATTTGACAACCTTAATAAATGTTGTTTTTTGGTACGTGTTTGTTACTCAATAATGATTAATGTCGCACTATAACGTGATTTCGAACTTCAGTTTGTCGCACTAGCGTGCATTCAAGCTACAGTGAGTCGCACTATAGTTATGTCGCACAAGCGTTAATCGTGCTTCCGTTTGTCGACAGTCATAACAAAGTGTCTTGTACAAATCAATTGAGAATCTTCTAGTAAAGGCAGGAGAACTAAACTGTAAATGAAGGCCATGCAGAATGCTTATGTGATCATTATTTTGTAACAAGAAATAACAAATTTTTATTTTATTTATTTATTTTCTCGATGCGATAGTGTATACAATAATAATATTAAATTTTGTAACTTATCACAAACAATAATTTTTTTGTGAACTCAATCAGAGAACAATTGTTGTTTTGTTGTTTGTTTGAACTGTTAGGCAAATATATAGGTATAATAGTTATGCCGTATTTTGCCAGATGTGTTTGTCTCGTACATTAAGAGGGGTACCCATTGCCATCAATACATTATTAACATCACGCCTGTAATCCCCGAAGGGTGATACAGAGTACCTAATAATACACCCACATTTCGCCAGTTATGTTTAAGTCCTGTGCAAAAATGGGCCAGCCTTTTGCCAGCAACCGGGCACAAATGCAGACTCCGTAACTGTTACTCTTATAAATTCCTGATGGAAAAACCCAATAACTCTGCCCGACCCGGGAATCAAACCCAGGAGCTCATGCCCAGCAGTCGCGTTTGCAACCACTAGACCAACAAGATAGTTGTTGCCACATTGCCGCGTTGTCGTAATTTCTTGGTATAGTACCTACTATAAAAAGTCTTACCAAAACACAATTTCCAACATAGGGCATTACAGTGGTCAATCTACTTCTAAAAATATCTTTGAGATTCTCATTCAAACACAGGCCACAATCTCACGAAACCAAGCCAATATTCCCAAGTCAACTAAAACATACGAAGCTTCAAGAATATCAAAAGAATCTCGAACGAGAAGAACTATCACAAAAACCATATAAATTATTTGAAATTGTGTTATAAAAATGTATGAGATTTATAACTTTATTGTCATAGGGTATTGGTGACGAGGCCCAGGGGGGGCGGCGGGGAGGGGGTCACAGAGCCTTCAAACATGCTCGGAATAGAGATCAGAAGATTTTCGTATTAAAAATAGAATCAAGAACGATCAGGCTGATTATTCCGCCATGATCGTTTGTAGATCGTCTTATTTGTGGAGCTTAGTTCGTAATGTTTTGAGCCCCGGCTTTGCGTTCCGTTCATGACATGCGACACGTGCGTGTGTCTTTTGTTTATTTGGCGTGTGCTGTCGCGTCGCAGTGACTCATGGGTGCTCATAGCATGGTCGGAGAAATTACTGTCACTTGTTTTTTCTCTACTGTCGTTGTCACTATACGCGGGTTCTCATGATAGTTAAGTCGCCACAGAAGATAGGTTATGCATGACAGTTTTTAATGTGCGTGCAAAACTAAAATCAAGTTCCATTGAGGACACACACGTAACTGCAAGCTCTCGCTTGGCTCATTTGCAAGCAGGGTATCATTGGCAACACATGACGATATCTATCTCTAAAGCAAGTGTCATCCTGAACATCGACAAATAATTATTTTGACGCGGTCTTAATTTAGAGTAACAATAGTTCGACTACTCATTGCTTCGACAACACACATCTTCGAAAAACACTACTTCGACAGATCCCTTAACAATCATGTTTTCGTATGTTGCCGCAAAACTTTCAAGCTTAACCTATCGTGTTTGGCCGGTTTTAAAGGGGTGGGTGGTATCTGCTAACGAGAGGTGTTCTCCATGTAACTCCTCTTTGAAAAAAATTCAAAATCATTAATTAAATAATAATAATTGTACCTGAAAATATTTGCACGCCATGAGAAATGGCAGACATGTCGTGACCCACTCTTATTTAAGATCTTGCATGCATGTATTATTTTAATTCTGTATGTAAACACAAATGTTTGAGCTAATACAATTTCTTATTCTTTAATGAGTGAATATACCTAAATGTGTAAAAAAAAAATATGTTGCTTATAAATATTTCTGTATATAAATAATTCTAACTTAATTAATACTATATGAAAAAAATATTCAAAGTGAAGCAATTTTTCTTTGAAATTTGTAACTACTTCTAAACACCATTAAGTTTTAGTTTTTTTTTTCACACAAATATTTGTCACTTTTTTCTTCACAAAGTGTACAATTGAAATTTTGATCTAATGATTTATGAGGCAACAATTAAATAAAAACCACTCATTTCGCACTATTCAGCCCGCAGTGACTGACGTAACAACCACTTTGTAGTGCAAGCTGATTTGAACTTTATTCTAAGAGCGATTCAAACGAAGTTTGAACCACCACAAATAGAGTTGCTAATTTAAAAGATACATCAGCCTTAAGGAGCTAGGCCTTTATTTGAGCGTTGGCTTTAGCCCAAACTCACGCGTGTAATTTTTTAATTTGTTTCAAAGGTGACGTAAGGTGACGGGTGAGTGTTTTATAGTTTAACTTTGTTATTACTTTATCGTGTGAAAACGAACGTTTTGATTGATGTGTTTTGTGTTCTTTTACACTTAGACATTGAGAAGGACTATCGTAAGACTCTGAAACATTGGAGCTTTAAATATAATGACGGGATTTTAACCTCCATAGCGATGAAAGTGATTAAATTTTCTGAACAAAAGTTATTTCAATAACATCAGATTCCCGCATTTTTAAAAACGGTTACAGTCGAATCTCGGTCTAAATATGTTAAAAATACTTTTAGTTTACCTCCATATTTGACAAGTGTTTGAAAATGAGTGTCGCTAAGATAACATTGCGATATAAAACATACTCGTGACATAACATCACGGCTATAAACCCTGAAGGGTCAGGCAGACGTAAAGTTACTAGTAAACCCACATTTTGCCAGTTATGTTTAAGTCACATGTAATAGGGGGCGACCCTATTGCCATCAACTGGTCACAAGTCCAGACTCCGTGGCTGCTATTGAGCTTCCCAATGAAAAATTGTCCGACCCAGGAATCGAACCCAGGACGTCATGATCAGCAATCGCGATTGCGACCATCGAGGCAGGTCGTGCGAATAGACAATCGTTTTAAAATACAGTAATTGGTCCTCAAAGTATAAACGTCATTCCTATTAGCATTATCATCACCTGCTGAATACAAGTATTTTACATAAAGCGACTGCCTATCTGACCTCCACAACCCAGTTAGTACTGGGTAATACGATACCCCTTGGTAAGACTGGTTGTCAGACTTTTTGGGCCACTGACTACCTAACGACTGTCAAAGATCTACAAATGACAGCCGGGACAACAGCTTAACGTGCTTTCCGAGGCACGGAGGAAACTCGGTATGTAAGGGTGGTCACCCATCCACAGACCAACCTAGGTAACCACGGTTTAACCTAAAGATCGACCCGAGCGGCTGTTATTATTCCATTCCTACTGGCATATAACTGATAACAAACCCTTTTACTTTACTTTTAGATCTTATCATTATTCACAGATGGCAACACCAAATTATTGAAATAATTTTAAGATAAACATAAAACTAATTTATTTTGATTGATTGAAAAAATATCAAAACGTGCATGCGAAAGGCAACATGATTAATGGTCACGCAGATGTTCGGAGAAAACTTTGTGAATTATAAATCTTGTAATATGAATGACTGTGACATTTTCAATTGGTAAGTAAAAACTTTAGATTCATTTAAAATCAATAACACTCTAATTCTCATTATTAACTTGTAAAGTTATGAAAAGGAAGAATATTGGAATAATTAATTTCAGTTGTTACAAAAAAACAATTATTGTTAAGTACCTATAACAAATAAAGAATAGGGTAGACTAATATACTTGATTGTACACACATCTGCGCAAAGATAGTATTTGATTATTATCATTAAAATCTACAAAATGACTAATTTTAGCTACGCCGTAGCAGCTACACAGTAACTGATTTTAGCTACGCCGTAGCACGTATACAGGTACAAATTTTAACTACGTTATAGAAGCTACGAGACCACCGGCTTTTTTAAACCCTACGTCATCACAAATTGAATATTTATAGAAATTTCAACAAAGTTCAAACAACAACAATTGGAAATAAAAACTTAACCGTAACAGTAACGAATCTCCTAAAATACCGCGATAAAAAATAAAATGAACGAAAAAATCATGGTTTCGCATTTCCAAAACAAGCAGAGAATATTTACTTAGGCCTAGTTATAAATATTATGTTAACACATGGAAATTATGAGCCGGTTCAGCAAAACCTTTTATTCGACGGTGTGTGCCCAGTATAATATGTGGACTGTGCCTTTGGTAGAGACTGCCATGTTTAGCTAACGCCTTATTTTAGAGTAAGTAATGTGTAGGAGGAGTATTTACGTATATGTTTGTTGTTCATGTGTCTATACAGAGGTATATATTACCATTCGGGGATAAAGGCGTGAAGTTATATAATGTAATGAATAACTTGTAATTGATTAGTTGATAGAAAACATATTATTTTATTGAAAGTCTTTTTACTCAACTAACTGAATGACACCTTCAGACTTCTGTAAGCTTGATAAGATGAACCTCATATGAAATTCTTGTCTCATTTCATAATAAAGGTATTGTTGAATGTTGGCTAGTGAGTCTCCAAATAACCTGCAAAGAAAGAATAAATAAAAGAAAACAGAAAACGAAAAGTAAAATATTTTTTTACTAGTACTTTATTTTTTAAACAATTTTATTTGAAAGAATATACATTGTACTGTATAACGGGCTGGTATATATACATGACCTTTTTTTTCTGATGGGAAATCATCAAATGACTTCTTCCGCTCTGGGCGGAGCAGGAGGGCGTGTCAGACTTTTACTGACTAAAACCCATCCATGTTCCATCATCGCCCTTTGTGTTCCGGGGCCACGGTATCTCTTTCGAACAGTCCCGCAACCCCGGCAGGCATATATACATGACCTCACGTTACAAAATTCTCCCAAGGGGGTAGGCAGATAGTATAGCATGCCACCTGCCGCGATATTTATGTACGTTTGCCATATCTACATATACATTTGGTTATAAATATAAATAAATATTAACACACACGCCAGTTCCGTGTACAACGTATTTGAAATTTCTAAAGAACATACCAGGTCAAATGTGTCATTGTAGTCGTTCCATGTAAAAAACCTGGTATTTAGCTGCATCCAGTTAGACTGGAATCCGACTCCAACGTAGCTTGGAAAAGGCTAGGCCGATGACAATAATTCCTAATTTTGCTTGAATATGTAGTAATTAAAAGCCAATTCCAACTCACCGGATTTATACTAATTTATAGTGACTGAGTACTCGTATTATCAGCAGACGACGCGACGAAACTTAATAAAACAGTCATAACTACCTAATCATCTAGCTTTTAGCTGCAGACAAAATTCACCGGTCTGGGCGGAACTTTATATAGAGGCGGTAACTTTGTTCCACTTCCTAACTGCAGATGGTCAGTAGCCTCTAAATTTGGCTGCCTAGTGGTCTGGAGTGTTAGGATGGAACTAAATCGTGTGGCTTTTCATAAGGTTTTGTTGAGCAGAAGTATGAGTACTTTGTTAATGTTTTGAAAGTTTGACACCATATGAAACGCACTGTATGATAAAACTTGGTTCCATCTCTGTGATAAAGTCATTTTTATCCTGAAGTAAAGTAAGATATTTTATATACATATCATTTGGTCTGTGTATTTGTTGGTATGCCTACGACGACTCTTTTTCTTCTTTTAGCTTCAAAGCAGTAACGAACTTAGGCATGTAATAATCATCTACCCACCTTTTCCCAACTATTTTGGGGTCGACTTCCAGTCTAACCGGAGGCAGCTGAATACCAGAATTTTCCATGGAGCGACTGCCTATCTAGGTTGTGACCTCCACAACCCAGTTAGTACTGGGTAATACGATACCCCTTGGTGAGACTGGTTGTCAGACTTTCGGGCCACTGATTACCTGTAACAACTGTCGAAGATCTACAATTGACAGCCGGTACCAACTCGGTATGTAATGCGTGGTTAACCCATCCACGGACCAACGTAGTCAAGCGCGGCTTTACCTGAAGATCGACCCGAGCGGCTGTTATTATTTAGCTTCGAGCTCCTAGAACTTAGGCACGTGATTCGGATAAATGTTTCAATATTCTCTAATATTTTCTTTGACCTGAACGAACTTGAGTCTTTGAAAGTGGAGCTTTAAGCAAAATAGGATTAAAACATAATATTTTCTTGATCTTGTAATCCAATTTCCAAACAAGTTTTGTCCAGCCACTGTAGGTATCAACTATGTATTATCAAGCAACTTCAAGTCTCTGAACAGCCCTTATCTTAGTACAAACAAAAACACAAACTACTAAGTCGAAGCAAAACCTCCCACAAAAAGGTAAACTAAAATACATCATTCCTGAATTTAGTTTCTCAACAAGTCAGAGTAGCTACCTTGAAGCGGCGTGTTCTATTAATTATTAGTTGCTCAGCTTGTTGCGAACTTCGCGATATCTCGCAATTAGCGCCTTCTGGAGGGATGTTTGGTTTTTATCCGTACTTTACGAGGTACGGATTAAAGCTGAAAGTTTGTTTGGGCTTTTTTCTGTGGTAATGTGATTGAAACTTTGGTAGTTTAGGTAGTTTTTTGGAGTATTTGTAGCCCTCAAATAATGGGATTGAAGCTCTTCCGTTCTTGTTTTGTTTTAGTGAGCATTTTATTATATCTCTAGGTAAATTTGAATAACATCAGTCAAAAGAAATTTATTTCCTTCAGCAGGCTTTATATGAAACTGCGTTCGATCATCAGTTCTTAACTTCGCATAAATTAAACCTACTGTTAGCGAAGTAGACACAATAGTTAAACAATGGCGTCAGAGCGATTCGGTCGGGTTTACAGACGAAGGGTAAGTACTGATTCATTTTGAACCAAAAAGTCGGTACCTACAAAATTCGGTTGACACAAATTCAGTCACAAAAAACCTGAGGGCCTAGAGAAAGTGACAGTCTATCATAGTCAACGATGATGTAAAACATCAACAATAAAAAAAAACATCAATATGTTGGGCCAGTTAGCCCTGCGGATTTACCCGCGTGCAGTTAATATTATTCCACCGTAAAGAGTAACAAACAAACATCGATCTATACATTCTCACAAACTCTCGCATTTACAATAGTAGTAAGATTAAATTTTACTGCCAAAAAGTGACCGAAATTCGAAGTCTTTTGAAAGCGACTGCCAATTGACTACGTCCTGTAGTACCCGTAAATATTTAATGCACCTTCAAGTTGTAAAAGGTGACTAAGGTCATGGAACACTACACAATCACCGCACCGGCACCGCTCCAACCCAGAATTTAACTTATCATTTAAATTAGACCATTAAATCGTGTGTCATAAAATATATTTTAAAATGTCTGTATGAAAAAGCTTACGGCGGGCAATCAGCGCGCTTGACGCTACCATACGACTCGACTCGCGGGCGCCTCGGGGTCGGCGCGCGGACCGCGGGTGGCCGGCGCACCGCCGTCGCGCGGACAGCGTGCTTACGGCGCGCCGACCGCCTGCTTGCCGCGCACCGACTCCGACTTGCCCGCGAAACAACGTCGTAAACAAATGCAGCAAGCTCATAGCGTTGCAAACAAAAAAGTCATGAAACTTTTTTCATAAAAAGTTTACATTAGTATAATGTAAACTTTTTGAGCTTAAAAAATCGTCAGCTGCATGGTGGAGAGGGGATTATGCGTCAGCTACTTGCATAAACTTGTAATAGAAACACTTAAAATAAAGTTATAGTACGCCGGATGAAAAACAAACACATTGTTTAAATTATCAAAAGTACGAAAACAACAATCAGCTGCAAGGGCAGCGGTGGACAGACCGTCAGCTGACGCAGTAAAAGTTAAAATATTTTAGCATTGCTAGTACGCTGTCTCCTTTTAAACTGTAACAGAAAGGGTGTTAGTGGGGTAGATGAATTAATTCACGAGTCCACTTAACATTAAAATATAATTACTAGACATAATAGGGGGTAGGTAGGTCTATGGTCACCATTTTTTGTTTTTTTTTCTCACCACTCCACCCACCGCGAGTGCGTCAGCTGACGCTGGGTTCACTTATCAGTAATTCGAGAACGATGAACAAGATGGCAAACAATCAGCTAAAAACACTACCTTAAATGCAACGCTAGCTCCCGGACTATCCCGGCCAGTGCGCGTACTGTGAGCTTGCGCCTCGCGGACGACGCGCAGCCTGCGGGTGGACGCCGCGCCGTAGCCTAAATTTGAGGCAACGCCGGGCAACAGCTGTGCTGGTGTGGTGTGCCATGACCTGGGGCCGCCTCCACGAGAGAATCGCGGCGATTCAACGTATTTCTATACGAAAAACTCGCCACGATTCTCTCGCTCATGGAGACGGCGAAAAAGAGAGTGTATAGAAAAACGTGGCAAGGACGATAATATCGTCGCGATTCTCTCGCTCGTGGAGGCGGCCCCCAAGGGTCCCAAGTGTCCTTTTATGACACCCGTAACTTAGTTATATGAATAAGGACAACCGCAATCCGGGACTTTATATCTACTTAGATTTGATTTAAGACTATATATCCAATGACTTCCTGTAGGTGACAGATTACTAGTGTTCTACACACACTATTGTGTGTGCGTTGGATTGACAGCGTTCTTCTGGCATATTGTCACTACATAATACATAATAGATGTTACTGTAATTAAAACATGATGCTTGTCAAAAATATGGTAGGTGTAATAAGTTAAACTGACAATAGTCCCTAACATTTCTGAAAACTAGATATTTTAACGCTTTAAAACGTCTGGCTGAAATTTTCGTCAACGGGAGATGCATCAATTTTTTTTAAATAATATAAGTAACATAAATATAGAAATCAGAACTCAGGCTAACAGAATAATTAGTATTAGTTTTACGCAACTTTAGCACCTGGTATTTATTAATTAGTCGTCGGCACAAGTTGGCAAGGTTGCATACATTCACAGTACATACTAACACTATTTGGTGCTAAACATTTAGATAGTCAGAAAATAAGTAACGTCTGGTCCCTGGGATCTTGAACCATAACAATTTTAAAAGATGAAAACATGTCAAGTCTTTGTATAAATGAAACAATAGATCTGTATTCGTATCAAATACTACATATACAGGGTGTAAAAGACCTCATCACGAAGCCGTCAACCAGGCATTCTGTATTTCAAACTACTTTACGCAAAAAATATTGCTGGGAAACGACTTTTTTTTTGGGGTGAAAAATCATGTTTTGTGGTAGAACTCAATGTAACGCACTCAAAACATTGTGCTGATGGATGGATTGAATAATACGGGGGTCGCGTTTACAGCAAAAATCTTACATTAAAAACTTGTATTAAAAAAAAAACTTGTCAAAAAGTTGGAAGTTTGACCCCCAATATGTCCGTAACTAGAAGGTTCATATCGCAATGACGGGGAGAACAAGTGCCTTTCCGCTTCGTTAAGAGGTGTTTTACACACTTTATAATCAACTTCACAACAAAACAGTAGCAACTTACACAGCCACCCACCACTTCAAGTTCCACCCCATAAACGCAGTAAGTGCGAGTGAGCAATACAAAATTTCCATTTAGAATTCACCAGTAAAATTAAATACAAACGTCTAAAACGGTAACTAACTAACTTCGACTGAGTTTCTGTGGCCATTACCGCAGCTTTAAGATAATGATCCAGTGGGGAAGCGGAGCGAGGCGAGCGGAGCGGAGTGAGGTTTTGTAAAGGTAAGGAAATAGTGCAGACGCTTTGCAGTGGTTGAGAAAATGAGTTGCAGTGAACGCTTTCTGGTTGATTGTAATATAGATCGTGGTGATACTAATTGGGAAGTGAAGAGTATCTTATCTTTTATAAATACGAAAGTTTTTGAGGATCTTTGTTACTCTTTCACACAAACACTACTGAACGGATTTGGCTGAAATGTGGCAAACAAATAGTTTATAACCTAAATTAACGTAATAGAAGACTTTTTATTCCGGTAGTACGATTCCGTGGGACAATTACTAAAAACCACGCAATAAGCCGCGGGTATAAACTGGTACTAACTAAAATAACACTATCACGCCTGTATTCTCTAGAGGGGTAGGCAGATGTGTGAAGTAGATACTTGTATTTTACTTTTTTTTTATAGTCCCATGTAATCGATCCATCAACCCACAACCACTGACTGGAATTAAATCCAGACTAAGTGTCGGGTCCAAGCTGCGGACTTTCCATCTTGCGCTGCATGTCCTGACACCTGCGTACTTGACGATCTTATGATTGCATCAGCGAGTGGAATTCGCGAAACTGAGTTTTGGGCCAAATATATTTGATAAAAATTTGCCATCGACACGCTTAAAAGAAGAATGCTACTCAGAACTAACTCGGAACCGCACGTTTGCTAACACTACACTAATGACACAGTATTGACGCCAATACTAAACAAAATTGTACAAAACAAAGGCACAGAAAAGATTCATTTAGCACCAAAACAGAACACTCCAATAAAACTGGGAAACGAAAACACAAAAATAAAAGCGCCATTGCGTATCAGGCGACAAACTCTATCTGTAGAGTAAAGCCTTTACAGAATAGAGTCAGTCACTCGACCGTGAAAGTTAGTTAGCCCAAACTGATGGTAGAGATGTAACCTGTGGGCCTAGCACAAACACGCTGAGTTAACGTTCTAAAAATCTGCTGTTATGGTTTAAGTCCCATGTAATAGGGGGTGAGATTATTTCCATCAACTGGGCTCAAATTCAGAGTCCGTGAAAACTAAGAAATTCTTAATGGAAAAACCAAATAACACTTTGCCCAACCCGGGAATCGAACCCAGAACCTCATGCTCAGCAACCACTTGACCGACTTGGCAGTTCAACAATTTTAGTATTAAAAATTTACTCATAATAATTATTATCTTAGTTGTAAGACTTATTGTGACTAAAGTGATGACCAATAGCACAAAAGGTAAGAGGTAGATGGGCAAGAAATTCACTACGTCGATGAGTACATTTATTTGGGCCAGCTTGTTTCCTTCGAAAACAGGCCAGACAAAGAAATCGACCGCCGAGTCGAGAACGCCTGAAAGAGCTACTGGTCCATGAAGTCGCTGATGAAGGGTGACTTACTTTATCCCTGAAGCGCAAACACATCGACATGTGCATTCTGCCCATCCTAACCTATGGTGCTCAAACTTGGTCCTTGACTGAAGCGCAAAAGTCCAAACTCAAGGTTTGTCAAAAGGTGATGGAGCGTAGCGTGTTAGGAATTAAGCTCGGCGACAGAATACGTACTCGTGATACCACAATACGCTCCAAAACTAGAATCGCTTATGTAGGAAACAAGACTGCAGTGTTGAAGTGGGATTGGGCGGGCCATGTCTGTAGAATGCATCCGGACCGATGGGCCAGAGTCACCATACAGTGGGTGCCAGAAGACAGGCGTCGTCGCCGAGAGAGCCCTAGAAAACGCTAGCGTGACGACTTAGAGGCGTTTATAAGAGATTGGCTGGAAAAAGTCGCACGGAAAGAAGAGTGGAAGGCTATGGGGAGGCCTTTGCCCAGCAGTGGGACAATATAAAAAAATGCATTTTTTTTTACCGAAATTTCAATTATGAAACCGTTTGCTTTCACTTAACGTTTAAATCGCCTGTTTATACCGCGCCTTTCAGAAGGATTTTGTTAGAAGTGCTAAGCTGTTGTCAGTTGTGAACACTGGATTAGAGTTGAAACAGACTGTCTGATAGTCGAGTTGGGTATCGACATGAAAGGTTTTGTTTATTTAGTCACAATAGGGAATATGCATAAATTTCCTTTTTTGTTATTTCGATACGGAATGTTAAAGTACTATAAAAATAATGACAAAAAAGATATAAATCGGCCAAACATAAGACAAATCGGTCAAACAACACAAAAGTTATAACCATTTAAACTTTTGTTTCTATCTCTTTCTAGATAAACGGAATTTAGTATGGATTTCACCATCGGATCTTTCTGTCTAATCAGCAGTTTCAAATGATTATTTATAACTTTGTATTTTTAATAGATATAACAAAATAATTTCACGTTGCTATTAATTATGTCAACACGCTTTGTTTAGAGTGATAAAAAAAATCATGCATGTACCCTATTCCTTTAATTCAGTAGTTTAGTTGCCACCTAGTGGTAGCAATTCAACATGAGATTCTGCGTATGATTTTTAGGTCAAGCAGAGTGTTATTGGGTTTTCTATCAGTAATTTCTCATTATTAGGCTCGCCCCTATGTCATTGAACTTAAACATAACTGGCGAAATGTGGGTGTACTATTTAGGTACATCTCTGCTTAACTCTTCGATGATTACAGGCGTGATGTTACGTATGTATGTAATTTCTCAGTAGCTGTCTGAAGTCTGTTTTGTGCCAAGTTGATTGCAATAAGCTAGTCCTCAATTACGTAAATAACATCATAATTTAATTTATTCATAACATAATTGTTTTATTGAAAAATATGAGTGAACTATAACATACCGGTGCCTTACCCTTCGGGGAAATACAGACCTTATGTTTCGTATTTAGACTACTCATGTTTCGTAAACATAAGCTTTCTGCTCTAGGGCGAATAGGTTATATGTATTACTTTTTTTATCACCCTAAACAAAGCGTATTAACATCAAAAATCTGTCCAGATTAAAGTGGTGCCAGAACAATCAGGACCAGATTCGGATGGACGCCCTCGCTGAACAACACTCGAAAGGTGACTTTCGTGGCTTTTGGCGAAAATCGAGTAAGGTAAACTCACGGCCTGGCCTTCCTGGGAGCGTCGACGGCTTATGTGATCCAAAGAGCATTGCAAACGTTTTCAGAGAACATTTTTCGGTTCGGTCGTCGCTCGGTCCGGCGGGTGGGGTGCTGATTGCTGACCAGAACAATAAAATGGTACAAATAAGTTTTCTCGCGAAAGATATTTCGAAAGCCATAAGTCAGATTAAGCGGGAAAAGTCCCCTGGCCACGACGCACTCAGCATTGAGCACCTGCAGCACGCCGGGCCGCACTGGGCGAGAGTTCAAGCAATGTTCTTCTTGCTGTGTGTGTGCCACTCTTACCTACCTGCGGACTTTATGAGGACAGTAGTAGTGCCGGTGGTATAAAATAAAAACAGGCGATATGGCGGACAAAAATAACTACAGGCCTATATCACACACAGTTAAATAGACACGTAGTAACATTTCATGACAACCAGTTTGGTTTTCGACCTAAACAGTCCACAGAGAGTGCAATACTGTGTTTAAAGCACACCGTTAAATACTATACGAAGAGGAAGACCCCGGTATACGCGTGCTTCCTCGATTTATTCAAAACCTTTGACCTCGTCTCGTACGACATCCTCTGGAGGAAGCTGGAGAGCACGGACTTTCCGTCGGAGCTCATCAGCTTGCTCCGGTACTGGTACGGGCACCAGGTCAATAGTGTCCGATGGGCGGGGGCGATGTCGGACCCTTACACAAGCGAATGTGGCGTAAGGCAAGGCGGTTTGACCTCTCCTACATTGTTCAATTTATATATGAATGAACTGATCGTCTCGCTCAGCAGTCAACATGTCGGATGCTATATAGACGGAGTTTGTGTCAACAATATGAGTTATGCGGACGACATGGTGCTGCTGAATGCGTCGATCTGTGGGCTGAGGTGACTACTCCGTACGTGTACGGAATACGCACATGGACATGGGTTAAAATACAATGGGAAGTTTTCTTCCCATTGTATTTTTTCCCATTGTATTGGCTTTTGCCAATACATGATATGGACCGGGAGCGGAGGGCGCTGTCAGTGCGAGCCAACATGATAGCCCGCAGGTTTTTGCGTTGTACTGGGGATGTGAAGGTCACGCTTTTTAGAGCGTACTGCACATCCCTATACACGTGTGCCCTGTGGGTTGACTACACTGAAAGGGCGTACAGTGCCCTCCGTGTCCAGTACAACAACTCGTTCCGAGCGGTGTTGGGGCTGCCCCGTTTCTGTAGTGCATCGGGGATGTTCGCGATGGCACGCACTGATTGTTTTTACGCGTCCATGCGCACGCGGTGTGCGTCTCTGGTGCGGCGGGTGCGGGCCAGCCCCAATGCCATCTTGGCGATGATCGCCAACAGGCTGGACTGCCCTTATGTCCGGCATTGCTGTGGCAGGCATGTTACTCCTCCAATGCCGATTAGAAAATTATAATTCATGTATTTTTACCGACTAATTTATGATTTATTAAAAAAAAACAATTTTAATTTAATGTGATTTAATTTTTATTGGACTTTTATTTTTTTGTTAATTTCGATTGTGATATTGATTTTAATGTTGACTTAATTCTGATTTTTATTTTTATTTTAGATTTTAATGATGAATTGATTTATGTGTGGATTTTAACTTTGATTTTGATTTTAATAATGTAATGTTAATTAAATTTTTTAATGTAATCTATGTAATAATTATGTAAACTGAGTTGTATGGGCTAATGCCTGAAATAAACGATAATAATAATAATACAATGTCGTCTGTCAGTGTCTTTCTATAAAAGTAACATGTGCTGCGTACAACCTCATTTCTTCATAATACTTCGTAAGACCTCGTTTCTTCCCAACAGTAGAATATTGACGTAGACAGCTCTTGAACGCGATTTAGATGTACTAAACGCGATTCGTTGGTGAAATTTGTTTTAGTACATTTATAGAAAAAAAGCATAAAAGTGAGAACTATAATTTTCTCTCTCGTTTATGTATGAGGAAAATGTTGCGGATTATTGTAGATGGCTATAAGAGTAGAGGAATACCAAAGAAACGATGGATGGACTGTGTGAAATATGACATTGCTAGAAAGGAAGTGACTGCTGAGATGACGAGTAATAGAGAATTATGGAAGAAGAAGACATGCTGCGCCGACCCCAAATGAATTGGGATAAGGGCAGGGAAATGATAGAATTGGGCTTTATGAAAATTAGGAATTTCCATAAATAGGTATTTTCAGAACTAGGTATTTAGCGAATTAAGTAAGTCCTTTTTCAAGCTTTTGGACATTTTACGAATTGGGCATTTATCGACTAAGCCGATGAATGAAGCACAATGCAGTGATTTTAAGCGAATCCGTATAATTTAGATTCCTTATGACACACAGTATTAAAGGACAAAAATAATATTCTACGATGCTAAATCTAAGAACACATACTCACCCATTTTTCCCATAGGGGCAGGCACAAACTACAGAACTACATTTGCTACGATCCTTACAAATTTCTTACGCCTCGTTTCATACATCAAATCTTAGAGAATATTTTCCCTGAAAACCACAGCGACTTTGAAAATTATTTTACGCCTTATTTAAATATTATTCATGATTCTTAAAAGTAGGGTCTAAGCCTTTGGGACACCGCGTTTCCTCTACCCACAGACAAAAAGAAAACATATCTTTCACCAAAAAATATCAGCACCTCTAAATCTCTGAATTTTGACGCAAAAATGTCGTCTAATCTTTTTGTCTTGCGTAATGCGTCGCGAGCGTAATTCCCAATATCGGTATTGACAGACGGCTGTAATAATTTTACGAGCGCTTGAGAATCTACGGTTTTACGGTTACGTGAGTAGACTGGTTACGATTGACGGGGTTATCGGTTATTGTGTCGAAATATCGGTTTAATGTATTGAGGTTATTAGAATTTGTTTGATGTGTCTGATCAATAAGTAGTATTCGGGTCTAGAAAAAGAGACGAAAAATATTATCTAGGTTTCTTTTTTTTTCAAATCGTTATGATTTTTGGTCTGCCAATAATTAACAGGAATTCACAAGTAGGATAGATAGGCATAGCCACAAATAAAACCATTGTTTCGTTTAAACAGTTGTTGGAAAGCTGGTTACAAAACTATTAAATACTTAAAAAACTATAACCCAAACCACATGATCCTATTAACTCGCTTATATTGAAAACCAACAAGTTACTCATCATATTTTTTGTATCCATGAAGGCACGATAAAAATTAAAACCATTCGTGCCAATAAACTTTATAATGTTTAAACATTCAAAACTAAGCTGTAATCCCGAAAGGGTTTGTCGAATATAAACCTACCTATACTATTATGCTAACTAACACGAGACCATGTCATAGAGAGCAAGCCTATTGCCATCAACCGAAAAGAAATGTCGGTTCTGTGATGCTGGTGAGAAATTCTTGATGATAAACCTCAATAAAACTTTACACCCGTACTGTACACGCTGTATATTCGGAAAAAAAACTCAGTTTGGTTTAGCTCGAATTGTGACGAACTGAGCCGAAGATGATTCAGTAATAGGAATGAAAATTACAGTGTTGTGAGTAAAAAAGATATTGTAAAGCAAATACGAATGTGCCGACAAGCAAAACTGTGTTTTCACCCCTCAAACTTTATTTCTACTAATTAATGTTCGTAACTAAAGCTTTAACTTAACATTTTACTTGTAAAGCCCAGTTATTCCCAAGTTTTGATGGAAATTGCTTTAAACTTATGCACGCTAGGTACAAACTGCAAACATGTTACGAGTTTAGCTTCAAGTTGACCATAGAATACGTAATGCCTGGGGTTATGGCTGCGTGTACAATGTGGGTTTGTAAATCTTGTGTTTGTACGTTAGGTGGCGCTGGTATGTTGTGAAATGAAAAGATGAGTTGTATAATGTGTTACAAGAATTTTAAAGAGAGCTCAGGTCTCTGTATTAGCACTGCAGGTCAACTGTACTGGCCTAGTTGTGACCGGGTATGCAACTAAATTCGGTCTACCAAGTCATACCCCAGCACTCGATAGGAAATAGTTTTAATTCAAAGCAAAAAAGCAAAAAAGTGAAAATATCTCCGTAACTAGAAGGTTCCCAGGTATGGTCTAAAACAAAAAAAAAATATCGCAATGACGTGGAGAACAAGTACCTTTTGGCTTCGTTAAGAGGTATTTTACACCCTTAATAGCACTGCTCCTCATTAAGATAAGGCCGGGTGTTTGTACCAACAGTTAAACCAATATACATAGGATTATTCTTTAAACTTTAACTGCCATCTCAAATATGAACTGCGCTTCCCACTGATGTGCCACAAAATCCTGCATTGTGCAACCAGACACTGACGTCTAGTCACAGGGTCTTTCCTTTTCAATGAAGGACGAAGAACTTTACACCCCGTCACTCATACCCCTTTAACGGCAAAATCGAATCAAAACGAAGTCAAAACCATCCAACGAACAATCAATTTTAATCGGAAATCCACTCTAACTTGAACAATTCAGATAAAACTACATTGACAACTTGTAAAACAATACACGATAGACAGTAATCAATGAAATTGAACTTTTTCGGCTTAACCCGTCCAGCGGAAATAATCTATTTCAAACAAACGGATCGCCGGACCAGGGTTAATTGAAAACTGATGAATTTCATCAGCTTTTGTTTCAAACCGGCAGGTATCCCTTTCTGTAAAATCCATTTTAATCTGTCGCATATAGAAAGACAATTGGTGTTGGTGAAAAGGCTGTATTTATTATGAAGAATTGGTTGAACATGGGAGTGACCCAAATATAAACCGCTAGTATGATGAAATGTATTTATAAGAGAATGGGATAATTAGAAAGCAGTCGTTTGTGAATGACCGTTTTAATTAAAACCTCGCAGCTAAAATTATACAGTCACAAAATATCAATTAACATTTAATGCCACATTGTTGATTTGACGTGTAGCGTTTGAGCTACGCCGTAGCTCTCGTAGCGGTGACATTTTCGGTTCGGCTACGGCGTAGCAACGAAGCAGTCATTTGCTTTTTTTTTAACCTTTGATTAATGAATAAGCTAACTTTGTGTGTTTTATTTTAGTCTTTGAAGTCTTAAAAGAAATAAATACACCCGCCGATTAATTTACTACATCAATCCCCGAGTGGCCTAATTCACTTCATACTCGTTATTATATTGTACTAAACAACCAAAATCTGAAAGTTATACCAACGGCAATACTTTACTCACTAAATATTGCTTTACATTTCACAAACTAAAACCATAATAATACACTGAAAAATAACAAGCGAAACGCAATATTAGTATAAATACGCAACAAGGTTAGTTATTCGTGTTATTTTTATCGCGTACTGTGGAACAATCCCTTTCATCTCATATTGCGTTGTCCACGGCTCACCGTGATCTAAGATAGAGATAGATAGAGAGAGCCTATTTCGGAAACATACGGACAGACAAGTGTGCAAGCAAATAACGGTAAGTTGATAGAATAGGTGTCGCCCTAGGAGGACATACATTGGTCTTATCCGTAATTTTAGAGACATAGAGATTTCACATATCTAACGAATATCCAGGTTATCTATCTACCTTGTGTGACTTCTCCCGCTCTGGGCGGAGCAGGAGGGAGTGTCAGACTTTTACTGACTAAAACCCATCCATGTTCCTTCATCGCCCTTTGTGTTCCCGGGTCACGGTATCTCTTTCGAACAGTCCCACAACCCCGGCAGGCATCGGTCCTTGCGGACCCCTTCCTATTGCTGACTCTCTTTGAGGCGCGCGTGGAACACGAACGCGCCGTCGACACGGCCTGTCGTCATGAGCCATATAGCCCATATAGCCCATAGCCCACCGTCCACAGGCCCGCGCCTACGGTGGCCCCCGACGCCCGGGGCGTCTCCCGTGGCGAGCAATTAATCCCTTAGGCATACTCTAACAATCAACCAATGATGGTAGAGAGGTTTTTTTAGTAGGCGTAGTACAGTTTTGTAAAATGTCTAGCTCCTCAAAACATTCCCCTGTATAACTACAAAATAGAACATAAAGCAAAACGCTCTGTTAGGTACCTAATAGAAATTCCGTACGCATGTCGGCTATGTGCGAGGGTCCTAATATCGTCTTTCAGAAGGATACACTTTTATTCAGCTTCCATTCGGTATAATATGACCTTTCTCACGATATGATGTAAACTTTTATTGTAATCTATAGTATTGTGGGTGTGTCCGTTTTAATAATTTTGCGGGGTTTGTTTTTTGTCTTCGTTTGGAGGACTTGTTCCTGCCTGGGACATGGTAGAAACTTCATCGTATTTTCCTGTCTTAGTAGGGTCTAGTACTGTGTTTGTGAAACAAATGTTTTTCTTCCTTACTACCTACTCTTTTTACATTCATGTTTTTTTTTAATTGATGGATCTCACTGGTTTGAAAACGGCATGGTGTTGAATAATTATTTATTTGTTTATTATTATTTCTGGCCAAACAACAATTGTATATACTGTTACAAACACCGTAACGCTTCATATCTTTTTAAAAATCTGCTTTAAAATATGGACCCTCAATTGGCTTAAACTATTTACCTAATCTATAAAGCAAATAGACCATTATAAACGGAAACCCTATATACCCTCCTCTACATAATATCTCCAATCTTTGTCCTCATGTTAAAGGCAATCCTTTGTCTAGTCCGTCATTTTAATCCTAGTGCTATCTCGCTTGAGTTTATTAAGGTCTCCTTTGACGTCACAAATTGCAATCAAACGCTTGACCAGTTTTCATTGCAGGTGCGGTTCTTATCCAGTGTGACGACTACCTAGGAACATTTAAGATAGGGTTTACACAAGTTTATGTTATCGTGTAAGACAGTACGTACACTAGAGTTAAAACAGTTTTAGTTTTTTCATTGATTGTAGAATAGTTTGAGTAGAAATTATTTTTTTCTGATTCGTCTTTACGTGTAAATATTGTATAAGAATGATAGTGTTACTTCCAAAAGAATATCACTCTATGTAAAAATTGATGGATGTTGATATTCCAAAAGATCAAAAAGCCTCTCTTTATAATTGGATGCGTTCATTCTTAGATAGTACCACGTATCACTGAAATACCCAGATAGGTAAATGCTCGCTTATGTATCCCGTCAACTTAGCTTCACGCATACTATTATTATAAAGCAGTAAGCAGCTTTTGCTCGTGGCTTTGTACAATTTAACATTTTTCTTAATTTCGCCGTATGACATTACTTCCCAGAATTTGATCCTTATTAACGACACTATCGAATGGTGTAAAAAGTGTGTATTGTTTTCCGAAATCAATAGGTTCCAATCCTGGCTAGGACGACTGATTTTTCAAAAATCTAATGATGCAGTTTTAGTTTTCATTAAAATTGGGCTCGAAACTCTTTTGAGTACTTTTCGCTATTCCTCATGGTTTCAGATCTGGCCATCCACGCCCACTTGAAAAATTTACCCTGTACATATTTTATACCTTAAAATATCTCAAAATATGACAAGCCTTATTACTTACATGTCTTGAAATGAGCAAAGTTTCTAAAAGGGAATAACCTAAAATAACTCATCTAGATTTAGAACTTGCGTAGGTTGGAGAAACAGTATAATAGATCATTTTGATTGTGGCGATAGGAAAAAATATTTTTATTATATCTAAGACGAGTAAATCTGACGCATTGAACTTCGCAACGGAAATAGGTTCTTGAATTAATAATGACTATTGGTGTAAATTGTACTAGATACTAGCTTATGCTCACAGCTTCACTCACGAGGAGTTCGGTAATTGTTCCAAAAGATCGTACTACCCGGATAAAAAGTATCCTGTGAAAATCCAGGTTATATGTGTGCCCATCCAAATCCGTTCATAGTTTTTGCGTGAAAGAGTAACCACAACCAACCATTCATCTCCTTCAATCCTCACAAACTTTCGAATTTATAATATTTAGTAAGATTCGGAGCAATAATCTTCTCGTAGTATGATACGAGAAGATTATTGCTCAATTGACTAAAATAAAAAGTACAAGGCACCGTACAGATGAAACATAACTCAACACGCATTTTAGAAAAACATTTATTCCCAACACCGTCGCACAACAATCAAAGTACAATCGAAAGCAGTCGGGAACAGGTGCTAACTAACGTGTATCTCAATCTAAGAGCTCACGCACTTATGAATAAAATAATTAAATCTTAATAGTTGGTAAAAAACAATATATTCGAACCTTTCTATACAACTACCTCATTGGTCCAGTGGTCGCAATCGCGACGGCTGAGCATGAGGTTCCGAGTTCGATTCCAGGGTCGGGCTAATTTTTATTGGGTTTTTCCATCAGGAAATTCTCAGTAGCAGCCACGGAGCCTGTATTTGTGCCCGGTTGATGGCAATAGGCTCGACCCCTATTACGTAGGACGTAAACATAACTGGCGAAATGTAGGTACTATTAGGCACACCTCTGTCTAACCCTTGGAGGATTACAGGCGTGATGTAATGTTATCTATATAACCACACATTACAGTGGTCAAGCCATATAGTCCAGCAAAATAATAAGACAACCGTACATAAAACTATAAGAAGAAATATTTTCACACTAGGCGTTTCTTTGATCCCAAATATCTAGGTCTTACCTCTAAAGCCTCGCTTCCATACATCCTGCATCTGATAGAAGATTATTGGCTTCGGATAAACTCTAGGAAAACGGCGTCACTAAGTCGACGCATACATACATAATATTCAGGGATTTGCATACAATTACGAATAGGTTACCTTTACCGTGTGTAAATCTGTTTAGGCCATGAATATGGAAGGAGTTAAATAATGTTTTAGAAGAGGATGCAAGTTTTGTACTATCATAAACAGCTGATAAATTAAAAAAACTTGTCGCTATTTAAAAGCTCTTTGGATTTATTGAAAACATTCGCAGCCTCTTCATCATTTTAGACCTTACTTTATAGGGTTCCTTACCCAAAGGGTAACCAACGGGACCCCATTACTAAGCCTTCGCTGTCCGTCCGTCCGTCTGTCAGCGGGCTGCGTATCATGATCCGTATTAGGGAGGTAGACAGTTGATTTTTTCACAGAATGTATATTTCTTGGCTAAGTAATAACAGCCGCTCGGGTCGATTTTTAGGATAAGCTGTGCTTGCCTAAGTTGGTATGTGGATGACCCATTACATACAGAGTTTCCTCCGTGCCTCGAAAAGCACGTTAAGCAGTTGGTCCCGGCTGTCATTTGTAGATCTTTGACAGTTGTTACAGGTACAAGTCAGTGGCTCAAAAGTCTGACAACCAGTCTTACCAAGGGGTATCGTATTACCCAGTACTGACTGGGTTGTGGAGGTCAGATAGGCAGTTGCTCCATATAAAATACTGGTATTCAGCTGCATCCGGTTAGACTGGAAGCCGACCCCAACATAGTTGGGAAAAGGCTAGGCAGATGATGATGAATGTGTATTTCTGTTGGCGCTATAACAAAAAAATAATAAAAATCAATTAAATATTAAGGGGAGCTCTCCTGCTACGATGGAAGCCTTCATGCGCAAGTCTGACTCGCACTTAGCCGGTTTTTCTTATTTTCATTTCTACTGAGTTAATAAAAGCTACTTAAGTAGATCATATTGCTTGCTATAAACAAGAACATCTTCTTTTTATTAGTGATCGATAATGTTTAGCTAGAAAGCTCTCAAGACTAACTAATAAAACTTTATTGACCAGTTGACATTTTAAAATAAAATCTTCAAAATAATTGAAAACGATTAAATTTGCTCTGAAGTTGAATCACTCCGATTTAACTTAAATCCCGAGTGAGTAGAGCACGTCAAAGTTTGTTTATCAAGACTTAGTTTTAACCACGTTAGATGTTTGATATTTTAACCAGTTTCCAATTAGTTTTAATATAAAATCAACACCCTTGGGGCTGTGAAATAAAACTATGTTTTACTAAGTATTTTATTAAGCTTGGGCTTTACCTATTATTCAACTTCTCATGATGGTTTTTTTTATAAACGCCATCATAATATGTGGGATCTCAAAGCAATTCATTAAATCACGAATGTATAGCATGATTTTTTCAAGATTGAATGACATTTGCGGGTCGGGGGGTCAATAACCCGAATTCTTAGTACCATAAACAACTTTCTTTTCCGCCAAGAACTCCATGAAAAGGAAAAAAATTGCTATCCCAAATCGTTTTCCAAAAACGTAAGCCAATAAACAATGAGACAACAGGCACCAGAATTGATTCGTACGATCAGCCCCCCGTACCACGAGACTAATGCTGCCATTACCGAGACAAATCAGCGACGGTTCCACGGCGACGAATCGTGTGTTTGCGCATCGCGAGCGAATTAGTGGTAATGGGGATAGTTCTTCAATGACTGATTTGAAGGCTATTTTGGATGTTAGGTTTGTGTAGGATTTAGGTTCTTGTGGAATCAACCAGGTCTGCGTAGGCAGGCAAACCAGTGGTGGCTCAGTGGTATGGGTGCCGACCTACAACTATTGATCGTAGGTTCGAACCCAAACAGGCAACAAAAACTGACATGTACTCCTTACTCTGACCTCCTCTTTACTGACTTTACTCCTTATTAATGAGTCGCTATGGCTGACCTGCAGAGCTATTACGTATCTTTCTGATATCCAGTGACTATCAAGCTTCTGTTGTACACCGAACTTTGATGACAACCGAGAATGTCATAATATTGGTATTACGTATTACACTGAGTGGATATCACTTTACGGTGACTAACAGCCCGGGTACGATGTAACGTCTTTCAGGAAAGCCACTTTAAACTCAGTTGTCATCAATTTGATGTCCGCTATGCTTACATAATCGAAATAATATAAGTATCGATACGAAAGCGTATGTCAAAATGAGTTACGGTGACTATCAGCCACGATGACAACCAATGACGTCATATTTGATCGCGACTGGTCATACATAATACGAAACAAACCTTTGTCAGTTATTTGATGGACACTGAGCCCAGTTACTATAATTTCGAGTTGTCAACAGAAATAGGTACTTCCCTACTGGAAGTCTTTAAATAGACTCCGGACCCAGGTTGGTCGCAACAAGGAAAACCTGCTCAAGTGGAGATTCATTAATGACCCTGCCCTTGAGTGGAAATGTGGTGCTGTTCCACAAACGATGGGGCACTTAATATTGTGTCTTGCCTATCCTGTTTTTTGTTTGTTACATGAACTGACGGACGCTACTAAAGACGCCAAATTAGTGGCTCAGTTCTGGGCCGACACAATTTAGATTACCATCGACATGCTAAGAAGAAGAAGAAAAACTATAAAAAACTATTTTCAGTTGTAATTATTCAGTTAATTGGTCTGCACTAAACCTACAAAAAAATCTTGAGTAGCATTCAAAAGTGGGAAAGGCGAAAACGTGCTTATAGCATTTTCCAATATCCTTATTCATAGTGCTCCTTTTTGGTCAATAGTCTAAAGGCTTACTTGAGAATATAATAAAATAAATGTGGTTCATTTCGGCATAGCAACACACTCAATAAAATGAACATCCAATTATCCCTTAACATAACATCACTCATTTTTCAATAGAATCCTTGAAAAGAAATAGTGCGGGCAATAAATGCGTGACTCCTGAAACCTTATGCTTTCTCTGTTATCAATATCATTCGTATTTCATTGAAATAGTTGATCCGGTCAGGAAAAGTCCCGTCCAAATTTACTGACCATACGTGTGATACGACATACCAAACCCTTTTTCAATAACCAACTTTATTTCAACAAGTGAAAGTTTAAAATTGGTTGCCAATAAGCTCAAATCATTGCATCAAAGTATTTTCAATCTTCTTTCAAAGAAATAGAGATAAAAATTCAATTGGATTGTGGATGTGATCAAATGAAATGAAACCTTATGGACAAGTTATAAAGACAATGTTTGAAATGATAATAAACTGTTTCAGAGGCGATTTGTTAGGCCGCCTACATGGTTCTGAATATGCTTTGAAACATATTTTCTGTGAAACGGAAGCTTCGGACTTTTGTTTGCCAGATTCAGTTTTAAAACTTGACTATAGGCTGATTTACGTATTTACGACAAATATCATGACATCACAACAGCTGTATTTCCTCGAAGAGTTAGGCAAGCACACCTCTTCCTAAAGTAAAATCACAGACTTGAGGTGTGCCAAACTCAGTGATTTTACGTCTCATCTATTATAGGGCGATATTATCATCAATAAGGCATAAATCGAGAAGACGGAATGGGGCGCCGTCACCTCCTTCTGCGAAGCAGTAATGCTAGAGAAGGAGGTGGCGGAACGTGAGAGGGAGAGAACCTCACAGCGTCCCGGCCACCGTAGGCGCGGGCCTGTGGACGGTGGGCTATGGCAAGCATATTATAAGTTGGGGGATTACATTGATGATAAAAATGCTTGGCTAAATGCTGGTCCTGCTCCACAACCATAGGGGGGGGGGCAAATTAATTGATTGTTTGGGTCGGGCATTATTTGAGTCCATCGACACGTAAAGAAGAAGATGAAGAATTGATTCCCATGTTAATGTTTTGTGGAAGCTGCAGAAGATTGTAAAAATATACTTGCATTATATAGATTCCAGTTCATAATATTATATAATTGCATAGCACATGTGTGAGTACTTTGTACTGTTCAGCCACCATTTACATTTATTTATATTTCATTGACTTGAATATGCCTTGGTGGCTGAGAGAATGTCATGCTCACTTAAATGTCTCGCTGATGGTGGCGGGTGTGTCGGGTCATTTAGTTCCCTTCAATATGGTTGAGTTGAATGGCGCCGGTACATGCGTCATGTTCGTGAACGGGCGCTGTCAGTTGGGACTGGTCATCTCTTAGCTGCCAAGGTTCATTTTAATTACTTTATTCGTAAACTGTTGATCTAATCTTTTACTCTGGACGCTCTTAGTGTGCACGTCTTTCTACATCGTTCTCACATGTATGTATAATCTCAAAATTAAAGATGTAACCAAGATTTTGTAACAATATTTTGTTTTTAAAAGAGTGTCCATGGAGTTTCTTGCCCGTTCTTCTCCATAGAGATCTACGCTAGGGAATGGGCAACTACAGTACTTTCTCAAGTTATTATGCCTTGTGACTGGGACTGTAGCTTTGATTTTCTTTTTTGTATTTTTGACATTCAAAAGTGCCGTAATGGTCTAATTGAAATAAATGCTTTGAGTTTGAGTTTATGGGCTAGCTCGCCGTCCGTCCGTCTCATGACGACAGGCCGTGTGCGACTGAGACATTTTTAATAGAAACACTTAATGAATATTTTAAACGTTTGTCTTTATGACTAGGAATCGGACTCAGAACCTGGTGGTCAGTATTATAGGTTGCGACCAACCAGTCAGCTTCTATCATCGGTTTGATAAAAAGGTTGATAACTTGGCTTTTTGAAATTAAAGTCAAAAACCAACAACTAACCCAACCACCAGCAACTCACAAATCACTGTCTTCATCTACTTTTTCCCAACTATGTTGGAGTCTTACTGGGTATTACTATACCCCTTAGTAAGACTGATTGTTATACTTTGAGGCTTGCTGACTACCCGAAACGACGGTCAACTGTCGGCCACAAATCACAGTAACTAACTGAATACTACAGACACATTGACGACTAAAATTCAGCACACCGGAAATACAAGATAGCCGAAAAGAAACCTAAATAAGGACAGTTAGACATGCCTAATATATTCCCTAAAATGTGCCCAAAACACGACATTAGGGGCCGACTTCACTTTATGTATGGTTTCCGATGTTCCGATAATATATTGTGCGTTCGTCGCCTCCTACTTCCTGGTTACGAGAATATATAGAAAATGTTGCAGAACCAATAACATGTGCAAGTGCCAACTATCTTCTCTTATTGGGCATATAAGGATGGGTTTCTTGAGGAAATACTTTGTTTGTAAACATGAATTCGTGTGGTACTACAATAAAGGGTGTAAAACACCTCTTAACGAAAACGAAAGGCACTTGTTCTCCTCGTCATTGCGATATTTTTTTTGTTCTACACCATACCTGGGAACCTTCTAGTTACGGAGATATTTGGGGTCAAAGTTCCAACTTTTGGACATGTTTTTTTTAATACAAGTCTTTAATGTATGATTTTTACTTTAAACACCCACACGACCCCCGTACTATTAAATCCATCCATCAGCACAACGTTTTGAGTGCGTTACATTGAGTTCTACCACAAAATATGATTTTTGACCCCAAAAAAAAAAGTCGTGTCCCAGCAAAAATTTTGGCGTAAAGTTACTTGGTTTGATGTACAGAATGCTTGGTTAACGGCTTCGTGATGAGGTGTTTTACACCCTGTATATTTACCAAATTATTTTAAACGGTGCAAAAGGTTTCATATTCTTCCTTTGCACGAACGAAGGAAAATCTCAGACTTGGCCTTTCTAATAAAAATTGCAAACGAATCCAGTGATGTCCCTGAGTTGCTAAGCAAGATTGGGCTGCGGATACCTGGTTCGTTTCTGCGTAAATCTCGTTTGTTGCACATACCAACGACTAGGACTAATTATAGACAAAACTCGTACATAATTATGGCGAGCCGTGAGTACAATGCGACTTGCCGGGAGGTTGAGATCGACATCTTTAATACGAGCGTGTCTAAATTGAAAAAGACCCTTTGCAGTCACTTCTTCGACAACCTTTGAATTGTCAATTTGTGTTCATTCTTTTTTTTCTTTCTTTATTAGTTTTTCTATAATGTTTTTGTGTGTACTAATCCTTACCACTGTCTTTTAGTTAAGTTATTCTTGTTCGATTTAACTATTGTATAAAACTATTTGTGAAAACTTGTAATTGGCCATATTGTTGTTATTAACTACACTATTGTGTCTCCTAGCTGTAAGTTTTCCGAAAATAATAAAATAAAATAAATAATTAAAAACCCCAACTGCTGAAAAATCACGCTCTAATTAAATTCGGTGTTTACAAGGTAAAATCGACTCCTCCTATTGTTGAAGTCGGTTAAAATGTAGCCCATGTTACCTTGGCCATAATAACGAATAATAACAAATCGATTTACACCTTATTCATCAAAATCGGATGAATAGTTTAGGTGCTAAGGAAGAACATACGTAAATACAAACATACAAACATAGACTGCTAAAATCATAACCCTTCCATTTGGGGTCGCCGTATCCGGGTAAAATGGATAGTTTTATTAGCTAGATTGACGTGATCATTGGCTACGGAAATATGCAAAGTGGTCGGTAAGATATCGTGAGACCGCTTACTTGTATATTAAATGGTCTTGCCCTATTTCATTTAAATGTGGTAAAGTCAAGTTAATTTCGAGTCAATTTATACTTGGTGGAATTAAACTTTAGGGTAATGAGTTAATTATCTCAGGCATGCTGGTCTCCTTACGCTGTTTACAATACGCACATTAATCCGAATAATCAGAGATGCATTAATTGGCATAAAATACATAAACAATAATCCCATTATATAATCTAGGATATACATAAGACTCCCACCCAAGACTCTATGAAGCCAACAACTCCATATCCCCATAAAGACCAGCAATAAAGCCTCTCCCATCGGCGCATTAGGCCGGGACACACAATAAATTGTGCAGGAAGCACCTCCCAACACACGAGCTTTACTTTTAATGAGTTCTGTACATAGCTTTATATTTATGACGTGGGCGCCGTAATAATTTTACTGAACAGTGTGATTGCAAAAATGGATGCTTTTCTTCCGTTTTCTCGTGCGTTTAAAATGGACAGAGTTTTCTGTAAGTATTTAACAAGTGTATGCTTTTACGTAGTTATTTTGGATCTGTAATTCAAGTGCCTTATTGCACAGCGTTATCTTTATTGGACTTAATCTTTCTGATCTCTCAAAGTTTGAATTTGTCTTCCCTATTTAGGTACACAAAAAAAAACAAAAAAAATGAAAATGCACAGGACTGCAAAACTAATACGAAATGCCAGTTCTGTTGTTAAGCTTAAAAACTTAAAAAAAAAACCTAAACGGTCTAAATGTATGGAAAATCTGTAATTTGTTGTTACTTGTTAAATAATTAATGAAACTTTCGTTCATCAATAATCATGAACATTTCGTCTTGTATTTTGAGCTGATTTCATGGTAAAAATATTATATAAGCCACGTTTTCCCTTCTATCATTGGGTCCGTGGCTTAGGCCCCCAGTGGTTGAGGCACCCGTGGCCGACGCTCCCGATCCGATTCATTTGTTTTTTGTGCTTTTTCTCTTAGTACAGTCATCAGCAGGTACAAAAAAAAAATGTTTTCGACCTCGAGGATCCTGTGCTAACTTGGTGGGGAGACTATTATTAACTAGTATTTAATATTTTTAATAACTGGGTTGTGGAGGTCAGATAGGCAGTCGGTCCATGTAGAGTATTAGTATTCAGCTGCATCCGGTTAGACTGAAAGCCGACCCCAACATAGTTGGGAAAAGGCTAGGCAGGTAATGATGATTTTTGTGCCTGACAGTACATTTGATAAAAAATTGCTTTGAATTAAATTTATCCAATCGAAGGCGTCGGCCACGGGTGCCTCGACCACTGGGAGTCTAAGCCACGGACCCCTATCATTTATATTTTAGAAAAAACTTGTCTATGACTGAATATTGCCTCCGTTTACACTTCACATCACCCTTGAACACAATATCTTCTTCAATCCAATCTCAATCAAGCAAACACGATTGACATTCAAGTTAGGTTGACAATAAACTTGGTGTAATTATCAACTTGTAATCAGGCCAAGTAATTGCCTCGATAACATTTTATAGTAGACATAAAATATACATAAAACACTCGTCGGTTCATAAGTGATTGCTAAGCGTCTCACAAGGAATGTTCTAGACATCGTAGATGGATTATTTGTCTATCTGTTTAAGTTGGAGAGTTGGAGGGCTAAGGCTTTCGTTTTTAAGGGTTCCGTGACCGAAGGGAAACCAACGGGACCCTATTATTAGTCACAGACAGTCTCCGCTGTCCGTCCGTCTGTATGTCCGCGGGCTGTATCTCATGATCAGTAATAGGTAGACAGTTGAAATTTTCACAGAAAGTGTATTTCAGTCTGTAAAAAAAAAAAAGTAACGGGGCTACGGAACCCTTCATGCGCGAGTCCGACTCGCACATAGCGGGTTATTTTTTAAATTTTAGGATGTTTTAATTCGGAAATTACATATCATCACGCCTGTAATCCCCGAAAGGTTAGACAGAGGTATCATGCCTAATAAAACACCCACATGTCACCAGTTATGTTTAAGTCCCATGTAATAGGAGGCGAGACTATTGCCATCAACTTGTGGCTGCTTAAAAAAAAAACCACTCGTTCACACACCAGCTACACCAAGACATCTCCAAGAGCGCAGCCTATCAGACGTAATGCATCAGCATCTGTGTTATGGGGTTTATTACCATGGTAATGTGGGAAACCCTCTAAACTATTATTGTAATGGGAGGGACTGTTGTTTATTAGAGGTTTCCGCTAGAAACGGGGTTAGACTTACTTGTAAGTGGGGCCTGAAAATAAAAACAAAATTAATGTTTACCCTCTTCTCAACAGCAATTTAAGAAACCTAATAAAAAAGACTATTTGGTCTTCAGGTAAATGCTGACATACTTATAACACTTACCATAGAGGCATCATAGACTACCTACCTATTTAATAAAATGGATTTAAAACAAGGAATGCATAAAGATAAAAATCAATTACACAATTGATGCACCTCAAACTAAACAATCTTTATAAAAGATATTTTATCACAAAGAAAAACCATCAAAAAATATCCTACAAACACAATTTCACAAAAATAACTGCAACCGGATGAATCCAGTTTGATCCGGTACACAAGCCGGTTAAAGGCGGAACTTCAAACTGTAATAATGCACAAACTTGGAAATAGAACATGCCCATCAAACTTACCGCGAAACTTTCTTTGTTTTCTAACGTTCAACGTTACATCAGAAATAGCCAATTCTTTGACATTTGAATCTACTACAACCTAAATCCAACCCTGTGTGTCCAAAAATAAAGGTGTGTCTACCTGAACATGTATCGCGGTATTATCCCCTGAAGCACTGCCGTTTGATTGCACATGACAGTAACAGAAGAGGGTCCAAGTTGATTGCTTTACTCCAACTCCTACTAAATCTTTATCCGTTTCCCTTTAATAATTAAAAAGGTAGTTTTGTCTTTGACTTTAGTGAGTATTAATAAATGTTTGTTTCAGTTTGTGTTTAGTTTCGTCTAGTTTCGGTTCGTGTTCTGTTTTAAGCGCGTCTCGTGGGAATAAGTGGATTGAGCTTTTCTTTTGTTGAATATTTGTTTTTGATTTACCCTTGCTTGCTTGCTTGTTTAGGGTATTTTAAGGTTTAATGGGAATGCTGATGTTAATGAAGTGTAGTGTAGCAGGTTGTATTTTATAGTTTCGGCTTTGCCATGAGACAAAGGTATGAGTATGAATGTTACTGGAATTGCGCTCCAAAGATTCTGCTTAAGGTCATCACTTTTGTTACCTACCTTAGTTTTCCAAAGGTATGCAACAAAACTATAGTATACTGGTGTTGATTCTGTTGTGGACAAACTAAACTTAATTTAGGCTATTGCTATCTTTTACTAAAAGGCAGTGCGAGAAAAGGACGGCTATAGCTATGAACTAAGTTAGAGATGTCAAACTAGTCTATGCCTTGCGCTTCACCGTGTTTTTAGTCGACATGTTTTTACGTGCACCCTTCATTTGTATGGAAATATTAGTTCCAATTCATTTGACAGCTTTAAATTACGTCCGTCTTTTTCTCGTTTTATTAGAGAGAAAAATATAGCAATAGCCTAAATTAAGTTTAGTTTGTGCACAACAGAATCATATCATTAATCACCATTGACATACATAAAGCTAATATAAGTTTTTAAATAGACATGGACACTAACGCTATCGTTAACATTAAAAACGGGATATTTACCACGTTAACAACTATCCGCAACCACAGAATAGATAATAGTACCATCCGAAATATCGGGAACTTAAAACAAATAAATATAAGTAATAAATAAATATCGCTGGACATTACACACAGTGCCATCTAGTGCCACACTAAGCAACGAGGCTTGTGTCGTGGACACCAGATAGTTGATATACTACATAGATACTTTTTGTTTATAAATACATACTTATTATACATATACCTAAACATCCATGACTCGGAAACAAATGTCCATGCTCATCACACAAACATTTGCTTCTACCGGGATTCGAACCCAGGACCCTAAGAACGTAAGGCAGCCTCAGTACCTTTGCGCCATTCAGGTCGTCAAATGGTAGGTACTTACACACATAGTAAATACCCCATTTTTAATCTTAATAAATTTAGTGCATTTAACATGCTTAGAAGTGCTGGTGACAGTTTCATTGAAGTAAAAAGTCAAATCCCACAATAAAAACAATTCAATTGTTAGGTTAAAAAATAATAACGATCGTAATCCAACCAATTACACTTAACCACACCATATAACAAAAAATAATCCGAACACATAACACAATTTTAATAAAAATGAATGCAAAAACACATTCAAAATCGCTGGCAATATATATTCCGGTCAATTTTTTTCCACAACCGGCCCTCAGTAGCCGGATAATCCCTGTCCGGTCATGTATGACACGGCCGCGAGAACAAACATGGCGCCCACCATTATATCCGTGTGTGTTTAGGTTAGGTTACACATTATTATGGCGATATTTTTTGTTATCACGCCGTTAAATTGGTAGCGCAATGGATGCTGTAAATGATTTATTTTTTTGTTGCGTTTAGGTAAAGTTTGCCTTTTTGCCGTCTAAAAGCTTGTCATTAAAGCCTTCAAAAAAGATTTTTGTAAGAAAATGTTTGTCAAAAGAAAGTACATTTTTATTTACCCCTAATGAGGGATTTTCTTTTTCAATTCTTCCCTAGTCGCTGGATAGATGGCGCTAAACTTTTTCAGTTACTGCAAGGAACGGAACGTCACATTATTTCACTTGGATGTAATGGTTTTTATTCGGAAGCATGGGCAAACGAAAGTGTCAGTCAACGAGCGTATGTGACGTGACGCAATGTTTTTTTTTCAAGCGTTTTGGCTTTGGCACCTAGTAACGTAGTCAGTTCAACGCCATCTACCGCGTTCTTGAAAACTATTTTTTTTTAAATACTCATAAAAAAAACCTCTCATTTAAATCACTTTAAAAATCACAGTAACTGATGTCGGTTCGCTAACTCTGACTAGTCTGCCAAAAATACCTTTATTCTTATTGGAATAAGGTTGACATTAAATAACTGTGAAAAGACTACCGGACTAGTGGACCGATGACCTGCATGCGTGTCGCACGGGGCCGGTCAATGAGGCGACACTTGGGGGAGGCCTATGTCCAGCAGTGGACGTCTTGCGGCTGAAATGCTGATGATGATGATGTTATAAAGACTGTAATTTAACAGTGGTAAGTTTGTCAACAGATTAGTTAACGAAGACTTGGACCGAAAAGAGGAATATTTTAGCGTCGATGATGAATTTATGACGCAAGACTTACTCCATGCTCTTTTAATTTATTTCCTAAACCTATCAAACGAATTACTTGTACCTTTTACATTGTATAATTTCCCGTTTTCATAAAAAAATACTGACATTACTTAAAATAATTAAATTGAGGTGTTCTGTACAAACTTAATGGAACGTTGAATCCGACGCTCGAATTCCGCCCTCGACACCTTTCTTCCATTTTTATTGAAGAAATTCTTTCCTTACGTAAAAAAAACGTAATCCCATAATAATTTTATGAAAGCGACTCAAAATCTGGCGACATATTTTTATATCTACATTTTATAAAGGTTGACCCAGGGGAAAATTTTTCGTCGAGAAAATTCCGGTATTACCTACATTTTTCGTTGACGCCAAAGAGGGGTCAATATTCTCATGATATTGATGTCTTTAGAAATCTATACTTGTCTACAAGACGTATTAATTAAAAGCGGGGGGAAACGACCCTACTTCGAACCCGGGCAATCACTTAATTTCTGCAATTTATTTCATCTTCACTGAAAAAAAAAATAAGAAAATCATCGTGAGGAACCTGTTTATCCAAGAACAGGAAATTCGAAAACATCCACTAACACACACTGGAACCGTGTAGTGGATTGTGGCCCACTCAGTAGCACTGAGACTATGCCTGTGTCCCAGCAATGGGACAAATAAAATGCTGATTATGTTTTACTGCGTCACCATAAAATGTACTTGTGAGATTGATGGTAACATGACCGTACCGTTCCGGCTCGTGCAATCCGGTCGGGCTTATATTAAAGGTAAAATTCGGGAAAAATATCCGTTTCCATATGTACTAAAATATGACCGTACTCTCAAAGACCAAATTAAAACTTTTTTTTTTTTTGAAACTTGAAATCTGAAACTGTAATCATTTGTTCACAAAGTTACGTAGTTTTTGACGGAATATTGCTTAAGTAGATAATAGCAGCGGTGGCCCTGTGGTGGCGGCCCCGACTTACGAACAGTAAGTAGTGGGTTCGAACCCAGACAGGCGCATTACTTTGTGTAATTAATTTCATCACCACTGCTCTCAAAACGGTGAAGGAAAACGACGTGAGGAAACCGGCATGTCCTAAAACCAAAAAATTCGAAGACATGTGACATCTACCAATACGCACTGGGCACGCGTGGTGTATTATAGCCCATTCCCTCTCATAGAGAGGAGGCCTGTGTCCCAGCAGTGGGAACATTAATTGGCTGTTGATGATGAGATAATAATAATAATAATACCAGCCTAGTACTGTCCCACTGCTGGGCAAAGGCCTCTTCTCATACAGAGCAGAGATATTAGGTAGATAAGATATTTAAATTTATTTATAAGTGAGATTATGTTTTTCTATGTAAACTCTAGGATATGTTGTTTAGTTAGACATACAAGAATAATAAATTGACATGACAATCCATCTTATAAGCTAGGCCTTGACACATTGTTTGCACAAACAAGTCAAGGGAACCAACTAAGATTTTGGCTAGCAAAACGCTAACCCAACACAATATTCTTTTTATACCGTAGTCCATCTTTTTTTCTTCAGTAAATAAACTTTATAATGTACGTTACATTTAGGGGTACACTTCATAATTCCGGAAAACAAAATGCCGACTTTCAAAATACCGATTTTCATAATTCCGAATAGTTCAAAATTTTAATTTCCGGTATACCTAACATTAATCCTATTTTCATAATTCCGAATTTTCAATATTCTGAACGTTCATAATTACTTTTCTTAAAATACCGAATTTCATTAGTCCAACTTATTGATAATAAGAAACATTAAAAATCATTATTTTTTTACCTATATGTTGAGAATTACGCGGCGAGGGGATTCTTAAAAAGAGGAAAATTTTTCATTACTTTTGCGATAGGACGCACCGTTTTTGAGATATAAACAAATTTAGAACCTGCTACGACACCGTGACGCGCGCTTGCTACTTTCGCATTTTACATTACACACCCACTTTCTGTCAAAAATGTCGACGTCGCTCCGCCGGCCTTCGGCCGACTATCGATCCATCGAACATTTTATTCTTCGGAATCATGAATTTCGGACAACAAACAATTCGTACTTATAACTCTTCGGGATTATGAAATTCGGACTTTTGAAATTCGGTATTTAGTTTTTCGGATTTTTTGAGTGTTTTCTACACTTAGTAACGTACGAGTATAGTGTGTGTCGTTAGTCTAGTGGTAGTAAGCTCTACTGCGAGCCCAGTATGAATTTTTGGGATGGATTTTATTCGTGTCATTCGTTTTTCAAACAGGTATTTCGCAGTAACAGCCGAAGTGTGCAATTGTGCCCGGGTGTTATCAATAGGCTCCCCACTATCACATAACTCAGACATTACAATCATATAGACCACATACAACTCTGCCGAACTCTTCGAGGAAACAGACGTAGTGCTACTCTGAAAGTTTATTATTCAGGAATAGTTATAAAATTGATCTTTAAAAGCACAGATGTTGCAATTTTTGACACAATCAGTATCATAAATATCTCAGTCGTAACAATTAAAAAAATAATTTGGAGATATCTTTTCTTTTTTCTGCCAAAAATAACCTTGTACGGTTAGGGTAGCAGCACCAAATATTGACAGTAGCGACGCAATTCTTCCTTACGTAACGTCGTTAGTGGGGCCAATGACGGTGCCTTGGGGCGCTCCCCCTACCTTCGTAATTGGTAAATTGAGTTGTCTCCTACAGCCCGTGTAAGTAGTCCGATGTCATAGTATTGATGAGGTTAGTGCCAGCTTTAGTTCTTGAATAATGATTTCTTGTAAGACTTATGAAATAAAATAATTTTAACTAAAACTGTCACGGAATATCTTCCGTGATTATCTTTTGTCTGCTCCTAAAAATGTTTTCCATCCACCCGCATTCTCCAGTTAACCCGCAATCATGTCACTTGCAACAGCGTCGAAATATCGGGAGCTCAGAATCAATAATAATCACAGAAGATATCGCGTTAGTGACATTTTAAGTTAAATTATAAACCGTGAAAGCCTATATAAAATAATAATAATAAATATCGCTGGACATGAACACACAGCGCCATCTAGTGCCACATTAAGCAACGAGGCTTGTGTCGTGGACACCAGATAGTTGATATACTACATAGATACTTTTTGTTTGTAAATACATACCTATTATACATATAAACATCCATGACTCAGAAACAAATGTCCATGCTCATCACACAAATATGTGCTCCAACCGGGACTCGAACCCAGAACCCTAAGAACGTAAGGCAGCCTCACCACCGCTACGCCATTTGGGTCGTCAAAATAAAAAAATAATAAAATATGTTGCTTAATATTACTTAGATTTTGTGAGTCATGTTTAATTAAAAAGAAATAAACATGCACTGTTTGACTGTACAGGCAACACTGTACATGCACAACCTATTGTCTATGACAAAATCGGTTTTGATTTTATTTTATTGTTTTTTTTTTTTTACGATACTCATTGCGCATCAAATCTGCGAAGCTTCACTATCATGCTTCAAAAACACTCTCCAACTATTAAAAATAACCTTTCAGCCAACACAACAACATCGGTAGTACCAACTTCCTCGAATATCAGTCACATAATCTCTTCACCACACTGTTAATACAGCCTATAACGTATTGGCAGTACGCTCAGACACAGGACACTCACAAGGCGAAACAATGTGCCCACAACCGATTCGATCCGTCGCTTGGCATTCTGAAACTCGATATCATAACGTTCTACAGTAGAGAACACACAATGGGGAATGTACTCGTATATACACACATCAACACGGTCTAGGGATATTTCATACTCAATTAAATAACTCGAAAAGTACTGGCCGCATTGGAATCTTTTATACACCGATTTGTTTGTAATTTATCTCAGACTAATTCCAAATTCAAATTTTTGAAAATTCTTTTGTTTCGGTGGCATAAAAATGTCTTGATGTATAGGAGAGGGAATTTTCATTTGTGCGAAATTTAGAAAACAATACGAATTACGTTTAGTTACAGTTTTTTTTCATTTTTAAACGAAAGATAAAGTTAAAATTGAGGTATTGTAGCCATGCAACGCCGACATTTGACGAGGGCGGAGATGTTACGAGCTGTGGGAATGCTGGAAGCTGGATCTGTTCAGCGTAATGTTGCTGAGGCCATAGGGACCCATCAAAATGTAATTTCAAGATTGTGGACACGCTATCGTGCCACAGGTGAAGTAGCGGAGAGGCACCGGGGGCCAAGTCGCATCACTACCCCCAGACAAGACCGATTTTTGCAAATTACTGCGCGAGCACAACCAAATGCAACGGCGACTCAATTGGTCCAAAGGCTGCGAGTGGAACACCAAGTGCTTGTGAGTGACCAAACTGTAAGAAGGCGACTGCATGAAAGCAATCTACGCTCTCGTAGACCACTCCGGGTCCCACCTTTACGGAGAGGCAATCGTGGACGACGATTTAAGTTATAATAAGTTCGGAACCACGTGGACTGGGGCCGTGACCAATGGTCCAATGTGCTGTTCACGGATGAATCCAGGTTCGGCTTCCATCCAGATTCACGAAGGACGCGTGTTTGGCGAGTTCCTGGACGATGGAGCCGTCTCCAGAACCCTCAGGAAGTTCACCCATACCAAGGAGGAACAATTATGGTTTGGGCAGGAATTCGTCTTGGAAGACGGACGGATCTCGTTTGGGTGCGGGGCAATATGACGGCAGAACGATACGTCCAACAGGTGCTGGGGCCCGTAATCTTGCCCCAGAGAACACAAATGGGGCAAGATTTCCTGCTCATGCACGACAATGCCCGGGCACACACGGCGAGAACGGTAGCAGCTTGGTTACATACACATAATGTTAGGGCCTAAGACTGGCTTGCTCAATCGCCAGATCTAAATCCCATTGAGCATGCGTGGGATATGCTGCAAAGAAGAGCTCTGAAGGAAGTTCCTGAAAATCTGGCTACAGAAGATCAACTTTTTGCGCACCTCAGAAGGACATGGGACAATATTCCGCAGCAAGACATTGACAACCTTGTTCTGAGCATGCCGAATCGTTGCCGATGTGTTATGAACATCATGGGCGCTTTCTCAGACTACTAACTTCAAGTTTATAAACACAAATTAAATGATTTTTCTATTTTTTTCAGTTTTTACTCACAAATTAAAAGTTCATTCATATACGGTTTCCGTCTATGCTTCATTTTTTTTCCATAAAATCCTGAAATTTTAATCTATACCTTAACCATTATTAAAAAATGGTAGAATATTAAATAACGTATCTTTTAAATATATACATGTCATATAAATAATTAACACATTGATAGTAATTCGCTTTTTTAAAAATATCCCTAGACCGTGTTGATGTGTGTACATATTATGTACATAGAAAAGGTTACTGTAGTATTTCTCTTGTTGTAGGGTAAGAGTTTTAATGAATTTTCCTTCTAAATGATTTAATATTCCTCCTATGATTAGATATTTTATGATTTTTATGAGAATGAGGTTCTGGGTTCGATTCCTGGGTTGGGCAAAATTGATATTCCATCAGGAATTTCTCAGTTGCAGCCACGGAGTCTAGATTTATGCCCGGTTGATGGCCATAGGCTTGCCCCCTATTACATGTGACTTAAACATGACTGGCCAAATGTAGGTGTACTATTTCGTACACCTCTGCTTAAGGTGGATGCTCCAGGGTAGCCCGCGAAATTAAAATATTCTTACGTTTTTTGCAATTTGCAGGCCAGTGCTAGGTTGTATGTTGGGAAATAGATGGGCTATGGGTTCCTTCAAAGTAGAAAGTGTTATGCTCACGAGTTAAATCCGGTCAGGGTTAAAGCCTGCGCAGACGACAGACTTTTTGTGCGATCGAGTCTGTGGCGCACAAATTGTCTGCATGGCATACAAAAAGTCCGTCGCGGATTTTACGCAGACTCAACGCACACGACGCACATCTTCATAGTACATTACGTCCCCCACTAACGAGTGCAGATTGCATACTAAAAGTGTGCGCCGTCTGCGTTAGCACGTGTTGGATTGGAGCAAACATTCTATTTTTTCGCGCACTTTTTGTGGAATACGGAATTTTTCGCCGCCGGAATTTTTGCGCGTCGACATATCGACATGCGTTACCACATATAATTGCTTAGGTTCTATTTTCACAGGCTAAAAAGTGCATCACGGATAGTCTGTCGATGCGCAGGCCCTAAGAGTCGACTGCATGTGTGCGTAATGTGGTCTTGGAGTTGTAGATTCGACCACGCATCAGTGATGATTGCTTTATCTTGAGCTGGTCTAGTGTAGAACGGAATTTCAATAGAATAAGAGACCAGCTTTTATTGGATTTCCGCTGAAATGAGATACTGATTAAATATTAGACAGTATTTTTTTATATTAAAGAAAAGATATGAGTGGGATTGCACAGAAGATTTTCAGTTTTCATTTTGTATTTATATTTTTAAATATATTTTAATCTAGCGAATTAGTCTTTCAGACTATGAGCAGATGAGATGGTTCTTGTAGTTGGTTGGATTGGACGTGGTTGATTCTTTATAATTGGAAAAAAGATTTATCAATTTGGCATATTGATGCAAAAACCAATCCGTTAATTATAAACTGCCGTGAGCACCCACCTAACATAAAAACGTTACCCTACAATTGCACAATTTCAGGTATCCTACCCAATAATAGTTCATTTACTCTCCCTAACCTTCAATTATACCATTAACGCTTCTACAGACATCTCCGAAGTTAACCAATGGTATTCCCTACCGAAAGTCCGTCGTCTTTGACATGATAAACTAATGACACAACAACCGGCACCTTGCAGACGTGCCGAGAATTGGTGTCGTTACCGTAATATCGGATAAATGCCCTCAGATCTATCTGACGCAGGTGTTTAGGGTATTATTTATTCCTGAGCTAAAACCATAGTTTTGCGGGACTATTCGAAAGAGATACCGTGGCCCCGGAACACAAAGGGCGATGAAGGAACATGGATGGGTTTTAGTCAGTAAAAGTCTGACACTCCCTCCTGCTCCGCCCAGAGCGGGAGAAGTCATTTGATGATTTCCCATCCGAAAAAAAAAAAAAAAAAAAAAAAAAAAAAGGGTGAATATGTATATGGCGACAAGGAGAGAGCGCCTGTCGCAACCCCGTGCAGGGCACGCCACGATAGTGGCGATAAGTCCCCTCTTTGAGGAGTGGCTTGAGAGACGCCACGGCGTCCTCACCGGACACGGTGTTTTCGGTAGGTTCCTGCACTGAATCGGGCGGGAGGAAACGCCCGGGTGTTTCCACTGCAAGGATCCACCGGAGGACACGGTGGAGCACACGGCGGAGGTGTGCCCCGCGTTGGCGGCGGCGACCTCTCGCGTCCGGCCCTGGTGCAAGCCATGGTCCGGAGCGAGACGGAATGGGATGCCGTCACCTTCTTCTGCAAAGCAGTAATGCTAGAGAAGGAGGTGGCGGAACGTGAGAGGGAGAGAACGTCACAGCGTGCCGGCCGCCGTGGGAGACGTCCCGGCCACCGTAGGTGCGGGCCTGTGGACGGTGAGCTATGGGCTAGCTCGCCGTCCGTCCGTCTCATGACGACAGGCCGTGTCGACGGCGCGTTCGTGTTCCACGCGCGCCTCAAAGAGAGTCAGCAAAAAGGAAGGGGTCCAAGGGGCAAGGACCGATGCCTGCCGGGGTTGCGGGACTGTTCGAAAGAGATACCGTGGCCCCGGAACACAAAGGGCGATGAAGGAACATGGATGGGTTTTAGTCAGTAAAAGTCTGACACTCCCTCCTGCTCCGCCCAGAGCGGGAGAAGTCATTTGATGATTTCCTATCCGAAAAAAAAAAACAAAAAAAGGGTGAATATGTATGTGTATGCTGTTAGTGAACCTATTTTTAGAATTCAAACCAAAAACTTTTATTCCTTTCCTGGAATTCCTTAAATAAAATACTTTACAAGAATGGCGGATACGTAACGTAAGTTCTCAGGAAATGCTGAATAAGTAAATGAATTTCCTGAAATCTTGTACACTGTCTTTTAACATTAGGCACTTCTTGTCCCAACTCAGACGATTAGCGAAAAGCGAGTAGCGATCACATTATAGTATTTTCTTCTCTCTCTCTTTTTTATTTCGGGACCTACAAAATTTTGTACGTTTCTAGAGAGAGAATATAGTCGAAAACTAATCACTTCCTCGTCTATGGTTAAATGGGCGCCATATACCTTATACATTTCTGTATTTCATCGCGTTTTAGAAAACCACCAATATTTTTGCCTTAAGATAACTTTATACTTTTTTTTTTTCCCGCGACGAGGATGTATCAAAATTATTATAACAGCGTAAACACTGTTTAACTTGGATCACTGTCTTCTAGCTTTCCATACCTGGATGAGATAGTTACTGAAATTGCCCGGGCATTGATGTAACCGATTAAAACGTCAAATTTCTTTAGTAGAATTCCATAAACAAACACTGTACAATAACGGCGTATTCGTTACCCACAATTCTCAGAAAATGCTGAAACACTTCGTAAAATTCAACGTAATTATCTAAAGTTCTAAACACTAGCTTATTTACATTTTCCAAAAAAAAATAAGGTTACACCTTCTCCTACATGAAATTGATCATAATTAAAACAGCGCAAACATGCACTGTTCAGCTTGGATCACTGGTTCACTGTCTCATAGCGTCCATACCTGGATGAGACAAGTTATTCAAATTGCTCGGGCGTTGATCCAACCGATTGAGACCGACTTCGGAGAGTAACGCAATTGTTTCGGATTTCATTATATGTGTCGATAGATGGATGCGTTTCATTCGCAAGATTAAAGGGAATGCTTTTAGGTTATTGAACGCAGATTAGGAAACTGACTCGCTCGTAGAGTCTCAAATTCGGTCTTTAGTTCAATTCTCGGGTTAAGCAAAGTGCAATGCGATCACTTTTTAATGCTCGACGTCTTCTTCTTCGTGTCGATGATTCCCATTGTTATTTATTTAAATTTGTTTCGACCAGATCTCAGCCACGTCGACGGCGTTGTGGTGGCTTCAGACAGGTCCCTTAAAGTGCAGGTGGAGTTGCACAAAGAGCAGGTCAGGAGGTGGGTCATCGTTTGAGATGAGGCTCCGCAGTCGCACTCAGCTTTATCGGAATACCCCCACCTGACCAAGTTGAACCTGCAGCGGCCCACCTGGCTTCTAAGTCGGTTAAAAGTCTTCCAGGTGGGCCATGGCAGTTTATGACCAGCTGGGAGCTTTTCTGCAGGCTCAACATAGTAAGCCGGGGGGGGGATGCTTTTTGCGGGCTTCACCAACCCTAGTATGGTCGATTGGTGGAATATTCGACCTAAGGAAGCTGTTCCGACTCTTCAGCCTGCCTCGCGACATCTCCGCATTGTAAAGAAGATGGCGTTTGTCTGTCTCTTATTTATATTTTTTGGAGGAGCAGGCACCTCTCTTCGAACTTCAGGGGGAGCCACTTCTGCGAACGGGTATAAGGCACCTATGCTACACGTGAAAACATGTCTTTACCGATTGATTTAGGAATTAATTAAAAAACTGGTATTGTATTAGTCAACATTGTTGTTGCCAGCGCTGGTAAAAATTAAGATAATGCGGGCACTGAAGAGTGTCGAGTCGCACAAGCAAAGATAATCCTTAGTCAATCTACTAATGAAGATGATGGTATACCGTTAGTCTATGGAGGAGCTCGTGGCTAAATAATAACAGTCGCTGGGATCAATCTTCTGGTTAAACCGCGCTTGTCTAGATTGGTTCGTGGATGGGTGACCACCCACTATATGACATACTGAGTTACCTCCGTGCCTGTAAAAGCACGTTAAGCCGTTGGTCCTGGCTGTCAATTGTAGATCTTTGACAGTCGTTACGGGTAGTTAGTGGCTCGAAAGTCTGACAACCAGTCTTACCAAGGGGTATGGTATTACCCAGTTTTAACTGGGTTGTGGAGGTCATATAGGCAGTCGCTCCATGTAAAATACTGGTATTCAGCTGCATGTGGTTAGTCTAGAAGCCGACCCTAACATAGTTGGGTAAAGGCTAGGCAGATGATGAAGCCAGTCAATTAAATATATCTATCTTTCAATCCACGTGCGATAAATTAACAACAGCACGACCATATACTCTTTCACGGAGTTCAAAACAAAATTAAAGCTTCGCGTGGTCACAATCAACGCCTATTCACGGTGGACTATTGTTGTACAAAACAATGGCCGCCAGGTTTTGCTAGTCAATTTGTTTGCTCCAGCGGCCCCACAAACATCATTAGAATGGACAGTTCACTATATTTTTTTGTTTTAGTGAATATACTTTATATTTTTAGGGGCTGTCAAAGTTTGAAACGATGAGTTGGCACTATGTTATGCACCCACATTTTGCCAGTTAAAAATTCAAACAATGGAATTCTAGCAGTTGCCTGCGACCTCGTTCGTGTGGAAATTTTCGTGTGAGTTTTGCCCCATGCCTATTGCCACCAAGTGAGCAAAATATATCAAAACTCTGGACTGCTAGCGAGAAATTCCAGGTGGAAAAACCTTAAGGTGGCTATCATACCTGGAACCTCAGGCTCAGTGGTAGCTTGCAACTGCCACTTGCAAATAGACAAATGAAGCAGTTTTACATAATTTCTGGATTATTCATGTGCGGGCGCAGCATAATAGGTGATATGCGAATAGATCGCGTTAGAAACACCACCCTGCGATTTATGCTCTAAGTCACAAGTAAGTAAAAACGATGGTGGGTAAAATACTTTTCAATACACTTCCTCTTAAACTGGTTCTTTTCGCACTACGATTAGGTTCAACATGCAATGTATTTCACACGCGTGTGTTTTTTCTCATTTTCCAACACGTGTGCGGGAATGAAAATTGCCACAGATAACTATACCTATACTTAGCCCAAATTGGTTCAATGCCTATAGTCGGCGGTGATTGTTTTTTTTAATCTCGGCAAAGAGTTAAGCGTCTTTACGGTGTTAATATTTTTTAAATATTAAAATAATGTTTATAAATAGAATATCACCAAAAAACATGATTATTAAAATAAAATAAACGTTTATGAACAAATTAACATTGATTTGTGTTCTAAACTCAAAAATATTTGAATTTTCTATTTTTCAGATTAGGCTGTTTAGCGGATTTATACCTTTGCTTCTCCTTCAACCTGGCGAAAGCAAAACGTGGAAAAAAATAAAATTTAAATCATAGTTTCCTAATAATTCATGACAAAAATATTTGTCGTATTTTATTTTATTTCTTCAAAGTATATTGAAAAACGTTGTTTGATACACGTGGACATTTGTTATTGCGTTTCTCGGCTCATTAACAGTCCTCGCCTGCGGCTCGGGAGTTAATCCGCCTCGAATACAATAACAAACTTTCTCCACTTTTATCAAATTAGGTCTATGAGAAAATCTAGATTTTGCTTTCGAGTTCTAGCGTGTACTGGTCAGGAGGTCCAAACGAATACTGAATTCAAAATGATGATGCTCTATTCTTTTTAGCAATTAGTCACGAAGGCCAGTCGTATTTCCGACGAAGGCCGAGCTTAGCCGAACGCGACCGAAGTTGCGTTTGTTGTATGGGAGCCCCCCTTAAATATTTATTTCTCTTAGTCGTCTTAGTAATAGGTTCCCGTTTTTACCCTTTGGGTATGGAACTCTAAAAAGTAAGTACTTACATAATATAGGTCTACATAATCGTCAGCCCATGTTTTCTTTTTTTTTTCACTGCTGGCACACCGGTGTCCACGTTGTGACGAGGAGTGGGTTATAATGAAGCACCCAGGCTTAGCGCAGGTTTGCTTGCTGTCAATTACCGGTTCTATGACATGCCGGTTTCTCTACGATATTTTTATTCAACGTTTTATTTAAGGTACTTAATAGCAAGTAAATTGTCGTCTAAGTACCTCTTCCACATTTGAAGAGAAGCCTTTACAGGTACGTATAGCTGAGCAAGACACTTTGTGTCACATAAGCGGCTTATGGTGTGGTTTGCATACGAAGACGTTCCCTTTAGCTCTTAAATTGCCAATTGGAATGGTAATGTGGTGCCATTTGAATTTATATACCACAGATCTAACGGTGCTTTGAATTCAGGCTGATTTCGTTTTGTGCCTTTTTTATGCAATTTAGGAGTGCTATCAATCTAATCTCGATTTGTGTGTTTTGTTAGACTATTATTATTTATTTATTTAGGTACGGTGAGTGATAGCTATTAGTTGAGGGTATCTTTGCATAAATGGTTGAATAAGAATCGATATATTTATATATTTAAATATATTTAATTTATTTGAGCAAAGTAAAAGCACATAAAAACATAAATACAGGATATAACATACAGACAAAAGATCACAAAGTTACCGCTTATTTAATTTATAAATCTCTTCCAGCGGACCTGCGACAAGGAAGATAGACAAGCAAATTAGTCAGACACAGACTGTATTATTGAACTCCGAAGTTTAAAATACCGATGTACCCAATGTGAAAAAAAAATAACCCTTAACTTAAGCAAACATAATTAAATCAGTATAGAATAAACATGCATACTATTAAAATAAACAATGTGACTTGTCTAAATCAAAGGGTAATTCAATAAAATAATTATTTAATTTTCTAGCTTTATTTTGAATTTTGTGTTCTAAGCCACATGAAGACATTAGTTTTTTTTTTGTTTTCTCATATTTTGCAGTTACGCAAGTATATAGATGCAGTAATACAAGTAACTTTGAAATTGTTTTGTGATATGCACAAGATGGCGATGTTATTCGATCTTTGCACAGCCGCAAAAGTAAAGAAAAATTGTCAGTTTCGGGTATCTTGATGTACTGCCATCTGTACCTATGGTTAAGGTACCCAGCTTACCCAATAAATCCTTAATCGATACCTCCTATAACTTGTGAACTCGCAACAGCAATGTATTCGCAACTGGCAACGCTCGAGCGGTATGGATTGGCTCGCTGAATGCGATTGAGGACATCAGCGCGGGTGACTATCGCTCTGATACTCGTCTGTGATTCGATACATACCTCACACGGTGCTATTTGAAAGTGGGAAGCGGTATCTTTGTGGTAAAAAATGTGCAAGACTGAGACTATAGTTTTCCCACTGCTGGGATATAAGCGTCCTCTCTATGAAAGTGGCTGTAATTCACCACTTGGCTCAGGATGGTAGTTGTCACAGTTTTAATGTTTGTTTCTAGGACATGCTTTTTCCTCACGATGTTTTCCTTCGCTGTTTTGAGAGCAGTGGTTATGAAATTATCATACAAAGTGCCTACTTTAGTTCGAACTTCAAACCCACGACTCGCAAGGTCAGGGTTGACGCCACTTTTTTTATGTTTTTAACTTTTGGTCCAAAAGTATAAATCATGACAATCATCATCTTAACATCACGCCTGTAACCCCCGAAGGGTTAAGCAGAGGTGTATAGTACACCCACATTTCACCATTTATGTTTTAGTCCCATGTATTCAATTTGCCCGACCCGGGAATCGAACCTGGGACCTCATGCTCACCAGTCGCGATTACTACCACAAGACTAACGCGGCAGTCTAAAAAGTAAAGATCAATCAGTAAAGTATAAAATCCATTAAATAGATAATAGGAGCAAAGATGATAAAAAAAAATTGTACAAAGTAAAGCATGGTCCAGCCAGGATTCGAACCACGATATAGTTCGTGGTTTTATACCTTAGCTAGCAATATATAGCCTTATAAGCCGAGGTTCTTACCTCGGAGTCATCACGGCACAGAAACTGTTGCTGCGGCTATGTAGCTGTCATATTCGTGAACCCCTTTCTATGCGTGAAGGGTACCCAATTAATGCCGGGCGTCGCCTGCTCCGAACTCATCTTTCATGCGATAAATACCTACTGTGGAATTTGTTAGCGTAGTTTGGCTGTTTTAGATCTGTGGGCATGTCGCAGAACTAGTGGGATTTGGTTTGCACAGGATTGCCAGACAACAGTTCAGTCACCGGTGCTACTTTCTTCTTCTTATTATTTATTTCTCGCCAGCTGACGCTCGCGGCTTCGCTCGCCCGTAAATTATATACTAAAACCTTCCTCTTGAATCACTCTATCTATTAAAAAAACCCGCATCAAAATCCGTTGCGTAGTTTCTAAGATTTAAGCATTCATAGGGCTGTCCCTATGAATGCAAAAACAACAACAAAGAACAAAGTCATCCGGTACGCGGCGGGCGACTTTGTTTTATAATATGTAGTGAAATATGTAATGGTTGATCACCACATTCTTAAATCACTGGTGAATCTGTGTTACACAATCACCGGTGCTACTTTCTTCTCATTTACAATTTATCTCTAAAAATCTATGTAATGGGTGGCCACCTCTCCACGGACCAACATAGGCAAACGCGGCTTAACCTGAAGATCAATATTTAGCCACGATCTTTAATCACCAATCCCACTTATTTCACAGGTGAAGCTGTAATCCTACCTCAATCCTTTGGTATCACTGCTCAATAAACACAGAATCTCTCCTAATACGATATGGCATACCGCGGGGATGAGTAGCACCATATGTCGCGACATGGCGTCCCTAAATTGTTTTACTTTCGACTTTCCCCCTTTTCGCCTTGTGTAGCACTTATATGTGTGTGTGTGTATATTATGGTAGATATGTATTTGAACGGTATACAATATAGAAGATAAAATGTCGTAGTGTGTTTATTGATAGTGATATTCTTTTGTGGGTTCTTAGTTATTTTCATGTAATGATCCGTGTAAACCTTTGGCGTCAGACCGATTCGGTCGGGCTTCACAGACGAAGGGCATGGGACTTAAGGCGACTACAGGAGATAAATTAGCAACTCTATCTGTGGTGGTTCGAACTTCGTTTGAAATACTGTTAGAATAAAGTTCTAAACAACCGTTTTGTAATGCAAGCTGCATTACAAAACGGTTGTTACGTTAGTCACTGCGGACCGAATTGTGTGAAATGAGTGGTTTTTTTGGGATTTACAAAAAATCCATTGATTGGACTAAAAAAATAAAACACTATCATGCTAGTATGTTGCTTGTAGAATTATTTACCAAAAAATCAGAATGATCGCATGTATTTTAGTATGATTTTAACTCGCTACAATATTTCTTTAGAGATAAGTTTGTGATTTTTTATAGAGTAAAATTAGTTGTATTCTGTTTTCAAAACACTATCATACTAGCATACATCCTGAAGAATATTATAGTTTTTCTGGTTTTGTGCAAACTGTGTACATCATATGCTTTTTTGCATTACAAAACTCGCGCTTAGCTCCTGTAGTCCCCTTAAACATATCGTTCGAAAGGTACCTACTGTTCATCGGTTAATCGCTGCAATTATTTTAGTTTTGCAGCGTCTTGTTGATTTATCCTTTCCTTCCCTAATTCCATTCAATGAATTTTAATTTCGTTGCTTACCCTGGCACTTCCACCTTCATCATCATCAGCATATCAGCCCAGAATCACCTACGGCTGGGTATAGGCCTCCTTTTTTCCTGCGACAGTTCCGGGTTCTGTGCGTCTCTTATCCAAGTGTTTCCCGCTCGTTGGGTCGACCCAACGAGCTTTAGGACAGCCCTGGTTTCTGTGGTCTAACCTTGGCCACCACTCGGTCAAAGCCGTACTCCATCTTAACAAAACGAATTCTACGAAATATTAACTACAGTGCCCTTCATAGATATCATTATAATTGATAGGTCACCGCACCATTGATTTTCACCCTATAATACGCTCTCTCTAAGTCGACTTTTACAACTCTCAACTCGTAATAAGTAAGCTTATTTGGAACTTTGTTTTCCTTTTATTATTGTGTACTGAACCGTAGCTACTTAAGTTAACATTACGCTGTTTATACGAAATGCCTATGTTGGTATGTAGGTCGTTATGGCATGAGGTCTTTCAAGTTGTGTGACAAATCTCTACCACGTTAGTGATCTCAATTCTCAATTCTCAATTCTCAATTCTTTATTGCGTACCATAATGTATACAGTTGGTGGGAAAACAGTTACATCAGTCTCAATTATGGACCCTGTCGGGCACAGCATAGATAAAAGTAGGAGAGAGGAGGAAGAACGCTTGGCGTTTAATAAGTCAAACTATGAGTTTACATGTATTTATTAAAAATATGAGTAATGTTGAAAAATATTAATTATTGTTTTAAATACTAGTTTATTATTAATTTTATTTATTATGTCAGTAATTTATTAATTATTAGTTTTATCAATTATTTAAGGTATTTAGTTATTATTATTTTTATTTACTACGTAAATAATTCATTATACTATTTTATTATATTTAAAGTAACTTTAATTATTATTATCCTACAGGGGTAAGTCATTTATTTCATATTTATAATTTATCATCTAAGTATTCGCTTAGACTATAGTAGCATTTACTTTCAAGGAAGATTTTTAATTTATTAATAAATATATTATAATTATCTAAATTCTTAATTATTGCGGGTAACTTATTATAATTTTTTATGGACATGACAAACGTACTATCGGAGTGCATTTTTAATCGCGATAGTGGTAAGTTTAGTCTGTTTTTGTGCCTTAGAGCAATTTTCTTTTGAATGTCCTCTCTTTTTGTAAAGAAATCTGGGTATTTACGTACGAACTTACAAACTTCAAATATATACAAGCATGGTAGGGACAAGATCTTTAGCTCCCGAAAGTGGGGTTTACAGCTATCAGTGACTTCAATATTTACTAAGATCCTAATTAGTTTTTTTTGTAATGTAAGTAACGTGGGCGCGTCAGTACTGTTGCCCCATAAGATGATACCATATTTGAGCCATGCGTGGGCATACGCGTAGTACGTTACTAATGCTGTTTTTAGGTCTGTGGTTTTTTTGATCTCGCGGAGGGCGTATGAAAATCTTGATATTTTTGATCTTACTTTCTGGATATGAGACTTCCAATTTATGTGTGTGTCAATATCTAAGCCTAGTAGGGTGAATTTATCAACTACGTCTAATTTATTATTATTGAAGCTAAAGTTAATATATAATGGGGTTTTTTGACGTGGGTGAAATGTAATTATTTTAGTTTTATTGAAATTTATTTCTAGATTGTGTTCAGTCATCCAATTTATTGTAGAATCTAATATGGAGTTTAATTTATCATTTAAATTGGTGTTATTTTCGCATGAGGTAAGTATAGATATGTCATCCGCAAACAGGACACATTGCTCATTTATATTTTTTGGAAGGTCATTTACATACACCAGAAATAAGAAACACCCCATTACGCTTCCTTGCGGTATTGAGGCGGTGATTTGTTTGCTGTGAGATCTGATTAATTGTATTTCATTTGTATTTCATTTGTACGTATCTCTTTTAATGAGCCTTTGGGAAAACCTTGCAATGACTAAAGCTATGGCTGTTCTATGGGGTTATTTAAAAGAAAAAGTAACCCCTGTTAGGCTGCTTTAGGTTTCAAATTAATCGAATCCTAATATCCAGCAGTATCTCCTTGGCAATATCAGAAATCTATACTCACCATTTAGGTAGGTACCCTATTTTTTACAAGTTATTAAAAAAATCTTAGAGACGGCCTCTAAATCCACTCTATAAAATGTAAACAGTAAAGTGGTGGACGTTTATGAAGCTGAAAGCCAGCTTTTTGCCTCATTAACCATTACGGAAGAGGGTATAATTTGTACATAAATCATGAATCTATGGAAACAATAGCCCGAAATTAAACAAAAGACGGCTATACTCTGAAAAGTACTTACGCTTTTGTACTGAAATGCAAATCGTAACAAATTTCATAAAGAAAACGGTAATATTGAAACTCGAGAACGAGTTTCTGAGTAAATTTTCAAATCGAGCTTTTAGTAAGGTTAAGTCATCAAAACTGCAAAGGGTAAAGTGACCGGCCAAGTTTTATTGTTACCTGAGTTCGGCTATGGACGTATTTCTACCATTATCTGATTGGAGGGAATTTTAAATGTGATTGGACTGGGCTGTAAGGCTCATTTTTGAATGATGGAACTTGAAGACACTAAAGGATTGTTGTGTTTTTGAACCTTATTTAATTGTATAAATAACTGTAACCATAGCCTTAAAGATTACTTTGTACCTAAACCTGAAGCAATACTAAAGTTTCAACCATTGATTACCTACGTAATGTAAACTTGCTGACTGCGTCACATTTTAAACACAATTATTGTAAGGTGAAACTGTGCGAATGGGAGACCAAACCGGACTCAAATATTTGTCGAAAGTTCTCAGCTAGCCCGATAAACTGCGGACGCGGCTCCGGACACCGGTCTGACAAATAACGTACTGAAGTATCAGTCACTGCCTCGTTGGTACAGTGTTCGCAAGCGCGACTGCTGAGCATGAGGTCCTGGGTTCGATTCCCAGGTTGGGCAAAGTATTATTGTGTTTTTACATCAGGAATTTCTCAGTAGCAGCCACGGAGTCCAGAGATTACAGGCGTGATGTAATCTTACATATCAGCCAGTGTCCGGAGTCCATAGCCAGTCCGCATGCTGTCCGTACGTAGTTTCACCGAACCTCAAAACCGCTTATCTTGCTCATTCAAAAGATGGACTCATAAAAACCCACTAATAATTATAACAATACATTCCCAATCCTCCCTGTGACCCTAATAATTGTAATTAAACAATTAACAGCGACTAACGGCCAGTCAATCTGACGTAATAGCATTAGCAGATTAAGCACAAAGACATCGTGATAACGGGGACATTAGGGGACGCGCTTTCATCCCCGTGATGACGGTATCTTTTACTTCCCCTGCTCGATATGGGGGTGCAAAGATAGGATTTTATCTTCTTTTGTTGTCATGGAGATTAAAGTTTAGGGGCAGGAAAAAAAATAACCGTGTTTATAAATGACAAAAAAACTTCACAAATAGCGTACTATTCATGTTGACTGTTCATCTGTGGACTGTTGTAGGCTTGGAATTATGAAGAGTCAAAGGGTCTTCTGCTACTGAACATAGATGGCCCCCAAGAACTATCAGAATGACAGGCCCTCCTGTGCTTTCTTCCAAAATGTATACCTTTACCTCCGCTGTTCTTTTCTGATTAATATCGTTTCGGGATCCAGGACAAGGACGTCGAGCTTATCTTGCCCATTGCTTATTGCGTTCTTCTCCATAGAGATCTGAATGGGTAACTACTGTATTTTCACAGTTATTATGCCTTGTGACTAGGACTGAAGCTTCATTTTTATTGTTGTCTTTTTTTCGACAATTCAAAAGTATCTGTAAATAACCTATTTGAAGTAAATGATTTTGATTTGATTCATTGTCTCGGCGCTGAGTGCCCGGATAGCCCAATCCTTATTTAGTCAAGAAACATGTTCGATCAACAATAAAAACAAAGATAAGGTAATATAACTTGAAAATGCAAGCGGGATCCTGAACTGATACATACTCGTACATTCAAAATCAGTACACTCGAGTGGACTCTTTTTCTGTTGAAACTCTTTACAATGCTAAGCCAGCTCAAGATCAGTGTTTCCAGTTTTCCATCGACGTGCGGTCTGCTGTAAATATCAGTTGATTGATTATATTATAATTTCAAACACCGCATGACTATTCTCCCGTAAGATATTATAAGTTTCGATACAAGACAAGATGGGGAATGGGAGACAGAACGTGTTTTTGTCGATAAAGTGCATTCGTTCATACATTTCTGTTAACACAACAAAGTCTGTTTCAGAGAAGTTATAGAAGTTAATAAAGCAAATGGAAAATATTAATATCATGAAAAGGAAAGTTTTGTTTGTGTTCGTTTCCTACAAGTTTGTATAAATATGTCTTGCTTGACTGACATCTACAATGTTTTCCTGAAAGTTCAGGATTATTCCCTGATCTTTTTGTTGAGAGAAAAAGAAAAGTTTTACCAATGCAGAGATCTCTCCATTTTCAGAACTAAGTTCACCCCAAAACTTTAAAATAGGCTAGAAACCCAGGGGCATCCAGTCCATATCATTGCTAACTGGTTAAATAACAAGTATTATACAATACAGTTATTTTTTCTCATTTTTTTTCTTAAAATTTACCATGTGCTTCCGTATTTCTACAATCCCTGACTTGTGCTATCCATCCATAAAATAATACCCTAACTAAATTATGGCACTGTTTTCAAGGTACTTCATTTTATCACATACTATTAAAAGTCCAGGTTATAAAAGAAAAGCTCGAATCATAAAAACGATAAACTTGAGCTTCAAAAATAAAAATTATACGTCAAAATGCTTTGAAGTGCATGGAGTAGTTTTGGGGCAGAGCGTTCCAAAGTGGGAAACAGTGGGCCACATTTGGGTACAGTGGCACACATTAGGAGTGTGACACGTCACAAGGAAACGAGGAAACTAGCGTCGCCGGATACGACGAGTATGAATCACTTGGTCTTTATATCCTGCTGAAATATAAAACTAACTGAAAATGCCCACAGGGTGATACATTTTGCTAAGAGATAGTCGCCTTGTGTTAGTCTCCAAATATAAAATGAGGAATAAAAAAAAACAACCTTTCGACGAAGGAAACAAAAGTGAAAGGTAAATAAAGGATTGATAGTGTTGGGTAGATAAACTTACTAGCAGTAATTATAGGAATAAAACAATTTTATCCTAATTTTAATTAAACGGACAAAGATAGTTAACAATAATAAATTGTTTATTACCACAAAATTCAAGTACATTGCACTGTTTACAGATTAAAATTCTTAATTTAGCATTAAGTAAATAAGTAGATTATAGGTTCAACTCTGTCCCCTAAACTAGGCTAGGCTTGTATCTTAGGGGCAGTGTCCGGCTTTGAGGTATGCTTATATAATTCTATTGTGGCAGACGTGCCAGTGGACTGTGTCAAGTTGGCGCTTAAATGATCTTGTGGTAAATTTGAGAGAGAGAGAGAGAGAGAGTGAGAAAGTGAATGATGTAAATGCTTAGTGTTTGATGGTTGTGAGTGGGAGTGTTTGGAGTGTTTTGTGCTTGTTGTGTGTGGAGTGAATGAAGTGAGTGTATGTTTGTATTGTGTTTTGAAAATGGGAGAGTATAGCGTGGGTGCGACAAATAGGTGAATGACATAATGAGTTGCCACAGATACTGTGATTTTATCTGTGTTAATACTATATCAAACGTATGCAAAAATTGCAGTCTGTATTAAAATATCGTCAGTCATCATCATCAAAATTGAAAAAAAGTGTTTAACTAATAAAAAATCAAAACCAGATTATTTCTGATTTTGCTGACGTTTGACATATAGAACACTGCAATTCTTTTCCATAGGAAGGAAGCGTGTGTTTGTGTGTGTGTGTTTCATACCTTTTTTAATATTTTTTACGGACCAGCCTGTATAATTATCCCCTTGCGTCACGGCCGGACGTCACATGCACAGCTCGACTGCACGACGGTACACGCTGTTTTATATGTCAACTTAATGCCATGTGCCGCTAAATATATGGAAATGTCGCCTTTCAAAATATTAGCCGCCTTGTGTTAAAGTGTCACGTTTGAATTTTCTAACTAGAAGAGCTGATGTTAACTAAGAAAAGGATCAAACATGCTAAGGAAAAGAAACTTGAAAATTTATTAGTTTAAATACAGTCTCTCTGCCTTAACGACTGCAAAGATTTACAAACAGGCAGATAACCTGGGCTAGGAAATACTTTTTATCTTAGTAGTACTTGGCACTTGGTATAATTTCCACTACTTTATGAGGGAAATTACCAGCATATTTTGAGAAAAATATGCAAAATCTATAAAAATAAATAAATAATTGTAATTTAATTTAACTTAAAATTTATCTGCTACACAACTTAACTAAGCATCTTAAAATAAATCGCATGAAATATTCTGAATGTCTTTTAATTTTATTGTTTGTTTGTTACACTGAAACATTTTCCCTATAACCCTGTCAACGCAATAGTCATTCTATCTTTTCCAATTACATAGTTAAAGGTACCTCCGTTCGAAAAGGCTCAGTAGCTATCAGCATTATTGCGTACTATACATCGGGTCTACGTTTGTCTATAAACTGCTCCTTTCGCCTTAACCCACCTGCGTCCAAAACAAAACAAACCGTTCGACCGTTGAATTGACAAAAAAACGCACAGAATATCCGTATGTTCTAGCCGAGAATAAATTCTCTTTATTGGAGAAGGCCTTAATAAAGCCTATCCTAGCCAAAAATAGTGGTTCGCCACAACGGCCCCCGAGACCCGGCCGTAATAGAATCCGACCCGGCATTAAAGGGTTAACAGTGTCCTGCACATATATGTAGATAATATATTTTGATTTGTAAATTGTTGTCACGCTGTATCTTAAAGGGTTAATGAGTTTGTCAAGGGCGTTGATTTGGGTTCGAACTATATTTTAGAGGTTTTAGGTTGGACATGCTTATACTTTGGCGTTAATTAAGTTTCAGATGGTTAGCATTTTTTTTGTTTGATTTGGAAAAACCAAAACACCTTAAAACTCCTCCATAGCACTGTCAACCGGTGATGTGCCCAAGTGCTGCTGCATGCTGTATGGTAATGCTTCGTCTTTACCCAAGGTAAAAGCAAACCCTTGGGTCACGGTATGCGTCAACGAAACGTTTGACGGGGTTTTTCCATCAGATTGGAATTTCTGAGAAACAGCCCGAAGTCTGGCCTCCAGTTTTTGTTACACAGGACATAAACAGTATGTACTGGTGAAATGTGTTTGCAGCTACTGAGGGCTAGGTCCGCCTAGCCCTTTGAGAATTACAGGCGTGATGTTATGTTATGGTTTAATAATACCTACTTATTTAGGCATACTTGACAATCTTGTAGGTAAGTGACGGCAACACAAGCCTCTTCCAAAAACAATAGACGTTCTAAAATTAGACAATTTATTGGATCAATGTTATAAGTCTAAAAACGTTGTACTCTTCGGTAATAAATCTCTGTTTTGTCTAAGCGGGAACATGAGAAACAGCGTACAACTGAAATTAGGATGCTATTCCACTGTGAGTTAGGCTTATAGAACTACTAGATTTTGCGTTTAATTAGAATTTGACAATCAATTTTGATTTAAAAAATCTCTTAACACACTATTAAAGTTTCTATAAAATATTATATTCTGCCAGCGGCTTCGCCCGCGTGAAGTTTGATAATTGTCCCACGGGATCTTACTACCGGGATAAAAAAATTGTGTGTGAAATTTCATCCAAATCCGCTCAGTAGTTTTTGCGTTAAAGAGTAACAAACATCCATACATCTACTTATACATCCGTACATCCATATTTACAAACTTTCGAATTTATTATATTACTTATTACTATTATTACTCATAATATTAGTAAGATAATTCAATCACGATTGGAAAGACACGTGGCGCCATCTATTATCATAAAAGTAGGTTATGTATATTTAGGAAACAATTATTAATAACGTCAGTATGTGAGGGACTGACAAACACATCTAAACGAAATAAATATTAATAAGTAGGGTTGTACAGAAGGTATACAGACAATCACCACACACACACACACGCCGTTATAACATACTCACACACCCACTTTTAGCAGAAGTGTACCTGCAGTACACCCACTTACATTTCGCAAGTTATGTTTAAATCCCAAGAAATAAAGGGCGAGCTCATTGTCATCAGCCCGACACAAATCCAGGGAAAAACCCAATAACACCTCGTCAGGCCTGAAGAGAGAACTTTTCAACGTGTTATAAGTGCTCCTAGAGGTCTATGTGAAATAAAATATTTCAATTCAATTCAATTCAATTTATTCACAAACAATTTACATTGTGTTTGAAATAACAAAATAAAATAAAATAATAATAAAAATTAAAAAGAAACACATTCATTCATACAAGTAACACAATTATAAATTAACAACATAATTATTATTAAATCCAATCAATCCAAAAACAGCATCATATTAAAACATAAATAAAGTTTATAAATACAATAAAAATATTCAATGTCAACTAACTTATGTCAATAAAGAAAAATATTTCAATGTCAAAGTTCAATAATTCAATGTCAAAGAGAAATAGTTCAATGTCAGATTATATATAAATAATAATAGGTATATTTAAAGATATGTACATTATTTACATACTACAAATATATAATAGAAATAAAAATATGTACAAGTATCAAAAGGGTTTTAGAGCGTCAAAAAATTCATCCACATTGCTGTCAATAGGAAAAGTGCCCAGAAGGCTGGCAGCATTGCCACGTTGGATGGCAATAAAATATTTTGAATTGAGAATCGAATCCGTCTTTATGGTCTAGACTTGAAACAGCTGTTTAAAGACTGTTATGAGCCCAAGGTAGAGACACCAGAACATCAAACTACCCGAAACTGTCACATTTTCCCAATAAACCTTGAACCTGATACTTCAGCGATAAAGTTGAAAATCGTTTAATGAAAATTTGTCAGATTTTAGTAGTTTGATGTGCAATGTCTGTACAATTTCTCTTATCCATCTCAAGCTAGTTCCAATAACCCAACCATATTCAACTAATTACTGCAGTACTAATCAACGTGCTTACACTACAACGGGCGAATACCATAAAGTGTACCCGAGACGTTCTATTATCAGAGCGTTCGGGAACATTCGCTTGAAATAATTAAACTTGTCATGCGTTGTACTGGATAGGGTCTCGACTTGTGCCCGTGACGTGCGAACACGTTAGGAACTATACGGGATGTGCGATTTTAATGTATACTGTGTTAGTTTTAAAATTTAAAGAAAAAAATTATTTAGGTAAAGAAAGACAACCTAGAGACAAATAAAATATAAGTGTCAAAACAACAGCGTTTTACTGAATGTGTATGAAAGTATATAAGGTACTTACATCATTTTTTTATGAATCTGTCTGTCGGTTTGTTCCGGCTTATCCCCGAAACGGCTAGGCCGATTTTGACGGGACTTTTACTGGATTTTACGCATAGCTGATGTTATAAGGAGTAACTCAGACTACTATTATTTTAGAAAAAATGAAAACCCATGAAATTGTTAACAGAAACAAAAAAAACAAACAGGTTAATAATATTTTGAAATCGGTGGCAAAAAATCAATGAAACCAAGAAAGTCACCGACTTTCGAAAACTTGCAAAAAAGCTAACAACCTTTTTAGAAGTCGGTTAAAAGGAGTCTGATCGTGTTCACGATATTATCAAAAATCAAAATATCATAGACTATGCAGACCAATCACGCAACAAATAAATGTGTCTCCATTTATTTTGACATAGAACTTTAGTCTTAGCGATTTTAAAACTCTCTGTTTACAAAATTCAGTCGCACAGTCCACGGGCAGCCTTATCTAGGGTTATCTTACAACCTGCTTAGCGCACGACATCAGCACAGACCGTCTCCAGCATCCAGGCTGCGACGACTGCAGTGCTAACATTAATCTAAGTCGTACTTCGTTTGCACATATCCTTATTTCTAATAAAAGGGGCTTGAGATCGTACTGCGTTAACTAGAGTGTGTTGCTTGTTTAGAGTGAGGATTTTGTGATGCAGCAGTTTGTGGCGTTAAATTTTGTGGATTTAGGTTATTTAGGAGTTTTAAACATGTCTGAAAAGTAAGTGCGATATTTGAAATGGGTCTTCGACATTCTGCGATTATAAACATTACACAAAAATACTGTGTAATTTACAAGCAGAGAGACCAGCGGGGGCCCAATGGTGGCGGCCTCGACTTACGAACAGTAAGTCGTGGGTTCGAACCCAAGCAGGCGCATTACTTTGTGTAATTTATTTCATCACCACTGCTCTCAAAAACGGTGAAGGAAAACATGAGGAATCCGGCATGTCCTAGAACCAAATACATTCGAAGACTTGTGACATCTACCAATCCGCACTGGGACCGCGTGGTGGATTATAGCCCTTTCCCTCTGATAGAGAGGAGGCTTGTGTCCCAGCAGTGGGAACATTAATAGGCTGATGATGATGATGATGATGAATTAGAAGCATAATTTATTTACATTTAGGCGTAGTGTTCTTTCTCATACTATGGCATAATTAGTGCTTATTGATAAGTAAACTATAACTAAAATAAATATCAGTTGCAAGTAACGGGTTGTGGAGTTCAGATAGGTAGTAGCTCCATGTAAAATACTGGTATTCAACTGCATCCGGTTAGACTGGAAGCCGACCCCAACATAGTTGGAAAAAGGCTAGACAGATGATAATGAGTTGCAAGTAACGATAATGTTGAATTCAAATTTTGGTAGTGACCTAGATCTAGGTTTATTTAAACCTTTGTTACAGGCAAAAAATAATCAAACATACATGGTACTTTTCTCATAAAGGGATTTTTTTTTCTTAAGATTCTAGCTAGAACTGTCTTCAGCAAGGATTACCTGGAAAATACGCAGAGGCGACGTATTGTTTATTAAGTATTCATCAAAAAGAAAAAGAAAGCAAAAACATTTCAGTTTGCACTGAACATGGCGCACACAAAATAAGTAGGTACGACCAAAAAGATAAAGGTATCAACACATAACCTTGGAAGCGAATTGAAAACGTAACGTTACGTTAAAGATCATAGTAGTGTGAACATTAATCTGCAGCGACAATGCTGACGTCAGCGTCACGCGGCTTAGCGTTGATACCTTCTCGTCGTATGCGCCTGTCAGTCATCTGGTGCTTCCGTATTCACTAAGTATTAATGGTTCTCGGCTTACAGTACCTATTGTTAGTGCTGAGGAGCTTGTATATGTAGCAACTACTATAGTTGATGCCAGTTACTCGTAAGATGAGAATAGCAGTCATTGCCCCTTCCCTAATATCTCTTCGTACGAACAAAAAACAAATAAACCATGTATCGTTTTTCATTACAAAAAATGTTGAAGATCACGATAGATGACGATTCCAGACTTGAACAGGCTTATTTTTGGTTTTCAAAGTTTAATAAATGTAGGTGGGTCAATGACCGCTATTCTCATCTTAACTGGCACCAACTATAATCAATAGTCTTTACACAATATCAATTTTAAACATTTTTCGTAACAGTAAATTATTGACATCATAACTATTTTTAATTATTGACATCTATCGTATCGTATTTAATTTTTTATTGAGATTGCCTGACATTACCTATGCATTTTATTAAAATTGATATTGATTCTGATAATTAAACTTACTTCTTTATAATAATAGTAGTACCTATAGATTAATTTACTTAATTGGCATTTGTACGCCAAATGGCAAAAGATAGAGAAACTTTAATATGTATTGAAACATTCTCCACACTGTTGTAACCTGTGTTTACAAATAAAGACTATTGATTGATTGATTTATTGAACTGCGCGCATCGAAAGATCTGCAATGTAAGTTCCTGTTTTCTTCTCTTCAAGAAGAGAAAAAGAGAGCCTAGCTTTGATAATCTGACAGCGCACTTTTATTTAAACGTTCATTTAGGTGTCATATTTTATTATTCTGTTCATGAACGACCGACTTTTGTTAGTGTTGTTTTTTATATTTATTTATAAATTAGAGGAAAGTTTTTAAATGTCTTAATTTATGAACTATGCCCCACAAAACCGTTTGGTTGTAACAATGACTTAGCTGATAGATTTATTTGTACGTTCTATTTTCTGCTACACTAAAAGAGAGACAGCAGACCTCGTCACCCTCCCACTACTTTTTTGCAAGATTGGGGTCTTTGTTGCATTTTGCATTGTACATTGTTGCCTTTCTCTGAATGCTTAATATGATTTGCATAATATATGGAACAGTAGATCATAATAGCATTACAAAACCCTTTATAGCCATAATTATAGTTCTCGAGTGCTTAGTAGAGGTCAGGTGTACTAAATATAGTTTAATTCTCATGAATATCGACCAACAAGCACTGCTGGAGATAAATGGAAATGTACCCAGTGGTTAGACAATAACACGTTTAAAAAAAAAAAGAATAAGTAGCTGATCTACCCAAAATTCAAGCCCAACCCAATTCCCTAACCAAAAAATAAGCCTTAAAGTTACACACATCGGTAGGAACACTCGATAATTTCTCAAATCGTAAGTTAAGCAAGCATTATGATACCAAAGCCCTCTCATATCAGTATTCAGAGTGTAGGAGGCATATAAAAATTCGGTGTTCGCCCCCTAACGCTAACTCCCGTAGATCACATAAAGTTATGGTTTATAGCAGAGTCGAACGCGAAATGTAAAGTCGATCACCATCTTACGATCATGTTTTCCTGGTATTTTTTTGGCGAATTTGTTCCGTAAATAAGGAGTTAATGAGTTGTTTTCAGAACTCTGGAAATGTTATTCAAGGTTTTTTTTCGGTTTTCATCAGATGATAAGTTGTTTTAAGCCGACAGATGGGTTTTCAACTATTGATTATGTAATTATGTCCAGGTAGACATTTATTTTGCTATCACACGGATCATGGAAGGAACTTTGACTTTTACAGTATTTGCAAGAATCCAGAACACCTTACGAAACAGCTAATAAACCTGCATACTTTTCTTCCAAGAAAATAAACCGTCCGTTTGAACTTGAAAGAACGTTATTAAAATTAATAAACTTATTACATTTACTGCGTTCGCAGTGTTCTCAGAATCGGGCCAACACTTCGGAGATACTTCATACATAAGTAAGAGAGCGATATGAAACAAATCCAATACACGAGCTCCCAACAGGCAGGTCTGTATGTCGCAGGGTAATTGGAAAAACCGTTTTTTTGCAAAAATTCCAGACATAGGAGGCGATTTTAAAGAGAAAGAAAAAGTATTTTTTGTCTCGCACAGGACAAAACAAAATGATAAGAATTAACAATAAACAAAAAAAATAAAAACTAATAGTAAACATTACCAGTTGCGCACATCCAGTTGACAGCGTTGAGAGGGAGTTTTTCGACGCCATTTTTTAAGTTGTTGTTCAATTACTTAATTTAGGTTCTCTAATTTATAAATGAATATATTGCAACAGAAAATAAAAAGTAAACTTAATAAAAGGTTAAAAATAAGACATGCATTAAACTAAAATTGGTCCTGTACGAGGCAAAAAGGCCTCATCTTAACATGGTGCTGTAACATTTAAAACAAATTTCACGGCGCTAGAGAAAAGAGACTGGACTAATTGGAGAATGGTTTTCGTAATATACTATGGGATAACATTCCAGACGTTAGCTCTTAATGTATTTGCAAAAACCCTGTCTGTTTTGAAACGATAGGAATCTTATTAGAGACAATATTCACTTATCCGTCAGTGAAAAACCTTAATATCTGTCACTTCTCCAGTCAAGTTTTCCTGGTTAGTATAGTGGTTGGAGGTATGACTACTAAGTCAGCTCCACAGTCCACTAGTCAGTCCGCTTCAGGTATGTTCGCTTGGGCGCGCACGAATTGCTTCTATGCGACCATGCGGAAGCGCTGTGCGTCTCTTGCAGAGTGCGAGCCAGCTCCAATACCGTTCTGAGTATGATAGCGAACAGGTTGGACTGTCCGTATGTGCGACACTGTTGTGACAGACAAGTTACATATAGTGTCGCACGTAAGAGACTACTGTAATTATTTGATTATGTGAATGAATTTGAATTAGTATTATTGGTATCATATTTGTATAATTTATTTCGTGTAATTTCACATTTTGTAATTAATCTTTTAATGATTTCATCATCATCAGCCTATAATGTTCCCAATGCTGAGACACGGCCTCCTTTCAATAAGAGGGAAATGGTAATGGAAATGGTAATTTAATCTAGTTTAATTCAATAATGTTTTTAATGTAATTTTAATGTACTTAATTCTGATATTTCAATAGTGTTTGTATTTGGTTTCTATTTTTGTTGTATATGGGTCACGAACCTGAAATAAATGATTTATTTATTTTAAGTGTGAAGTCCTGGTCCCTGTCCTTCAATTCCCAGGTCGGGAAGTTTTTGCTGCCAGAATTTTCGCCAAAATACTTTTATTTTTCAATGATCCTGCGACATACAACTTGTGTAGGTATACAAACAGAAGTTACCAGTTTGTACTTCGTTTTCAAGCATGGCCGAGCTTTTGAACTACTCGCGTGGTTACAAACGGATGATATCTTAGAATATGATTGTTATTGATATTGAAGTTAGTGATCGAATTACCAAAATGGTTACTTTGGTTACATAACATAACGACATCACGCCTGTAATCCCCCAATGTTTAGGCAGAGGCATACATAATTAGTACACCCACATTTCGAAAGTTATGTTTAAGTCCCTTGCAAAAGCTGGACTCTGTGGCTGTTACTGAGAAATTCCAATCCAATAATCCTTTTACCGACCTGAAATTCAAACCCAGGACCTCATCCACCGTAGGCGCGGGCCTGTAGACGGAGAGCTATGGGCTAGCTCGCCGTCCGTCCGTCTCATGACGATAGGCCGTGTCGACGGCGCAGGAGTGTTCCACGCGCGCCTCAAAGAGAGTCAGCAAAAGGAAGGGGTCCGCAAGGACCGATGCCTGCCGGGGATGCGGGACTGTTCGAAAGAGATACCGTGGCCCCGGAACACAAAGGGCGATGAAGGAACATGGATAGGTTTTAGTCAGTAAAAGTCTGACACTCCCTCCTGCTCTACCCAGAGCGGGAGGAGTCATTTGATGAATCCCATCCGAAAAAAAAAAAGGACCTCATGCTCAGTAGTCGCACTTGCGACAACTAACGGCCGTTTTCTGTAACTTACTTTCTTTTAACTGTTAGTTAATATGCTATCGGTGTTTCTGTAAACAAAGTTAGCTTGGAATATCCTATCCGCGTCACCTACCTGTCACTCGGAGGACTGTGTGATTCGTAGAAAAACCAAAGAAAGCTTTTCTGAGATGTTTTGTTTCTATCGGTCCGTTGGCTAAATGTCAAACTTTTAGACATAGCAACCTTCCGTTACCTATTAGTAAGCTATTGAAAATGGCCCTAGACCTACACGGCGGCGGTACCTAGAGTCAAATCGCTTTAAAAATTGAATGTGAACTTGTACCAAAAACTCGCAATCAAAACGATAGCTCTCGCAACCAGCATAGCTATTCACAACGCTTCGATTCGATTTTCGATTCGGAAAGTGGTATGTCTATCTCGCTCGATTTCGTAATGTCAAAAAAAGAAAGACATACGAAAAGAAACGGCATATGAAGAGTCTTACGTAAGCCCTAACACTAACTTATTCACATAACACATTCCAATCCAGAATTTGATATATCGTATCTGGCTTGAAGCCCAAGAGGCAAACGTCCCTGATAAGTGAAACATTGATTTACGCCAAGTCTGCCTTACTCCTACTATATTGCTTAGATCATATAAGGTCGCTTTTACCTTGATAAAGCCAATATAATAAAATGTTCAGTTTGCCTAGCCTTCTTGCCCTCTTTAAATTACTTCAAGAGAGTAACCGTTTACAGACGCTTTTGTGAATATTTAAAAATTCTCCGAGGTATCTTTTTGCAATTAAGACTTGTGAAGCGTTGAACTAGGTGATTTTGATACTTTGGAAGCTGATTTATCTTTTAAATTATGTATTTGGCACGAGAAAATTTATTTTACGGCAAGACGAAGAGTTTTTAGGTATTTTTATTAAATTTTTGTATCTAAATGAGACTTGTTGAATATCTACAGGGTGTAAACAACCTCATCACGAAGCCGTCAACCAAGCATTCTGTACATCAAACTAAGTAACTTTACGCAAAAATTATTGTTGGGAAACGACTTTTTTTTTGGGGTAAACAATCATGTTTTGTGGTAGAACTCAATGTAACGCACTCAAAACATTGAGCTGATGGATGGATTGAATAGTACGAGGGTCGTGGAGGTGTTTAAAAAAAAACTTGTCAAAAAGTTGGAACTTTGACCCCCAATATCTCCGCAACTAGAAGGTTCCCAGAACCATAACTGGGAACCTTCTAGTTATGGAGATATTGGGGACAGAACAAAAAAATTTATCGCAATGACGGGGAAAACAAGTGCCTCTCGGCTTCGTTAAGAGGTTTTTTACACCCTTAATGTAGTCATATTTATACAGCGTGTTAAACAGCCAGTAGATATCGTTTAGTATAGTTGGATCCCCATCATTAAACATGTTAACCTACAAAAGTATACGTTTCGGTGTTTCCGAATTAGCACAAACGTTGCGCTTCAGAGTAACAAAGGGAGTTGAGCCACAGAGGCAACGCTTCTAAGTTTGGTAAGTACCACGCTTTATAGTGCACATAGCTTTGCGTGTTTGTATGAAGTGCTCTCTCTCTGTTTCCCAACTTTGGTTGTATCTCGATAACAGTCTCTCATAAGTTTTAAATAATAAATATAAATATCGCTGGACATTACACACACCGCTATCTAGTGCCACACTTAGCAACGAGGCATAATATCGAGAAAGTTGTATACCTGAGAATATTCATTAAAATTCAAAATAGGCCAGTAACTTTCATAGTTACAATAAGTCTACATCATCATGTTTACAAAGACAGTTCGTATTTACGATAAATACCGAAACGCACGACTTTTCATTTGCAAACTGTACCTATTTAGTTACAAATTGAAAAGCTAAAACGCTCACATCGAAGTATTAAAACAAAATAATGCAAATTATCTCTATTTGTCTTATATCCGCTGATCAAGCAACCACAAATGACCACCCTTGCAATTTTGTGAAGGTCCTAAAACCCAGCATTTATAGACAATCCAGCATGTGGATACATCATTCGAATCGTAACTATATAAAATGAATGTATCCAAACAATATACAGAGAGTTACGACCCTAACTGCAAGTTTGTATCTACACTACACCGCAACTTTGTCCTTCTAACCGTTGCATTTTCGGACTATACAACTTTAAAACTCTAACCACAAACAAAAACAAACCTTAACAGAACTTAATACGCTACACATCGACAGTATTACACAAAATTGTAGGCACAGTGTGCAATTTTATAGGAGTAAACGAAACATGCAATTTTAGACTTAGAACCTTTCACATAGGGTGCAGTGCAACTTAAAGTCAGTAACATAGTTGTATTCAGGCGTTCGCATAGTTTAAACGGTACAAATTGCCATTCAAAACGTCATCACGTTTTGTGGCAGAGCATGTAACACGTATATTCTTGTGTTTTACTATCATATCAAAATGTTTATGCTGTGTGAATTGGAAATTCTATGTGTGTATTAAAGGGTATTACGTTACTGTGGATCGATGAGGGTGCGGTTTAGATTAAACGAGACCAGCGGTGGCCCAGTGGTGGCGGCCCCGACTTACGAACAGTATGTCGTGGGTTTGAACCTAGGCAGGCGCATTAATTTGTGTAATTTATTTCATCAGCACTGATCTCAAAACGGTGAAGGAATACATCGAGAGGAAACCGGCATGTCCTAGAACCAAAATTTCGAATACATGTCTCATCTCCCAACCCGCACCGGGCCCGCGTGGTGAATTATATACCAATTCCTCTCACAACGAGGAGGCCGTGTGTCTCAGCAGTGGGAGGGAATATTATAGGCTGATTATGCTAAACTATTTGGAGTTTTAGGAAAGAGGTCTTTGACCTATAAATCGGGCATTACAACTCAGCCTACCGTATTCTACTGCTGTACAATTGGACATAGGCCTCTCACTATCCTCCGGTTTCCGCTTCTAGTATCTATAGGTAACTCAGTCACCATTTTAAGGTCCATCTAGCTGGGGTTATTAACATGACAAGAGCAATTAAGAGAATAGGATAGACGACAAAAAAAAACTAATTAGTCCGTCGATAGATTTCGAAAAAATATTGGAAACGTATTTTAACGTATGTCGTGAAGAAAGTTTTGAGTATGAATGTGGATGGGTATATGAGTAGAGGAAGACCAAAGAAACGATGGATGGACTGTGTTAAGAATGATATGGCAAGAAAAGAAGTGTCTGATGAGATGACGAAGAATAGAGAAGTGTGGAGGAAGAAGACATGCTGCGGCGACCCCAAATGAATTGGGATAAGGGCAAGAGAATGATGATTGGAAACGTATTTTTTCTTTTTTCACGTTAACAAAAAATGAAGACGATACAGTGCGTCGAAAACTACTGTGACGTCACATTTGAGTACATTTTATACCGAAAAGTTCCGTCACAAGCCCCCAGTGATGATCTTTGGCCCGTTTTATCTTCGTATTTTTTTATTCATTTGATAAAACAAAAAACACGTATCAAATATTTTTCGATAATCTTACTGAAATACTAAACAGAATCATGCTTTTTTTAGTCAGTCGTCATCCCTGTTCACAGGTTTTAAGACTAACATCTACCTACGCTTTACAGGAATAAAAAGACCTGTGACGTGGTCACAGATCAAGGTCTTTACTAAATATAGAAAGTCCAAAAAACGTTGCGAAAATACAATAATTACAAAAAAAAGAAAGCAAACTGATTGACTTATACAATCATCGAAACAAAAGACCTCATCAAATCTCCAACAAGAAAGCTACAAATCAACGATAGAGGGGAATCTAAAAACAAATGGCGATCCCCAGCCTTCTAAACCCACCCTTCCCTGTCAAACAGCAAAGTTTTTACGAACTAAAATAATAACAAAACGAATAATTCCTACTTCAATCGATAAAATGACAAGGACTGCACATCAGAGCCGTAAAACAAAGTTCTGATACTTAAAAGTAACATAAAATTGTATTTTACGATACAACTGCAATGACTTTTATTATATTTGTAACCGTGACGTTTATCGCTGAAAGCGCTTGTTCTGAGACAAATTAAAGCTGATACAGCGGTACAGCGGCTGAGTGGTAAGGAACTTTAATAGATTTTCAGAATTACGACCTCTTTGACGTCATGACGGTTTTCATTTTCTATGGGAGTGTTTAGGAGCGAGCGTAAAACGCTTCGTCTATTGTTGCTTATAGCGGCTTGCAGCAGTGAGTTTATCATCATTGCAGTTTAAGTCTATGTAACTAAGTTGGTAGGTAAACAAACACTGTTTTAAGCTTTCACAGTTCATTATACTACACTATACTTGAAATGTCACTTACGGGATATCACGATTCACGTTTTTTATAATCGCGAAAGATATCCCGTAAGTGCCATTTTAAGTATGGTAGGTAGGTAAAGAGGAGCTCGTGGCTAAATAATAACAGCCGCACGGGTCGATCGTTAGGTTAAGCCGTGCTTGCCTAGGTTGGTCTGTGGATGGGTGACCAGCCATTACATTCCGAGTTTCCTCCGTGCCTCGGAAAGCACGTTAAGCCATTGATCCCGGCTGTCATTTGTAGATCTATGACAGTCGTTAGGTAGTCAGAGGCCCAAAACGTCTGACAACCAACCAAGGGGTATCGTATTACCCGGTACTAACTGGGTTGTGGAGGTCAGATAGGCAGTCGCTCCATGTAAAATATGGTATTCAGCTGCATCCGGTAAAACTGGAAGCCGACCACAAAATTGTTGGAAAAAGGCTAGGCAGATGATGAGGTAAACATCCTGAAAAATCTCTATCTTTTTGTATCTTGGAGATGGCACTTTTGGCAATTTACTGGGACAACCAGTAGTCTTAGTAAGTATTATAAAAAAAACCACTTTATTTCAGAACATTATCAGTTAAGCTGTAAACTTCACGGATGCAATGATCATAAATTATTTCAGCATAAATGTTGACCTACTTTTTTTCTTGCACCGCATTTTACCACTTGTAGGTATGCGTGAAAGCCAATAACTGCTACTAAAACTGCAACGCGAGCAGTCCAACAAAAGAAACACATGTTACTTTATTTGCCTTGACTTCCAGTCTAACCGGATGCATCGGAATACCAGTATTTTACATGGAGCGACGGCCTATCTGACCCCTTGGTTGTCAGACTTTCCGGCCACTCACTATCTGTAACGACTGTCAAAGATCTACAAATGACAACCGGGACCAAAGGCTTATCGTGCTTTCCGAGGCACGCAGGAAACTCGGTATGTAATTGGTGGTTACCCATCCGCGGACCAACCTAGGCAAGCGAGGCTTTACCTAAAGGTCGAACCGAGCGGCTGTTATTAATTGGCCACGAGCTTCTAAAACGTCATAAATCACAATTCCTTTGAAACCTGTGTCTAATCAAGTCAGAAAGCAAAACAATACGAGAATAAAGAAATCAAGACCGGTCAAGTCAGTCGGGGTTAAAAGTTAACTTGACTATGAACCCAAACGAGTCTAGGTAGTAGTAGTAAAATCTATTTTCTCCAGATACAAAGAGCGGGTCGTCTGCCCGAAAGAATAAAATGCCCACGGTGTTTTAGACCGAAGCTTAAGGCTAAGTTTTTAGAATTTAATTTTGAATTCGGTTGAGTTTTTGATTTTTGATAGGATCAAGAAAGGAGATTTCTGATGAGAAGACGAGTAATAGAGAAGTATGGAAAAAGATGAGATGCTGCGCCAACCCCAAATTAATTGGGAAAACTAAGTGTTTTTATTCAAAATTTTTGATATTTTACTAAACTTTTATGCACTTCGGTTGAGGGAGCTAAATGCTGAATCACTTGGACTATGGTTACTCCCGAAATTCCTTTTATTGCACTTTGTTTTACTTAACGACTAGATTTTTTCGATAATAACATGTCAAAATATGATACTCAAAATCGTAAATCAAGTACCTACTAAAGAGTTAACATTCCTAAACTTGATTAACTTTTTTCAGAAATCTTAGTATCCTAGATGCCTAATCTCTAACCCAATTACCCTCACAAGTGTAAGACGAGTTACCCCATTACCAGGTAGCTATTTGACCCACCCACGAATTATCTTAATTCCTTACAACTTGGCCTTAACTTGATCCATACAAGATTCCCGGGGTACATTCGTACCTCCAATCAAAATAATAGCAGCACCTAAAGATCCGTCGAGCTAGCCATTCCATTCGGTCCGTCCCGTTCATTCGTTCAATCGGTCCCATTCGGCGGATAATTTGAAACGCTGACTCGTTCACTTGTTTGTTTTCTATTCATTCTGTTTATAGAATTTTCGTACGTCGCGTCGCTTGATTGAATAAAATGAAAATTTTGTTGGTTCACTATGACTGGATGCTTCATTGTTATCGGTTTCATTGATGATAGCTTTTGTATGGATTACCTTCTGTCCATACAGCAGCTACATTTTGGATACTTTGTATTATCTTTCAAGTATGTATTGTAAGGTACTTTTGAAGTTCAATCACAACAGCAAAATCAAAGTATCAGAGATCAAACTGGCTGGACCATTGTCATAGTTTACTCAGGTATATATTCTTCTTCTATTAAGTAAAATTTTGTTCACAAAGTGGTGATCATTCTTTACAATCTAATTAATCTCGTGCTTTTATTTATGAAATTTGAACAGTACTTACTCCATGAACTACAATAAAAGGTTATTAAGAGGTAATTGCTGAAACCATTCACACTCAGTGGACCAATTAGTTTTATGTTTTATCTTTTTTAGGGCACCGTGTAGTTAAACGTTGAACTCTGAACTGGGAAATCACAAAGAAAACCTAATATCGTGCAAAGTAAATAAAATAATTTCATTAGGTAGGTAAGTTTTTACTGTTGCTTAATCAAACTTCATAATACTGCAACTATGGTAAACTTTAGTAAACAAAGACTTATCCTCGATTTACATAATGTTACGGACCTCATAGAGGTGGTTTATGGCAATTAATTTAATTTATGAAACATATTCCGCAAGTTTCGCCTTATGTTGTGTTTTAAGGGGCAATAAAGGAGAATAATAAACAGGAAATACTCGTACAACTTCTGAGTTACCATTATGGTTCATTGTTTCACAAATTGTTCGCTTTTGCTACTTGCTGAAAATGAATAGATATTGCTGATTCTTAGTTTGCTTACAATTCAGAACCAGATCATCATGTAACTCAAACTCAAAGCATTTATTTCAATTAGACCATTAAGGCACTTTTAAATGTCAAAATTACAAATAAAAACATAGCTACAGTCCCAGTCACAAGGCATAATAACTTGAGAAAGTACTGTAGTTGCCCATTCTCTAGCGTCGATCTCTATGGAGAATAACGGGCAAGAAACTCCATGGACACTCTTTTGAATCAAAATATTGTTACAAAATCTTGGTTACATCATTATTTTTGAAATTATACATATATGTAAGAACGATATAGAAAGACGTGCACATTAAGAGCGTCCAGAGTAGAACAAGACAACAATTTAACAACAAACGAAAGAGATGACCAGTTCCAGCTAACAGCGCCCGTTCACGAACATGACGCGTGTATCGGCGCCATACCATATTGAAGGGAACTAAATGACCCGACACACCCGCCACCATCAGCGAGACATTTGAGTGAGCATGACATTCTCTCAGCCACCAAGGCATATTCAAGTCAATGAAAGATAACTAAATGTAAATGGTGGCTGAACAATCAGAAGAAGAATCTGAATCATTTATTCGTAAACATAGGTAATAATTACAACAAGATCTTAAAAAATTAGGTAGTGCGCTATGTTTGCAATACAAAGTATCATCATTCTCCGGCCCTTATCCCAATTCATTTGTGGTCGGCGCAGCACGTCTTCGTCTTCCATACTTCTCTATTACTCGTCATCTCAGAACTCACCTCACCTCACCTCTTCTCTAGCCATATCATCCAGATATTGAGAGAATTTTAAATTAGATTTTTGGTTGAAGTATTAATTATTGAGTTTTCCATTTGAAATTTCTCGGTAGAAGCTCGGAGACTATGAATAAAGTAAATAAATAAATATCGCTGGACATTACACAAAGCGCCATCTAATGCCACACTATGCAACGAGGCTTGTGTCGTGGACACCAGATAGTTGATATTATACTACATAGATACTTTTTTGTTTGTAAATACATACTTATTATACATCCATGACTCAGAAACAAATGTATATGCTCATCACACAAACATTTGCTCCTACCGGGATTCGAGCCCGGGACCCTAAGAACGTAAGACAGTCTCACTACCGCTGCGGAATTCGGGTCGATGACTGCAGTATACGTGTCCAGTTGATGGCCAGACTCTTCCTCTATTATGTAATAGACTTACTACACTACTACTACTACTACTACTACACTACAACAGCCCATAACGTCCACTGCTGGACATAAGCCTCTCCCATGATGGGAGGAATTTGCCGTAATCTCCACGCTTGGCAGGCGGATTGGAGATCGCAGTGATGAAAGACTAACAGAAAACGCTGCTGCCCATTCTCTGGTCTACGGAGGCGCAAGGTGTTCTGCCTCAGACATTAGTCGCCTTATACGACACCCGTGAGTGTAGTGGGTTGGTTCTATTCTACTCTGCCGGATACCACACGGCCAGTGTAATAGACTTAAACATAAAATATAATTTAATGTGAGATTAGGCACTATTAAGCACAACTCTGCCTAATTATTTAGAGAAACAGGGGTGATTAATGTAAGTTTTATACTACTACGATTTTTATACTGAAAAACTTAAAACCGAGTGAATGATAAATTTATGGGCTAAAAAAAAAATAAAAAAAAAACTTGCTTTTTGCTAGAAAATATACTTGAGATTAATTTATTACTTATGTGTTCTAACTACATCAAATTATTACATTTAAGACTAATAGTTGTCTAACACGAAATTTCTCTGCTTCAATAACTTTTAATAACACTAAAGTAGATGAAATACCATCCTCCATTGTCATAACGCGTTTTTTCTTAGATTTCCATCACGGAATTCTCCAATAAATCTTGTGTCGTAATTTATCTTCCTTCGAGTCACCAAATAGGGCGGGAATGTAGGCTATACGGCTACATTGTTACGTACGAAATGCTGTGAGCGCGATAATGAGCGAGCCCTGTCCTATCGAAAATGGAATACTAGCAATTTGTGAATATATGCCAGCGTAAACTGAATGTTTTTGTATCTGAATATATATTTTTCTGGTAAACATTGTCTTTTTATTCCTTCAGTACTTATAAATTATATTTTGTTGGTTTAATCGATCTCGCATTACTTTTCTAATATTGACATTATTACTTAAGGGTGGTCTGAACATTTACAAAAATGTTAACAATAGGCGGATTGGAGATCGCAGTGATGAAAGACTAACAGAAAACGCTGCTGCCCATTCTCTGGTCTACGGAAGCGCAAGGTGTTCTGCCTCAGACATTAGTCGCCTTATACGACACCCGTGAGTGTAATGGGTTGGTTCTATTCTACTCTGCCGGATACCACACGGCTGCTGCCTTGCCGTGCCGTGCCGTGCTGCTGCTGGTGGATAATCCTACTAATATTATAAATGCGACAGTGTGTGAGGATGTATGGATGTCTGGATATTTGTTACTCTTTGACACAAAAACTACTCACCGGATTCGAATGAAATTTGGCACACAGATAAGTTATAACCTGGGTTAACACATATAATACTTTTTATCCCGGTAGTAAGATTCCGAGGGACAAATACCGAACTCTACACGGGTGAATCCGTGGGCATAAACTATTGCACCAGAAATCTATGACAGCATCACAGCATAGATCTGCATCAGAAGTGTGAATAACAGTTCGCCAGCTCACTAGACCCCGCCATCCCCAAACCTGTCCGGAGTCGGGGTGCATATGTCCCGAGCTCGTTTTTGCTTCCTATGTTCTCCTCGCCGCAATGACCGGATAAATAGTTACTTAGTTGGGATTATAGTCACCAGTGGGATATCGTCTTCGAACAATCCAGCATGACCTAACGTGCTTTTAAACTGGCGTACCTGGTCTACCACTCGTATTTTTTTTCAAAATAGCGTGCGTCGACATAACGCAATCGAAATTTCATATTACTCCCGAACCCGGGCCCACAACTGAATACCGGATTACCTATATACGAGTAAGTGCCCTATCTACCTGTCTAAACGCAGGTAATTTGTGTGTTGTATACCTATATGTATAATTGGACACAGTAATTACTGATATCGGCTGACACATCAGATAAACGCGTTTAATTATGTTTGAGACGTAATCAGATTTTGATAACGTGTTTTACCTGTGACCTAATTGTTATATTATTTTGTTCAATAGAATTTTTAAATTGTACTTACCATGATTGCAGGTCAAACAATAGAGGGGGATAGCCTATGCTGGAAAGTTAAGCCAGTGCGCTCTGGATGCTGAATGAGTTGATAGGTCCATGGTACATTTTAAGGCATGAGCTAAACGCGAGTTTTATAATGCAAAAAAGCATATGATTCAATGCAATAAACAAAACCAGAAAAATAAATGATATTCTTCAGGATATATGCTAGTACGATAGCGTTTTGAAAACATAATACAACAAATTTTATTCGATAGAAAAAAATCAGGAACTTATCTCTGAAAAATTCTTTTAACGAGAAAAAACCATACTAAAATATATGCGATCATTCTGATTTTTTGGCAAATAATTCTACAAGCAAAATACTAGTATCACAGTGTTTTACTTTTTTAGTCCAATCAATAGAATTTTTGTAAATCGCAAAAAACCACTCATTACGCACTATTCGGCCGCAGTGACTGACGTAACAACCACTTTGTAGTGCAAGCTGATTAGAACTTTATTCTGACAGTATTTCAAACGAAGTTTGAACCAACACAAATACAGTTGCTTATTTAGCTCATGTCCGTTGAAAAGGTTCTGGTATGACGGTCTTTCTCTATCTTGTGGTTAGTGACTAACATGGTGTCATAATTTTTATGCCGCCCATGGGCCTCTGACTTGGCTTTACATGCTATCAAGAAATATCTTTCAGGCATGCTGGTTTCCTCACGATAGTTTCCTTCACCGAAGCATGTGATAATTATACAATACGCACATGAATCCGAAAAGTCAGAGGTGTATGTATGTCTTGGGTTCGAACTCGAGACCTATGACTTGGCAGTCCGACGGTAGCCACTAGGCTATCACTCCTGTGAACGGTGATGGTGTGACGGTGCAAGAACGTGGATGAAGCCAAAAGAGTACATTAAATATGTCAGGAGCAGAGCCGTCTCTAGCCCATGTAGCGCCCGAGTCCAAACATTATCTTAGCGCCCCCTAGTAAGCGCGAAATGGGTACAAAGTACTAGTAACAGCACATCAAATTACCACAAACTGACAAATTTCCCCAATGGATAACAATACTTACCTACTCTATTATTTAGAGATTAAATTTGAAGAAGAAATTTTTCGGTTTTGGATACCATGATGTGCTGTTGTCTGTGTTTAGAATTATACAGGGTGTTCTGATGTTTACCGTATCGAGCCAAAACGTACCCTTGTTAACATATGCCTTGCTTTGCTGTAATTCTACAAATATAAGAAGAGCTCCAGCTGCTATAAAATGTATGCAAAGCGGAGCTCTTTTTACCTTGGTCGTTGAAAGTCCGTGGCCGGCCAACGCGCGCGCCCAATGGGGCTCCGTAGCGAGCGGCGCTCGACGCCCCCTAGGACCGCTGCGCCCGTGTGCAACGCACACCCTGCACACTAGGTAAAGACGGGCCTGGTCAGGGGCCCTACTCTCTAACGTTTCGTCCGTAAATTCGGATCTATCCGTCTCTCTCGCGCACGTCTGTAGATGAGTGCGAGTGAGAGAAACGGACAGATCCGAATATACGGACGAAACGTTAGAGAGTAGGGCGGGCCTCTGGAGCGTAGCAGGTGGTTTACTGAAGTGTATGCCTCCTTCTATTATAATAAGTGTGAGTTTACATATGGATGTAGATACTTAACGAATATTTATGAACACGTGAAAAAAAAAACATTTTTTTAAATAAAATTTCTTCTTCTAAGTTCTTACTTCTTGGTACGCACTGGGTTAACATCAAATACCTAGGTTACTTTGACCTTTTTCTGCTACCTATCACAAAACATTGTACAAGTTAACTATAGAATATCAACATCAGATACAAAACGTTTAACATAAAGCTACATGAGTGGGAGGCTGTACCCTCATTATGAACGAAGATTGAATCATAGGGTTGTCTCAGCTGTCAATACCGATTTGTTACCTTTTATTTTGTACATCAGTTTTTAGACGTAGGTAGGTATTTTAGGTCGTTTTATTTGATAAAAGGGTAGATATGTACCTAACTAAACTATACGTTCCTTATTATTGGGAATTGACTAATTGAGATTCTAGGTTAACTAATTTGTGAAATCCGTGGAAACTTCTGGGTATGGAAGAAAGAAATAAATAAATATTGCTGGACATTACACACACCGCCACCATTTAGTGCCACACTAAGCAAAGAGTCTTGTGTCGTGGACACCAGACAGTTGATACCTATATTATATAGACATTTTTTTAACCTAAATGTCCATGCTCATCACACAAACATCTGCCCCTACCGGGATTCGAACCCGGGACCCTAAGAACGTAAGGCAGCCTCACTACCTCTGCGCCATCTGGGTCGTCGAAATAAAAATAATTAGTCACCTGTTTTATTTCATTTTGCATGAAAAAGTTCCATATGGCTACATATTAGTGGTCATAACTTGTCTGTAATTAAAACCGATACATTGTACTTCCGTCGAACCTCCAGCCCAAAATATCACCCGCATAACAATAAATTTATCTATTAATCCCAAAACATTAACTATAATACACAAAGCGACATCCGACAACCCTAACAAAGGGTTATAAATACAGGTATTTAAATTCGGCCATTCATTTCATCGCTCATCCCGCTGTACAAAGCGCTTCATTATTCAATACGAGAATAAATCACTTTCGTTGAACGTACGAACGAATGATCACAATGTTTATCGAAAAAAAATACGGTCGCGTTTGGAGGGTTCTGAACAAATGTTATGACGTCAACTGAAAACCTTATATTTTATAAAAAATAACAAGTTTTTTGACATAAAATTGAATCCGATGATCACAGCTTGCGATAGAACTTTCGCAATGCATTACAGGCCTAGCCAAGTTACAAACGTTTCATATCGATTCTCTTTCTACAATCGTAAACGCCTCGGCAAGAGATTGTAGAAACCGCTAAATTGCTAGCCAAGTTGACAAGACTGAGTCGATCGCTCGTTCTCATAAGTCTGTAAAAAAACCTACACTTTAGTCTATGGTGAGCGTTCCTACCAAAGAGTATAGCGATCAACATTGTAGAAACGATAACATTCTATTCTATCATTTTGAACGATGTAAACTTGTTTAAGAATTTTCTATTCGTTTGTGTTGATCACGTGATTTAACGTTGAGATGATGTCATTCCCATTCATTTGATTAGTTTTCTACTAGCGTTAACGATTGTAGATTGTCAACTTGGCTAGGGGTGCTGTGCTGTTTCATAAAACATTTTTTTTTATTTCATCTACCTTTAAGCATCCGACAGGAGGTGCTAAGTATGTAATATAATTATCATTGTTATGGTTGTGGATAGGTACCTACTTGGGAACAAATTTTCATAAAAGCATGGGACTTCGCAACAAATTCTTCAAATTATTGCCTTCTTAACCCTTGCGGAAAGTACGAAATCTTCTAGAATCAGAAAAACCTATTGCTCTTACCCAAGTTGCAATCTAGCGAATTTAATTTTTCTTTCATAATTTCCCTACCAATCATTAGTACCTATTAAAGAATCAACAGCTCAAGTAGCAGGTCCCTACTAATATTATTTTATTAATTTTCCCTTCAATTTTCTCAACAACGAACAATGGTAGAGCAATCAAAGATTCCTTCGCTTCATTGTAAATCAACAAGTAAACAAAAACGAAAGTGCACAAGAAGAATACACCTGCAAACCATTTCCTGAGTGCAGTTCAATTGATTTAGATAGGTACTCCAAGAAATATGCCAAGAAATATCTTTGAAAAGATACTTCATTTTCTTGGCTATAAAATTCAATTGTTTAGAAAGGAGGCTGCAGCGATAGTCTGTGGACTCTATGGTACAATAGACCCCGCTATGAATGCATTCTAATGAAATAAAGAAACGTTTTGTCCCGGCCTGCATTGAGTCGAGACCTAAATACTAGTGAATGGGGTCTATGCAAAGCTATTCACTGCACTATCTGTTGATATCGCAGATTTTTTAGCGTGTGAATGGGAAGTTTTGCGTATTTATGCTGCCTGTAAAGGTATGGTTAGCTTTGTTTTTCTTTAGCTAGGTTTCATTTTCACTGGAAGAAGACCTGATTATATTTTTCTGGGGTTATTTCAAAGCTATTAATTTATGCTGCCAAGAAGTTAAGTTCTTATAGATCGATACTGGGTCATTTAGCCTCAAAGCTTGGGTGCGGTGGCGGCGTATTTCGGAATTTGAATTTTCGGGAATGACACGGCTTTTCCTCGTGGAAACTATGGAACTGTGTAGAAGATTCGAGAATCTCATTAAAATGTTCCATAAGGGCTGTGTAGAAATTTCGAGAAAGTTCCACTAGGATTGCGGGAGCAGTCAATCTGAAGCGAGCCGAAGTGAACTAGGTACCTACAAATGCGATTAACTAAATGTCTTCACTCGTGTCAGTCCTATATTTGTGATCGTGCTAAATAAAAAAAATCGTTATTGATTGAACCGGTGCCTCGGCGGTGTTTTAATGTATACCATACCCAGCTCGCAAAATTATTATTGTACCTACCTTAATAGGATTTGTTTTTCACTTGCCAAAGTACCTACTTAATAGGTACCTACAGTAAGTACCTACTTATGTCGAAATAGTTACAAACCAGCTGACATTTATTTGAGGGCCAGGTACCTACATAGATAAAGGTACAAAACTTACAAAAGGTACCTTCAAGCTACTCTCAACACTCCCGAAAACATTGACACTGCCGGAATAAACTTAACAACAACGTTATTTTATTCAAAAAGCAATATAAACTTTAGGTACTTTTAAACTTCGATTCGCCAGAGCAACTCTGAGCAGTAGGTAGGTACCAGTCTGAAAAATGAAATTTCAATTCAGTTTTACCGCGTTGATGTCGAATTGACTTTTTGTTATTAAAATAAGCAAAGTCGGTGCAAACTTTCGAAGTCGCACAACTTTCTCTTATTTCTGTTGGTGAAAATCAATAGGTAACCGAATAGGTAGGTACTATAGGTCGGTATGTATGAAAGTAAGTATTTATTTATATTAATCGGTAGTCAGTAGTGGTGGCGGCCCTGACTTACGAACAGTAAGTCGTGGGTTCGAACCCAGGGCGCATTACTTTGTGTAATTTATTTCACCACCACTGCTCTTAAAACGGTGATGGAAAACATCATGAGGAAACCGGCATGTCCTAGAACCAAAAATTCGAAGACATGTGACATCCACCAATCCGCACTGGGCCGGCGTGGTGGATTATAGCCCATCCCCTCTCATTGAGAGAAGGCCGTGTCCCAGCAGTGGGAATATTATAGGCTGATGATGATGATGATGATGAATCGGTAGTCTGTTATCTTGATGAAAAAACTTTATGTAGCAAAGCATTACATATAGAGGTCAATTAAGTAGTACCTACCTACCTAGTGTGTTATGGTCATCTGCCTAGCCCTTTTCTAAACTATCATGGGGGCCAGTATTCAGTCACACCGGTTGCAACTCATGCAACTGAATACCAGAAAAAGTAGGTAAGTACCTATCAAGTTTTTTACATGACTCAACTTACAGACTGCCCTCTAAAAAGAACAGTCTGTAGGTAGGTACCTTTTTTTTTCGGTTGGGTAATCATCAAATCAGGAGGGAGTGTCAGACTTTTACTGACAAAAACCCATCCATGTTCCTTCATCTTTTTCGAACAGTCCCGCTGCCCGGGCAGTACATAAGTAGGTACCTGCATTTTAAACTTTATGAACGACTTCATGCTATAGTCCTGCCTACTGAATGGATCGAAATCGAAACGGGAAAACCATGAATAAATCGATGAAAAGATACCCACATAACCCACATTGTTGCGTTTTGTTACTTCAATTATTTCAGGGAAAATTTATAAATTGGCATTAATTGCAGTTTTTTTTTATTCGGGGTAATTTAACAATAAATTTGTACAATTAAATAGGAGTTAAACTATTTTAAAACTAACAAAAGAAACAAAACTCACTTGTACTAACTCTTCATGTTGCACAAACCCGATGCATTAACGAAACGTTACTTATGACGGAACGGGAAATCACCAACACGCAAAATGTCACTGTCAAAACTTTTACGTCAAGAATTGTTTTCGTATTTTTTCATTGTGAAATTGTGAATTTAATTGTTAACTATTGTACAATATTTAGACCTTATTTCAGAATCGTGTTACTCCTAAACATATTGTTGTGTACGTGTACATTTGAAACGTGTAAATAACATTTTGTTAATCCGAGTGCGTCACAAAGAGATCGCTTCTGATTTTTCACAAATCGTCGTATTTTTGGTTGTAAACTATGGCGAATGCGGATTATGTTGCTACTTTGAAGATCCTGGTTATCGGGGAAAGTGGTGTTGGTAAATCCAGGTAAGACTTCCTATAAAATAACCTGATTAAACCTTCTATGTGATCCACCTCTTTTCTAAAAAAAACTATTGAGTCATATCGTCCGACTAAACTTAACTACCATTTACATTTAATGTCATAAGTTTCCGGAAGTTTACTGACTTACCTATAGATTGGTAATTTTGAATGCCAAAACATTTACTTAGTTAAATTATTCTACAATAGTTTGTGTTTTTCGCCCTTGACTTAATTACCCATGATTAATCTACTGAAATTGTTGAAAAACAATTATCTAGATTACGTTATTGCGTAGTTTTCGCAATCGTAGTTTTTATTGCACAAAGAACTGAGGCAAACTGACAGCTCTTATATTTTATATATTATAATTTGAAATTAAAATTCCACCATTCATTCTAAGTTGTAGTTAATCTATCATCAGCGGAGACTCCCAATACAGGCATTACTTGCTTAAAGGGAGGCTCCAATCACTAATTCTGTTGTAAAATACATAAGCTGAAGAAATAAATGAATTTTGATTTTGATTAAGTATGCCTTCTCGTAGATAATGTTGGCATTAGGTTTTTTTTATTATTTACAGAAAATTATAAAGATTACATAGACAATGCACTTTGACCTCTACAACCCAATTACTCACGACCCGATTACCAGTTCTCAATTGCTTAAGTTTTAGCCTGTTAGATCTTTCTAAAGTATTCATTTAATAATTATCTATAAATTAAAGGTTCATAAGGTTAAAAACTTAATATAGAGGGCAGCCTTCTTCCTGATCTGTGACAAATTTTAGTTTAAAGATACAATTCGGAACTGCAATTGGACTGCTATGTGCTGTGGTTTACAGTACCTTAAGAATTTTACAACCGAGTTCACTGACAGTCAACAAATTTTCACCCTTATGGCCTCAGCAATAAGGTTGAAAAGTGGTAGACCATCAGTGAGCAGGGTAGTACCTTAACCGAGTTATCCTTATATAACTCAATTCTTTTTGTCTTCTCTTCAATTCTTATCTACTAAGTATTGATTTATGGCACAGTAGTATTTAATTGTTACAAACTAAGATAAAAATTTGAAATAGACACTCATTTGGGCACACTAGCACTGCAAGTAAAGTACCTACTTCAAAATAATGTACCATTAAGGCGACTACAGGAGCTAAATTAGCAACTCTATTTGTGGTGGTTCAAACTTCGTTTGAAATCCTGTTAGTATAAAGTTCTAATCAACTTGCACTACAAAGTGGTTGTTACGTCAGTCACTGCGGGCCAAATAGTGCGAAATGAGTGGTTGTTTGCGATTTACAAAAAATCTATTGATTGGACTAAAAAAATAAAACACTATGATGCTAATACACACATCAAAAATGTCTAGGGATCAAGCATTTTTATGCGGATTTCTTGAGATTGAGATGTGGCTTTGTAATAAATTTATGATTTTATAAATTTATATGGATCCTTTTTGGTGCATTTCATAATTTGAATCAGGAACTCTCAATCAAATTCGAGTAAAAGATGAAAATAAGCTGTCAATATTTTCCCTATAAAAACATACAACGCATTGAAGACATTATTAGTGCTACTGTTTCCCTACTACTGATTAAAACCAACGTTATTATGGAGCGGCGACGTCATTTAAGCAGGGAAGAAATGCTCAGAGCCGTGGGAATGATAGAAGCTGGTTCCCGGCAACGTACTGTAGCTTTAGCTCTGAATACAAGTCAGAGTGTTATCAGTCGACTTTGGACACGTTACCGAAGCACTGGTACCGTGGCTGAGCGCCATGGAGGACGGTATCGCTGCACCACACGGAGACAAGACCGATACATTCAAATCTTAACTCGAAGAGCTCCAACAATAACCGCCATGATGTTAGCCGTGAGGCTTCATCACTCTTCAGGGAACTTAATTAGCGACCAAACAGTCAGAAACCGCTTGCATGAAGTGAACCTTCATTCCCGAAGACCGCTACGGGTACCACCTATAGCAATGCACAATCGTAGGATTCGATATCAATGGGCTCTTGAACACAGAAATTGGGCAGAAGAACAATGGCGTTTCGTGTGCTTTTCTGATGAGTCTCGTTTTGGTATGAGACCGGATACAAGACGTATACGACACTGGAGAACCCCTGGACGCCAACAGCGATTAAAATCCTGCCAGGAAGTCCATCCTTATAGTGGTGGAACCATCATGGTATGGGCGGGTATTTGGATCGGCGGAAGAACTGAGTTGATTTGGATCAGAGGCAACCTCAACGCTCAAATTTATGCTGAGACGATTGTATCAGACGTCATCGTTCCTCTACAAGTGCAAATCGGTCCCTTATTTCAGTTAATGCATGATAATGCACGACCGCACACCGCAAGAGTTGTAAGACAGACTCTCGCCGCAGCTAACATCAATGTCCTGCCCTGGCCTGCTCAGTCGCCAGACTTGAACCCGATTGAGCATGCATGGGATATGCTACAGAGAAGAGCTCTGCCGAATATGGAGGGTATCCAGTCGCAAGAAGACCTTTTTTTGTTGTTGCAACGAACATGGGCGGCCATTCCACAGCGTGATTTGGATGAACTCATTTTGAGTATGCCAAACCGATGTTCTTGTGTTGTTAGTGTTCGCGGTAGAAACACGGATTATTAATTGTTTAAGTTACCCAATAAAATTTTAAAGAAAACTGTTATTTCAGTCTTTTTTTCGAACTTTAATGTTAGTGGTTCAAATGTCAAAAATCCCTTTATTAGGAAAATAGCAAATTTCTTTATTAATGCAAAGGTGACTTGGTTTATCGTTACTGTGACAAACGAAAACACTTTATTTGATGAATCCTTAAAGAAAATTTTAATTAATATCAATCAGGAGAAAAGTTATTGCAAAAATATATGTTGATCCCTAGATACTTTTGATGTGTGTATGTTGCTTGTAGAATTATTTGCCAAAAAATCAGAATGATCGCAAGTATTTTAGTATGGGTTTTACTCGTTCAAAGAAATTTTTAAGAGAGAAGATCGCGTTTTTTTTTATCAAGTAAACTTAGTTGTATTATGTTTTCAAAACACTATCGTACTTGCATATATCCTGAAGAATATCATTTATTTTTCTGATTTTGTTTATTGCAGTGAATCATGCTTTTTTGCATTATAAAACTCGCATTTAGCTCCTGTAGTCCCCTTAATAATTTGTTTTATTTTTAGCATAATTCTAGCGTTCACTACGGGAGATTACAATGCCTCGTTTCCTGCCACAATCGGAGTTGACTACAAATGTAAAGTGATGGATGTGAATGGTGTAAAAGTCAAACTTGGAATCTGGGATACAGCTGGTCAGGAACGATACAGGACTTTGACATCCAGTTTTTACAGGTATGTGTGGATTGTTATTATTTCTCTAGTCTCATACTAGGTTGTTAATAATAATAGACTTACTAATTGATTGAGGCGGTAAATAATAATTTATTGGCTGTTATTAATTGGTAATATTCAGAAAATAATGAGCTAAATTTTGTCTGCCTCATTGTTTCAAAGGCGATTAAAAAACTTTTAAGCTGTATTACTGTTTTGCCACTTAACCATAGGTGTATCGTAACATTTGGACTACAAAAATGACTTTGCTGCTACAACAAAATGGCGCTGTCAGTGGTAACCACTGCAAATGGTTACCACTGATGAACAATTGTATGTACAATAAAGTATTTTTATCCTCTCTATCTATACACAACAGCGTTCCTCTGTGTGGATTAATTATAACAATTTAAAAAAAAAATTAATAACAGCAGATTTAAAATAATATTTTTGTTCAAACTAACAATGGGTGAATCATGTTGAAAAATTCATTCAATTTCAAATATTAATTACTATAATTTTCACTAACTATTAGAAGTACCTACCTACTGAAAAACACAGTCCATTGTTATTTTTGTTGACCTTACCAAGTTAAATGAATCACCTCTAGTGCGTACTATTGTGTTGCATGTTCAGACCATATTGTTTCAGTTTAACTACTGTTGTGAACAAAGCAGAATTTTCTTTTTGTATCTACTTGACAGGCTCGCATTTGACTACAAAAGAAGTAGCCATTTAGTAAACAAAAAAAAGAACAAAAGTTAACATAACAACACTCTTGTATTTCACTGAAGGTGTATATCTACTAAGCTGAGTCATAAATTGAGATTGACTGGTAGAATGCCTTGTGGCATTAAGTCCACCTATGTACCACCCTTGTACATGAAGTTTAAATAAATAAATAAACGTTTCTGCATGCGTCCGGCGGGCCTAAAATGGCCGCTTTAGACCCCCAGACACCATGACCAGTGAACTTAAACAATTGGAAGTCATATATCAACTCCCCCATCGAACGACTCTCCTCGTTAGCAATTTTACATGTCATTATTGACAATCCGTCGACCTTGTATGTTAAGGCGCAAACCCACCGCGGTGCACGCTGTACTCGGACACGCGGTGCATTTTAGCTGCGTGGATTCATCTGTTTGACAACGTGGATCTACATTTCCACTGCAGTACATGTGCATTGCCCACCGCGGCGCACGCGGAGGCTACACACATGTTTTTACCAAGACTTTACGTGTGTAGTGTGTATCGCATGCACAGCGTGCATGGCGTTGACAGCGTTGAGCTATGTAAGCGCCTCATTCGAGCAAGCCACGCATGTACTAATGACGTCAATTCTTGCATAGCGTGTCCTTGGTTTGCAGTGAACACGCTTAACACACGTGCGTAGCCTATCCGTGCGCCGCAGTGGTTATGCGCCTTAACACTCTTCCGTGCGTAAAATTATGACTGTACCTAGGTACTATTTATTATTAGTATTGTATATCCGTGTGGCTGGTGTCCAAAAGACGTTTGTTGCATACATGCGTAACGTACACTGTTAAAAATTTTCAGGGAATTTTACATAATTTTAAGGGCAACTTTCGTTGCCCTAACGTTTCTGTTTTTTTACATAATTATGTAATTTTACAAGGCGTATGTAATTTTACATGTCCACCTGGTTTCATTATTATGTAATTTTACATATATGTAATTTTACATAATCAAACAAATTGACTAGATTGATTAGATTAGATTATGTAAAATTACATTTATGTGTTTTTACATAATTATACAACCAGAATAAATATGTAAAATCACACTTATGTAATTTTACATAATCTGTAAAATTACGTGTATGTAATTTTACATATCCGTAAAATTTCACTTGTGTATTTTTAAATTTTTTCGGTAATGTTACAGAGTAATTATGTGTTTTGTTACAAATTTCGTATGTAAAAATACATAAAGTTTGTGTATTATTAATTATATTTTATGTATATTTACATTTTATTCAATAATATTACCGAATTATTATGTATTTTGTTACAGATTTCGTCTGTAAAATTACACAAACTTTATGTATTATTCACGTTTTTTTAAGTATTTTTACTTTTTATTCGGTATTATTAGACAATTATTATGTATTTTGTTACAGATTTCGTCTGTAAAATTACACAAACTTTATGTATTATTCACGTTTTTTTAAGTATTTTTACTTTTTATTCGGTATTATTACACAAATATTATGTATTTTGTTACAGATTTCGTATGTAAAAATACATAAAGTTTTTGTATTGTTAATGATATTTTATGTATACTTACATTGTATTCGGTAATATTACAGAATTAATATGTGTATTGTTACAGATTTCGTCTGTAAAATTACACAAACTATATGTATTAATAATGTTTTTTTAAGTATTTTTAATTTTTATTCGGTAATATTACACAATTATTGTGTGTTTTGTTACAGATTTCTTATGTAAAAATACATTAAGTTTGTGTATTATTAATTATATTTTATGTATATTTACATTGTATTCTGTAATATTACAGAATTATTGTGTTTTATTACAGATTTCGTATGTGAATTTATTACAAAATGTATGTATTTTTAATGTTTTTTAAGTATTTTTCCTTTTTATTCGGTAATATTACTGATAAAATTTACGTATATTTACATAAGAAAACTGTGATTTTAAATATGGGCACGGTAAAATTACTTGTTGTTTGTGTATTATTTACCTGTAAAATTAGGTAATATTACATGTTATTAGGGGATATTTTTCTGTATGATTCAATACAAATTCTGTACATTTACATGCTTTCGGTAATTCTCCGGATTTAGTTATTAGGCATAGCCAGCCGTTAGTTTTTCTTATGTATTTTAATTAATGCAGCCGTATATATCAAGACAAAAAAATCATTTGGGAATAAGTCAATCAGGATAATACGTTAATAACCGATCTAACGTATATACACTGGCTGCATCTATATTAGTAACAGTCCACCCAATATTACATTTATTAGGGGTCATTTCTTTATTAAAAGGTGTGACCTTAAAGCAAATTAAAAACCAAAAACTTCATTGTTATTGAATAATTTGCTTAAGCACACACATTTTACAAATACTATATCACTCCTGTAATATTAGGCGCACAGTTATATTATTCAGACGTGACGAGAGATTATACCCAGATTGGTTAGACTGATGATTCCCTATGATTTTCACACAAGTATTTTGATGACGACGACTGCATTTATTAAAATACATAAGAAAAAAAAAACAACTTGCCAATAGCAAAATCGATTATCGATAGCATGTAAATGTACAAAATTTGTATTGAATTCTATAGAAAATATCGCTTAATAACATGTAAAATGAACTAATTTTATTAGTCATAATACACAAACAACAAGCAATTTACAGTTTGGAGGTTATCTAATAAAAAAACAAAACTACAAAAATAATACCATTTATTGATTTTCGTACAGGTAAAGGATATCCATAGATAAATAAGTAAATGCTTAGCTTATACCTTCTTTTGAAGTGACTTCTTATACTTATAATCACAAGGATTTACTTTATTTTTATTCATACGGCCCCGTGTCTATAAACTGTCGCGTTCTATTAAAAGAATGAGCCTGGTGTAGCTAGTTTCACTATACCATTAATTTCGTACGGCAATTAGACCTCTGCTTAACACAATATAATATAATTAAAATATCGCTGGACATAACACACAGCGCTATCTAGTGCCACACTAAGCAATTATATATACACGCAATGAAAAAAACTCCTACAGACGGTGCCAATGGGTTAAGCAGAGGTCTAGATAAGTTTTACAAACCTGATGTGTGAGCTGTGTCACCTGCGGGCAACACGAGCCCTGCAGAATAATGTGACCGTCTTGGTTATTACAGTAACATATAAAACGATATAATTAAAAGCTAACAGCAATCCAATACATATACAATTATATACATAACGAGACCTATGCACAGTAAATAATAGTACATTACGATACAAGTGTACTGTAATAGTTATTAATAACATTTTCGCAAATACATCCATCCATATAATAAATGAGGACATCATTATTCTAAGGGTTTCTTTTAGGAATTTGCAGGACAAAACTGTTGTTTTGGCTTCATCAAGTACATACATGTGTGCCAAAGGGCGATTCTGCACATCATTTCCGTTTTTTTGACGTAGATATGCCTTACAGTATATTTGTATATTTATAATTAAGATTCATATATTTATAATTATGAGTCTTTTAAGTAGCACGTAAATTATATAGTGCCTAATAAAGTATTATTGATGGGTATTCCGAAACCGCTCAGCCTGCACTACTCGACAAGAAAATAAATTAGGAAAAAAATGGTCTTTGAGTGTACAGTTGTGTACTATATCAACTATGAAGTAATTTTTCAAAAAATATATATAGGTATCCCTATAACGGAAACCTATTTCCTATATGTGTGTTATCTTTATTACGCGTGTTTTTTTAACAATAGAAATGGCGATGAGCTAGCTGCTCACATGATGAAAGACGCAAAAGGGAAGTGAATCATGAAAGCAACAGATGGGTTATTCCCATCTGTTACCAGTTATCTCCAAGTAACTGGGAATTTTTATTTCCCAGTAGTTACCACTGGTAAAAGATGCGAACTTTTTTTCGCAGCAGTTACCACCAAAATTTTGTTAAGAGTTCAATAGTGATAAAACAGCTTAATTAGTATAGTATAAATATAGTGTGCATTAATAATGTAATTTAAAAAGTTAATAACTATAGTGTTTCAGTAAAACTGCTTTAAAACTAATCAAAAACATATAACGTTTATACTACTCAGAGTCATGCATTTTCTTAGTCGTTTTACATTAAATGTATTTTAATAATTGTATTTTTAATTATTTAAGTATACGAGCAAACAAACAAATCATATGTTTTTGATCAGTATTAAAGCAGTTTACTGGAACACTAATTGCCATATGTGTAGTTTCCAAGCAATAACTCCCACTTTGTCGCTTGCCATAAGGACGCTTTGACAGGTTATTCGTATTACGATACCAGCAAATCTCGTCCTTATGGTAAGCGACAAAGTGGGACCTTTAACTAGACTTCCGATTCCGACACATATATATGGGTCATTCCAAGTTAAGAGGTACTAAAGATGTCCATGAACATATCGATACTTTTCTTTTTTTATTTGGAATAAATAAAAAAAGAAAAGTATCGATATGTTCTGAGGAAAAAAATCCCAGTACGGTAAGTACTGGGATTTTTTTCCCAACCAAACCAAGTTGGTGCTAACGACTGGGTTTTTTTTTATACCAGTTGTTATTGTTACCACTGGTAACAACTTGGTGGTAATAGTTGGGAATAACCCGAACAGCTTAGTACCCAGCAAAAGATAAATAGAGGAAGCAGGGAATGCAGACCATGAACTGGGAAGTTTATCTGAAATTAGCCGCGAAGGTGTGATACTACACAACACGACCACGGCGATATTTTGCATTTAGTTTTGTTTAAAGGCCCCTGTTTTCTGTCACTTAGATATATTCCTGTACTTAACAATTTAAACATTCCACTCACTTGCACGCGTACTCATTTCGAACCTAGAACATATGAATATCTCAGTTCTGCAATAGAATCCAACTTGGTGCCTTTAGAAACGAAGTAGATTTAAAGACCTATTTAACGACCTATCAGCTGTGTGGGTTTTTGGGCCAAGCTAATATTAATAATTGGTCCAATTCGTGAATTTTGTCCTGGATATTATGTCTAGCGACCGAAACTCGATAAACCTAACTATAACTTTCTAAAGCAAATCTAAAAAAGCATGATGCAGACATATAAAATGGCAATTGTCAATATTATGTGTTCTATAAGTGTTAAAATGTAGCAAGCTTTGGTAATCACTGCATATTTTATTTTCATTAAGATCTGATTGAAATGTAAAAAGCTTTTGGCATAAGCCTATTTCTGAATTATATTGAAATTTATTATTACATCCAATGAAATATGGATTTTCATACGTGTCACTAAATAAAATCATCTCTACTTCAAGGAAATTCAGTACGTTTTCTTCTTGTTTATACAGAAGATAATCGCCTATTGCATAATTTATCCCCCTGTAACTTATTTGTGAAGCCGAGAGGATTGTTCCAGAGGTGGTGTTAGAAATTAAGCACCTAACGCTTGACGGTAATTCGTCGATTCTGTTCATACGAGAATGTTTAGAAAATAATTTGGTATCATACCGAATACCCTGGGAAAGATAACCCTCGTGTAGTTGATGACGATTTGCTAGTGAACGTGTGATATTGACGAAATTTGGAAGGTGTCGGACAACGTTTTTGAAAAACCTATGTTTACTTTCAAATCTAAGCGTCCAAGAATAGATCAACGGTCCATGAATTCTCGTCAATTCACCATAGTGTAACAGGTAGTGATGTTTAGGTCTTAGCGGAATATTAGGGAACAACTGTTTCCTAAGTGTTAAATATTCTTTTGTGCCAGATGATAATAAAGCTGTTTGGCCAATAGATATCTCATATGCGCAAATAAGTTGTGCTATTTCCCGCAACTTTATTATCATTTGCCAGACAGGGTCGTCAATATTTACAGAGTTTAATAAAACTAGCGGCAAATAATTTAGAAAGTGCCAGTTTTCAAGAGCTTGACCCCCTATTTTAACAGAGCCAGCTTTAAAGGGTGGTGGCACACTTTTTTTTTCTATTTTTGACAAACGTTCCATTTTCATGTTTAAAAAATTTGGTGTAAAGCTTTTGTTATTAATGAAATAGTTGATAGCTAAAGCGATGTCAAATTGCACAACACCCTCAAATAAATCATGTCCTAAACACGGAGGCAAACCGTCAATGACATGATAGTTTTCGGTTTGATTAAAAACGGAGTCCTGTTTAACCCCTCGGTTATGAACCGATGAACAACCACCGTCATGTAATTGGTTAGAGATTTTTACGTCTTCGTTATAGTCTTCAATAGTTCTTTTTTTTCCTAAAAGAATTGGATTTTGTGCAAAATGTTCTTTCTCAATTAAACAAAACCTGCAAAAATGTTTTGCATTAAAGTTTTCAACAAAACCACCAATGGTATGACTTCCCAAATTGTCAGCAATTATTGTCAGAAGAGTGCCATAAATAATCTGATTACACTCTTTAATATACACTCCACGTGATTCTAAGCTTCTAAGGTCTTCCGTTAATTTACCGAAAATTTTATCATGACCAAACTCTTTTAAATGTTTTTCCTTGCACAATAATACTAGTTTCATGTTATCTATTTTAGACCTATTATAAGGAAAAACATTTACCAGCGTCATGTAAACTCCTAGTATTTTATGTTTGATCTTAGATGATCCCAAGGGATTACAAACTTCAAAGGCGTCTTGATACATTATTATTTTTAATGTGTTTGGATTATTTATAAATTCGTTATTACACATTTTTGAGCCACATGTTATATCTTTTAAAACATTATTTACTTTATTTTTTGGATTTTGAAATTGTTCAAGAAATGTCTTATCTGAAAACCACGTTCTAATGGTGTCTATAATTGGTACATATTGTAACGAACACATTTTGTTAAAATTGTTTCTACCTAACATTATAGAAATTGGTAACACAATGTTACAAAGTTCCGAGTAAAGTTTAAATCTTAAGTACTTGCTGGTCAACTTTTTAGACCAACTGCCATTCATACTATCTTCATAGGTCGAATTGAAAACATGTTTCTCAATAGCTTCTTTAGAATCTGGATAAGTTTCAAGTGCATATAGACATTTAATTTTAATATTTTTCAAAGAATTTTCATGGACATCTGAATAACCTTCCACCACACTGCGAATAGCATCTTGAGATAGAAGATTTCGTGTCTCTAACTTGAGTAAAAGTAACAGCAATGGTTTTAAAAATAACAACTCAGTATCGTTATTAAGATCCGTCTTGACTTCTAACTCGTCAGACATATTACAATCTTGAATATAGCTAGTAGTAGGCTGAATGTGATCTAGGCTGTTCGGGTTTAAAAATTCTTGCTCTGTCAAATTCGAAACAGAATTAGAATGATTGCGATACACATGACTTTTTAATGATGGTATACTAGTAAAAGTAGACGAACCACATGAAGTTGTTTCAGATGCAAGATTATATGGACAAGTTACCGCTTTTCCAGATTGAATATCATGAGTTCTTGAATGGTATTCAACATTTTTTAACAATATTCTCTGATTACATTCTGTACACTTAGAATAGGTTGAATTAATGTCAACTTGTGGACTATCAGTACTAGTACCAGGCTGATGCAATCTAAAATTGTGATTTCTAAAAGACTCATAATTATTGAAAATACTCTTACACAAAGGATCAACACACGGAAATTTAACATTTTTACAGAACCTGTGACTTTTTTGATGGTTATTGTACGAAATCACTGAGGAGAAATTCTCGCCACAATAACCGCATGTAAATGACATAATATCTTTTATATAATGTTAAGTTTACTCATTAATGACAATACTTTATTCAGCGTGCGTCCTTTACGGACTTTACTTCCTTCTTTAGGATTTATCTTAAAAACATACCTTTGTATAAATTCTAATGTGTTTTGACACTCCACTGGATATTCCATATTCAAGTTGAAGTAAGCCGCCATCAATAGTTGTAACGACGTAGACAGACTCGCAGTTTCGCTGACAATCGTTTTTTCTACCAGCAAGTAATATATATTTTCATTATCTGTGGGCAAAAAACAAAATGGTTAAAAATTAATTTGGTTAAAGGCAATTTAGGCTCCCAAATTGTATAATAACGTACTTACTTTAAAAACCGGGACCTCAAAAACTGATCATTAGACTAGATAAATAAAATAATAAAATATTACCGGTAATGGTTATACATGCATATCAGTCTTAATTTAAATGTATCGTATTATGTTAAGTGGATTATTAGTGAATAAGGGTACAAGTCTCAGGCAGCGCAGTTTAAAAAGGGTGTAATTCCAGTAACACTTATGCCCTTTTACAACTAAGCTGCGCGAGACTTGTACCCTGTTTCACTAGGGCCACAAGTTTATTCAATACATTTACGTTTCAACACTGTACGTTACATAAAAATTATATTATGATTAATTATAAATCATACGAAATTTACAGTGTTATGCTTCGCAGGTAAGGCATTTTATCATTGTAATAAACATTAAGTCTCACCTAAAAATACAATGTTAGGCGCAGCTACTTTGGACAGCTCTGTTGCAACCTGAACCCTAGTTAATGGTTCCTGAAAAAGATTAGTAAATTGTATTAGTATTTAGCATGGAACCACATCTGGAAGAAAATTATGAATGAAAAAAATAAAATATATATATAATTATGTATTTATAGATACCTCATGTGTTTGGAATATGTGTTTTATATCTTCATTGAAATAAGTTGCAACCATCTGTAGGTTGTGATTTAAGTTATTGTCATTAACAGTGTACTTCATTTTTTTCTTCGCGATAATAGCTTTCAATCGCTCGTTCAATGCCGTCGTTTTGTTTTGAAAGGCGTCCATGCACTGGCCAGAATTCAAGGCACAAAGACGATCAAAATGCGAAATCATATATTTCTCCTCTAACAATACTGGCCACTCGTCAAGAATATGTGTTATGGTAGGTGCCGAGTTCAGAAATATCCTTTGCTGTGCATAGGTCTCGTTCATGTATAATTCAACTTGTGATTCATCTCTTTCCTTTATGGAAGAAACCGATTTAAGCCAGCCCTTCTTAGAATCTAAAGTTTCAAGATCCACATTACCGGGATCACTGGGTTGCCATTCCTTACAGCCTGCACTCAAATTTCTGATGACTCTAGATTTCTTTCTTGATCCTAAGGTATCGTCACGTATCCCTCTTTTTTTATTCGGCCTTTGGAGATAATGAACTCTTTCTTCAATTTTTTTAAAAATTGTGTGGTAGCCTGTTCCAATAAGTTCTTTTGTATCAGCATCTCTATCATATAGTTGTGGATATTTGTCACACAAATCCCGTGCAACCACTCTGTAAGCTGATCTTGATGCTACTTTTGATTCTTGGAAGAGTTCATCTGTTACAGTTCTCACGATAGTGTTTACATCGGTATTAGAAATCGGTTCACAATCATGTAATTTTGTCAAAAGCGTCGATGGAAGTTTGTCATAGGGAATGTCAAACGCAAAGCTATTTATGCTTGTGTCGCTGTTATTGCTAACTGTACTTGTCGTTGGTGAATTAGGAGCCGTGATTGTAGAAGCTGTTGCTGTGTGACTTTGATTATCGTTTTGATCAGGTTCCCAACTATCCCCTATAAGTATAACCTCATTTTGGAGTTCTTTGAGAGATTCATTGTCTTCTATTTCTGTGCCATCCATCAAAAAAATCTTAGATCCGTATATATTCCTTTCATTTGCTGTAACATGAACAAAAAATATACAGCAATAACTTTAATGAGAACCTAAGGATGGTTCCAACATATTTCAAAGATTATTACAATTAATTATAATATTTTAGCATAACTGCGTTGTCTAAAAATTAAAGAAACTTTTTATAAAAAAAAAACGCCCTACGCTAAAAAAGATTACTTGATCAAATCATTTATGTATTCCCCCCCCCACAACCATCAACTACTCATTGAGAGCCACTTTATCAGATTTTGAACAAACTAGAGAGCCTTTACCAGCTGGTGTAGTAAAAAGTAATTACCCGGATGGTTATTAATTTAAAAATCATCATAATCAATATAGAAATCGGAATATTCTAAACTACTTATTGTCTGACTTATTGTCGGTTTTCAATAAGGTGCTACTGTCATAAAGATTCGATTAGAAATCAACCTTATCATTAACCAACAATGCCAAACCTTTGTCTGAAAACATCAAAAGTAACTTTAAATATAATATGTTACGAAAGCATTAATTAGTGTAATTTTAGGTTTATTGTTTATTTTATGTTTATTGTTTTACTTTTTAATTTTTGACTGTAAAACATATTTAAGTTAATTTTGTATAAGGTTAGGTTGTATTATTTAATTAACAGTAATTTTGTATTAATGTACCTATTGTGTAATTGTTAGTAATGTAAGGTTATTTTAAATAGTTAATAATTATTACAAGTAGTCTTAGCTATCGCATTAGGTTTGTAACCTGTAATGATAGTATAAGAGTTTTAAATAAATAAATAAATCACAAATTAACAATGTGGTATTTTCTATAAAAAGGGACCTTATTTTCGATGGCGCTTACTCTATTATTAACGATGCTCCGATTTAAATACAATGATGTGCGACGCTGTGCGGCGAAAGCGCCATCGACAATAAGGTCCCTTTTCATAGAAAATGCCCCATATAACAAACTTACTACATTTTGTGGCAGTTCACTAACTACAACTACAATCCAGTTGCGGCATCGTTGTCTCCTGAGGCAGCTCATCCAATTTTGCACGGTCTACTACTCCAGTTCCAAAGCAAGCTTACTACAGAAACTAAAAGCACATTATATTTCATGTCACCTCTATTGCTAAATACATACAATTAAAGATGGCAATGCAGACATTTTTATCTGCACAACAGTAATAAGTTTCTGACAATTTTTTTCAAGAAATAAACTATTAATACCAGTGAGATAACTCAGTAGTCAAATTGCTAGTCACCGGCATTAATATGTAGTGATCGGTAACAAAGTTTTAATTTCATTGCTGGATGGTATAGTTAAAGTAAAGGAAAGTAACAATTTTGAAGGAGACAGTCGGGTTCATATAAAGGTTATTTACCATTATCAATCATTTTAGCTGAATTTTACTTCACAGATTCGTTTAACTCTGTTAAGTCCCCGGCAAGCTCGGCCGAATTTCACCTTCACATACAAACGTAGTTTCATTCTCATTTTGAAACTATGGGTTGGATTGTAATGAAACTTTGCACATACAACGACTTGAGATATATATAGGTCTGTAATTAGTTTATATACCTCCAGGTAATTGAACAAACGAAATAGAGCAAAAACATATTTTGTATTAAAAACTTAAATTTGCTGTATTTTTTTTAACTATGGAATTTGAAGTTACATAAACTAATTACAGACATAGATATACCTTATCCTATTGTAAGTACAAAGTTTCAGAGCAAACTAGCAACTCGTTTTAAAATGAGAGTGTAACTAAGTACTTATGTATGGAGAACTAAGCTTACCGGGGACCCTTAAAGCAATCTGTGTGGTAAAATTCAGCTAAACCTATTGATAATGGTTAATAACCTTTATAAAAACGTTGCCATGAAATTTAAACATTGTTACCGATCACTAATATTATATTTAACAAATTTCTGTACTTAGTAATTGTGACTTTTCAAGTTAGCGCTATGTGGTACAATGTAATCAAATGTCTGCTTAATACTTTCATTCACAATATGTATACCTATCAAGTTTGTATGTATTTAAATAGATGTATATCTGCACGAATACATCTGTATCCAATTATAGTCTACTCTACAATCTATATACACTAAAAAGATTTCATTACGAAAAGTCAAACTAATTTAGATTTACCTGTCTGTATTACATTTTCCACAGTTAATTCCAATATTGGCACAGCTTTCTTTACTGTTTGGTCTGCCGACCAAATTTTCACGACGGGCATGTTTTACTGTGAAAGAATAATATAGTTTATTAGCGTTAATGACTAATTATTTGCGTAGCAGTTTTAATAAGAAAATGTATCATCGCTTTTTGCTATGCGTAAGGCACGCCTGTCGTGTCATGAAACAATTGTTCGCCCGCCACAGCCAAGTTTTTGAAAATGGAACGTTACACACAACGAATCGGTTAAGCTATTAACCTTCAAAATCAGTTTACGGCTTGGACTGTTTTAAATTTAGATGTAAGTACCTATCTAGTACGCAGGAAAGTACTTACGTTTATTGAATGGCAAACAACTTCAACAAGATAATTCGTCCACCCTGGACGTGAATCAACTGCAAGCTGCTTCCACCATCCACAAATTCTTTCTAAAACAATCATATTACGTAACACGTAACGCTAGGTATAAGGTCTAATGCAGATTTCACTAGATTTTTGATGCAAGAAACTAAAGTATTTCTAATACTTACCATAAATTAGTACTACGGTGTGGTGTGAGCACATCAGCACAAACAATGCAGGTTAAAACTTGTTCAAGGTTGTTGTTTATGCATTGCTTTGTGTCCTATTCTATAAATGTATGTACCTCCCAAAGGTGGTGTGGTGGGTAACTCCCAAAGGTGCGGTTCTGAACGCGGATACGTAAACCTTAATTATTCTTCTTCACAAATTCAAAATCCTTACCGGCCGGCACCGCGGTACCAAAAGAATGATTCCGGCAGTGTTGCCAGATGCCTTGAACCATTTATCTGTAGTAGAAACTGCTAAAATCTGTGTTAAATCTGTATGTTAGAGTTAACTTAAAAATCTATAAAAAATCTGTTTATTCAAATAAACCAAAATAGAATATTAATCATCATCATCATCGCTTCTTTTGAAAAACAAGCGATAATAGTTGAGGTTTGATTATCTTATCTTAATAAAAATATTCACATAATAATGAAATTGCGTTTTAGTTAAAAACGTATGTACTGTACACATAGTAAAATTAAAAACATAATTAAAACAAACACACTTACACACACACACTTGACACTTAAGTATCAAAATTCAAAAATTTTGCAACAAACGGAATAATAATTACTTTATTATTTTCAGTCATACATATTTTTGTTAAATTTCAAAAGTAATTATTTATTATGAACCTCTAGGTTATAGCAAGGTTTTCCCCCAATCGCGGGGGTGCGCGCGGGGGTGTGACATGTCAACTCGTGAGGCCCTGCGCAGTCGCGCACGCCGTGCGGTGTGCGTTCGATCAACCGAGTTGACTCGAGTTGGTAAAAACTGATCCCGAGTTGACTCGTTTAAGACTCGAGTTACTCGAGTCAAATAACTCGACTTGCCCATCACTACGCTCACTCGCTCACTCGGTGCGTCGTGCGTGTCACTCATCATGTCGTCATAATAATTTACCTACGTACCGTTTTTATCGTTTGGTTTGGTTGGTAGAAAGGCACGCGAAGCAAAAGGCCTTATTACTATCTTCTAAGAGTTCAAAATTGTTTCTTCCAAGAGAGGGATGCGTTGATGATTTGACGATCTTAGTACGGTGCGCTCTTATTTCTATCGAATTAGAGTTTATATGCATTGACTGGCACGCATAAAATATTTGTGTTATTTTAGTCGTCTAAAGATTGACCACGCTTTTAAATTATCCTTTCTAATACCTATATTAGATATTCTTCTCCCAACTTCAACATTGTTTTAGTTGTATTTATTTTTATTCTGGGGCAGGAAGTAAAAAGGGAAATAATAAAACATTCAGTAAAAACAAAAGTAAGTAGGTAATAAGTAATATTTTATACTGAAAACAAGATAGGTAGGTACCTAGTTTATTAAACTTTATAGCTATGATTGCGTTGTTGCACTAGATTCATTAAAAGTAATATCGGTCAGTATGGTGAGTGTTGGGTTGGGCAATGGTTGGACACTCAAGAATCAGGGGTGCCAACTTAAGAGTTTTTCTACTAAATTTAGTGGAAAAAAAGCAGCGTAGGGTTTTTTAGTAGCAAAATATTTTTAGGGATTTTTATATTATTATAAGTAAGTACCTACCATGTTTGTGTTACATGGAAAAAGTGTTCACGATGTGAGAAGTCACATTATTACTGGAAATGAAACGTTCTCTATACCTTAATGTTCATAGGTATATATCCTAGCGATGCGCGATGGCGAGAGGTTTTATTCGATTGTTTCGATTGTTCGAACATCTCGATGGTTCTCGATTGTTTCGACTTGGGCTCGAGTCCGACTCGGTCTGTTATTGCGACTGGCGCATGGCGCGTTCATTCGAGTTGTTCCTCGATGGTTTAGAGTTTCGCGAGTTCTTCTTGACTTGCGTTGTGATTGCGAATTCATACTACAAATTCTTTCAACAAGAGCAATCGAAAATTATCAATACCGCGACGGGAATAAAATGTACTTAAGTAGGTTAACTTACGTACGAATACTTTAGATAGCTCGAGTCTGGCACGCTCTCGCCTGTAACTAACATGCACCTCGGCCCGATGCATGCAATCGACTGACCCCGGTAATCGAAAAGTGACTGATTCGAAAACTAGCGGTCGATTCCGTTGACTCGAAACAATCGAAAAACATCTCGATTGTTTTGTAGAACGGCGAGTCGATAGTTGACTCGATGGTTTACTTTAACGACTCGCGATTCTTTCGATTGTTAAAACATCTTGGAATCGCCCATCGCTAATATATCCCACTCGTGTTGCTTCAAATATCAAATGATCTTTATTTTGCATAAAATATCTTGAACTTGCAAGTGCGACTGAGAAGGAAATACACGGCTGAACGATTCGTTACGATTTACGCTACACTGTGTTTTGTAACGTGGTTGTATGATCTTTCGTCGCTTTAAAGGCGGTTTAGACCTTACTTTTGGTTGAGCCCCCTTGTCGGGTAGGGCGGTGTTAGGCCGGTCAGATACTTAAGTACCTACGGATTTTTTACCCGGTTTCGTTACGGAATGATCTTTGTGAACGGGACGTCGCTATACACCTTATAGAGCTGTCTCGTATGCACATGTCATTTCGTACGGAAAACAGATAAAAAGTCTAATACTAATAAAAAGCCTAATAAGAAAAAGGAAGAACGGCGGAGCAGGGAGAGGCAGGAGGCACGGTACTTCTATATGTGTCGCGGTCGTGGCGAATGATGATCCGTATGACAGTTCCTTCAAAAGGGTCCTCCACACCCGTGCGCGAATCACGGCGCGAATTTTACGGTTTTACAACAAAACAAAATGCAAAAATAGCTAAATCACGTATGATGCCGTAGATAACCAGCAGTTAAACTCGATCAGCTGATGCTTTCCCGCCATCTTGCCGCAAACCAAACTGTGAAATCGCCGTGAAGTTCTACGAGAATGGTTTAAGGAGTATCTCGGAGTCAATAGTCATACGTCAACGTCGCGATATGTGCTCTCCTCGAAGTTGCGCCGCGATTCACGCACATAGTCTGGAGGGGGCTAAATAGTTTTTGCATAGACCTATTATGCAAAATAATGTAAGAAATAGGTTTTACGGTATTTTTATTATTGTCGGTCAAGCAGATCTTGTCAGTAGAAAAAGGCGGCAAATTTAAAAAATGTAGGTGCGAAGGGTTATGATATTTTTATGTAAAATACCCGTTTTAGTAGATAAAAACACATAAAAAAATGTATTTGTCCCAAACATTCCATGTAATTTTACATATTTTATGTAAACTTCTATCTCTTAGTGATTATTACATATTTATTATGTAAAAAGACACATTTTAACAGAAAAAGTACAGAAAATTTGTAAAATTTAAGAAAAGTTTGAAAATTTCATATTATTGTTTGTATTTTTACTGACATTTTTCGGAATAATGCATTAGACGTAAGTAAATTTACATAAAAATGTATTTTTAAAAAACGTTGGTAAAATTACGAGATTTTAATGTAAAATTCCCGTTTTAATTATTAAAAACACATAAAATAAAGTATTTGTCCCAAACATTCGATGTAATTTTACAGATTTTATGTAAACTTCCATCACTTAGTGATTATTAGATATTTATAATGTAAAAAGACCATTTAAAGAGTAAATTCTACAGAATACATGTAAAATTAAAGAAATGTTGGGAAATTTCATAATGTTTTTTTGTAATTTTACTGACATTCTTTGGAATATTACATAAGACGTGAATAACTTTACATAAAAATGTAATTTTCACAAAATTAGGTAAAATTTTGAGATTTTTATTTAAAATACAAGTTTTAATTGATAAAAACAAATAAAAAAATGTATTTGTCCCAAACATTCCATGTAATTTTACATATTTTATGTAAACTTCGATCTCTTAGTGATTATTACATATTTATTATGTAAAAAGACACATTTAAACAGAAAAATTACAGAAAATATGTAAAATTTAAGAAATGTTTGGAAATTTCATATTATTGTTTGTATTTTTACTGACTTTTTCGGAATATTACATTAGACGTAAGTAATTTTACATAAAAATGTATTTTTCAAAAACATTGGTAAATTTACAAGATTTTAATGTAAAATTCCCGTTTTAATAGTTAAAAACACATAAAAAAAGTATTTGTCCCAAACATTCCATGTAATTTTACAGATTTTATGTAAACTTCCATCTCTTAGTGATAACTAAATATTTATTATGTAAAAAGACCATTTAAACAGTAAATTCAACAGAATATACGTAAAATTAAAGAAATATTTGGAAATTTCATATTTTTGTTTGTATTTTTACCGACTTTTTCGGAATATTACATTAGACGTAAGTAAATTTACAAAAAAATGTATTTTTCAAAAATATTGGTAAAATTACGAGATTTTAATGTAAAATTCCCGTTTTAATAGTTAAAAACACATTAAAAAAGTATTTGTCCCAAACATTCCATGTAATTTTACAGGTTTTATGTAAACTTACATCTCTTAGTGATTGTTACATATTTATTATGTAAAAAGACCATTTAAACAATAAATTCAACAGAATATATGTAAAATTAAAGATATGTTGGGAAATTTTACTATGTTTTTTGTAATTTTACTGTTTTTTTTCGGAATATTACATAAGACGTAAGTAAATTTACATAAAAATGTATTTTTCACGAAAATAGGTAAAATTACGAGATTTCTATGTAAAATTCCCTTTTCCATCGTAAAACATACATACGAAAATGTATTTATCCCAAACAATCCAAGTAATTTTACAGATTTTATGTAAATATCCATGGCTTAGTGATTATTACATACATTTTATGGAAAACTACATAAAAATTGTTGATTTTAACGAAAAAATGTAAAATTGACGAAAATTATGTAAAATTTCATATTTTTCCGTAAATTTCCTAGATTTTTCGAGAATTTTACAGGATTATGTAATTTTTTTGCATGTAAAATTACATAATTTTTAACAGTGTACGCAAACTTAGAAATATAGCAAGTTCCGTTTGGTCCACTGTTAAGTACAAAGTAGTAAATTATAGTAAATAGTGCAGAAACTGCTATTTTAATAGCAAACCTTTGTTACAGAGACGCTCACGGTGCTATTTTAGTTTACGATGTGTCAGATCCAAAGTCCTTAGTCAAGCTCAACGAGTGGGTCGAAGAACTTCAAGTATACTCCACCAAGAAGAACATAGTCTGCTTAGTTGTCGGCAACAAGATTGATAAAGTAAGTTGGGATTATATTATTTAAAACTTTGGTATAATTTAGCTCAGGATTGATTGGTGCCCTGAAACAGTGACACGGGGTCGCGGCAGACCACGAAGGAGATGGCGGGACGAACTGGATGTCTTCCTTGAGAATTGAAAAGAAGTACCTAGCACAGAATCGTGACCGTTAAGAGCTGAGATCTTTCCCAACTGTGGGACAGTACGGGCTAGCAATAATAAAAAAAAATCGACGTTACGTCTGCATCAACATCACTCTACTGCCCTAATCCAATTAGGGTTGGCGCAGCATTCTTCATCTTCAATACTTCCTTATTAGGGTGAAATCACATTTACACGCACAGATCAGTATTTTGTTGCATTTTTTTCCCTTTATTTAACTAATAGTTATTGCAACCCACTAAAGTGAGACGTCCAATAGCAAGGTAAACCTGGGGCTGCGGGACTCCGGGGCTGCGGGACTGTTCGAAAGAGATACCGTGGCCCCGGAACACAAAGGGCGAAGAAGGAACATGGATGGGTTTTAGTCAGTAAAAGTCTGACACTCCCTCCTGCTCCGCTCAGAGCGGGAGGAGTCATTTGTTAATAGGGATGCTTGCGACCGGATTTCTCGCTCAACCTAATGACGCCTTTACGTGACAGAATGAAATAGAGATTCGATACTCTAGTATCTCTATTTTATTCTGTATATATTCGCTAACATTTCAGTTCGCATTCATAAACGCTGATCCGTGCGTGCAAATGTGATTTCACCCTTAGTCGTCATCTCATTATTCACCACCCTTTTTCTAGTTATAGTATCTTACATCGGCGCGCGGCGTTACGAACACATTTTATTAAAAAAATCTTGGTATTCCTACCGCTTCATAGTGGCGGTGTCTTGGTAGCTATTGCGGGAAGGATGACACGTATCGCTCAGCTCTGTCAATCGCAGGCTGACGTGCGTCAACAGGCCTTCCACACAACGCACCTACCTTAGGCACCGTATCAATTAAGCGTCACCCCTGTTCAATAGGAAAAACATTAAAAATCAACTTGTCTTTTGGAAGCGTTTTCAACTAAACAACACACTTTTCTTATAGCAAAATCGCGCGGTACAGCGGGAACAGGGCCAAGCATTCGCACAGAAACACAGAATGCTGTTCATTGAGAGCAGTGCTAAGACACAGGAGGGTATCAGCTTGGCTTTTGAAGAGCTCGTACAAAAGGTAAGAATTATAGATCGGAATTATATTTTTTTTTGTTTAAATTTACGCCACCTTTTTTTGGTTTTAAAAATGAGTTGCAACCATACTAATATTAATATTGTTCAATCAATGTTATCGCATAATTTGAGTTTTCTACTCGATTATGCTCAGTTAATATTTTTTAATTTCCAATTAACTGGTCTGTGAATTACTATACATATCAGATATCTAAGATTAGGAATAGTTAAAAATAAAATCTTTTAAGTGCGCTTTTAACGCACTAAAATTGTAAATACAGGTCTCTCAAGAAAAGTATGCGCTTCGTCAATCATCGTCCATCTTCGGAAATACGAACACGATCATGATGATGAGATCTATTAGAGAGCTGTTTTAACTACGGAAATTCTTGCCTTTTTATTTTGTATTACCGTGGTTCGAAAATTATAGATTAACAACTATATGCAATTTAAAAAAAGACTTTAGTGTCATAGATAAAGAGACAAAACCGGAGTAGGCGATCCGACAGAGGGAAAACTTCATACAAACGCTCATTGATACGTGCACTACAAAGCACGGCAGTATAAAACATAGAAGATTTGGTCTATGGCGCGACATTCGTTCGTAATTATTCGGACACACGAACGTTCCCGAAGCGCATACATTTCTTAATTTAACTGAACATTGCACTTATTATAATTCCTATCCCACTTCTAGATCATAGAGACACCTGGTCTCTGGGAGACGGGAGGCTCGTCATCCAACATACGCATATCAAATGAGGACAGGAGACAACAGGAACAGTCTTCGTGCTACGACTACACCTGCTCCATTTAGAATAAGGTCGAAAGTTGGCTGGCATCTGAAGATTTTTTTCTACCTTTTACACCTATTTAGCCAATAGAACAGGCTCGCTAAATTTCTGCTCAAGGTTGATATGCTATCTGTGAATTTATGAGACTTGTCGACAAGAATTCTTGTCCTCTGTCGCCACAATAGGTTCGTGTGTGAATAGCCCATGCCGAGCATACATATTAGCCAGTCAGCAGATGGGGACTGGGCAAGGCATAGGGTGCACCGGTCGTACATTTAATCAATATTGCCATTAGTGAACGGTTTAGTCCACAAGTCTTTTACGCTAACAGCTAAATCGGGTGCATAAAGTTACGGCAAAGGTCTTGGAAAAAGAAAAAACTTCTGATTAGAAAAAATCCGCTTCGCCCGCCCGCAAATTATACATACTAAACATGACTACAACTGATATATACTAAAATCTTCCTCTTGAATCACTCTATCTATTAAAGAAACCCGCATCAAAATCCGTTGTGTAGTTTTAAAGATCTAAGCATAGTAAGCATACATAGGGTCAGACGCGGCGGGCGACTTTGTTTTATAATATGTAGTGATTAATAAAAATAATGAGGGACTAGTTTAACACCAGTGTTATCCTGAACAAAAAACATCACAAACGATTATAGGAAATAAGTTGTAAATCTACAAATAAACAGATTTTAAAATTATGTGAATACACATTCGGTTTTCTTGTAAATGTGAATAATAATATATCAATTTTGTGATTTTAAAGTTACCACTTAGTTTTACTAAAATAGTGAAGGACTTAGAGCAGGGACTCAAATGAACACTAATAAAAGAATTTGCATTGAGATCGGAGTAAAAAACTCCGATCCAATCCAAAATAAAATACCTGTCTGAAATATTTTATTGCCACTTACAATTTTTCTTTTTCGTTCATCAGAGTGAAATGGGTCCAAAAAAGGGAAGCAGTGTTTATCTTGTTAGTTGCATGGGTAGCTATGTTCTCTTTTAAGTACGGTCGAACAAGCTTTTTGGTTTACAGTTTAACCCACAAATTACATACGAGTATTAAAATGTAAACCAAATAGCTGGTTCGACTATATATTTGATCATACGTCGATGGTAACACTGATCTTTAACTGGAGTTTCAATTACTTTCAATAGGAGAAGAGCACAGCTTAAACGGTACTGCCTAAAACAGCTGTTGTAAAGAAAAGAAAGAAAACATTTATTTGGCACATGCCATAAATACACACAACAAAAAAAAACACTTAAAACTAAACAGCAAAAAAGGAAATAATATGTCTCAATGTCTCACGGCTGCGCCAAATAGGCCCAGTTCAGCAAACTGCAGAGCAACTAGTGCGTTGTACGTATCCAGAAAATTTTTTTTTTTTTTTTTTTCGTTTGTTAAATCATCATATGACTTCTCCCGCTCTGGGCGGAGCAGGAGGGAGTGTCAGACTTTTACTGACTAAAACCCATCCATGTTCCTTCATCGCCCTTTGTGTTCCGGGGTCACGGTATCTCTTTCGAACAGTCCCGCAACCCCGGACGTATCCAGAACCTGAGATTACTTTAAATTGAGACTTAGTTAGTCTGTATTCAAGATGATTAATTAAACAGAGAGGTAAAAATGTGGAACAGCTGTTTTGTAAAGAAGAAAAAAATCTGTAATAATATGGGGGTTCAAAATGATAATATATGAGTACGTTGTAACGTTTTAGCGCCGGGGGGATTCCACCCCGTATACAATTTTTAGGTTAATTATTTTTATGTTATTGTTATGAATCGTTATAGCATGCATGTTTAGAAAAAATCAAGCCTCAGAGTTTTATGTTCTTGCTTGTCTTGTTAAATGAATTATAAATGTTAGCTTTATTTAATTCTCCAAATGACCATCTTCAGATGTGCTCCAACTACGGTGATGTGATACTCTGTCTGCTTTTGTACATAGAATTAACAAAGTGTGATTATTGTATGTTGTACACTATATTATTATTATTATTATAAATAAAATATTTCACAGAATAACTGTGTATTCATTTTAACCTCCAAAACACATAGTAAATTCTTCAAAGTCGTCTTAAAGTGGTCATACTATAGCTGACTTTAGTTAACCGTTATACTTCAACCAACTTATTTGTGCAGACGAGGCAAACAGAACTTAAATAAATGTACCAAGTTTGACATATCGATGCGCTTTTGTTTACAAGCAACGCCACCTTGACGTACTGTACCCGTGTGACTTTGGCTAACCAATAGTCATGTGACTGTCGAACTACTATCAAACTACATGTAAAAGATACAGGGTGACAGAGAAGCTCGACTTACACCTTGAAAGGGTCGTTAGCAAAAAATGAAGTCCAGTTAATTAGGGGTCAAAACTGGATGGTTACCGAGCTGTGTAACGCCGCTAACATATTTTCTGTATTGTACTGTATATCACAAAACTACGAACACCGCCCCCTACCAACATAATTCTAGCGCTAAAAAAATCTTGTAGCAATCGAGACGTGATGGCCGTCTAAGTGAAAACACGCGTTAACTACATAACGCTTATACATCCCGCCCTTAGGAACGGCCATTGACAATCCCATAGGGGAATCATAAAGGTATAACAAGCAATATATAGCCCCCGTGGAAAAACACCATAGAGCCAGTCGTTATCACCGTGCCTTTATGGGGCAATTTTTCAGAAACTCGCCTGAAACTGCCTACACTTTTTGCCTTGCTGCCCTACATTCGTTTTATTGCCGATCATTGTCCGTTTTAACCTGGAAATTAAAGGTGAATGGATGTGTTTGAGAACAAAGGCAGTATTTAGATTTAGAGCAACGAAATGTAGATATTTGCAAAGTTGCGTACAGTCATCAGTCGCCAGCACATCAAGCTTATTCAACCTGTTAAATTTCTTTATTAAGTACATTTTCAATGTAAGTGTTCTCTACCACTAATTCAAAATTGTAAACTGAAGTACAATTATCTGTGTTTTTGGGAAATAAAGATATTATTATTATTTCAACTTTATCGCTATTAAATCGTTAGGTTCAAGGTCGATTGGGAAAATTTGTCAGTTTCAGTGATTTGACACTATACCTTCATTCTTTCGACTCGATGGTACGATTTGATAGGGAGCTCGTGGCTAAATAATAACAGCCGCTCGGGTCGATCTTTAGGTTAACCCGTGCTTGCCTAGGTTGGTCGGTGGATTAGTGACCCTTAGGTACAGACCGAGTTTCTTCCGTGCCTCGGAAAGCACGTTAAGCTGATAGTCCCGGCTGTCATTTGTAGATCTTTGACAGTCGGTACAGGTAGTCAGTGGCCCAAAAAGTCTGACAACCAGTCCAGTACTAACTGGGTTGTGGTGGTCAGATAGGCAGTCGCTCCATGTAAAATACTGGTATTCAGCTGCATCCGGTTAGACTGGAAGCTGACCCCAACATAGTTGGGAAAAGGCTAGGCAGACGATGGTACGACTTATGAAATCTGTTCCTGAGGTTTGACGAAGTCAGGAGGCGGACCTACTTCTCTTTCCACAGTCTGCTTCTCACATTTGGTGGATTGTCCTGGATGGTCCGTGTAGAGCGTGATGGCGAAGCTCTTACGGCTTACCAGTGGTCGTTTATTCGTAGAGGGGATTTCGGAAACTGGAATCTTGGTACTGTGATTCCACGGGTAGAGCTTATTTAGTGAAGTCGGTTTTAATTATATTTGGTAAATTATCCAAGTCTTTATGTGGAACCATCTTCCTAGACCGGTATTTACCTTTAGGCCTTTCTTGGTCTTTTCTTCCAATGATCAAGATTTTAAGCAGTGGGATCATTCAGTTGAACATTATTTAGTCCATTAAACAACACTTGTTTATTTGATACCTCCACTGCTTAAAATGAATGGCAACAACTTAGTCCAAGCTCAAGAAAAATAATCAATTTTAAATAAAGGTATTATGTACGTACCTAGCCGCGTGGTATCCGGCAGAGTAGAATAGAACCAACCCATTACACTCACAGGTGTCGTATAAGGCGACTAATGTCTGAGGCAGAACACCTTGTGCCTCCGTAGACCAGAGAATGGGCAGCAGCGTTTTCTGTTAGTCTTTCATCACTGCGATCTCCAATCCGCCTGCCAAGCGTGGAGATTACGGCAAATTCCTCCCATCATGGGAGAGGCTTATGTCCAGCAGTGGACGTTATGGGCTGTTGTAGTAGTAGTAGTAGTACGTACTTATAGGTACCCTATTTTATCGACACTTAGTAGGTAACTTTTCTTAAACATAAATATTGGATACTAGCGGACGTCACGCGGTTCCACCCGCGTAGTTCCTGTTCCCGTGGGAGTACGGGGATAAAATATAGCCTATGTTACTCGCTGATAATGTAGCTATCCATTGCTGAAAGAATTTTTCAAATCGGTTTAGGAGTTTTTAAGTTTATTAGTTACATACAAAAATACAAATCTTTCCTCTTTATTATATTAGTACCTACCTATAGATAAATTTTAGATTTTTATAGATTTTTCTCGAAAACGGGCCAATTGGCTCGTTTTGCCTTTATTCTGCGTCACTGCGTGTACCTATGTGAACTGACTCTGTCCCGCGGAACATTTTTTTCGGTGGTTTTGTAGGTGTATAACATATCTGTTTATTAGAATGTAATTCATAGGACAATATGTATAATTAACACTGAAAACGAACAAGAAAGAGGGTAGACCGATTTGTCTGCTCTTAACCTTAACATAACCTACCTTAACTTATGCCGAACGTAGATCTACGCGAGACACAATGGCTTTTTAATTGTGTCTATAATTTTTCCGTGATCATGGTGCTTACAACAGCGCCGAAAATCAGAACCCAAAACAAATAGCAAACATATATGTAATAATTATGTCATGGTATAAATCAATCCCGTTTTCAGTGTTAATGGTAATACATATTGGAAACATATTTTATATAGGTAAAAGTAGGTACCTATCACCTGTCATGCTAAAAGGTTTTTAAAAGCCACACATTCAACCAAATAATTAAGCACATAATTTATAGATGACCTTCTATAAAGATGACACGCGACCTTCATTCGCGTATAATTATTAGTATAAAAAAATATTATTACCCTTTTCAAATTGCTCTTTATAACATCAGCTATTTGCCAGTAAAAGTCCCGTCAAAATAGGTTCAGCCGTTTTTGTGATTAGCCGGAAGAAACAGAACGATAGACTGACAAAATTAAAAAAAAAAAAACTCCTCTCATAGAGAGGAGGCCTGCCCAGCAGTGGGAACATTAATAGGCTGATGATGACCGTATTTACCTTCGTTTATGCATTCAGTAAAAAGCTGTTATTTTTAAATTACAAACAGACACGTCAATTCTATATTCTATGTATTTATATAGATGTAGGTATGTACTGTAGTAGGTTAGGTATTTCAAGTTCAACATGACTTATTTATGGACCTAACTTCTAAAGAAAATGTGCTATCAATAATAATATTCATTACCAAACTTTTACTTCGAGAGGAAAATGACCATTAACATAGATAAGTGTAGGTCCTAAAATTGCGTAAAAACATGTCTTTGTAATGGTAAATATTATTTTCATGTGTGTGTTATTTGTGTGAAATATACGGATCTATGATTCAAGCGTGACCGCCACTATTAGAAACAACATCGTCAATAGTTTTTTTTTTTAATTATAATTATACAGTTTTCATTTAATTATCCTTGTTCCGTATTCAGTAGTGCCTGTAACTGACTGGCCTACTTGAAATTAAGGCTTTGATTTTGATTTTATAAAATCTAAACTTAAACTGTCACTTAGGGGATATCATCCTTGATTATTCTTTATTTTGAGCTCCCGATATCAATGACTTTGAACACAGGCTTTCACGATAAGATTTAGGTAAGTGCCCAATTAATTAGCAGCCATCTTGCCATCCTAGCCAAAGAATACCTAGTTATTTAAAATCGTACCTAATGATGACGACCCGAATGGCGCAGCGTAGTGAGGCTGCCTTACGTTCTTAAGGTCTGGGGTTCGAATCTCGGTAGGACCAAATGTGTGTGTGATGGAACATGGACATTTGTTTTCGAGTCATGGATGTTTATAAGTAGGTATAATAAGTAAGTATTTACAAACAAAAAGTACCAATGTAGTATATCAACTTTATGGTGTCCACGACACACAAGCTTCGTTGCTTAGTGTGGCACAAGATGGCGCTGTGTGTAATGACCAGCGATATTTATTTATTTATATTATGAAACACTAATGTTTTATTACTAGGTAGGTTTAAGGTCACTATGTAGAAACCTACCACAGCTACCAAACACACCACATCCACAAATCTCTACCAGCGTCTCCACCGCAACCGTCGACCCGTACGTTTCCCCAGCGCCTATTTCCCAATGTCTCCAGTTAATACCAGTGGTCGGGACACTCCCATTTATCACTAACAGCCGAGGACAAATAGGCTCAAGGAGGGCTGCCCCCAATGGCCTTAGATGGAGGATGGAGGTCCCTCATTAATGACCAGCCATCCTTCAGTACTCGAGGATAAACGTTGACAAATATAAAGGAAGCTTCTTGTTATGATTTACGGTTTAAGTGGTTTGCTTCAATGATGTATGGTAATGCACACTTTAGCTGTTTATTTTTCGTAGTAATTGATGAGTGGGTTGGTGGATGGTTCATATTTCGTTTTGGGGTAAGGTCTAAGTGGAAATTTGAGCTCAAAACGATATCTTGAGTTCTGTATTGAACGGTACCTTAGTGACAGAGTATAGGCTCTATCAAATAATGACGTATTTCAATTCGTACCTATCCACTTTCGCAATTTGTATCTTTTCGCAAACAATTTGACGAACCATCAAAAATGTTACGTGGTTACCTTAGAGATCTAAATAAAATACCTATAGGTATACCTAAGTACCAGTGGTATCGTACATAATTACGTGGCTATCCTAGAGACAGCAGGAAAGCAGGCATCTCTTTGACGTCTTTTAAACACCATATTCCGTATTCATTTTCCTGTGTTTTTATTTATTTTATTTTATTAATTTTGTTCAAATGTGTTTTAAGAGCTTGTTACCAAAACTAACTGAGGATGATTATTACTTTAGTTATTTGGGATGATTTGTCACAGTGCTATTTCGACGGACATTTTTTTTACTTATGCAGGCTTGGTAACTGCCTCGTTGGTCGAGTAGTCGCAAGTGCGACCACTGAGCATGAGTGCCTAAGTTCTATACCCGGGTCGGACAAAGTGTTATTGAGTTTTTCTATCAGAAGTTTCCCAGTAACAGCTACGGAGTCTGGATTTGTGCCCGGTTGATGGCAATACCCACATGGGACTTAAACATAACTGGCGAAATGTGGGTGTTCTATATGGTACACCTCTGCCTAATCCTTCGGGGATTATAGGCGTGATGTTAAGTAATGTAATAACTGAAAAACAAGCAAGGCAAAAATCAACAGAATACAAAAAAAAACCCTAGTAAAAAAGTCACTTCAAAAAAATATATAAATTCCGTAATATAAACATAGCATTTAGTTGATCGAAATGGTGCATTCGTTCATTTCTGCATACAAACCAAATAGAATCGTCGACAGCGCGCGGCACGCCGCGAAATTGAAACGAAGCATGAATAAAATTACACATCAGTGTATTTACACTACCGTTTTATATTCATACATGATGATACTCTGTAAGTAGAATATTATTTAGCATGTATTTAAAGAGGGATTCTAGCATTTTCTGCTCAATTTTGGAAATGATATAGATAACTTAACGATCATGTCCTAGGTATTGTACAGACTGGCACCTGCACATCAAGCTACCCGAAACTGTCAAATTTTCCCAATCAACCTTGATCCTATAGCAATAAAATTGAAAATCTTTTAAAGAAATTTGACATATTGTTGTACAGTTGCTGCCAGATAAGATCGCAATAGCAGTCATTGCCCTTTCCCTAATATCTCTTCGTGCGGACACAAAACAAATTAACCATCATGTATCGTTTTTCATTAGAAAAAATGTTGAAAATCACGATAGATGACGATTCAAGACTTGAACAGGCTTATTTTTGGATTTCAAAGTTAAGAACTTTAATCATTGTAGGTGGGTCAATGACCGCTATTGCGATCTTTACTGGCAGCAACGGTAGGCGTCTGTGCCTGAATTCTTAGTTTGCCTTATCTCATTCCTAACCTACTATAGTTTTAAATGAGAAGAGAAGTTATGGAATCAGACGATAAATATTTAGTTTCTATTCTGCTAAAATTACCTAGATCCAAACTGGGATATAGACAGGAGCACCGGCGCTCCCGTCCGTAAAAATATGCATAGGTAAAAACAGAAGGAAAAATGGGAATATAATAAAATGCTTGATTCAGGCTGCTTATCCTAGGAAGCGTTATATTAAAGAAAAGTAGGTGCTGTATCTACCTACCCACAAATTCTACCATCTTTATACGCGATCTTTTTACAACCCGGAATGATTTCGTTAAACCCCAGTCAATATTCCGGCACAGCTCACCTGGAACTAATCCCACGGATCAGACGGAGGCTGCGAGGCTGTGACAATGTTGTAATGGCGCATAAAACAAGGATATTGTTATGTATGGGTTTATGCGAGTTTTATCGTGTTGCGTGGGAGAAAACACTTTTACCACGGTTTCAGTGTAAGTCGTATGATTTCTGAAACGTAGTGATTTGAATGATAGCAGAAATAAATAGGCGTTAGATCTTAAAGGTAGGACTTGATTCAAAACGAGGACCATCACAATTGATTACCGTTATTCTTTATTTATTTTTCTACTCCCTTATAAATTACATTTTTATTTAAACATAAACAGTAGTTAGGTACCTACCTATCCCATCAGCACGCAAGAAGCTACCAGTTCCCCTCACAAGAACTCTGACCACCGGTAACTCAAACACTGTTCCCTATTCTGGTGGGCTATTATTTTTTTATCTTTGTAAATGGTTACCATTGGATTGGATTTTAGGTTTTTTTTTATTAAAAATGTAGTTAATATGGTTGATGAGTTAATAATCGTAGGTAATAGCAATGATCCTATCATACACAGTCTGTAGTAGGTACCTCAAAGTACTTAGTGAGTACAATTTCAGAGATTAATTAGGTAAATAAAACAAAACTCGTCACGAATCTCACGTGTTTTGGGTACCTAAGTCTCAACAGGCAACACGTACCTATTCTTTGATACGAGACGCGCGAATGAGATCATTTACTTACAAGTACGCTTAAGATGTTCTGTCTAATAGACATGTAAGCAGATATTCTGGTAGTACGGCTTTCTTTTTCACTTTCTCTGTTATGTTAAGAAGTCGAAATATGTACCATTGTACCTACTAAACTAACTAAGGTAAAAGTTGATCAGTTATATCTATGTACTTAGGTAGGTATTTAGTAAAAAACTACTAATCTCTTGGCCAAGGGTTAGAGACCCCACGCACTAGGTACACGACCATGTCTAAGCCGCAGAAGCTTTGACCAGGAAGAAGAAACTCTAAATAGCGGCCGGTCGTGCGACAAGTCATGGTGAACCTTCTGAAGAACCTCACCAATAAGGGCAGTGTATGTCCTTCGAGGGCGTCCAACGTCCAACGTCGCGTCGCACCGGGAGGGGTCCCGGTGCGGCGTTGCACTCATATCTGCCTTGTAAATACGTTCTGTTCGTCGCCTTTCACTCATCCGCTCAACATAACCAAACCATCTAAGCAAACTCTATATATTTTCGTCACTACAGTTTCTATTCGATCTTTATAAAAAGTATCTAGGTACTTCAATGATAAAATGTAAAATGATTGTAGGCCTAACTAATTATGGTATAAAACACAAAAAGTCTCGATCTTATCGCAGACATTTTTCTTCGGTTATGCGTCTCAAAGGACCAATGTTAAAATTTTTCCCCAATGTGATGGTCTTAGGGCCTCAATATTGATACAGTCCGCCTAAATTGAAACACTTCATTAATTACTTAATTAATGAGGAAGCCATAATTATGAATTATTTTCCCTGAAATTATTTTAATCAGGGTAAGTGGATTATTTTTTCTTACGAAGAAAAAGAACACAGATACAAAATAATAACCGGAGATTCCCGAAAAATTAGCAACTCACAACAGTTTGTGGAGGGTCAAACTTTGTTTGTAATACTGTTAGAATAAAGTTCTAATCAGCTTACACTACAAAGTGGTTGTTACGTCAGTCACTGCGGGCCGAAAAGTGCGAAATGAGTGGTTTTTTGCGATTTACTTACAAAAATATTGATTGCACTAAAAAAATAAATCCATCACTGGATGTAGTTTAGCATTTGAAATTTTATGGCATATTTTGAATCATTGTTAATGAAGGGATAAACTGCTTTTAAAGAAAATTAAGAGGCATGTTTGAAGATTTTTTTGATGCATTAAAGTTTGTTAAATTATGTTTTGAGTTCCATCACTGTATGCAAAAAGGACTTGAAAATATCATTTTTTTTTATTTTTCAATATTATTTACGGTTTAAGAGATACACTGCTTTTAAAAACCTCCGCCTTAAACTATCGGCCTCCAAAATTAACTTTACACCCACAACCCACTTATCATCGATTGCATATTTCCCAAGCCCGACAGCGCCAACAAATCGCTCCGAGTGTCGGCGTAAAATATTTGCAATGCAAATCACCGATTTCTCTCATAACTCAAGATAAGGAGGTATCGTAAAAATGCTGTAAACCCGCCTATATTGCTCCGTGGAGGATTTTTTCTGTTCTTACCTATCTATCCGTGGTCCTAACGATACTCTGTATCTTATAAATCTGAGTTATCGCGTCGTTAACCGATACATTTGCATGGCCTAGTAGGAGCGTTGTGTAGTTTCGTTTCTTCATGATCAGGACAATGGCCGGTTTTATGGTAATGGAACTGTTCCGTAGTTTGGAAGTGCGTATTTTTCTTCTTTAGCTCTGAATTCTAGCGGAAATATAACGGTAGGTAGGATTTTTATGTGCGCCAATAAATAGTTGTCTGTAGCAGTATGATTCTGAATAAAGGTTGGTTCATAGACCTCTGCGTAGCTTCAAAGAATAATCGTGGATCATCTCACATAACATAACATCACGCTTGTAATCGTAGCAGGGTAAGGCAGATTTCGCCACATTAGTTCATCAGCAATCAACCGGGCACAAATCCAGACTTCGAGCAAATCGCAATATTGTTTTATTTTACTCATATAATTTAATATTTATGCTGTATTGGCTTCCGCATACGTTTTTTTCACAGGTGACCACTGAAAACCAGCGCTGTGCTGTGGGCCCCCCATAGTAAGTAGGTACAGCATCATGCTGAGTGGTAACCTATTTGTCGCACTCACGACGTGCAAGCTTTCAACTTTTTTTTTTTTGTTTAAGTTCCGTTTTGTTGTAATTTTAATGTTTGTTATGCGTTACCTAGGTAATAGGTATATGTTTATTGTTTATTTTATCTAATTTTATATGCACGTCATGTCCCTGCGATAAATTAAGATATTTTCTTTCTTTCTCAGCATTCGCACTTGTGACCTTACCAACGATGCCCCGTTGGTCAGGTCACAAGTGTCATTTTATTCTCCTAGCATAAAATTTCAAAAGATATCTCTGGTTCAACCATACATAATTACTTACAGGAAAAGGTAAGAAAAGCAATAAAGTAGAAAGTTAACACCACCAACTTATTATTATTTTGAAATATCTACTTCCCTTAAATAAAGGTTAGAACAAATCCCTTCGCCGTGAACAAGATAAACGAGCTAAGTCTAGAGAAAAATATAGCGCTAAAGGTACACCAGATACAAGAGTATCGGTATGATTGATGTTAACTTTTAGCAGTCAATCATGAGGTACGTAGATTCGTTTACGGATTTAGGATATTTAGGGCATGACGCTATTGTGGAGGCAAGATTCGTGTTGGTGATGCCACCTCTGAGTTCATTAGTCGATAGCCTAATGAACTCAATAGACTAATTTTCCAATAAACGCAGAAGGACCAATGCTTGGGAAGTACCTTCGCCTGGAACACACAAAAAATAGGCATGGGGACTGACAAGATCTTCTGAGGCAGTTGACAAGAATACTTGACCGTTTCCCATAAGTGTTTAAGACCTGGAAATTTCTGGAGCAACGCCGTACAGGTTAGAAAGGCATTTAATACATAATATTCCATTTCCCTAGATAGAGCTGAACACTTCATGAACAGACTATCAAAACAAGAAGAACTTCAACGTTTTTTACTGAAGTAAAATAAACAAAATACAACCGTATAGCAACGCAATAACAAAGCAAAATCCCGAAGACGAACACTGAAGTAAAATCAATTTCCCAACGCGAGTAGTTTTTCACCATTTGCACAGAACTCGCCAGTTGCCCATCTAGTGGTTCCACTATGAAAATCGTAATTATTCCCCGGGAAACGAAATCCGTTGGTGGATTAAAAGCGAAGCTGTATTAACTGGTCATTTGAAGATAAAACTAGTGTGGAGACAGCTTTTTAGAAAACTATAATAATTTATGATAAAACAAAACTGCGTGCCCTACAAAATGCGCTTAGTGTCTGTTGTTATCGCCAAGCATTCAAGATCTTGGGTCTAGTAATGCTCACCATGGCATTATGTAAGTTGAGTATCTTTGCTCCCAAACTGGTATCGGCATCAATCACTTACACAACCGTGTTCCCAGCCAAATATCCTATACACGGAAATCCTATACATTTTTATCTTCAGCCCTAACTGTTGCTCGAGCAATCTTCTGTCCGATCTACTACGGTGCCGACGATAAGCCTAAACGTGTTCCTGATTACGGGGGCCAAAAAATACTGAAATATGTCAAGGACTTTGTACTGTCTACTGCACGTCCTTGATAACAATTGTCACAGTCTCTTACGTCACACGTTACGTGAGTTCACAGCGTCAGTCAGAAGATGCAACTTGCGTCAAACGATACCTACCTACGTGCGTGAATCTCGTGAATTTCCGTACCGTCGCATTGGAAGTCTCGTCGCGGGGACACAGCACGCTCTTAGCAATTTCTGTTTAGAAGCATATGGAACAGGGTGTAAAGCTCCTCAATACTTCATAAAAAGGTAGGATTCTACGACTAGACGGGTGTTGTGTCTGGTGTGTTACTGCTTGAGTTTTTATCGGGTTTTTGTTTGGTCTTAACTCGCGATAACTTTAATAGCGCGATTGAAAATGTTGATGTTAGTTCTTCATTTGCGTCATAGATGGCGCTGTATTACATTTTGTAATGCCGCTACACTGTCATCTGTTTGTTTCTGTAGTCGCTGTCGCAGTACGCGTGTCGCTTGAGCGTATAGGTCGTGGCTAAGGGGTAAGAGCAGTTTTCGTGGTTGTTACTTCCTTACTTTCTTTATACTTTTTACTATTACGCGGTAGGTACTGTACTGAATGAGATTTCAGGCAAGATTAATTCGGTATTATACAAGCAGCGAGCTTCCTACTTTATGACGCATATTCTAATTTCCATATCGGATATTTGGAGGATACGCCTTAGGCTAAGATTAAAGTTAGGTAGGTACTGTTTAGGTAGTTTGTTTCAGATTTCGCTGTAATTCAAGAATAGTATATACAATCTTTTCAACCAATTTCACTAAAGGGTACCGCGTTACCCAGTGAGTGAGTTGTGGAAGTCAGAGTTAGCCACTCCATACAGCATACCGGTATTCAGCTGAATCCGGTTTCACTGAAAGCTGTCCTAATTTAGTCGGAAGAAAGCTACGCAGTTGCTCAGATATGAAATACGTTCAAAAAAATGTAGACCAGTCATCAAGTATATTTATTTGCAAATCATCGTTACATGTTTTGGGCAATAAGAGGAGTTCCTACTATTAAATTTCCCGGAACTTCGAGCATAACATAATAAGTTTAAAAATGATTGTAACGAAAGCCGTTTCTATACTATTCTAGCCCAGAAAATTTTAAAGTTAGCAGACAGCGGTGTAAAAAAAAACCGTGGGCCGTTCTCTACGAAATAGCTAATAACAGGGCCACTAGATGCTGCTAATTAATAAATACTATGTCAGTGTTATGATTGTATATCGTTTAAATGCGGTATTTCGGAACTGGACAACTAGTTTCGAACTCAAACGATATTTTTATTAGGGAATAGGCATTTATGTTATGTTTATCTAAAGCATAGTAGCAGTAGTAACGTATACTTGTACAGTACATTTGTGTAAGGTGTATTATTAGTAGAAATGACCGGTGTTTAACAGGAACAATATAATATTATCCCGGTTCATGATGGAGGACAGTCCATTCAACCGGAGTAGTAAATGTGTTCGGTCCCCGCCTTCTACACCTGTGCCCGGCCCCTGTGCACCTCTGCCCGTGATCGTACCCACCTCTACCCCTGTGCCCGTTGCCGTACCCACATCTACACCTGTGCCCGTTGCCGTACCCGCCTCTACCCCTCAAGCGCCTATCCAAAGGAACGATGCCCCTGCAGTTGTCTCGACGGCAGAACTTCAGAACTGGATGTCGACTATCGAACAGAACCTGAAGGAGGTGTGCGCTATTGCAAATGAGGGAAAGCTGAATGTGGAGCAGAAAACACGCATCATTAACCTAACCCGGAAGGTCAGTTACGGAACCTCGCAGATGGCCGTCATGTACCAGTCCGTCAAAGCTAAAGCCCTCCAATCGCAATATGCCGTCAGAACTCTGGAAAATCAACTCGATCTTTCGCAGCAGCTACAGAACCTTAAGCTGAGTATAGAAGAGTCGACGAAACCTGCCCAAGGATCTTCCTTTGCTAACATGGTAAAGAAAGGTGCCAATAATTTTATCCAGCCAAGTCATGTAAGTTCTGTGGCCATCTATCCCAGTGACAAATTGAAGACCAGCGATGAGACGAAAACCCTTGTCCAGAAAATTATCAGACCCGAACAATTGAAGCTCCACGTGAGAGGCCTGCGCAAGACGAAGAACGGCGGTGTTATCATCAGCACCGAGACGAAGGATGACATTGAGAAGCTGAGAAAATCGGTGCAGCTTACCAAATCAGGCCTAACAGTCGACGAGCCCCATAAAAGAAAGCCTAGGGTTGTAATTATAGGAGTGCCGACATCCATGCAAGAACTTGAGGTTTTCACCTGTGTGTACAACCAAAACCTAGCCGAAAAACTTAAGGATTGCAGCCTTGAGACGTTTTTGAGCCTAATTAAGTTAAGTCATAAGTCAGGTAAGAAAGACTCGGAGACATGTAATTACATTGTTGAGGTATCTGCAGTCATACGCAAAGCCCTGATATCACAAGACCGAGTTTTTGTAAATTGGTCATCATGCCCTGTGAGAGACTTTACTTTGGTCACACGATGCTATAAGTGTCAGCAGTATGGACATGCGGCCAAGTCATGTCGACAGACCTCGTATACCTGCGGTCACTGTGGTGATCAAGGTCACTCAGTAAAAGAATGTCCAAAAAAGACTGATGAACCAAAATGCGCTACTTGCTTGCATTTCAAAAAGCCAGACAAGCATAACACAGGTGCTGCTGACTGCCCGGCGAAAATTATGGCTGAAAAGAGGTACATCAATTCTGTAGATTATGGAGGCGCCTAAGAGCGCCGTAAATTAGGTATTTTTCTGACCTTTTTATTTTATATTCTTATTTAGACTACAATTATGATAAATAGTTTAATTAATGATTTAGATAATTTCTCTGTATCTGAGTCCAAAGTCTGTGAAGCTGAAAACTGCAAACAATATTTATCCGGCTACAAATCTCCACTAACCATAATAACACAAAATATTCGCAGTGTTTTTAAGAATTTTGATAGCTTTAGTACATTTCAGCAACGGCTAAACATAAATTGTGACGTTATTGTTTTAACCGAATGCTGGCTTGCCAAACAATATAACATACCACTAATCCCGGGATATAATATGTATAGAAGTACAATAAATTACAACCAAAATGATGGTGTGATAGTTTATGCAAGACATCATCTGAACGTCTCTGTTGAGGAACCTGATATGCACGACTGTAACAGATTGTTAGTTAAAATTTGATCAGATTTTGCGATATTAGCATTATATCGACCTCCGTCTTTTAAAAATACTACCAATTTTACAGACTCTCTGAATGAGACCTTGCAGAACCTGTCATCCATCAAAAACACGATTTTAATTGGAGATATTAATATCAATATTCTTCCAGGAAGTGCTGATGCTTCTGCTCAGGACTACCTCAACCTATGCGCCTTTCATGGCCTGCACACAGCTTTCCTACACATCACAGTGGCTCCTGTTTGGATCATATTATGCTTATATCGAATTTCCCCTCACTTGCACTTGTTGTTAACGCAACAATAACCGATCATAATGCTGCCCTACTAACCCTAAATTGCAAATTACCTAAACAAGGCACTTGCAAAATTTCTAAATTGAATATAAATAGACTTGAAGAAGATTTACGCGTCATCGATTTTGATCCAGTCTATAATTCCGCTGACCCGCAGTTTTGCATGTTGTTTGTAATTGAAAACCTACGAAATGCAATTCAGAAAAACACAGTCGTATCGCAGTTGAGCAACAAAAATCACAACATAAAACCATGGATCACATCAGGTCTTATTCGCTGTATGAAACATAGGGATAAACTGCATATGAAAGCTAAATCTAATCCAGAAAATGTTGTATTGCAACTTTCGTACAAAAGATATCGAAATTTCTGTAATGATCTTCTTAGGAAAATTAAAAGCAACTATGACAAAGTAGCATTGGAAAAGGCTGGAACAAATAGTAAAAAGATATGGACTTATATTTAAGACGCAACGTATACTACAAAACAATATGAGTCATCTTCAAGTTTATTACAAGCACACTCGTCACCAGTGGAATCCGCTAACATAGCAAATAATTTCTTTGTTAATGTGGGTAAATCTCTAGCAGAAAAAAATCTGGGTCAATCCCAAAACATGACGAACTTTCCTTTAACTTCTAACACTGCTTTAACATCCTTCGCGCTGCTTGATACTGACGAGACTGAGGTAGATAGTATAATCATGACCTTGAAAGAAGACTGTGCAGTTGGCTGGGACAACATTTCAAATAAAATTATTAAAAGATTCAAGGACATTTTGGTACCACCACTGACCTATATTTTCCGCATTTGTTTATCTTCAGGACATTTCCCAGAGTGTCTCAAAAAAGCTGTAATTATCCCTGTATATAAATCAGGCAGCAAAGAGCAAGTGACAAATTATAGACCTATTTCTTTACTTCCTTCTATGTCAAAAATATTGGAGAAAATAATAAACAAAAGGTTGTTGAAATATTTGGAAGACAAATCTATTCTGTCTGAAAGGCAGTTTGGATTTAGACCTAAAGTTTCAACTGCCGATGCGGTACATCATCTGACTGACTATCTAGCGCAAGAACTTGACAAGGGTAACCACACAGTAGGAATTTTCCTGGACCTCGCCAAAGCTTTTGACACAGTTTCCATTCCAATTCTATTGCGCAAGCTTGAGATCATGGGTGTAAGAGGCACCCAATTGAAAATATTCAAAAGTTATTTAGAAGATCGTTCCCAGTGCGTAAAGATTGGCGATGTTCTCAGCGCTGTTCAAAAAAACTCATTTTTTGGTGTTCCCCAAGGAAGTATTCTAGGGCCCACCCTGTTTTTGATCTACATTAATGACCTTTGCAATCTAAAGCTAGAGCATGGTACTATCATTACTTACGCTGACGACACTGCTTTACTTTTTTCGGCTGACTCAGAAAATGAAGTCTTCAAGCTTGCGCAACACGGATTTAATATTGTAAACAAATGGCTTCAAAATAACTCACTAACTCTAAATGCAGAGAAGACAAATTATATTAAGTTTTCGATGCGCAAGCATATATCCAATATCCCCTCAGCGTTGCATGCTCATTGTTGCCCAGTCCCTGCAGATAGCCAGTGTAAGTGTCCCAATATTAAGAAGACTGATAAAATAAAATACCTGGGTATTATAATAGACGAAACCCTTTCCTTCAAACAACATATGGAAGCTCTAAATAATAGAATTCGTAAGCTGATATTCGTATTCAAAAAACTACGATTTATTACAGATCCAAAAATACTTAGGCAAGTATATTTTGCTCTTTGTCAGTCAATTCTAACTTACTGCATTACTTCATGGGGTGGGGCAAGTAAAACTCTGTTATTACCCATTGAAAGAGCTCAAAGAGCTATTCTCAAGGTGGCTACTTGCCGCCCTTTCCTTTTCCCCACTAACCTCCTGTATAAATCTTGTGAAGTATTAACAGTTCGACAGTTATTTATTATGAGCACTGTACTAAAACAACACGCAGCACTTCCATACAGCACTAAATTCACTAAAAAAAGACGGAAAGATATAGTTTGCCCTCAAAAAAGTACAAAACACGCTTTCACAGCCAAGTTTTATATGTACCTCGGACCCCTACTCTATAACAGGCTAAATGAAAAAGTAAGCATCTACACTTTAAATCACAATAACTGCAAGAAAATCCTTAAGAAAGCTCTTCAAACTATGTCCTATGAAGATACAGAGAAGTTATTACTTGTGCTAAAGTAAATATTGTCCATATTATTGTTATTTTTTATATTAGCTTAGTTAAAATAGTATAATTTTATATACCTTTTTACATTGGTACCAATAATATTAATATGATTTATGATTATTTAATAAATTAATGTTACCTCAAAGCGCCTGAAACACAGGATTACCTAGTTCAGGCTCAAAGCATGGGTGAACTTGTCATAGATTTAAGAAAAACCTAAAACGTTTACCTCATATATTTTTGAATAAAATTTTATTATTATTTTTTTTAAAAAAATGGTACTATCATTACTTACGCTGACGACACTGCTTTACTTTTTTCGGCTGACTCAGAAAATAAAGTCTACCAGCTTGCGCAACACGGATTTAATATTCCTTGTAAATAAATGGCTACAAAATAACTCACTAACTCTAAATGCAGAGAAGACAAATTACATTAAGTTTTCGATGCACAAGCATATATCCAATATCCCCTCAGCGTTGCATGCTCATTGTTGCCCAGTCCCTGCATAGCCAGTGTAAGTGTCCCAATATTAAGAAGACTAATAAAATAGCTAAAATACCTAGGTGTTTATAATAGACGAAACCCTTTCCTTCAAACAACATATGGAAGCTCTAAATAACAGAATTCGTATTTACTGTACTTTTTCAGTGATAATTATTTCTAACTTATAAAAAGTAATGAAAACCACTCAGAACCAAAGGGCAAGCCGCTTCCTACGTTATTTATCACTTTGATCGTTTTACAAAACTAAAAAAATAAATAAATAGCCCCATCGGCATCGTTCCGCTTCATTATGCAAGAAAATTAACATAGTGCAAGAGAAAAACTGGCGGCCGGGAAATAATAAAGGGTAGCATCGCTTGATGTTGCTAACTAATATTAACTTGGTAAAAAAGGGTAATAATTCTTTAGTTTGAAGTTGTACAGTTTAGGTTGAGTCTTTTTTTTTTGTTGCATCATATAGGTTCAGTCAAACAACTTGGCCTGTCACAGTCCACTGGTGGGCGCGCGCCCACCAGTGGACTGTGATAAGCTAAGTTAGAGACCTAGACGTATCGCATGAGCCGTACGCGCCGATGACGTCATCCGCGCGCGTTGGTGAAATCCGTATGCGGTATGCCTACAGCATTTTACTGAAATGCGAGTCGTTCGTGCGCGGCGTTGCATACTATTTCATATAAAGATTTCTAAAATGCAATGACTGCGGCGCGTACGGCTCCTGAGGCACGTCTAGATGTGCGTCCACCTCTAAACTGAGCCACATCACCGTGTCTTCCAACTTCTGCAACCAGTTTGTCTCGGACACATCGGTCCTTAAAAGAGTCCCACACCCTGCTTGCCGTTCGCGGTTTCCATACCAGGACTCGTTTGGTCCAAGGGCTATCGGACCTTCGACAGACATGGCCAGCCTACTGCCAGCTTTTACTTGCTAACTAGACTTTACTAGTCAAGGTAAAATTTTATAAAAATCAAACAAGAAGATTATCCCATTCAATAGATATTTCATGAAATATTCAATCAATGGGGTTAAATGAATTTAGAAGGTGGTATTTATGACTTTAATGATTACATTCTGTGACTACATACGTGTTACGGACGCCAATCATATTTTCATCAACATGCAATTTAACACTGACCTGCAAATTGCAAAAAAAAAGTAGAGAAAAATTGGAATTTCAGCCACCCTGGCGCTTTCACCTAAATCGCACAATAATTAATGTGCCTTACACTTCACAACTCAAAACAAAACATTGTTAAACTACATATAGAGTACAAAATAAATCATCAGTAACCTTTTGATCCGAGATCTCGATCCTAATAGTATTTATGTAGGTTGTCCAACATTCAGTGACACTACAGCTTTGTCCGAGTTATCCGAAAACAATTGCAATCACTCAGCTCTTATCGACCCGACCAATATAGACCCGAATCTTGCGACGAACATGGTAAGGCTTGATCTACACTGTCAAACGGTTCTACGTTTTGTTTATGACTATTTTCTTGTTTTTCAGGTTGCACTACCTCGTTCGTCTAGTAGTCGCAAGCGCGACTGCTGAACTTAAGGTCCTGGGTTCGAACCCCGTGTCGGGCAGTGTTTTTGGGTTTTTCCATCAGGAATTTCCAAGTAGCAATTACTGAGTCTGGATTTTTGCCCGGTTGATGGCAAATGACGGGAGCAGCGGTGGCCCAGTGGTGGCGGCCCCGACTTACGAACAGTAAGTCGTGAGTTCGAGCCCAGACAGGCGCATTACTTTGTGTAATTTATTTCATCACCACTGCTCTAAAAACGGTGAAGGAAAACATCGTGAGGAAACCGGCATGTCCTGGAACCAAAAATTCGAAGACATGTGACATCTACCAATCCGCACTGGGCCCGCGTGGTGGATTATAGTCCATTCCCTCTCGTTGAGAGGAGGCCGTGTTCCAGCAGTGGGAACATTATAGGCTGATGATGATGATGATGACGACACCAATAGGATCGCCCGTGAAACTTGAACATAACTGGCACATTTTGGCAGTTGTGTGTCTACTATTAGGTACACCCTTCTGGGTTTTCAGACGTGTTGTTATGTTAATATTGTAAACCTGCTTAAAGATAAAAACTGCACTTAGAAACATTAGTCATTTCACATAGTGGCGTCAAATTGAGAACCACCTCTTTTTTTTTCGTCGGTTAAAAGAAAAATAACATGCCAACTCAAAAATACAGGATTTCAAATTGCTGTCGAACATTTCAGTCATATTTATAAAACAGAAACTTTTTGCATTCAGTTCGCATTTCATTTTTTTTTAAATCTGAAATGAAACTTTTGCAATTTTTAATTAAATCCAATTTAAAACAAATCTACGCTGTTGTAAAATTTCTTATCAACAAATAAATGAAATTGATGTGTCTGTTTGTAATATCAAAATCATCAACAAACAGTTTTTTTACTGAATGCATGTGAAATACGGCATTTTAAAAAAACATTTTTTTTTTAAATTGTCTGTCTGTCTGTTTGTTTGTTTCGGCTAATCTCTAACTGATTTTGCCGGACTTTTACTGGCAGATAGCTGATGTTATAAGGTGTAGTTTAGGCAACTTTTATTTTAGATAAATAATTAGGGTTCCGTACACAATTTATACGCTCGATTGTCGCGAGATTTACCTGTGTAGATAAACAAGTAAATTAAATGTTTGATTTAATTTTTTTAAATTTTCAAACTAAGTAAATACGAGTATTTCAATCTCGCGACAAGCTTTTTATATCATATAAAATGTGTAATGACGTTATAAGTTGATAGTAAAATTGTTTATTTTATTATTTTTAGCGCATTTGAAAAAAAGCTTATTTAAAAAAAAGATTTTTACTTTTAATTTTTTTTTATAATAATTTCACAACAGCTCAGGCAACAGCTAGTTACAAATAATCATTGATTGATGCCTGCTTACAACTAAACGAAGATAACCAAGTCATGACGCAAAGAACTCAACAATCGCGTGTAACATGCCTAAAAGTTTTCCTTTGAGAAAAACCTTGGGCCGTTCCGTTAAGACCATAATCCTTATCTAAGACCCCTTGGGCAGCGGTTAGCAGGCCATCAATTGGGAACACCCCTTATAAATAAATTGTTGCTCAGATAAACTACCAGCGAGATGTTTGCTATTTTTTTTAAATGTGTTAGTTATCATTATTATTTATAGTGTGTCATAGAGATTACGATTAAAAAAAAAATGTTTCTCATTCTAGCTCTTGTTTTAAATTGTACAGTCGAGAAAATGAAAGATTAAGCTAATTAACACCAGACGTCAATCAATTGTGATTTAATATATTTTACGGTCTTTTTTTAGTTAGTTGATATTTTGCGTAACAAATAATTTTTAAATAAGTTTAAAATTTACATACTAATTCTTTTCAATTAACATTGACGAAAAAAATTTTTGTAAATTAAAAAAAAAAAATCCTGTCCCACCCCCACCATCTACATTATTTTTACTGAGTGAAATACACGAGTTCTAATCAACACGACTTTTGTCCTCTATTACTTTGTACTCCTGCAAATTCTAAAAAACGACGGACTGACCTTTTCAAGCACTGCTTAACCTAGGAGATCTAACCGCGCGGCAGTTATTATGTAGCCACGACCTCCTAAAGAACGATCCGTTTTTAATAAAACGAATAGATAACTCACAATACATTCAATTACCCACACTTTACGATCAAGTTGGGCACTTGACCTTCCGTCGCCATTTAAATTTAATTTCCCCCAAAACCCGTCCATTATAAGGTTTCTATTTACCGAGGGATGATCCCTCTTCAGCGGGATCATTCGCGGAATCTATTTTATTATTTTATGGATGAGATGGACCGTCTTGTGGATGTCAATGGGAAGAAGATTGGATTTAAAGTGCGTGTTACATCATAGATATATTTATGAACTGGGACTTTTTGGGTACATTTACGTCTTTTTCTCATCTTACGGCTTTATGCGTAAAACAAGCCGTGTGCTTGATGAGATTTCCTATCGACTAAGAAGCTTCGTTTTGGGAACTGTACACGAGCTATTAAAAAAAATACCTTAGTGTTAAACGTCGTTTGGAAATTATATGCAGAATTTCATGCAAAATGACGCTGCATAGTGAAGTGATCGATGTTTTTCTGTTCTTTTCGTCATGTTATCTAATTATTTCCACAAGCCTCAGGTCTCGTGAAAAGTCTTTGCCTAATATGTTTAAAATAAAGTAAAAGTTTGACAAGTAAACGTAACTACAGCATTCTTCTAGTTCATCTCTTCCTACCCCCGGATCAAAGGACCAAGTCAACCATCATTATCACTCTCTTGGCCTGATCCCAATTCATTTGACGTCGGCGTAGCATGTCTTCTTCTTCCATACTCTCGACCAAAGCCAACCATTCTGACTTTAATAATGGAAACTCAATATTATATTTAAAAAAAAAAAACAGTCAAATAAACAGAAGTTCTAACAACAACAAAACGCAGTAATAGTTATGAAACTGACTACTCCTGACGACCTGTACTCGTACAGCGCCTCAACAAAAATAAACACTATTTTCTTTCTTTCTTTGCCTCTACCGCTGGAATAAACGTGGCCACCTGGGCCCCCACCGTTTAATTGGAAGGAACTTTGATACAATAAGAAGAAGAAGAAGTTATGAAAAAAAAAAACATTTAAAATTTTTGAACGAAAAAAATCCGGTTAATTACTGCAAGGGACAAAATGTCATACCTACGGCACAGTATATAAAATATTCCAATCAATCAGTGACATATATAATCACATTTATTTAGGCGGAAAAAGAGAGGGTCAACCGCCTATCAAATTGGAGTCCTTATCTGTTAAGAGGTATGTTGCTCTGGGATTTGGTTAACTATGGCTTTGGCCCATGGCTTCGTACGTGTTATGGTATGCAATAATCGCAAGCACGTTTTAAATATAGCATATTAAACTCGGGAATAATGGAGTTTCTCATTATTGGAAAAAAACGTTGTAACTTAGACCTCCAATGTCTCCGTAACTAGAACATTCCCAGCTAAAGTCCTGAAAAATTTGCTCAATCGATTGGGGATATCTGTTTTAAATTAATTTGCAAGATTTGACTTAAACAAACATACATGCAAACAATGCAAGTTGACGACGGATGACGGACAATGAGAAAAGTGCCTTTCGGCTTCGTAAAGGGTTTTTTTTACAGTTTAGACGTGTGATTGCTTTTAGTTTCTTTGCTATAATTCGCCCTTATTCCGATTACCTTTGGGGAACCTGACTACCGACTGACGACCTTAAAACCGTAAATAATCACAAACGCATACCAGTATACCCCTTAAGTGAAACAATCAATCTCCATCACAAATATAACATGTGCCATATTTTTTATGGCGAAATGTTTCTGTGAGCGAAGCGAAGCGGTAACGGAGCGAGGCGATAGCGGAGCGGTCAGGTACTGTAAATTATTACTGTCGTTTTTCACAGTTGCTAAATGTACCTCAAGTTCTCAGTCAGCGATGTTGTGTTCATTTTTTAAATTGTGTTGGTACCTACTGATTGAATAGGGAAATTGTTTTAACTTCTTGCGGAAGAATAATGTAATAAATTAAGTATAGTAATTTATATAAGTAGGTTTACTTATCTTTTGGTTTTATATCAAAAGGGTTATTCAGTAGGTATTTTCTGGGGTTTTTAGGGCTCCAGCACGTTAAAATATTTATAATATTCGGCTTCCTTCTTCTTCTTTATCTTGTGGTTAGTGCCTAACCTGGTGTCAGAGTTTTTATGCCACCCATGGGCCTCTGGCTTAGCTTTACATGCCGTCCAGAAAACATGCTGGTTTTCTCACGATGTTTTCCCTCAACGAAGCAAGTGTTATTATCCGAAAAGTCAGAGGTCTGAGGTCTGAGATCTTGGTTCGAAATTGAGACTTATGACTTGGCAGTCCGACGGTTACATCATTAGGCTATCACTGAACCAAAAGAAATAAAATTTCTTCAAAATCAAAATCTTCAGAATCTTTATGGTATATAAAGATAAAATTGAGTGGGAAAATGATTTGCAAGTCGCAGGGTGTGATGGCAGTAGTGTGACTTACCCTGACGGCATCCACGTGCGGCTTGCTCTGTTTGACAGGTTTTCTTTTCAATAATTATTGATGTTGGAAGAATCAGCGCCAAGTTAGTAAAGCTACAATATTACTTTAAGTCATCTAACGTCTCGTTCACGATCACAACTCATGCGACTGCCGTTGAGCGAAATTTGCAAATGATACTAGTTTTCTTTGCGTGGCTCTAACTTAGAAATTGAAAAATTTATTTTATTTGTCCGCAATTGTTGTCTGAATAAACGTGTCATTTTAGTGTGGAGCTGTGGCCACGCGGTAGCTCTTTGTTGCCGATATTATTAACTCAAACCAATCATAGCAACCTTGCTTGACCACTACTGAATAAGGCTTGTTTCCCACGTTTCAATTCTTCATCCCCAAAGATGGAAATAATGCAAATTTCAAATTTTGTGGATGACCACAGCATAACTAATTCAACGCGGCTCTATTCCGGTCTAAATTTTGTTAAGCTATCGTGTTAATAAATTAATTTTGAACGTAATTATAGAATCTTAGGTTAGGTTCTAGTTTTCCAGAATTTTTAAACAATAATTTTCGGAATGAACTAACGCAAATTGAGCAAAATGCACTTCTTCGAAATGAAGAATGCCTTTTGTTACTTTCGCTACGAGAACGTAACTCGTAGCAAAAGGTTGCTACGAAAGCGTAGCTCCGTAGCAGTAACTACGCCGTAAAAGCTACACCGATTTGAAAATTGCCCGTGGAATGAGTTTATTTTGAAAAAAAAACATTGAATTTTAACTGTAAAATTTGTACAAACAAAACTAAAGCTTGAATTTGTTATTTTAAGACCCAGTTTTACGTAAGTAATTTAAAACTCAAACTTGAATAATTGCGAATGAAACTTCAAACACGGATAGTCGGAGAACTCAATACAAATCTAGTACTACTGAAATATCTATCAAATGTCCGCAATTTATCCGATCCAGTATGACAGAACCTTTACAAAGGTTCAAACCCAACAATCGGAGCGTAGCCCAAAAATATATAACCTCAACTCAGAGCAAAATGAAAGGTGTCAATAAAGAAGTGTGCCTCCTTGCTTTCATAAATTGAACAGCATTATCTAAAGGGATCCACTCGGTATTCACCTGGCGTCCACGGACCCTTGGCTTGCATTAACTAAGGTATGCAATGAAATATGTAGTGTGTTTTATCAATTTTTTGTACCCCTAATAGATTGACGGCGTTAAGTAGATCGAGGTGGGACGTGGTTTGCAAATTTTTGGGGATGGTTTCTGCCCCTGTAATATTTCATTCATCGTTTTTCGTTTTTTTTTTTTTTTTTTTTTTTTTTATTGTTCTGTTTGTTGTTATATATGTATGTGTATGTGTTGCTCTATTGTGTTGCGCCTGTCCATTAACGAATAAATGATTATTCTATTTAGGAGTATTTGTACTTTTTGCAAGATATTTTGGTGCCAGTCATATTTGTGTGGTCTTTTAATGGTTGGTTGGTCAGCTGATATAATTGCTATTGCTTCTTAAATACCTAAGTCACCTAGCCTAGCTTTTTTCCAACTTTATTGGGGTCGGCTTAAAGTCTCACGGATGCAGCTGAATACTAGTATTTTGCATAGAGCGACTGCCTGTCTGACCTCCACAACCCAGTTAGTACTGGGTGATACGGCAGCCCTTGGTAAGACTGGTCGTCAGACTGTCTAGCTTCTGACCACCTGTAACGACTACCAAAGATCTACAAATGACAGCCTGGACCTTAAATATATATATTTCTGTTGTGTATTTCATTGTTTTTTTTTTCTTTATTTATTTAGGGTCATTTATAAAAAGGTTTTTTTGTTGTATTTAAATGTAAAAAGTTAAAAATATTACGTCAAGTTTAAAGGAGAATGCGTTCTTACTATCTATTTAAAACGAATCCATCTACTTTTTAATTACCAAACTTTTAGTATATAGGTAGTTAAGTTAGGTACAGGATACAATTATAACATCCAATAGTTCAGTAATTTCACAATTGCTTTAAATTCTAAAGCGCGGCACGTCCCGCGGAGGCCATTAGCAACAATCACAAAGTTATGCTAGTTTAGCTTTTCAGCCAATTGTGCGACGCATCGTCACACATTACGCTACAGATTATAGGCAGTGCAAATCATGAGCGTATGTCATTGAAATAAGGTTTAAATTGCAGTGCAAGAATTGCAGTAGTTTGTATGAGTGTTACAACGGCCCCGTTGAATTGTTGTTTTACTACGTTTCTGCAAATAAAAACGTAGTTTAACCTGTAATCCTAGCAAGGTTATGTAGAAGCACATTTCGCCAGTTATGTTTGAGTAATAGAAGGCGAGCTTATTGCCAACAACCGGGCACAAGTCCAGACTTCGGGCTGCTTCTCACAAACTGATGAAACCTAGTATAACAGCCTGACGTCAGAATACAACCCAAGACCAACAAACGAAAGCAACCAACGTCTAATAATAATAATAGACCAATGAGGCAGTCGGTCTGTTACAGCAAATACTATTTGACGGCCATTTTCAATAACTTACTGTTCGGTTTCGGTAGGTTCCTATCTCTGTCTGTTTGATATTTTGCTAACTGGCCGGTTAGAAACAAAACGTCACAGAAAAGCTTTCTTTGGTTTTTCTATGAATCAAGTGACATCAAGGACACGTAGGATATTCTTTGTTTATAGAAACACCGATAGCTGCGAGACGTGGCATATTAACTGACATAAATAATATCGCTAGACATCACTCACAGCGCCATCTAATACCACACTAAGCAATGGGGCTTGTGTCGTGGACATCAGATAGTTGATATACTACATAGATAATAAATAAATAAATATCGCTTGACATTACACACAGCGCCATCTAGCGCCACATTAAGCAACGAGGCTTGTGTCGGGGACACCAGATAGTTGATATACTACATAGATACTTTTTGTTTGTAAATACATACTTATTATACATATAAACATCCATGACTCTGAAACAAATGTCCATGCTCATCACACAAACATTTGCTCCTACAAGTATTCGAACCCGGGACCCAACGAACGTAAGGCAGCCTCACTACCGCTGCGCCATTCGGGTCGTCGAAGATATTTCTTGTTCGTAAATACATATGTGGACTCTGTACCCTTACAGAGAATCCAGTGATAGTTTAAATACCTATCAAAATTAACCGTTGCTCAGGTGCATAGCTTTTTAAAATAAGGTATAGAAATAATAGACTTAAGTCATGTACTTACTTATATTTTTCCAACACACAAAATCAAATACAATTCACAATCAAATATCCTCAAAAAACAAATGAGGTTATAGTAGTCGATTTCTCGACGTCTGAAGCACGACTGAGCTCGCAATATTGGCACGACAACCAACGTGACGTTCTCCCCCCATTCTGCCTACATTCCAACTAATGCAGTATGATTGGTTAATCGTGCCACCTACGAACTCAGCCGGTACTACAGTAGTCAAAATAATACTTTTAATATTAGAATTGAATATAATTTAACAAATCCAATTGGATAAAATGTGATACAATTTACTTTTGATAACACATACTTATTATACATATAAATATGGGCGTACAATATCAAACAACCTGGATAGCATGATATTAATATTATGTCACTATCGCTCATTAGTGTTTGCAATAGCACATATTACATTGCAGTGTACATATTGTACGAGTACATAGATACCATCACGCAAGTTAACGCCGAAGGGATAGCCCCAGGTTTCCCCAATTATATAGTACACCTACATTTCGCCAGTTATGTTTTTTATGTCCCATGTTATAGCGGACGAGCCTATTTCCATCGAACCGAGCACAAATCCAGACTCCGTGGCTGAGAAACTAGCTAAGTACTGAGAGATTCCTGATGGCAAAACACAATAGGGTATGTATGATTTTTTTTTATCACTCTAAACAAAGCGTATTAACATCAGAAATAGCAAAGCGAAATTATTTTTTTAATATCAGTAACAAAGCAAGCAAGAAGCAAGCAAGCAAGTTAGAAGCATTTGAAACTGCTGATTAGACAGAGAGATCCGATACCGCGAATGACATCATTCACTGCATGGACGTACAAAATCCATACTAAATCCCGTTTATCTAGAAAGAGATAGAAACAAAAGTTTAAATGGTTATAACTTTTGTGTTGTTTGACCGCTTTATGTCTTGTTTTCGCTTTTTGTCATTATTTTTATAGTAATTTAACATTCCGTATGGAAATAAAAAAAAAAGTTTTTGCATATTCCCTATTACGCTTTTCCCGACTAAGGAATCGAACCTAGGACCTCATGATCAACAGTCGCGCAAGTACAAGTAAGATAAGCATATTTAGCCTATAACATTCCCAATGCTTCAATACAAGTATCCTATAACTTGTGCCATGGAGTGGACCGTTCTCCACCACATGAGCTCAATGCGCGTTTAAAATAATATTTACGGTTAATAAGTTGCTATTATTTAATGCATATTTTAATTTTGTTTTTAAAACTTTGTAAACAACACTGTTACTAAAAGTTTTAATAAGCAATTTCAAGTTAATCAACTATTTAATACTGAAACATTATAAGTTCATTAAAATATTCGTCTTAATTATGTTTTAGTTTGATTTTAGTTTGACGTTAGTCAATATAAGTTCTTCAGTCCAGCAGACATTAAATAAGTAGGTACCTATATTAAATTTCATTTTATTAAAACTGGCTGTTGTTTAAATAACTTGCAACTAATGGAAAGTAATTTTTCTTTATTCAGTTATTTATGCGTGATTGAGTACAAACCAACCTTTTCACCAATACCATTTTATTTTATTTTTTTAAACTGGCTAATTCTGACCCACTCCTTGGCACTTTGGACTTTTGGGACGTTTTTTTTGGTGTGAAAAATCACATTTTACGGTAGAGCTCAATGTAACGCACTTAAAACATTATGCGGATGGATGCATTGAGTAGTACAGGGGTTGTAGGGGAATTTAAAGTAAAGTTACATTAAAAACTTGTGAAAAGATGAAACTTTGATCCCCAATATCTTCGGCACTAGAAGGTGGTCTAACACAAAACAAATAATCGCAATGACGGTAAGAAAAATGCCTTTCGACTTCGTTAAGGGTATTTATTTACCCTTTATATTAAACAGAAGGATACTTTTGGTAATCCACCTACCAACCTAATTCTTCAATAAAAAGTTTTAAGTTTTCATAGAATTGGAGTCGTATCAATATAGCAGCAATACCAATGACAAACCAGACCCCAACCACACCAGTCAATTTTAATTTAAAAATTAATCGCACAAATGTCAAATAGATCAGCCATAATTATCTCATTCAATCTATAGTTAGTCGCATGACTAAACTCAAACAAAATTAAAGATAAAATTAAACGCAGAAATTCGCCTTTAAATCAAAAACTTGTAAAATGAATATTTCAAGAACATTGTGATTTCGATACTTTCGTCATTTCTTAATACTTCGCCTCCTATTTGATCAGTCAAGAGCTTGAGAATTCTCTGACAATAAACGATTTCACAAGAATAGCCCGAGTAATTTTAGAATAGTTTCTCGCTAAAACGTATTAAATATTCGATAAACGTAAGTCTAGAACGAAGATTTATATTTATCTAGAATAAGAAATTAACTGAAGCTTCAAATTACGCTCGCCTGATTTTGGCCGCTGACAACTGAAATACCAATTCGTGCTGAAGAATTTGTCTGCAGCAAACAACAATAATTAATTTTCATGAAAAAAAAAGCAAGATGTCAAAGAATTATATTTTTATTTCATTCTGCTACCATTATAAGTCGGTTCAAATGCTCGATCACTACTTTGTAATATTGTGTTAATTAAATAACATTTATGATGGTTGTTAACTGCACACATAAACCAGCCGATAATCTACATTGCTGCAAGTTTTAATCCCCTGTTTTCAACCAGTTCAGTATTATTTGACCCTTCACATCCACGAAATACTTTTGATAGTGAACTTTTTAAATTAGAGGTACAAGAAAACAAAGTAAAAAAAAAATCAGGACAGTTTGCTAGCGCAGCACACAGACGGAAATAATTCTTATTTCTAAATCACAACTATCTTTATTTTAACAGTCGTATGAAACTGCAATACCACGACAAACCACTTTTAATATTTTTTAAACTTTAATTCTACTTCATACTCATCCAGCTATATTTTAAATATTGCAAGTAATTTTTGCATCGGTTACCGTAATTAAATTCAGTTAAAACCATGCACTTCATTCTTTTTATATATTTTGATGACAGAGGCTAGAATGCTAGTGGTCCTTTTATCATTATCATCACCTACTGCTGTGTATATCCAGGCCACGCTTTGCTTGTGCCAAGCTTCATGTTTTTGTACCAGCCTCATTCAGGATATTCCCGCGATGACAATAATGTCGTCTGCCCATCTCGCTGCCGGACGACTAACACTCGTTCCAGTCCTTGGACGCCACTCGGTCACAGCCAAGATCGCTTAAGAGTTCCTTTAGTACCAGACTTTTATAAACTGTACTGTTACTATCAGTGTTTGCATCACAACACTGGCTAGGTATAGTATCAGTTATCACCCTCCAAGAAGACCTACATAAATTTTGTTTCTTGTTTTTCTTTCTTAGCACAAATCTTTAAAAATCGAGCATTCAGCGCAACAATATCCCACACCGTTACATTGTAACAGGCGCCGTCTTCAATATTTAATTGCCGAAAGCCTTTTTAAGCTGCGCTTTGAAGTCAGCCGAGTCTCCTACGCCGGCGGTGGTCCGCGCCGTGAATGTTAAAACGAAACGTAAGTACAAGCATAAATACTTTATAGATATGCAGGTTTGAAAGCGATTTTCTTGTGAAATAACGTAAGGTAAAAATAAATAGCATGTAACATGTCTATATTGCTTTGCCATGACATGAAATTCGCGGGAATCGACTTGCGGCAGAACTGGTTTTCACGTGGGCAGTTTTACATTGTGTCTTCTCGTGTGAGCTCACCTCGCACTCTGGCTATTTAAACTTCATCCACTAAAATAGTAGTGTTGTTTGAGAAATATTGTCATAAAAACTTTACGTTTGTGGAAAAGGAGACAATTTTTATTGTTTGGAGAACAGGCCACCCACATAATTGTAGCAGATATTAATGAAACGTATACAGATTTCTTCCTTATTATCTCTAGATTACAGTGGTAATATTAGCTAAGCCATGTCTAACCGGAATGATGAGAAATATGAAAATGAAAACGTGAATCTAACAATAACCATACAAGTTGCTGCACGTCTGTAGCAGTCTCTGAAAGTAATTGTATTCGCACATTGCGTTAAAATCTTACTGCACAATTGACACAACGACCTGCAGATGCCATTTTCATAAAATAGTTTTTATTATTTGCGAAAAAATCGCTGAAACAGTTTCACGAAAATCGAAATAAACAGAAAGAGTAAATGTCATATGAAGTTGTCTGTCAAGTGTCAACCACCTTTCAAAAAGACGAATGTACAACGTTCCGTGCCATGATGATTTTCTATACCATCTAAAATATTTTTGCGGAAACCTTTAAAAATAGCATTAAAAAGGTCACAGTTTAATATTATTTCTCTTTATATTAATATTCTATTTCTATTATAATTAAAGCAGATATTATTACCAATGGATAACGTACTTTTGTTTTGTAAACGAAAAAAGCGCCCCTACTTACGTAAGTATTTTCTGTCAAATGACATTGACCATAACAGGAATGATATGACTCGCAAAAAGTATCATATTATAACTTATTTATTATGATTTAAAGATTCCGGTTTAGTTTCCATGTAATCTTTCGTTTATTACTATAATAAAATGGTTCCTTTTTTTTGGTGTAATATGAATAATATTTATGCAACATCGAAGAGGGCCTAAAAAAACTGTCTCCTTTCATGCTTCTAGACCCCGCATTTTCAGCTGTGCGTTGATCGATTAGTCAGTGAATCAAACAGTCAGTCATGATCTTGAGTGATTGGTTGTATCCTTTACGTGGGCAACAGCTAGTATGCCCATAAAAACTTAGTGTTTCGGTTGGCCGACATTTTTCGTGACCAGAGGGCTCAAACAATAAGCATTGCCATCCAACGCGGCAATCATCAACATTTCAGCCGCAAGACGTCCACTGCTGGACATAGGCCTCCCCCAAGTGTCGCCTCATTGACCGGTCCCATGCGACTCGCATCCAACGGATTCCCGCAACCTTCAACAGGTCATCGGTTCCACCTAGTGGGAGGCTTTCCCACGCAACGTCTTCCGGTTCGCGGTCGCCACTCCAGAACTTTTCGGTCCCATCGGCCATCCAACGCGGCAATGCTACTAGCCATCTGAGCATTTTCTAAAAAACGTTCGCATCCCTGTCAACGCAGCAATCCGGACGTTTTTTTTTTGACCCCCTTAATAATCAGTTTTTTTTATAACTACTTTAAGTCTGTTTTAGTTTTTAAATTATGAATATTACCTATTGTATGTTATGTGGGTATTCGGAAAATTTGTTATGTTGTGCTACCTGTAATCATCACTACATTTTATAAAACAAAGTCCCCCGCCGCGTCTGTATGTCCCTATGTAGGTATGTTTATATCTTAAAAATTTTTGATGCAGGTTTTTTTAATAGATAGAGTGATTCAAGAGGAAGGATTTAGTATGTTATTTGTCAAGCGGGTGAAGCCGCGGGCATTGGCTAGTAATAGAAATATCAGTCTTGATCGAATCTGCGTATCATTCACTTCATGGTGGCAGCGGTGATAAATAAATATAATATTAAAGCAAGTTATCATCCGAATAAAAGTGTGTACAGTAAAATCAGTGCAAAGTCGGAGTAAACAATATAAATCGCTACTGGATCGCTATCGCTAATCGCTAATCGTGGACTGGCAAGTCGGGCCGAAGCACATAGCGTAAATGGTTCCAACAACTTACGTCAGTTTCTAATCCATTTAATGTTCGTTAAGGCTCTAAGGGCCTGCGCAGACGACGGACTTTTTGTGCGATCGAGTCTGGTGCGCACAAAATGTCTGCATGGCATACAAAAAGTCCGTCGCGGATTTTACGCAGACTCAACGCACACGACGCACATTTTCATAGTGCAGATTAACCACTAACGAGTGCAGACTGCATAATATAAAAAATGTGTGCGCCGTCTGCGTTAGCACGCGTTGAAGCAAACGTTCTATTTTTTCGGCGCGGAGAATGACACGGAATTTTTCGCCGCCGGAGTTTTTGTGCATCGTATTCGTTACCACATATAATTGCTTAGGTTCTATTTCCACATACTAAAAAGTGCGTCATGGATAGTCTGTCGTCTGCGCAGGCTATTATGGTAAACTTTGCGAGGTATTGAAGTATTGTGTTGTGTTTTCAGAAATAAAATCGTTGAAACCTTTTTGTAGCGTAATTTCAGGAAAACGGCAAAACTTTTTGGTCAATTTAAATTTAAAATAAAAGCAAAACATGCTGTTGTTTAAATAAAATAACATTTTTTTTTGTTTGTACTTATTTTGTTTATAATGGTGGAGGACTCTCATTTTCTGCTATTCGTCTTTCAAAACGATTTTTCTCCTCTCCTTGGTTTCTTATTCCTCATCTTTTTAACAAAAGACAGAAAGAAAAAGCATTTATTACCCCGCACGGGACAAAACACAAATAAAAATGGTTAAACTAACACTACAACTAATAAAAATTTGACAAAGAGAAAAATAATAAAAAAAAACGAAGCACACTCCTCAAATATTTCTACTTTGTTTATCTTTTAAACAAACATGTCATAAAATGTTTTCAGAGTTCATGACGGATCTGTTATATCCACACTAATAAATTGTTAATGCAAAAGTTTTCGTTTCTCGTTGCGTTTTCGCTCTTTAGCGGCTGAAAAGCACACAGATAGACCATGGTCTGACTAAGAACAAAGGATACTTTTTATGCCGATGGAACTTAATTCTTGTGAAATAAGTTGCGACGTTGATGAAACCGCGTATCATAAATATTTTTTGTTTGTTGTTTGCCCTCAAATAATTTTATTTTATTTTATTGTGTTTGGGTGGCTTACAGCTAACAATACAAAAATTTACAGTGGGGTTCTTTAAAAAGCTCCGACAGATTTTCATATACCAGAGAAAAAGTAAGCTAGATAGTAACATTCAACTAGCATCGGCAACGTCTCCCGTTTTCCGTTTAATGTTTTATTTACTTTTACAACAACAAAATAACATCAGGCCTACATGCCTCGAATGTACTTTTACGCCTTCACTTCGCCAGTTCCCATGTAATATGGGGCAAAATGTTCATCAACCGGGCACAAATCCAGATTCCGTAGCTGCGGATCTGAATCTCTGTTACTGAGAATTCTTGAAGGAAAAACATAATAACACTTCACTCAGGAATCGAACCCAGGAGTTCATGTTCACCTGCCAGCCGACCAACCAAACAGTAACTTTACCAACAATACTGTTTAAATGTTAAAAATTGAAATGACTAATCGTGTCCGATAGGTGTTTTATGTTAATTAATATGTATTGTTTTGGGTTGTTTATTTTATGTAGCTTACTAGTGTTTAATTGTTATTCGAGAAGTTTTCATTGAACTTAGAATTTTGTTTTTACTATGACTTTTAGTTTAATATTTTTTTTCTTTAAAAATACATTATTTCGGTTTAGTTTTAAGTGAAAAAAACTTAATCCAAAGTCTAAAATAGTGTTGCTTAGAGACTACCACTATAAATGCTAATTTTATTGAGTATACATAACTATGAAAGTGTTATCTGGACAAGGTAAAGGCAACAAACGTCAAAGCCTACAATATGTTTGTACTAAATTATAAAAAAAAGACATCAAAGGGACGTTAACTTCTGTTTTCTTTGCGATTTCACGCTCTTTTCGCGAACATTATATAAATATTCAGTTTGAAAGAGGGTCGTTAGAGATGGTTTAAGTTATAAACTTAAAGAAGTTGAAAAAGTAATTACGTATTAGAAATTTTAATCCATAATGTTCTTACAGTTGGGGTACAGGTCTCTATGAGAGAAAATCTGAGTCCTGTGCGGGTTGGTAGATGTCACATGGTTTGGAATTTTTGATTCTGCAACACGCAGGTTTTCTTTCTAGGTTCTCTTTCACCGTTTTAAGTGCAGTGGTGATGAAATAAAATACACAAAGTAATTCGTCTGTCTTTGTTCACCCACAACTTGGAAGTCAGTTAGTATTGCAAAATAAATAGTTTTCTTTAAAAAATGAATGAAATAATCAATAAATTACACAAAAACAAACTCATAATATCTTTTTCTCGCTAAATGTTTGTCCCTTGTCCCGCCACCTACAAAAAATTATATAACTTTGCTTTTCCGAAATGAATCGTGATATAATATAATTATTATCTCATAGATTACACGGTCCATTTAAAATGCCATCTTTGTAGTCAGGGTCAGACACGAATTTGGAATTAACGAGAATAAGTCTTTGTTCAATGTTTAATTTACGTAATTTAATTAAAGGGCATTGTTAAGTTTTCTTTTAATCTAAAATGCGAAATAAGCTGAAAATTTATAGAGTTTTTTTTTTGTTTAATTTAATTTAGCTTTTGAAAATTATTATCTATTTAGTCATAACGTAGAGTGCTAAATAATTGGAGCAGTCAGCGTTCAGTGGACGCTGAACGGAAAGTGTTGGTAAAGAGCGGGTAGTTTGAGAAATACAGTTTAGTTTCAACCATGATCATTAAAAGCAGGACATAACAGCCTTAATCCTTGTACCAGTCAATATTTTGAAAGATTTTTACGCGTAGATAGAAAAATTACGCCGCAAAGTAGCAGTCAGCGTTTGTAAGCGGATCCTAGCTAATTAGTTCACATCTAAAGAGCCCCGAATATAGACATACCAGTGACTATCACAAGGCTATCAATTACACAGCTTCTTCTTATCAACGACATGAAGTTCAAACCTTATCACACTACAAGAGGCTTAGCTAAAACACAAAGTGGCAATACCGTTTAAAATTTCCATCCCTTTAATAAAATAAGAGCGGGAAGATAAGATTGCTGATACACTAAGAATTCTTAAACATTTTCATTAAAGACCAACTATATCACCGTTTAAACATCTTATCTTTAAGCGTTTCTTGGCACTGGAAACTTTTCTCATTATAAAGAAGTAATTTAGGAGGTGAGAACAGAATAAACAAAAATAAAATAGAAAAAAAAAAACAAGTCAAAGAAGAATCTAATTAAAAAACAACTTCAGTTTCAACGTGTATTTTTCGCCTCGATACGCCTCTTTTTTTTCTATATTTAGGTCGTGTTTAAACAGGCGCTTGTGAGTTCTTTAATGGGAAAAGTAAATAATGAATTAGGGGGAAATTATTTTGTTAATGTTCGTTCAGGGTGAAACAAGTTCTTGTTTATTTAAATTTTATTTACAAGAGTGGTACGACTTTATGCCACAAGGAAAATTTAAAAACAAAAAAAAAATACAAATTCTTCGTTCTTTTTACTATCATTGAGTTATTGATTATTTAAATCAATAAGGAAAAAAAGGAAATCCTGCAGACAATGTAAGCCGGCAACATTGTTGGAGGACTTTATCTGGTTCCAATCGATTTTGTGTATGAAGTCTACATAAGTTCATGAGTTAAAATATCGTGTTTTCGTAAAAAAAAACGCTTTGAAGTCTTTCTTTCAAACTTAGAAGTAACTTAAATATATTTTGCAATAATATATTTCTAAATTCTCAGCAGCTGGAAATATAGTAATAAATTGGACTTAGAACTCTACTCAAATAGAATTCCATAAATATTTTCCGAGCTAGTAATGTAAAGTCTAGATAAATAATATTGGTTTCCAAGTAAGCCAGTAATAACACTGTGTACATGTAAATTAAAATGCTACAATCGTAATATTAAATTTTCCGATGCACGTTAGAAAATCCCTCGATTATGAATATGCATGCCGGCGTCGATTCGCCATCAAAAAGCGTGTATCTGTAGTTTTTTGTTTTTGTTTAAATTTGTTTTAGGGTTCCGTGGGTGCGTATTTAAACTTCAGAGATGATTGTTAGTTGATTACCTACTGAATTTTAGAGATGGGTAGTGTAAGCGTAAAGTTAGAAGCACACATTTCTTTTATATTTTTAAATTTGTTTATTATGGAATAATGAAATTAATGATTTTATTACTAAGCAATGATGAAACTAAAGAGCACAATGATAATATTTAAACGTGAACCCTCTTGGTACGGTCGAACAAGCTATTTGGTATACAGTTTAACCCACAAATTACATTGTAAAATGTATACCAAATAGCTTGTTCGACCGTACATCTATCGCAAGCAAAAGATATATAAGAGAAGAAAAAGGGTTTTTTACTAGAATCGCCCAGAACAATAAATAAAAATAAGATTTGTGATCATATAACTACTATATTCTACGTTTTTTGAATTACACGGTGTCATAATATCATCGTTAATAAGAAACCTAACCCCAAAACGCATGCATACACAATGATATAACATAACCCTCCCTCCAAAACGGCGATCAACCCTAGGACCAACTGCGAAAAACCCGTAGGACCAACTGCGTCCATCAGGAAACACGCTTGTCGCATATTTCCCACAAGCGAGTAGGTAACCAATTCATTAGTATGCCACCCAGGAGCGGTACACGTAACCGTTTGTTCCAAAGCGGACAAATCAAAAAGTTTCCGTTTTTTTTTTACTCTATTTTTTTCGACGCGATGCATTTTACCCGCCATTTTTTTTTTATCGGAAGCTTTTGTTGGGGATATTATTGGTGTTTTTGTTGTATACACTACGTGTGTTTCATGGGCGCTGAATAAATTATTTAGTCTGCTTTTTTGGGGCTATGTTTCAAAGGGTGTCAATATGCAGTGTTGCCGTTTCAAGCTACATTCATATATGGTGCTAGCTATTCGATTGACACTGGTGCTAGTTGTTGCTATAACGTTGCAGCTGTTCTAAAAATGAAAGCCTCTGAAGAGTGGAAAGATGGTTTGAATTGTTGCAGTACCTACCTGATCATTGAATTAATCGATTAATGTAGGGACATTCGTTTCTTCGAGGTTACAGCAAATGTAATTAATGGTAAATATAAAAATGGATAGCTGACATTCGCAATGGTTATAATAATAACAGCCGTCCGGATCAATTTTCAGGTTAAGCCGCAATTGCCTAGGTTGGTCTGCGGATGGGTGACCACTCATTACATACCGAGTTTGCTCCATGCCTCGGAAAGCACGTTAAGCTGTTGGTCCCCGCTGTCGTTTGTAGATCTTTGACAGTCGTTACAGGTAGTTAGTGGCCTGAAAGCCAGACAACCAGTCTTACCAAGGGGTATCGTCTAATACCCAGTACTGACTGGGTTGTGGAGGTCAGATAGGCAGTCGCCCCATGTAAAATACTGGTATTTAGCTGCACCCAGTTAAACTGGAAGGCGACCCCAATAAAATTGGGAAAGCTTAGGATGGTTAAGAAACTTCTTTCAACACAGTAATACGTAAGTCTATACTTATATATCTTTGACGTGTATGGTAACTATTTTCCATACAGGTCAAAGATCATCATCACAAAAATATACCAGCCAGACACTTTCACAGTTCACCAAAGAATATGGCGGAATAAAATATTACATTCACCTTTTGACTCGCAGATCTTTTGAAAAGAAACGGACACACTTAGCTTCCATTCATTCATAAATAGAATAAACGTATTTCTTTTTAAAAGTAAAGCATTACGGTGTTCATTCTTTTATGCGGGACTTATCTTTTATTTTCGTTTTGCATTGTAGGAGAATGACATCTGGAATTACCGCGGTTAAATCAGACAGTCGCTTTGGCCAATAAACTGGGACTGAATGAGGATTTCACCTGAAAAAATGTTGTGAAGTTCGACTGTAACCTTTGAATTTTAGTGTTCTGTATCTTAATATCGCTCTTCTTTTTAATGAGTACCCCTATTGCGGGGTGTTATGGGGTCTTGAGGCGTATAAATAATTTGCGACTTCTTAAAAATTGAAATCTTGATTTATTTTAGCAGCTTTACAAAAAATCGAGGTACGTTGGGTGCGGGAACAATAGCGTATATTAAAGTTTTTTAGAGAAAAAAAGATGGCGATGACGACGACGAAATTGTGGGCCGTTCATTGGCTGGCGACAGATATCACGTCATTTCGAACCAATGAGAAGCCTTGAAGATGATGTGATGAGATGATGGCCCCCCACCGTTAGGGTTGCTAGATGGGGCGTAGGGTTGCTAGCGTAAACACGGGGTAATTGTTTCACTCATCTAAAATAGTAATGCCTTCCACGACATTTCAAAGTACCCTTTGCGTTATTCATTTTATTTTATTGTATTAGGTTTACCAACAATAATTGTTCCCACTGAATACAGTGACATAATAAATTCTTAAAATCAAATAAAAAAAAACCACATGCTTAAAAAAAAGTATCTTTGTAGTACCTATATCAACTATCCACGACACAAGCCTCGTTGCTTAGTGTGGCACTAGATGGCGGTGTGTGTCCAGCGATTTAAATATTTATTTATTTTATTTTTAATTAGAATAGTGAAAAACAGAAAAATGATAAAAAGTAATTTAAATAGTTGGGTAGATGAATTTTTCAAACATAATATTAAGCGGATAATTACTGCCTTGGTAAGGGTTTCTCGAACTGAAAAAACATTTTGAGTGATCCTAGAAAAAAAAATTAACAATACACAATGATAATGAAGTTAGAAGTTGACTTTGTGTTTCCAAAACTCTTCTTCAACAACTCTTCGTACATTTAAAATACAATGTACCCTTAAACGATTTACTCAATTGATTTCAATTCCACAACATCGAAAAAGAAAACCCTCCCATTTTCTCCTCGACTTTTCACACTCAGATTACAATCATTCATTGAGTATTTGTATCTGGATTCACAGCTTCAACGTGGATCCCAAAATTCGTCTAGGCTGGATTCACTTGAACTTTTAACCTCCACCATAAAAGCTACATTTCTGCCTTCCCCACAACGGATATGCCCGCTCGCCGTACTGATCTCAGATTGCAAGGAATTGCGTTACATTCAAAGTAACACTGCTTACTCGCTTAGCAGACAACAAACTAAACTGAATCCTGTGTTTAGAAGGATAGAGTTCATGTTTGATTGTAACGGTTTTGGTTAAGCCTTGAAATCAAAATCTTGGTAGTTGAAACACAGGCTCAGAAAGCCTCTCATTTTTGCAATAACAGTGTTTAAGGGGATCTTTTTTCAATCCAAGTTTGGGGTCGTTAGGTGAAGGTTTGACGGTTTGGAGTATCATTTTGCGTTCATTTTATTTGTTTGTTCATTCCTTTTTTAACGAATATACTTAAATGTACACGTTGTAGGTACGTTGTCTCATTATTATAAATGTTGTTTGAGATTTCTTTACCAAAATGAGTTTTGGTCACATCTTCACGACTGTTTTTCCCGATGGGTTACACAGAGTTGATTTGTAGTAGCCCTACAATTGTTAAGTCCCATATAACGAGGGGCGATCCTATTGCGAGTCTGAGATACTTTTTCTATAAAATCCAGATCATTGTTGTCTATCGCTTAAGAAGGATTCAACTTGGATCGGTCTCTTATTGCTATAAATTAAGTAAAATGAATAGGCACATAATATGGTTTTACATCTCTACTAAACCATAAAAGTATTCATTACTCCAACTTATATATCTTCACCCCATTCACGCATCATTAACACAATAAACACAGCAGAGAAAAAAGAAACAAAATAAATCCCAGAACATTCAGCCTCACTTCCAGCCATCGATCTCAACTTCTAAGCGTTCAAATAAAATAAACTTGCTAAAATATATCAAAAAAGGCTCTACCACTAAATAAAACAGGTACAGAAGTTCTGTTTCATACAACGACCAAAAACACACATAAATAGGGGTTCGTAGCTAAGTAACAGCCACTCGACTTCTACTCGGTTACACTCGACTCTCATTCGTAGATTTTTCATAATTGTTACAGATAGTTAGAAGCCCGAAAGTCTGTCAACCTGATGTGTCACCAAGGGGTATTATGTATCCCAATTACTGACAGGTGAGGATCAGAATGTGGAGTGCCTGTGGGGCAATATTACAGCAAGCAAAAGAAAGCCTATATGGAAAACAGACTGTTCAAAAACCTTAAATTATAATGAGTGTTTTAAGCTTATTTGAAAGTGCCGTCACTATGTCAAATATGCAGACGCTTCCTGTAATTACAATATCAGGTTTTTGGCTGAATCCAATGAGACGGGAAGACGGACGACCCCAATATAGTTGGGAAGAAACTAGGTAGGCCAATGATAATGGTAAATTATAGACATGCTTCACGTACAACGTGTGCACGCGAGCTTGCAACTGTAAGTTTTTTGAGGCAGTCAGAAGTCACAGTAGGAACGTGCTTTAGATGCGTTACTTGAAACTGGCCTTCTGGTCTTATCTACTCCGTGACTCGGTGAAGCAATAACTTTAACCCTACATAACTAGGCAACGAGGCTTTCAGGCCCATTTATAACTTCACAGAGTTTTCTTGATTTCTAGCCCTTTTTTTTGTAAAATAAAGGTAGACTTAGATTGTTTCACTTTGTTCGCAGGCAAGTCATTATTCTTGGTAAAAGTATTACTTAGAAGTTGTTAATTATTTTTGGTGAATGTCTATGTGGTCGAATGTGGAAGTAAAGGGCACACAACACACACAATGCATCACACATCTTTGTAATAAATCTGAAATGTTACTAACATAGTTTATAAGTGTTACTAATAACGATATGAATCATTTGTGTTCGATTTAAATAAATAATAATATTAAATCAATGATTATTTTTTATTGTGTTTCCTATGACTATTTTTTGTTATGTATTTGAAGTTGGCTAGTACTTTGAGTGCAAACTTAGGCCTAATTTAAGAATTAGGTACTGTTTGAAAAACAGTATATTTTAAATGTTGGCATTATGCCTGTTAATCTTATGTATCAATCTTACATTTTATTCGACCCACGACCCCACTGGACAATCAAAGGTGTAAAAATCTATGATACTATGGCACCATTACTTCAACGTTCAGTTCCCTAACAAACAAAATTCCTTCAACATCGCAAAGAGAGCTCAGATCAGAAGTTTCAACTCCAAACCTCTAAACCTGATTAAAGAAATCAAGGCGTTCGGTGCCGGCACGATTCAAAGGCTTCGCATGCGTCAACTTGCTAACTTTGTAAAAGCAGCTGCACTTGCTCCTAACACACTTAAGTTCGCGACTGTTAGGCTGATGGCACCGTAGAAAAGGAAGATTTGTTAACCGACGATGGTTTTTGGGAAGATTAAGATAAAGATTTTGAGGGATCTGTTTCGCTTACATTCAATGGGATTTGTTAACGATCCTGTATCTTATCTGAAAATAATTGTTGTCCAGTACTGTCACATTAAAGTGGCTAGCAAATCTCCGCAGACGTGATGAGTATAGAAGGCACTGGTGGTATAAATCTAAGCACGATAAAGCAAGTAGTCGGCTAAAAATAAACTAATTTTTGTAGATAGCTACATAACAATATATAATAGTCAACTGTATTTAAGCGAAGAATGGATTGCCGCATTAAGAGGACCAACAGAACGACATAAAAAAAATCGATTAAATCAAGATATTTTTTTTCGTAATTATACAAAAAGAATTATCAGAACTGACAGACATAACGCTTTACAATGCCTAATCTTTTACTAAAACCCTCCTAATAACTAACTGATGTTACTAACAGTTCGTGCTATAATAATCTTCTACTATGCCGTCCACGGTGTAACCCACCTCTAGGTTAGTGATGCGCAGTCATTAGTCCCCCGCGTGAGGCGTCGAACTCCGCAACTCGTAGCAGTTGCAGTCTCGGGCGTTTTGATACGTGTTGCCGTGTTGCATGCGAATTGATTACTTTGATTCACTTGAGAAGGAAATAGATACTCGGTATGTTTTGTTGAAGGAATCTTGTTAGTTTACATAGGCTACAAGGGCAAGGATTTAAAGTATTGTTTCTAAACATGTACGTTCGTGACAGGAGCTTACGCCCACCTAATTCCTATGGGGGCACGCAAAAACTACAGAATGCAAATACCACTCATAAAACCACGATCCTTTTGAAAACCTTTTACTTCGTGTTTGTTTTGATAAACTCAAAACAAGAGGCAAACAAAGGTCAACGCACATTTAAACATTCTGACTGGGATCAGTATTACCTCAAGGGAGAATCCTGAACGCTTGGGGCGTCCAGTCTTCTCTCTTCTTCTTCTGCTTCAATCTTTTGCCACCCCATGCTGTCTGGTAGATCTTTTTCAAATCTCTCCACTTTTGGCGGTATTCTGTCGTGACTATAGGTTGTTTCGGCCACTTTAATGAAATCGTTTGTCCACCTAGTCAGTAGTCGTCCCACATTCCTTCCCGGATTCTCTTTATGAAACTCCATATTATAAGGCTAATAAAATTACGTTGGGTATTACTCGTTGACAACTCGCCGATGAGCCGAAGCGTTGCTGATCTTCTCTATGCATTGCTTATGAGTGCATGTGGACCTTAACCATAAAAGTAAGTTCAAAAACGAAATATATCCAATTCCTGTTTCAAAAATCTAATCGTCGGATGATCAAGCTATGCAGATGATAATTTTATGATACAAATTGTGTAAGTCCGTTCAATGTAGCACATTTAATATGACAGTTAATCCGCGTAATATCAGATAATCTCCTAGATAATGGAACTAGCGCTCGCGGAGGCTCCGCTAAGCCGCTTGTAATTGTACCTCAATATGCAGTTTGAATTTCACCGTTCTTGCTACAGTGATTTAGTGGAAACTGCGGAGAAAATCAGTCTTTAGTGTCTTTCGTTTTAAAGTGTTACCACCGGAATTGGGTTAAGCTATCTCAGTTTTAAGATGAATTAGTAATTGATGAAGAGATCTGCGAGAAAGCCCGAAGAATTACCAGAAACAAAAAAAGTGGCAGGAAGCAGTGTATACGTTCCTCGCAGAACGGATACACGAAGGCTTCTGGTGTAGCGACTATGGACCGGAGAGGGCAGCTATAGAAGGCATTGCACAATGTTGACCGATGACCTGGTAGATCTAAGGATTTATACAATGGTAGGAAAAAAGCTAAGTCAGTTAATGGTGTAGGTCTTACAATCACCTTGTTGTGTAGCTGCGTCGTCCATCTTTAATCATTACTGTCCAGTGTCCATTAGAAAAATCTTACACAATTACAATAATGACAACAGGAACCGACTGGTTTATTACCGTTCTTTCTGGACCACAGAGGTCTCAATTTGAATGAACCGAGCCACCATCTATACACCGATCGCGAATATCGCAGTTTAACTTTACAGATCGATTTAGAAAGCTTTAAATACTCGTAATAAGCCCTCTTCCTACGAAATTAACATAAAACACAATATACATTTTTCCAACGCTTCCGATGGTACCTTTATTCAAATTTTCGACGATAATATGCAAAATTGGGTCGCCATTGAAACATTGCTTTTAATATTCTGGTGATTTCGGCTGTCAGCTGTTTATCGTTCCCTTTTTAATACGCTAGGGAGATACTGTGACGACGCAGGTTATATTTTCGTAATCACTTGTAAACTCGGAATTGATTTGCTATTTCTGTTACCCATTCCCACTAAGTTAAAGACAATAAAGTTATTTAACACATAAACAGTTCACCTACGTTTCGCCAATTATGGTATAAATCCTATGCAAAAAGGGGTAAGCCTATTGCCAAAAACTAGGCACAAATCCAGACTCCGTGGCTGCTACTGAGAAATTCTTGATGGAAAAACCCAATAACACTTTGCCCGACCTGGGAATCGAAACTCATGCTCCGTAGTCACACTTGGGCCACTAGACCAACGACCAAGCAAGAATATGATTACTTTAAAAAACTGGCCAAATGCGTGACGGGCCACGCGCAGTGTAGGGTTCCGTAGTAGCCCGTTATATTTTAGATTTTGTTTTTCAATGGAAGTCTTTACCTGTTATAAATAACTACTTCATCTTAGTCACTTTAAATGATTTATTCTAAGGTTTTTGTATTTGGTAAAAAAATATCCAACACCCGACCCAACACAAGTCCAACGACTATTACTGCTAAACTAATAAAGTTATCTTAACCGCTATAGTTTTCCTTCAAAGTTCATAAAATGCACTATAATCATGAATTTTTCCAGATTTTTCAAGCCAGCAGTTTAGCTTTTAGAGGGGGGGGGGACGCCCCACTGGAACAAAAATTTGCAATTTAAAGTTTAATATTTCGTAAATGGAGCATTAAATCGAAAAATAGTAATAACAAACAAACTGAAATCATTTTAAAAGACCTATTCAACGATACCCCCCACACGATTGGGTAGACGACGAAAAAAAATTCATCCCAACTACACATGTAGGGGAGCTACATTAAGATTTTTTTTTTTTCAAAATTTAATTTTACCATTTTGTCGGTTTTTTGATATACACACCCCTACAAAGTTACAGCTTTCTAGTACTAACCGTCCCTTAGCAAAACCTCGGACAGACAGGCAGACGGACGGACATGACGAAACTATAAGGGTTCCTTGTTAGGACTACGGAACCCTAAAAATGTCTAAGCACACTGTTTTAAGCTTTCACAGTTTACAACTAAACTTATATTGTCACCAAATTACCAATCACGGAAGATATCCCGTAAGTGACAATATAAGTTTAATGTCTAAGCAGTTCCTCAGCTAATTCTGCAAAACTCAAGTAATGATGGTGAGATGCAATAGTCCACTTTTTGAAAGATTAAACTTCAACAGTGGGCAGCTACGAGAAGAAAAAATAAAGGAAGAATCCTTTGTCTAGCTGAGGGACACCATGTCATAAAAAAAAATCTGCAGAAACCTCTGAAAGACCCCATCCCACCACTAAACAAATGCTTTAATCAACTTTGACCCCATCTTCGTTTTAAATGAATGCCATGCTTTTCCATCTACATTTCCTTGGCAATGGTATCCAATTATTAATAAACGATAGACAGTAGGTACAATTTGGCACGTCGCATTATTAGTTGAACCGAGAATCATAGCTGCCATACTCAGGATATTACACAAATGCCAGGTTTAGTTTACGGTTAGTTTTCAAATGATGTGTGTTTAACACAACTACACAATTACTACAGGTTACTACAGTACTAGTAGGTTACAATTACTACTGTAGTGCTCGATGAGGTTGAATGAAAACTAGGTGACTTAGCAATGTGATACTTGAAAAGAGGATCAAAATTTAGTACAGCTAAAAATAACAGAAGTTTTCAGAAGCCTTCTTTACTTGACTTCTGAATACTTCTTCTTCTGAGGACTATAATTAGTCCATTGCTGTAAATAGGCCTCTTCTAAGCTGCGCTACAAGACCATGTTCTCCACCTTTTGCAACCAGTCAGTCCCCGCTAGTTTTTTAAGTTTGTCGGCCCATCAAACATCGAGACCTTCGACAAATATGGCAAACCCACTGCCACTTCAGCTTGCTTACTCTTTCATAAGTGTTGAAACTGAAATGTAGGATTTCCACTGCATCCTGGACAGTCAGCCTAGATACCAACTTAAATTTTTAACGCAGTATTTCTAATATAGAGACCAGTGGTGGCCCAGTGGTGGCGGCCCCGACTTATGAACAGTAAGTCGTGGGTTCGAACCCAAGCAGGCGCATTATTTTGTGTAATTTATTTCATCAACGCTGCTCTCAAAACAGTGAAGGAAAACATCGTGAGGAAACCGGCATGTCCTGAACCAAAAAATTCGAAGATATGTGACATCTACCAATCCGCACTGACCTCGCTTGGTGGGTTATAGCCCATTCCCTGTCATAGAGAAGAGGCCTATGTCCCAGCAGTGGGAACGTTAATTTCTAATATAACTACTTTGGAAGAAGCTGCTTATTGCAATGTAGCCAGTAATACAAGTAAAGAAAAAAAAAACTAAAATGTCTGTTTGACCTAGAAGCCCAATTTGTCCCCTGTCCTTCTAAAAAAGTTACGATAAACCTTCAAAGGTTATCGCGACGTAGAAATACAACTAAGAATAACATTTACAAGATTTAACAAAAAGAAACTCGGCGTATCATTAGCAATTCATCAGACATTTCAGTTTCCGAGTGCCAAGAAACCGGGAACCCATTAGGGTGGGGTGGTTGTGAGAGCGGGGAATGACGGTTTGTGTTTTTTTTTACTTTTATAAAAGTCAAACTTTGACCTTTGTCTGGCAGTGAAAAGTGTTGAAGTAATGGCTAGATTAAAAAAAATAACGTGTTTAGATTTAGATAATTTTATTTTTAGGCTCTGACAATATTTCTTTCGTGAACAGCTATTCTTTAAGTAGCGTTCTGACGGTACTAGCTCGTTTGTCAATAAACTCTATAAAAATCCTATCACGGTGTAAAGGAAATTGCGACACAAACTTTCATCATGGATTCAGATCAGTACATGATAGACCTTCGTAGCACAGATTTTTATTCGCCATTATAAAAAGCTGCCAAACATTTATGTGCACACAGACAGCTGAGCCATGGCATGATTCAACCACGTCCCAAGAGAAATCAGTATTTTATAATGTTGTTACTTGCTAAACTCACAAATCACACACGCATCGATGTTGACACTTTATATTGATGGAAGTCTGAACATTAAATGAATCAAAAGTGAGCAGATATAATAATAATTAAATAATAATCGTTCATTGTTGTGTAATTTGAACAGCGTCGTGTGAACATAACTGCAAATAAATAAGGTAGACTGTTCACTTTTGACCCATCCACTCGAGTGAAGCGTCTGATTCAAGCTTCAGTACACGTGCGTATTTCAGTACATGCGCGGGCTGCTTTTGAACAATGCCTTTAATCTAACAACAAATAGTTTCATTACAGCTCGCTGACACTAAAACCTCATCCAATATTTCTAAATGAATACGCAATACAAGAAAGATAAAAAAGAAACGAGAATAGCCAACGCTCATTAACAATTCTCATTGTTTCCTTAATATAAAAGAAAATAATTAATTTACTTGGCCTAGAAACAAACAATAAAGCAGAGAATGATTTTGCCTTTTCTTTAAGATTTTTGTTTTATTAAAAGTAGGTTTAAGATGGTATTTGGCAGCCGACGTCATGTTTTTTTCTTGTTTAATAATATTGGTTGATCTTTGTAACTCCCGCGATTTTTATGATTAAGGATACACTTAATTCTTTTTGGCTCATGACTAAAGAGGATTATGATTTATTTTTTGTCTGAAAACGCCGTTGGTACCGACTACTTACTCATGAAAGCTGCTTCTTAATAATCGGATCTTGAATAAACCTTTAATTACTATTTCTGGTCTAACTGATATGATTAACCCCTAGGTGGAGGAAAGCTGTGCAGGGTAACTTTAATTTGTAAATAACTATTATTTCTATTACAACATTCTGTGCTCAAACATGGCAATAATAATATAATCATTGATCTACGTTTCCAGTAGGAAAATAAAGCTGGTATTAGTTTTAGCCAGTGTTATTAATTATCTTGCATTTCTACTGCTTTAATTTTCTATTATAGTCATCTTTACAATAAAATACTAAGCAAAAACAACACACGATCTTAAATTACATAAAAAATACAAACAAATTATTTCAATTGAAAACTCAAGAAATAATCAATTATCTACAAAAGGAACAAAAAAAGTTAATCGTTCGATTTGTTTTGTGTTCATAACATTTTTTCTTAAAAAATATGTAATTCGTAATAGAAAAAGTTTTTGTTGCGATCCGGGAGCGTTTCAGTTTGATTTATGAAAAAATTTAGCTTTACAAAAAAGAGATTCCTAAAGACGTTTACAATATTAAAAGATTTATTAAATGCAATTTGTTTGATTACAATGCTTGTAACATCTACCTTGTTAAGTTGAATCAAGTTTTGAGATTAATTGGAAAGGTGTATCTTTTACTTTATTAAATTTCTTTATTAAACCTTTTTTGTTTGTAACCTGTTTAATATTCATAGATTACTGTGATTCATAATTTTGGTAGGGCTGGGTTAAATGGGTTTGATTCCCGAGTAGGACAAAGTGTCATTGTGTTTTTCCATCAGAAATTATTCAGTAGCAGCCACGGAGCCGGGATTTGTGCCCGGTTGATTGCAATAGGCTCGCCCCCTATTACATGGGACTTAAACATTACTGGCGAAATGTGGGTGCACTCATTAGGTACAACTCAGCGAGCTCTTCAGCGATTACAAGGCGTGATGTGATAATGTTATGTGAATTAGCTGAGCTTATTTTAGAACACAAAAAAAGTGTTTCACCATACCAGTTTCTCCTTCGTTATGAATCCACCAGTCCTATCATTTTCAGTTCTCTATTAAAATCCTACTTTTACCAGCTAAAAAGTCTTTCATACCTTTTTCAATTAGCCTACCGGCCGGATTAAAGTGTTCCGATAGTGATCCGTAAACATTGCCGTTCGTTTTTCACCGGATGGCCGGACAAACTGCGATGTATTTTTGAGCTATCGCCCACGGCGGTGTCTGGACGGGCCGGATGGCTGCCGGATGGAGAGCATAGAAAACAAAGGATGATGCTTGCTTTATTGTCGATATGATATATTTATAACGTGTGCAGATACATTTTAGTATTTTTTTTGTTAGATAAAACGTAAAACATGCTTAGGTACACCTCTGTCTAACCCTTCGAGGATTACAGGCGTGACGTAATGTTTATTTACAAAATTTATAAAAGACTTAGATAGAAGTGCAAAAAAGAATGTTCACGACAAATTAGACAAGTTATTTTATTACGAAACAAGCGAAGTCACTAACACCATCAACAGAACATTCTCCCGCTTCTCATTATGCAATCATTACTCTATTCCGGTGGCCGTTTTATGTGTAATCCGGTAATTTAGCCGCGTATTCCGACGCCGGCAGATTTACGTCCCACTCCAAATTAATGGTAGAACGGACTACTTTTCTGCCAGGAGATAACTTTATAAAATGCAATCTGCGTAGTCAGATTTTAAGATTTTTCCATATGGAAGAATTTTTAATCAGCCTAAAATACGTGTTACTATGTTCATACTCAAAGGTAACCACGATGGTGCCAGGACCTTATACCATAATATGGGTCTAATATGGGTCAATGACCTGAAATAAATGAATTTTATTTATTTTATACTATCTTGGAAAGTATTTTCCTGGAAAATTTAGTTTAGTTAAAGGTTTTTATGTTAACTTTACTTCAAGCCCTGTGGCTATAAGTCGTATCGCCTTCTCTTAAGGTTTAAATTCGAGTACCATTATCTAGCAATCTTAAACAGCCAATATCTAGCAAACCTCATTCTTTAAACAATTTCGCCGAATACCTTTTATCTAAAGCATCACCTACGTCGTAGCTCGCGACGTAGCGCATGCGCTACGCGTTACGGCGTAGTCGATGTAGCTGCTCACAAATATTAATTTATAATGAGCTTTAACATTGTACATTGAACTAAACTTCGGGACAACAACAGTACGTATCGTGTTGATATAGCTGCAGTTACAAAATGGGTTTTCGCAAGGGGCAGGTTGGGCAAACAAAGAAAACGTTCTAGGTTCTGGTAGGTCTTCAACTTTTTCAGACAAAATTTGGATAAATATTATGTCCGTTCGTATTCGTCGTTTATAATAAAACTTACTTTCGATGGTGCCAAGTATAATTAATGTCCTTCTTAGCTTAGTCGGTGTCGGCAGACTATAACAGGAAATGGCAGAAAAAAAAACATCACGTGCAAGCTATGTTACATTCTGGATTTCAGTCCGCATCTATACTTCAAACAAACTCAGAGCATACTCGTACCCGTTTTAAGACCACATACATTTGCTCTAAATTGGGTCACACCATGAACTAGGTGACGTCACGCTAAGCGAACGTGCGTGTCTCTATAACATGAATGAATGAACTGAAGGCATCTTAAAGTTCCGTGCGGTCCCTTAACGAGCGACGTCACTTACCGTCCTCTCTCAGGACTAACAGCTGATTGTGTCACGCCATGGGGGTAGAGGGGAGATGGGGAGAGATGGGGGAGGGGGAGGGTATAAATAGCCTTCTTTATTATGTGTAGTGAAGAGGTTATTTCCTGTATCAAGTAGTCTGTCGTAGACGTAAGTAACTGATATACTATGTTTTCGTAGATTTAAAGTATTGCTGATTTGCTGTTCAGTCAGTCAGTCAGTCATTCATTCAGTCAGTCATTTACTGTGGCATTCAATTAAAAAACATTCATAGAGCTTAGGCATATTGTGCAGGTACTACAGAAAATTTGTCACTTATCAGTATTTACATAGTTTGCATATTGAATTTAACAATTAGGAACCTTCTTCACTTCAACGTAATAGCTTAACATCAGGTGGATTACGGCCAAACGCAATTCTAAAATAAAAAATTGAAAAAATAAAAATAGAATAGAAGAAGAATTAGAAGAATTAGTAGAATTAGAATTAGTTTAAAATAAAAAAAATAAAAGAATGATAAAAATAATGTTAAAATCAAATAGATATACGAATAAAATCAATTTTATAAATAACTAGCGGCCCGTCCCGTCTTCGCACGGGTGGACATTTATTGTCCTCTAATTCCCCCCCCCCCTTATTTTTCTACTAATAAATATAGCTTATGACACTCATAAATAACGTGGCTTTCTATTGGTAAAAGAATTTTCAAAATCGGTTCAGTAAATCTAGAGAACTAACAGCTACAACCTCACAAACTTTTAATAATAATCAATTTACACTTACTTCCGTCTCTTTGTACCAGCAGCTGATTGTGTCATGCCATTGAGGGAAGGGGGAGAGTATAAATAGGCTTCTTTATTGTTGTAGTAAAGATGTTATGGGTTTCCTGTATCAAGAAGCAAAGATAATTTTAATAGCAGCTGAAATGACACATATAAAACAACATCGCGCTTGCTATCCCCGAAGGGATTGACAGAAGTGTTCATAATAGTACACCCACATTTCGCCAGTTATACTTAAGTCTCATGTAATATAGGGATAGCCTATTGCCATCAGTTGGACACAATTTCAGACTCCGTGGCTAATACTGAGAAATTAATGATTGAAAACTCTAATAACATTTTGCCTGGTCTGGCGGTCGAATCCAGGACTTTATGCTTGAAAACACGACTTGAAGATACAGTGGTGGCCAATGTTCTTTGATTGTTTGTATAATAAGAAGCCACAAAGGAAAAATCACTGACGACTGATATTAATAAAATTTACGTATTTCATAACAATATGTATATTTTCTTCCTATATTTTTTCTTCCTTATTTAGCCTGTAAACCCATGTACCAAAATAACGCCGATAGAAATAAGAAAAAAAAATACAAAACATGATATTTCTTTGGCAAAAGGAATCCTGGCGCGCGGAGCGATACAGATAATTCTCAACAAGGAAAGGCCATTCCTTAGGGACTACGACCCTTAAAATGCTGCTTATTTACACTGCCTCTCATTGAGATAACTTTTATTTATCTTTACGTAGTATTTTCCTCACGGAGAGGTCAAAAGTCTAAATTATGTAAAGGTTTCGAATCAGCTGGAACCATCACGATGTATTGTTGAACTTTTTTCGAGGATATTTTAAATGTTTGCGGTTGAAAATTAATCGCGAGACTAACATGAGGTCCAGGGGTCGATTCCCAAATGTTATTGGGATTTGGTTTTCATTATTTGGGATTCCATCAGGAATTTCTCAGTAGCAGCCACGGAATCTGGCAATAGGCTTGCTCTCATCATCATCATCATCATCAGCCTATTAATGTTCACACTGCTGGGACACAGGCCTCCTCTTTATGAGAGGGAATGGGCTATAATCCACCACGCGGGCCCAGTGCGGATTGTTAGATGTCACATATCTTAGAATTTTTTGGTTCTAGGACATGCCGGTTTCCTCACGATGTTTTCCTTCACCGTTTTGAAAGCAGCGGTGATGAAATAAATTACACAAAGTAATGCGCCTGTCTGGGCTCGAACCCACGACTTACTGTTCGTAAGAAGGGACCGCCACCACTGGGCCACCACTGCTCGCTTGCTCTATATCTGTTATAAATATATACTTGCCTATTGTCTATTGTTATATGTACTTGCCCTCTATTACTTGGGACTTCAACATAACTGGCGAAATGTGGTTGTACTATTAGGTACACCTCACCTTAACCCTTCGGGGATAACAGGCGTGATGTTAAGCTAAGTCATATAAACTTCTTTTTCAATTTTCCTTCTTCCTGAATACTTACAAGCGTCATTTTAGAAACTTGTTCGAAAATATAGCGTGTGACATAGTTAGCGTGTACAGTAATTGTGAGGAGCACGTCGGGAAGACGCCGGGAATACTAATACAGAACAAACACGCCCCTGAATACATGCCTTTTGGTGGTAAGACCGATAAGGGGATGTGCACACGTGTCAAACAGGCTCAAGTTCCCGATTTTGGAAAATACGGGCTCAGTTTCGTAATCATCACCTGCCTAGCCGTTTTTGAACAATGTAGGGGTCGGCTTCCATTCTAACCAGTGTATTACATGAATCTCAGTTACAACAAGGATAAGTGTTTCCTTTTTATTTGCTGCACACTTCATTGCCAATCACCATTCATTGAATGTCTTCCCTAGTGGCCAAAACAAATACCAGAATCCAATATGCTGCTTCCGCAATTTGATGGCTTGTACTTAATTGTAAAGCACCATCACACGACGTCGTGTGATGTGGCAATTAACATATAGGATGGATTAAAGACTGACTGTCAACGGCGGGCATCAGACTGTTCAGGTCTTGAGTATTCTAGAACATATAATGAACCTAAACAGAGCCCTGAAAGCCTGACGTTTGAATTGCCCTGACCGGCAACAGTGTATATGGAGCTTAAATATGTTGCTACTAGTAAAGTGAACATTTTGTTGAGAGAAGATAATGTCAACCTTTGATGTAGTTACATCGTAAGCAGTACTTGTAAAAGTAGACATAAAACATATACTTTAAATAAAGTTTGTACTTTAAATACATACGGGGTGGGACCGACATGTAAACGGTTTTCACATGCTCCTGGGCTCCAAATATATTTTTTTTATCGGTTATTAAAAAAGATATTGTCGTATTGACTTAAACATAACCCTAGGGAGATTAGAGGTGCGATGTTTTGTTATGTTAAAATGACCGTTTGTATGAGGCATACCCATATCTATTCATAGTACTCGGCAAAATAGCAAGACAACGGAACGTTACAATCGCGAGCAGCTGGAATCCAGAGCACCTGCAGTCCTGCACATATCGGACGGTCGCTCGACACATAGTTTTGCAAGTATTCACTGTACTGCACTGGTATTATACAAGTAGTAGAGACGGGTTGAACACGTATTGTGGAGTGCGGAATTATGTCATAGAATCGAGCCTTTAGCATCGATAATTTTTGTAGCATAAAAACGAAACACAGTTTTAATCTTTTTAACATAACATCACGCATTTTACATCACCGATGCTTGATAAAATCGAACGTGCGTACACGCGCTTAGTCCGCTGAGTTGGCGCGCGGGGAGGCGTCACTTTCGGCTCGTGCTTATACCCGCGTCGACGTTCGTACGAGTTGGGAGGCAAACACGCGCACACGCGCTACTAAAAATTAACTAACATGCGCCGAAGATACGCTAATTTGATGGCCACATGGTGGCCCCCGGCCACCGTAGGCGCGGGCCTGTGGACGGTGAGCTATGGGCTAGCTCTCCGTCCGTTCGTTTTACGACAACAGGCCGTGTTGACGGCGCGTTCGTGTTTCACGCGCGCCTCAAAGAGATGTCAGCAAAAGGCGATGCCTGCCGGGGCTGCGGGACTGGTCGAAAGAGATACCGTGGCCCCGGAACGCAAAGAGCGATGAAGGAACATAGATGGGTTTTAGTCAGTAAAAATCTGGCACTACCTTCTGCTCCGCCCAGAGCAGGAGGAGTCATTTGAGAATGTCCCATCGGAAAAAATAAATAAAAAAATATAACGTCCTTTAGTAGGGTGACACAGGCTGGAAATAAAAAATCCGTTGACTATAAAATTTAAGATAAGTCGGTCGGCTAACCCTCCAAGTTCTTTCTTAAAACCTCATCAGCAACTAAAATAAACTTAATAAAACTGAAACTAGAATTCTCCATGAAGGAATTCTCCACCAACACAGCAACACTTGCCAGTCCTAATTATCTTGGATGGCTGCCAGGGTTACCGAATGGAGATATGGCCGGTTAGCTAAAAGTTAAATTACAGCGGTAAAGTACACATCCTTGAGTTTAGCGAGGTGCTGATACAATGCTGAGCTGGGTGAAACTACCAGCATGAACTTGTGCATATTGCTTATGTTTGGTGTGTTGTTGGGTTCAGCTAAATTCTAGTCTACAGATTGCAACGGCAAAGGCACATTAAATCTAAATTTTTGCATTAAAATGTCTTTTAGTGTCATCGATGATCATCTTCCGTTGTTGCCTGGTTTTATGTGGATTTCTCGTTAAAGTATTGTTATAACATAGCTCACAGAATAAGTAAGATAAAGTGGCAATGAGCCGGCCATGGTAGCCGTAGAACAGATGACCGTTTAGGGTAGACGCTTTCTTGAGTGGAGACCGCGAATCAACAAGCGTAAGGTGGACGCCCTCAGATTCGGTGGAGCGACCATCTTCGCAGGGTGGCTGGTAGAAACTGGATGAGAGTTGCCGATAATCGAGTGAAGTGGCGTGCGATTGAAGAGGCTTATGTCCAGCAGTTGACTGTTGAAGGCTGATGATAATGATTGTTAAAACAAGAAGTATCTCAGGACCGTAGTAGAAGGTGTTCTACAATCTCATGATTTTGCAAAGTCCTTATATTTTGCCTATTTTGGTTGATCAATCAAATTAAATTCAACAAACCGTTCAGTTAATTCGTTTTCAAACCTAGGACACAATTCTTCAGTCACTATTGTGTCTAAACTTAGTCGGTGGTATACTTACAAATTATTCAGTACACGTTGTTCGCACACAGTATTTCACGCTGGATGTCAGTGTAGGCCACTATCTCACAATGGCGGAGAAACGTTTTGTAAAGTGATTCATTGTCGACTCATTACCCCAATTTGTAATAAAGTCAACTGGTTTTAACAAATCTGTTACTGAACACGGCTCCTTTAATTAACATCTTTTGGTTATCTTAGGAATCACAGACAGCCCTCTGTGCTGAGTCTGCATGAAGAAAGACGGACAGTGCTTCACTACACGTGCTTCTACACTGCCCATAGGTTGCCTCATACAGGGCAAAGTACTTCGGTAACCCAAGTACTCTCCGAGAGTTCGTCGAGGCGTTGCTTTCTCGGAAAACTGGGGTGCGTACGCAAAATACGCGCTTTAGACGTGGAGTTGCGGACACCAGCCCGTAATACAATACATTAACAAATTGGTTTAAGTCTCACAAGTATCCTTTGCTCGTCTTTTGATCCAAGATTTATATGCAAAATCACGTATGACCCAACCCTAAGGGAAAAATGCGTGAGTTTTATGTACTACCGAACCAATTACTACGATCCTTACTGACTTATTTTGTTTCGCACACCGGAGAAGAAGCTAAAGTGGTATTTTAAATAAACACAAAATTAATGACTAACTTACTACTGTAAACCATTTTTGTATGTGAAATAAATTCTCAGTACTGTAAAAAAAAAAGGTATTAAAATAAAACTAAAGTATTTTTTTTTTATTACGCAAAAGTTGCAACTGACAATAGCTAGAGGCAGTATAATTATTTAAATATCATAAATTTAAATTTCTTAGTTTGTATTGTTGGAGGAGCTTGTGGCTAAATATGAACAGCCGCTTGGGTCGATCTTTAGGTTAAGCCGTGCTTGCCTAGGTTGGTCTGTGGATGGGTAACCACCCTTACATACAGAGTTTTCTCCGTGCCCCGGAAAGCACGTTAAGCTGTTTGTCCCGGCTGTCATTTGTAGATCTTTGACAGTCGTTAGGTAGTCAGTGGCCCAAAAAGTCTGACAACCAGTCTTACCAAGGGGTATCGTATTACCCAGTACTAACTGAGTTGTGGAGATCAGATAGGCAGTCGCTCTATGTAAAATACTGGTATTCAGCTGTATCTGGTAAGACTGGAAGCCGACCCCAACATAGTTGGGAAAAGGCTAGGCAGATAATGAGTTTGTATTGTAGGAAGCCATGTATGGTTCAGTAGGGCAGTACGATAAAGTAAACATGCGTAAATTAATCAAAAGGAGTGTGTAAGGATATTAAGGTCTCAACTTACCCCCATGAAATCAACCGTGAGTTATGTACCTACAATTAACCCAGGTGAGTTGAGTTTGCATCTGGCTTTGATGGCCAAACTCCACTGAAGGGCAAACTTAGCTCGACCGGGTTCTATGTGCGGAATTATTTGTGTTTTTTGTGTATTATGGCTCTTGGTTTTCTTCTTTTCTGTGTTATCACATTGCAAACCAAACGTAGCATACGGCTGCCAATCTACAAGAACGGAGAAGTTCAAATAAGGAACAGTTTGGTAACTGGAATGGACTGAACTGGAAACTGTTATTTAAGTGGTCTTCTAGTTGATTTTAGTGTGACCAAAGTACACAATAGATTTTAATGCGTAGTTCCCATAATTTAATTAATATATTCACAAAGGTTTACAGAAATCTCGATGTTTTGACGTTTTGCCATTTCAGTACTAGTATATTGTGTTCATGTGAAGCAGGTGGAATAAGTTATATTTTTATCTATTTGTTCAAATAAACCAATCGTTGAGTTTCACATAAAGAGCTTCGTGTTGTCCCAAAGCTTGCGTTAAATACATTTTCTAATAGCATTCTTATGTTGATCTATAAGAAGATCAGAATCCATAAATAATATAATCAAAAACTAAAGATATAAAAATGAGAGTAATGACCTGCGAAATTACCTGTTGCTAACATTTACGAGTTAAACAGTAACTGTCGGATACTTCAGCAGTTTTAGTAGATCGTTAACATGCCTACAATTTATAGCTTTGAACTCTGAACTCTGGGAAGGTAAACTAATCTTCTTCCTTCTTGTTATGACCTAAACAAGAACAGTTCATCATAAACCTAGCCTTTTCCCAATTATGTTGGGGTCGGCTTCCAGTCTAACTGGATTAGGCTGACTTACATGGAACGAGTGCCTATTTGACCTCCACAACCCAGTTAGTACTATGTAAAACGATACCGAGATATACAAGAATAGATGTATTGTGGTGAAAGTATTTTTCACACACTAACACACTTTCTGTTTTTTTAAAAAAAACACCTATTCGATCGTTTCATTTGTTTTTAAAAATCGTCTGCTAGACAGTGTTGCCGCAATGAATATTGTTGGCATTGGGATTGTGAACGTGACTTACAAGTATTAGTCAGAGCATTGGTCATTGCCCATTTTTGACAATTTAAATAAGATTCTTTTAAGTTTTTTCTACTTCATAGTTTAGTGATGTCCAATATAAAAAAATGTTTTTGTTGAAAAAAAAGGAACACACTAGACCGACTTATTCGTTTGTGAAAACAAAACACGCCACGCATTTTAACGCCACGAATTTTAAATCAACGTCAATCATCATCTGCCTAGCCTTTTCCCAACTATGTTGGGCTCGGCTTCAGTCTAACTGGATGCACCTGAATACCAGTATTTTATTACACGAAGCGACTCCCTATCTGACCTTGGTAATACGATACCCCTTGGTAAGACTGAATGTCAGAATTTTTGGGCCCCTGACTACCTGTAACGACTGCCAAAGATCTACAAATGACAGCCGGGACTAACTGCTTAATGTGCTTTCCGAGGCACGGAGGAAACTCGGTATGTAAGGGTGGTCATCCATCCACAGACGAACAAAGGCAAGCACGGCTTAACCTAAAGATCGACCCAAGCGGCTGTTATTATTTAGCCACGAGGTCTTCAACGTCAATGCGTTACCTATTCTTACCATCCAGTGTAACCACAACCATAGGTACTACAGTTTGGCCGCTGAGAGAATGCGTTCCTGACAGGTCGCGAGTATTAGTATTATTATTATTGATGATGTTATTTAACTTATAGCTTATAAAGTTACCTATGATTACCCTTTCTGCATTTTTTACCCTATTAACAAATAATATTATTAAAAACGATATCACTAAATCAAGTAACAATAAATGTTATAATTTCGCGCAAAATTTATGTACCAACTGACAGACGTCAGGAACGCATTCTCTCAGCGGCCAAGCTGTAGTAACAAAATAAAACGAATACTTCCATCGATAAAACTTCAAATTCGGCTCAATTTATAACGTAAAAGGAGCATGAATATACTAAAAATATACTAAAAACTATCTGAAATTCCCCACATTCCCCCGTACCGTAGTCCCCTCTAATATTTTAACCATCCTCTACTCTATATATCATGCTGGGTCTGCGGTCATACTCACGTGAACTGTAAAATTGACTACGCTTATTATATTATCTACTAGTAACTGGTTTATTATCTGTGCGCGGATTTACTTGCTGTTTTTTGTGTAGGAGGTGATTAATTGTTTTCGATTCAGATTTGTAGGTTGTTATATACAGGGTGTAAAAGACCTCATCACGAAGCCGTCAATCAAGCATTCTGTACATCAAACTAAGTAACTTTACGCAAAAATTATTGCTGGGAAACAACTTTTTTTTTTGGGGTGAAAAATCATGTTTTGTGCTAGAACTCAATGTAACGCACTCAAAACATTGTGCTGATGGATGGATTGAATAGTACGGGGGTCGTGGAGGTGTAAAAAAAATCTTACATTAAAAACTTGTAGGTATTTAAAAAAAACTGGTCAAAAATTTGGAACTTGACCCCCAATATCTCCATAACTAGAAGGTTCCCAGGTATGGCGTAGAACAAAAAAATGATCGCAATGACGGGGAATACAAGTGCCTTTCGGATTCGTTAAGAGGTATTTTACACCCTTTATAGTTGTAGCGTGTGGGCATAATATATATCTTAAATCATAGCTCGTAAGTTAATATTAATTCCTCTCAACTGTTGTCGCTGGCAACACTTTTGGGCCGCAAACTACCCCATACGCCGACAGAGGGCGCTTGCAAGGCGTCATCTAGGCTGCAGAGCGGCGGCAACGCTCACTTTGCTTTCGACTACGGAGCTGTTCGGTCATTCCTAACATCGTGCTTGTAATCCTGACTATAATTATCAAGTATCTACTTATAATCATTTCGGCTGATTTGTATAAATATAGTTATTTTATTAGCCTACATTAAAATCATAATGTACAGTGTTATTTTGGTTTAACATTAAATTTATGTAAGATTGGGCAACGTTGTTTAAGTTCTTAATATCAGAAGTGAGAAACCGTTGCTTTCTTTTTATCTTTTCTTATACCCGCGATGCCACGTGGTCGAAAGTCAAGTGCTTTGGAGAAGAAGAAACAAGGACGCCGACGTCGGCGACGCTCCTCTTCGTCGAGTTCAACGTCAAGTCCAAGCACAAGCAGTACTTCAAGCTCGGACACACGAGTACAAAGACATCGAAAACGTAAGAGGTCAAAGCGGTCACCGGTGAGCCAAAACTCAATTTTATCATCTGTTATTCCTGAGTTTGATCCGTTAGTTGATGATGTATATATGTGGTTAAATGTGGTTGATGCAAATGCTCGTGCTTTCTGTTGGTCAGATAACGTAGTTATGTATCAAGCGTTGCAAAAGTTGCGTAATACAGCTAAAATGTGGTACGATTCAATGTTAAAAACTGAAACCAAGTGGACTACTTGGAAATGGCATGACTGGCGAAACATATTGCTGGAAACTTTTGCGATTAGGCGTAATATGTACACTTTGTTGAAAGATTTAATGGAATCAAGACCTACAGATGGTCAATCACTGTATGAATTTTATTTTACGCAAAAAAGCAAGATTGATAGGTTAATGCTTTCTTTTTCCGAAAAAGACATAATTTCTGTAATTGTCGGTTCAATTGGTGATAAAGCTATTTGTACGGCCGCAGAGGCGGGTAGTTTTAAATATTGCGATGAATTAGCATCATTCTTACATGGTAAAACATTTGTGACTACAGAAAGTAGGTCAAAGAATGTAGCATCTAGGCATCCTTCTCGACCTTTTGCTTTAATAGATAAAAAAGCTGATTCAAACGGTCAATCGAATTCTGTAAATAATCAAAAAATTACTTGTTTTCGTTGTGGAGAAAGCGGACACAAACGTGACAGTTGTACATTGCCTAACAATACGAAATGTAATTATTGCAATAAGGTAGGCCATGTAGAAAAAGTGTGTTTTTCAAAAAATAAGGTAAAAACTGAAAAGGATGCGGAGGTTAAATTCGTGTGTAGTAAGAATACGTGTTCTAAAGAAAAATTTTATAAAAATGTTAAGTTAAATAATTGTGAACATCACGCTTTCGTAGATATGGGAAGTGACTGTTCTTTACTTGTGGCTCATTTAATAGATACATTTAAACTAGAACCAAGAAAATTGAGTGTACCAATAAAACTAGTGGGTTTCAATAATAATTCGTATTCAGAAGTTAACGAAGTAGTTACAGTTGAGCTTAACGTGGACGGTGTGCAACTTCCAGTAGATTTTTATGTCACGGATACTTTAACGAATTGTAATATTTTAATTGGCAGAAATTTTACAGAAGATACACGTATTATGTACAGTCGTATAGGAAATCAATTGAAATTCCAATTAGTTTCAGATAAAATGAAAGTTTTAGAATGCTTCATGTTAAATGTCGAATCAAGTGGGTGTAAAGAAAAGTTAAATGAACTATTTTCGAGGTATTCAAAGTGTTTATCACAGGATTTGACGGATTTAGGAAAAGCCGCATGTGTAGAATTAGAGATCGAATTGACTACTAATAAACCGGTTTCACATCGTCCTTACAAGATGTCTGACGCGCAACGTATCATAACTAGGGAGTTAGTTGATGATCTTTTAAAAAACGGTATTATTAGGAATAGTAATTCTGCTTATGCAAGCCCAGTTGTTCTGGTAGACAAGCCTTCTGGGGAGAAGAGATTATGTATAGATTTTAGGAGTTTAAATAAAATAACTGTTAAGGAAAAATATCCCATGCCTCTTGTTGAGGATTTAATAGATAGATTGAAAGGGTGTAAGTACTTTACAGTTTTAGATTTAAAATGCGGGTATTACCAACTTTGCGTGGCAGAAAGCTCAATTAATAAAACTGCTTTTATAACTAACGATGGGCATTATGAGTTTTTGAGGATGCCGTTCGGGTTGTGCAATGGGCCTTCAGTATTTCAGCGTTTAATGAATACAGTGCTTGGTCAGCTACGTTTTAAAAATGTAATATGCTATATGGATGATTTGATGATAGCAACTGATACAATAGATGAAAATATCGAGTGTTTAGAGCAGGTTTTATCGGTGTTACAAAATAACGGTCTCACAATTAATGTAGAAAAATGTTATTTTTTTCAAGAAAGTGTAGCTTTTCTTGGTTATCACGTTTCTTCTGAAGGTGTAAGACCAGGTACTAAAAAACTAGCTGCAATAGAAAGATATCCTATCCCTCAAAACGTGCATCAGGTCAGACAATTTCTGGGTTTAGTCAATTATTTTAGGAAATTTATTCAGAATTGTGCTTTAATTTGTAGACCGTTAACTAACCTCTTGAAAAAGGATTCTGTTTGGCAGTGGGGAGAGAAACAAATTAATGCTGTCAAAATTTTAAAAGATAGATTGATTAATAATGCTCTATTATCAATATTTGATCCTAAGCTTCCAGTTGTCCTTTATACAGACGCTAGTCGCGAAGGTTTAGGTTGTATTTTAGCGCAAGTTACAGCAGATGGTGAAAGACCTGTACATTTTTATAGTAGACAAACGACTACAGAGGAAAAGCGTTATCACTCGTTTGAGTTAGAATTTTTGGCTATAGTTGTTGGCCTCCAAAAGTTTAGACATTACTTGTTGGGATCAAATTTTAGAATAGTCACTGATTGCAGTGCAGTTAGGTATTCCATTAATAAGCAAGAAATAAATCCGCGTATAGGTAGGTGGGTCCTACAGACACAGGAATTTACCTTTGAAGTTGTACATCGGGCAGGATCTCAGATGCAGCATGTAGATGCTTTATCACGAAACCCTATTACTTCCATCATAACTAACGAAAGTGTGATGGCCATTACTGAGGGTGACTGGTTATTGTCAGTACAATTGCAAGACCCAAATATATGTGCAATACGGGAAATTTTAGAGTCAGGACAGGCCGATGATCATAAAAAAGTGTTTTATGAATATGAATTATTAGGCAATAAAGTTTATCGCAGAACAGAATATGGTAGACGATGGGTAGTACCAAAACAATGTATATGGCAAATAATTAAAGCCAATCATGATGAGATAGGTCATTTTGCTGTTGACAAAACAATAGATAGGATTAGAGATAAGTATTGGTTTCCGCACATTAAAAGAGTAGTTACTAAGTACATCAAAAATTGTTTGAATTGTTTATATTATAAAAATGTACATGGTAAAAAGGCTGGGAAACTTTTTCCAATTCCTAAATATGCGAGGCCTTTCCACACGCTGCATATAGATCACTTAGGGCCTTTTGTTAAAACAACGTTAAAAAACACTTATTTATTAGTTTTAGTAGATTCTTTTACGAAATTTGTTTTCATTGCACCTGTTAAAAATACAAAGAGCCGAATTGTTATAAATGAATTAAACAAAATATTTAAAATATTTGGGAACCCTAAGAGACTGATATGTGATGCAGGTAGCGCATTCACTTCTAAATTGTTTGTTTCGTATTGTAAAGATAGGAATATTAGACATCATGTAATTGCTACAGCTATGCCAAGATCTAACGGACAAGTTGAGCGTTATAATCAAACGATTTTAGAATCTTTACGTAGTATGGGAGCTAACACAGACTGTAACAAATGGGATTTGCATATTGACCAAATTCAGCAAGGTATTAATAGTACTATTAATAAATCCACTGCGGCAGTTCCCAGTGAAGTATTTTTTGGGTACAGGCTACGAATGAATTCAGATAAAATAGTCAGTGATAGTGAAGAACAAGTAGTTGATGTAACTTCATTAAGGAATAATGTAGATAATAATATTAATAAGGTAGCTAAAAACGCAAAAGCAACTTTCGACTCTAAACGTAAAGATGCGCCTAAATACAACGTGGGAGACCTTGTTATAATTAAAATTCCTAGCCATAACAACGACGGACAAAGCAAAAAGTTGTTACCGTTGTTCAAAGGTCTCTTTCCAGGTTAGAGAGGTCTTGGGCCACGACAGATACAAAGTCGCTGATATGCGGGGTGCCGAGCGTACATCCAAGCACTACGAAGGTGTAACGTGCGCCGAAAACATGAAACCATGGATACGATTCTCTGAAGGTGATGACTAATGGCTTGAGCACATTAAATAAAGATACCGGATGTTGTCAGGTATGTGAAAAATTAATTACTATCATAATGTTGTTATGCAAGTGTAAAGCAACCTGATACAGTAAATATTTCAAAAATATTTATTTCACTCCATCAATCCAAGTGTGTGTCTAGTGCAAGTACTTCATTTATGGTTTTCAAATTCTTATTCATTAAAATCAGTGACGAATATCGGAGATGAACATCGTTGCTGAGTAGTTGGTAAAAGAGTGGTATCGGTACTGCGTATGCCTGCCAATAATATCTTGTCTATATTATTATGTGGGAATGCATTGTGCTGTTAAGACTCTTGAGATCAATGAACCAATAAGCAAAAGTGGCGATATACATCCTAGTGTACGGATAAACCACAGGCTGTCTTGGTTATTGATGTCAACCAGAGGTGTTGTGACTAAGAATTTTGAATGCTATAGATAATAGCTATAACATCATTTAGTTAGCTGTACTGGTTGAAAATGGCTATACTAAATGATATAGGTCGTTGTAAAAAAAAAAAATATAAAATACTAATGTGGACAATATATGTTGTTTTCAGCACTTGCACCAGACTATGACGCCATCGAGGGCGAAGGCGTGGTGCAGGACGGCCGGATGTTGTCGCTGGCAACACTTTTGGGCCGCAAACTACCCCATACGCCGACAGAGGGCGCTTGCAAGGCGTCATCTAGGCTGCAGAGCGGCGGCAACGCTCACTTTGCTTTCGACTACGGAGCTGTTCGGTCATTCCTAACATCGTGCTTGTAATCCTGACTATAATTATCAAGTATCTACTTATAATCATTTCGGCTGATTTGTATAAATATAGTTATTTTATTAGCCTACATTAAAATCATAATGTACAGTGTTATTTTGGTTTAACATTAAATTTATGTAAGATTGGGCAACGTTGTTTAAGTTCTTAATACAACCCCTATACGCAACGTCAGTCGTTATTCCCAAACTTATGATAAACACACACATAAAACACCTTATCGGAAATAGTAATTACACATTTAGCCGTAAGGTAAAAAAGGCAACTAAAAGCAGAATAAAGAAAATTTTGGTACACTTATTCACTGACACAAACATCGGGTGTTTGCTTGAACGCTCGTAATTTCGTAAGTTTCAGCAAAATTAAACGACTGTGAAAAGATTTTATGCAAATAAGCAGTAGTCGTCAAACTCAAACATAAAGCATTTATTTCAATTAGACCATTACAGGCACTGTTGAATGTCAAAAAAAAAGCAGCAAAACTACAATCACAGTCACAAGGCATAATATCTTGTGAAAGTATTGTAGTTACCCATTCCAAAGCGTAGATCTCTTCTCTATGGAGAAGAGTAGGCAAAAAACTCTATGGACACTCTTTTAAATCAAAATATTGTGAGAAAATCTTGGTACAACATAAACATACATAATATATAGTTGTAAGTACTATATATTACGAGTATGTGAGAAATGGCCACTAAGAATCACACACGGATTGATGAATATACTTTACCTCAACTCATTCAAGATTTAGTAATTCACCGTGTTGACTTACCTGTTTGAGACAAGCAACAGCCACCTTTACGAGAGCCCACAAAGCGTATCTTAGTATCCAGCTTGATATAAGCAACTTCCACCCTAATTTCACCAGCAAGCTAGCCTACATTAAGCTTCAAAATTTACCACGAAACGTATGCAAGTTACCTACATTCCCGTTTAGTACATAACATTATGAAAGTAGCTCGCAGGCATTGTGCTAACCCAACCTGTAGCTAAATATACAAGGTAGTCTGCTGAAGACACGATAAAGACGATAAAACACGGAGTTGGTAGTGGAAGGAGGGATAATGTGTGGGAGAACAGTACGTCTAGTCTACGTTTTACACAGTTTAGCGGACGCCTTACTGATTTGTGACTGCTGTGTCGATAGGGTTGACACTTCTCACATAAAATGTACAGTATCGATGAATTGATCCATTATTTAATGTGTGTACTGTCGCTAAATACTTGTTTTTCTCTGTAATATTCTGCTTAATACTCAATGGATTTTTTACAAAAACATAAAAAAATACGCCTTTTCCCTATATATAAGATTAGGCAAGAACTACAGAGCGCTAATCTGGTATGATCTTTACAAAGAAGAAAAAGATCTCTATTCTAGTAGCTCTGCTTTACTAATATTAAAAAATAAAACTTTATCAGATGTATAACGATAACAATGTGTCTAACGAGACAAAACTATGTTTAAGAATGAATACATACTCCATTCACTGTTTATTCCGTGACATAAAATAAGCTCGCAACTAGCGTTCGAACTTGTATGTTAATTAGATTATCTTGTACAGGTAAATGTTGTATTCGCGGTGAATTTGCGAGAAATATTATTAGTGCTCCCTCGTTCCCGTATCTCACAGCCTTTGGTGTTGGTAACACTTCAGATTATAAATGAGTAATACGTTATACACGATGTAAAAGACAAGGACGTGTTTACTGTTACCATTAATTCTGAACATGACGTCTTGTGTTCGGTTCTGGGGTCGAACTGCTTGTTATTGGGTTTTTTACCGTTTTTTTTGGAAATTATCAAATGACTGAGCAGGAGGGAGTTTCAGACTTTGACTGAATAAAACCCATCCATGTTCCTTCACCGCCCTTTGTTTTCCGGAGCCACGGTATCTCTTTCGAACAGTCCCGCAGCCCCGGCAGGCATCCTCCCTTGCGGACCCCTTTCTTTTTGCTGACTCTCTTTGAGGCGCGCGTGGAACACGAACGCGCCGTCGACACGGCCTGTCGTCATGAGATGGACGGACGACGAGCTAGCCCATAGCCCACCGTCCACAGGCCCGTGGGTTTTTTACCCTGGAGTCTGGATTTGTGGACATGGGACTTAACGTAATTGGCAAAATGTGGGTGTACCATTATAGGGAACGCTTTGTCCAACCTTTCGTTGATAACAAGCGTTACTGTATGTTAACGTGGCAAGAAAAATGTAATGTACGAAGGTGCTGCATTATACAATAAACTGCCAAATATCATAACAAATGCAAAATCCATGGCAATATTTAAGAAACACTTCAAATTGCACATATTTAAAGCAAGCGCACCTTAGTACACTTCATGCCACATCTAGTTGCGCGCGTTCCGTGTATGTTTGCATTTTGGCTGGCTTACATTTTTTACCGATTACCCTAACACTTAGAATATTTTGTACATAAGTTTGTTGTCACACAAATTAATAAAAATTGACGAAGATAAAACGTGTCAAAGATCATGAGTGGGGGGTTGTGACGTCACATTTAAGTAAAAAATGTACTCAAATGTGACGTCACACGAGTTTTCGACGCACTGTATCGTCTTCAATTTTCGTTTACGTGAATAAAGAAAAAATATGTGTCCAATATTTTTTGAAAATCTATCTGCCGGACTAATAGATTTTGTTTTGTCATCTACCCTATTATAGACACTTTTAACTTACAAAAAAGTTAAAGATTATCACTCCAATCTCATCTTTACATTACTGCTGATCACCTATTTATAACAAAATTAAAAATCTACATCCACCCTTACACTTACACATAGCACCACTATTCTTGACCCACTGAACTAAAAACTGCAAAATTAAACACTCGCATAACTCCACTATTCTGTTTGCATTACAAAGAAAAAAAAGGCTTTAATAGTTTTCTCCTTTGAACGAAACGAATTTTCCGCGGAACTTTTTTCTCTCTAAAACGCTTTTTACTAACTGTGACGCAGATCAAAGAATTCAGTTACACTTGAGGCCGATAAAAGGTATAAATCCAAGAATTCTCGTAAATTTAAAAACTTTTCGTTGCGGCGTACTTTTCTAACAGAGTACCTATTGATAGTTTAGGTTGAAGTTTACTTTAGAATGTCGCTAGAAAATAAATTTAATGTATTTTCAAATGAGAAATAATTTGTTGTACATGTTTACTTTTAATTAATTGGAGAGGAATTTTCTTAAAGTCGTAAGAAATAAACAATACTTTTGAACAAATCTGCTATTGATAATGAAGGATTGCTTTGTAAATAATCTGTGTTAGACTTGATTGGTATAAATTATTCGCTATTTCTAAATTAAAGTAATAAAATCACAGTAAGAATGCTTGAGTAGGTACATTTAACTTGTTTCATTTTAAGGGTGGCTGAACTTCTAACGAAAATTGAGTTTTTGTGATTTTACAGTTAATAGTTACATATCACATTTATTTATTGAGTTTTGGACAATAATTTAATCCATCTTGTTAGTGAAAAAATACCTTTTAAATCATGAACTGTCCACCCGACCGATTCGGTCGGGACGCCATTGTTTAACTATTGTGTCTACTTCTTTGACAAAACACACAACTAACATTGGCAATACCTAATGAATTAACTGTCTGAGGCAGGTTGCTCAGAGAACGATCAAGCAAGAGATCAGTTCTCTAGTTGACATCCTCAAGTTCTCTCAACTTGACAACATTTGACATTTGATGGTCTACTTAAACTTAAGGTTTTGTGAAACCGGTACTGACAAATTGCAAACACGGCTCCGGACATGGACACCTCCATACAAATGCTTTCTGAAGTATTTGCCAGTGACTGGTATCTGCAGCCAGTCGGCAATTAGTCCGTGCGTATCAGTTTGAATGTTTTTTTAAAGTTTGCTTTATAATAAAGATATTCACACTCTCAAATTGTTAGAATCGCAGCGTCTTAGATATTTCTGCACGGAAGTGTAATCTCAGTTCTTTGCCGAAGAACACTTTGATGTCTGTCGTTTGTGTATCGTGGTGTGAATGTGCGCAGTGTATTGTTGCTATGTTACGTCGTATTTATTCTACATACATAAAAACATGTACAAACAGAATTTGGTAAAACGGTTAGTTCTCGAGTGACTACGGCCAATCCCCAATTTGCCTGACTCTTTTGATTATCTTACATAATTATAACGTAAGTATATACTACAAGGTGTAAACGGACCCTTCACGACGCCGTCAACAAAGCATTCTGTACATCAAACTAAGTAAACCTACACAAAATTAATTGTGAAAAGTCACGTTTTACGGTAACAATCAATGTGACACATTTAAAACATTCTGCTGATGGATGCATAGAATAGTGAACAGCGTCATGGAGGAATTTAAAGTAAAGTTACAGCCTTAAAAACTAGTATTTAAAAAAAGTTGGAAAATTGACCTTCAATAGCTCCGTAACCAGAAGGCTCCCAGGTATGGCCCAGAACAAAAAGATTATTGCCATGACGAGGAGAACAAGTGCCTATCGGCTTCGTTATGGGCCTTTTACACCCTTTAAAGTCCTCTTTACCGATTTTGATAACAAAGATCTTTTGAAACTATTTCCTTGCTTTTGCCCTTATATGACTGGCCAGATAGAAATTGTTTTGAAATACCCGGTCACAATTAAAACAGTAGATTTGGGCGGTAGAGTTATAGGTGTAGGTATAGGAGGGCTTAGGTGTCTCATTACGTTTTTGGCGATTTTCAGTCATTGTATCGAGTCCCTGTTTTTCGGATGTTAAGGGTAAGTATTTACTGTACAACCTAACAATGTCTCTATATTTATATTTATTTACCTTATATCAGTATTCTGTTTATAATCAGCAAGAAAAAGCGCTTAATCCACTTAATGATAAAATTCGTATGCATTACCAACCCTCGCTGCGAGCTTTATTTAGATAGAATCGTTCCTTGTAGCGATAATAACATGGGAACGTACAGGACAACAACGTACTTGACAGTCACGTGACCAAGCCGCTGGTGAGTGGATCATAATAAAATGGGTTTTTCCATCAGTAAAACAGAGAGTAATGTTGGGTTCAACATACAATTGGACGTAATGAAAAAACCACGCCAGTATTCCACGAAGCGCTAGGTAGAAGTATACCTACAGTACATACACCTAATTCGTATCTATGTATCATTTTCTCTCTCCTACCCTTATCCCAATTTGTTTGGGGTCGGTGCAGCATGTCTTTTTCTTCCTTTTTTCTCTATTTCTCGTCATCTCATCAGAGTTCTTTTCTTGCCATATCATCCTTCAGACTGTCCATCCAATATATCTTTGGTCTTTCTCTACTCATAAGCTCATCCACATTCATACTCAAAACTTTCCTCACGAGATTTTTCTCATACCTCCGCATCACGTCATGCTTTTATGTATAGAGGGTTAGTTTTCAATGACAAGCCAAAATTTAAAATTAAGATCTAGATATCAAACAAAAAGTGCATTTTAAATATTAATAAGCATTCATTTGAAAGTGTGCTAAAAATTTACTAAATCATAAACCTAGTGGGAATCAATGCACTTGTTTGCGTGCAAGCACCGCCAAATTTATGTGTGTGCTAAATGCTACTTATCTAGGTTGTTGAACTGAATTGTGCTGTTGCAATATCCACACGCTGGCTTTTTAGTGGAAGGGAGTGTTTAAGTGGAGGAATGAAATTTTATTTAAAAAAATGTTGTTTCTTTTCTTATTATATCGAAAATATTATCGGTTCTATAGCATCGCTGAAAATGTATAATGTTAAAACCCAGTAGGGCCTTTTATCATCAACGAGATTGCTATTGAAAATTATTGTTGGAAAAACGACCCAAAACCTCAACTTGATCATGAGTTTAACAGTAACGCTTGCGACCACAAAACCAACAAGCAAAGTAAGTTAGTATTATGTAGTTATTGCAAAAAGTAACTTTATTTTCACGAATACAGCCGTAAAGTCATACTACATTACCTAAAGTTGTCGACACAATTACTTCAGAGTTCAAATTACTACACACATCAAAAATGTCTAGGGATCAAGCATTTTTATGCGGATTTCTTGAGATTGAGATGTGGCTTTGTAATAAATTTATGATTTTATAAATTTATATGGATCCTTTTTGGTGCATTTCATAATTTGAATCAGGAACTCTCAATCAAATTCGAGTAAAAGATGAAAATAAGCTGTCAATATTTTCCCTATAAAAACATACAACGCATTGAAGACATTATTAGTGCTACTGTTTCCCTACTACTGATTAAAACCAACGTTATTATGGAGCGGCGACGTCATTTAAGCAGGGAAGAAATGCTCAGAGCCGTGGGAATGATAGAAGCTGGTTCCCGGCAACGTACTGTAGCTTTAGCTCTGAATACAAGTCAGAGTGTTATCAGTCGACTTTGGACACGTTACCGAAGCACTGGTACCGTGGCTGAGCGCCATGGAGGACGGTATCGCTGCACCACACGGAGACAAGACCGATACATTCAAATCTTAACTCGAAGAGCTCCAACAATAACCGCCATGATGTTAGCCGTGAGGCTTCATCACTCTTCAGGGAACTTAATTAGCGACCAAACAGTCAGAAACCGCTTGCATGAAGTGAACCTTCATTCCCGAAGACCGCTACGGGTACCACCTATAGCAATGCACAATCGTAGGATTCGATATCAATGGGCTCTTGAACACAGAAATTGGGCAGAAGAACAATGGCGTTTCGTGTGCTTTTCTGATGAGTCTCGTTTTGGTATGAGACCGGATACAAGACGTATACGACACTGGAGAACCCCTGGACGCCAACAGCGATTAAAATCCTGCCAGGAAGTCCATCCTTATAGTGGTGGAACCATCATGGTATGGGCGGGTATTTGGATCGGCGGAAGAACTGAGTTGATTTGGATCAGAGGCAACCTCAACGCTCAAATTTATGCTGAGACGATTGTATCAGACGTCATCGTTCCTCTACAAGTGCAAATCGGTCCCTTATTTCAGTTAATGCATGATAATGCACGACCGCACACCGCAAGAGTTGTAAGACAGACTCTCGCCGCAGCTAACATCAATGTCCTGCCCTGGCCTGCTCAGTCGCCAGACTTGAACCCGATTGAGCATGCATGGGATATGCTACAGAGAAGAGCTCTGCCGAATATGGAGGGTATCCAGTCGCAAGAAGACCTTTTTTTGTTGTTGCAACGAACATGGGCGGCCATTCCACAGCGTGATTTGGATGAACTCATTTTGAGTATGCCAAACCGATGTTCTTGTGTTGTTAGTGTTCGCGGTAGAAACACGGATTATTAATTGTTTAAGTTACCCAATAAAATTTTAAAGAAAACTGTTATTTCAGTCTTTTTTTCGAACTTTAATGTTAGTGGTTCAAATGTCAAAAATCCCTTTATTAGGAAAATGGCAAATTTCTTTATTAATGCAAAGGTGACTTGGTTTATCGTTACTGTGACAAACGAAAACACTTTATTTGATGAATCCTTAAAGAAAATTTTAATTAATATCAATCAGGAGAAAAGTTATTGCAAAAATATATGTTGATCCCTAGATACTTTTGATGTGTGTAGTTCGGTAACACTTGAACTACCTGTTTCTAAGTTAGTTCTAACATTAGGATGATGTGGCTCAAGTTTAAAGTATTATCTACTTAGAACTTGTACATACGTATGTAACTTGAGAATGTTCTTTATATAATAAGCGAAGAAAGATGAACGTTCAAACCACAAGATCAAAAATGCACCCACGTGATACAGTCCACTGGCACGTCTGCCACAATAAAATCTTATAAGCATACCCCATACACTGCCACCTAAGATAGGGACCTAGCCTAGTTTAGGGGACAGTGTTGAAGCTATTGTACTTATTTACCAAATGCTAAATTAAGAACTTTAGTCAACTCAAACTCAAAGCATTTTTTTCAATTAGACCATTACAGCACTTTTGAATGTCAAAAAAACAAAAAAAAGCGCTACGGTTGTAGTCACAAGGCATAATAACTTGAGAAAGTCAGTACTTTCTCAAGTTATTATTAGAGATCTACGTTTTGTAATGTGCAACTACAGTTAGTTGCACATTACAAAACGTAGATCTCTAAGGAGAAGAATGGGCAAGAAGCTCCATGGACAATCTTTCGAATTGAAATATTGTTACAAAATCTTGGTTACATCAACGGCGTCCCTTCCCCCCTGTAAAGAATGACCAATGGATTTAATCAGGAGGATGACGAGCAAACAACATTCTTCGCTGCTCCAGGCTGTACTGACCCGACAGAAGTCCCCCTGGTACGACATCGGGAGGTGGTCACTATACAGGGCGACATCGGTCGGTGGCGATAACTATGGGACTTATTTGACCCTAGGCATCCCCCCGGAAGAAGTCGAAAAGGTCTTGGAGAGGGAGCGGCGGATATCGTACCTACTTGGGTCGATATACGTGCGCTTTTCCCCCAAAACCCGTCCTTCCGACACCCAGACTGATACTGACACCGAACTGACGAAACCGGCACCGACTGAGCTTGACTTGACCATGACTCAACTGGAAGAGGAGATGGCCAGAACGGCGATGGCTGATGCCGACGCTGTGGGGATGCCAACCTCACCACCAGGATGGACAGAGCAGCTGCTCACATCGTCACCAGAACTGAGCGAGGACCGGCACGGACTAGATGACGGGGGGGAAACATCCGATGGATCAATCTCCTCCTAACTCCACCCCACTGCCGCCCACATCCCGTCCCCTAAACATAATCCAGACCAACCTCCAGCATAGCCAGACGGCTACCGCTTGCCTACGCAGGGCACTGGAGGTGGAACCCCGAACCATTGCACTCATACAAGAGCCGTGGATCCGCAATAACAGAATATGCGGCCTTGGTAACATTGGAGGTAAGCTAATCCTCGACACACAAAGCACAGACAAACCACGAACCTGTGCTTATATACCCAAAGACGTACCCATCACCACATTCACGCAATTATGTTCCAGAGATCTAACAGCCGTCAGGCTTAAAACTGACGGCGAAGCACCTGATATCGTCCTGGCCTCGGTATACATGCCAGGCGAGGATGATGACTGCCCACCAAAAGAGATGGCCGACCTGGTAAGGTACTGTAAAGACGCCAACCTGGACCTGGTCATCTGCACGGACTCGAACGCCCATCACCCGCTTTGGGGTTGCAACAAAGCAAACACTAGAGGTGAGGTACTATGCACATATCTGTTCTCCACTAACCTTAACATCGCAAACCACGGATCGGAACCCACTTGGGTCACATCATGCGGACAAACAATCATTGACCTAACGCTGGCATCGGAAAGTGCGACAAAACTTGTCTCTAACTGGCACGTATCGAACGAGCCTTACTGCTCTGACCATAGAAGGATTCGCTTCTCACTAGTAGCTAACATAAAAAAACCCGAACCTAGACGCAACCCACGCCGTACCAATGTACCCGGCTACAAACGGCTGATGGCCTCCCTACTAACACAGCACCAAACGCCTCGAACTCTGACGGATCCCAAGCAACTTGAGGACACTGTAACAAAACTCTCGGAATTTATAATCGAAGCCTACCACGCCTGCTGCAAACTAAAAGATCAAAACACCAAGAGCAAGGGTAACTCTTGGTGGAATGCGGAACTTAGTAAACTCAGGCAAACCATGCGCAAGCAATTCAACAGAGCCAAAAACTCCAGACTACCAGAAGACTGGGACTCATACAAGAAAACACAATACACCTTCAAAAAACAAGTCAGGAACGCCAGCAGGGCCACCTGGCGGAAATTCTGCGAAGTAATTGAATCAAACACCGAAGCCGCGCGTGTGAGAAAGTTCCGATCTACCGATCAGGATCGCACCCTCGGGTCACTGAAAACCCCAGACAACACTTATACTAAGTCGGACTACGAAACAAGTAAAGTTCTTCTGGAAACCCACTTCCCAAACTGCAATCTCTCCGAGGACAGAACCTGGGCAAGGGAACCAATACACACCAAACGACCAAGACTGGGCCAGAGCCCGCACCATAGTAACCGCAGAGAGAATAAAATGGGCAATCAAGACTTTCAAACCATACAAATCTGCAGGCTTAGTTGAAATTTTCCCTGCCCTGCTACAATGTGGAGTAGACGTCCTAATGCCGTGATGACCGTCATATACCAAGCCTGTATAGCACACAAATACATACCACTTGCATGGCGAGAGGTGAAAGTTATTTTCATCCCTAAACCAGGCAAACCTGATTACACACAAGCCATGGCGTACAGACCAATAAGCCTGACATCTTTCCTACTGAAAACTCTCGAGAGACTCTGTGGTCGACACATTCGGGACGGACCTCTTCGGGAGCGACCACTTCACAAACAACAACTCACACATACTCCACAGGAAAATCAACAGAAACTGCACTACATAATGTCATCTCCAAGATCGAATGTGCAGTGGACAATAAATGCTCTTCACTAGCTGTCTTCATTGACATAGAAGGCGCTTTTGACAAAACCATCTTCCATAGCATCAACGCAGCCCTCGAGGAACACGGTGTGGACCCTGCGAGGATGGATCACGAATATGCTCAGACTAAGAGCCGTACAAGTTACGGTAAACGACACCACCAGAGCTATAGTGGCGAAAGGCTGCCCTCAAGGTGGTGTCCTCTCACCACTGCTATGGAGTTGTGTGACTACTCAGGTACAAAAGAGCTAAGAATCTACACTGATGGATCAAAAACCAACGACGGGACAGGTGTCGGGGTGTTCTCCGACGACCTAAACATCAAAATATCCAAACCCCTTGGAATATTCAACTCTGTTTACCAAGCAGAGTGTGTAGGTATTATCCAAGCGGCACACGCCATAGAGGCCAGGGAGGTTACGGACACTAATATCCGAATACTCTCCGACAGTGCCTCAGTCCTTCAATCCTTAAAGAGAATCATTCCTTTCAAGCAGCTAAGAAGCTGGATAAAGGAACACACTCGAATTCAAGCGGAGAAATGGTGGACCTCGGCACCAGGATGTAGGCAATCCAAGGAAGCTATGCTATCCCTGGACACAAAGCTGACCAGGCGCCTTCTGCGCCTGGACAGAGATAGCCTACGACTGGTGGCGGGGACCATCACTGGACACTGTTCACTGAATAAACACTTCCATACCCTAGGAATCACTGACAGTCCCCTGTGCAGAGCATGCATGGAGGCGGAGGAAACGGTGGCGCATGTGCTCCTTGAGTGCACCGGCGTTTTCAAGATTCGCGAGGAGACCCTGGGAACACCTAGATCCCTTGCGGATGCCCTGAGAATACCGGGAAGTTTGATCTGCTTCTGGAGGGAGGTGAGCTGGTTGGAGTAAAGGGCCACCATGGCTCACGCACAATGGTCCATTTAAGGATTAAGTGCGGATACCAAAACCCCATGATAGATAGATAGAGCAAACAACATTAACATCCCTAAAATTAAACAAAACATAACTTTACATTCGAAACGCCCTTTAAATTCTTGTTATCATAACCAAAGCTCGGCTATAAAATTTTATAGATAGCAATCGAGGTCACTATAATATTGGTACTTGGTAGCATGTTAACCAATAGTGGTTGCAATCAGTAAAGTATACAGCAATTTTATATACGTTTACGTTTAACTTCTGAGGTAGCGAACAGCAAGCACTTGGACATAGTCCAGGGAAACTTGCGGTGTTTGGTGCAAGTTGGAAACTTATTAAACTGCCAAATATTTGGTACTAACACACGACAGTTAGTCACTACACCTACTTATCGTCTTAGCTGGTACCTAACTGGGTAATGGAGATCAAATAGGCAGTCGCTTCGTGTACAGGTATTCCGGTGAATCCGGTTGGACTGAAACTCGGTCTGCACATAGTTGTGAAAAAGGTTGGCAGATTGTGAGGCTTTTAAAAAATTCTTCATTCGTTGATGAGTCCATCGTTCAGGACTTATTACGGGGACCCCGGCCCATCTCTTAACTTTCCCATTTCGACAACTAAACAAAAGACGTGCGAAACAAGTGAAAAAGTGTGCCAACTCGTAACTATTTTAATCTTCATACATTGAATCCCATTTCGTCAACCATAAATTTCAACTGTTTATTGTACCGTACAGTCAACTCCCAAAGTTACAAGGAAATCATTTGTGTTTGCTATTTTTTGTCTGTTTCTGGCACACTAAGGTTTGTTACGAGAGAAAAAATTTATAGAATTTTGAATATGAACAGAAAGTACTAGGAGAACAGACTCAAGAAAGAGATTTTGGTGCCGCTGAAATCGTCTTTTTAGTGAATAACCCAAAAATAAGTTTTAAGAGAACGAAATCGTGAAGAAAATGTCAGTCCCGCCGTTTACAATACTTATACAAGTCTACTACTACCGACTACCAGACTTACAAAAGGGGTCGGGATATCATGTAACCCAGTTACTGGATTATTGTGGAGATCAGTCAAGCCGACTCTCCAAGTAAAAAACTAGTATTCTGTGGAATCTGGTTAGACAAAATGATGACGTTACGCTACTTATACTAAGGACCGACCGAAGGTTCGGTTTTACTGATTTCTTATTTCTTTATTTGCATTTAAAATTCAAGAACACTCTCTAAACACATATCCACTCTTTTGTTTCTCGTTTTGCCATTTAATTTTTCAGTCTTACTTTATCTCTAACTACAAAACTCCCAATTACCCAAATACAAGTATACTTTTTAGATACAAAAAAAAATAAAAAAGCTACTTTAAAACATACATTTTAGCAGTTGGTCGGCTCTTAACGTGACCAAAGGGCTGGCCTTTTGTTTAGCCAAAAAATCTGCACTTTTCCTATCGACAGTGATGGAGACGAATTTATTTATGAATTTTTTCACATTGTAAACCTGCGCGAATATTTCGACGGGCTGTCAAAGTTGGCAGACTGGGCCCTAAATTATTATCCCATTTTGATACTTGTACATATTTTTAATATTATTTTAGACTATTCATAATTTGAAAATAATGTGCAAACGCAAATCCCTTTCATTTGAACCACAGTGTACACTGATTAGATTGGCGGCGACTACGTACGGGCCAATGCAAACGTTCTTATTGTCTTCAAAACAGTTCAGTTTTTCAAATGGAGCTTGTAAACATGAGATTGGCCAGATAATGTTGTTTAGTTGCATACAGAAGCTGCTTTTCGTTTGTATTCAGTTGCAGCGGGTATCATCATCTGCCTAGCCTTTTCCCTAATAAATATTATGAAACACCTTTGTAAGACTGGTTGTCAAACTTTCGGTCCACTAGCTACATGTAACTACTGTCAAAAATCTACAAATGACAGCCGGGACCAACGGCTTAACTCGCTTTTCGAGGCACTGAAGAAACTCGGAATGTAATGGGTGGTCACCCATCTACGGATAAACCTAGGCAAGCGCGGCTTTACCTGATGATTGACGCGAAATGCCAAAAAAAAAAACCGAGCAAAGCTCGGTCATCCAGGTACTAATTGTTTAGTTGGCATGTAAATGGCATTTACATACCTACGTAGTTTTAACGTAGGTTTATACAGGTGAATTCAAGGATTAGATCGAATTATGATTCCTAGGATGTTATCAAACTTCGTACTGCTCTTTGCCACATTCGGTTGGCCAGTCATAACATAAGGGCAGACGCAAGGAAATAGCTTCCTATATATTTGCCACATATAAATCTTCTAAAATAAGACCTAATTACTTATATAAAAATACCGGCCAAGTGCGAGTAGGACTCGCGCACGAAGGGTTCCGTACCATGATCTATACAACATTAGACAAAACGGCAAAAAAATAAATCACGTTTGTTGTATGGGAGCCCCCCTTAAATATTTATTTTATTCAGTTTTTTAGTATTTGTTGTTATAGCGGTAACCAAAATACATCATCTGTGAAAATTTTAACTGTCTAGCTATCACGGTTCATGAGATCAGCCTGATGACAGACAGACGGGCAGACGGACAGTGGAGTCTTAGTAATAGGGTCCCGTTTTTACCCTTGAGATACGGAACCCTAAAAAAGAACTGTCAAGAACCACCCAACATTGAACAACTATGCAGTCTATGTCTATGTCTACAGACAATAATATCCTTAGATATTGTTCTTACACCGATCAAGTTATACCTACAGCTAACTTAGAAGTAGCCGAACAACTTGGTGTATAAATCACCGCCTCGACGGGCAGCTTTCGAGAGAGAAAAACTGAAACTTGCTCGTTCGAACCGGTTATATAAACAGAGGAAAAAACAACCGCGAGGAGACATCGACGGTTCCTGCTTTTTTTTGTTGGGATTCTGATGCGCTGGGGTGGCTAAAGAGCCAGAGAAGTGTTTTTTATCGACTTCAGAAAAATCTTGAGTAAATTCACTGATAGACAATGCACTGAATAAAATGCTGGTATGTTTCACGCTGGAGTATCTTCTGCTTTTAACTTTTATTCAACTTGCAATGTTTGTTTAGCCCAAATCTTGCAACTGCATTTGAAGATAGTTATCCCCAACCGATTGAGCTGAAATTTTGCATACACGTTTAGTCTTTGATGACAATGCATGCATAAATGCAATATGGCGGACTCCCAAAGTAGTTATTTTTATGCACCGCCCTGGTGTGGGTATAAATTTAAAAGGTTTGCAGAGAAGAATACGAAAAAAAATAGCGTGTATGCAAACTGTCTTCTAAGAACTAGCACTAAATACAATGTTCAGAATGAGCGACCGAGACAACAGGTACTCTACTACTTCTATTAACCAACAATGTACTTTACAGAAAACGTGATAATTTCTTAAAGCGGTAGGCTCTAACGATTTAAATCACCAATTTAGACGAACTCCGGGCAACAAAGCAAATGCATGGTGAAGTAATCTAAGTCAGGTAAGTTGTAAGTCTTCAGCAAATGAGATAGGGAACTCATAATGTTATGTTGTTCAAGTTTTTATAGCGCTAAGTTAGCGACGAGTTCCGGGTGTATTGCGTCCTTGTTTTAATGGATATCGCTTTAAAGCGCTTCGGGGTACAAGGTGGCTTTGTTTTATGGGTTATGTGGAGTGTGACGATTATAATTTAGGTGGGGTCTTATGACGTAAACAGCTTCTAGATGTAATATAATTACCTACAAAAATATAGAAATTACTTGCCTACCATTTCTTCAAATAATTTCCATATTTTTAAAACCACCACCATTCTCCATAATTCCTATTAGCTCGTGGATAAATAATAACAGCCTATCGGGTCGATCTTCAGATATAGCCGCGCTTGCCTAGGTTGGTCCGTGGATGGGTGACCACCCATTACATACCAAGTTTCCTCCGTGCCTCTAAAAACACGTTAGGCCGTCGGTCCTAGCTATCATTTGTAGATCTTTGACAGTCGTTATAAGTATTCAGTGGCCCAAAAAGAGTGACAACCTATCTATATTATTACTAAATACTAACTTGGTTGTGAAGGGCATATAGGCAGTCGCTACATGTAAAATACTGTATTTAACTGCATCAGAAAAAAGGCTAGACAGATGATGACTTGACTACCATTACCTCTCTCAGAGAAGAGACTTAAGTCCCACCAGTGGAACATTACAGTCTGATTATAATAAGCGGAGATCATCAATCAATTCATTTAGTTATAAGTCCTTTTCAACTCATTTATTTCAATTAGACTAAAACTGACACTTCCAAATAGTCTAGTCTGTCAGTTAGATTAATACCAAATCGTGGAATCCTATGGGATCTATCACAGACAATAAAGCTGGCTATGTGTTTCGCTTAATTCGGCTTCATTATTTTTATTCGTTCAGAATATCCTAATCCTAACTAATATTATAAATAATAAGTTTCTTTGTTTGTTACCTTTTCACGCCTCAAACAGTGAACCGATCATCCTGAAATTTCACAGATACGTTGTCAGGTGTACACAAACGGACATAACACCTTTCATCCCGAAAAAAATTACTGTTCCAGAGCAAAGCAACAATAACGCTCTTATGATAATGGACGGCGCCACGTGTCTTTCGAATCATGATTGAATTATTTTATTATAGAAGTAGTGGGTTAAGAATTTAATTGACAAATGCTTAATCAACGCTAGCGCGAGGATAGGAGAGCCGCGGGCATGAGCTAGTAATCCTATAGTTCCAGCCTGACACAATTTAGTTTGCCATCGTCGACAAGCCAAGAACAGAAAAGCCCTCAAAAAGACCTAACTAGCCTACTTTCACTACGCAAATTGCTATAATACAACATCATTCAAATAAACAAGAGGTAAATTTACTCCAACGAACGGACTCTAACAACTCACCATGAAATGCATTGTAAACAGACACCTTTACCCTTAAAGGGTGACGACTATAAAGGTTATATTATCTTGGATCTCATCACATAACAACAATTGGGTAGTGGCCCGCACATGACACTTTGTCCCTCCCATCGCAGCTGTCTTTGATGGATTATTCAAATTCCAAAGAGTTGGCAAACTTAGACAGCGGTGCGCGGTGGTAAGACCTAAAACAATAACGTTTTTGTGTGAGGTTTGAGTGATAAGTGGTAGTGAGAGCGTTTTGCTGGGGGGTTCGTGAGGCCACTTTTTCTTTCCAGGTAAAATACGTAGCGTTTTGGAGGACTGTCTCTTGTAAGTTTTGATGTTCCAAAAGTGCTGATTATCGGCCTAATTTATATAATTACTTTTGATTTCGATCATTAAAATACTGATCCTATTACGGAACAGCTTCCAATGCACTACTGTTACTAATTACCCGTTTAATGGTGGACTAAGACAAAACCAGACGCTATTTTCGGGAATGAGCACTAACATTACTGATATAGTCTAAGGATAGCTAATATTACGGTAAAAATATTGGCCAAGCAACAAGGTAGTACTGGGGCCGACTACCCAGGCTGCGCTGGACGTGCACCACTCGTGCAGAATATCCAAGGCTTGAACAGGCATTACGTATATTTGCCCAGACAAGTTCTTTCGAAGCTGCAATAATTTTGAATAATGTTATTCTATATCATATTATATTCTATGAATCGAAATACCATCGTGTGGTAATGTCATTTAAAACACTTAAAACCTCGTAAACTGTGAGAATGATGGCGACTCTATAACTATTATACATGTCACGTTATAGCAGAAGGTAGTTCTGTGTTAGTCGTTAAATACATCTTAGCAGGTAAAACGTCTTAAACAAAATGTTACTGTCTTAACAACTAATGTTGAATTTATCTATGTATAACTCTAGATACCTGCTTTGATAAGTCATCAAGACAAAAAATTTAAATTCTTCATTGTTCTTCTTTGTCGTGTGCTTAGTGACTTACTGACACCTGCAGGTGTCAGAGTTTTAATACCGCCCATGGGCCTCTGACTTGGCTTTACATGGTGTCTGGAAATATCTCTCAGGCATCCTTGTTTTAGGCACATGAGTTCAAAAAATCGGAGGTGCGTGTCTTAGGTTCGAACTTTGCTTGACTTGGCAGTCCGACGCGACGGTCACACCTAGGCTATCACTGCTGCTACCCCATCAAACTTCGTCGTGTAGTTAAGAAAAATAACGACGGATAATAGATGTATCCTACAACGCTCAATTTCAATTTGGTCTAGAGGATCTAAGTTAAGGTAAACTGATTGTTTTGGTTGTAGGGAACCAGATTATGAGTACCTTATCTTCAATATTTTCCATCACAGAAAAATCTTTTGTATAAAACTGACTACTTAATTACGAGTAAAATGGTACAGCCCTGTACCGGACAAATAAACTGACAGATTGACAGACAGACGGCTCCGTAATGACGTACTGATTTCATTCGCCCTTTGGCGACGGAACCCTACTTGCTACGATACTAAAGTTGAGATAAAACATAAATAAAAATACGATCAGTGGAAACTTCTACATAACCCGGTCGATGCCTCAAATAAAAAGAGATCTTAGTAAATAAATAAAGTTTGTTTCAGCTTAGACCGACATGGCGGCTGGCCTCAGGTGAAATTTCACTAATAAACTTTGGTAGTCAATAAAAGAAACGCGACTGAGAGGAATTTGAGCTCTGTTTTAACGTCTTTGTGACTTACTGGTGTGCTGTTTGGCGAGCCGAAAATAATAACATTATATTGCTACATAACATGCCATCACGTCTGTAATCCCCGTAGGGTTAGACAGAGGTGTATCTTCCTCCACAAACCGTTTTTTCTCTCTCTGTGTCTCATTACGAGTCTTTAAAATATCCAGTCTTTAAAATATTCTGTAATATCTCTATAATAATAATCTATATTTAAAATAATCTTTCTTAACACCCGAGGATTCATTCGACGATAGGCCTTAAAAATGGTACCTTGTAGGAGGTACAAGCACAATGCACGTCAATTGTTACAATTTTCATAGAAGAATTTAGTAAAAAAAACGGATGTTACTATTTTAGTAGATTGACATTGTCGCTCATTTTGGCGAGTTTTAATTTTAGTGTGGTGATGGCATCGTATTGTACAAAAGAGTGTTGTCTACTGTATTTTGGCAAAATCATTATTGCACACTTTTACGTAAGACACAGTAAGTATAACGGGTAAAACAAAGCTATCAATCATCATCTACCTAGCCTTTTCTAAACTATGCTGGCATCGGCTTCCAGTCTCACCGGATGAAGCTGATTTTACATGGAGTGACTGCTTATCCGATCTCCATAACTCAGTCAGTGCTGGGTAATACGACTGGTTGTCAGACTAAAACAACGCTATCAAAAATGTATCAATTAAATAAATCAAAAAGCACGCTATTCTCTGTAACCGTGTGTAAAAAAAACTTACAGGTACTGCTTAACTTTTCCAATAAAATCGAAGTGAAATGAAATTTGGAATTTAGGAGAGAAGGTGAAACCGATCCACGCTGCTGTCGATGCTAATTTAGAAAATTTCGCTAAAATGACGATATTAAATTTGGCAGGAATCTGTGAAAATATTTTTTTCCCTCCCTATGTGGATCTCAAGTTACGAGGTGAAGTTCTTTTTGCTTGCAATTGATTTTTTGCTCCCCTTTGAGCGAATGAAATGCTCGGTTCCCGACTTTCCGTTCGGCCTGTAGTCAAATTGAATTTGAGGTAAGTAAAAAAAGGAACTTTGTTTTCATTTTATTTTCGTTCGTCATCGTCATAAAACGCATTGTCTGTCTGTCAGAGAGATTTGGAAACGTTTTAAATATTTTTGCTCAGTGAGGAAAACGGGTCTTATTTTAAACTCAATATTGTTTGAATTGTGTATACCATAATTTCCATATGGATAAGAGGAAGTGGTGAGGCAATCGGTCGTCGTGGTATGGGCATGTGATGCGGAGGGATGAAGAAAATGTCGTGAGGAAAGTTCTGAGTACAAATGTGATTGGGTATAAAGGTAGAGGAAGACCAAATGAATTGGTATAAGGGCAGCAGAATGTTGATGCTGAGCGGAGCTACTTCTCTGTACGTCACTAAACTATGGACCACCTTAGACGTGCACTGTACTGGGGTTAACCAAAAAGGAAAATGATGTAGGCTTGTACAGTTCGCTTATCGCAGTTTTCGGTTAACGGCACTGCTACCATAAATCCATGCTATAAGATTGTGAAACTCACTGCCGCCTTGCAATCGTGATTTGAAGACTATGTCACTCTTCGAAACAGAGTGAAAGAGCATTTATCATTATTAACATAATTTCAGCCGAAAGACGTCTACTGCTGGACATAGGCCTCACCCAAGTGTCGCCACATTGACCGGTCCCGTGCGACTTGCATCCAGCGGATTCCCGCAACCTTCGTTAGGTCATCGGTCCACCTAGTGGTTGGCCTTCCAACGCAACGTCTTCCGGTTCGCGGTCGCCACTCCAGAACTTTTCGGCCCCATCGGCCATCCGTTCTGCGAGCAATATGCCTTGCCCACTGCCACTTAAGTTTGGCAATTCTCCGGGCTACGTCGGTTACCTTGGTTCTCTTGCGGATGTCTTCATTTCTGATTAGATCGCGGAAGGAAACTCCGAGCATAGCCCTCTCCATTGCCCTTTGGGTGACTTTAAGCCTTCTGATGAGGCCCATTGTGAGCGACCACGTCTCGGTCCCGTATGTAATCACTGGCAACACACACTGGTCATAGACTTTCGCCTTGAGACACTGTGGTAAGTTGGACGAGAAGATACCGCGCAAATTCCCGAACGCTGCCCAGCCGAGTCGGATTCGACGATGACCTCTTTCTGGAAGTTAGACATACCTAACTGGACTGTTTGTCCCAGGTACACATAATCGTCTACAACTTCGAGTGTAGAGTCTCCGATCTTGGTAGGAGTGGATGTGACACGGGCATTCAACATGACCTTGGTTTTGTCCATGTTCATTTTAAGACAAACTCTTCCGGAAGATCTACTGAGGTCATCGAGCATTGTACTGAGGTCCTCCATGGTCTCCGCCATGACCACTATATCGTCGGCAAACCGAAGGTGAGTGATGTACTCACCATTGACGTTGATGCCTAGCCCTCTCCAGTATAGTATATACATTTAATAGGTTAAGGTACCTAGACATATTTTTCACTTACTTTTTCACACACTGTCGTCTACATTGCGTTTTTATTTCTACTTTCGCAGGCCTACTGGCAGATATTTTTTTTTAAGAAATAGTCTGTTTCTTTGTACTAAAATTTGATATGTTATTTTCCTGTGTTGTCTAATGTGTGCACATAAATAGTAAAATAAACAAATGCATATCAAAGTTGGTAAAATGTGGTGCTGTACCACAAACGATGGAACACTTTATATCATGTTGTTTGCTGATTACAGAAACTGATGCGTTCTACTGAAGGTGCCAAATTTGCAGCCAAGTCCTGGCCGACTCAATTTAGATTGCCATAGATTCGCTGAGAGCAAGTTGGTCAAAAACATTTTAAAATTAATAAATCGTCTATATGAAACTGTCTTCATTTCTTCGTCACCCTTTGGCCACATATCTCGATACAAATGCCATAAAAACATAATATATCACGCTAACTTTTTCTCTTATTTGTTTCTCGTAACCACAGAACATATGCCACTTCCGATATTATACATAAGCGCCCTCATCCTGTTCGCAGCGAACGAAGTTCCAAGCGCAAAACTTGGATTTTCCCTGAACATAAATCTGAACTTAAGTACGCATCAACTTGGCTTCACTAAACTTGGTACATAGTAGAGGAAAATTCACTTTTTACTTCTTAATATTTATGTGGTTTTATAGATTTTCATGCATTTATTGTTTCGGTGTAGGTATTAAGCTTTTTAGTGTAACTGCATTATAGCAAAACGGTTTTGCTTGGCTTTTAGTTTGTTTTTTTTTTCAGAGATTGGCAGTTACGAAATGTGCTCTTCTCCCGTGAATACCATGAATCATGAATAATAAAATGTCGAATGCTGATAGTGGAATCATAGAAAAAACTATCACACATTATTACAAAGACCAAGAAAAATTCATAACCACCAAATCCATAACAAAAATTTAACAAACACATTTAAAACTTTGGACATACGTACCTTATGACACATATTCCGTTAAAGCCAGCCGTTACAAAAGAGCAAATACCTATCACTTATCCTAGAGTCCAAGTTACAAGCAGTTGTTATGCTGGGACACGGATACCATAACCTGTACGTGACGACTCGTAGCTAACCAAATTATGTGCTAGCAAACTTAACGTTACCAACCTTAGCAACTTTAAACACAACACCTTAAAGACGTATTTCAATTGTCTACAAATTGTCGTAAGTTTGTTGTAAGGCCATCTTCATTTTGCGGTGCAGTTGAATCTTATGTCTTAGAGATAAGGGTGAGATTTCAGTGTGTGTAAAAGAAGTGGTTATTATAAAATGCAAAAATACTTGAGCAGTTAGATTGTATTGTACAGTTGTTACGGTAAGTGCTACGCGTGAAAATAAAATGTGTGATGTAGTTAGAAAGTTTTCCTTTTGTCTCATTTCTTTGTTTTAATGTAGTATAAGATGCGAGAATTCTTTTAAGGGTAAGTAAAGTGTGTACGAACAAAATAATATTACCAAGGAATGTCCAGAAGAAGACGTTGAGAAAAAATATAAAAGAGTATGCTTAGATGGTTTGATCATGTTGAGAGATAAGTGAAAGGCGACCGACGCGACGGTGACTTACAAAAAATTTACAAGGCAGACGTGAGTGAAAGCCCTAAAAGGACATATAGCTACACTGACCTTATTAGTGATGCTCTTCAGAAAGTTCAGGTGCCTAGTACTCACAACCGGCGTGGATGTATTACCTGATGTGGAAAGGATAGTAGCGGGTGGCGTTCTTTAATTTCTGTGAACACGCTGTACTCACGCTTTTTTTCCCATTGCCCACATTTTTACGATAGTTGAATTTTTGTAGCAGACTGTTTTACGTCTACACCAAAATAACAAACTAAACGAATGCCTCACAAAATATGAGATAATCCCAAGTTTGACTTCAAGTAGAACAATACTGCGATAAGACAATGTGTACTCGTAAGTTTGTTAGTAATTAGTTCGTTTTTATTAATCCATTCCTAATTAGTTAAATATTTGTTTCTCAAAGTAAGACACAGAATTGTGAAATCGGATTATTTTTATGCAGTTTCGATAAGAACATTAGTTTTGGCTGTAGCTAAGACCATACACATTATTAGGAGGATTCTAAATTTTTTTTTACGTTTTTTGCAATTTGCAGGACAGTGCTAGGTTGTATGTTGTAGAATTATAATCATCAAAATCATCAATACAACCCTCCAACTTCATAAAGGTCGAGGAATGTCTTTGACCTTGAAAAAGTCGTTCCTCGACTTGTATGAACTTGGAGGGTTGTATTGATGATTTTGATGATTATAATTCAGTAACTACATACGTCTTACAGTCGCGAACAATATTTTAATCAACATACAATTACTAAAACCACACCATACACAATGGTAAGTAGGTACATAATGGTTATTATTATTATGGTATAATAATTACCATTATTATAAGAAAAAGCTATTAATTTGAACTCAGTTTTTTTAGGTTGTAAAAATATACTTGTTAATTTTATTTTCATAGATCAATATGAATACATTTTCTTTTTTTTTTTCGGATGGGAAATCATCAAATGACTTCTCCCGCTCTGGGCGGAGCACTCCCTCCTGCTCCACCCAGAGCGGGTCAGACTTTTACTGACTAAAACCCATCCATGTTCCTTCATCGCCCTTTATGTTCTAGGGCCACGGTATCTCTTTCGAACAGTCCCGCAGCACCGGCAGGCATCGGTCCTTGCTTTTTCCCCCTTCCTTTTTGCTGACTCTCTTTGAGGCGCGCGTGGAACACGAACGAGCCGTCGACACGGCCTGTCGTCATGAGACGGACGGACGGCGAGCTAGCCCATAGCCCACCGTCCACAGGCCCGCGCCTCAATATGAATACCTTAGCTACCAAACTTAAGACAATATTGAAAGCGTATACACAGCCTTAGTACATCGGGCCTAAGGCTGTGAGTACGTCGTTAGTTTTGTGTTATGTTCTGTTACCAACAATTTAACAAGAAAATCAAAATTTAAGAAATGGTATATATCAACTGCAGCGAACGCAGCATAATTTCACAAAATACCGTTACTATAAGGCTCTGCTTACCACCAAACACCCACTATAAACAAATCCTCGATCGAGTATACAAGATACGAAATAAATCAACTTTTTTCCCAAACTGCGGTTCAAGAAAAAAAAAGATATGGTCCGGTCAAACGGATGCGGGGAAAAAAGTGGTGCCAAAGTTGGCAAGCTCTCGACTCCCTGAGGATCGAGGGGAGATCAGTTGAGATCATGTTTGAGTTAGAATTGTACTGTATAACTGAACTTTGGTACTTGGTTGTTGATTTTTGAGTCTTCTTCTATCAGGAGATTGATGTTTATTCACGATTTTCTTTTATTTTTAACCGACTTCTAAAAAAGAGGTTCTTTTTTTTTTCTTGTTTAAGTTAGCTTACTTAAAAAAAACCGGCCAAGTGCGAGTTGGACTCGCGCACCGAGGGTTCCGTACAAACTTTTTAAAGGACAAAGTTGACTTTGCTGTTCGATCCCTTGAAACGGCTATTGCACCAACCGCAAATAATAAGTTTGTAATAGTAACATCGCTTTTTAGGGTTCCGTAGTCCTGACAAGGAACCCTTATGGTTTCGTCATGTCCGTCTGTCTGTCTGTCCGAGGTTTTGCTAAGAGACCGTTAGTACTAGAAAGCTGTAATTTTGTAAACGTGTGTATATCAATAACGCCGACAAAGTGGTACAATAAAAATTTGAAAGATATTTTTTTTAAGGTAGCTCCCCTACAGGTGAAGTGGGGATGAATTCTTTTTTCGTCGTCTACCCCATCGTGTGGGGTATCGTTGAAAAGGTCTTTTAAAATAACTTAAGGGTTGCTAATACTACTTCTTGATTTAATGCTCCATTTACGAAATATTAAACTTTAAATTGCAAATTTTTATTCCAGTAGGTAGTTTCCCCCCCCCTCTAAAAGCTAAACTGCTGGCTTGAAAAATCTAGAAAAATTCATGATGATAGTGCATTTCATGAACTTTCATAGAAAACTATAGCGATTAATATTAGTTTAGCAGTAATAGTCGTTGAACTTGGGTGTTGGATAATTTTGTACCAAATACAAAATCCTTAGAATAAATCATATACAGTGACTAAGATGAAGTAGTTGCTTGGTTGTAACGGTTAAAGACTTGCATTGAAAAATAAAATCTAAAGTAAATAAACTAAAAAAAACATAATAAATTATCATAAGTTTCACAAAGCTGCTGCCGCTAGATAGCGCTGTACCAACGGGTTCGTTCTATATTGTGATAACGGGCCACTACGGAACCCTTCACTGCGCGTGGCCCGACAAGCACTAGGCCAGTTTTTTTTTATTAATAAACTACATACTTACCGTTTTCAGATTTTTTCCTTAACTTGTGCTGTAAAACCTTGCTTTTAGTCTAGGTCAACGGGAAATACCCTATAGGTTTTCGAATACACGGATAGACAGATGGACAAGATTAAGGGTTCCTTTTTTTACCTTTTGAGGTACGGAACCTTAAAACAAGGGGTTTACTTCTAATCTTAAATCTATACAAGCCTTGACAAGTCCTATTTATTTTCACGACAACAATTCGACACATTTCTTTCCTTCTCGAAGTTGTATTGTGTGAAAGTTTTTCGGATTGTACATTTGTGCAAAAAAACGACGATATTGTATATGAGCGTTTTTTTACAAAGCTAATGTATTATGTCGTTTACGGAGTTCTTTTTGTATACCAAAATATTCTTCTTGAAATTTAAGAAATTTTGGACGTTTTCATTCATATAGTTTTTTTACATGATTCCTGAAAAGTAAATCTACATCCTGTGTCTATATTAAATCTACATTTTGCTAGTTTTGTTAAAGTTAACTGGGCGCAAATACACACCGGCGGGCTACTACAGAGAATTTTCTGATGGATAAACCGGATAATTATCAGCATTTTGTGAAGATGTTTCTATGAAAGAATTCAAACAAAAGATGTCAGCCATTCTCTGAATCGTGGTAGAAGTTATTAGAAGGCTTTAAGCAGTTTATGAATTTCATTAAACTATTATAATTACTCTGTTAAATGATCGTTGAATAGCAACCAGCTATAAATATTTAACTTTAATGAACTTTCAGAAACACGAATTACGCAATGCATTGCGCCCCGACTTTGTAGACAATCTACGCCGTAGACAAGACTACGCCGTAGCAAAGCCTACGACGAAGGAAGGTCGTAGCAAACTATTTCGTTATGAAGGTGATTTAACAGACGTAATTGTAAAACTTGTGAGATTCTAGTTATTAACACATGACTTCATATGCTTGCAAACTTAATTAAAGTTATTTTAGTTGTTTGCTTCATCACAAATTATTTGACTTTTGAAGAAACCTTATACAACCACGTTTTTGTTTACCTAAAACTTCTTAAGAGCTTAATTGTACTCATCATTATGAACCACTTTTACTTAGGGACCATCTCTGAAACCACATTATGTATTTACATAATTATTATACGCGTATATGTATATTGAAAAATATTAAAATTTGCTGTTGTGTGTGCATTTTGACCATGTAGGTATTTCACTTTTGTACGTAACAGCTGTTTTTTTTTTAAATAACGGCTGAACCATTTAGAGCTATGTGGGCTCAGAATAATGTACCTACTAAATACGTGGCGTGGTAACCGTTTTCTCGTCGCTGTGTCCTTCCCCCCGTATAAAGTGAAGAGAGTAAAACAAGGAAAACTACTGCAACTTAATAATAATGATTCCTGAGTAATCAAAATAATTATGATTCTATTAAGTCCGTCAGTTTGTTAATCGAAAAATATTGGATGCGTATTTTTTTTTGTTTTATCAAATCAATAAAAAGTTACGAAGATAAAACCCATAAAAATATAAGTGGGGACTTGTGACGTCACTTTACGGTATAAAGTGTACTAAACTGTGACGTGACACGAGTTTTCGACGCACTGTATCGTCTTCGTATCTTGCTTACGTGAAAAAAAAAAAAAGTCGTGTCCAATATTTTTTGGAAATTTGTCTGACGGACTAATTAGATTTTTATTGTCATCTACCCTATTCTGAGATGAATCATTAAGTAAGTACGTTTGTTTCTATACGTATACATCAATTCGTAGTCATCAAGGTAATTGCTTCGCCATTGCCAAGTTATCGTGACGTCACGCCAGTATTTATGACCGACATGACGTATAGCGTAGTTTGCTTCTAAGATAGTGCATATTGCATACTGTCTTATAGCTTCTTCCTATAATAATTATGTATGTTCCTGTATAATACGTGACCTGAAATATATTTGTGATATTGATAATGATATTTTATAACTTTGTTACAAAGAAATTATACAGTTCAGCATTTATCGATTCATAATGATCATCATTATCACAGCCCGAATTCACCCGCTCGAAGAGACCCTTTACGTGATTTCCGAGGCAAACCGCCAACTTCCAAACTCCGAGCTACTACTGAGAAATTTGTAACAGAAAAACCCAATAGCACTTTTCCCCAACCCGGGAATCGGACCAAGGACCCCACGCTCAGCAATCGAGACCAACAGGGCAGTCATATGATTTGAAAAAAGTTACCAAACTAATTACGGTCGGTAATTTCAGATGCGTCAAAAAACCGCCAAAAACGCTGCGTTTAAAACCACACGTCTTAACCCCAATATTTGTTTGGCGTGCCCAAGTTTTGATTGCTTACATGTACTCTGAATCATGCGGCAATGTACCTACCTACTATAAGGTACTTACTATGTAGCAAAACTCGACTTTCCGAAGTTTTCACATCTTTATTTATGAGACGGCTCGTTTACATCCGATCAGTGGTTTTTGCTTCGCTACAAGTTCGCAGTTTACTTTTTTGGCAACACCAAGTGATTTGTTGACCTAACAGATTAAGAAAATTATGGATACGACATAATATCTTTAACTTCCAAATCATCATCAGGCAATCAGCAGAATTAGGACTTATAACTAAATGGATTGATTGATGAACTTGAGGCTTAGTATAACCGTCTATAATGTTCCACTGGTGGGAATTAAGCCTCCTCTCTGAGAAAGGTAATGGTAGTCAAGTCATCATCTGCCTAGTCTTTGGAGGGGTATGAAGATCAGGGTGTAAAGTTCTTCATCTCCCATAGAAAAGGGAGGATCCTTCGAACAGACGGGTGTCATGTCTGATGGGATATTGCCCGACAGTTACGTGCTTTCCGAGGCACGGAGAAAATTCGGTATGTGATGGGTGGTCACCCATCCACAGACCAACCTAGGCAAGTACGGCTTAACCTTAAGGTTCTTCTATACAACATTAGTTTTAGTATATGCGAAATCCGAAACACGTGTGTAGTACATTTATGTAAAGAATCTATGTACAAAATTTCAAAGCTGTATCATGAAAAATCAAAAAGTTATAAGCTTGGTCTGTTACCTGGTTGTCCGTAAAAAACGTGGTAACCATGCGGCTCACGCCCCCGCACCGCCCGTGCTGTGCGCCCGCGCCTAGTTCCACTATGACCTGTCAGTTTTGCGCGTATGATAGCGAATCAGTACTTAATGTCGCTCGGTGTCCAACTTGTATCCTTTTTTAAATAGTTTTGGGACAACATATAAGAATAAGAATAATTAATTAAAAAAAAAATATTACAAAAATGTAACAATTGCAAGAAACGATAATGTGGAATTCAAATGTTTGTTAGCGACCTACAAACTATATTCAGGTTTCCCATACATACTAATAATGTTGTATACTCAAAGTTGCGGATTACTGCACAATTAATTAGACGTATTCGGTGTTTAGTTCTTCAACTGATATCATAGGAGGCGCTGTAGTACTTTTTGTTCTATGTTGCTGTATTACTCTTTGTATTGCCGCTACAGGTCTTTTTCCAAGTATGTTGGTCGACTTCCAGTATAACCGGTTGAATGTCAGTTTTTTTTTGCATGGAGCGACCGCCTATCTTACTTCCATAACCCAGTCTTTGTACGTCGTGGTGAGACTGATTGATCCAGGTGTCTGTCAGTGAAAGTCCAAAACATGACAACTGGAGCGAATGGCGCAAAGTGTTTTTCTATTAAAAGAGGGGTCACCCATCTACGGGCCGACTATAACCAGGGTAGCTTAACCTTAGATCGACCTGTGCAGCTGTCATTATTTTGTCACGAGCCCCTTCTACAATTAACTAAGGTAGAATTCACACAACTGTCCAATCAGCGAAAGTGACGAATCAACGAAACTGTCCAATTCAATAAACTGACGAGTGAGGGAAACTGACCAGTGTTACGCGAACTCTGTCACACTACTTCGGTTAATAGGCTTGTGTCCTGAAAAAATGTAATTAGTCCGTCAGTTAGATTATCAAAATATATTTGACACGTATTTTTTCTTTTGCTATGTTAACCAAAATTGACGAAGATACGACGCTTTTAAAATTCTCAATACGTCACGCCGTGCTATAATTTTTAGTGCGTTGTGACGTCACGAGCCCCCACTCCCGAGTTTTGATGCGTTTTATCTTTGTTGCAATTTATTGATGGTGGAAACTAGCCTATTATGTTCAAGAACGTTGAGCTTGGCACAAGCAAAGAGAGCCTATACTCAGCAGTGGGTGAAGTTGGGCTGTGAATGATGATGGTGATGTTCATAAATGAAGGTTTCACCCAAAAAAAAAAGTCGTTTCCCAGCAATATTTTTTGCGTAAAGTTACTTAGTTTGATGTGCATAATGCTTGGTTGACGGCTTCGTGATGAGGTTGTTTACATCCTGTATGTATGACATGTATTCTGTCCGAACTGGAAGGAAGACGTGCGGTTTCGCGAGAAGTGGAAGGAGTGAATTGAGGCCTTTGCCTAGGAGTGGGACAGAGCAATCTAGGAAAAAAAAAGTATTCAGTTCCGTTTCTCTTTGGCATATCTCCCGTTTCTATGATCTCAGTTTGACCTTAATGTAAGAAATTTTGTTTGAGAATACATAATCAGCAGGTTTCTTGCGAAATGTTGAGTGTAGCTCAGCTTTTGTTGAGCTTCTTACAATTTGTTTGGACTTATAAAATTAAGTACATTTTTTACTGATAACTTTGGAAACATGGTGACACTGACTACTTGTTAAGAAAAGTTTTACATTTTTTTTCTTATTTTGAAATTACAATAACAAAATAAAGTACTTAAGTAGAAATACTTAATTTGGCAGCTAATGTAATATAAAATAGTAATGTAATGTAATATAAAAATAAAATGAAAAAGTTATTAAATTGCGTGGGTATTTTCAGAGAGAGAAAAATCAATACAGAACACAAAGTTTTCCGACATTAATTTTAAGGTCGTCATAATTGAAGTTAAAAATAACTAACAGAGTAAAACTAAACTAAACTACACAAAAATATGTTATTTATTTACAGTATAAGCTACATGTGTGCAATTTTCGTGAAACTAATTTATTATTAACCCCGCCGAACACAAACGTGATCCCTCCTCAACACTGTAACGATATATTATTTTTTCCATACGTTCCAAGGTTCGAGTCCCGTGCGGGTCACGCTACGAGCGCCGGCTGCAGGCCACGTGACTACCACGCATATTGAAAGCTGCCAATAATCGGGCCATTATAACGAGGGTCTACTCCGACCCGACAAATATTATGGTGTCGGAAAACTTCAGTAATACATAACATGTTAAATGGAATATTATTTTACTTGCTGTTGCTCGTGGCTTCACTTACACGAGGTTGTAAATTATCCTACGTGATATTACTACTGGGATAGATATTTATCTTTACCCTAACCCCTAATTGGTTCATTAACCAAGAAGACAAGGAAGTGATAATTAAAGTTTTATTTATTTATTTATTTTATTCTTTAAGCGGATTTAATACACAAGGAATTTTACAAAGTTCAAACTTATTCAGTTACAATCTGACTGACAAACCGATAGACAGTGATACTTCCGCATTTCTAATATTAGTATGAGTGTATATTTTATATTGTGGTTATTTTTCTGACTGGATGCGTATTTCATAGTATTGATAGGGTTGTTTTGACAACTTGTTACAAGTGACTAGTTACTGGAATAGTTACATGTGTGAGAAGCGTGAAAGCTCGCCTCTGTTATTCCGATTTTAGAATATATATCGTGGCACTAAAGTACTGGGACCGTGTTTAGTAAAGGAAATAGGTGATAAAATGTCCCGGCGTGTTGTGGGGACTGTCCATGGGTGGAGATTTTTCTTTTGCTTAGGTAGTTAGCAAAATTTAGGCGTAGTAATGAGGGTATGGAATATAACTTCTGTTTGAGTCTGAATTTGACTTAATATGCCAAAGTATTTCTAATTATTTCGGAGAATCCTAGACTTTCACTGACTTTATTGGGGTCGGCTTCCACTATAACCGGATGCAGCTGAATACCAGTTGTTTACATAAAGCGACTGTTTATCTGACATCCATTAGCCAGCTAGTACTGTGTGTATTATGATATTTATTTCGGAGAATAAACGTGCATATGTCAGAGCAGGCTGATGATTTAGCTTCACTTTGCACGAGTGAACCGAGATACCGCGAAAGTCGGAGCAGACAGGAAGAAGCGCGCCATCTAATGCTATGGCTCCAGAACTGGAGAGACCGCCGAAATCGCAGAACATGTATTCAGTTTTACTTCTGCTGATTTTCAAGCCAACATTCTCCAGTTTCTGTTGCCATTTCTCCAATCTGCTCTGGATCTCAGATCCATCTTTACCGACAAGAACAATGTCGTCGGCAAACAGCATGCACGGGGGTGCCTTTTCCGGGATGTCCAACGTTAAAGCGTCCATAATCAACAAGAAGAGGTAAGGACTTAAAGCCGACCCTTGATGCAAGCCTGGTTTCACCAAATCTTTAATGATACCAAACATAACTAACAAAATATGAGTCTACGCAAACATCTGCCTACCATTCCGAGAAATACAAGCTTCATGCCATACTTCAATAGCTACTACGTCAAATAAAACTTAAAGGACAATAGGAGCCAATTTAAGCTATTCGCGCTTTATAAGCCAATTAATCCATCTAGTTGTGACGTCAGAACAATTCTTGTAGCTCACGTCAGTGCAAAATTTCTCAGAAATCTGGCAATTTTTATGAAAGTCCACCTTCCTGGACTGTTTTCTTTGCCCCCGGGTTCTAATTAAAGTTATAGCGAGCACTCTGAATTCTTGTTATGGTGCAAGGGGAGAGATGTTAGCGGGTGCTAATTAGTTGTTTTGTGGCTCAAATTCAATCAGCAAATATTTCCAGTGTAGTACTCTGTATCAAGCTCTGTAACCCTATTACCGTTACCTTCACTACGCGTAAACAAATAATGTTTTCATAAGCAAATGACGTCTCTTTTTTAAATTTATCACAGAAAACAATTGTTTAATACAATAGAATGTTTTCACCAGGCTGTAATAATTACTTACAGAGAATTTCTCTTCAAAGAATTTTTCTTTTTTGCAGAGTATGAGGTCCTGGGTTCGACTCCCAAGTCAGGTAAATTTTGCTGTAGTAGAGACGGAGTGTAGATTAATGCCCGGTTGGTAGCAATAGCCTCATCACATGGGACTTAAACATAACTGGCAAAATCTGGTTCTCCTATTTGGTACACTTCTACCATACCTGGGATTACAATCGTGGTGTTATCGCAACCACTACTGCCCTATTTCCCCCCGCTACATCTCATCACTCAGCCCAAGCCCTTATTCCAAGCTTTTATTTGGCAGTCAGAATGATAAATGGTGTTTCATTAGTCGAGACCGACGCAAAGCAGGTACCGGTTCGAAATCTCCCTCCTTTTTATATCGGGAATATATATCGTGGCACTAAAGTACTGGGACCGTGTTTAATAAAAGGAAATAGGTGATAAAATGTCCCGGCGTGTTGTGGGGACTGTCCATTGGTAGAAATTTTTCTTTTGCTTAGGTAGTTAGCAAAATTTAGGCGTAGTAATGAGGGTATGTAATATAACTTCTGTTTGAGTCTGAATTTGACTTAATACTCGTATGGCAAAGTATTTCGAATTATTTCAGAGAATCCTAGACTTTCACTGACTTTATTGGGGTCGGCTTCGACTCTAACCGGATGCAGCTGAATACCAGTTGTTTACATAAAGCGACTGTTTATCTGACATCCATAACCCAGCTGGTACTGTGTATTATGATATTTATTTCGGAGAATAAACGTGCATATGTCAGAGCAGGCTGATGATTTAAAATGAGTATGCTATTCTTCCCTTACACTCAGTCAGAGACTTTACAATTAGCAAAACCATAATCGGCTTATAATGAACCCACAGCTGGGAGACAAGCCTCCTCTCTATGAGAGAGAATTTACTATAATAATCCACCTTCGACCATGTTGGGGGGCGGGCCTAGAATAGATTGGTTGGTAGATGTCTTCGAATTTTTGGTTCTATGACATTCCGGTTTCCTCACGATGTTTTACTTCACCATTTTGAGAGTTGTGGTGATGAACAGAGTAACCCAAAGTAACTTCTGAGTTCGAACCCTTTTTTTATTTTTTTTCGGTTGGGAAATCATCAAATGACTTCTCCCGCTCTGGGCGGAGCAGGAGGGAGTGTCAGACTTTTACTGACTAAAACCCATCCATGTTCCTTCATCGCCCTTTGTGTTCCGGGGCCACGGTATCTCTTTCGAACAGTCCCGCAACCCCGGCAGGTGAGTTCGAACCCTTGTACTACAAATCGCAAGTCGAGTCCGTAATTACTAGAAAAGTTACGTATGTTACTAAAAAATTAAAAAGTCACGTGCTGCTTATCAGGTTTGAACCCATAACTTCATGATCGAGAAGTAGATCTCTTAACCCCTGTACCGTCACGACATTTAGAGAAGAGACTGCCAAAAAGGTAATTAGGCTTAAGTTTCATAAGCTTGTGGCTATGCAACGTATATCAGTTATCAAAGGGTGTCTCCTATTCTAAGGTAAATGCTTCCGAGCGGGTGCATTGAGCTAAACTGAGATTATAGCTAGTTAATAATAATTAGGTATAGATAGTAGATTACACTAAAAGAACAATTCTTTAACACTGACATCCAAACTGAAGTATCGCACTGCAAACAAACGCGCTCCGTATCACAAAAAAAAACTAGTAACAACTTATGCTAAAAACACTTACGGACAACGAACCACTGCTTATTTAATTCCTCGACTGCTAAATGAAATGGATCCAATCCTTAGAAGCAGTATAACTAAATCCAATATAAAATCAAAATTAAAATCATACTGTATAACGAAGTTAAAGGACGACAACGCCAATATTGTATCTGGTTACTAGCAAACCATAGATGTGTGCCGTACCCAGTTTAGCATGTACGTATCTATCTACCTATTACTGTTTGTGGTAGTAGTACTAGTGCGACCAACCTATCGGTAGAGGCAGATAAATTCGAAACCAACTTTAATGAACATTATGCTTACCGACAGACGACAGAGCCGCGCCGATATAACTGCATAGATAGGTTGGTCAAACACGATGTGCATACCGATAAATCACTTTAAAATATTGTGTTCTATTTTTATGACCTATGATGAGCTGAATCAACGTTCCTAACAAACCTCTGTGGTTTTCTGGAACGCATATTTTGTCAATTGTAATGTTACTATGTGTCTTGATAATAAAAAAAAAAAAAAAAAGAAGATAGTCGTTTCAGCCAATGGCTTAATTGCCAAAGACTGATCAATACCGGAAGAGCTCTCGTAAGGTAGATGGATCAAGTCTTTATTCAAAAAAGCGGTACTCCTGGACACGGTTCGTATTGTCAGGAGGTTCCTCTCTCTGGAGCTCTGACCCCCGGTAACTTGGAACCTGTTCCCGATACCGGTGTATAGGTAGGTAGGTTACGGGCTACTATTTTTTAAATGTTTAAATGTTTTTTTTAATATTAATTTAGATTTAAATATTTTAAAATGTAATCAATTTGTACAGAAATGAATTAGGTATAGTTTACCCCTATCCATCAAATAATTTTAATATTTAAATTATTGAGCGAGTTACATCTATATTCGAATCATCAGTGGCAAAAAATGTTGTTGTGTGTAAATCGGGACTTATATTATTTACCTTGTACCTGATTTACAAATACAGACGGTTTGAAACTACCCACCCTAAGGATTTGTAGTAATATTTAACTGTAAACTAAAAGTATACAAAGTTAGAACTAAGATTCAATATTTCTAAGACTTCAAGTTACAAAGTTAACAAAACGAAGGCTTATCACAGAGCCCTTTTACTTTGAACTTATAAAATAAAAATGAAAAAGGTACTCAATTTTCAATCAATAGCCTTTAAGCAGTTTCTATCAGAAATGTACTAGAATTTCATAATGTTTCTCTTAACAAGCTTGTGGACTGGCTTTGCTCAAAGAGCTAGGGGATCAACTACGTATGGTTACTCTTTGCAGTGTAGAATAAAATTGATTGAAAATTACTTAATATCTCGAGCAAATATGGTGTTTAGTTTATCGGTGAACAGCTCAACTTATAGTATTATATGCGAAAATTTGGATGGATGGATGTTTGTTACTCAGTCACGCCAGTACGGCTGAACGGATTTGGATGAAATTTGTCACAGAAATAGATTGTAGTGTAGAATAGAACATAGGCCACGGACATAAGCTACTACAACAGCCCATAACGTCCACTGCTGGACATAAGCCTCTCCCATGATGGGAGGAATTTGCCGTAATTTCCACGCTTGGCAGGCGGATTGGAGATCGCAGTGATGAAAGACTAACAGAAAACGCTGCTGCCCATTCTCTGGTCTACGGAAGCGCAAGGTGTTCTGCCTCAGACATTAGTCGCCTTATACGACACCCGTGAGTGTAATGGGTTGGTTCTATTCTACTCTGCCGGATACCACACGGCGGACATAAGCTAGTTGCAGATGTCTTTAAAGACAACTGCACCTTTTCCAAAATTGGTTTTGCTATTTTAGCTTCCTGCAGATCACATAATTGCACCCCTTGAGCACCGGCTACATGCTCAAACGACACGCGTGTTACGTTGCTTCGTTACGACTGCAGCAAAAACAAATGAAACCAATACTAAATACTTCCTTCTCCAGAGCACGTCACGACTTATCGCGATGCGACGAAGGAAACGAGTAATAATCGTGATACGCTTGATGCAAGTCACATCGATCGCGGTTGTGGACAGAGGACGCATATCGCTTGATGCAAGTCGCATCGACCGCGGTTGTGGACAGAGCACAACACAACAAACTAACTAAATATTTAGATGCTACATGACCTTTGTTCGACACGACCTTATTATTTGACTCTTTAATGTCAGTTGTTTCACAAATAAATAAGAAATCTTACAATGATACAGACACGCTTTGATGTCTCAAGATCTTATAAAGCTATACGTGATTGTGTACGAGCAAAGTACCTACTTATTTAATAAATAAAAAGGTTTTTCAATTTGTGTTTTGTTTTTTTGGCGCGAGTTATGAATAGATTTGCCAGTCAGCAAAGAGATTTAAGGTAATATAGAGAGGGTTTCGAAAGAAACGCCAAATAAAACAAAATTGGTCAAGTCGAAATTTTAAAGCATAAATTCATATTTTCGGACTGACTGCCTCGTTGGTCGATTGGTTGTAAGCGCCACTGCTGAGCATGAGGTTCTGGGTTCGATTCCCGAATCGAGCAAAGTGTTGGTAGGGGTTTTCCATCAGGAACATCTCAGTAGCAGCCAGCTCAACCCTATGACATGGGAATTAAAACGTAATTAGCGAAATTTGGGTGCACTGGTAGGTTCACCTCTGCTTATCCCTTCGGGGATTACAGGCGTGATGTTATTATTATATATTAAGTTACATAATTACCCAGTTGGACACGGTACATTCTACCGATAAAACCAGCGGGAACTTGCAAATGGAGTATGGTATGGTTGTGTTCGCCTCTATCAGAAATAATTTTTATTTAAATGTTTTTGCCAATCAGTTAACTTTGTGTAACATGAACTTTACCGCTACAGTGCTTAAGTGATTCCTTCCTACGTATCCCACAGAATGCAACTTTTTGCAAATTGCAGCGTTGTTTTTCGTTTTATTTTAATTCAAATTCAATTTGCTATACCTAATTATAATAAAATATTTACTGAAAATAAGTCTGTTTAATGAAATTATGACGGTTTCCAACAAAAATATAGTTTTGAGAGCTTTATTCTGTGTTCTTTATAGTGAAGTAATTTAATAACCACCGCGCATTGAATTTTAATCGGCTCCGGCCCATCTCGTAACTTTCCCATTTCGACGACCCGAATAGCGCAGCGGTAGTGAGGCTGCCTTACGTTCGTTGGGTCCCGGGATCGAATCCTGGTAGGAGCAAATGTTTGTGTGATGAGCATGGACATTTGTTTTCGAGTCATGGATGTTTATGTTTGTGTTTATAAGTATGTATTTACAAACAAAAAGTATCTATGTAGTATATCAACTATCTGGTGTCCACGACACAAGCCTCGTTGCTTAATGTGGCGCTATATGGCGCTGTGTATAATGTCCAGCGATATATTTCCCATTTCGTAACTATTTTGATCTTCATACATTGAATCCCATTTGGTAAACTTTTTGTTAGACAAGTACAGTTAGCACTCAGGAGAACTACTAAGAAAAATCACAATTACTGTTCCGTATTTTTTATTTATTTTTATCTTATCATAAATACTAAAGCAATGTATGTACACAAAAATAAACCTTCCTGCTATGAGAAAAGAAAAATAATTAGACATACAACTAAGAAAACAAATAGTTCTAATAATACTTAACCAAACTACACTTTCATATAGAAAAAATAATAACATAGAAATAAAAACTAACAAATTGTACCAGAACAGTCTTTTTGGTGAATACAAAGGCTTGCATCAATTCAAGGTGGTATTTATACTAACAGTTCCGTCTGTTCACACAAGTTCAGGGCAGAACCTACTTACGATGAAAGTACTAGGCTTCATGTTCGGGTCAATCACCGGACAATAATGAACATGTCAGCGTAATCGCGACACCGCGCTCTATGCCTTCAATATTTTATGTAAAACAGTCAGTACGTCTCGGACAGCATATCGGGCGCGACTAAATCTCATCTCCTTCACCTCATTAGTTTTAATAGTTATCCCATTTGTATTAAGTACTAAAATATAGTTAACTTGATTTATCTTCTATCTCTTAATCTTAGTTTATCTTTATCTCACCCCAACCCCAAACACTTCAAAAACAGGATTTCTGCTATTGGAATTTTGTTAACACCAATCGGAATGGACAAGAACTGTTGGGCGCCGGTTATCAATATTAGTATTGCAAACCATTACGATAATTAAAGAAACTTTCCACAAGCCAAGTTGTACTCCAGATTACATTAAAAAATGAAGTAAATCAGGCAATTAATAAAAAATAAAAAAAATATATATATAAAAAATAAAAAATAAAAATATATTTTATAAATAATCTGTGTAGAGTTGAAACCTGTACCAACTTTGTCCACCGAAAAAACCTTATGATTAAAAGATGGCCTACCACAAAACCTCACGAGGTACCCGGTCGTATGCTTAAAGGTCGATGAACACCATGTGCAAGTTTTTATATGATATGTTATTATTATGATGATATTAGATATACTGATACGAGTATTAGCGACCATTATTAATATTTATTTCGTACAGCCTACACTACCTGTACCATAACTCGTTTATGGAAAAGATTTGCTAAAAACTAATTAACTTGATAGTATAGGTACCGTAGCGTCATCATTTTGTCTAACCAGATTCCACAGAATACCAGTTTTTTACTTGGAGAGTCGGCTTAACTGATCTCCACAATAATCCAGTAACTGGGTAACATGATATCCCGATCCCCTTTTGTAATTCTGGTAGTCGGTAGCAGTAGACTGGTAGTATTGTAAACGGCGGGACTAACAACTTTACGATTCTGTTCTCCTCGTACATATTGTTGGGTATTCACTAAAAAGACGATTTCAGCGGCACCGACATCTCCTTCTTGATTCTGTTATCCTAGTACTTTCTGTTTAAATTCAAAATTGAGTCCTCTCGTAACAAACCTTATTGTGCCAGAGAAAGACAAACAATCGCAACATCAACAAATGGTTTCTTTGTAACTTTGGGAGCTGACTGTACTGTACAAAAAACAGCTGAAATTTATGGTTGACGAAATGGGGTTCAATATATGAAGATTAAAATAGTTACAAGTTGGCACACTTTTTCACTTGTTTAGCACGTCTTTTCTTTAGTTGTCGAAATGGGAAAGTTACGAGATGAGCCGGAGCCTTGTAATCAACATACAAAGTATGACAGCTCCGCAATTTGCAAAAAAAAAAAACACTAGACAGTTTGAATTTAGCGAATAACACTTAAAATCAACCTATCCTGTGTATAATACCGGGTTTCGGTACCATAGTAAAACCTGGGGAACTCATCATCTGCCTAGCCTTTTCCCAACCATGTTGGGGTCGGCTTCCAGTTTTACCAAATGCAGCCGAATACCAGTATTTTACATGGAGCGACTGCCTAACTGTCCTCCACAACCCAGTTAGTACTGGGTAATACGATACCCTTTGGTAAGACTGGTTGTCAGACTTTTTGGGCCACTGACTCACCTGTAAAAGATGGACAAATGACAGCTGGAACCAACAGCTTAACGTGCTTTCCGAGGCACGGAGGAAACTCCCGTTTAGGGTGGTCACCCATCCATAGACCAACCTAGGCAAGCACGGCTTAACCTAAAGCTAAAATAATAAGGACAAGATAGGCAATAAAAAAGAGCGAAATACAGTGGAAGCAACTATAGTCTTCAAATGAGAAATGACTAAACAATAGTGACCGTATAAAAATAAAAGACTGGCTCACTTCCCACGAATAAGTTTTACTCTGAGTTCATCGGAAGATCTTTAGAATGAGTTCTCTACAAGTACTAGTTGCAAAAAAATGGGTTGTAATTAATTATCGAATTTCTTTTGTCTCACTTGGTATTTTAGAATTTATTGAAGAGGTCACAATGGTTACTGTTCTAAAAGATTGGTAAAATAACGGTAGCATTCAAAATGAACATTTTCCGCTGCAAAAGTTTACATTGTGCATCGATGAGGCAGGTAGATTTTAAGTGATCGTAACACTTATCCCAACATTAAGAATAACAATTCGAATAAAATAACAATTAACTAATTATTCCAAACCATACATTTAACAAATCAAATTATTCCCAAACTCAACACAACAAACAACACTTCCTGAAACCAGATTCAAATCTCATCCCTTTCAAATACACAATTTAATAGTTACCAAACTAAATCCCGTCCAACAGAAAATGCAAATAAAGCTAAACTTATTTGCTGCCAGTACGCCCGTATCCGCAGAGGGGTTGGGGGGAGGGTAAAGAAAAGTAGTGGGGGGGGTCTGATATCCGGCAAGGCGACGCCACGACGCCTTTCTCTTCATAACTTTTACTGTCAACTCAATTACTCTATTAGGAGTGCGAACATGCCGCCTTGTCACCTCCAAGAAGAGATATAAAAATAATATCCTACCCGCGGATTTGTAAGACTTGTTTAAACTTGACATAATTCGTGTACGTCTTGTTTTTAGGTGGGCGAGGGAATTGAAGGAAAACTGCCGTGGCTTTTTTTCCTAGCAGGGTTTATGACACAACATATCATCACCCCTGTAATTCCCGAAGGGTTAAGCAAAGGTGTACCTAACAGTACAACCACATTTCGCAAGTTACGCTTCAAGACCCACGTAATAGGGGGCAAATCGGGCACAAATTCCAGACTTTTTGGGTAATACTGGAAATTCTTGAGAGGAATCGAACCCAGAACCTAATACTCAGCAGACGCGCTTGTGACCACTCGACCAACGAGGCAATCGAAGCAGGATTTATATTTAAACATAATTTTGTAAACAGAATTGTCTTCTATAAATGACTTTCTTTTGACCACGACTTTACCCACCTGGAGATCGAAAATGAACCGAAGAGCCACGGTTACAATAATGATTTCAATAAAATGTCAAAATAGGGATGATGACTGACTAAAACAAATATGATTATGTTTAGTCCGTCAATTAGATTATCGAAAATTATTGGATACGTGTTTTTTGTTTTATCAAATTAATAAAAATTGACGAAGATAAAACGTATCAAAGATCGTGAGTGATTGAGCTTGTGACGATACATTTGAGTAAAAAATGTACTCAAATGTGACGTCACACGAGTTTTCGACGCGCTGTATCGTCTTAATTTTTTGTTTACGTGAAAAAGAAAAAATATGTGTCAAATAGTGTTTGGAAATCTATCTGACGCACAACTAGATTTTTTTTGCCATCTACCCTAATTTAGTTCCAAGATTCACGTTAGAAAATAAACAATTTTATCGCTCCGAGACATAAACATAATATTACCATTATTTTAACACGACAGACATTTTAATGCAAAATAAACAAAATGTAGATTTCGCTACAAGGTATGGCCGCAACAACACCGAACAATTTTGCCCAAGGGACGAATAGAGTGCCGCAGAACTGTGGCCGCGGTTACGGTGTGACTGGCGGCGACTGCAATTTAATGTACAAAGTTGTGTCTATAGGCTATTATTGTAAGTGAAGTTTGGATGTTGGATGTTCAAATGTAATTGTTATTGCCTGTAAATGTTGGAGAGAATGATAATTTGTCGAATATTAGTTCTATTTAGCATTTATTAACACACATACCTTTACATCACACTTATTCCATGAGTACATAACTGGCGAAATGTGGGAAGTCCTAAAAGTTTGACAGCCAGTCTTACCAAGAAGTATCGTATTATACTGGTACTCAACTCCATCATAGTTGGGAAAAGACTAGGCAGATGATGATTTAAGTTTTTTTGTGTTGTCCTATTTTTGTGTCTGTTTTAGTGACCAAAATAACGGGGCTTCGTTTTTATCCGTCTTCCAAAAGGAGGAGTTTTTCTATTCGTTAACTGTTTTTGCAAAACAGACTTTTGTTTATTTGATTCCGTTTTTTGAAGCTACTCGTATAGTATTTTTCACTCTTTTGTGTTTTTGAAGTCGGTTTTATTTTTTGCATATTGTTTCATGAAAAATATCCGTTAAGGGGCTCCCCCATGCACACTAGCGCCACTTTAGTAAAAAAATCAGAACTCGTTAAATACACAATTAATGTAAAATCTGATTGACAAAATCAATCTTTTGGTCTTCTAAATTATTTACGTCTGCTTAACTCATTGAAACATAGCTCGCTGTCGTTACAGATACAAAATGGAAAAAAACGGCCATTTTTAGCAATTTTTCTAACTGTAACTACAGTGAAGTATATTTTAATGAATTAAATAGATGTCAATAATCTAGAACTCTAAAGCATTGATTTTGTCAATCAGATTTTACATTATTTGTGTATTTAACGAGTTCAGATTTTTTTACTAAAGTGGCGCTAGTGTGCATGGGGGAGCCCCTTAACACTATTGTTTTATATATTTTATTTTGATTTAATATGCCATACCAAAAAGCTGAGAATATCAAATATCTGTATCACAGACTAATTTCCAAACCGCTGGCACCACAATTTCAGTTAAAACTAAGTATAACGGTTGAGTGACAATGTGAATAATTAACAACACGCTCAAGTAAAATTAAATTTAATATAAATCGCCCTTGCCGTGACTTTCGCAAACGATGCTCTTGAATTATTTATTTATACGAAAAAGTTTTTATTGTGCCTTCTCGGTCGTGGGGCGTAAGTTGTAAGGTAACGCGAGCTCGACTGAAAGTATCTACCTTTGTTTGAAAAAAAAACATAATATCACTTCTGTGTTTTTCACGTTTTGAAAATTTTGAATGTGTTTATGTTTGTGATTTGATTGTCATCATCAGGGTACCAGACTTTGGGCAAGTAAAGAAATATTCGACAATGCACTTAGGTTTAAAAAGGTAAGTACTTGAAAGGCATAGATATACACTATGAAGTACTTGATAACGGTAAAGGTAAGTAGTTGCTGCTGCGCCGCGTGTCGCGGCTTCGTTTCCCGCACGGAATAAATATTTATCCACAAGGATACGTAAACCCCATTGTAACTTAAAACAACATAATCATACACTATACTGATGGAAGATAAAAAAAAAAACTAGGAAAACAATTAGGGATTCACTCTGCCAAGCTACTGAGCTGCTTGGATCCGATTTAGGATGTGACAAAATTATCTGAATTCAACTTATATCTAATCTGTTTAATGACTACTCTCTTTCTAAATCTTCTCTCTCTTTCGTGAGTTTGTGCACAAACTTATGTGGACACAAAATCGCTACCGCCTATAACTCAAACGGACCTCCCATTTACAAGTTCTCGACCATTTCGTGAACCGGAGTGATAACATGATTTCTTATTGAGGACTGCGTAATGTATGTAATGTGTTTTTCTATTCGTTCGGTCGCCAGTTCGTCTGTGGGGCGTTAATAAATATATTATTATTGAATACTGACTATAGTTTATAGTTTTCCAGTCTACTTATTGCTGATGGTTGAGAGGCTTAAGATATCTATAGTTCTGCGTGGCGCTTCAACAACATTAGCTGGAGGGCGCTGTTGGTTAATTTTTTCTTAAAAATCACAACCTATATATCTGAAATATTAGGCTTTGGGGTACCTACTACTCCTCTGATAACTCTTTAGAGATTACAGGCGTGATATTGTGTGTAATAAGATATGCACCAAGTCACAACTTCAAAAGTTTCGTCCAGGAAACCGTCCATATTTTTAATAAATCTTTTTCATACCAGCGTATTTATATATTGTACATCCAAATTTTCATACACATTCACGGACTCAATGGGGTTGGGTAACACATAGGGCAGCAGTCTTTCACCGCCAATAGGGAAGTTTGAAAAAATCTGAATTAATATGCCTGCCGTTATTCTAATGTACGCTGAATGGGATTCCGCTGTCACACCGATGTGTAACAAAAATACAAAACGAAGGACATTAAAGTGCGATTGAAAAAGAAAACCATCTTGGTACATGCGGCTGAGCGTAACATCTTAGGTTCAATAATTCCCAGGTCGTGCAAAGTATTATTGGGATTTTAATCTGGAAGTTCTCGGTTTAAAACCCGGAGTCAAGATTTATGCCCGGTTGATGACAATAGGATCCCCCAATAAAGATTAAAACATAATTGGCGAAATGCGGATATACTTTAACTACACAATCTTTCGGGGATAAGAGTGGTAGCTTTATGATTTAAGAAGAAAAATGCATAAAGAACTTACACATAGTGCCATTTGATCTTTTAATCATCCGCAATGTTATTGTTTTAGGGTAAGCTTATACAGCAACTTTTAATAAGGTGATGCAGTGACACCATGGTGGTCTTTAGACGTATTTATTTTTATTTATTATCGACTTTTCTCATTTCTTAATAACAAATATAACAACGAAGTCTCGTTAATAATAAGTCAGATCTTTATTAGATCTAGAATTCTAGACTTATCATTAGTACCTGTAAATAATTGATTTACAAACAACTTTCTATGACGGCTAATACTCTCAGAATAAGGTTTATCAAGTTTCTAGCGAGTATTTCTTAATGCTTCGATTAAGGCTGAAGAATTTTTTAACAATTTGTGTTCTGTTTTATCAACTCATAATAATTAATTTTATGATGATGTATTTTGAATAGTGGAATTTAGTATTATAATTAAAAGAGTGCAAGTTTATACGAGAAACTTAAATTTAATAAAAACACAGTACTCAGTAAAATACAGCAATCTGGACAAAGAGAACAAGACAAGTTTCACATTTCACTTATTTCACTTATTTGCAATAGTTTGTTTTTATTCGTTTCGTTTATTCAGTACATGATCACTCTATTAAAAAAAAAATGAGGTCCATGTGACGCATAATTCCACACAACACAAAAATAATCTATATGGGTTCATTTTATTTTAGTGTCTATTTGCTTAATTTATTGCTATGCGTCAATTATGAGAAAAATTATTCTTCTTTATTTTTCTTCCTTTTTACCATTGACTAGAAACGTCAAACTACCAAACCCAAACTACAAAAATAAAATACCTACCCCATACACTTCGGTGTTAGTAACATCCAAATATAAAGCGTGGCGCACATAATTGGCCTCATACGGTACAGCCGCTTAAAAACAATTAGTACAAAGCAATTAGTACTCACACAATGCAATCCTATTCACGCTCCGGTCGCCCCTCAACTTTGTGTACCCAGCTTTATCGCAAAAAAACTTAAACCTCCTTTATAGGTAAGTACTTTCGTCGGCAATTATGACGTACTTTATATGTAGAGCTTTTAATTAATCTTACGACTTATTATTAGGCTCTTATGTGAAGGGGCTTGTTCATCGAGTATGATTTTGACGATTTTAGGAAAATATTGGATTATAATCTGCTTTCGTTTTTCTTTAGATTGAATTTCATCTACAAAATACCTCATACACGATGGTTCTTCTGTTTGGGCCGTATCAGAATATTAGCGTTGTGACATTTTTAAATATTACAGCACCATGCTGAGATATTAGCCTTTTGGTCTCGTACAGGACCAATTAAGTTTCTTGTATGTTATAAAAGTTTATTATTTCATAATTTTGCGTTGCTCTCTTTTTATTTTATTGTTTTGTCCGGTGCGAGTATAGGTAATATATACGTTTTCTTTCTTTCTTTGACTGAAAGATTTGGCAGGTCGAACTGCAAGTACTTGAAGACTATGAGATAGATTTGCGAGATTGCGATGTAGGTACAAAAGCATAGTGCCTGTTATTTAACCCTGGAAGACAGCGTGTTGTGGCACAGCTTGGGAGAAGCCCGTGTTATAAACACGGGCTTCTTCTGGGTATAAAGATAACACCAATTGGAAATAAGAATTTGAATTGACCTACTTTATCTATTTTTTGAGTGCAGTGCGATGCGCGCTCGAACACGGACGTGTTTCCACTGTGCACGGCACGAATTTTATTCGCGTGTTGCGCGGCCATAGCCGCTACTCGTTATAACTATGAGTTCAAAACAACTTATAGTAAATGAATTGCTGGCATTCCTAGTCCATGCCATCGACTACATGGACGAGGTGAGCATCCTGCAGATTTGCCGGTCCAATTTCAAGGAGGATGACATCAGCAGCGGAAAACTCTTGCTGTTCCAGTCCCTTGGAAAACTGGACCAGATGCCCTCTCGGCGCAGAGATAGAACTGAGAAGAGCCTTCAAGATATCATCGATATGTTGAAGAAGACTGACCCGGACGACGTGCCAGATTTCGTGGCGAAGGAGCTAAGTAAACTGCCTCCCGTCACTTTCGATCACGTCGACGTTACGCGGCTGCTAAAGGACATCACTACCTTGAAAGCGGAGATGACCAGGATGCAGTCCAGAATGGAGGTTTCAGAAAAAACTAATACTGAACTACGTGCGGAAATAGCATTATTGCGCAACGTGGGTTCGGAAATTGGGTCACCTGAGGCCTCAAAGGTGAACACACGTCGAGGGGCGCAAAATGCAACCATCGGCAGTTTTGAATCGGCGAACACAAGTGCGTCACCAGCTGCCGATAGCGCTGAGCAAGCGCCGCTCGCCGCCGTCGCAGCCGGTGTCGCCGCCAACACCGGCTGCGGATACGTCACGCGTACCTACGCGTGACGTATCCGTATATATCGACGTACCTACGTCGACCCCAAAACGTGCCTATGCTGCTATTGTCACCAGCGGTAAAACTGATGCGTCGCAGCCTAAGCTACAAACTAGGAAAGGGGAAAAATTGAAAATGGGCGCTCAACCAGCCCTGGCTGCGGTCCGTAGCTCCGTGCCAAGAACGAGCCAAGTTGATGAGGAGGGCTTCACTAAAGTGGAAAGGAGGAAGAAGAAGAAGCCCTGTCCTCGTAACCTGTGCGGTACCGAACCGAGTGGACCCAACATGCTGCTGCGTCCTGCTGTGCCTACGACGCAGCTGTTCATTTCACGTCTGCATCACTCCACTACAACTGAGGAAGTGGTGCAGTATTTGAAAGTGAAGACCAACTGGACTCTGAGGATCGAAAGGTTGGAATCGCGCCACAACATCAACTTTAAGTCATTCGTGGTACGAGTTGCAACCCACCATCTACAGACCTGCATGTAGGAGGACTTTTGGCCGAAGGGTGTCGTATATCGACGTTTCCGAGGGCGGTTACGCGACACCACGCAGCGAAACACGACGCCGACAACGTTGCGTGTATAGTTTTAGTCTCGTATAGTTAAAAATATGTATTAGTATGTTATTATTGTTAATTATTATTTTGTGTAATTTTACCTATGGGCCTTAGTTGCCTGATAATAAAATGATTATTATTATTATTATTATTATTTATAACACAGGTTATCCTAAAAGAACATGTTCGCAAAGAAATCTATCGACTTTCGCAGCAGTAAACAAGGTTGTTGACGCAGTGTATCATGTGCGCGCAACATGTTGCAACATGCCCCGACGTGCCTGTAATCTTTGAAGCCATTACGATATTGCAGGCTTCACACTGTGTTAGCGCAACGAACAATATTGTGTAAGAATGATGAGAGAGCATTTTGAGGTAGCTTCGAGAGCTGAGAGTATTGATTTTGTATCGTTGTAGTTTTTACGTAGAACATCCGTGGGGTGAATTTAATTGTCTGCATGGGTGGTGATCCTTATAGTTAATTTGTCTGATTTATTCTGAATAAAGCTTCAATGTTAAGCTTGATACTACAGCTGGCCGTTTATACGGCGGCGGACCGCCTCTATACTTTGTGCTTGAAGTGTTAAATAAATAAATAAATAAACTGACTGTCCGTGGTGCACCGGACAAACTTATCTGCAACACTGCGCGGCGGTCTAACATATAGGCATCTATTGACACTCGTAAGGCCCCATATACGCCCTTTGAAACGATTTGCATGAAAAGACACGCGTGTGCGTCTTTTGTTTTCTTCGCGTGAGTCACCGCGACGTGACTTACGAGCAACGCCAGCTTCGCTTAAGTTTTATTGATCAAAATGCAAAGCAACTGCAAACATAATTTCAAAATTTGGTATCCACCGAAGACTACGCGTCATTACAAACATCGAAAAGCGATCATAACTTACCGTTCTCAGTAATATCATCTACAGCAATTCCCAAAATTAACATTTACAATGTAAACCTAATTTCACTAATGGAACTTATGACGCTTATTTAAATTCAACGATTCGTAATCATTAGTCGATTTGCACCGCAAAATTGTTTACCGGTTACGGTTTACGGTTCGGCCGCAGAAACCGTTTATTTTACTTTCGTGATGAACCGCATACGGTAGGCGATAAATGATGCATTTCCGATGTTTGTTTGAACTTAAATAGATGATTAGTTCTGAGGTTTTGGATATTTCGATTGAGAGAATACCACTTATTAATCAAACAGTCATTCAGTGGTAGTAGCCATATTTATTATTTAGCAAGCGTTTTTTTTATTATTAGTGAGTTTAACCCAAACCCTAAATTGGGTTACAGCATGCAATTTACGTATTGAATTTCAGAGATTTAAGAAATATTACTTTTGATTTTTCCCTGAATTTCCCAGTGCTGGGTAAAGGCCTACCCCATATCCTGTCTTCATGATGCGCGTCCAAGTCATCTCGCCACCTCCTCTTTTTTTTTTTTTTCGAATGGGAAGTCATCAAATGACTCCTGACGCGGAGCAGGAGGGAGTGTCTGACTTTTACTGACTAAAACCCATCCATGTTCCTTCATCGCCCTTTGTGTTCCGGGGCCACGGTATCTCTTTCGAACAGTCCCGCGGCTCCGGCAGGCATCGGCCCTTGGCCCGGCACCGTCCGTCCTCAGGCACAAATCATAATACAAATATTCTCTTTCACTTTACGACTTCTATTTATCTGGATATTGTTATTTATTGCAGGTAAATGGAAGCTAGTAAACAGCCAGCGAGCTTAACGTGCTGTGCCAACTTCGTCAGAGCTACTTTGTAAATAGATCTGACGATAAACAATCAAACGGAGGAGCGGAGCAATGAATCTCATTGTGATGTTAAAGGATAACTAGAAGATTTGTAATTGTTAGATTTTCTCAGTGTTAAAATTTATAATACTGAAAAAATTATAGAGTTTATTTCAACATTTATCATCACCATCTGACTAGCTTTTACCCAACTATGTTGGGGTCGGGTCGGCTTCCAGTCTAAGCAGATGCAGCTGAATACCAGTGTTTTATATGGACCTCCAGTAGAGCAGCGGTGGCCCAGTGGTGGCGGCCCAGACCGAACAGTAAGTGGTGGGTTCGAACTCAGACAGGCGCATTACTTTGTGTAATTTATTTCATCACCACTGCTCTCAAAACAGTGAAGTAAAACATCGTGAGGAAACCGGCATGTCCTAGAACCAAAACTTCGAAGACTTGTGAAATCTACCAATCCGCACTGGGCCCGCGTGGTGGATTTAGCCTATTCCCTCTCATAGAGTAGATGCCTGTGTCCCAGCAGTGGGAACATTAATAGGCTGATGATGATATGGACCTCCACAACCTAGTTAGTATTGGGTAATACGAAACCCCTTGGTAAGACTGACATTCATATCTGCAATTAAGTTCTAACCATGTACTAAGTTGTTTCTCATGGTCATTGCTGCTTTAGGGATATTTTTATGTCTGACTTAATAAATGAATTGATTGATTGCTTGATTGGTCTAGTGAGCACTGCTGAGAATGAGGTCCTGGATTCGATTCCCAGGTAGAGCGATGTGTTATAGGGTTTTTACATCAGGAATTTCTCAGTAACAACAACTGGTTAAATGCCCGGTCGATGACAATAGGTAGGGTGAACCTATTGTCATCGACCTTTTACAAGGGATTTGAGCATAAACGGCGAAACGTGGGTGTTCTATTAGGTACAACTCTGCGTAACCCTTCGAGAATTACAGGCATGATGTTATGTTGTGTTATGGTATTTTAATCGCACAAAAATGTATCTTTCAAACAACGAGAATGAGCATGATTCTGATGACAACGGCCTCAGTATGCAACCAGGCCAAATTCAACAAACACAGTAATTCCAGAGAGCAGTTCAAATACTCCAGTTGTTGAAGTAAAATATATACGTACTGTGGTGCAATGAAGGGGATCGCCAGGAGTATGCAGCGTCGTGGAGTAACGGTTTAATTGTGCTTGCGTCTGCCTCAATTGTCCACCGAACACATGCCACGAGGATGTCGGGTGACTGGATGAGACCTTTGTAAAATCACAAAGCAAGTATGACTAGGGTTTATTCTAGTTTTTTTCCTGAATAGAATATGACGTATTTTTGTTTTATTTCATACTTTTTAAAAGGGCTATGGTTTAATGACATTAAAGTATTAATTACTATAAACATGACATAATTGTATCGCTATTTACAAGCCTCTACAGGAACCTATAAGTCTATTGTTGTAATTCTTGCTTTGAGTCAACATACATGATTGTTATGTCCATCATTATATAAATATATTGTTCATGATCTCTTCAAGAGTTACTTGATAGACCGAAAAATCCGAAAATAGGATCACATATTAGTGCTGATGAGATAATGTCATACGGAGTCCCGCAGGGTAGCGTTCTTGGCCCAACGCTCTTCCTAATCTACATCAATGACTTGTGCACTCTTACTTTAAGATCTGCTAATATATTTACTTATGCCGATGATACAGCCATTGTAGTACATGGGAAGAACTGGGCCCAGGTAAAAACGAATGCTGAAGAATCCCTGAAAATAGTCATGAAAAAAAATCTACTTACCCTGAACCTACAAAAAATTAACTTCATCCCGTTTTCTATTCACGCTAGCACGAAACCCCCAAGCATATACTCAATTAGAGCTCATACCTGCCTGGACACTGCAATGCAACTTGCTCTTGTATAGCGCTCCCCTCAGTGACATCGGTAAAATATTTGGGCATTAAGGCATTCTGGTGACTTAGACACCCTAAAAATGGTTTACACTGCACTTTGCCAGTCCATCATCGGCTATTGTATTCTAGCTTGGGGTGGATCGGCCAAAACAAAGTTCCTTGAGCTGGAGCGTGCGCAAAGGGCGGTACTTAAGGTTATGTTGCAAAAGCCTTTTGGCTATCCGACTCATAACCTTTATACCGAGTTCAAACTTTTAACCGTGAGACAGTTATTTGTACTCAGAACTACTCTTTGGAAACATAGCCAAGTTCCTCTCCCAGACTCAAAACAAACGTGGTCAAAGAATAGTTTGCGCAATTCCTAGTCATAGAACTTCGCTAAGCTTTCGCTAGAAGACAGCAGTATGTGCTGAGCTCTCTTGTCTCCAGAAATATTAGTAAGACCATCCAAATAGCAAGGTTAAGCAAACACGAAGTAAAGACTAAACTGAAAGACATGTTGTACCTCTTAGACTACGCTCAAACTGAGGAACTATTAACTACTCACACATAACTCACAACTTTCCATACAAAACGCGTACCTAACACGGACCGTACACCAAGCAAACAATTGATTGTTCCGTCTCACACCCGACACCACCATATACTTAGACTCTTCATATCATACTCACATAATACACCCATCTCCCAGTCACACGCACACTCACACTCTCACACACACACTCACATACACACACAGTCACATACACACACTTACATACGCACACTCACACAATGCAAATAAATCATACGATTTCCAGACACACATACAGAATCCACCACACAGTCATTTTATACTTTTCAAATTTAACTTTTAAATGTCAGTTTTTTTTTTTATATTTCCTGAACTGATTCCTAAGTCACAGGTTTTCCTAGTTTAGGAGTCAGGGTTTCAGCTTTTGTACGCCTTAACTATTGTGAACTTTAGCTAGATATTAAGCATATTGTAAGGATTTGTATCAATAAAGTAATAATTATTAATGAAAAAGGTTTTTAATATAACATCTGTTATACCGGATGACTTTTTTAACACTTTCCAAAAAAAATTGGGTATATTAGGTGAACGGAGTAGAAGCTTAATTATACCTAGATTTTTTCTTTTTTCCACAGCTTAGAAAAAAAATTGATCTTTTATCAAAAAACGCTACAAATTTCAAGTAAACTTTTCAAATTAGAACAAAGAAATAGATATTTGGAAAAAAAAAATGAAACACCAAGTATGCCATTAATTTGCTTCTACTCCGTTCACTTATTATACCATTTTTTTTTTGGAAAGTGATAAAAAAGTCATTCTGTATATAGGAACTTAGACAGCAGTTTTGTAGAAAAATTATGACGAAACCCAGTAAAATTTTGTGTATTCCATGAATCGTGCAGAATTACTAAACCTCATCAATCACAAGGCTTCTCATATTGAAGCGATGTGGAATTATAAACACCTCAATGACGTTGTTTGTGTTGTCTATTTTGCCACTTCCAGTGAACAAGCCTCCCTGCCCAGTTGGTGACCGCTAAACGAGCAGTTAGTGGCACAGCACCGCACGGCACTCCGTACCACCATATTTACGTACCACCCACCACCAGAGGGCGCCAATAAACATTATATACGCTTCAAGTGCTCAGCTCTTCGGTGGGTTCTTTGGTGGAAGCAAGTCAACGGTAAACTTAAACTGCCACTCACGGAATAAAATATCTTCCGTGATTGTTCGTTTTTTTTTGAGCTCCCGATATTTAGACGCTGTTGCAAGCGAGGACACAAAACGGCCGTTTTCCCATACAAACGTATTCCCCTGTTTCCTCCCTGGATAATGCCAGTACAGCAATATATTCTTTTCCAAAAAATCTATGACTACTATTGGCATGTCTCTGTTTTTTTTTTCGTAAATTATTTATTAAAAGTGATATGAACTTTCAAAAACCTAAAAAATTGGCCAGATTTTCTGCTGTGTTTAAACATCCAGAAAACAAAATTTGACCAGATTGTACTCGTATAAAAATGGACAACATAGGAACACGGCCAAAACCTTTCTTTAATTTTTAATGAAAAAAAAAAAAGTTAAATCGGTCCAGTTTTGAAGAAGTAATCAGAGGACTAAAACGTTGTTTTTGTGTACTTTTAATTGGTATTTTCTACTGATGTCTCTTTCGTGCTCTGCGCGACAGCAATACATTTTAGAACACCTATTTTTCATTTTTTTTATTTTCATGAGTGACAGTTTAAGTTTAGTTATGAACCGTGAAAGCTTAAAACAGTGTTAGTCAAAGGTAACTGAACCATCACGTAAATATTCATATTCGGAATCATTTCCGAACAAATATGCTGTGCTTTTTTGCTACCGGCGGAACCCGATTTCAGGACAAACTACAAAGTACAGCCTGTAATTGGGTTTGGTCGTTCGGGTAACAAAATCCGATTCAAAGAGGAAAAAAACTTTTAGCTCTGTAAAAAAAACGTTTCTTTTTTTAACAAAAGGCGTCATAACTACCTATATTCATTACCCAGCCTATAGCATAATAATCAGTGTGAATATTAATCATCGTATTGCGCCATTAAGCTGGACTGAATAGCTGAAAAAGAGTCGTTATCACGCGATCATTATTCTTTCTGTCTCAACTCTTTTGCTTTTATGCAAGCTTTTTACATTTACAAGTGGCGCTTAAAACGTTTATTTCTAATGGATGCTAGGCGTAATTTTTAAAGAGGGTATTTTTTATTTTTACGCCTTAGTTTGGTATTTTAATATAACATAACATCACGCCTGTAATCTCCAAATAGTTAGGCAGAGGTCCACCAATATTCCCTGGGCCATCAACTAAGCACAAATCCAGATACCGTGGTTGCTACTGAGAAATTCCTAATGAAATATCCCAAAAACAATGCACCCGACCCGGGAATTGAACCCAGTACCTCATGCTCAGGAGTTGCGATTATGACCACTAGACCAACGAGGTAGTCATATAATTGAGCGTTAATAGTTTAAATAAAATAAAGGAGCTCGTGGCTTAATAATAACAGGCGCTCGGGTCGATCTTTAGGTTAAGCCGTGCTTGCCTAGGTTGGTTTGTGGATGGGTGACCCATTACATGCCGAAAGCACGTTAAGCAGTTGGTCCCGGCTGTCATTTGTGATCTTTGTCAGTCGTTACAGGTAGTCAGTAGCCCAAAAAGTCTGACAACCAGTCTTACCAAAGGCTATCGTATTACCCAGTACAAACTGGGTTGTGGAGGTCAGGTAGGCAGTCGCTCCATGTAAAATACTGGTATTCAGCTGCATCCGGTTAGACTGGTAGCCGACCACAATAAAACTTGGGAAAAGGCTAGGCTGATGATGTTTAAATAAAATAAAAGTAACACAAAAACAGCAATAGGTCAATATGATTTTAGGCGTTTACGATAGAACGGGTGCATTTGGCTTTGATATTCTTATGCAAAGCGTATAGGACGGTAAGTACTGAAGCCTTACCGGTACTTGCAGGTGTACTTCCAGTTGATCTTGAAGTGCAGCGACGGGCTGCAATGTACTATAACGCACGTGAGACCACGGATGCAGACTTTTTAACCCTACGTGACCGTGTTAAGATTGCTAGATTATTCAAACCACACACCGACGTCTGGGAGGAACTTTTGTCTGAATGGCAAGGTAGGTGGGATAATTCCATCAAGGGCTGACACCTCCACCAGTTCTTTCCATCCGTTCGTGAACGGCTGGCCAGGACATGGTTGGAGGTTGATCACTGTGTTGCCCAATTTCTCACCAGTCATGGTAACTTTAAGAGTAACTTATTTTCCTTCAAGCTAGTTGACTCGCCTTTTTGTCAATGTTCCACATCTGACTGCGAATATGAACAATCAGCACATAACATTTTATGGGAGTGCAGTCTTTGGCAGAATTAACTCAACATTATGTTGGATAGTGTACAGGTTACATCCGGAGTTATTTACTGTACAGACCTTGTGGAAACTAGAACAAATTTCCGTGCGTTCAAGCGTTTTAGCCATACCTATTATTGGAATCAAATATAACAGCTCACAACTTAGGACCCATTAAATATTTATCCGTGGTGCTAGGCAACTGGGCCTATCCCAGTTGTAAACGTCCCTTTGTGCCTATTGGCCTTGTTTCGTTCTGTCTCCTGCTGAAATGGAGGGAAGTGGAAATTACGGTTTTTTCCTACTCCTCCACTATACTTTTCTGATTAATTTCGTTGCGGGATCCAAGACAGTTAAATTCATTCTCTGGGACTTCGTCGAGCATCATTGTCTCGGCGCTTTTCTGGTGGTCGCCACTGTTGATTCTGGCTTTCAGGAGTTACAGTGGTTTGGGAACAGTGTGGCGGGCAGAACGGGTGCACCTAAGTTTGAATCTTGTCCGTTGCACTTATTCGTGAGGGAACTTTATAAGTAGTTAGTAATATGTATCGTTAAACAATACAAGTGGTAGTTAATTTAAAACTTATAGATGAATTATAATTGATTGGGATTAACCTTTTGACCACCTTACGGCTTTTTTCTATAACTTATTTACGTATAACAGTTGGTTAATGTGCCTTTTCCCGTAGCTATCGGTGTTTCTATAAACAAAAAATATCCTATCCGCGTCACCTACCTGTCACTTGATTCATAGAAAAATCAAAGAAAGCTTTTCTGTGACGTTTTATTTCTAACCGTCCAGTTAGCAAAATTTCAAACAGACAGAGATAGCAACCTACCGAAACCGGCTAGTAAGTTATTGAAAATGGCCGCTAGTCACATATACGTGACAAACAAGCGCGTGTCCTGTACGCCAAAAAACACAAATATGTGACAAATAATAGGTGAAATTGTGGCTTGTCATGGAGGGCACGCGCGTGCGGCGGTCAAAAGGTTAACTTTTACAGAAGTTAATGTTACACATTCAGTTTATTAAACATTGCTTTAAATCATTTCACCAAAACGCAATTTGCAAGCAAACCAAACGCACGCGATTAATTGGCGCTTATCAATCGTTTGGCTAAACGCTTAAAGCTACATTTTCCCGTTGAGTGGTGATGTAAACAGTAACCAGTGATTGACAACGCTGTCTGTGGCAAACGCACTACAATACGTAATACTGTGCGTGTGACGTAAACACGCGTGGCAACGATCTGTTTTGTGCCATCGACTACCTACATGTTAGTGATTGTTGCGGCAACGGCAGAATTTATTCGTCAAAGATATAGTTGGACTATTTAAAACTAGGTACTTAATTATTTAATTATGATAGCTAGTTTGAGGACGTGCGAGTGGATACTATAGGCCGCTTAAAATGTCACTGTCCCATGTTCATAATAGACAAGACTATTTTATTTTTAAATGTGTGCATAATGTTAAATATAGGAACATAAAGAAAAATGGGCATTCATTAAGTGTACAGTTATTATTCAACAGAAATGAATTAAATAAATTCTTCTTTGCGAATGGGTGGAATTAGAGTGATTTAAAGTTTTGAATGTTGTTACAAGATGGACTGCCTTTTTTTAGAAAGCAATAAAGACAAAAGACTTAAAAAACCTATCGAAAAAAAGCAAAAAAATGTTAATATCAAACCACTGACCCAAAGAGAGAGTTTAACAAAAACCCATACGTTACATTATACCCGGCCATTTTGAAATCGTTCATACCAACTGTAGCGAGTACATTTTCTTGGCAATAAATAACTTGGTCATAATAACTTGGGCGTGGCTTTATTCCCCGTTTACTGAACATAATAGAACGGCGGTTTTATACTTCTCTTACCTTTGGACCCCATTTATCATGGCATGTTTGTTACGGCCCTAATGTCTAGATATTTCTTTGGGAATATGTGTTTGAAGAGCGTGATTGGCACTGTACTAAAAATTTCCACCGAAAAACCTCGTAAAATAGAGCTACTTAGAATGGCAGCAGGACATGGATGCGGAGCGGCGTTGCATTGTTCTACTTCTTACTCTGCAGTTCCAAAACATGCAGTGAAAGTAACCTCTGCTACCATCTAAGCCGTGAAGTGGCGAAATTTGGGAGTAAGAGAATTTAGAAAACGGTAAAGAAGTAGATACTTTTTGGAAAGCGCTCCTGTAACTTTTTAGGGTTCCGTACCCGAAGGGTAACTAACGGGACCATAATACTAAGCCTCCTCTGTCCGTCCATCCGTCTATCTGTCAGCGGGCTGTATCTCATAATCCGTAATAGGAAGACAGTTGAAATTTTCACAGAATGGAACCCTTCATGCACGAGTCCGACTCGCATTTGACCGGTTTTTTTAGTGTTCTGTGGCTCCACCAGTCGGCCCAGAAGCAGATCGATTATTAAATTAGCTCGCGAAAATTTACAAGATACGAAAGAAAATTATTTGCTTGATATACATAAAACCCTGCCACCTTTTCAAGGTCTACGTAAGGCGTTGTGGTCTCCGTACCACTCGTTTGCTATAATTGACTGTCATTACCAAATTCCCTAAGTTCACAATATGCATGATCGTCACATTAAATCCATCCTAACTCTCCGAGCAAACAGAAAATCGACCAAAAACATTTCAGCAAAATCGTTATTTCATAAATTCCGGATGAACAATTTTCTGTTACCCGGAATGAATTCAATTACCAATTTCTGCGGAATCAATTTAACTGGTTCAAGTGAACAGGCGTTGATAGGTGACAACGACCCGTCTTACTTAATTAACTTACATTTACATGGTGATGGTTCTTCTTTAATGCTTTGAAATAAGTTGAAGTGGCAGAAATTTAAAAGAGTATGCTTATGTGGCTTGGTCGTGTTGAGAGGATGACTGAAAGGTGGGCTGCGGGACTGTTCGAAAGAGATACCGTGGCCCCGGAACACAAAGGGCGATGAAGGAACATGGATGGGTTTTAGTCAGTAAAAGTCTGACACTCCCTCCTGCTCCGTCCAGAGCGGGAGGAGTCATCTGATGATTTCCCATCCGAAAAAAAAAGGATGACTGAAAGGCGATTACCAAAAGGTACAAAATACAAGGCAGATGTGAGTGGGACCGCAGCGGATGGGACGAAATAGAAGTACACTTTTCTTATCTACTAATATAATAAAGAGGAAAGATTTGTATGTAACGAATAAACTTAAAAACTACTGGACCGATTTAAAAATTTCTTTCACCGTTAGAGAGCTACACCTTTAAAGAGTAACAAAGGCTTTAAATTATATTGATATCATGCGAAGTCGCGGGAGAAGTGCTAGTTGGTGATATTCTTCAGCTTAGGTGCGTAGTACTCACAACATGCTTGAGTGTATAACCAGATGTATGAACATGGACGAAACAAAAGAATAAGAATCGAAGCATGAGGAATTATGTAGTTTCTACCCCCATAAGAAAAAAGCAGGTGATTTTGTATGTGTGTATTCTTCATGAAAATAATTAGGTTCTGGTTTTAGCACAATATGACAAAAAACGACAAAGAAAGTCTCCTAAAAAAAACCCTATAACATTTTAATGTTACACAAACTAATACTCCTTCCCTATCCGACTTCTCCCACAAATACCAGCTATAGCTGATAAGGAACGCGCGGAATAGTCCACGATGAACCAAGGCACGAGATTCGATTACCGCGCCACTCGCTTCGGGCGTGAGCATAACAAGAAAAATGAATTTGTTCAAGTACCTATGCCTTTACTTTACCGTTCCTATGAATTTTTATACGTACTCTATGGTGAATTGACGGTATAGTTGGATGGTTTGTGGGTTATGTCGGGACTTTTGTGATTGTTATCTAGTTCCTAGCCGTGCATGTAAAAAGTCAAATCATTTATTTCTTGGTCATTAAAACACTTTCGAACTTCCATCTTTACACAGAATAGAATTGATTCTTGTTGTCTAATTGCTGTCGGAATTGCAAAGGTTTTTTTCTAAGGAGAAAAGGGATAGGAAACACCAACGTTATTCTTTGAAAATGTTGCTGAAAGTAGGAGGAACATCATCAAGGAATAAGATTTTAAAGCAAGCCATGGTGATGACCCCCAGCATTAGAGAAATGAGAGAAGAGAGCCCAAGGGCCTCCGACTTGGATGTACATGCCGTCAAAAAATGTCTCTCAGGCATTCTGGTTTCCTCACGAATATATCATAATGAGGTATTGTCTCCATGAATGGTGATGACATAAATGAAGGCCGTAAATGAAGGTCAGTCAATCAACTCATCCCCACTAGCACCGTATTGACTCCCTCATTTTCAACTCTTTTTTTTTAACTCTTTATTAGACCTGGTTCCATAGACTTACGGGCCGCTAATGTTAAAAGTAGCAGCTAGTAAGTTTAGTTAATCATTATCATCCCATAGGTAGAGCCCGACCGAATTTCGAGTCCCGTTTTCGGCAATTTTCGGCCGAAATATACTTTTCGGCGCACATTTACGTTTGAACCAAGAAAAAAAACATTTCTAGACGGACTCCACCTATAGGTATCGACCCTCCCCTGAATATTATAGGCCTTCCCTACCTTAGGTAGACATCGCATCTGTTACCAATAATAAAGTTTACTATTTACAACATAGTTGGGTACACCCTCTACCTTTCTAGTTAGGGCCGTTTAAATTAACTCATACAAACTGAAACAAAAGCAGTAATTACACAAAATAAAGACTCTTAGAAATTGGTAAAAACCAAAATATTCACAATCATTACGCGTGACACTACGAATGACCATCGGTTCTTCTAAAGTTTGTGAGGATGGATGGATGTTTGTTCACGCAAAAACTACTGAAAGGATTTGGAAGCACACAGATAGTTTATACCTGGATTAACATATAGGATACTTTTTATCCCGGTACTACGATCCCGTGGGATAGTAACGAACACCACACGGGCGAAGCCGCGGGCATATGAATATATTAATCTTTTAATGATTACATCATCATCAGCCTCAAAGTCAAAGTCAAAGTCATATTTATTTACAGCCTCTCAATGAGAGGTAAATGGTAATTTAATCTAGTTTAATTAATTCAATAATGTTTTTAATGTAGTATGATAAAGAGTACGCGAAATCCCCCGAATAAGAAAACACGCGAAATTCTTATGGGATAAACAATTACCAAAAAAAAAAAACCGTCTACAGTTATGCTACTACAGGCACATCCTCCGACGGCCAGAGCCTCACTTACTACACGCAGCTATTAGATACAAGGCGAAACGGTTAAAAGTAGGAAGACCAATAAATATACATTGAACGAGCCACTCCAACAAGACATATTTCAATAAAAGCAAAGAAGAATGGATTCAGCTAGCAGCAGATAGAGAAAAATTCAAGTCGGCCACCCAGGAAATATATCACCTCAGCGAAACTGACAGTGAAACAAATACTACTGACGACGAAACATATACACGAAAATAGTGTTTAAATAAGACGTGTCAAAAACGAATGGAATCGCAACCATCAGAAACGAACATGATTCTCCAATGCTAGAAGAGACCAACCAAACGAAGGTCAAAACACCAATGCTCATTCCTATGGATTGTACCTGTCTTTACCACTATTCCTATATTGGCTCTAGGCTGCATAGTCGGCTGATTGTGCCCGACTGGCTGCGGTTGGTCGGGCTTCCTCTCCCATCCCAGAGCATGTCTTTCCTTACAAGAAAGTGCCCCCTGGTGTATCCAGCTTGTCCGGGTCAGGCTTGCTCCTGGCTGGGTGTGGTGCTCAATCAAAAATCAATCATCAATGACAGTTTAAAATAGTTTCCAAGCCAGCATGGTGGTAGCGGAGCAGAATGTCTTGGGTGCACCTCACGTAAAGTTGCACTAGGATGCTTGTTTTTTTTTTTTTCAAAATTGAAACTCGCTCTGTTATCTTCACGCCATCAAAATAAATGTTCACCAGCACCACCTCCCTGTCCTTCAAAAGATCCTTGTAGGATTTAACATTAAATTTAAGCCGTTCAAGTGGCTACTTTAATGCACCACACCATACACAACAAATGTACCTCAGACTAGTAACGAAAAAGGAAACCTCGAGAGATACTTGTGCTTGCTTGCATGTAGACTTGTAAAGCTAAGTCATAGGCCCATGGGCGGCATAAAAACTCTGGCACCAGGTTAGCCACTAAGCACACGAAAAAGAAGAATTTACGAAGAAAGTTATAATATAGTAAAATCATCGCCACACACTCCAAGCGGAAATTCTACAAAGATTTCTGTCCTTAAGGGCTCTTTAATACAATATTATTACGGTATAAAGGTGCTCTGGATTCGTTTCCGTTCGTCGACAGGAAAAGTGAATTTGTCGGGGAGCGTCGGTTTCCGGAGAGAGGGGGGAGGCTTAAGTTCGTATCAGACTGGCGTTGCGGTTATCTGGCGTACGCATCTTTTTACAAGTTTAACGAGATTATGGAAACGGCGGAAGCATGGTTGGGCAACAGATGTAATCGGAAATTTTAAATGTTTTATCATAAGCACAGCCTTATCAGTTTACCATGTTTCCACAGCTGGGTTACAGATATCCTGTGTGTGAGGCTGCAAGTCACCAAGAGCCAGATTGCGGGTTTGTGTCCTGTCTTTGAATTTTTGAGGACATAATATCGGTTTCCTCACGATGTTTTCCTTTATTTATTAATATTAATTGGGTTAAGGGCGGAGAATGATGAATACGTTTTTTCCTTTAGGGATTTGAGAGCAATGATGGTGAAATAAATTACACAAAGTAACGCACTTGGATTCGGACCCAAAATCTACACACCACTAGGCAAGCACTGGCCCACCACGATGATTACTTCCTAACATAATATCTAGGTACAAAAATCTACTGACAAAATAAACTGTTTACAATATTGTAATAGAACCATAAATGGATTTAGTAGTTACATCTTTCTTTATCATTAGTTAGGGCCTAACTTGGTGTCATAGTTTTTATCCGACTAAAAATATCTCGGCATGCTGATTTCGTCACGATGGTTTCCTTCACTGAAGCAAATAATATTATACAATACGCACATGAATATGAAAAATCGGAGGTGCGTGTCTTGGGTTCGAACTTGGGACCTATGACTTGGCAGTCCGACGGTGACACCTAGCGGTGTCACCGTCCAAAAGCAGTGATAGCCTAGTGGCTATCACTGCTTTTTAGTAGTAGTTACATGATACAGACGAGAGAAGATTTTTTCTTTCTTTCTTTCTTTCTATACATGCCAAAACATTATTGAGGGCGCTATTTTTTAATATAGAGTTAAAGTCACGCTTGCCACTGGACTCCACGTATTATATCCGTGCGTCAAGTCAACAAATTCACGGAATAAAGGTCGTTCCATGCTGCCAACGCCCGTGTGGCAGAGCCCTAACTATGTATAGCTTTATTCTCCTCATCTTGCCAGACAGACACTTTTTTCTATTTCAACTTTACGCGAAGAAAGTTACATTAGTTTCCCTCGGCTATGAGCGACTGTTTTAAACTCGGCTGGATGTAATTGTGAAAGTGTCGACTAAATCTTAACTGGTTAAGTTGATGTGGAGAAAATTGAAGAATGGTATTAAGTCAGAGTTAATTTTTTTTTTATTTGTAGTCGCTTGTAGATAGCATTAGCCATTACGAAAATAAAAATGTTGATCATAATTTAGACACGCACACACACACATGCCAAAACTTGCTCTAAAAGATCGGATTAAAACAATGAATCCAACATTACGTGCTTCAAAAAAACTGCTTTTTAATTTATTTATTTATTCACTAAAAGACAAAACACAGCCAGCAGCACAACTGGATCTAGAAGAATGACCTATTTTAGAAGACTTCCAGAGACAAACAACGACCATAAGAAGTAAGAAAAGATTTTTGAAAATTCAACCCTTATAGGGGTTCAGAGGGGGCTTAATATTTATATGAAAGCTCGTCATTTTTGACAATAGGTAATTGGTTCGGGCATACAGCTTGTATAACATGAATTATTTGAACGACTGCTCCATTAAGTTCAATATAGATGTCCTTAAGGTGCGAAGTAAGCTGACACAATATTTTCCCGGGTCCAAAGTCCGAATCCTTTGGGACATTAGTCAGGTTACAGGACTGTTCATCTTGTTAATCCCCTCAATCACTAACTCGGTGACAAGTTACCGTGTTTTTGGACTTTCAAGGATGTTGCAAGGTTGGTTTTGAAAAGCCAAGGATTGGAAGATTGAGGTTTGAAGCTCGAAATAATAATAATAATAATAATAAATCTTTATTCAAAAACTTGAGAAGGTAAAATACAATATGAATCTAAAAACTAACTATGTAGGTATAATAATGTATGATGCCTGTACTAGGATAATCCTGTATCACAGGCTGCAGGAGCTCTAACAAAATGCTATATGTAGAGCTGTAGTTATTTTGTTGTTTAATATTTAACATGAGTGACAAAATTATTTTGATTAACTTAAACTCTAATAACTTAGAACTAAACACATAATTGCTACACGAAAATTTGCGTCAGCAGAATTTATTATAGGTTGCAAAACACATTCGAGGCGCTCTTGTTATATTCGATATTTGCACCTAGCGACTAATGTGCTTACAATAAATAAAATCGATGATAAGTATGTCAGCGCAGTGGTTTGTTGTATTGCTATGTTATTTCAGCAATATGCTTCAAACGCGGAAGTCTGTCCTAGAGTATGTGACGCTCTACGCGCCCTCGTAGTCGATGGAGTTGATGTACCTATATTCTGCTAATTTCTTAGCTGGGCACTCAACATCTCCCGTTTTGTGGTTGTTGGGCTTTTTAAAACGCGAGCACATCGCACATTTAGGGGTGTCCGCTTTCTTCGGGCACTCAGACATCGAGTGTCCTGTTTCTCCGCAGTGACCACACGTGGAGTTTACCTCTCTGCATGATTTAGCTGCATGACCAAATTGTTGGCATTTGTAGCATCTGGTAACCAAGGTGAAGTCTCTAACAGGGCAGGAGGTCCAATTTATAAAAATTCTTGCTTGAGATATTATAGCTCTACGTATCTTGGCTGGAACTTCGATAACAAAGTTACAGGTCGATGCATCTTTCTTCCCAGATTTGTGGCTAAATTTAACTTCGGCCAAAAAGGTCTCCAGTGACATCCCTGGAAACTTATCGGCGATGTTCTGCTCGTACATGAACCTGAAGACGTCAGCATCAGCCAAAGAAGTCGGCACTCCTACAACCGTGATCCGTGGTTTGCGCTTGATGGGCTCGTCGGCTGTGAGTCCTGATGTAGACATCTGGACTGCGTGCTTGAGTTTATCAGCATCCAGTTTGGTCTCGGTGCTGATAATGACACCTCCATTTTTGGTTTTCCGCACACCACGTACATGGAGCTTCATTTTGTCAGGGCGTATGATGTTTTGCACGAGGTTTTTTGTCTCGTCACTCGACTTCAATTTATCATTTGGATAAACTGCTACGGAACGGATTGTTTGGACGAACGAAATCCTTGGATCCTTTCTTCACCATATCGGAAAATGAAGCGGTTCCCACAGCACCAGAGTCCTTTATCGTCTGTTTGAGCTCCGAAATTTGTTCTGTGAGGCTGCGTTTTTCTTTCAGGTCATCGATTATGTTGAGGGCTTGACGGGATTTTTGCTTCAGAGCCTGATACAGCACTGCCATTTGAGTGGTCTCAAATTCTACTTTACGGCATAGGTTGGTAACCTTCAATTTCTGCTCCGAGTTGAGTTTGCCATCTGTTGCAATCGAGCAAACCTCATTTAACTTCAGCTGAACAGATGACATCCATTTTTGGATGTCGGGTGTGGATACAAAATCGATGGTGAAGTTAGACTGGTGGCTTTTCACTGGCGAGGCATTGGGTTGCACTCGACCACTTGAATTACCGGGGCTGTTATCCATTTTTCAACCAATTCACTATTTTTATGTTTCCATTATTTAGTAAACTACACACTTAGCAAAATACTAAAGAAGGTCACTATTATTGCATTAAATAAATACTGCTAACGAGCACGTCTGTATACTGCGAACGGCCGCAATCAATCAATCTTAAAAAATATATATCTTATGGAGAATGTTTTGCAAATAAAATACTTTTCTTAGGTAAAAAAAGTATTTAATCCGATTTTTTTACGTATAGGTAATAATGAAGGCAATCTTGCATTAAGACGATTAATTTTAAGGCAAAGATCTGATCCATATACCCCGTCATGTCATGTGCATGGCTTACTACGAGACTTGTGTCACTAAAACAAATGACACACGTGCCGTCGCGTGAGTCCGGCCCAAGTCGGGTCACTGTAACTCGTGGCTTTATGTCAGCAATCATTAGCTATACCCTTCCATTTATTTATAGTCTTAATAAACCAAACAATATAAAATAGTAGCCCACCAGTATCGGGAACAGGGTCGAAGCTACGACAGTCAGGGCTCCAGAGATAAGAGAAGAACCTCAACAATGCGCGCCGTGTCAAGGAGTCAGGTTCCCGATCAAACTGCCCAACCAGAGCCTCTTCAGGTGTTGGTCGAGGCTCTTGGCAATTAAGTCATTGATTGATACGACTATCAGCATAATTAATCATTTATCAAAATGTAAACGTAGTAATAATTAATAAATAATGATCACTAACATCACATGCCGACAACCTCGCGAACCAAGTCAAGACAATACAGAATTAATATTGATCCTATTTCACAGAACAATTTTCAATTTCACACTGCCAAAACTCTTCAAAAACACAAAAAAACACTCTATCGAGAAATTAAATCCGAAATACTCAGTGAAATTAAATATTAGTCCAAACTTAAGTAATCCGAACATGATTCTTATTAAACTTGAACGAATAAGTCACTACATTTGAAATGCCATTTATATATAGAAATCAACGTAAATAAGAAATTGAATCGCCCTGTGTCTAGACTTTTAACGATTCCAACGTGATGCTATATCAACATACGATGAGAATTTTATCTGTGTTACATAGTTCAGCTCCATTGCTTGTCAACTATCGCTTCTAAGGTAAACGTTCAGATCAAAAATATCGATGGATACAGCCTCCATGGAAATGTAATTCCATAACAGGGTTACGAAGTACGAGGTGCTAATGGAAGAGGGTAGGAGCAGTCACGAAGTTGCAATTAGATCGAAGCGCGCAACGGAACCCTTTGCTCGTAATTTGACGTAGTTAGAGCAAATGTGTCGGTACATTGACCCAATACCGGGGAACTGTGTTGGGGAAACTTGTAGATATATCAAATACCGATTTCATCAATTGTTTTAGGTGTTGATTAGGCTTTATTCGGTTGTAACTTTGTGTTGTAGGTGTGGTGTTGATAGGTGGAGTAAGGTTGTAACCGAGTGGTGTCAAAGAAGAGGATGTAGGTGTATTTATCGTCCTTTACATGTAGCCATACACACTGGGGTATACCTGTACAGGTACACGCGTCAAGTAAGCTTGAGCTGCTTCTTCAGGAAACTTGCACTGTTTTGCAACATATACGATCCAGTTTACCTGTACCGGTCACTTTACAGGCAAACCTGTCAGGTACACCGGGTTATCGTGTATACCTTTAGACGAGATAGTCGCTAGACATTGTTGTTATCGATGGACATAACAACAATGCATAGCATTACAATAACCAACAATGTGGTAGCATAGTGTGGATTGGCACAGAGAGAAGCCTATGCCCAGCAGCACATAGGTAAATACAAAGTGCAAACGGAAGCTTCACGAAACCGTCAACCAAGCATTCTGTAGGTAGATCATTCGGCCTTTTTAACAGACTTCAAAAAGGAGGAGGTTCTCAATTCGTCGGAACCTTTTTTTATTTTTATTTTTATGTATGTTCCCCGTTTACTCGAAGATGGCTGCACTGATTTGTATTATTTTTGTTTTGTTTGAAAGGATATACTTTTCAGGTAGTCCATTGATCATCAAATCAGGATCTGATGATGAGAAATAGGGAGAACTCTACAAATTTTTTAGGTACACTTGAAGCGATTTCGGTAGTTTTTGGAAGAGTACTTTCTCGGAGAGTACTATCTCCGAAGTTCTTCATCAGATCTTCACCAAATTGAAATGGGACTAAATTTCAATTTGGTGAAGATCTGATGAAGAACTTCGGAGATAGGCAACGAAATTCCTCAATAAATTATAGCAAATGGACTGGGATTGCTGAAATCTCATGTCTGTCAATTGTTTACACCAGTTCATAAGATAACATCACACCGGTACGCTGTGAAGGGGTAAGCACATGTAAACCACAAAAAAGTGAAAAATAAAAACTTTTTAGCAAAAAAATAAATCCGACTTCATAAAAAGACAAAAAAACGAAATCAATCAAACAAAGGTCACCGACTTCTGAAGCTAAAGTTATTTTTCACTTTTTGTGCTTTTTGAAGTCGGTTTTATTTTCTGCAATCTTTTTTTTTTCATTGCAATGTCAACTACGTAAATACAAAAACTGTACTAAAATGAGGAAACTACAGGGCATGGCACACTATACCGGCACCGCCCCAACTTAGCAATTAATTTGTTATTCAAATTAGAGCATTAAATAATTGTGTGTCGTATATTTCATAATCTCAATATGAAAAAGCCCACGGCGGGCAGTCAGCGAGCTTGCCGCTATCATACAAATCGACTCACAGCCCGTGCGCTTCTTGCGAGCGGACCGTATGCTTACAGCGCACCGACTTCGAGTCGCCATAACAATTTGTGTTTTCGGTGACAGCAAGCTTACACCAGGCGGCCAGCGCGCGGACTGCGAGCTTGCACCTCGAGGACGACGCTTAATTGTCGCGCTGGCGGCTACCCTATATTCCAGGCAACGCCGTGCTGCAGCTGTGCAGTTGCGGTGCCGGTATAATCTGCCATGACCTTTCGCGCACACCCGCGACGCTCCGGTCGCTCCTCGGGTAGTGACGTCATAAACAAATAATTGATGATCGAACATACTAATGCCGAAGATGGTGATGAACGTTCGAGTATTTGGAAGTTCGATCTATAGTTGTCGATCAATTGATATTCGATTATTTGGCATTCGATATGGCATAGTAGACCCGTTGTAAACATTTGGTAGAGGGAAATGAGCATGAACTCAATTATTTTACTGACTGAAAATACATCATCATAACTATAAAAAACATTGCTAAAAAAAAACATAACCTGTCATATCTCCAAAAAATACAGCGAATAGAACTGAACCGTTTTGTCTCACTGCACACTGTGCGCTACAGATCTCTGTACTCGGACAGTAAGCGGCTTAGCCGGACACCATTGAGTTATTGAGTTTGTATTGTCAACGACAGGCGATCGCGCTGTCCTTGTCTTGCACTTCTCTCCCGTTTTAAAGTATGGCTGTATCTGTTTTGAATGGGATAAGGGTGATTTATTTGGGTACTAAAAGAATATTCAGAATATTGACCTAATTTGCCACGGTCGAGCGGCAAAATGTACATCCGATTTTGCCGCCGCTAAGCCTAACTAACCGACCCAAACACCCGTTTAGTATTCCTAATAGGACTTAGAGTACGTCTGATGCAAGAGATTTCTGTCATTTCTCCTGTATCGTGGGTGAGTTTACAAAAATTTAAACTCAGCAGCCAGACCCAAGGCCATACATTTGTTCCGTGCTGCAATCGAATACACGACTGCGCCAACCGTGCTGTTAGGCTGTCTGGTTAGATCATGCTGAAACATAAAGCTGTTTCCTTTTTGCTAAGCCATTGCACCACATAGAAACATCTTTGTCTTTCGATAAAGGAGAAAACTTTCAGACCTGATACTTGGTGGTACTTGGACCATTAAACCAGTGAGAGGGTTCTGAATCATCGATCAATCATGAAGGCGTTTGTCTCGCAATGGTCTTAATACGCCGATCAAGTGCGTAGCAAGTACCTAGGCACTTCTTAACCGGCGTGCGTGTATGACCAGATGAATAAACGTGGATGAGGCGACAAAAGTAACTAAAAATCGTAGCAGGTGGTTTTCTGTACTTTCTGCCTACCCATATACGATAAAAGCTATCCAATTAAAACAGAACAAACCACACACACCTCGAGGCGCGTATTAGCAACAACTACGAACTGAAGCTAGTCAGGCGAATAGCTAGTGTAGACGCTAAACACGGTCACAATTCAATCCGACTTCGTACCGTGGTCGCTCACTAATGACTCGGCCAGCCTGGCCAATCGTGATTTATATGCCGACACCGACGGCTATAAATGTGGTATAATTTATGTACTAATAGCGGGGAATAACAACATTTTAGTTTTATGGGTCCCTTGCTGAATACATCATCTCCAATGAAACGGTCAAAGAATTAAGTAGCAGGATTTACTGATCCAATATGTCCTAAAACCAATAATTGCCCAGCGTGTTTACCCACTCCCTTCTTTTGAGTGGAGGCCTGTCTTACTAGCAGTGAAAACTTAATGGGCTGGTTATGCTTTACGCTAAGCAGAATTTGGCAGCCGAAAAAACCATCAAATTGCACGCATGACGTTTTTATTCTAATGCGTTTTTAATCTACTGAAGATTTAGGAGATACAGGAGTGAGTAGTGGAGGAGCTCCTGGCTAAATTATATCAGCCGTTCTGATCGATCTTTAGGTTAAGCCGTACTTGCCTAGGTTGATCAGTGGATAGGTGCCACCCATACCATACCGATTTCCCCGTTGCCGTTGGTCCCGGCTGTCATTTGTAGATCATAGACAGTCGTTACAGGTAGTCAGTGGCCCGAAAGTCTGACAACCAGTCTTACCAAGGGGTATCGTATTACCTAGTACTAACTGCGTTGTGGAGGTCAGATAGGCAGTCGCTCTATGTAAAATGCTGGTATTCAGCTGCATCCGGTTAGACTGGAAACCGACCCCACAATAGTTAGGGAAAAGTCTAGGCAGGATGATGTCGCGTATCCCTCCCGTGAGATATGATGTGTGATTCTCGTGAGATATGATGATTCGCGTGATGTATGTCGCTAAATATCATATCTCACGCTGCCGCACTTGGCAAAAGAAGCTATCCGCTACACCATATCTTACATACGTACATAAACTAACGCCCTTTTCCCGTGGAGGTGGGCAGAAGCAGCAGAACACCACCAGCGGCTATTCTTCATCTTTGTTCATATCTTATTGGATCCCAAAGAAAAGAATACAGCATTACTCATCAGGCCTTTTTCATAGTACAGTTACTTTTACTGGCACACATAACATCACAGTGGTTTTCCCATTAGGCAGTATGCTTAGAGTAAACATCAATTATGTTTTAGTCCTATGTCGTAGGGGCCGAGGTTATTGCCATCAACCGGGTGCAAATCCAGACTTTGTGGCTGCTACTGAGAAATTCCTGGTGCAAAAATCATACAAGGTACCTACAAAAGGTTCCTGTTACCCCCAACGTACCTTCCCGCTACCTCCTTTTCCTCAAGCCGAGACGTTACGCGCACCTGCTACGAACTTTCGATATTCGAACGCGAAAACGATAATTGGTTTCGATTCGAACGGTTGTTTGTAAAATAGAGGACCAATTAAATTTTGTTTGAACTTACCTTGGTGTGACGGGGTAACCGTGGCGCTTGCCACAATGTTACGAAGTGATTTAGGACAAGTTTTAAGCCAAGTAAGTTAGCTACGATCAGAAGATATGTCACTGACAATTTGTGGTCGCATATTTCAGTTATGCCTTGAAGCAAAGTGACATAATTACTCATTTTGACACGTTACACTTTAACTGATCTGACTGATAACCAAAGTGGCCGACGTAACTCACAGAATAAGTAAACTGAAGTAGCAATGGGCCGGCCATATTGGCCATAGAACCGATGACCGTTGGGATAGACGCACTCAGGCTCGGTGGAGCAAAGATCTTCCCAGAGTTGCTGATAGCAACTGAATGAGAGTTGAGAGTTGCCGAGAATCGAGTTAAGTGGCGTGTGATTGAAGAGGCCTATATCCAGCAGTGGACTGTTGATGACACTATAACTAGATGAGCGAGCTATGGCCAGTTTGGTTCTCGTATTGTAACATCTAACGAAAGTAACTGTATTTAAAGGTCTTTTGACATCGATCTACCTGGACTTTTTTACATGTCACCACGAGTGAGTAGATCAAGCGATGGTGTTTTTGGCCAAAAAATTGATAACGGGGAGAGATTGCGAATGAGAGATTGTGTGTTTCACGGCTGCGCCAAATAGGCCCAGTTCAACAAAATGCTAGGCAGCTTGACTGCCCGTCGCTGGTTTTCAACTAGACTAGGATGGATGGTCACCAATCCACGATCCGACCTAGACAAGCGCAGCTTAACCTTGAAGAAAATTCATCCCTCAATGGGTTAAATGGGTGTTAAGCTTATACAGAATTTTATAACTGTCGCTGAGCATGGGTCATCTTATTAGACACAGCATTTTGTACATATTTAAACATATGAAGATTAAAATAGTTACGAGTTGGAACATTTTTCGCACTTGTTTTGCACGTCTATTTTTTAGTTGTTGAAATGGAAAAGTTATGAAATGGGACGTACCCAACATTTCAAGTCACATACCGTGGTACAATAGAGTGCAACGTCGCTAAACATATCGACCGGCAATTGTGGTCTAAACACGGTCGTATTTGTGAGGTTGCAAGCGAAAGAGGTGTGATTCTGATTTACGTGTGTGTCGTATTGCTTTTAAAGGTGCGGACAAATATGATTCAGTGTTAGCTTAGCAGACTGGCTGTGGTCTATACTAACAGTGTTTGAGCGTGTTGCTAGAATATGAAGAGAAATATCCAGCTTTAATATGGAGCCGGAAGAAACTGTGAAACTAAAATGGTGATGTCTACAATCATTGATATTATTTCACCTTTCCTGGCAATTATTTTTACCTCTTGTGTGGCTTCCGGTGTATTTCCGGATTTGATGAAAATTAGCAAAGTGATTCCGGTGTTCAAATCTGGTAGCACAACCGACCCCACAAACTTTCGGCCTATTTCCATATTACCTACTTTGAGCAAAATTTTTGAAAAAATTATTCTGAAGCAAATGTTAAAACATTTCAATAAAAATAATTTACTTCACTTGAAACAGTTTGGCTTCACAAAGGGTCGGTCAACTACAGACGCGGGCGTAGAATTACTTAAGAGCATCTTCGAGGCCTGGGAGAAGTCGCAGGATGCTCTTGGTGTCTTCTGCGACTTGTCCAAGGCCTTCGATTGCGTGCAGCATGAAACGCTTATCAGGAAACTATACCATTATGGTTTGAGGGACAAGGCTCTAGACCTTCTGACTTCTTATTTAAATAACAGAACTCAGAGGGTTGATGTTAATGGCAAGAGATCTTCAGGGTCTGCGGTCATTATGGGCGTTCCACAGGGCTCAATTCTAGGTCCATTCTTATTTTTAATATATATAAATGACTTACCTTATCACGTAAGGGATAATCACAAGATCGTATTGTTCGCGGATGACACATCTCTCATTTTTAAAATCAAACGTCAATTAGTAAACTTTGACGAAGTGAACAATGCACTATCTAAGGTTGTCCATTGGTTCAATGTTAATAATCTACTCCTGAATGGAAAAAAGACCAAGTTGATTAAATTCTCAACTCCTAATGTGAAGCAGTTATGTGCAAATGTTCAACTTAATGGAATAGAGTTGGATCCTGTTGAGTCAACAGTTTTTCTTGGAATAACTATTGATTCAAAATTACAGTGGGGCCCACATATTGAAACATTGTCAAAAAAACTTAGTTCGGCAGCCTACGCTGTCAAGAAAATTAGACAAGTTACTGATGTTGATACGGCCAGAATTGTTTATTTCAGTTATTTTCATAGCGTCATGTCGTATGGGATTCTTCTCTGGGGTGCCTGTGCGGACATCGACGCTATCTTTGTTTTACAGAAAAGGGCTGTTAGGGCCATTTACAATCTAGGTCCTAGGGATTCCCTCCGAGAGAAATTCAAAGAGATGAATATTCTGACCGTAGCTTCTCAATACATTTTTGAAAATTTATTGTATGTTCATAAAAATATATCAAATTTTAAGAAAATGTCCGATATTCATAGCTTGAATACTAGGAATAAGCACAACCTCGCTGTACATCGCACTCGCCTCCACAGAATAGGCAACTCATTCATGGGCCAATGTATACGCTTTTACAATAAGCTTCCCATTGACATTAGAAATTTATCAATCAACAGATTTAAAATTTGCATTAAAACCAAACTATGTAAGAAAGGGTACTATAAAATAATTGATTATTTAGATGACAAAAAGGCTTGGGATTGAACTGCTCGCTCTGCTAAGCTTTGTGTAAGTCCTATACAATATTGACATAAAAATCTGATATATTCTATTGTTAATTTCCTTTTTTTTAATTAATTCTTTTACAATTTTTGACATTTAAATTTGACATTATAATTATTTATCCTATTTTGTATGTTCTAATTATTATTTAATTCATTGTAAAACATGAAACATGCTTTAAAACAGACTTTGATCCCTGAGTTTGTTTCGCCATTTCTTCTCAGGGTAGTCAGATACGAAAACCTCATCTAGCTTAAGTTTAAAATGTGATGACGTGTAAAAGTGATACCTAAATCCTATTTACTGAATAAATAATTTCATTTCATTTCATTTCGATGTTGGATGTCACTAGATTAAGCTGACCACATAAAGGAATTTCCATAAAAGTTGTCAATAGAGAGTCGGGCAAAGTTTTATTGGGTTTATCCATCAGGAATTTCTCGGAAGCAGCCACAGAGTCTTTGCGCCCGTTTGATGGCAATAGGCTCACCCTCTATTACATGGAACTTAAACGTAACGTAAAACATTTTTTGTGAGAAGAAAGTATGACTGTGTTAAATAAATTATTTGTTAAATAGTGTAATTGGCTTCGGCCGTTATATTTAATTAAATAAATAAAAAAGTAACTGGCGAAATGTGGGTGTACTGTTAGGTACACCTCTGCCTAACCCTTCGGGGATTACAGGCGTGATGTTATGTTATGTAATACTGCCGCATCGAATGTGCCGGCCGGACAAGTGTATTGCATCCCTCACTAACAACATTAATTATTGTGAAATAAACAAATATGTAGGATCACACATCGTCACTTCATCTTCAAGCTTTATTAAAATATAATTTACTATCTTAGTAATTACTGCAACATCATAAAGTATACACTGTGTTAGACGTCTGTAAATACATAGTGAACATCAAATATGTCATAACATCTACTAACAGAAACAATCGGTTTAAGAAAGTAAAGTAAAGAAAACCAACATTTGTGCATAATATCTTAATGTATTGATGATTCACAAATGCATTATTTGAATAAATAGTGTTTTCGGGTGATAGTCCCATCATCTGAAATCATTATTTATTCTTTTTTTTTAAGATAAATTTCCTTCTCAAAGGATTCTTGGTTGAGTTTAGTTTAGTTTGGAAATTAACCAACCTCTGAGAGTATTATCAATAACCGATAATAATCAATTAGCAAGGTGAGTCCTTAATTTAATTGTACGTCTTAAATACTGCTGTAGGTAGCAATGTCAATAATTTAACACTTAATTTTTTTTTATCACTTCAAATAGTTCGTTTCACTTTTTTTTTTAACTATAACATTCCCCAAAACGCTTGTGTCGATGCAGAAGCGCTATTCGCTGATGTTTCTTCCTCTTTGGGCACGTAAGACATACTGCAGAAGTCTAAGTTAGCGTCAGTGAAAGGCTCGAATTTGTTCTGGAAATCTTCCCAGGAGCAGCCTTCCAGGGGGCAGATGGGAGTCTCCCTCTCGTTGACGAAGATTTGAACTCGGTAGTCCTGGGGGGCGGGCTCAGTGGTCGAAATGTTGCACCTGAAAAAATTTAGATTTTTGACGTGAAATATTTCTTCAAGCCATCCAACGCACAGTTAAAGCATCGCCCCAATTCGAACCGTTTGGGACTAATCCGTAATGGAATTTCGTGATGTGATGCTTATGAACTTTAATGAGAAAAAAAAAATAAGGTATTCTTGGATAAAGTTTCTTAAAATGTCAAATACAAATACAGGTGGAATACATCGACACACAAACGGTAACCACGTATTCAGAACATCATTCTCAACGCCCCACAAAAATTTTTCATCGGTAATTCTATCTGCACTTTTTTATATTAACGAAGAAAAAAAAATATCTCGCCAGCACTGCAAGTACGTAGCAATCGATAACGATCGAATCGATACGATTCGATAAATCCGACTTTTCGATTGGTTAAAAACTCATTTTATCGAGAATAACTGTCAGATTTATCGAATCGTATCGAATCGAGTGCTACGTACTTGCACTGCAGGTTCGGAATGATGTACTGATCATGTGCTGTTTAAGCCTGATTCCACCCTGTATAGTAGACAATACTCTTGTAGTATATTAGGAAGAGATTGAAAAAAACCTTGAAACTGTCTATACTGCTAGATAATACATTCGGAAGACTATATCACAAAGAGGCCGTTTGAAGAATGATTAAAAGTCCAAATAATATACGACTTGCAGTCAAACAGATAACAACACATCATAAGTATTTACAGGAAGGCGATATTGGTAGACTTCGATAGCACTCGTAAAACGGGGGTTTAGATAGGTAAACTCGTGATAAGAAAGGATACTTTGATAGTAAATATCAACTCGTCAATGAGTGACAAGCTCGTGAGTAGATAAGAAAAATCAATAGACACAGTAGGTACAAATTGAACAGCTGATAAAGTAATTGAAAATGATATAATTCATTCCATCAATGATAACAAAAGATATGGTCTCTTACGTGATATTTTAATCCTATCAATTGCCTTTAATAATGCTTTGAATATCATTGAAGATAATTTGCATGTTAATGCTATTAATACTCATATTTCTGTGGTTACTGAAAATAAAGTAGCCAATTATACTAGCGATGAAGTTTTTGCCGAAAAACTAATAGTAGGTAATAAAGGATGAGGAATGGACAATGACCTTACGTAATATCTGCTAGCAGAGGTAAACGTACGGTTGATATTTTTAATGTTACAGAGAATTTTGCTGAAAAGTTTTGAGCTCGCTTAATAACATTACTTCACTACCTAAGGGTGTAAAACACCTCTTAACGAAGCCGAAAGGCACTTGTTCTCCCCGTCATTGCGATCATTTCTTTGTTATATACCATACCTGGGAACCTTCTAGTTACAGAGATATTGGGGGTCAACGTTCCAACTTTTTGACAAGTGTTTATTTTAATACAAGTTTTTAATGTAAGATTTTTACTTTAAACACCTCCACAACCCCCGTTCTATTGAATTTATCCATCAGCACAATGTTTTGAGTGCGTTACATTGAGTTCTACCACAAAACATGATTTTTCACCCCCAAAAAAAAGTCGTTTTCCATTTTTGCGCAAAGTTACTTAGTTTGATGCACAGAATGCTTGGTTGACGGCTTTGTGATGTGGTCTTTTACACCCTGTATATTATAAAACAAAGTCGCCGCGTCTGTCTGTCCCTATGTATGGTTAGATCTTTAAGACTACGCAACGGATTTTGATGCGGGTTTTTTTTATAGATAGAGTGATTCAAGAGAAAAGTTTTAGTATATAATTTGCGGGCGGGCGAAGCCGCGGGCATCAGCTAGTACTCATATAAACCCTCATTATTTTATCATGGATCAGCAGAAACTACGTAGGTATTAAACGCTATGAACAACATAAACATAAATCCATACTCCTACTACTTCGTCTACCTTCAAAGGACCTCCCTTCTATCTGTAGTAGACCCTTATGAGCACGCTCTTTTTAATTAATGTCTGCTTCTTCCATTCCATCCTTAGACCGCGTCCTCACCAAAGTATCGTCTTGTTCATTAAATTCAGCGAACTGAAAGTGTGGTAGCACTGACGTGACGAAAGTAAATGACATAATATTATGAACCCGATTGATAACTTTTGTTCGGAAAAACGAAGTAAAAGTTTGAAAGAAATTACCTATTAAGCACAGCAATAAAATTGACAGAAAAAGCTCCAATATAGCTGGTCCTCCACACCCTATGAGGGTCTATGCTCAGGGCATCCAGGGAAGGATCCTCCTTGTACAGCCCCAGGGCGCAGAACACCATCTCCATCATGGTGTCGTGGGTGAAGTGGCCGCTCATCTTCCTGCCTCTACCCTCGATGAAGGCCACGAAGTTGTCGTACAGGTCCTTCATGGGTAAACGGCCGAGGTTCTCGTTGACCTGTAATAATAAGTTAAATATTTTAGGCTAGTTAAAACATTTTAAGTGGTATATTCGTAATAAGCCATGTTGCCATTTCCACTTGGAATACTTTTGGTTCTAGGATTTCTGACCGGTTTCCTCACTAAGTGTTCCTTCACCATTTTGAGAGTATTAGTGATGAAATAATGTGTTTCACAAAATAAAGTGTAGCTCGTAAGCCGTTGTCGTCTGTACTATTACCTCTGAGCTGTCATGTCTGTTTTCTTTGAAGAGGCATGCAGATATACTCACGCATTTCGGCAGTAATATTTAAAACCTATGTAATTGGGAGGGAACCTAGTGTTACTAACTGTTTTTAGTTACAGCCAAGCTGCTACTATGAATATACTAATGAAGAAACCTAATAAAACTGCCTAACTCGACGATCAAACCCAAAACCCACAGCTCAGAAATCGTTTTCGAAATTTTCTTAGCCCTAAATCGAACAAAAAAGAAACGTAAGAAATATTCAACATTGAAACTCACCCAAGACCCATATCCATTCCTATAATAATGCCTGAGGTCATCATTGTACTCCAAGACCATAAGTTCCTCATCAGTGAAGACGGCGCACCAGGGGGACTTCTTGTTGGGCTCCCAGGAGCGCAAGAACCGACACAGCTCATACATGGAGACGATCATTGAAGCTTTCAGCTTGGTGCTGATGGCAAGACGATCTTGGACCGAGTTTGTGACCTGTGGAAAGAAAGCATAATTCAAGAGGGTTTGGTGATCCGTGGTAAATTGAACAATAGTCAATGTCGATAAATCAAAGGTTAGCAGTTTCTGCTGCGTTCTATCCTATTCTGTATTTTCTCTTTATTAATAATAATTGTTTTGTACTTTTAGCTCAACTCGACAGTTATAGATGACACCGCATAAAATTGTGCTTATTGGAAGAGAAGGACAGGAAAGGCCTTCTTAGAAGAAAGAAGAAGTGTTTGGTGTGGGCATATATAAATAAAATTATAAAGCAAAAACACTTACAGCAGCAAACTCCGGACTAACATAATACGTGTTCAATTGATGATCTAGAATTTGTCCACCTTTCACGTCCTGCTGATAACGGTCGCAATTCTCATACGGCTACGGAAAGAAAAGATTATAGATTAAATTAGTAGACACAATATGTTTGGCACCTCTTCCAGTCCAATCTCCTATGCTAAATAACAGTTTTCATGAACTTATAAAGATGTAAATTTGAACTTTCTCTTGATGGTATAGGGGCTTTTTTATGCCAATTTTCAGCAGCGTTACACGAAATGGTAATTGAAACCAATCTAAATATGTAGTCTGCTTCATTTGTCGTTGCTTATAGTGTAGATATTGTGCAATTTTTAATATCAATCATACATAATCATATAGGTACTTGTGACAAAATTGGATCAACATTAGCGTTGATCGCCACTAACACTTGGACGACTGTCACTATTTGGGTGGGATTGTAAGAAGAAAATGAAATTAAACACACGAGTTAGGGTGAAATTTACCAGTGAAACTGGGGATCTAAAATTTACCGCTTTAGCAGATTTATAATATGAATCACGTTAAAAAAATTAAATTCTTAAAATGAAGTTTTTTTTTTTGTTTTGTTTTATGATTCTGCTAAAGCGGCATTTTATGAGAGCTGTTAATATTCTATAAAAATGATGACACTGACTCTTGAACGCAGTTCAAATGTACACCAAACTCACCCTAATAATATCATCTCTCTCCCTTTCTTTGTCAATAGTAACACTCAGGTTGGTGCTATCAGTGAACCCGTGTACAAACGCCAAACAGCTCGTGATAGTCCTCTGCTCATTGGTTGGCCTGAAGTAGAACTCATCGGCCTGTCCGGTGAGGAGGTGAGGGTACTTCTCCCGAATCCTCTTACCGATGTCATAGAGTTCCTCGTATCCGGTTCCTGTGAGGTAGGATAAGGACACATCCATGGTGTCGTTCCATTTGAAGTTTTTGAAGTCTTCTATGTCCTGAAATTAAATGATATTGTGCTAATGAGGAACTATTCTTAGAATCCTCATAGTTCTTATATGACTATGAGTAGTCGGATAGGATACATATACCACATAAAAGGTGTAAATATACTCTTAACGAAGCTACCTGGGAAACTTTTAGTTACGAAGATATTGGTGCCGATTCCCTTGTTTACAAACTAAACCAAATTTAAGTTCAGTGCATCTTTTTCTTTCTATTTCATTAAGAAAAGGACAGAAGATAAATTTTAGTTACGTTCTGTCAAATTAATCAGCGCCATACAACTTTTAGACGCGATTAAAAAGTTGACTACTAAAATTACATCAAATTACGTCAGGTGCTGACTAATTTGACAGGATTAAACTAATTTTATCTTCTGTCCTTTTCATAATGAAATAGAAAGAAAAAGATGCATTCAACTTAAATTTAGTTTAGTTTGTGAACAAGGGAATCGGCACCATTGAGGGTCAAAGTTCCAACTTTTTTAAACTAAAGTTTTTTTTTCAAATAAAAGTTTTTAAGGTCGTAACTTTACTTTAAATTCCTCCAAAACCTGTTTACTAATAAATGCGTCCATAAGCACAATGTTTTGAGTGCGCTACATTGAATTTTACCGTAAACGTGATTTTTCACCCCAAAAAAACTCGTTTCCCAGCAGAGATTTAAAAAGATAATATATTTGAATGTCTTTGTTTCCCAGCAACAACTTTTGCGTAGAGTTACTTAGTTTGATGTACAGAATGCTTTGTTGACGGCTTCGTTAAGAGTCTGTTTACACCCAGTATATTACTTTAAAATTATTTATGTAGTTTTAATATAAAAAAAGTGTTTGTTTAAATCAATTTACAGAATAACCATAATTTATCGTATCGTTCCTTTATTTATCATACATACGCATGCACAGATTGAATTGACCAGGTAAAAAAACATAAAATCTTGGGCTAATAACCTCAAAAGTTAGGGTATATTTCTGCTTAATATCAATTTTAAGAGACCCAAATAACGATGGTATCATGCATCGAACTTTATCAGAACTGTTTTGTCCTTTTGTGTTGTCGGTGGCTGTTTGTTTGCATCCACGATACAAGGAGAAATTCGTAGTGTGGGACAACGTTTATTGTATTTAAAAATAACAATTACGATTGTTAGTGCTCCCAGAGGGAATATATAGAATCCCAGTTCGGGTGATCAGATGTCAGTGGTGGCGTGTGTCAGTGTGTGTGGCTTCGAGTTTTTGGTTGTAGGATATGCCGATGTTTTCCAAGCGTTTCACCGTTTTCAAAGCGGTTGTGGTGAAATAAATTACACAAAGTAAATAGCCTCCATCAAAATTCAAAAGAAAAAATAAAATTACCTGAGCGCAAAGGCCGCTGGCGCCTCTATCCCCGCTTTGGACAATTTCGTCCTTCAACTGCGCAACCTTCTTCATGCCCTTGGTGACGCTCCTGCTAGGGTTCCGGTTGCCGTGGCGGTTGAGCGTCCATACTGATACAGCTTCGCAATCTAGAACGAAAATATAATTAAGGTTGACTATTGTTGGTAAAGTCGTCTATTTACTACCACTTCTTCTTAGCGACTGCTTCGTTGGTCTAGGACCCCTACAGGGTCGGCAACCTGCGGCTCGCGAGCCACATGTGACTCTCTGGATGTGAAGCTGCGGCTCTTTAGTTCCATACGCAAATATTTTATAAAAATAAAAATAAAAATGTGAAAAAACACTACTTATTCAATATGAGTAATTACATTTTTTTTTATGAATAAATAGATTACTTTTTTTTATCAAAAAACTTTATTTATGTAAGTACTATTTATTGTTGGCAAGAAAAAAAATGGTGGCTCTTTAAAAACTTTGAAATTTTGTAAATTGTAATTTTTACTCTTCCGACTCAAAAGGTTACCGACCCCTGGCTAGTGGACTGCTGAGCAACAGGCCTGGGTTCGATTCCCGTATCGGGCAAAGTCTTATTGGGTTTTTCCATCAGAAATTTCTCGATAGCAGCCACGGTGTCTGGATATGGCAATAGGCGCGCACCCTGTTACATGGGACTTTAACATAGCTGGCGAAATGTGGGTGTACTATTAGGTACGATTAGCGTGTTGCTAAACCAAGCGGCTCATCTAACATCAGACTCGTTGTAATTACATTTCAAGTCGAACACAATTGTACACTATGATATAAGTGCGGTAAGTTGAAAATTACAGCCGAGGCGATATTGTTAGTCCGAGCCGCAGGCGAGGGCTACAAGAAAGCAGAGGCTGTAATTATGAAAGCGCACGTATGTTATACGACGTTTTATAACATATTTGCGAGGAAATAAATGAAACTCGGACTTTCTTAACTAAATAAATCTTTAATCACTTGTTAAAGCAGTTATAAAAATTTGAACAATTTGTAAAATTGATTATTACGTTGCCAGTTGGCATTTTTAATGTTGTCAAGTTATTATTATTATATTTCATCTCCTAAAGTAAATTTTATTCATAAAATGTTGACCACTTTTCTGACATAAAAACTCTTTGCTAAGATTTAAAAAAGTACCATTCGTTTTAAACCGTGCGTTTTACATTACAATAACGCACAAGTACGTAATGAGATACAATACGATATTGAAATTGGTGAAATAAGAGACCCTTTACGAGCAAATGTGTTATAAAATATTTATTTGTATAAATATGTAATGTGCTGATGAACCCAATCTTATATATAAAAATCTCGTGTCACAGTGTTTGTTATGGGACTCCTCGGAAATGGTTTGACTGATTTTTATGAAATTTTTACGTAGGTTTGGTAGGTCTGAGAACAGGTTGCCTTTTTTTTTCGTTTTTATTTTTATATGGTAGAACAACGTTTACGGGGTCAGCTAGTTAATACATAAAATAATTCCTTCATCACCTGCCCAGATGAAGGGTTTTCTTAAATAATGAAAAAATAGGGTTATTGTACATTCGCCACAAAGTTAATACGCCACGAAAAAAAGTACCTATATGTAAACTCGCCACAACTCTATTTTCATGAAGGAAAATTCGCCGTAAAAGAGAAATTCCAAAAACAAATGATAAAAAATTTGATCATCAATGGCCTTCTAATCATTATTCAGTTTTAGGGCATAATATCTGCTCCTATTGTTTTGTTACTGATGTAATCAAACAATAAGAAAAAATAAAAATAAACATGCCTTTGTTAATCAATACCAATTTACGATATCTCGTCTAATTTATTAATTCAAAACAATCAATAGAGGGATATTATATTATTATGTTGGTAGAAAGATGAAATGACTACAGTTGCTGCCAGTTAAGATGACAATAGCGGTCATTGACCCACCTACATTTATTAAAGTTCTTAACTTTGAAAACCATAAATAAGCTTGTTCAAGACTTGAATCGTTATCCAACATCATTATCCAACATTTTTTCTTATGAAAACGATACATGGTTCATTTGTTTTATTTCGTACGAAGAGATATTAGGGAAAGAGCAATGACTGCTATTGACATCTTAACTGGCACCAAACTATAGTAATACACAAGTATGCAAGAAGAAGACGTGCTGCACCGACCCCAAATAAATTGGGACAAGGGCGAGAGAGTGACGATTTATCTTGGTAGAAACCAGTATTTATCGCACAGATGTTAATTACACCGTGTATACGCCATTTGGAAGAGCTTTTTGCCATTTACCGGGTACAGATGCAAATTCGGACTGTAACTAAAATTACTAAAAAAACATTTATCATAGGAAAACCACAGATCTATAAGAAATAAGCGAAAAAAAAATCAAAGATGGGTATTTTACAAAAAAAACAAGTGATACTTATAAATACGCGTGATAACAAACTACTTTTTAATGTTTGCACAGTAAATGTGTTTTTGTGCTTTATAAATGCCCACTTTGCTAGCACTTGCTTGACAAACACCGGTAATCGACGAATTCTGAGAAGCGACCTCACTTCGGATATAACAACAAATAACCTTTGACTTTCTCGTTGGACGCGGGCGCGACTGCTGAGTGTGAGGTTCTGGGTGCGATTCCCGGGTCGGGTAAAGGTTAGAAATTCCAGCAATGCTTAGCCCAACCACGGAATCAAGCCCAAAGAGGTGAACCATCTGCTGATTTCCATCACAAAGTTACTTCGTTAACTTCAAGTACGTCTTTTGAATCAAAATAAAACATTTAGGTGGTTGTTACCTGCCCGTAAACGTTTTGATTAAAAAAAGAATAACGTCATCAAGCATTTACTTGGTCACTCGGAAATTGAAGCGCGACAATGACACAGGCATATAAAGCCGTATTCACACCAGTCGATTTGAAAGTGACTATAATGACATAAATTTTCTCGAACGATTTTATTAGGCTAGGTGATTTATGTTAAAATTTTATAAAGTATAATTTCGACTCGAAACGAAAACACGGATAAGTCGAAGTTAGTATAATTATAATCTCAACATGAATAATGCACCCAAGATTTAGTGTTAAAGTAGTCGCATGTCATAGCATAAGGGTGAGTACAGTATCGATAAAGAGACCCGTAAAAAATAAAAACAAAATACCTTTTTTTTATAACCTAAAATTAGAGTGTTAGTGTGAACACCGTTATCCTTGAAACCAGTGGTTTGGTTTCATTAGTAGAACCTAAAACCATTGAAAAAAGCAACTATTTTTATAAAAAAAAATCCACTATTTTCCTCAAGGTCATTTCACCCTAATGCGCTCGGAAACAGCTGACCGCCGAACGGGCGGGCACTCGAGGTCATCGACCGCGCCGCAGTCAGCTTTCGCTAGAGCGAGCGCGCGCCGGAGCGCGCGCCGCGCGCCGAGCCGTTTGTTTCTCGCGCGTAAATTGAGTATACATAAACAAATGAACAGTGGACCAAAATGGTACGGCTTTACGCCATCGCGGGTGATAACCTGAACGAGGCTCGTAGGATGTATGCAGAGGTCAGATTCTGGAGTGCTAAACCACTGCTAACTGCTATTTCAAGTTAGTATGTACTAAATTAGGTTGATCTTGCAATAATTTTTTTACGTTAAAATTTTTTTTTTGTTTTTTTTTTTTTTTCCTGGATTTCTTTATTGATACTAAACCTACCCCTAAGCTATGGCACGCGACTACTTTATCACCCTGTATTTTGATTTAAAAGAGTGACCATGGAGGTTCTTGCTCATTCTTCTCCAAAGAGATTTACGCTTTGGAATGGCAGAACAGAACTTTCACAAGTTATTCTGCTTTGTGATTGTGACTGACTGTAGCTTCGCTGTTTTTGTTTTTTTTTTTATGACATTCAAAAGTGCCTGTAATAAATGCTTTGAGTTTGAGTATTGTAGTGGTAGTAGTATAAGACGCCAACTTTGGCGCCAATAATCGTTTATGGTGGAAAAACCCTAATGGCACGTGTTTTTGTTTACATTACCATCTTCATACATACTACAGACAATCGTGAGAAAAACATATTTATTCTCTCGTTAGCCATAATTATGATGACATAAAATTTGCTATTGTTATCTTGATTGGTGATATTTGTGGATAAACTCAAATACATAATCATTTCATTGTTTTTTTTTTAAACTCTAACACTTCACAAGTAGGTACTTATTTATGTAACGGCATGTCTAACTTACTGATTATGAGGTAATTTTTTATCCTGGCAAGTAAAGTAAGCTTAAGTAATTTTCGAATGATGAGAAACCCAAATCATAAAATTATAAAAGAAAACCTAGCTATAACAATAATATAAAAAAAAAACAAGCTAGAACACTTCACGTCATTCAGTACTCAATAATAAGTATTTACCTACCAAGCGTATCACCTCCGCAAAAAAAAACATAAGAATACCATATTTTTTGTTGCCGCATATTAGAAGAATTTCATATATGGATTTCCCGAGCCTTATATTGCATAATTTAACCACAAGTACTCGTACGTATAAAGCACACACTTGATATTTAACGAGATGATAATAAACACACAATACTCAGAACTGATTTTATCATAAAAAGATCTATTACAAATATTTGCGAACCTTAGCTGGGTCGGAAGATCTTACTTCTAAAATAGATGAATAACCTTCGAACTTAAGGCTGCATTCACACTAAACGTTTATTCGACCGCCGTCTATTAACATAATTAACCAATAACGTTCCCAATGCTATGAGACAAGCTTCCTCTTTGTGAGGGAAAGTGGGTCCTAATCCGACACTCTGGCCCTGAACTTGACACTCACAATTGCAATATTGTGAGTGTAAAGTTTAAAATGTCTGATTGATTGTTTTCATACATTCTCACCGCACCCGGGGGCCGATTAAACGTTTTGTGTAAACGAGACCTTAGAGACGCACGATATGACAATCAAGTTGTCTTCCTATGAAGTGTTGGAGTGCCGATGTTGCTGCTAGTAATTAACAACCATTAAAATTAACAACCATTAAAATCAACCCAAATGGGCATAATCAGCCTGCAAGCACCTAAGAGAGAAAACCGGCATGCCTTTGAACCAAAGTGTCGATGACATTACAGTAACCAACCCGCACTGGACCCGGGTGGTGACTCTCACAGAGAAGAGCCAGTAAGTATACTAGAGACATACTTTATCTACACTAAACATATGATTAGTATTCTGCATTCCGAATGATGTTGCATGGTACGTGTACCATAGTCTTATTTGCGTTATTATGTAGATTTTTGGAATTTTCCTCCTTAACCAATTGTGACGATGGTCGATTGAAAAGCAGGTCGAACATTATCCAGGATAAAATTAAGATGAGAAACTTCCTAGACAGAAAATGGATGTTCTCAGACTTCTACTGACTAAAACCACGGTGTTCACTCCTCGTCACTTCTGGCTGGGGTGCGGATACACAGTTGCATTCTTCACAATCACCCCAGCAGTGATTGGTTTGCTTGTGACAAACCTCGTCTCAGATGAGAAACCTGATCTAACCTAACCTTGATCTCTATTTTACGTCAGATGAGGTAAAAGTCACATTTAGTTAAAGAATGTGTCAGGATTTTGTAGATTTACGGCGTATACACATAAACACGATGCGACGTCGCATCGTGGGAATCTACGACATCGCAACTTGCTACGATACACGCTACGACGTCGTTGAAACTATCATCATCATCATCATCAGCCTATAATGTTCCCACTGCTGGAACACGGCCTCCTCTCAATGAGAGGGAATGGGCTATAATCCACAACGCAGGCCCACTGCGGATTGGTAGATGTCACATGTCTTCGAATTTTTGGTTCTAGGACATGCCGGTTTCCTCTCGATGTTTTCCTTCACCGTTTTGAGAGCAGTGGTGATGAAATATATTACACAAAGTAATGCGCCTGTCTGGGTTCGAACCCACGACTTGCTGTTCGTAAGTCGGGACCGCCACCACTGGGCCACCGCTGCCCTCAGAGTCGAGTTGAAACTATACTCGCTACATTCCATAACAAATGAATGCGGCACCGGCGAAAGATAGTTTCAACGACGTCGTACCGTGCATCGTAGCACGTTGCGATGCCACGATGATATGATGATGTCGTAGATTCCCACGATGCAAGGTCGCATCGTGAAATGATGCAGCGTCGTAGCACGATGCGACGTCGCATCGTGTTTATGTGTATACGCCGTTAATAGAAAAAAAAACAAAAACAGAACTAAAATCAAACTGGTTGCTAACCTACAAATGTCAGATTAAAGTCTTCGTTTTATTTTTTTGACATTCAAAAGTGCCGTAATGGTCTAAATGCAGAAAGTTTGAGTTGGTTAGTCTGCTGTCCCGCCGCCGAGATTCGACCCATCGACGATTTTCTCGCTTATGTTATGTGTGTTGCAAAAGATTATAAGTCCAGTATAAGTACTGTACTCCTGTTGTGATACTGTCGCTTGACATATGCATGTACCAGGTAGTAATCACCTAGTAGCAAAACTATCTGAAATAACCATTTTAGGTAGATTTCGTCAGAAAAAAACTACATATTGGTCTTGCACCTTAAGTCGAGTTTTCCGAAAATTTCACCATAGTTATGACTCCTAGAGCCCAAATTAACCGCTGGTTAAAAAGTTTATATAAATATATATATTATGTATACATATGTATGTGGGACGCCAAGCAAAATTTAGAAAAAAAAATTGCCACACAGGTCGCAGTTATGCACCGATTGCTTTTAAACTTGGCCCAAAAATCGAAAAGGTCAAAACTTAGGTTAAGTTCGTGAATGGGCGGAATTCGTCCATAGGGGGCGGCAAGGGGGCGGTTTTTCTAAAATCAGTTTTTTGGGCACAACTTTTTTCCTTTGGAAAATTTTTGAACCGTTTAACATTTTTATCATTCAGAGTAAGAATACGGACAACTTTTACTTTTTTGATGCAACCCCTAACTTGGGGAGGGGGTCAAAATTTCCAAAATTTTTAGACCAAAAAATGATATCTCCGAAACGGTAAACATTTTACCGTCATAAATATTTTTTTTTAAAAACTCTCACAACTACTCTACAATTTTTATTTTCAAAGTTTAGCGATAAAACTTATAGTTTTCGAAATAAAAAATAATAAGTGAAAAATACAATTTTTATTTTCAAAGTTTAGCGATAAAACTTATAGTTTTCGAAATAAAAAAATAATAAGTGTAAAATTGAGGGTGTTTCCATGCTAAACTCATAAGGGAGGATTTTAAAATTTATGATAACCATTAAGACGTTTAATTGTCAAACATCAACAAATTCGTTGCCATGACGACCAAGACCATAATGGCAACTGACGTATTCATAAAGGAGGTACTTCTAACAAAAACAAAAAAAAACAAACAAAAAATCGGCCAGCGCAGCTGTGGCTAGCTAGAAGAGGGTATACCTCTGAATTTCCAGAATAAATATGGGTGGAACCTTCTTCGAAATTTACCTCCTCCTACGGCTTGCCGAAGGGATTTTTTTGTTCGTTGTTTGCAATTTCGGTTTCAGTTGCTAGCTCGAGTCGCTTTTCGATAATCGCTGGCAGAAAGACAGGTGCAGCAAAAAGGCATGATACTAATCGCGAGTTCATAATAATGCATTTACATCTATTCTTTCTTTCTTTATCGTCTGGTTAATGCCTAACCTGGTGTCAGAGTTTTTATGCCTTTTTTTCTGACTTGGCTTTACATGCCGTCAAGAAATATGATTATAATTTCTCAGATATGCCTGAGATTTATTTAAATTCACCTATTATTATGTTAGAAGTGCTCAGAAAGAATCGTCGCTAAACAAATGGCATTTGCACACCGGTTACACTAAAGTTTGGTAAGAAAAATGTTATGTGCCTAGTTAGTCATTTATTTGGTACAAACCTTTTTGGTACAATTTACAACGAATATCATTCAATGAGGGCTATCGTTTTTGAGCTCACCAGATGGCGCCACTGTCGAGTAAGGTCTTGTCATTAATTCTATATTATACCAAAAAAAAAAAAAAAAAAAGTACCAATAACGTCATAAAAAGTTTATTTTATTACGTATAACAATATAGTGAAAACTTCAGATACATATTTACAATATTCTCCATAAATTTAGCAACATTTAAAAATCATTCTACCTCAAAGTACTAACAACTAAGATCTTAAGTTGCTACTTAAAATCTTCAAGTCATAATTAATCTGGAATGGCTCAGTCTAGAACACAATCGTGAGTACCTATTAGTATAAATACCTACGTGATAAAAAAGCACGCAATTCGGGAACACTGTATGACATCTGACATTTTGGAAGACCTTAGTCTACACGAACGCCTCTAGCGGCGAATTCGAGTACGAAAGATCCCATTAAATATCCTATTCAGCCTACGAAATGATTGGGCCGCGACGCGACCCACCACGCAGACCCAGTGCGGGTTGGATGTAACATGGCTTCGTCTGGCGGTTTTCTTACAACGTTTACCTTCACCGTTGTGAGAGCAGTGCAGATGAAAAAATTACACAAATTAAAGCCGGGTTCGGGCCTAGGCAGGGCCCGAACCCGCGACCTACAACTCACAAGTTACGGTATTTGCCAGTAATCCACCACTGCTCTAAATAACCATTACGCGAGAGTCAATCTCTATTTTTATTAGAGTAAGTTAGATAATTACTCAGTTTGGTAATTACTCATATATGAACAGCCGTTTTTATTGAAAATCACAATTACCATAAACAAACGCTTGAGAAAAAACCTTTTTTACTTCTTCACAAATATGAAATATGCGAACTATTATTTACATATATTCAAATATATTCTAACAAAATGTACCTATTTGAAATCGTTATAAAAAGCCGGCATCGGAAAACAAATACACCGGCCGGTATGAATTATTTTTACATTTGCATTTTGTGAAGTAAGGAGTTTAGTTCCAGTAGCAAGAGATGTGTCAAAACGGCTGTCAAAAACAGACAGATGGTATTGTAATACATTTCTAAGAATAAAACTCGCTATTAGATAATATGCCAATGCAAATGTTATAAAAAAAGGAATTCGATCCACTGATCGAATTCCTTTTTTTATGCATTGGCTGATCAACCTGTAGTTCAAGCTCATTATTTACAATAATGATTATTATTTACTACAGCTTGGTAAACATGAATTACCAGGCCTCCACTTAACGAGAGTGCGTGGTCCGGAGTCTACCACGCGGATCCAATGCGAGTTGGTGGATGTCACATGCCTTTTTATGTATTACAGGAACCTAAGGGTCAAAATATAAATAGCCAAGAGATTATTAACCTAATGGTCCACGTTTATGACTATGTCACAGTGTACCTATATTAATCGGCAACAATTAACAATAGCATATTTGGCAATGTTTTCAATCCGAAATGATCTAAATAAACATTGACAGCAATTTCAACAGTTAGACACTTTCATAAGACGGTGTTTGTTACACTATAAATTTGTTTTTTTTTTTTTTTTTATCAGCGGTTTCCCCCAATTTGAGTTAAAAGAATCAGGAATGTACTTGTTTAAAAAACTGCATTGTTAATTCATAAAATCAGTTTGAAACATTTTTTTAGAGGCACCAATTAAACTGAATGCACTTTTAAACAGAGTTCAATTTGACATGTATAAATTAGAATAGTAATTAGAGTCACTGAGCGTGTTCAGTTTCAATGGTGAAATTTGCCCATGTCAGTTTATTTTTATGATGATGATTAAATGTTAATCACTTTGCCCTTTAAGGTCAACACAAAATAAACACATGATAAAATAATAAATCTCAGTCAACTTACTTGGGAGCGTCGCATAGTCTCGTATATCTCCCCTCACGTTATCATATGGTGTCTTGGATCCGAACAGCTGATAAGGGCACGGCGCGTTCCAATAACAACCGTGCACATAAACAACGAGTAGTACTACGAGTAGTAGTTTTGACATATTGACTGCGAGCCGACGCGCGACGCCGACCTACGATTGTGTTGGTTAACGCGCGGCAGCTTCCTATATTGTCCCCACTACAGTAGCAATACACACGCTTAGGGTGCATCCATATTAACGCACGATTAATTAATTGAATTATTATATCATATTTTTAAATTTCGAATGCTATTGCATTACGCAAAAAAAAAACAATACAGAAAAAAAAATACTGTCAATTTTTTTTGCATGTTCAAAAAATATGATTTGTTGCTAACTTGAATTGCACTGTTACATCTGACAGGTGCTGTTCGCAGATGATGTTAGCCTTATACGACCTCGATTAAACTTGTTCAGTATAACGGATCTTATTGCTGCTTAATTGTTTATGCTAGGTGTTCCCAGGTCATCTCGTACATAACCCGATCAAAGACCGAAGCATCGGTCATTCAAGGAAAAGTTAATTGAACTTGAATTCTAGATTAATAGTCTTGATTTTAATTTACGGTCTGTAGTTGATATTCAAACTAGTTTATGTGCAAAATACTACGAATATCATAACAAGAAAGGTGTCTGACTCAGCAGTGAAGCGTATATCATTCGAATAGTTCATTGACACATAAACTAGTTTTTATCAAAATGCATGTATGTAATCTGCCTAGCGTCTGTCGTATCCAATTTGCACTGATAGCCATTGGTGTCGATTCTGTTGTGCAAAAACTAAACTTAATTTAGGCTATTGCTATCTTTTTCTCTCTAATAAAACGAGAAAGAGACGGACGTAATTTAGAGCTGTCAAATTTAGTTGGAACTAATATTTCTGTACAAATAAAGATTGCACGTAAAAACATGCCGACTAAAAACCCGGTGAAGCGCCAGGCATAAACTAGTTTGACATCTCTAACTTAGTTCATAGCTATAGCCGTCCTTTTCTTGCACTGCCTTTTAGTAAAATAAGCAACAGCCTAAATTAAGTTTAGTTTGTGCACAACAGAATCGACACCATTGTCGATCGTGATTAGTACAATGATTCTTAATTTCTGTTATCTATTCAATAGACTACTACATGTAAAGTAGTTTACATTCATATTATGTATTACTTTTTGTCTTCGCTGTTGGTAAAAAAAAAGGCTCGTCCCTGCTCAATGATATCGCACCTTTACAAACCAATAGACGTATTTAAGACAATCTTATCCTTTAATCTAATCTAACGGTTTACACATGGATGCAATTTGACATTATCACGGCCTGGGCATGTCCATATCCACGCCCCCGGTCCATGTGTTTATTATAAGATTTACGACTAATTGTAAACTAATATAATTGACGGAAAAATAACAATAGCTCACGGTGAGACATAAAACGGAATGTAATCGTGATATTTAAAATGTGTGCTGTAAATAGATTTAAGGATTGATTTTATGATGTTTAGTCATTGTGATATCTAAGGAAGTGCCCTAGTATCTATCAACAGAATTTTCGACCTAAGGGCTAATTAATGCTGTGTAAATTATTTTTCCACAACTGGTCTCCAAAACGGTTAAGGAAAACATTGTAATGAAACAATGAGTGTTCCATTGCATTTTTTTCCTTTAACCGTAGGAACCGAAGATAGAGTTGTTTTAGACAACTGATATCTACATGGGCTTCTTAAGAACCATGCAGACATAGGTTTTAGTGATAAACAGGTTTTGTTGTTCTGCCTACCTCTTCGGGAATTACAGGCGTGATGTTATGTTTACCAACCCGTGGGTTTTGTATGACCTAATCCCTCCCATATAAAAGAGGCTGCCTTGCATCCCAGCAGTGAGAATATTTTAGAGTTTTTATTATAAGTGGTACCACTTGGAAGCAGTACTGCTTCGTTAGTCTAGTGGTCGCAAACTCGACTGCTGAACACGAGGTCCTGGGTTCGATCCCCAGGTCGGGCAAAGCGATATTGGGTGTTTCCATCAGGAATTTCTCAATAGCAGCCACGGAATCTGGATTAGTGCACTGTTGTTAGCAGTTTACTTGGGACTTAAAAGATAAAATGCAGTGTGTTAATGTCAGGTACAACTCTGCCTCACACTTCGGGGATTACAAGCGTGATGTTGTTGATATTAGTTAATAGAAATTCTTGTTCACCAGTTAGACCATGTAAATCAGTCTACAATACGTCTATTTCTGTCTTTAAACAGCATTGGTGCATTGCGGTTTACAGAGGGTATGCGTGCGTGAACATCAGTAAAAATAACTTGACCTTTAGATGACATAATGAAACGTAGAGCTAAATATAAAGTATTTCCTTTTGATATAATCGGGCATGTGGGCTCGATGGAAATACCAAATGGCCAAAATGAAGAAATTCAATACTTTTAACCTCCTATTTTAAAACTGACACTGTTTTTTGGTAACTCCTGTAAACAATTAATGCTTCCCGGTGGCCTACCATGACGTCTTAAAGCAGGATAGTTTTAATCTTGTTCCAGTGTGGGATAGAGATGGCACTAGACGTCCTCTATAGCTCCGTCTCTTACCCACACTGGAACAAGATTAAAACGATCCTGCTTTAAGACGTTATGGTAGGCCACCAGGCCTAGATGCCTTCGCTGTGCATTTTATGTCCAATTCGCACAGCGAAAACCGCTGGGCATAAAAATGAATGAATTCATGATTTTAGGTATATTTCTGTCTTATCTATTAACACTCGTTACTACTTTACTATTAGCAATAACAAAGTAAAAGAGTTTGGATTTGGACTTTACTCAAGCCAAAAATATTTTTTTATGTGGTTTCTCGCCTTTAAACTACTGAGCATGAGGTCTTGGGTTCGATTCCCAGGTCAGGCAAAGTGCCATCGAGATTTCTAACATAAATTTCTCAATATAATTTTAAAAAAAGATCTGCTGTTCCTACAAACGTGCAATATACAGGGTGTAAACAACCTCATCACGAAGCCGTCAACCAAGCATTCTGTACATGGGAAACGACTTTTTTTTTTGGGGTGAAAAGTTATGTTTTGTGGGAACTCAATGTAACGCACTCAAAACATTGTGTTGGTGGATGGCTTGAATAGTACGGGAGTCGTAGAGGTGTTTAAAGTAAAAATCTTACAATAAAAACTTGTATTAAAAAAAACTTGTCAAAAAGTTGGAACTTTGACCCCCAATATCTCCGTAACTAGAAGGTTCCCAGGGATGGTGTAGAACAAAAAAATGATCGCAATGATGGGAAGAACTAGTGCCTTTCGGCTTCGTTAAGAGGTCTTTTTACACCCTTTATACTCGTAATAATGTCAAAATGTATGGAACAGCAGATTTATTTACAACAATAAATGAATTTGAATTTGAATTGAATTTGAATTGAATATTTTAATTACCAATGAAAAATTTCTATGTAGGGGGATTCAGAATCATGTACTGAATATGAACCATTAATGAACCATTTTAGCATCGTTATCCTTTCAACATTGTACAAAACGCTACTCGTTGTAACGTATTCAAAATCAATGCACGTAAGCATGTATGATCTGTTTCTTTGTTGGTTTAATGAGTCGATTATCATCAGTGTTTTTTTTTTTTTTTAATGATTATAATTTTAATTATTAATGGTGATTGATTTGAATTTATTATTATTTATTTATTTATTGATTTTAGATAATTTTAATTTCAATTATTTGAATTATGTTTGTTCATCTTCTTGTTTATTTTATTTTATAATCATTTATTGATTTAAACAGATTGATATTATTATAATGTAAATATATATATATACCTATATATATATATATATATATATTTTTTTTTTTAATTTATAATTTTCAAAGTTAACTGTTACTTGTGTCTTGTTGTGCTGTGTCACGCTGAAGAGTCAGTTACTCAATCTGCCTTTACTGTCTGTATTTGGCCACCAAGATACAGGGCTGCGCCTAGTTTGGGGCCCACGGTTTCGTCTTTGTAGTTTTGAACTCCTTTATGCTCATTGGTTTTGTTTTCTTGTTTGTATAATTTGTAACTTGTGTGTCAATAAATTGATTTATTTAATATTTATTATAGTTATCTTTCTGCCCTTGTCTCGTTGTTACTTGTAGTAGACGCAACACGTATTCTTCTTTCATTCTTCACTGTCAATCGTCGCCATATTTTTTTGTTTTGCATCTAAATGGTGCCAACGGGACCTTGTTGCTCAGACTCTGGTCTGTCCGTATGTCACAGCGCTGTATCTTTTGAACCATAATAGGTAGACACTTTTAATTTTCAGATGGTGTCAGCCATAGTTGTCTATTGCTGTTATAACAACATTAAATATTATACAAAAAGCATGTACTTTTCCGGCGTATTTTTAACGGAACTATTCGTGCCCGACTCGCATTTAGCTATGGTTTTTCTTTCAAATGATTTCTCACATCCATCCAATCCATCCATCCATAATTTCCATTTTTTCTCTAGTTAATGTGTTCGTACCCTAAGATATTGGTTACAAATGATAATAGTACACGTTCGTGGACACATCGTTTATTACAATTAATTTATCACCACAATGAACGTATTGCATGTGCACATTGCGCAACTATCATGTGTCTCTACAAGTCAGTGCCGCCGGTTTACAATTATTTTAGCTAGGATTTTGCATCATTTTCAAAATCGTAGAGATCTTTATTCTATGTAGTTAAAATAAAGTTGATATTGGGTTTCTGTAACCCACACTTTTTTCAAAATTACAGTGGTCTTTATTTCTTTTATTATTTCCTTTTTCGACATAATAAGCAGAAAATCTGTAGAATTTGGAGGAGCTAGGATGCAAGAGTTATCGAAGCAAGATCAGTTCGGATCATTCCGACTCATAGAGTTAAGATTTCTTTTGAACATTTACAATATGTTAAATAAAAAACCCCGCCCCCTCGACATGCAAGTTTCCTGATTTTCGTACATTTTTTTTACTTGTTATCCAAAAAGGATTACGTAAATACAAATCTAATCTCGATACCTATTCACTGATCGGATAGGTTTTTTTAACATTTTGTATACAAATTGTGCTTCAGTTTTGTTGCACAAGCAAGTACGGTCGAACAAGCTATTTGGTTTACAGTTTAACCAAGATTATTTTGTAGCTAATCCGGCCCTGTAACACGTGCTAATCAATTTTACTAGAGTTATATTTGTAAATCAACATATTCTGCTAGTACCACTGATTCATTTCCAATTACCAGGATTGAAATGGAAAATGAATGGGTGCAACCTAATAATAGCAAAGAAATAATATATGCAAATGTTGATTGGCCAACAACATAAATAATTTGTATTAGTTAGGAAAATACCTGACATTCGTAAAGCGAACACATCATATTACTGTGTCCATGATACAATATGGGACACTGATTGAATTAATTTAATGAATATTTTGCAGGCATCCATTCATCATTCAATGGGACGTAGATAGCTCTGCCAAAATGAGCCAATAAAAATATGATGTACATCATCTGCCTAGCCTTTTCCCAACTATGTTGGGGTCGGCTTCCAGTCTAACCGGATGCAGCTGAATACCTGTATTTTACATGGAGAGACTTCTTATCTGACCTCCACAACCCAGTTAGTACTGAGTAATACTATACCTCTGGGTAAGACTGGTTGTCAGACTTTTTGGGTCACGACTACCTGTAACATCTGTCAAAGATCTGCAAATGACAGTCGGGACCAACGGTTTAATGTGCTTTCCGAGGCACGGGGGAAACCCGGTATGTAATGGGTGGTCACCCATCCACAGACCAACCTAGGCAAGCACGGCTTAACATAAAGTACGACCCGAGCGGCTGTTATTATTTAGCTAGGGCTCCTCCTCCTGTACAAACAGGCTAAATTTATCTTTCCAGTTGGAACAGCACTTGTACATCCAAACCAGCATAGTAAACTACCCAAAATCAGTGCTATTACTTCGAAAAATTGAATAAGGATGTGAGTTGCTACATTTTAACAGAACTGAACTGAATTGAAGTTGACGAGAAGCTTTAAAACAAAAGACGAATGACAGCTGATCAGACAGCCAGCGCCCAGTGCATCCTCAATGCTTCATTGGTTTCACTTCCTATCTTCTTGTTTCAGCACAGTGAAGAACGTATACGAAGCTTTTTTTATCAGGAACGAGAAACAAAGCTAATTGGATATGTTAATAAATGCAGTAAATGGAGTGGTACATTCAATTACCCTTTTTTTTTTTTTTTTCGGATGGTATATCATCGAATGACTTCTCTTATTATTATTACTCAGGTCATAAAGGTGAAAACTGGTCGACCTTCAGTGAGCTCGGTAGTACTTTCTAAGGGTGCTAGCATAAAGTTACAGGTTTTCTTTATCTAGTTACTGTTTTATGAACCTATTTGTTGGTAGTCATAATCATCTTTCTGGACTTGTTGCATGTTATTTGGGGTTGGCGCTTCACGCGCTCTTTCATTCTCCTCTGTCAACCGTCACGCTATTATTTACTCCGATTTCTTTCATATCATTCCTCACATCACCCTTTCAGTCACATGCACCAGTTTTGGGTAGTTTGAAACTATTTTATCCTCACCTATATCATTAAACAAGCATCCTAAGATCACCAATCAGTCTGCCAAAATTGGAGGCACGGCTTAGTTGATTAGAGTAATTTCCTATCGTTGAACATTGGTTCATTGTACCTGTCACTGCCTGCATGTTCAGCAAAGCTGTTTATAGACTTTATGATTAGACAGAAAGACTTTGATGTTCAATAAAAGAGACCAATAAAATGATAAGTAGACTATTAGTGATCTCATTGTTGTTTTAGTACATATGATACACAATGCGTGGACTATGTGTGGTGTAACTTTAAATAATATAGGGGCTAAGGGGCTAAGGGGCTAAAGGAACATTGACACACAAACAATACCTTTACTTGTCTACTTAGATAAGTACAGTGAGTAAGGACATCCCACCTCCCATGACCTAACCAACAGCATGTCATATGGGCCAAAACTTTAAGGAGACGACTGCGGACTCAGGCCGCCGCAGATAGACGCGCTATCAGCTTGTACTCGCAACTCCTCACTGTCCTTGAATGAATGTAAATCGCTTTAAATCTCAAATCATTATTATGAGAAAAAAACTTCGTCTTTTAGTAGTACACTATAAAGTTACTTCTTCTGAGAGCTGGTAATCCTGGCAACAGTACAGGAACACTTGCAGCATCATGCAAGTTAGGTAATTTACCATTGATTCCTGAAAAGTACATCATTTGTTTTCTTGATTCAAAACTGAATATTTTTGCTTTTTTAAAATGTTAATTTAATTTTTTATAACAACGATTGATTTTATAGTAAGGTCAGAAATCTCTTAAAAAAATCTAGGTAGGTAAATGACTGCGTATATTTTCAAGGTTTCTAAATTAATTAATTCTAGATTTTGTCATGGAAAATGGAAAAGGTTTTCCAATTTAATTTGGTAAAATCTAAAATCAGATAGTTGTCGTTCTAAAACGTGGAAAATTTTAATTTATGGCAACATAAAATTATGCATGCAACCGGGCACTTTCAAACTCGATGGCTGATACTGAAAAATTTCTGATAATAAAAAATCCCAACAACACTTTTCCCGACCTGGGAATCGAACCCAGGACCTCATGCACAGCTGAAGTGCTTGTCACCACTAGACCAACGCGGTGGCAGAATCATATTTATAAATAAATAAAAAACAGTGAGTCCAAGCATAAATACTCGCCTGGTAGTTTCACGGTCGCAACTACACAAGTAAACAGATTGCTATTTACCTTAAATGAAACATAAAGTAGAAGAAACTGCCTGTATTTCTGAAACATCTTTAAACAATTTGAGATGGACCTTTTTTTTTTTAAATTTAATTTAATTGTAAAACCCAATTTGCCCGACTAAAGAATCGAACCCAGGAACCTACGCTCAGTAGTAGAGTGCGTAAACTACCTCTTTAGTCTAGTGTTATATTCAAGAAGATTCAGACTGAAATATTTAAGTTCCTACTTGTACATTCCTACAAGTACAAATAACTCGCACAGAAATGTGAACACACATTAAACATTCTGTCGGCGCAAACCATTCTTAGTGGCAACGCTAGTTGGATTAAAAGGCAAGACAGGGCAGTTGAAGACATCGGTTGCTCCGACTAACTGCCGGGGGATAATTACCAAGTTCGGTGTATATTAACATCAGATAGACACGTATAAGGCCCGGTCACACCAGATGCGTAGCGTGACGTGACGTGCGACGTGACGTTCGCATGCGCGTGCGAGCCCTGTCACACCGGCCAAGACCGGTGCAGCACACGTCGCGCGCGCACGCATCACGTCACGCAGGTAACTGCAACACGCGCGTACGAGCCACATTGTCAGCAGCCATATTGAGTTGAGAGCATTTAGCGAAAAGATGTTAGACAACAGCAGTTCTTCTTATGAAGAAGCGTTATTGCTGCTACTATGCCAAGAATCTTCTGCTATTAAAAAAAAACTTTGGGTCCATGTTTTTGATAATAGAAGAAGAATGCAGTGAATATCATATTTGCGAACTATTTCTATTAGCTTTTCCTTTAAAATGGTCTCCATTGCGAAAAAAAAACACTCGTAAACTATATTCTGTTTGTAAATAAATACAATCTGCCGTGCGTGCGTACGTGCAGCAATGACCGATGCGTGTGCGTGCGTGCCCGGTATGGCATCTAACAGGGAGCGCCATATAATACAACGTCATCACTGCAGGCGCGTGTGCAACGTTGCCGTTCCTCTACACACGCGCGCGGACTCGGTTTGTCAGTAGATGCGGCTCTGCGTGCGTGAGTGACGCACGTGCACACGTCACGCATCTGGTCAGGCATCTTTCTTACAATTTCATACATTACATTAATTTGTTATTAATTATTATTAATAATTGTTACATTTATTATTAATTCCTTTCTTTTACACTTACAATTTACACTATACACTTTGACATTGAATGATTTGACATGAATACTTAGTTCAGTATTTTTTTTTTTTTTTTACTTTATTTTACATTATTTTATGTGACATGTATTGATTTGACATGAATACTTATTTTGTTAAGTATTTTACTTTTTTATTATTATGGTGACATTTAATGTTTTTTTTTTGCTTTTTGACATTCGTTTTGTAAATTATTGTTAATTTTATTTAATTATTGTGAATGTGAGGACCATGTGGGTCACATATTTTATTTTATATTTTCCCCACGACTGTCTGGCAGTTTGAGTACTATAAGCGACCTACCCAAATGTCCTTTCTTTGGTATTGTTCGTCGTTTCGTTGAGCTCCTTGAGTTATAAGTCGAGCTACACGATAACTGACAAATGCTTGCACTGACTGGACAGGTCCACTCAAATCTGTGTGGTTCTTTCTTCAAAAGACCATCTCAGATACTAATCTGCATAGTCCTCATCTGAATTGAACAAGATTATGTCTGGACTTCAAATTAAAGAGACTATGACCTCTGAGTTTGTTTCGGCTGTTTCTTCTCAGAGTAGTCAGGTACGAAACACCGGCCCCATCTAGTTTTAAAAAAATGACGTGTAAAAGTGTTTGTAAGAACCTACTTGCAAAAATAAACATCATTTCATTTCATTACAACTGATGCGTGCACGCGTCACGTCACGCTACGCATCCGGTGTGACCGGGCCTATATTGTGTGCTCAAATATGTAGTTCCTTATTGGGAAGTAAGTGAAACCGACCCGCACTGGGTTCGCGTGGTGGATTGTTGCCCAATTCCTCCGGACACAGAGAGGAGACTTGGGCCCAGGGCGTTAGCAAAGTAAGCGATTTTGTCGCTGTTTGTTTTGTGTGTTGTATGTTGAGTTGTTATCTCTGTCGAGACTGCACTGCCCAGCAGTGGACATGTTATAGATTGATTATAACGCAAGAAATATATTGGACAGTGTAGGGTATGCTGATAAATGGTATGTGTGGGTATGTAAAAATAAACCAGTTGACACTTGGAATTGCAGTTTCAGTCATCGCTCCCCGCTATAATATTTCATAAATCCAACTGGCGACGAGGAAAACAATCAAATTCGTGTGATTTACATCGTTTAAGTGTTAGACTTCAAGATGCCTATCGGGAAAATTGAAGAATTTGACCTAACAAGCAAAAAGTGGTTGGCGTACATTAGACGCGTGGAACAATTCATAACCTTAAATGAAATAAAACCAGAGTTACAAGTTGCAACGTTGGTGACGTTGGTGGGAGCCGCCACTTATGACTTAATGTGTGATTTATGTGCACCTAATCATCCAGAAAATAAAACATTTCGTGAATTAGTTAAAATTGTGGGTGATCATCTTGAACCAAAACGTTCCGAAATTGCTGAACGCCATGTTTTTAGATAAAGACGTCAGAATACGGGTGAATCTCTCAGTGAATATCTACAAACACTAAAACACCTGGCCAGTACATGTAATTTCAATACTACACTGGAGGAAAATCTACGTGATCAATTTGTGTCGGGTTTGGCTAGTGATGAAATGAGATCACGCATTTTTGCGGAACCATCGATTACATACACAAAAGCCGTCGAATTGGCGTTGGCTTTGGAAGCGGCCGAGCGACACTCACAGACCAGCGGTGCAAACGCTGCGGGCGCAGCGAACGCGTCGGCGGCGGCGGTTGGGACGCGAACGTTTGAGGCGGTGCATCAAGTGGCCACGGGCGCGACGGCGAAGCGGGCAGGCCGGCCGCCCGAGCGCGGAACTGCGAGCAGCGGCAACTCGTCTACTGAGGGGAGTGCCCCAACATCGCGCTCGACGCGTGCTTGTTGGAGGTGTGGCAGAAACCATCGTCCAGAAGTGTGTCGGTTTAAAAATTATTCGTGCGATATATGTGGCCATCAAAATAATGTGTAAATCGAACAAAGGGCGAGGTGTCGAGTCAAAACAGGACACTTCAACACGACGTAATAATAATTATCTTGGAAGTAGTGATAACGAATCGGAATGTGACTTTTATAATATAAGCGTGTGTGGCGTTAACGACAAACCGTACATGGTTATGGCACAAGTGAACGGCAGAAAGATAAGTTTCGAACTGGACACTGGAAGTAAGTTATCAGTTATAAGTTTCGAACTGGACACTGGAAGTAAGTTATCAGTTATAAGTTTCGAACTGGACACTGGAAGTAAGTTATCAGTTATAAATTTCGAACTGGACACTGGAAGTAAGTTATCAGTTAGAAGTTTAGATTATTATAATAACAACTTTTGTGATTTACCAATTTAGCAACGATTTAGCAACGATATTTCTTTGTACTCTTATTTTGGTTCAGTTATAGAACCGGTAGGCTTTGTCTCTGTTCATGTTGTTATTGGTGAACATTCAGCCGGAAATCTCAAATTGTATATTGTTGAAAATGGCGGACCACCACTTTTAGGTCGGTCGTGGCTTACTAAATTGAAAATACATACGATTACCATTGATGAATATTTATTAAAGTTAATGAAAATAATTTAGTGGAACTATTTCAACGTGAACTTCCGACTGTATTTGCTTTTGGGCTTGGAACATGTACAATCAAAAAAACTTTAAAATCAGTAGATAAAAATCCCGTATTTATCAAAGCTAGGCCGTTACCGTTGGCGTTACGTAAACCAGTCGAGCGGGAATTAGAACGACTCGAGGCTAAGGGTACAATTCGAAAAGTTGAGTATTCTGATTATGGCACGCCCATTGTGCCAGTAATTAAAAAGAACGGAGAAATAAGAATTTGTGGTGACTACGGTTAACCCAAAACTTATGCGCGAACCTTACCCTCTGCCACGGATAGAAGAGCTGTTCGCGGCGCTGAGTGGGGGTGAACAGTTTTCTAAAATTGACCTCACGCATGCTTATCAAAAATTATTTTTAGAGGAGCAATCTCAGGCATGTACTGCTATAACGACACACATAGGGACATTTGTGTACAATCGCACACCATTTGGCCTTACGTGTATCCCAGAAAAGTTTCAGAAATGTATGGAACAAACTGTTAAAGGACTCAAAGGAGTCGCTGTATTCATCGATGATATAGCATGTACTGGGACGACCCGTGGTGAACATATTAATAATTTAAAAGCATTATTGAGTCGCTTGCGTGAGGTTGGTTTGAGGATCAAATTAGATAAGTGTGTATTTATGCAGGATAGTATTACTTATGTTGGGTTTGTTATTGATAAACACGGCTTGCATCCCGATGAGAACAAAATTAAAGCAATCGTTGACGCACCAAGGCCAAAGGAAGAGACGCAGCTTAAGTCCTTTCTGGGTATGGTGAACTACTATGCAAAGTTTATTTCCAACTTAAGTTCAATATTATATCCCTTACATAAGTTGTTGCGGAAAAATGCAGAGTGGATTTGGTCGTCTGATTGTGACGACAGTTTTAACAAAGTCAAAAAGGCTATTTCGGGTAGCAAAGTATTAGTAGATTATAACCCAGAACTTCCCTTGGTATTGGCAGTGGATAGTGGTTCTTACGGCATCAGTATTGTGTTGTCGCATAGATACCCCAATGGCGAGGAACGCCCCATAGGTTTTGCATCGCGAACGTTAAATTCGGCAGAGCGCGCTTATAGTCAATTAGATAAAGAGGCGCTGGCAATAATTAGTGGAGTCTTAAAACACCATCAATACCTTTATGGTCGTGCTTTTATAATTAAAACAGACCATAAAATCTCTTGACATTCATTTTTGGTCCCAAGTTCGGCTTGCCACAGACTGCGGCAAGCAGATTACAAAGGTATGCTACAAAGCCTATGATTTCACTATAGAATTTGTAAAATCCAAAGATAATTATAACGTGGACGCATTATCACGCTTGCCACTGCCGTATGAACGTAAATTAGAAACGGGGCTGGATGCGGTGTCATATATTAATTATGTAGAACAATCGATTCCTTATTAGAGCAAAAGATGTTACAAACAAAACACACGAGGATGAAGTTCTTAAAAATATTTATGATCAAATTATTAATGGCTGGCCCTCAGTAGTTACACGAAGTGAAGAAAAGCCTTATTTTTATAGAAAGGACCGTCTTACTATCGACAGAGAGTGTATTTTATACAATCACAGAGTGGTCATTCCAAAGGTACTTAGGCAGCTAATTTTACAGGAATTGCATGAAGGACACCTAGGTGTTATCAAAATGAAAAATCTATCTCGAAACTATGTTTACTGGCCATAATTGGACAATGAAATTGAAACATTGTGTCGAGAATGCAGCGCATGCTTACAGCAGCGTGATGCGCCGGTGCGTGCACAGTTGCATCCGTGGGCATTTCCCACGCGACCGTGGCAACGATTAAATATTGACTTTGCTATATTTCAAGGCAAATATTATTTAGTGACGGTAGATGCACACAGTAAATGGATGAATGAATGGACAGAAGTTACAAAAATGTTAGGAACTAATGCAAACTTCACTATAAATAAGTTAAGAGAACTTTTTGCACGTTTCGGATTGCCCTCACATATAATTAGTGATGGGGGACCTCCATTTAGCTCGTTTGAATTTCCTAACTATTTATATAAAAACCTAATAAACCACACCATCACAAGTCCATATCGACCAGCCGGTAATGGGGTGGCTGAAAATGCAGTAAAATTAGTCAAACGGGCAATGAAAGAAGCAATACATGAAGGCAAAGATGTGGATGCGGCCCTCTCGAAATTTTTGTTTCAATATCGTAATTGTGAGCACGCCACTACCGGAGTGGCACCAGCGGTAGCTATGTTTGGTAGGAGATTACGAGGTCGGCTGGACATCGTAAAACCGTCCACTGAGCGTGCAGTGGAGTCGTCTGCAGAGCGAGCGGGGAGCGCGCGGCCCGGTGCCGAGCGGCACGTGAAGCCCGGCGAGCACGTGCTGGCGCGGGACTACCGTGCTCGCGCTGACAAATGGGCAACAGCAACTGTGCTTGCACGGACTGATCCACTTACTTATAAAGTACGCATGTCTGATGGCCACGAGTGGAAGGATGCTTCCACTCGTGGCCATCAGACATTGATCAATTATTACCACTTAGGAAACGATATTCTAGACATTCCATAACGAGTAGCACGGCTGAACCAGTAACAAAGATTGATACTTCTGAACCCAGACCGGACAATCAAATTATTGAGAACACTAATTCATCATCATGTGTAGTTGAAACTGATCAGAATCAACAACAATTTGACGTTAATACGGCAGTCAGTCCAAAAAATTTGACAGCTGAACCAGCTCCGGTTTCTGATATAGAAAGTGTTAAACTAAGGCGTAAATGTTTATACCAAGGAAAATACACAAAGTAAATAAAATATAGATTACCAATTTTTTTTTATATTTAGTACTTACAGATAAAATAAATTAAAATGTAAGGTAGACAAATGTAACTACATACACATAGCACAAAGGCAGTGAACTTGGTGGTTATTTCGTTCAGATATTTATTATTCAACTACTAGTATTTAAAAAAAATACAAAGCAAGTATGACAACGATTAACGAACCGCCACGAGGTACACTACAAACAGTGCTAAACGTGAAATTATTGTGAACGACATTGTCGAAGCCGCATCATAGTTTTTTATCCTAAAACAGTATTGATTGCGCGGCCAATGATCACAATCCTTTCAGTTACAACTCATCTTTATTTTGTGATTTTACTTTTACATAAATTTAGACTTACTTAAGTTACTTAGATTTGTTTTTTTTTTTGCTTATTTCTGCTAAATTTTAAGTATACTACCGTTTCAAAGCTATTGTACCTATGTAATGTTTTAAAGGGCCTCCCCCTTTAAAACATTACATAGGTACAATAGCTTTTGTAGGGTATGTTGATAAATGATATGTAAAAATAAAAATAAACCAGTTGACACTTGGAATTGCAGTTTCAGTCATCGCTCCCCGCTATAATATTTCATAAATCCAACTGACAGGATCTTTAGTTATTTTATACATACATATGTACACAAATCACATCATGTACATTCATCATCATCATCATCATCATGTACATTTTGGATTGAGTGATATTTTTCTTTTAACTAGATTATTATAATTTCATATATTTCTTATTTATTTTTTCCTTTTAATTTGTATTCCTGCTTTATTTAACATTAACACATTATGACATTTTTTTGTTCGCATTTAATTATAAGCGCAAGTCGCATTGTTTTTATAACTAACTGTTTTTATAATATGTGGAAAATTTCGTTGGTTGTAAATTTACTCACACCCTAGATATAGTTCTGTTTATGTAATACTGTAATGTGTAACTGTTTGTTTTCCCAAATAAATAAAATAAAATAAAAATAACGAAATAAATCTGGTCTATAGAAGACCGAGATGAGGTCAACGATGGATGTTCCGGTTCATCAGCTGTTGATTTACCGGAAAATCCATCAGTAATGGTTGATATACGATTTGCCGTTAGAAGGGTTCTGTGACACCCTATACTGTATGCTTAGTGCGAGTGTCATACTAAAGTTCGAGTAACGTCTTAATCGCGTAAATCGAGTTTACGTTAACATTTACGTCGTCGATAGTGTCAATCGAATGCCTCTCGAAAGTGAGGACCGTTTCGCGAGCACATCGCTAACGTTTGCATGTGTAACGCGAGTGCTAGTTAGATTTACGCGATCGAGACGTTACTCGAATTTTAGTATGACACTCGCACTAACCATACGGATGATTCCTACTGCGAAATAATCTTTATCCGGCTGAATGGCAGCTGACACTACGAAACTTCCCTATAACTACCCCCAAACTAATCATGCCGCATGAGGTACATAGTTAAAAGAGGTAATTATAATGGCTACTGTTATGATGCCTGCTATCGCTTGCCGTTTACCCTTCTCTATAACTAAGTTAATCCCAATTCTCATCTTCCAAAGATCGCTTTTGGCAAGATTTCAGCAATAAGATCTTGAAGATAAGAAAAAAAAATTTTGTTTACTATTTACCACTATGTTCAATAAAGAGCATTCTACCTATCTACGTAACTCCAGTTAAAAAATCCACATGGACCAATCCCACAAGAACCAAATACCTCAATATTTTAACGTTTTACTTGAAAATACTCCACTTACCTCGACGGTTTCCTCTTGGTAGCGTCTTAGTGGAATATTATACGGGAACCCGGGCTAGTGCTTCACGCATTAAGGCTATTCCTTTGTGCAATACTTTTCATACATGTTTCATTTCATACATTTCATGCATTTTTAGGGCCGCGCACTCGCACTATTGGTTGGAAAGTTTTGATGTATTTATTATTTGATCGAGTAATTTAGAAGACAATGCTGGGTTTATGTTCAAAAGAAGTTTATCCTATATACCTAGGATTTCATTGGCATTTACTCTTGAAACGGTTATACGAGAACGTGGCGAGTTAAAAGAAGATGTAGTGATAAAAACTGAAAATGATGCAGGAACGTGCATGAGGCAAAAGGAAGAATTTAAAGATCGTAGCAGGTAGCGCTCTGTGGTTTCTGCCAACTCCCATGGGAAAAGGGCGTGTGTTTATGTATGTATGTGGTACTTTTGAAAGTGCTTTTTTGCATCTTAGGTATTAAAGTCGAATGAAATTATATGGTCGGATCGTCTCGCGCACATGCGACCGTTGCGCGTTGCTTCACCATTAGAGGGGGCTTTCCAGTGTAACAGCAAACGACACGGGGTAAATTCAACATGTCACTCTTGTGGTTATCAAAAGTTACAAAAAAAAAAGTCGAAATTCTGTTGTCAATGTTATTCTGGCCGCGCCCTTTTAATAACGCTCTTCCTGTTGCTCTCTTGAGAACTTACCTAAAAACTCATATTTTGCTTTAACTGCAAAACACGATTGCGAACAAGAATGGACGACCAGAACTCTGTTATAATGCGATCGTTTTAAATCAAGCTGGAAAAATTACTAGGAGCACTTTTGAGTCCGCTCCAAACTTTGCTCTCTGAGGCTCCACTCCCTCATTATATTGTGTTCACGTTTCGGATGGGAGGGGGAGCAAGGCAGTGGCTGTAGCAAGAAAAAATAATGCTTCTATTAATAGAAACATTTTTTTATAGCAATGTATCAATAGATTCTGATGTACAGCATTTGTTAAAAACGTGCTGTCGTATTTTAGGATGCGAATCACGACTAAATGTTCAGCTATCCCATAGTTTCAGTACCTACTCGACCCAAACGTATGGAACAGCAATCAAAAAAATTCTTTACGCGTTTTGTTTTGGCCCCATGGAGACAGTAGTTCAGAGTGACCACTTGTATCAGAAAATGGTCACTCTGAAGATGCAGATAACGTCATAAACTTTAAAACAGTATTTACCTACTGGTCAGATGGAACGAAAGTAAAGATATGAATATGAGTTTCTAAACATAGGCTACAATTTATACCCTGACCTTCATTTCCGTTCAGTCTGTCTCCCGTATCTCTTTCTACTTCTCCTTCTAATTGGTGTGCAAATTGAGTCCTAACAAAGAATTCTAGTAATCAAGACGTCGAAATGTCCTTCCTACCTTCTAAACTACCAAATCGCTATCTTCTAGTCCTTTGAGCCACTCATCACGAAGTGTTCCGGCAAACTGTGGAGCAGACACAACGTTCCCAATCTTATTTTTACAAACGTATCTGAACCAGGTTTTATTGCACATCTGCTGAAGAAGATCTTCGGCGTCACAAATCTAATGTGAGGTACGGGGATCAAGATCTATCGTTCACGTTTGTTGGTCCTACGTTCATTCGAATACACCTGTAAACTATGACCTAGAGCTGGTCTCGTGACAGTTAACCTACGAAGTTTAGATAGAGTAAGACAACAGTTTAATATTGGTTATTTACTATTGACGAGTTACTATTGACGTTGTTACTATTGACGTGCGGCCTACTGTACCTTATACAAGGTGTCGCTTTGTATCCTGGTCAAATTCAAGAAGGTATATATGCTAATGATTCTCGACCCAAATCAATACTAAAATGGATAGGTTTTTTAAATTTTATTTTCTTATTTACGGAAATCGGTAAGTGTAAACAACCCGTATTAAAACCCAGCCCGTCTGTTGCTAGCTCTATAACCGAGCCTTCACACACACAAATAAACGCACACAGCGACATGTCGCGCGATGGGTGATTATGTTTATTACTTTCGTGTTATTCTGAAATACTGTCAAAGTTAAGCAATTTAAAATAGCAGATTTATTAATTATTGGCCAGGAATCGTAATTTAAATGTCGTATCGTGACAAGCTCCTGAATTTTGACTTAGATGCAAATCTGCCCTTGTATATGTTAAGCGAGAGAAGTCTTTCTGGAAGTGTATTACTTTAACCTTTAACCATGAGACGAACATTAGAACCTGCAAAAATATCAGACGTTTCATATGTAGAGCACCACCAACAATAACATTGAAATGTATAGAACAGCTGTTTTTTATACATCAGAGTTGATGTCATTACCTTGAGTACAATTCTATCTGAAAGTATGTCCCTAACTTAACCTTATACATTGTATACATCTAGTAATACATTGACAAAGTCTAATACATCGACATAATTAGAGTCGCGGAAAACACCTGGATAAGGAACGCACAGAACCAGGAAGTGTAGCAGAAAAAAGGGAGAGACCCCTATACCCAGCAGTGAGTGATTTCGGGGTGATAAAATGATGATGATGATGATGATGATGATGAAGCATGTAATAGAGGATGTTAACATTATCAATTGTGGATATTCGTAGGCGAAGTGTTTACCAACTAACCGCAACTGTTTCAACGGTGAGCCAATACAAATAATATACTATTTAATTAATTTAATTCGTTGTTAATTGAAAATTTTGTATTTAAATAACTTATTGATTTGTGGATAATCATATCCAAATTAAAAAATATAGCTGTTTATGTAATCATTTCAATCAAGCCAAACTGTCGTGTTACTTATCCCTAACAAGTAAAGAGGGTAAGTAGATTAACAATTGAATTTAATAAAGAGATTATAAAGGGGTAGAAAATACAGTGAAATCTACAAAACAATCTGCCTAATATTTTCCGAGTAATGTTTAGGTCGCCTTCCAGGATAACCCGATGCAGCTGAATATTTTACATGGAGCGACTCTATCTGACTTCCAAGACTCAATCAACAGAGTAGTGAGACACCCCTTGATAACTCTGTCAGACTTCTGACAACCAGAAGTTTCGGCTTCTGACTACCCGTAACGATTGTCACTGATCTGCAACAGACAGCCGGGGTCACAGATGGTCACTCATCCACGAAACAACCTCGGTAAGTGTAACTTAACCTTAGATTCACCCGTGCAGCTGTTATTATTTAGCCAAGAGCCGTTTCAATGTTATACATCAACCAAATATAAAAGAAATAAATTTTCTTTCTTTATCGTGTGGTTCGCGCCTAATCTGGTGTCAGAATCTTTATGCCGCCCATAGGCCTCTGACTTGGCTTTCCATGTCGTCAAAAATATCTCTCAGACATGCTGGTTTCCTTACGATGTTTTCCTTCACTGAAACAAGTGAAAATTAAATAATACGTACATGAATTCGAAAAATCAGAGGGGCGTGTTTTGGGTTCGAAATCCTCCTCCGAAGACCTAAGACTTAAAGAAAGAAAGAAATGAATTAATAACTTGCTGATGCTGACACAAATTAATACCATTAATCAGTAATTTTTTTTTACTCACACGCATCTGTAAACGAGTATAAAAAATATTTAATTACTGCAAACTGAAGCTGTAATTACAAACACGGCCCCACATCTAGGTAGACCGCAGACGCGCCGCTAGAATGTAGCAGAGCGTGGAGCTGACAAGAAACGCGTATAAGGATTAAAATGCCGCACGCGCTCATAAACAAGAAAATTGAATTTAACTACGAAGTATGTTTACTTGTATTGTTCTGCCAACATACCCATATTCTACAACATATTCATGTTGTACTAATTAGAGCCCTCGCAGTCTGTCGGTTTCTTATCGGTCGATAGTATAATCGGGCTCTAAATCAATATGAACAACCGGACCATGTATTCTAGTGCGCATATTATAACGTTTCGGTTTCGGCCGATAAATCAGTTTGATGGGCTACACGATTGCCTTCAAACTATACTGTCTTCAAACTATCGGACAACTGCTAGATCAGTATGGCGCTCCCGCGCACACACTTGCCAATTGTTTAACCTTTTGAACGCTATTGCCGCATATACATACGTGACAAGCAAGCGCGTGCCCTGTACCCCAAATGACACAAATATGTGACAATGTGAATATGGAGGGTAATTTGTGGCTTGGCGTGGAGGGCACGCACGTGCGTTTATGCTCTGGCATTGGGTTTTCTTTGTTTTCGACGCTGCAAGCACTCTATTCTAAAACCAATTGGTTTTAGAATAGAGTGCTTGCAGCGTCGGCCCATTAACCATTGACCGACTGTTGGTCTGGTTTCCGCATTCGTCACCAACCCGACCGTTTAGTCGACGTAGTGCGCGCCAGTAATCCAACCCAAGTAAACCTATCGGCCGATCGAAAGATTGCAGTCTGCAGGGACTCTTATACTGACTTTCAACGGTAGGAAACTGGCACGTTCTAGAACTAATGATTGGAAGATATTTGTGTCATTTGCCATCCAGCACTGGCCCCACGTGGTGAATGAGTTTCTGGTCAGAGGAGGCCTGTGTCCCAGCAGAGGGAATATGGTAGGTATTTCGTCCCATAAGTTTACACTCGGTAAAAAATAAATAGTAGTACTATTGGGAACAAACACTCTAACTAGTACCACTTATTAAATAGTGGTACTATAGAGAACGAGATTTCCCATTAGTACCACCGGTAGTAGGTGGTACTAGTGGGAACAAAGGAATATTAAAGGCTTATTATACTGATCGCTTTTGTATATTTGCTGCAGTTAGTGTCGAAAGTGAACGAGAATAGATCCGCTATCACAAGACCTGGTTTAAGACGTTCCTGCGTCAATCAGTGTGAAGACAGCCTAACTGTAAACTCCACGTGGTGTGTTCATAAATGTATTTTTGTTATCTCTCCTTATTATTAAAATTTATGAACTCGTTCCTTAATTTAATTAATCTAAAACAGCTCACGCGTGCGCAAAAATAAATAAATCTAATACGTTCTCGTGATATAATACAAACCTACACGCGTGTGAAGTCGCGGGTAAAATATTATATAGAAGGACTTATTTTTGTTAAAAAAACTCCTTCAAATATTACTGCTTCTTTTTCTTTATCGCGTGGTTAGTGACTAACCTGCTGTCAGAGTTTTTATGCTGGCCCAATGGGCCTCTGACTTGGCTATACTGCCGTCAAGAAAAAACAAAATATATATATATAAATGTTATTTTTACTTTTGCATGCTGTAAGGTAGAGTGTGTTGAAACTGCTTTTACAATGTTTACATCTTACTCTGTACCCACATTCATTGCAAATAAATGATTTCTGATTCTGATTCTGAAATATCTCTCAGGCATGCTGGTTTCCTAACAATGTCTTCCTACAACTGTTCATCCGTACAAACAGTTAACATGGTAAAATCCCGTTTTCAATGTTCATGCTGATGTGCACGTCTTTCTACATCGTTCTCACATATACGTATAATTTCAAAAATAATGATGTAACCAAGATTTTGCAACAATATTTTGATTCAAAAGAGTGTCCATGGAGTTTCTTGCCCGTTCTTCTCCATAGAGATCTACGCTAGGGAATGGGCAACTACAGTACTTTCTCAAGTTATTATGCCTTGTGACTGGGACTGTAGCTTTGTTTTTTATTTGTAATTCTGACATTCAAAAGTGCCGTAATGGTCTAATTGAAATAAATGCTTTGAGTTTGAGTTTTGAGTTTGAGTTCATGATAATTTATATGTACGAGTATATCTAGTTTTTATCACCAAATTCATCATAGTATCATGAGTCAAGCATTCACAAGTTGGGATCCACTTCGGGAGCTAAAATGAAATATAGAAAATTCATAATGTTGTTGAATTAAACACATATTTTCAGGATAGTGGTGATAGAGATAGTTCATAAGTTTTGCTGTCAGAAGCACATCCTTGGGGGTTGAATCAGAACAATAGAATGCATTCGTTTCCGAGCCGGAGAGGTACAAGGACCAGCTGGTTTTAACGATTTTCAGTCCTAAGAAAACCTTTTTAGAAAAGTAAAAATGATAGTTTAAAAGCCAAATTCTTTCACACGCCTGTATTATATTAATGGCCAACAATCAACAGCATGGTTATTATACACACCCGAATTTTCAATAATATTATTTTTACTATACACCCATGGCGTTTTTAACCGACTTCCAAAAAGAGGAGGTTATTAATTCGTCAGTTTTTTTTTACTATATCGAACAGCAGCATACAGTAGTAAGTAATTGCACACTCTTTATGGCATTATTAAGGATTTTGAAAAATATTCATAATACACACACTCAATAATATGTTTGAAAACCTATATTTCTAACATATTATTAAGTGTGTGTAACTATTTTAAGGTGAGGATTGTAAGTTTTGATGTAGGGGGTAACCTTCGAAACTCGTGATCTGATTCCGTATTTTTTTTCACTAATCGCAAGCTACATTATCCCCAAGTGTCGTGGCTCTATTTAAGGCGCCTCCCCGATCAAATGACCTTGAACGAGCAGTTTTTTGGAGCCTACTCCTTTATCCAAAAGAAATACCAACTAATAAAAAATACATTAAATTACTACATATTCTTGACTCCAAAATTGTCGTTTCTTTTTTTTTTTCAAGTAGCTTAATGTTTAGTAAATCCCCTCACAACGAAACCACAGAAATGAGAAATAATGATTTATAAAATGCTACTCCTCGTAAAGTAACCATTGTTTTGATTTGCTACTTATACTAATGGATAGACAATTTAAAAATGAACATAATTGTCGTTTTATTTTTCCCAACAGACATAAATTTGACTCTATAGAGAATAAAAACCACTCATTTCGCACTATTCGACCTGCAGTGACTGACGTCACAATCACTTTGTAGTGCAAGCTGATTAGAACTTTATTCTAACAGTATTTCAAACGAAGTTTGGACCACCACAAATAGAGTTGCTAATTTTGCTCGGGGAACCGCCTTAAAACGTTTCCGTGGGATAGCTTTCGACCATAGCCGCGTACAAAACCTACTAAAGTATAAAGTCCAAGTTGCAATATAAAGCCAGTTATTATTTATTTGACTACTATAAGATGTTCTAAAACTTCCTCAATTTACAGAGAACTGTCCGTCAATTCACAATGTGCCTACACGTAATCACAATCAGTCACTTCGCGACATGCCTCGGCGCCTCCGCCATGTTTATCCGCCGTTGTCGCTCAACGGTGACATGTGACAAGACAGTCATAATTCACGACCGCCACTGATAAGGTGAGAGGTTTATTTAAATAGGCACCTTCCTACTCTATGTGGCAAAAATTACATTCTGCCACATAAGTAGATAGGTAGAAAAATTTCAGTAAAAAACAACGTAGTAGGTACTTTCATAGATGGAGGCTTCACTACATGTACGTATTTTCTTGCGCTTTTCACCTATAGATTGAATAATTCATGAGGAAGGTTTAGGTATATAATTTGTCAAGGTTTTGTGTAAATTTATTGAAATATCACGATAATTGTTGAAAGTCTCGGAAATAATCAAGCAGCCTTGCTCTAGTTTACCCTTTAGTTTTTTGCGAAGCTCTAGAAATTTCGAAAAATAACATAAAATATGTACTCATGAATTAAATAGGGATCACTCTCAACCATCGGAAAAACAACACTGCGATTGAATAAAGTGAACCTTTCAGATAATATTAATTCAACTTTATTAACTAAGACGATATGACGGTATAAAATGAATCAGTCGAGTATAAACTAAGAAGAATTACAAAAACAAACAAGGCTTATCAAAACCCAAACAAAACATTCTTAAAAACATCCTTTTCCTCCTTTGAATAGTTTCCCAGCAACGGTAAACATTTGCCAACGATTTTCCAAAGCAATTTTCTTAACGTGTAGGTACAAAAGAATTAAATAAGTAAGCGGTTGTTTCCTAGACCAGTACGCCACGGAATAAATAAGTACAGAAGGCCGACTACGTAAAAGGAGCGAAAATAGGTGTACGCACACATAGACGCGTACGGACGGCGATCTTAAACTAACCTAACCCTAGTGCGCTTGTTATAACCGAAGGTAACGAACCTGAACAATGCTAAGTTCATTTAGCTTCGCTCATGCGCTGCCGCGTCTTTTCAGACCTCCGTTCACACCGCGAACTACAAAGCTAAACTACGCCAGAGATGTGAACTTACGAGCTGACGAATCCGACGATCCCTGTAAAGCAAAGTGCCGCCCTTCACGCGTTGTCGGAGAAAGGCGCATCTATCTAGTCAAGTCACTACATAGCCTTAGTTTCAGGTGTGATCCCTGTAAACTTTGTTTCGCTCGCTTACGAAGCTACACGACCTTAGCTTTGTTTCGGTTCTTACCCAGTGTGGCTAAAAGCGTGTCTACGTGTTCATGCGTTTCTGCTCATTGCATGAACCTTCTGTACCTATTTATTCTGTGTCACGACAGTACAGAACCCGGGGGGACTAAGCAAACTTGTATTCATTATGAAATTTGTAATGCAGCTTTGAACACGTGGCTTTGACGTAGGAAACTAAGATTTTAATACGGCTTTAGATGCTTTTGAAGTAGATTTTGGAGGTGGGTTTACTGCTTGTGCATATTCCGGAGCGTGCATTGCAGGTAGGCAGACACTGCCTACTTTATAGGATCCTAATTTAACTATCATTAACTATCACTATCGAAGTAGGCAGTGCCTATTTGCAATTCAAGCGCCTGTGCCCATTGCAGTTCTAAATCTGACAAAAAGATGCAATTATAAGTTTCAAGTTCATTAGGCATTGATTAGTGTTAGGTCTTACAAGAAAAGCAGTGGTGGGCCAGGGTTATGACCACGTGTTGTAGGTCGTGTGTTCGAACCCGGGCAGGCGCTTTACTTTGTATAATTTATTTCATCACCACTGCTCTGATGAAAACCGTGAATAAAAATAGTGAGGAAACCGGCGTGGCTTAGAACGAAAAAATCAAACACATGTGACATCCACCAACCGCACTGGGCGCACGTGGATTACAGAACACTCCCTCTCATAGAGAGCAGGCCTGTGTCCCAGCTGTGGAAGATTAGGGTTTTATTTTATCATTGAGGTCCTGAGTTCGATTCTCGGGTTTGGAAAATTGTTATTGGTTTTTTCATCAGGAATTTCTCAGTAGCAGCCACGGAGTCTGGATTTGTGCCCGGTTGATGGCAATAGATTCGCCCCCTAATACATGGCGAAATATAAGTATACTATTAGGAACTTGGGTAGGTATGTGATGTGAATAAATAACAAACAACAGCCATTTAAAGAACAAAACATCTACGTCCCCTACATACCTAAGCTAATTCCTACTGAAGGTTGTATCTCAAAAACAGAAATAAATGTAAAGGCAAAACTTTGATGAAGTTCCAAGGGGCAAGCTCGAGACATACTTTTCTTTTTGTTAAATTTATAAACAAACTTGGGACCGCTGTGCCACTCAGTGCGTTCTTGCTTAAAACATTGAGTAAGGATAATTTATGTAGGGCACGCCACAATAGTGGCGGTAAGTCCCCTCTTTGAGGAGTGGCTTGAGAGACGCCACGGCGTCCTCACCTTCCGCCTGACGCAGGTCCTCACCGGACACGGTGTTTTCGGGAGGTTCCTGCACCGAATCGGGCGGGAGGAAACGCCCGGGTGTTTCCACTGCGAGGATCGACCGGAGGACACGGTGGAGCACACGGTGGAGGTGTGCCCCGCGTGGGCGGAGCACCGCCGTGTCCTCGAAGCGGCGATTGGCGGCGGCGACCTCTCGCGTCCGGCCCTGGTGCAAGCCATGGTCCGGAGCGAGACGGAATGGGACGCCGTCACCTCCTTCTGCGAAGCAGTAATGCTAGAGAAGGAGGTGGCGGAACGTGAGAGGGAGAGAACCTCACAGCGTCCCGGCCGCCGCGGGAGACGCCCCGGGCGTCGGGGGCCACCACGTGGCCCCCGGCCACCGTAGGCGCGGGTCTGTGGACGGTGGGCTATGGGCTAGCTCGCCGTCCGTCCGTCTCATGACGACAGGCCGTGTCGACGGCGCGTTCGTGTTCCACGCGCGCCTCAAAGAGAGTCAGCAAAAAGGAAGGGGTCCGAAAGGACCGATGCCTGCCGGGGTTGCGGGACTATTCGAAAGAGATACCGTGGCCCCGGAACACAAAGGGCGATGAAGGAACATGGATGGGTTTTAGTCAGTAAAAGTCTGACACTCCCTCCTGCTCCGCCCAGAGCGGGAGAAGTCATTTGATGATTTCCCATCCGAAAAAAAAAAAAAAAAAAAAAAAAAAAAAAAAAAGGATAATTTATGTTCTGAAGTTATATCTCTGTATTTGTGTTTGTGAACAAAAATATCTTGCTTATGTAAAATGGGTTTGACCTTCAATTGTTTTCGTGTATTTTATTATCATTAGGTAGCGATCCACCTGATTGTAAACAAGTGGCTTTTCTTCAAACGGGAGACGATTCCACGTAGGTTAATGGCAGAAATAAGTACTTAGGTTAAGCTAGACTTTCCTGACAAGCTAATTTACTACTTACTTTCTTTCAAAAGTGAAGGGCCCTTTGTAAGCAAGGCGTAGTGTACCGTTTTCAAAGTTTACGGACACTACTTATACATACACATACATACACATAACTCACGCCTTTTTCTCATGGGGAGGCAGAAACCACAGAACACCACCTGCTACGATCCCTACATTCTCCTTTTGCCTCATCCACGTTCATACATCTGGTCATACACGCACGCGAGTTGCGAGTACTACGCACCTGACCTTTCTGAAGAACCTCACCAGTAAGGTAGGTACACACCTTATACAGCAAAATTAACATAAATATCCAGGCTGTCACTTAAAGATCTTTGAAAGTCATTACAGTACAGGTAGTCAGTGTCCCGAAAGTCTGACAACCAGTCTTACAAAGGGGTATTGCATTATTGGGTTGTGGAGGGGCGAAACGCAGTTGCTCCATGTAAAATACTGGTATTCAGCCGCATCCGAAAAGACTGGAAGCCAGCCCCAATAAATTTGGGAAAAGGCTAGAGAAATGATGATCTCCTTTCCGCTCTGTTCGTCGTAACTTTGGTTGAAACCGGACTTAAAGCAACTGCCTTGTCTTTTCTCTTGCCGAGTATAAAGACACACTGATAAGAGTGACTGCCTTCAAGTCCTTGACTGATAAGACTCCCAAAACACCCAAACTGTATGTAAAATAAAGTTAATTTGGATTAATTTATGCGCTAAGTAAATATTGGGGGCTTATCAAGCAATCTTACGGAGTCAATGGGCGAGATAGAGGGCTCATTATCGTATCTTTTCAAGGGCTTTTAACCTACATTGTAATGGGACTGGAAGTGGCTTAGATTTATTTTTGTTGGAAGAGAAGAAAGATAACTGATTTTATTTGTCATAAAAACTCGTGTTAAATGGCTCAGCTATATTAAATTGTTTTGTAACAAATATGAAAAAATATAGATCTACAGTTTTTTTTCATGAATTCTTACAAAAACATTAAGGCCAGAGATGCCGTTTTTTGCCAAGCACACCAAGGCCCTTTGTACTGTACCTAATGATCAGCGTTTGGCCACGAACTGCAAGTGAAAGAAATTGCTCAAAGCATACCAGAAGCAGTGCATCAAGTGGAGGAAACCAATGAAGCACGCACGTTTCGCGTCAATGAGACTCACGTTGCAAGTTTTTAGCCCGTTTTACACCGCAAGAGGAGCGGACCCATTAATGACTTATTTTACATGGGTTTCCACCAACAAAGAGTCGAGCTGAAATGACTCAGCGAGCAAAAAGAGTAAAAATGAGCTCGCTCTGCTCATTCTTGCTTCATTTCTCTTTTGCGGTGGGAATTAGACGACTAAACTCTTTCTTGGTGGAAACGCAAACCTATTTCATAAAAACGAAGTCCGCTTCGCTTAGCCATTTCCGGCTCGTTACTCGTTCGCGGTGGAAACCGTGCTAAAGGTTGTAAACAGAGCTGAAGGTACACATTTTTTTCTCCTAACACTTCCAGTTACGCCTATACCCAGGTCTTGATTCTTCACTCAAAGCCAAGATCATTAAGTTGGAGGGTCCCTAAGTAGTAAACTTTAATAACCTGCCAGTAATTGCGGGTATCTTTACTGTTCCTATCAGGTGTTACTCAAAGTAATGGCTGTGTTTAATTTTCTTTACTTGTCTAAGAAAAAATATGAGAATTTTGTGGAAAAAATTGGTGAGAAAAGAAGAGGGTGTGTCTGTGTAGAACAATTTTATACGGTGTAAGGACATAGTGCACATCCTGGGTTAGATTGCCAGGACGGGCAAAGTATTGTTGGGTTTTCTCTTCAGCACCCCTAGCCAAGTTGACAATCTACAATCGTTAACGCTAGTAGAAAACTATTCAAATGAATGGAAATGACATCATCTCAACGTTTAACCACGTGATCAACACAAACGAATAGAAAATTCGTAGACAAGTTTACATCGTTCAAAACGATAGAATAGAATGTTATCGTTTCTATAATGTTGATCGGTAAACTCTTTGGTAGGAACGTTCACCATAGACTAAAGTTTAGGTTTTTTTCTACAGATATTAGAGAACGAGCGATCGACTCAGTCGTGTCAACTTGGCTACCAATTTAGCGCTTTCTACAATCGCTTACGCCGAGGCGTTTACAATTGTAGAAAGAGAATCGATACGAAACGTTTGTAACTTTGCTAGGCCTGCAGGAATTTCTGAGTAGCAGCCATATAATTTGGATTTACGCCCGATTGATGGCAAAAAACCGCTATTACATGGGACTTAAACATATCTGGCAAAATATGGGTGTACTATTAGGTCCTCCGAATTTGTATTAAAAGTTTGTGTCAAGAAGTCGTGTATGTCAGCATTCATTCAAGAATTTGATGTCATTTAAAGTGCATCTTGTTGAGAGCATTTTGGCACTCATGAAAACCGTCATTTATCAAAATTTTGCAATCATTTAAAACATATAAATCATATTCATTTGACAAGTAAACATAGAACGAAATAACTAACACAGCTGTGGACATTCCTAAATAACTACGTCGAACAAATCTATTTGTATGTTTGCTCCTAACGGTGATGGATGAGCAATAGTTAAGGGCTATGTTTAATTTCAAAAAAACATTACATTACAGTACCTAATGGTCTTTGCGCACGAGTAGGGTTAACTTCTTGACAAGAGTTAAGGTTCCATCATACCAGTACAGAAGATAAATTTTCTGGAACACCTATTTGTCAGAGAGCCCGTGTGCGCTGCCGCCGCTTCGTCTCGTAACTTGGTCTTTTATCGGTTTGACTGAACGATTCAGAGAATCAAAAACCCTGTTGCCAAAATCTACGCAACATCTACGGACACATCCAACTGTGAAATTGTGGTAATTTAATTAGGTACTTGCAGTAATTAGGTTTAGGTACTTTTATTTTTGGTGTGAACAATCTCTTTGACCAGCTGTAGCGAGCAAATACTCGTATACCATAATACAAAATACTAAAAGTACGCTTCTATGATAATTAAGAATGCATACAAGCTCCTTTTAAGAAATCCTTTAATTAGTAACACCTTCCCGGACCCAATGTTTCACAAGGATCTACAGATACGATACATTAAGAACCTTTGAAACATTTACAATTAATACGTCCGTACCTTAAGAGCGCCTTCAATTATTCCGTTCGCGATTCGATTCAATTAGCGAATTACAATCGTTTACAATATTAATTAATTTACCTGACATGTTTACAATTGGCTAGTGAATTTACTAAATTGATTTCTACCATTGCATTGCTCCAATGAGCCGATAACGGAATAAACATAATATACGGGTATTATTTTAATTCTTTAATATATTGGTTTTCATTGTGTCTGGATTATGTTCGAGTATTAATATTGTGGTTCATTTTGGTTGCCATACAATAGTGTTTTAATGTTTGACCGTTTAATATGTTATTACTAATCAAAACACTAATAATTTATGCATTAATATGTCTCTTAATTTGGGCTTCAATAGTATACTTTACTTTATATAATGAATTTGGGGTTGTACTCGTAAGTTCGTACATTAAGAATTCTCTATGATAACACTTGCGACTTCGAACTCAAGTCAAGACAATCGTCACAGATGAGGATTTATGGACGGCATAAATCCCAAGGGTGTAGGTATGCAGCGTCTCCAGAGAATGGCCCGCCTTCTTACTTTCACGGTGCAAGTGACATCCTGTACACTTGATGACCTTATGACTACATTAGTGAGCGGAGCGTACCTGAACTTCTGGCCGAACATCATAACATTTGAATTTTTTGATACGCTAAGATAATCCTAATCATCATTGTCCTGTCCTTATCCCAATTTATTTGGGATCGCCGCAGCATGTCTTCTATTTCCATACTTCTTTATTACTCGTCTCCTCTGCAGTCACCTCCTTTCTGGCCATGTCATCTTTTGATACGCTAAGATACCTTCTCAAAATCAAATACACATTTAAAAGTTGAATCTAAAAATATCTACAACTACTTCCACTGAAATCACGAAGGTCAGCAAAATTCAAATTTAAATTCAAAATCATTTATTTGCTAATATGGGTAGTTACATAAAATTGTTAAAAATTTAAAACAGTTCAACTATATTACGCCTTGAGGTATGCAAATCTCAAGCTTTGACTGTATCACAACATTATTATTACACGACTGCCCAAAAACAATAATAATTGTTACTGACTGCCCAAAAACAATAATTGTTTTAAATAAATACAGTGTAACTCGTAACTTGCGGATCTCGTACCTTAGGACCAAAAGAAGCCGGGTCTCGGTCCCAAAGGAAACATAAAGCTGGTCCAACGTCGTAAAAATACTGAAAGTTTGGCAACTATCGACAGGTGTAGAGATACCGACTTCGTACTGAAAAAGAGTTGGAAAGTTTTCTTTAGTTTTTCTAGTATATATTCGTTTTTGATGATAGGAATATTGACGTACTGACAGACGGCAAATTTATTTTATGATTTGTTTCTTTGTGTGTTGTTGGGTTTTCCATCGGGATCCGTATTCATAATTAATGCTTTAGTCTGCTTTAATTGAATATTTTTCATACTCGTTCACAATTCGTGTGAGTAATGTTAATTTCTGCCTCGTTGGCAACTCCTGGGTTCGATTCCCGGTCGTGCAAAGCGTTATTGGCTTTTTCCATCAGGAATTTCTCAGTGGCAACCACGAATTCAGGATAAGTGCTCGGTTGATGCCAATAGGATCCCCTTATTACATAGGACTCAAAAGAAAACATAACTAATGAAATGTGGGTGTACTATTAGGTATACCTCTGCTTAACCCTAAGGAGATTACAGGATGTTATGTTAGATATGTTGTTTGTCGTGTCTACTCGTGTTTTGTAATAATAATATTGAAAGGGCAGTGAAACACCCACAACACCACCCACAACTGAAACCGTTTGTTATCAAGACCTTTAACAAGTTTTGTAGGCATGCAAATAACAAAAGCTTTTGATAAACTCAAAGTTATCATGGAATTAAGTTAATAACCATTCCTGTTGCGGATACATTTTTACTTAAAAACAAAACTTTTTTTACTTACATAGTACCAGCTATAAAGATACAAAAATAGAAAGTGCTGATAAAATAATAAAATCGGTTTAAAACAACATATCCATTTTTTAAAGTTCGAATACCATCCAACTATCAGCACACACTATCCGAAAACTATTTACCTGAGACGCTCCTTACTGAATAGAATGCTTTTCAGTGTTCGGTAAATGGCATGAAAACAGTTGCATTTGTATGTAAATAAAAACATTGAAATACACTGCGTATTAGACCGCATAGGGAAGACTCGAGAACGGGATGCCAAATTAGGTAGCGGCAGTTGGCAAGGTTTTCCAAACCAATTGGACGTTTGGTTCTTTACTAGAATCTTTAGAGGTAGGTAATATGAAAAGGCTTATTCTTGAAATCCCCTCTAAAAGTCCCCCTAAGGGGGAAAAGTGGAATCTAAAAAAAACCGTCTACAAATCCCCCCTGATAATCCCCCTTAGGGGGGAAAAAATGGCTTTACGGTTTTAGATATTTTTTAATAAGACAATACTTGTCCCGTATCTTTAGTTGCTTTATAAGTTTTAGGAGGTTATATCCATTCTAGAAGTTCAAAGTCGGACATGTTTCTAAGGGACTTTAACGAGACCGAACTCCGGCAACCGGACTTTCATGGACAACGTACTGAACAATCTGTCTCGTCAGTCAAGTGTCCGCCGCCAGTTCGGACTCCGACACGGTCGGTTTGACCGCGCTTTGAGTCCTCGTAGAGAATTTGTACATAATATGTAATATAACATAATAAATTTAAATAACTGACTCTACTTTTTCGTGTCCGATTTTCTTATTCAACTGTAATGGCCCAAAACATGCCCAATATCGTAGATTACACCTTTTTCGACACAGAGCAGAAAAGGAGGTTAGGCATAGTCCGCGATGCAAATGTTCCAAATTCGCATCCTTTAGCCGCTTCGTCGAGGCATCACGTATTCAAATTGTTGTTACATCTGTTACAGCTATAAAAATGCAACCAAACCGACAGGATAAGTTTGGACTTCGTACTTTGACAGAGATAATGTAAGTTAATGAAATATCTGTCAAATCACAAAGTCTGCAATCAGTCCGCAATCCGGTCTGGACTTTACATTCACTTTTATCATTACAGCACTGTGTGTTCGTATACTGGTGTAGATAGACTGGAACAGGATCCCAACATAGTTGGGGCAAGGCTAGGCAGGTGGTGACTGTGTGTTCGAGCCCTAACCAGCCACCCACATCTCCGTGACGTGTGAACATATCTTAGACGCAGCTCCCCAGTGTGGACTATCGCAAACGGATCGTGCCCTCGCATAATATACGTATGTTTGTTTACGGACAATTGAGACATGCCTCAAACTTCATACATAATAATGGAACCGGGCTTAGAACTCGGGTTACTGGTAAAATATTGGGAGTATCAGACTTATGTTCTTAGGAGGTATTAGCAAGTTGTGCGTTATAATCGCACGGTTTAGTTATGGATCGCTCATTGTTTTGTTGGAGGGCTCAAGGAACGTCCGAGGTGGTAGTGCTGAGGTAGGTAGTACTTACCTATAGATACCTATCCTTCAGATGTAGGTATGCGTCTTACTGAAGATGGAGCCCGTTCACCATGTTCGATTTTCAAGAAATATGAAATAACACAAAGCATTCATCGCATGGACATTTGTTTCATGTATTTACAAACAAAAAGTATCTATGTAGTATATCAACTATCTGGTGTCTACGACACAAGCCTCGTAGCTTACTGTGGCACTAGATGGCGCTGTGTGTTCATGTCCAGCGATATTTATTTATTTATTTATTCCCTAAAAGGTTAGGTGAAGCTGTACCTAATAGTACACCCAAATTTTACCAAAGAATACAAAATTCTAAAACGTTGAACCAACTCTCCATACAGTAGGCATACGCTTACCAGTTATAAGATACTTTCTCGAAACCAATTCCAAAATAGTTCCCCATAAAAACAAAAAACAATCTGACGAAGAATGGAAATCCCAAACATTTAAAAATAGAGTACCAAACTCTTTACACGATTTCAACATTAAACTTGGCGTTCCTTAACCATGGCAAGTAGCTCATTCCTTAATAAAGGGGTTTAATCTTTTTCTATATTATTATAAATACAGAGTTTACTTCGTGCCTCGGAAAGCACGAAAAGCCGTAGGTCCCGGCTGTCATTTGTAGATCTTTGACAGTCTTTTCAGGAAGCCAGTGGCCCAAAGTTTGACAACCACTCCATAAGATATCGTAGTTTCCAGTACTAACAGGGTTGTGGAGGACACACAGGCAGACGCTTTATGTAAAATACCGGTATTCAGCTGCACCAGGTTTGACTGGAAACCGACCCCAAAAAAGTTTTAAAAAGGCTAGACAGAATATGATGATGACTAAGGAAGATGCCAATGCTACATATATGTATAGCATAGCATGTCTCTCATTCAGAACTTTGTATATTTAAAAGAAAACAAGAGAGAAAGATAATAGTTTTCCAAGTAGGTACATTGGTGTCATATTAAATGCTTTCCGAGAAAAGGCGTGCCGTTCGCTGTTTACAATACGGGAAAACCTACAGACGTGTAAAATTACTACGCCTTATTTTTGTAAAAGACAATATTCTATTTCGTATATCTAGCTACGCACTGATGTTTACAGTTTTTTATGACTACTTCACAGCTATCATTAATTTTAGGGTACCTACTAACTGACTAAAATAATGTTTCGGAGGAAAGCATGCATATATCGAGAAAAAAAGGAAAAAAAAATTGCCTGTCAAATCAAGTTCAAATACATAAAAAAATCTATTATTCTAATATTTTCTGCTACAATAACTAACAAAACAGTAGTATTCCTGAAATAAAAGTTTTCCGACTATTACAAAATCGGCCCTAACCGACAATAAACTCTATACTTATCAGTATAGAGTTTATTGTCGGTTCTTCTCCATAGGAGAGAACCAACCCGAACCATGCACCTATTTGTTTTCGACGTTTTAAAAGTGCTCATGTGGAACTATGTGAAATTAATTATTTTTGTTTTAATATTTAGCGACTGTTTAACAATACATTTTCAACATTTTTCGATGTTTAAACGTCACTTTAGCATTTATGAATAAACTATACAGGGTGGAATTTTTCAATGCCACCTGGAGGGAAAGTATCCAAAAAAAAGATAGCAAATTTTACTCAAAAGAAACATTCCTTTATTTTTAAAAAGAAACAAATCTGCTTTCACAGATTTTCGAAAATTTGCTTGCCACACTCGGAAATCGATTCGAAGAAATAACATCCTGCAGGTACTTTTTTTACATCAATCGATAGGGGCAATCATATGGACCAAATCTCTCTAACAAATATGATAAATTAAATTAAGGAAAAACCATGAAATCTAAACTTATAAATTCATTGAGAAAAGATAAAGCACTTTTACTCAAAAGCCCTTCCGATTACATAAAATATGTACAACATATGTACCTAATCGGAAGGGCTTTTGAGTATTAACAATATCTTTGACGTCATTATGATGTTAAAATGACGAATCATTATGATGTTAAAATGACGAAGAACTATTTAGACAGGAGGATTGCAATTTCCACGTGTTTGTTTGTGCAAATTGCAATCTTCTTTCTTCAATTGTAGAGGTCCATCCTTTGAATAAAACTGTTTTATTTATTGAATTTATCCCATTGAATTTATAACTGTTCTTTAGATTTCATGGTTTTCGTTTCATTTCATTTATCATGTTTGTTAGAGAGATTTGATCCATATGATTGTCCCTGTCGATTGATGTCAAAAAAGTACATGATGTTATTTTTTCGAACCTTAGTCGGTTCGGTGCCCAAGTGTGGAAAACGAATGTTCGAAAATCTGTGAAAGCAGATTTGTTTCTTTTTAAAAATAAAGGAATGTTTCCTATAAGTAAAATTTGCTATCTCCAGTATTTAGAGACCTTTCCCCCCAGGTGGCATTGAAAAATTCCACCCTGTATTAGAGTATCCTTCAACATTTTCTTCCAAACACTTTCTTCTCGATCTACGTACAACATGGTGGAATTTAATACAAATCCTCGATCCCATTCCTTAAATATTTGAGGTGTGACAGCAGCCGAATGTTTAACCTTTGAGGTCAGCCCTGATCCTGTAGCCGCTGGAGGGTTAAATTGATTCTATTTGATTGATAGAATATTTAGACATGTTAAGGTCATGGTGTAGGTGTACGAAGCAAAAAGAAACGTATCCACCATGCGATCATAGGTACTAAAGACCAATTTCCAACCTTATAAGTAACGGGTTATTGTACATTCGTCACATTTTGTAAACTCCATACATTGAAAGTGCTGAGGATATAATGGTGAAATTTTGTCAAGTCAGTGAACTAACATAAAAGAGAACAAAAGGGTGTAAATAAACTCTTAACGAAGCCGAAAGGCACTTGTTCTCTTCGTCACTGCGATTTTTTGTTTTGTTCTAGAAATAGAACTAGATGGTTCCCAGGACCTGGAAACCATCTAGTTACGGAGATATTGGGGGTCTAAGTTCCAACTTTTCCACAATTAAAAAAAAATACAAGTTAATGTAATGTTATAACTTTACGTTTAGTACCTCCGAGACCCGTTTACTACTCAATGCACCCATCAACATAATGTGTTGAATGAGTTACATTGAGTTATACCGTAAAATGTGATTATTCGCCCCAAAAAAAAAAGTAGTTTCCCAGCAAAAATGTTTGCCCAGAGTTACTCAGTTTGATGTACAGAATGCTTGGTTGACGGTTTCGTGAAGAGTATTTTTACACCCTGTATGTGTTCCGTAATGTTATTGATTACTCGTGCCTAAACAGTCACGGATAAAATTATCTCTTAGGTTCAAGAACATTCACCCGCCCACACAACACACGCACACGTTACAGTCTGTAAATTCTCTTTACGTAGGTAGACTCTAGCTAGAGTGATAAATGCAAAAAATAGACAGACAGTCTATTTTTAAAATTTGGAGATTCTTCACTAACTATGGTACCAGGTTTTGTACATAGGTACTGAAACCTATTGCAATGCAACTAGTATTTGAGTAGGTACTACCTCATTTACTGAAGGCCGACCGTCAGTGAACTCTGTAGTACAGTCAACAAAACAGTTAGGTATACAAGCTAGCAATCTTCTTACTACACTATTATAAATGCAAAATCAATCTGTTTGCAATTTCATCCAAATCCGTTCAGTAGTTTCTGCGTGAAAGAATAACAAAAATCGATCCTCACAAACTTCCGCATTTATAATAGTAGTAAGAAGATTGCTAGCCTGCATACCTAACTCTTTTGTTGACTGTATATCAAATGTATCAAGAAACGGAGTCTGTAAAATTCAGTCGGTACTTGATGCGTTTAGAAGACATGACAGTAAGCGCTTTTCTTCAGGCAGGGTTTGTTTGTTTGTTTAGAAAAATTCTTTATTTAACATAAAAATATACAGAGCTGTAGAACTTAAAAATAAAGCAATAGTTACACCAATATTAATAACAAACACTTTTGCAGGCTAGGAGCACCTTTATAAGTATATAGTAGTAATTTTTATTATCTTATCACAACATGAGGCATTTATTAATTAAATATTTAACATTATCATATGAAGTTATTGTAATAACTTCATTTATTAAATTGAGGGGGTAGCAGCAAAAACTTTACTACGCCTTTATCGTAAGTGCGACCGGTGCAAACGGCCGCTCAGGTGATAATAAGGCAGGTGGATTCAGGCAGGGTAAAAGCTTCGGCAAAACGGAACGGGCTACAGACATTGAACTCTGACAGGTGGTGCTTCAGTATAAGTCGGTGTCCGGTGTCCGGACACCCGTCCGTACCTTGTCCATATAAGCTTTACCAATCCCTTAACACAATGCCAACCAAAGATGTACAAAATAAAAGAAAAACAGCAGGAAAAATGTTTGTGTATTCAGCCAGTTTCTTCAAGCATGCAACACACAACATATTTATTTGTTTGTGAGTCTCCGATCGTAATTCCACATGATCCATATAACGTACGTAGGTACGATATGTCAGTGTTTTGCTTCAGCCTTGTTACGTTTGTTTGACGGAGTCGAATATAAGGATTTGTAAAGGTTTTTTATATGTTTTCGCCATGGATAAATCGGAAATTATCTACAGGTTTCGTTTTCCATAATACAGTTGTTGAGTATGTTGGTTTCTCTATCGCCGCGGTTGGCGATTTGTAGAAACTTTTACTGATATTTTTTGAAATCACCGAAATGTTGTTGTATAGTATGACCATTCAAAATAGCGTCCCTTGTAAAGAAAATTTGCAATATTATGTCAAACTTGGTACTTTTATGTCGTTATTTTATTTCTGTGTTTTCCCGCCTGCACAGGTAAAAAGTTGGTTGAAGTGTAAAAATCCCAAGGTGAAAAGATCAACGACCTATAACATCCCTCAAAGACAATTTCCACAGTAAATGTTCATAAATACAGCAGGCCGCAAATAAAAAAAAAACCCACAAAAAATAAAAGCAATTCGTTTTATTTTTCGAACAACCAAGTAACAGGCCAGTACGAATAAGTTTTGATGTGAAAAAATAAAACTATTCTGTTTTTTCCGGCCGCCACCCCTTGTTTGTATTTATTCGGCTATCTCGTTAACATTCCTTGTTTTATTGAGAATAAAACTTTCAATGATACTGTTTGTCTAATAACGAGTAGAGAGAAAATACTGTATGAGTTGTAGACGAAAGAAAATCATAAATTATGTTGATTCTAGGTCCATCTGAGGATAAAAAGTAATGTATTCGGCAAATAGCGAGTAAATGATTGGGAATCTGTATTTGTTCAAGATTGTTTCAGTCTACATTCTGTCCCCTAGAGGTACATATGATGAGAGATTCCTAATACATATTATCTAATCTATTAGAAGTCTCTTAATAATGTTTAATGTAGATAATCGTGGCTAAATAAAGCAGCCGCTCGGGACGATCCTCAAGATTAAGCTGCGCTCACCTAGGTTAGTCCTTGAATTGGTGACCACCTATTGCATAACGATTTTTCTCCATGCCTCGGAAAGCACTTTAAGCCGTTGGTCGCGGCTTTCATTTATAGATCTTTGACAGTCGTTACAGGTTGTCAGTAGCCTAAAGCCTGACAACCGAAGCTAAGGGGTATCGTTTAATCCAGTACTGACTGGGTTGTGGAGATACGATACGCAGCTGCTCCAAAGTACTGGTATTTAGCTGAATCCGGTAAGACTAGAAGCCGACCCCAAGATAATTGATAAAAGGCAGATGCAGTAGATAATTAAAACTGCTGGATTTCATCATTCTTTTTAAATTTTAATACCTAATAATATTTGGCTATTATAAAATGATCAGTTATCGTTTACAATAATAATGAGCAAGCTACATAATTTGAAAATTTAATTTATGCAAAACTTTGTTCATAAAGTGAATAACTGACTACCAACAGTACCAACGTTTTGCTGTTACTAACCAACAAGCACCAAAAACATTATTATTGTCACAAACAAACAATTTTCCGTGATAAAAATCAGCTTTTAAAAGTCTCACCATGGTTGATAATTAGACATCTCTCACCTAGCATGAAAGTCAAACCCAGCAATATTTTGTGACAGAGATGACAATTTAAAAAAGAAAACATGAAACTACGTGCCGAAATGAATAACGTCATACGAAGAGATTTAACCCTAAAATACAGGTAATCACCTGTGCATTGTGTACCAAAAGGAACCATTCTTTCTGATTGAAAAGTTTTATCCCTACTTTTTATCGTGATTTGAGACTCGTGGTGGCAAACCGCAAAAAAACCGGCCAAGTGCGAGTCGGACTCACGCACGAAGGGTTTCGTACTAATTATCTATACAACATTAGACAAAACGGCAAAAAAATCACGTTTGTTGTATGGGAGCCCCCTCAAATATTTATTTTTATTTAATTATTTATGTTTACTTTTTATCGTGATTTGAGACTCGCGCACGAAGGGTTCCATACTAATTATCTATACAACATTAGACAAAACGGCAAAAAAATCACGTTTGTTGTATGGGAGCCCCCCTTAAATATTAATTTTATTCTGTTTTTACTTATTTTTTGTTATAGCGGCAACTGAAATACATACATCATCTGTTAAAATTTCGACTGTCTAGCTATCACGGTTTATAAGAAACAACCTGGTGACAGACAGACGGACAGACTGACAGACGGACAGTGGAGTCTTGGCAATAGGGTCCCGTTTTTACCCTTTGGGTAGGGAACCCTAAAAAAACATTTAAATATTGACTGTCATATAATAATGTTCATGCATGCATTAAGTATTAAATCATAATCATCACGTTTATTTTATTAATGGTCTAGGCAGAAGGTGTAGTTGGTACAGTGTCGACCAAAAGTCCATAGGCAATCTCACAAAGCAATAGCTTAACGTTTAGTTTGACTTACGACATTCTACTTCCAAGAAAATAGACATTGTCGTGTAGTTCATAATTTCAACGTTGTAATAATAAGTCAAGATGGCCTAGCGGTTAGGAGTGTGCAAATAGATCTATGAGTGAATCTGTAAGCCGTGAGCTCAAATCTCACGTTGTTACTTTGACTTTGACTTTTTGTAAGTTTTTACTCGATTGGAAGTAACGGGACAGAAATATATTCTTTATCTTGTTCGCTTTGTTCACACATTTCGTAAAGTTAGAAGAAAGGTAGATCGTAGAAAAAAAAAATCAAGAATTTAGATTTTTGTGAGGTAGACATGAGTTTTATGAATATTTAACTTGATCGGAATGAACGTTGTCGTTTAGTTGTAGTTGTTGGTTAGTGACGTGTGGTTTAATATAGCGGTATTGTTGTTGGTATTTCTCAAAATGCAGGCTATATTAATATTGAGGCGAGGGCGACTAAATTATTATCGTGCTGCATAAAAGTGGTCTTAATAGAACACATATCTGAAGAAACCGGACTAAAGTGAGTACTTATTATATTTATGAATTGCAACTTAAAGTTTTAATAGAAATTAAAACCTAATTTATTATTGTTTGTTTATTTGGTGACATACCTGCGGATTAATTAATTGTTTTTAAATCCATCATGAGGCATAAAAGATAAATATTTTTTGTTAATTATTGGATTTATAATTAATGCAGAGTGAATGATCAAACTCAAACTCAAACTCAAACTCAAACTCTTTATTGCATTCATGTGTACATTTAGTTGTTACATATATGTAAGTAGGTTCCAACATGAAACCCGGTTAGGGCACGGCAACATAATAAGGTAGATTGGACAAAACAAACATCCAGTTAGTGGGTATACTGGATTGTAAGTTTGTTTACAAATACAATTATTATCGACAATATTACTAGTATTAGGTTTATGTAGTTATTTTAATTAATATTATAAGGTTATTCAATTATTTTATTTACGTGTTTTAATTATTATATTTTATTATTTTGTATCAGTTGTTATAATTTCATTCATTTGTATGAATTATTATATTTTATTAATTTATATTCTCTATTAAATTTATATTTTATTAAGTTGTATTAATTATTTTATATTTTATTAATTTGTTTTGTTATGTTATGTGTAAATGTATGTATGTGTGTGTTTTGTTGTATCACTTCAGTATTTTGTTATAGCTGCCTAACATCTCTTTTTTTTTGTTTTAGAGGAATACTGTAAGTCTTTGGATCAAAAGGCCTTGGTAGAAGTGGAAGGCCGTCACTTTTTAGCGATGCGCAGCGAATATGAAACAAATGGTTTCACTGCACCTACGAGACACTTTGTGGAATTATTTGACACCTCATTGCAAACTTTTCGCCGTGCCCTCCACGCTGAAGGCTTGCGTCACAGAAGACCAGTTATGAAGCCCTTCTTGACAGAAAGGCAAAGAAGAACGATTACGTTTCGCACGGGATTATTAAGATTTTGACTGGAATACTACCACGAAAATACATTTAAATCAAGTCAAAAGGGTAGGCTTCATTTATGGCTCAAGAATAACACTGCTGGTGTTATAAAAACATAATCTCTAATACAAACTCAGGTCGAGAACTGGCTTTTATTCCCCCACGCGCCAACAGTTCTACTTAATTATGTAGAAGTATTAGAAGAAGTCATGCTACAAAATATTAATCCATATCTATATGCTGTAGTTTTAATTAGACGTGTAACAAAATACCGATGCTGAATAGCGATACCACTTACACTTCTCAGTGTAAGTGGTATCGCTATTCAGCATCGGTATTTTGTTACCACTTACACATAAAGACGCACGCACGCTGGACCGTGCGTTCACTTATGAACTATTAAGCACTTATGAACGCTTACTGTACAGTAAGCGTTCCTAAGTGCATAGTATATCGTTTCTTCAAATATGTGTGTTCTATTAGGACCACTTTTATGCAGCACGGTAATATTAGTCGCCCTCGCCTCAATATTAATATTTGCCAGCATTTTGAGAAATACCAACAACAATACCGCTATCTATTAAAACACGTCACTAACCAAACACAACACAACAGAACGACAACGTTCATTCCAAACAAGTAAAATATTCATAAAACTCATGTCTACCTCAAAGAAATCTAAATTATTGACTTATTTTTCAATGATCTACCTTCTTCTAACTTTACGAAATGTGTGAACAAAGCGAACAAGTTAAAGAATATTTATCTGTACCATTACTTCCAATCGAGTAAAAACTTACTAAAAGTCTAAAAATAACAACGTGATATTTGAGCTCACGGCTCTCTGTTTCACTCATAGATCTGCACGCGCCTAACCGCTAGGCCATCAGTTCTACTTATGTAGAAGTATTAGAAGGAGTCATGCTACAAAATATTAATCCCTAGCTAGATGCTTTAGTTTTAATTAGACGTGTATCAAAATACCGATGCTGAATAGCGATAACCCTTACACTGAGACCACTTACACATAAAGACGCACGCACGCTCGACCGTGCGTTCACTTATGAACTATTATGCACTATTATATGTTTTTAATGTTGAAATTTTGAGCTAGAATTACTTGTGGACGACAATGTCTATTTTCTTGAAAGTAGAAAATCGTAAGTCAAACTAAACGTCAAGAAATTACTTTGTGAGTTTGCCTATGGACTTTTGGTCGACACTGTACATAATGTTGTACGTACAAATATGTAGAAGGAGAGTTTATTACCTATTTAGGGAAAACAAACAATTAAAAAAATCAAAATTACAGTCTAAATTACTTTCTAGTCATTACTAGTGTCGTTGTAATTTTTATAAGGTTTCTCGTATTTCGGACTATTTGTATGTATTTTAGTATATATTAGTTTATTTTAGCATAAATATTATATGTATTAGTATTTATGTACCCATTTATGGTTTTTAATTGATGCTTGCAAAATGGTATTTTTTTTTCTTATTTTTTTTTGTTGTACTCTATCACAATGCTATCCTATTTGACCGAAAGGTTGACTGGTAGAGAATGCCTTGTGGCATTAAGTCCGCCTATGTACCACCCTTGTACATGAAGTTTAAATAAATAAATAAATAAATAAAAAAGAAATAGTCATAATTTCATACGAATCTATACTCAATTAGATGTTTAGGTAAGCATTGTTCAATGTGTAGACCTTTTAGACCGAAACGATACCTACACAGCAAATCCAGAGACGTCACATTTTAAAAGTGTAATAAAAAATCGTCATAACCGGTGATTCTACCCTAAAACACTGGCGCGCACTAAAAGCTCAACTTACGGGATTTTATCCCCTTGCTGCGTACCCAATTGAAGCAAAGTGCATAATCCGGGCGGCTGCCACTTAATGGCACAATTTAATTTTCTCGTTACGACCGGCTCCATGGCAAGTGGATAGTTTTTGCTGCGTGCCAACTCGGCTGGCAGATGAGATGTTTGCTTTTATAACCGCTCAACAAATTACTAATGGGCCTTCGAGGGCTATTAGTGTGTTCTCGCTTGTATGTTGGGCTGGGTTTAAAATAAATGGTGTTTTATTGCAGGCAAAAATACCCATATACAAGAAAAATACAATTGAAACAGATAAAATACTAAAGAAATCATTAATAATCATAAAAATATCATTCAAATCATAAAAATATCATTTATTAATTAAAAATCATAAAATTATCATACAATTCATTAAAAATCATTAAAAAAAAGACTACATGGTGTTGTTCAAAGTGCGTCGTCGGTGCGTGCGTGGGTCGGTCAGAGTCAGAGTTCAAAGATTTCACGAGTTTCATTTCATGTTGTTTATTCTGCAGGGTAATTGCGTACCACACACACAATTTCAATACTTTTGACAGTTTAATACATATCATTGCGTTATTTACGTTGTTGAGCAGATGAATATTTGTTTAGAAACTACAATGGTTCCGTTGTACCATTTGAGGTACGAAACAAAAAAGAAAGATATTAAATTAATCCAATCGGGGGCGTCGGTCACAGGTGCCTCGACCACTGGGGGCCTAAGCCACGAACCCACCTAAAGATAGTATTTAGTTTGGAATAATATACTGAAAACTTGGCAACCGTTTGTTTGTCGATATCCCTTCCTGACAAAACTAAGATACTGCCTTTGCTCGTTGTAAAACATCCTAAATTACAATTTGTCTTTCGGACGAAATATGTGCTAAGGCAAGTTGCTAACCTTACCAAACTAGGTAGTTGCCTAGTTTTTAAGGTTCCCTTCCCAAACGGTAAAAACGGGACCCTATTACTAAGACTCCACTGTCCGTCTGTCCGTCTGTCTGCCACCAGGCTGTATCTCATGAACCGTGATAGCTAGACTTTTGAAATTTTCACAGGTGATGTATTTCTGTTGCCACAACAACAACAAATACTAAAAACAGAATAAAATAAATATTTAAGGGGAGCTCCCATACAACAAACGTGATATTTTTGCCGTTTTTTGCTCGATATTAATAATGGCAACAGGTAGACGCTTGAAATATTTACAGAATATTTAATTGTATATTAACTTTAAAAATAAATAATTAAATTAAAATAAAATAAATGTTTAAGGGGGGCTCCCATACAACAAACGTGATTTTTTCGTTTTGTCTAATGTTGGATAGATAATGGTACGGAACCCTTCGTGCGCGAGTCCGACTCGCACTTGCCCGGTTTTCTTATAAAAGAAATAAATAAGTGTTTTTGAAAATTCATAAACAGATTGTTGTTGTAAAACCAAAATATGTTGTTATTAATGAAAGTCAGTCGGCTGTTTCATTAGAACAAGTGAAATATGAATTAATTTCTTCATCCCGCCCATGTGTAAGTTAGGGAGGGGATACGAAGATATCGATGTAAACTAAGCTAGTCTGAGTTCTCTCATGGTGATGGTAAGATGGTTAAATCTACTCCTGGTAAATGGAATAGGTCTTATTGTTAAAAAAAAACATAGGTTCATATCTGCCTACCATTTGCCTACATTGAGAGAATGTCATGCTCACCCAAATGTCTCGCTGATGGTGGCGGGTGTGTCGGGTCATTTAGTTCCCTTCAATATGGTTGAGTTGAATGGCGCCGATACACGCGTCATGTTCGTGAACGGGCGCTGTCAGCTGGGACTGGTCATCTCTAAGCTGCCAGGGTTCATTTTAATTCGTTTATAGTTAAATTGTTGTCTTTTTCTACTCTGGACGCTCTTAATGTGCACGTCTTTCTACATCGTTCTCACATATATGTATAATTTCAAAATTAATGATGTAACCAAGATTTTGTAACAATATTTTGATTCAAAAGAGTGTCCATGGAGTTTCTTTCCCGTTCTTCTCCATAGAGATCTACGCAAGGGAATGGGCAACTACAGTACTTTCTCAAGTTATTATGCCTTGTGACTGGGACAGTAGCTTTGTTTTTTATTTGTAATTTTGACATTCAAAAGTGCCGTAATGGTCTAATTGAAATAAATGCTTTTAGTTTGAGTTTGAGTTTGATTTTTTCCAACTATGTACTTCCAGTCTAACCAAACTTAGCTGAATACCAGTATTATACATGAAGCGACTGCCTATCTGACCACAACAACCCACTTAGTACTGGGTAATACGATACCCCTTGGTAATAATGGTTGTCAGACTTTCGGGCCACTGATTCTGAATTCTGTAACGACTGAGGAAGAAACATGTTATGTTCTGGGTTGTCACCCATCCACGGAACAACCTAGGCTAGCGTGATTTAACCTGACGATCGACTAGAGTGGCTTTTATTATTTAGCCACGAAGTCGTCCTTCTGGAAAAAAAAAAAAAAAACATACACACGAACATATAACCACCCCCTTTTTTGAAGTCAGTTAAAAATATAGGGTTTTGTAGTGTCTAGAAATGACCTGGACAAACACTTATTCGACTTTTCAAGCCACAATATCAGCAGACTATATTTTATTATTGTTAGAGAAACACAAGTCTAAAATTTTCCATTCGGAAAAAAAAATTGAAAAATTAATCGAAACTTTATAAACCTTTAATATCGATGCCTCGGCTTCCCGCATCCCTACTTTGATTGTAAATTCGCTCGCGAATAGCATTAGTGTTTAATTAAAAGTTCTCTCACACTTATGCTGTGTTTGACGCAGTTTTCATAAACAGATGGATATGATTGTGTTGAGTGTGTTCAATTGTTATCACTTTAAATTTTTTGTTATAGTGTTCTGAATTGCAGAAGTTTGTTGTCATCGACAGATGCGCGAAAGTTAATCATCGGCAGATGTAAGTTTTTTGAATTAAGATAATGAAGAATTTTGGTATAATTTATTTAACATAACACCTCAAATCCCTGATTGGCTAGTCAGAGGTGTTCACTGCAGTGCCTACACAGTTTTCAGCTGTTATGTTTAGGTCCCATGCAATAGGAGATTGACCTATTGCCATCAACCAGTCACTGATACAGCTTCCGAGCTGCTAGATAAACTCAACTCAATACGGCATCGATCCCAGGGTCTTGAGGTAACAGCTGTGAGTTACAGATTACCGAGAGGACGATTCATAAAGTCGGACTTTAAGGATTCTGCCCACTACACTGTACCATATTATGACCGTGATATGAACGTATCAGGCGAAAATATCTTGTTTTGAAAAGTATTAGAATAAAGCCACTAGAGTGTTCCGTCAGCGACCAACACTGTCGCGTGCCTTACGTAGCGTATCGGCACCGGCAAAATATTCTCGACGGCAATGGTTTACGGTCCGTGCATAGAACGGTTTCGGAACGGTCTTAGTGGGTACAGTCTCATACTTTTCAATACAAAGAATGCAGGGTATAACCGCAAATGATGACCGTTCTAAACCAGTTATAAACAGGTCTGATATATGCTGTTGAAACGTTTTAATGGGCATAGTAGTCCGTGTGATGTTTCTTTCCGTGCCTCATACATTCATAGCACGGTCATGGTATGGTACAGTGTGGTGGGCAGACTCATTTATCTAAAACAAGATATGTTTTAGATACAAACAGAGTAAGCAGAACGACCCTATAGAAACTGATATTACAATATCAGTAATACTGATGATGGAAAATCATCATTCTCTTGCCGTTATCCCAATTGATTTGGGGCCGGCGCAGCACATCCTTCTCCTTCATACCTCTCTATTACTCGTCATCTCAGCAGACACCTCCTTTCTGGCTGTATCATCCTTAACTCAGTCCATCCTTCGTTTCTTTGGTCGTTCTCTACTCTTACTGAAAACTTTCCTCACGACTTTTCCAGCGCATCACATGTCCATACCACGATAACGGATTATTACCACACAACTTTTCAGCCATTGTCGCCACTGGAAGGCGCCTTCTAAGTTTGCATGTATTCTATAGACTATTCACCGACAACATTGAAAATAAGGAAAAAAATCAACTAAATCTCTCAAGCCCACCAATTTACATTACCTATTTATTTAATAATAGAAACCTTTATTTCAGGTTAAATCAATTTATTTCAGCGGAGCAGTAACAAGCTTTTGATTAGCGAAAAAAGGTGCAAAAAAAACTGCGAACTGGCGGCAAAACGGCATGACATTTAAAATTCTATACGCGCACAATCGGATCGTTTTACATTATTTTCTCATCGAACCAAATTGGGATTTGGGGACAGTCCTCTTGTGTCTTATGTGGAAACATACGGGTCGGGTTGAATGGTGGCAACGCGGATTGCTACATTTCTTTTGATTATATCAATATTGCAGCAATTGTGTCGATTCTGTTGTGCACAAACTAAACTTAATTTAGGCTATTGCTATCTTTTACTAAAAGGCAGTGCGAGAAAAGTACGGCTATAGCTATGAACTAAGTTAGAGATGTCAAACTAGTTTATGCCTTGCGCTTCACCGCGTTTTTAGTCGACATGTTTTTACGTGCCCTTCATTTGTATGGAAATATAAATTCCAACTAAATTTGACAGCTCTAAATTACGTCCGTCTTTTTCTCGTTTTATTTGAGAGAAACAGATAGCAATAGCCTAAATTAAGTTTAGTTTGTGCACAACAGAATCGACACCGTTATCTCTTGTTTTACGTTTTTTGTGTAGTAAAGCAACGACTTATTGTCGGGGTAAAATTGCTGTTGCGTGATAATATTGTAAAACCAAATCATTTTAAAAGAGTTATAACCATGAAATTTCTTGCCGGTTCTTCTCCAAAGGAAACGACCAACCGTTTACAAGTGACGTAAACGAAGGCCTCACTTAAAAAACGTCACATAAAAACAGTGTGTGAAATAAAATGTTTTGATTTTTATTAAGACAGATTGAGGTGACTAGCTAGCCAATTTTGTAGAAAAAATATACTTGCTAAACCAATTGTATCGAAATTTTTATTAAGTTTTTAAGGTATTCTTTTTTCTTTTCAGAATCGTGAGAAAATTAAATTCAGTTGTATTGACGTCCACACTTTTGAAGACCTTATCCTTAGAGATGTGTCGTTTATGTTCGCGGTCCTCAGCAGTGAGGGTTATGATGATGCACTACAGTAGCGCCAATTTAATAGACCACATTTGACATCTGTCAGTTTAATAGGTACTACTACACTTTAAAGTTACCTTATTTTGTCATTATTACAATAAATATGTAATCGGATTTAAAAAAAGTTAAGCAATCGTGTAGTTCTAACTTCGAAGAAATAAATAATATTTTATGCCAGCCGTTACAAGGTTACGTTGTTGTATTCTTATGAAGTGTGTCTATTAAATTGGCCCTACTGTATATTATCATGCAGTACTTACATAGGTAGTACAAATCTTCATGTATGGATTTAATCCAAACAACAATGAAATATAATAATTATAACACACTAACGCAAGATCACGAAAATAATGATGAACGCGCGGTCCAGTCCACAACACTCACATCGTCCGTATATTCCGCAGTAAATCGGGAAATTTTAAAAGATCAATGCCTAATAATCCAATATCGAATGAATTGCCTGTAAATTCGAGTGAGACGTGTCTTGCATAGCGTTCGCACGGCTCTGCTAACTTTCGCTTTACTCTAAGTAGAGTAGACAGAAAATAGAGAGTCCCTCATCGAATGAGATAGTAATTGTCGCATTGTCGACGACTTTTTCAAAAGTTCCAATTACACTAATTACTTTTTTCATAAAAACAACTTTGCCATTACTAAACTAATTCACTTTTAACCTTGAACATTTGGCCCTACAAATCATTTGATTGAAATAATACAGTTTTGTACGAATACTCTTTCATTATCAAATTAACTTTCAAAAAAAATATGGGCATCATTGTAAATAGTAACTAAAAAAAGCTTTTGATGCAGGTACAACATTTCTGTACACTACTCTATGATCAATACCGAGGGAGAGACCTCAGTGGCCAGCGAAGTATCACTCAGTATAATAAAACTATCATCGGTTTGTAGAACAACGAAGAAGTTGGTTGAGTTTTTCTGTGTTTTTTTATAAGCATTATAAAGGGTGTAAATAGACCCTTAACGCGGCTAAAATGCATTTGTTCTCCCCGTCATTGAGATATTTTTTTTGTTCCGGACTGTGCCTGGGAACCTTCTAGTTACGGAGATATAGGGGGTCAAAATTCCAACTGTTTCATGTTTTTTTTTTTATACATGTTTTTTATTGTAATATTTGAACTTTAAACACCTCCATGACCAATGGGTCATGGAGGTGTTTAAAGTTCAAATATTATGATTATGATGGATGCTTTAAATAGTAAATGTACTATGCAAAGCATCCATCAGCACGTTTTGAGTATGCTACATTGAGTTTTACCGTAAAACGTTTTTACCCCAAAAAAAAATTCTTCCCTAGCAATAATTTTTACAGTTACTTAGTTTGATGTACAGAATGCTTGGTTGATGGCTTCGCGAAGAGTCTGTTTACACCCTTTATTTGTTGCTTTCGGTTATAAATGAGCCAATTAAAACTAGGTAACAAGCAGTACTTTACGTCATCATGGCTTAATTACTTACAAAACCGACATCATGCTAAGAGCTCAGGAAAGAAATAATTGAATAAATGTAACTCCCATTATCCTACAGATGGGACCTTCACAGAATCCCCTCATATCCCGTAGGAAATGAGATTTTTCCCATTTTCCAATCAGCGGAACAAACATACAAAATTGTTATTATGTATTATTATGATCGATATTAAAAAGGTTTGTTTAAAATATTTGCTCAGTATGATTTCTTTGAACGAAAGGTAATATTATATTATGCGAAAAGAATACATATTTAACTTGATCTCTTGGTGTTTGTTCGCGTATTAAATAATTTTCATTACTTTCTTCGAGTCTTGAGGTATTAATTTATTAATTGCAAGCATGAGATTCCGAGTTCGAAAAATACCCAATAACACTGCCCGACCGGGGCAGTGTTATTGGGTATTTTTGATCAGGAATTTTTCGAGTCTGGATTCGTGCCCAGTTGATGGCAATAGACTTGCCCTCTATTACATGGGACTTAGACACAAATAGCGACATGCGGGTGTACTATTAGGTACACTTCTGCCTAACCCTTCGGGGATTACAGGCGTGATGATACGTACCGAGTCTAGTCAACGGCTACAGACTTTAAGAATTCAAGCGACAGCTACAGATTTTAAAAATTCAAGCGACAAACTAGCTTTCAAAATCTATAGAGATAGAATGCTAAAATCACCAGCAGTCTGTAGGATACGAAAGCTATTAATGCTGTTTTTGTGAACGAAAAATTCCCCCTAACGTTTTGACTTTGTTCAGAATTTTCGAGGTCTTAATAATATCAGGTCCAGTCCTTTCTGAAGGTAAGTTTTAGGTCCTGGCCTATTGGTCTAAACAACTGGGTCAGCTGACATATTGTGGTAAATGAGGCTCAGGTTTGGTGACATGTTCAAGATAAGTTCCCTTTAATAAATAACTCCGAAATATTTGTCAAGCTAATGTTGTGAAGGAAATCTCGTACAACCGTGGCTCACAATAATAAATAGGTACAGTTTATAAAATATGGAACAGGCTGATATCACAAAACACGAAAGCACATAAAGGATGGAATCAGCGTTTTAGAAGAGCCCTATTAATGAACTCCCCCCCCCCCACCAAGCCAGCCCCTTCCTCCTTAGTCGCCCTCGGTTCACGCGTTCATTCGTTGTTTGCCACGAAACAATTAAAATGCTAATTATTTGCCGACAACTCAAATTGTGGACTGTGCGGAATTACAAAACGCAAAATATATTATTGAGCGGCTAAATTATAATGTACGTTAACATTGTCAAATACATATCGCAGTTCATGTAATTGGAGCCGACTATTTGAACGGAATATTTGCTTTGAATTCGCAAACATTGTCATGGATTGGAGTTAAACTGTTCGATTGGTAACTATTAAAAATTCACGTTCAATTGACATATTATTTTGTGCTACAGAAAATGTAAAATATATTTCTATTGTACAGAAGACACCAAGCTACAACAATCTGTCAAGTTTTTTCATAGATTTTCAACTTTTTCGCTAAAGCATTAGGTTCAAGGTTTATTGGAAAAATTTGACAGTTTCGGGTAGTTGGATCTGCTGCTGTCTATACAAAACGCATGATAAAGTTCGGCCTGATAGTTATGACTGCTCCTGATTTAGATTTCCAAAATTGATATCTATCTAGTTCTTCATCAGAAAACTGTCTTGCAGTAAACGATATCATTGTTTTTATTAATTTTACAAACAATAGCTGAACTGCCAAATTAGGTGTTACTTATGTAAGTAAAAAGCTCAAATGGCTTAGAAACAAGCCTATTTAAGACTGCCAAATATCCTCTCACACATTTACAAGCCATCTACGCATCCCCATTCAATTCAAATTAGCACAGCTATTATCATTCAAAGAATTAACTCCAGAAACGCTCACTCTAAACATTGGGGCTTCTGAACTCTTTGTCGGATTGCGAACTCAAATGTTTGCGAATACGATAACAGAATCGCTTTATTTTCGCTCTCTAGAAACTGTTCGAATTATTAATTAAGCTTGCTTCGTGAAATACAGCGGGACCGCGGGACTGCGAGACTGCGAGACTTCGGGACAGCCGCGGCGGTATTCTTCGTGTGAGCAACACAATTCAAATATAATTTTCGTAATAATAAATTGTCGTGACATAACGTAATTGATTAATTTGCGTGAACATGAAAGGAGTAACAAGTGCCAACTTGGCGATATGCTCCTTGATTTATAATCTAATTAATTTTGTTTAATTTAGTATGAAGGCGTTCGATTGTTTGGTACTTGGCTGTGTTGTACTTATTAATGAAGTTAATTAACACTTAATAAAATGGGGATGGCAACTGTGGAACTAATGGCGCTAGCATAGCTTGTTCCAAGCATCGTCATTGGTAGAAAATCTGCTGATGTCATTTTAAATTTCAAAATGGCTTGACGTCATTGGTCAGTTTGGGAACAAACTATGCTAGCGCCATCTGCTTTCAGCTTTCACCGGCCAACCCCATTGACCCACACTGGCGTACTTTGTATAGTACAGTAGGTGTCGATACACACGTCGTCAATATAATGAAACAGAAGGGCAATAATCAGAAAGGCAGATTTGTATAATAACAATTAATTTAATTACTTCAACACAATTTGAACAGAGTTTCAGCTTAATCGTATAATCGCAGCGATAGGAGAGCGAAAATGAGCTTGCATGGCGTTATATAGCTTTCCCCCCACCGGAGGCGTCCGGCAGTTATGGCGGTGGCTTGGCTTGGCTGTCATTGGCTGGCTAGAGTGGCGCGCTGTGATTGGCCGAGGCAGTGTGTTGTAACAATAATGTATATTTTCCTTAAAAACTTGTTGAACGTTTCTGAAATAAAAGCCAAAAGAATTTGATTGTACGAACTTACTCTAAACTAGGGCAGGTTAAGCTCAACCTTACAGCCAAAAATATGTCAAGTAGACAAATATAACAAGCGGAACACGAGGTAAATGGTAAGGACTTTTATTCTTAAACTCAACGTTCAAACAGAGAAAGGGATTTTAGTAAGAGAAGCAACCTCATCTTTTATATCAAAACTTCATGTTAGTAACCACTCCGATAGTTTGGTGCCTAAGACTTTTTTTTTAATGTCCATTAATTTCCTACTGCTAAGCAAAGACCTTCCCCATGTATTTCCAGGTTCTCTCAAGACGAAAAAACAAAATTAAAGCATTCACTTCAAGTAGGCCCGTTACAGGCACTTTTGAACTGTCGAAACAAAGATGAAAATTAAATGAAGCTACAGTCTCAGTCACAAGAAATAAAAAATGTAATAGTACTGTACTTAGACTTACTGTAGTTAGACGAAAAATTGAGTATATTAAAGTTAAGCTATGTATAATAAAACCAAAAAAAAACTTGAAAGGGAACTCATTACACTTTTCCTTCCTTATACGGTACTCGCTTCAAAAGAAACTGACTGAAACGTCAAACTTCTAATCATTTACTGACAGGCTCCACTGACTCTAATTACTTACAATATTTTGACAAGACGTATAAATTCGATGAAGTACCCATAAAAGTCGATTTTGAGCCATAAAGAATGAGGAACTTCTGAAAATATTTCCTGTAATTGAAATACTTCCGTAAACAAGGAGCAAAGAATCCTCTCAGGAGTAAACACGACAACATGTTTGCCTCTGGATCAAGCATTAACACGTTCCTCACAAGTAATCCGTGTATCCCAATCGGAAACTCCCGAACATGACGCACGTTTGATGTTCGGCTCCCTTCGTGTTTTCTCCATGCATTTAATGTGGAGGACATCAAAGGCAATAATTATGTAGCGTAGAGATGGGAGAAGCAGTGGACTAAAAATATATGTTCTATAATATATATCAAAAATATATTATCAAGAGCAATTTTCAAGAATGCGTTGTCTTTGTACATCGACGTTACGCTTCCTGTAAACCCCGATTCTTAAAGCCAATCTTAATGTTAAATGAATGTATTCTTACTCATGCAAGCTTCACGGTATTATCAGCGCTCTAAGATTGATCTCAATTCAAGCATACATTATGTAGTACATTTTAAATCACGATTCTTAAAAAATCGGAAGACATTGCCCATTTTTCTCGAACGTACGAGTATTTTAGAACAATGCCCCGAAAGCCATCATAGACCAGGAAGAGATATGTGATTTTAAACCCTTTGTTCCTCATGTCAAAGTTGATTTCAACATACCCCACATTGAAGCGCCCATCCCTACGAATATTTAGGATTACTCCATCGCTGGATTCACACGGAATCATTAATGATCCGTAACGCAGTGGGAATATTATATTGGAATAGTGACGTACGGATTACAACCGTTTTATTTTGAAGGGATAGGATTAAGCTTTACCAAATAGGATTACACAACAGTGTTGTTGAATTTGGGGAATTTGTAAAGGTATTCGGGTATCATGTCGGTCTTGGTGATTAAACTTTGTGTAGGCCTAGGTGGCGTTATTAATGGCTGAGCCTTTAATATTCTTAATGAGATTGAAGAGCAATGGTGAAGTGCTGCATATTCTTTATTATTAAGAGAATTAATTGAAGTTGTCTAATCTCATAGTGAACCTGTTCCTAGGCAAGTATTTATAAAGAGACAAGATTTATGAAGAAACAGTCTGGCCACTAAAAGAATGGCATAAAGGACTCAGAGGGAAAACACTTCAACCAACTTATCTGCGCAGGCGGAAAGAACTAATATCAAGTTTGACATATCGATGAAAACTTTTATGGCAGGCAACGCAACAGAACCAGGAAGTGTGGCAGAAGAAAGGGGAGGCTTATACCCAGCAGTGGGTGATTCCGAGCTGATATAATGATAATGATGAACGTCACCTTGAACTGCACACTTGAAGTGGTCATAGCATAGCAATCTTTTTTCAATTCTGTCAGTAGCAACAGTGATGCAAAAATCAAAAATGCATTGGATTGGCACATGCCACCGTGAAAACTTTGTGTCAACCCTGTCGAAACTGGTTGTAGAAACAAGAAAAGCGTTCCAAGTGTTTGCCACTTATTTAGGCTTTCAATGGGGTAGATGACACACCAATCAATTGAGATACTTTTTAAGAGCTGTCAAAACGCGGTTCTCTCATAGATTTTGTATGGCAATAGCAAACTGTGACGTCACTGTTTAGTCAACTCAATGTCTCAAAAATGTATTGATTTCAAAGCAACTAAAAATCGAATTCGGTAATTAATTGAAAATAAATCGGGTTTTCGGGCCCAAAATAAAGGGTTTTTTTTTAGAGATTGAAATTATTGTTTTATGGTTTCATCTATTGGATATTCGGCAGTATTTCAATAAAACTCACGTTAGATTTCTAGAAACACGATATTTTAATAAACGCACAAACTACATGACGTTTGCAAAAAAAAACCAAAGAGAAGACAAGAGAGCCACCAGCGTCAGAAAATGGAAACACCAGTGTCTATGATCTATCTTATAAGTTTATATTTCCAACATCATCTACCGTATTAACCTAGTGCCGTTTAGAAATCCACTTCTCACCACGATCATTAAAAAGTTGTTTGTCTTTTGAAAAAAATGTAATCTCATTCCCTAAACCGTAGTCTTTTCGAAAAGACCAAGTAAACTTCAAGCGACAACAACAAAAGACAAGCAACAACTAAAAACACACTTTGTACACATACAAATGAAGCTCGAAAGCCACTTAAGGAACAAACAAATCGTAAACGCCTCGAGAATGAAGTCAGTGAGGGAATCTCAAACGGAATAGTGTTATTTAAACAGGAGCTAAACACTCTGGACTGATTAATTGTCTACTCCTAAATAAATAGTGTTGGCTCGATGGTGAGGCTGTTTGTGTAGGACAAGCTATAAAATGTACTTACTTACTAGTGAAGTATTAGAATTACATACGTTCATACCACAATAATCTTAATCAGCATATAACGTTCTCAGTTTTAGGAACACAGTGTCTGTTAGTGGATGTCATATCTTCGATTTTTTTGTTCTAAGACTTGCCGGTTGGTCATTCGATCGATCGGACTAAGCAGTCGGACCAAGTGCTCACAGTGGTTTTATTACGATTTTTTCCTACACGCAGGTCAAAGCCTTGCTGGGGTCACCCCTAGACTACTCTCACTGCAGATACCAATTGCCCGGTAGATATGCTATTCTTCCCTCTAACTATGCCAGAAATATGTGATAGTGTGCAAATTGGTAGCTTGGCACACTGCTTGGTAATCATGGTAATCGCTCTCGCTTTGCCACGAATTATGGAGGCTCTCTTGGTAACGTAGGTAGAGTAACATCTTTATGGAATTAATAGAAATAGTACCTACCTACCTTTTTTTTTCGGATGCGAAATCATCAAATTACTTCTCCCGCTCTGGGCGGAGCAGGAGGGAGTGTCAGACTTTTACTGACTGAAACCCATCCATGTTCCTTCATCGCCCTTTGTGTTCCGGGTTCGACGGTATCTCTTTCGAACAGTCCCGCAACCCCGGCAGGCATCGGTCCTTGCGGACCCCTTCCTTTTTGCTGACTCTCTTAGAGGCGCGCGTGGAACACGAACGCGACACGGCCTGTCGTCATGTACGACAGTCTATCTACCTAACTACATGTTATTGTTGTTGTTGTTCTTATTATTATTATTTATTAAAAATGACAACGCAATCTACCACTTCTTCAAAATCAGGTCGACCTTTGTATTAAAGAATCATAATTTTACTCCCTTCGTCCACTTTGGTAACTAAAGTTACTTAGCCAGTTACTCTTCGCTGTTTGGTAACTAGTTGTGAGAAAAGAACTGCCCTTTGCCCCATTCTATTTAGGGTCGGCGCAACACATTTTCTTCTTTTTTGTGTTAAAGAATACCCTGGGCAAAATATAATATATCCACCCAGAAAGGAAAATCGACTCCACACGATGCGCCGAACGAGTTTACCTAAACTATCAACCTCTCATCGAGGTATCTTTATACTGCTCATCGCTATCACTCATCTTACGATACACAACACACCTTACCGACTGTCCCCCGAATTCAATACAAATTAACATATTTTGTTGGAAATTCGTGCCCAAATTAAGTTGAAATAAGATTAGGTCAACGTAAATAAGTGAACGACGGCGGCAACTGTCCTAATTGACCCAGACGAGGGGGATGCCCAACTTCCCCTCATTGTTGCGTTAACGGACTCTTTAATCCGTGATTTTTGTTGCGGTTTCGTGAGCTTGTTGATAGGATGGAATTGAAGGACATTACTTTAGCTTTGTGTTTTTTAGAAAGTGCTGAAGAGCAGTGTAATATGTGACAAATGGAATTATGTCTTGATACCTGCTGGATTATTTCAAATCATAAACCCTTACTTTTGGCTGTGCCACAGTCCGGTAGAAAAGGAGTAGGTTGCAAAATGGACCTGCTCTTGACCTCAATCACGTCTGATGTAGAGCGACGGATGAGATCTATGATGAAACGAACGTGCCCAGAAGATACCTGTTCACTCTTGCTTCGAAGGCAGACAGGTTATAGGTGGGAGGGAACAAAGATACCGCCAGCGAGTTGTTCTTATTTAGAACCGCAAGCGTTTTCTTTTTTAAACAGTTTTTATTACTTTCTCTGATATTTTCTTAACCGACTTCGAAAAAAGGAGGTGGATGTGTATTCGACCAGCATCTTTCAAAAAAAAAAACGACTTCCAAAAAAATGTGGAAAATAATTTTACTTTCGAAAGTCGGTATCAAAAAAGTAAATGAAACAAACGAAAGTCACTGACTTCCGAAAGTACCTAAAGTTATTTTCCACTTTTTAGTGCTCTTTCGTTTACATTAATGCACTCTATATTATAAAAATGACTCCTCATTGGAACCTTCAGAAATGTGAAATCAAAATGAAAAATTCGTAAATGTTTTACGAATTTTAAGCTGAAAATAAATCCTTATCCACAAAACCAATGCATCAAAAACGTCCCACTAAACGTACAATGATTTCATACCTCCATTTTGCTTTTCCCATAAATATGTCCTTAGCAAAGAACGGTATAACCTCCACAGGAGGGACAAAGGTCATAGGTTGAGCCCGAAAATGATTAATCACTGGACTACAGGGGACATTAAAATACGGGTACAGTCCGCCGCCGGTACATCATGTGTCCATTGTCACAGATAACGTATGGCCGGGTGATACAGATGCAGAATTTTGCTGGACGTTATTTTAAACTTATCTAGGCTAGCTTTAAATGTTCAGTTCTTAAATCCTTCTTTTTACAGACCTAGTAGGTATATTCTTATGAAATTTTTTTTTACTTAAGTCTCAAGTTTAAACTTTAAGTCCTCTGAAATCGAATTCACGTGCTTATTGTAAAAGTAATTATCACTTGCTTCGGTGAATGAAAACATCTTGAGGGAACCAGCATGCCTGAGAGATATTTCTCGACGGCTTGTAGGTAAAGCCAAGCCAGAGGCCCATGGGTGGCAAATAAACTCTGACGCCAGGTTAGGCAATAGCCACACGATAAAGGAGAAGGTACAATTTAACGAACTTGAGCACAGAGGTTTACAAATCCACATATATGCATTAGATTTTTTGACGACCCGAATGGCGTAGCGGTAGTGAGGCTGCCTTACGTTCTAAGGGTCCCGGGTTCGAATCCCGGTTGGAGCAAATGTTTGTGTGATAAGCATGTACATTTGTTTCCGAGTCATGGATGTTTATATGTATAATAAGTATGTATTTACAAACAAAAATTATCTATGTAGTATATCAACTATCTGGTGTCCACGACACAAGCCTCGTTGCTTAGTGTGGCACTAGATGGCGCTGTGTGTTAATGTCCAGCGATATTTATTTATTTATTTATTTATTTGAAACTAAGCGGTTTATTATTGTTTTTTCATCTAGACATATAGTCTTACATATAGTCGAAACACATCAAAATGTGAACAATATGTAGATATTGTTCACATTTTGATGTGTTTCGACTGAAAGAAGAAAGATGGAAACGAGTAGTCGTTTCCTCACCAATACAATACCCAAGCTTCCTACACCCACTAAGGCCACAAATCCTCACAAAAGTTCATACCATCAACTAAACTACTTGCCCCAACTAATTCTTCAGCTAATCCATAGACAAAAGGTCAACTCCGTGACGTAATCATCGTCTTTATCATCCAGGACAATGACCTCTAAATGCCAATGATTAATTATGCCCCTAAGCCTCTATTGAGGCACTGAACTAAGATGAAACAGTCTCCTTTGTTCTCCCAGCTGGTAGGATCTTGAATAACTTAATAAAGCACTCTTCAGACTGTGAATGAAAGAATAATGTAACTTATCGGTCACTTCCTTCTTAACGGTTAATGTTAATACCTAATGCTTTTTTCGATCAGATGCGTAAAAGTGCTCTAAGGCTTGGCTTATACAGAGACGTGGCGAGTGCGTGTGGCGGTGGCGGATAATCAAAGAAAATTAAAATTAAAGTATTTATGTCGCATAGCGTCGTTTGTCAGGCAAGTCACCTGGTGGCAGTGACGTCACCTGGAAGAAGATCGACGCTATGCGACATAACTATTATGTTCATTTTAAGTTTCTTTGATTATCCGCCACCGTCACACGCCATCGCCACGTCTCTTCTGTATAAACCACCTGGTTCCCAGGTCAAGCAATGTGTTATTGGGTTTTTATATTAAGAATTTCTCAATAGCGGCTCAGTCTGGGTTTGTGCCCGACTGATGAAGATGGGTTCGCGCTCTAGCTGTTTCTTGGTACTTGAACATAAATGACGTTACGTGTACATTTATGTATCTTACGACGAATTATTTTAATTTTGACGTCTACTACTATTATCGTGTTATGTAAATTGGAGGTGGACGTCAGATAGCCAGTTGCTCCAAATACATACATAACATCAAGCCTGTACTTCCCGAAAGGTTAAGCAGAGGTGTACCTAATAGTACACCCACATTTCGCCAGTTATGTTTAAGTCCCATGTAATGTGCTTAACTAGGGACAAATCCTGACCCCGTGGCTGCTAAGAAATTCCTGATTGAAAAACCCAATAATACATAATTTGCCCGACCTGGGAATCGAACCCAGTACCTCATGCTCTTCAGTTGCGCTTGCGTACACTTCAGCTGCATTCGATTAGACTGAAACATAGTTGGGATAAGGCTAGAGACTAGCAAATGACTAAATCAGACGCATCGGCACACATTCTTTTATTTTACTCAATGTATCACACAACACTAGAACAACACATAAACTTGCTGCACGAAATTCAATAACTGAAGCCTCATTTACACGCCGACGATTCCCGAACAATTTCAGGCCAATATCGAATGGCGAGCGAGCATGTGAGTTCGATATCAAACTGTGAATAGGAGAATAGAGTTAGAATTACTTACATACAGGCCAGATTAATTGCCAGAATATTTATTTAGGATCTCCAACAAAACATGTAGGTACACAAGACATTACATCACGCATGTATTTAGGAATGTTAGGCACAATTGCACCCTGTTTTCGCCAGTTATGTGTAATAGGGGCGAGCCTATTGCCATCAACCGGGAACAGATCTAAACGGGCTGATTTGGGAAACTCATGATTAAAAATAAACAAAACAAAATACCCGATCTGGAAATCGATTCCATGGACTTAGCAGTAGCGGCAACTAGAATAACAAAGAAAATAAGAAAATCTAACTATTCTTGCACCGAGAGCTGCAGTGGCTCAATGGTAAACAAAACCTGACTGACACTCTGTTTCTTTACATTTCTTCATCACCACTGTCTTAACGAACACACAAAAAACAAATCAACAATGCACCACCACCAACAATAATAAAAAAATACAACGCTGACACAAAAATAGTACAAAACGAACTTTTTACACGGCAAACCGTAAATGGATAATATATATTGTAAAGTTTCGAATACAACTTGCACACATAAGTTGGATTTGTTCCAAAATGCACAAAATTGTATGCCCGGTGGGCCCATTAAAAGTTGCCATTTTCGCCCTCAGAACTCTGCCCCCGTGTGCTGTTTGAAACCTATTGTTATTTCACTAGTGGACACCATAAATTGAACATGTTATTGTGAAAACGCTTTATTCTGTTGTATTAATAAATTGATCTGACAATGGAATGGAGCTGTACACGACATTGTTACGGATAATTGAAAAATTGCATATTGTTGATGTTCGTGTTATCGGATGGGGACATTACCGTATCATGTTGATGTTACTGAATTTCATGTTAATACGTTTATACTGTACATAGAGCTTCCAGGTGGGATAATTTTAAGATTTTGCGTTTTAAGATCATAGCACACATTCACCCCGAAAGTCTGGCAATCAGCCTTACCAAAGGGCGATCGTATTAGGTACCTAGAACTAACTGTGTTGTGGAGGTCAGATAGGCAGTCGCTCCATGTAAAGTACTGGTGTTCAGCTGCATCTGGTTAGACTGGAAGCTGATCCTAACAAAGCTGTGAAAAGTCCAGGCATATACCACTATAATAGCAACAAAACTATGAGCTAATTCAACCTGAGTAAAAATTAGACAGTGTACATTACTATTTATTAAATTTTTATTAAAGTTTAACACTTTTTAAAACCGAATATTAGTCCATCAGGTTAATAAACTACGGCGCTTTTAGTTTAAAAAATAACTTTTCAATGTAAAAGCTTTGAAATTTTAACAGAGTTACTTTTTATTATAATATTTCACACTTTCTATGACAGAGTAGGGTTGTAACCGAATAATAGCATTATTATACTTTTCACCCTTTTTGTCATAAATTATAATAAATAAAATTGAAAAGTTTCAACACGTTGGCTAGTAACTTTTACAATATTTTTTGGACTTTAGGCTATCTAAAGTTATTTAAAAAGGCACCATCTGTCCATAGGTTTGATCATAACTTTAGCTTTGGTGATAAAAATATGTTGAGATTGTTTTTAGTTAGAAAATGTGAAGGAGTCTTAATGCGCAGAGTGCGGGGCAGCTCCAGTGCTGTACTGGCAATGATCTGGGCAGGCGAGCTGTGGCTGGGCGATTCAACTGCCCCTACATCAGGCGTTGCTGTGGCAGGCACATACCCTGCAATGTCAGTTAAATTTAATTGTTAATTTTCGTGTCTCTTTACGGGTGTCATTGTTAACTGAAATAAATAAATTTTTATAATACATTTTCCAATGCCTTGAAACTGCAAAATTTAAAAAGCGAGCGTGATTATCATGACACGTTCCTCTGTATGAGAGGAACCTTTTGTCCAGCAACATACCAAACATGGCCCTCAAATCCAAGACCTCACAGTCGGCACCCGTCCGACCAGCGACTACACAATAACTCTGAAACACAACACATATCACTTACCCTAACATACAACAAAGACTTAATTCAGTTATAATTAATTACATTATAATGAACATGTCAACTCATTACCTACAGCTTAATGGCACAACAACGGAGGGATGTAGGGCTTTATCTAAATAATGTGAGGGAAGCCCTCCCTTTGTCGGAGGGGGAGGGATTAGGACGAATACACGCGGGGGGGTAGAAGATATTGATGCTTGTGACCTAATTTGAGTTTTATGATGTATCTGCTAGCTTTTGCCGGCAAGAAGGTTGGAAATTAAGCCACAGGAAAGGACAGTACTATTATCATCATCATCTGCCTAGCCTTTTCCCAAGTTTTATTGGGGTCGGCTTCCAGTCTAACCGGATGCAGCTGAATACCAGTATTTTACATGGAGCGACTGCCTATCTGACCTTCACAACCCAGTTAGTACTGGGTAATACGATACCCCTTGGTAAGATTGGTTTTCAGACTTTTTGGGCCACTGACTACCTGTAACGACTGTCAAAGATCACAAATGACAGCCGGGACCAACTGCTTAACGTGCTTTCCGAGGCACGAAGGAAACTCGGTATGTAATGGGTGGACACCCATCCACAGACCAACCTAGGCAAGCACGGCTTAACCTAAAGATCGACCCGAGCGGCTGTTATTATTTAGCCACGAGCTCCTCCTCCACGTCAGTACTATCTGGGCAAAAATACCATTTCCTAACCTAAGTAAGGAAGTAAGTCATGGGACCCTTGTGGGTACCTTTTATCTAAATCGGTTTAGGCGTAAAAGTAAATACAGATGGAGTAACTTTTGCATTTGTTAACATAGATACGAATAGTTTGGATTCTTGTAAGTGCAGTTACTTGCTAAAGTTCAATAATATGTAAACGAAAGTGCAACAATTTTATTGTATGCGTTTCCAAGTGCCAAAGCGATAGACACCGTGGCTGACATGCTGCAAACATCATATTTCTGCTCTTATCCTAATTTATTTGGGGAATAATAACGTAAACCTATGTCTACTAACCCCAAGAGAAGAAGACCAAAGAAAAGATGGAGGGATTTTCTGAATCATAATATGAAAGAGAAACAAAAAATAGCAAGGACAAGATGATAATGGGGTAGATGACACACCAATCAATTGAGATACTTTTTAAGAGCTGTCAAAACGCGGTTCTCTCATAGATTTTGTATGGCAATAGCAAACTGTGACGTCACTGTTTTTCAACTCAATGACTCAACTATTTATTAATTTCAAAGCAACTAAAAATCGAATTTGACAATTAATTGAAAATAAATCGGGTTTTTAGGCCCAAAATAGTGTTTTTTTAGAGATTGGTGTCTTGGAATTATTGTTTTATGGTGTAATCTACCCTATAATACCTACTTCTATAATATTACCACCATAAACGTGAAAGTTTCATCCTACGGTAGAAAAGTAATTATTTTATAAAGTATCTCCAACTAAAAACTTCACACTTAAAGTCTAAATCTAAGTGATTGTGAAGCTTTAACGGAGACTCGCTTCCTGAGACGATAATTTTATGACAGTCTTAAAGTTTTAAAAGTAACATACTCACCCGCTGTAAGCTTGGTTATTCTGTGGTGTGTGTATTGGTTTCTGTGAGGAGGCCTATGTCCAGCAGTGGACTGCTGTAGGCTGATGATGATGATGATGACGATGACCTCATTATTAAATAAATGTATTCAATAAAAACGATATAAATAACAGCAGCCAATTATTTATATTTTACTAGCTGATGCCCGCGGTTTCGCCCGCTTGACCAATTATATACTTAAAACTCCCTCTTAAATCACTCTCATCATCATCATCAGCCTATAATGTTCCCACTGCTGGGACACACGCCTCCTCTCAATGAGACCACGCGGGCCCAGTGCGGATTGGTAGATGTCACATGTCTTCGAATTTTTGGTTCTAGGAAATGCCGGTTTCCTCACGATAATTTCCTTCACCGTTTTGAGACAGCATGATGAAATAAATTACACAAAGTAATGCGCCTGTCTGGGTTCGAACCCTTGACTTACTGTTCGTAAGTCGGGGCCACTACTACTGGGCCACCGCTGCTCTCACTGTATCTATTGCAATCACTCTATCTAAAAAACCCGAATCAAAATCCGTTGCGTAGTTTTAAAGATCTAAGCATACATAGGGACAGACAGACGCGGCGGGAGACTTTTTTTTATAATATGTAGTGATAGAATAAGCGTCTCTTATATTCTATTACTTCCCTTTTACTGGCAGCAAAGAAAAATAATAAGCTGTCTATTTCCGGATCCCCCGCTCACGTTAACGACGTCAGAGGGCGTTAATGACCTCACAACTAAGTCCTCTTAATGCTACTCACTAAATATTTAGAAAAATAATGGCCCAATGTGTAAAGCCTCACCTCCGATGCACGAGGTTGTGAGTTCAAATCTGGACAAGTATCAGTGTCTGTAAATTTTTTCAATTCATATTTACTCACATCACATCAGCGCAGGAAAGCATTGTGAGGAAACCTGGATTTGTTTAAATAAGACTGAAAGAGGCAACCCACCTTGAGCAAGCGGTCACCCCGCTTGCTCATTGCTCATGCTTTTGTTTTTATGAGAAGCAGCCTTTATTCTGTAGGGCAGAGTAAAAAGCTGGTATTTAAAATGTTAAAATGCATTGGTAGAGAAAACATTTGAGGTAAGAGTGTTTCTCCGATATCCAAGCAAAGAGGCGATTAAGATTTGCGCTCAGGTGATTGTCTTCAGAATGTAATTTCAATGTGTGCTTAAGTATTTTTGTTTTTTCTAAATTCCTAGTTTACGCTTCCCGTGACCCATGGGCTAGGTTTTACCTTGGACAGAGGTTAAGTGTTACCATACAACGCGTGGTAACGCCGCCAGGCTCTTGGACACATTGGTGTGGGATGTATAAACGTGTATTTATCGATAGAAGAGTTATAAACTTCGTAAACGCCAAACACACTGTTTTATATACTAATGCGAAAGTCAATTAAGTTTATTTTAATTTTAAAACGACTTTGGGTTTGTAAAAATTTCTAAACTTCACATCAATTACCAAGAACCTACCTTTTGCATACATTCACATAAAAGCACTTACCTGGTAAATATTGTATGTTTACCGAGCACATTTGTAGAGAATTCTAGAATATTGTCTATGTACGGCGAGTGGTGACGGACTGGCTGTGAATATCAATGCTGAAAGCTTTTGTGCTTTGTTTTGTACAGAATCAGTAAACGTCGGGAGAAGATTTTGTTTTAAGATTAATGTGATTGGGAAAAATAGGAGTTTTTAGCAATGATAATAGTAGAAATAGTTTAAAGCAATGGTTACTGTATTTTTAGGCAGCGTATTTACCGAAGATATAGAAGATGAGAGAAGATGTAGAAGGATACATTGTGAGGGATGTGTGTGAAAATAACCAATAAGATAGTTAATTAGCTATTTGATGGGTTAGTCTAGATCTCTAGTGTAAACGCAGTATAACTGTATTATTTTGTCAAGTTAATTGAGTCTTAACTCCAATCAATTCTTCACAAAAACGTTATTAAAACCAACCGAAAACATCGTCATAAACTCAAAATCGATCCACACAAAATAACAAAGGTCAAAACTTATATAACAGACTCCAGTAACTGGAGTTTGTTGAAAACATCGCAAAACTCAAGCTCTCAGGATTCAAAAGACGAAGAAACAAAGTAATAAAATATCCAACTTGTACTAATAAAAACTTGAGACTTTAGACGAACATAATTTCGATCACGTTCGCCCATAAAAGTCCTACCCTTTACCTACCTACACTGCAAAGGCTAAGGATTGAAGATAAAATTTTATCGAGCCAACAGTTTAACGGTGATCGTAAAATACAGCACTTATTTTTACAAGCTAGTTTTATTAGACTTTTACCAAATAGAATATTTTACAGATCATCAAAATGATGCTTCCTGTCATTTTCTTACAATGATTTTGCTGTTACCTCTTTGCAAACTGGGAAAGTAATATCAATCTCGTATTGTTCGTCATTAAATACGGCGATAACAGAAATAAAGTACGCTCTTTAAAAACTTTTTTATGAGGGAAATAAAATAAAATGAAGACAAAATGTCTTTCAGCGTTTCGTACTTTGGCAATCGGATTGATACAACGCCTTTACTGTGCTAAGTTTACAGAAATTCTATTAACACTTCATAGATCAATTATTTTGTTATTTTTTTTCTTGGTTAAATAACTTCATCATCTGCCTAGCCTTTTCCCAATTATATTGGGGTTAGCTTCCAGTTTAACCAGATGCAGCTGAATACCAGTATTTTACATAGACCGACTACCTATCTGATTTCCACAACCCAGTTAGTACTGGGTAATACAATACCCCTTCGTAAGACTGATTGTCAAACTTTCGGATCACTGTTTTTGAATAATTTGTGCCTGGTAAATAAAATAAAATGGTAATGAAAGCTTTTAATATAATTCCATAGATGGCAGAATTCGAATTCGTAGCGCGAGCACTGAACATGGTGGTTCTGGGTTTGATTCCCAGGTCGAGGAAAGCGTTCTAAGTTTCTTGTTAGCATCAGCGGAACGGTAATTGGGAATAAGCTCGTGCCTTATCAAAGAATGTTAACTATACATTTCTGCCTATTCCTTAGGGCGATACAAGCAAGCTGTTATGTTATATTTTCGCCTTCTGAACACAAACAAAATATACCAAAAAATCCTTTGACAAAAAAATAAAATTTCTTCGTTTCTATTTTATATTCAGAGGTCAAATAGAATCAGCGTTTCTCGTCGTATCTTCACGACGTAATAACTACGTATGAGGGACAGTCTGACAAGTAATTTCCCTTGGGGGTAGACGAGAATGTCTTCGTGTGCTGGGTAATTACTTGGTGTAAACAACTTGGTATAAAATTGTTATATGCTGACCCTTTAGAGGGTATTTCGTGCTCTGTGGTGGTGGAAGCCTATGGCTATAGGGATTGAGGAACAAAGTGTAAAATTCCTCATCGTCTTTTGAATAGGGAGGATCCTAAGACCAATGGGATGGTGTGTCTGGTGGGCTACGGCTCCGCTGTGGCGGTTGTTGTCGGGTTTCTGTAGTGCGTTCACACTGTTCTTGAGCGATGCAGGATTTTGATTGACATCAGCCCCCCTAGCCAAGTTACAAACGTTTCGTATCGATTCTCTTTCTACAATAGTAAACGCCTCGGCGTAAGCGATTGTAGAAAGCGTTAAATTGGTAGCCAAGTTGACACGACTGAGTCGATCGCTCGTTCTCTAATGTCGGTAGAAAAAACCTATACTTTAGTCTGTGGTGAGTATAGCGATCAAAATTTTAGAAACGATAACATTCTATTCTATCATTTTGAACGATGTAAACTTGTCTACGGATTTTCTATTCGTTTGTGTTGATTACGTGATTTAACGTTGAGATGAATAGCGTTAACGATTGTAGATTGTCAACTTGGCTAAGCCTGCAGGTGTGAGGCGTGTTTTGTTTGTGGTGTCATAGATGGTGCCATCTTTTGTTTAAATTACTAGTATATCATCAACTGATGCCTGCCATCAGCTATTATTTGCTTCTATTTATTTGCCCGTTTCTATGGTCCCATTCGATTTTGACAGTCTTCGCGCTTCCTGAAAATTTATAGAACCTTTTTTTTTAAATCAATTTAATCCAAATCTATTCAATATTTTTTACGTGAAACAGTACCAAACATCCATCCATCCATCCACACAAACTTTCGTATTTATAATAGTACTTAAGTAATAAGATTTTTTTTAGCTTGTTAACTTATGATTGATCAGTGGGGCACAAAAGGCCCACAATTTTTTTTTTTTTATTGATTTTTGTGGATCTGTTTAATAGAAAAATTAAAACCATGTTGGCCTTCAGTGTGTGTGTTTTTTACCTAACCCTCAAACTACATCCTTTAACTCTATTCTTATTTGTTGACACACTTCTAAACTAAATCTAACCCTTCTCACAACTACCAAACTAAGTTCAAGTTTTTCTTAACATTGAGGTAAAACTAGTATAAAACAGTTTCGAGACCTTTTGCAATCCCAAAAGACATCTTCGCTTATAGGGTTGATTCGTTTACTCGTACATCTTAAATTGTACCTTTTCAAATATCTACTTGAAAAAAGAAGGATCTTATGGCCTATACAAAGGGTAATTCTATCAGCTTTATCGATGATACTCTTCAACCAACTTATCTGTGCAGACTGGAAAACCCAGAACTGAAATAAATGTACCAAGTTTGACATATCGATGGATTTTTTCTTGACGAACAATGCTACCTTGAACTGCAAACTTAAAGTGGTCATACTGTAGATACATCAGAAATGTATAGGGCTGATATAAACTACCGAAAAGCTCGATTCTTCTGTTGAGAACCGTGCCTCGAATCGTGAAACGCATACGATCTTCTTCTTGTTATTATCTGCCCAGCTTTTTCCCAACTATGTTGGAGTCGGCTTCCAGTCTAATCGGATGCAGCTGAATACCAATATTTTACATGGAGCGACTGCCTATCTGACGTCCACAACCTAGCCAGTACTGGGTAATACGATACACCTTAGTAACGCTGGTTGTCGGGTTTCGGGCTACTGACTACCTGTAACGATTGTCAGAGATCCGGGACCAACGGCTTAACATGCTTTCCGAGTCACGAAGAAAACTCGGTAAGTAATGGGTGGTCACCCATCCACGGACCAACCAAGGCAAGCACGGCTTATTCTAAAGATTAACCCCAGCTGCTGTCATTATTAAAACCTCGAGCTCTTGTCTGAAACAATTTAACTCAGGCAACTCAGGGCAAGGTCTAAGCCAGGTGGACAGGTCATAAGACGTTCCCCTCCACGACACGTGATAAATCTGGAATGACAACTTTCTGCTTCAAGCCTTTAAACCAACTAGACTCCTCAATAATTGACTTTTGGAAAGTTGATCGTAACTCTTTAAACCAACTAGACTCCTCAATAATTGACTTTTATAAAGTTGATCGCAACTCTTGACTATTTACAATGACTATTACAACAATAAACAGAATGTCTCTCGAGTCCACGTTCTACATTTGGACCACTTCGTGCGTCAGATCTAATGAAAAAATCCTTCAAAAAATGTATAGAAAAACAAAAACCTTTGTGCTTTCGGACAATATAATGTCGGATTATGTAGGATCCGATTTCATTTTTTTCGGAATTTTAATAAATATAATTATAAAATGAGGAACCTAACTCACCAATTGCCCAGCAGATTATTTAGTATTAGGTCCCAAAGTTCCCTAATTCTAACCACTAATTACCTTTGCCGACTGTCAGTTAAAACTGATGGTAATCCGCTAACGAGCCAACAATTCTACTTAGCTGCATGACTCGACGGACAAAAATAGTTTTCTTGTTGGGGTGGAGTGGCTTCTAGAGCTAAGCGAGGGATGAGCTGAGCTGAGGACGTTAGGAGATGAGCCGAGCTGTGCTGTTGTTTTTCGTCAGAAAAGATTTTAATAGAATTCCTATGGCATGGCTGACCTGTAGTTTTTAAATAGACTCCGGACCCAGGTTGTCTGCAACAAGGAAAACCTGCTCAGGTGGAGATTCATTAATGACTCTGCCCTGGAGTGTAAATGTGGTGCTGTTCCACAAACGATGGGGCACTTAATATCGTGTCCTGCGTGTCCTGTTGTTTGTTCACTACACATCTCTAATATTTACAAGACATAACAACTGAATCTATAATTTTATTCGATATAACGATCAGTTAATATAATAAACGATTGATATAATTTTAAAGTTACTAATTTTATAAGCCTAACCTACATTGAATATGAAATCGTTTGATATACCACTCAAAAGACAAAACTTATTTAGTCTAATAATATGATAAAACGGTTGATTTGGAACACCATGTGGTTTTTATTTCCCTGTAAAAACATGCAAACAAGCATACACCATACATGCAGCATGCAAGCAAGCATGCAGCATGCAAGCAAGCATGCAGCATGCAATTAAGCATGCAGCATGCAAACAAGTATGAAGCAAGCATGCAACAGCAGCAGGCATGGTTTCTGTCACGGCTCCGGCGCTATGGTGCTCCGGCGGTCCCATGCGAGCTTATCGTCGCAGATGTGGCTCAAGCTCACCACCACGGCTTCGGCTTGCTGGCCGGCCGGGCTGCGGCCGGGCCGCCTCGCCCCTCAGCGCCTATGCGATTTTTAATAACACTCTAGGAGTTAAGTTAGTCTAGGTCTCAAGTTAAAACAAATATTGACATGCAAAAGTGTTTTTTAAACCACCAGAAATAAGGATCATTTAACAATAACGTATCAGTATGAATGGTGTGGTATACCTATTTTTGGTGAACACTACTTGCATTAACGTTCATGATCTACCATATTCCAGTGTATCATTTTCTGATGACCCGTTGTCATTGCAGTTGCCGATGCATGCCCTGTGCTTAGTAAAGAGGTGCTACTACTTTTAAAGCAATTGCACTTTAACCGTAAAAAATCGAAACTATTATCTCATCTGTCGCAACTATCATATTGTGTTTGTAACGTTCAACAAGGGTTGATTCGGGTTTTTTCTAGATAGACTTTTTTAGGATGGACTGTTTAAAAGATGATACAGCTAAAAAAAAGTGACTCATAAAATGCCTAGTCATCATCATTTCAGCCGAAAAACGTCCACTGTTGGACATAGGCCTCCCCCAAGTGCCGCCACATTGACAGGTCCAGTGCGTCTCGCATTCAGCGGATCCCCGCCACCTTCACCAGGTCATCGGTCCACCTAGTGGGAGAGCTTCCAACGCAACGTCTTCCGGTTCGCGGTCGCAACCGGAAGACGGAACGTTTTGGCCTCATCGGCCATCTGTTGCCTAGGCCCTGCCCACAGAATCAGATGCCTAGTAATAGAAAAAAATGGAAGATGAGAGAAACAATCTGCGGTGACCTCAAGTAAATTGGAATAAGGGGGGTAGAAGAAAGATGATAATTATCACTTTATCCCTATTATAAATATCACTTGGAACCAACTGTAAGGTGTCAAAACAATGTGTCGACGGCGCGTTCGTGTTCCACGCGCGCCTCAAAGAAAGTCAGCAAAAAGGAAGAGGTCCGCAAGGACCGATGCCGGGGTTGCCGGACTGTTCGAAAGAGATACCGTGGCCCCGGAACACAAAGGGCGATGAAGGAACATGGATGCGTTTTAGTCAGTTAAACTCTGACAGTCCTGCTCCGCCCAGAGCGGGAGAAGTCATTTGATGATTTCCAATCCGAAAAAAAAAAAAAAAGAAGGTGTCAAAACAATTCTATTCTGGTCTATTCCGAAATAGTCGAGGTTCTATGACGATGCTCCGTTCATAGCAAAGCGACTGAGTTTCCCCTTTCATCAGTCTCGATTGCGTGTGAAACGAATGCAATTCGATTCGATTTTAGATAGGACAACTACAGATGTATACTTTGTAACAGTCAACTAAATAGATAAACTAAAATTGTTTTTTATTGGCTACTGACTCAAATAAAAGTGGCGGTGAAACCAGTCAGACTGAACGCTGGACACCGGACTTTGACAGATAATTTGTCTATCACAGTCTGGTGTCCACAGCAAGTCCGGAGTCCGGTCCAGTTGGTTTGATAGCATCTTTATTCAGTTAGAAAGGCCTTAGATTGAATCCGTCTACGTACAAGTTCAAATACACTACACAATTTTAGTAAAACTCTTGTAAAATGAATATAAATGTCGCCACAAATCCCCATAAAGACTCGACAACAATTACTGAACACGTGATACAACAAAAAGTTTACCACACAAACTAAGGAAACCAGATAAAGAAGCAAAAAATATACGAGAGAAAATTCGCAGTGGAGATGAAATATGCAAATATTTTAATCAATTCCTACCTCTAGGGGATTGTAGTAACTCTTTGAACTTTCAACTTGGGTACCGAGTCCAATATCTAGTCACAGATGTATTGAAATCAAAAGCTAGAAACATAGCGATAGTTTTTGAGATCTTCAATCTATTCTGGCCAGTGAGAATCTAGCATAAGAATGAGCTGAGCCGCATGACGAGCTAGTACGTTACATTTAGTAACTTAATTATAGAAGTTTTTACATCTCTCGCTGAAAAGTAATAGACATGGAACTTTTGTTTTTACCCGACTACGGCCTAGCCAAAAGGAAGGGTTATGATTTTAGCAGTCTATGTATGTTTGTATTTACGTTTGTTTCTCCGTTGCGCCTAAACTATTCACCGATTTTGATGAATGAGATGTCAATCGATTCGTTAGTATGACTCGGGTAGCATAGCTACATTTTAACCGACTTCATTCAGTAGTCGGGTTTTAGTTTTAGAACTACTTGTACTAGTTGTAGCAGTACTACGCAATTTTTTGTTGGTAATAACAAACCCCCTTATTTTTTTTTCGGATGGGATATCATCAAATGACTCCTCCCGCTCTGGGGCGGAGCAGGCAGCAACACTCCCTGTGTCAGACTTTTACTGACTAAAACCCATCCATGTTCCTTCATCGCCCTTTGTGTTCCGGGGCCCCAGTATCTCTTTCGAAATAATAAACCCCTTACTTTGATTTGACACAGACCATAGATTAAAATAGTTAAAGTGTTTCTAATAAGAAGAATGAGAACGAAACAAAAACATCAACTTTTTTTGACGTGGTAAAGTGAATCTAAAGATTTAAATCTTTGGCAGGTGACACATCAGAATTAATTGGGGTGGGATTCGACATGAGAATTAAACACGATAGGAATGTTGACACCTTGACACATGGATAAAACCGAGTGGACGAGTAGTAACATGTAGCTACTTCCTCTTTGGTTTTGAATCGTGACACCAACTTTTACCAAGGATAAATTAAAAAAAAACTGTTCCATATATTTTAACCGTGTAAGTATTACAAATTTGTAAGGAGCAACAGTTTTTTTTATTTAAAAAAAATATTCTACGGTTGTCTAGTAGCATTTTTACTGAGTCCATTCGGCTCGGCGCAAACGGGCCACCAACTACAGCCACCGGTAGCCAGCGACAAGCAGTTATCACGCTTTTTCATACATTTTGTTGAAACTCGCCGCACACGTGTGGCCGGTGGCGGACACTCGCTACAGCAGTGTTGGCGACTCGCGGTAGCGCGCGACAGCATCCGGTGGCTGTGGTCGGTGGCTGTGGTCGGTGGCTGTGGTCGGTGGCCCGTTTGCGCCGAGCTTTAGACCGTGTATGGTCGAACAAGCTATTTGGTTTACAGTTTAACCCACAAGTTACATTGTAAAATGTAACCAAATAGCTTGTTCGACCATAAGAGCAGCCACAAGCAATAATTAACGTAAAAAAAATATTTCAAGAACGATTTTCTCTCAAACTTGTTGATTGAAAGACAGCGACACAATTTTGCTGAACAGATAGAATCTTTTATCGTTCCCTCCATGTTAATCGTTACAGTGCTCGGACTTTTCCCAAGGAACTACTATAACTAAAGTTCCTTCTATAATACATCTCCGGTTAACAATGGAGCTTGCCTCTCGCTCATTAACGGCCTCGGGGCGCGCTGGCATAAAATTAAGTGGTAAGACGGGGTTATTTGTTGCTCGGTATTAACAGCCTTTACAGTTACCGGCCCACGTTCAGAAAACCTCTTTGTGAACCTTTTATGTACAGGTATCTGTTTTGAACGTTAGTTAAACTTAGAAGGAAACTGTAGTCAATAAGACGACTCTTACATGACAACGTTCGTCCGCATTGGAAGTGCGCCGCGCGGAGAGTTGGTGAGCGCCGCTCGTCCGCGCGGTCGATCGGCAGACGATACTTGTGATAGGCATCAAGGGATTTCATACAAACCAATGCGACGCCGACGTGAGATCCGCTTCACCGCCCGGCCGCGCGGAAGAGCGGTGTCGTGAGAATCGCTTTCCGGCGTTACTTTCAGTTTTAAATTGTAATGATACTTCATGTCAAAGAGTGCGTTTGTGAAGTGATAATTTTCCTGGCGATCTCAATGAGAAGGGGACTTCATCATCATCATCATCAGCCTATAATGTTCCATTGCTGGGACACGGCCTCCTCTCATGATGAGAGGGAATGGGCTATAATCCACCACGCGGGCCCAGTGCGGATTGCTAGATGTCACATTCATGTCTTCGAATTTTTGGTTCTAGGACATGCCGGTTTCCTCATGATGTTTTCCTTCACCGTTTTGAGAGCAGTAGTGAAATAAATTACACAAAGTAATGTGCCTGTCTGGGTTCGAACCCACGACTTACTGTTCGTAAGTCGGGGCCGCCACCACTGGACCACCGCTGCTGTCCTAAGAAGGGGACCTACTTACCAGCAATGTGGCTAATAACATTACTGTATTTCCATTATTTGACAAAAAACTGAGCGTTATAGGTCATATTATCTCTCTTTGTCTTATAATCTCTCACATTTTTAAATGAAATTATTGACAGTGGCCCGAAAGCCTGACAACCAGTCTGACCAAACGGTATTGTGTTACCCATTAGCTGGATTGTGGAGATTTGATTGGCAGTCGCTCCATGTAGAATACTAGTATTCAGCTGCATGCGATTAGACTGGAAGCTGACCCCAACGTAGTTGGGAATAAGCTAGGTTGATGATAGACTTGATCAATCTCCATGTGTTCAGAATAGCTACAAACGCTTCGGCAGACTTGATCTGAGCACGAAGGGCTTAGAAATCAACACACCGGTAAAAACGTTTCGCTCCAAAAACTGCTATTTCGCTTCAAAAAATACTATTTTCTGGCAAAAAACGCGACCACGCCAGTCACACGTTGGCTGCGAACAATATTGTCGGTCAGTGCCGCCCGGAGTTCGGATGGCCAGCTCGATTATATGGACGGGTGAGCCGGCCGGCAAAACTATTTCTATTTTATTGTGGAATGTTTTGGAAACAAATGATATACGAGTGTATGTGTTGTATGGTGTTCAAGGAGTAAAGCTGTTTCAGCAGAATCCTTAGTACGAGAACGGAAATCGATGTCACTGTACTTCCTAAGACATCCAGTTTTCCGTTTTTCATTTCCATATAAATCTTATTACCTAAATTCTAAATTAAAAACGTAATCAATGGAATGTCTTAGGCAATACCGAGGATATAGGACACCTTTAACTCTGCCCTGGGCTCTTGAATTCCAAAAAAATATTTTAGACTCCATATCGTAACCTATGAAGATCGACAATATTTGAGAAGCCAACACTAACACCCTTTAATAGACTACTTACTAAACCACAATTATGAACCCATTTAGTTTAAAGAGCAATAAAACTGGAGTTACGACACTTAGTATCATCATCTGGAACGTTCCCTCCGTGTACATACGACTTTATGATACCGTTAACTTGTAACAAGTCGTTTACACAGTGGCCGATGTTCATCCATCATAGTCCATTGAAAAGAGACTAATTTGGGTAGATTTCTTACATTAGTCTTTCGGTTATTTAGCCTATATTGTATCATAGTTTATTTATTTATTAATATAGGTTCACCAACAGCTTCTGTGTACAGCATTTAAGTATATTTAGGTTTTACAGTCTTGTACTTACACAGTCGCCAATTACAGGTTAACCAGCATTCACAAAGATAAGTGTAAAAAAAGTAATAAAATAAGTTTATTCTTTTTATACATATTTGTTGCGATCGCGAATCAATCAATCATCAACATACAACTTCATACTAACCTGGACGTTACAAAATACGTAAAAATAAAGGAATTTCTTGGGCTATACTAACACTTTCTCCTTAGAAAGCGTTTTGTCATTGATGACACACTAACACCGTAGAAACGTAGCGGATTCTTGGTACTCAATACTCAGTCCTGTGACTGCCTTGGGCTGTAGCCGCTTCAAATAAATTCTTGGGAACCGCGCAGAAAATGTGCAGCTACTACATTTGTATATTTTGTAACAGCAAGGTTTCAATCACAGAAATATAAAAAAACAGTAGAAGTGGCAAGGGGGCGTGTCAGTGTCCGCGCGACATGCCCTACTGGCCAAAACCGAAGCATAAACCTAAACTTTGTTGATCACGGAATTACTTATCATACGTAAGTACAAGTATTTTACTATATTTGTCTAATCATGAAAACCAATAAATCGTAAAATATTTCTTGCTTTAACTATGTTATTTTTGTTTTCAAATATCACAGCGACTGTACTATTTTTGCAATAAATACATTACTCCTTAACCACTACCTAAGTTTGCCGCTAAGTGACTGAACAAGTAATGTACAAAATCACAAAACGATATTTCATTAAGCGGATGAATTACGTAGAACGGCCGCTGCTTCTTGCGACGAGTTAGTGATGTGCTTGTGCAGATCCACTAACGTAGGCTATCGACAATGTCGATTGGCGAATTAAATATTGCTATTTTAGTTTTATTTTTCAATTTGTCAACCGTTTTAACCCGGTTGGAAGATCGATGTCAAATTATGATTTTTTGTCTTTGATTATTTTACAGCATATTAGAGAAATGCGTAAGTAATCAACTTTCGTAAAGTAAGTAAAATTTCTGGTTAAATCGGTAGAGTGTTTTTGGCTTTGAGTTATCGTATATTATGCCTTATCCTAGTGCTACTAACTACTGGTTCATTATGCCATGACAACAAACCAACGTAACCGGATTTTTTATTGTTTTAATTTACTTAATAATATATCTTTTTTCGCTACATATTGTTTATTTTTATTATAATATTATATTCTGGGCATTATTTTTTATTTAAGATAGAAGATTCGATAACTTTCCGATTTAGTGAAACACTAGCGTACCTATGCTTTTGCACAGCACAACGATAGCGACTGATGTTTTTGTGTGGGTAAATTGTACGGTGCATGGTAAATACACGCTGTGTGTGATGTCATAAGGATTATAATTGATTGTGTAGTACGTTCAGTTTTAAGAAATGCGGGTGTGTGCGCGACTTCGTATCTATTACTTTTACTGAACTGCATGTGTAGTAGTAGCCGTGTGGTGAGGCAAAGCGGAGACACAGGGTTCCGATACATTTTCGTCTAGCGGGCATATCTCCTTCTTTATTATGTCTATGGTTTCAATTAACTCAAATAAACACAAACACGCGACTGGAAGTGTACGAAGTGAGCGTAAAACGGAATCCCTTAGAAGATTGCTGTTAGGGATGTTACTGCTTTCTCTTTTTATTTTAATAAAATGTGCTTTCTTTTAAGTTAATCTCCCTGATTTTTTCTAAGGTTTGAGTAGGTCGGTTTCTTCTAGGCAAACGTGCTTCACTCTAGGCCGTACCATCGCTTCACAAAAACGCAGTAAAAAAAAACAATTGTGATCTATTGCTGGGCATTTTAGCTGTAAGTAGAACTGTGATTTTTATGTGAATTTCTGTGATTATGAAAAATAAAGAAATAACGATTAATTCTACTTATTGTTTGATTTTTCTGCTGTCTCTACGTAAATAAACAAGATAGCGGATTTTTCTTCATGCAAATAGCTCCCACCTCAACAAAAGATTCTTCCTAGTGAAGCAGGGAGATAAGGTCACAAATCTACGTGTGATTCATGCCGGAGTACCACACTTGTACCTGTTATTTACAGCTGACCTGCCGCTTGATAGAAATGTCTTAACAAGAACTTTCGCCGATGATACGGCCATACTGGCTACTGATGTCTGCCCGAGGGAGGCCTCTGCAAAACTACAACACAGCCTCAAGCTGATCTCTGAATGGCTTAAAGATTGGAAGATAAAATCTAACGAAACAAAAGCAGTCCAGGTGACTTTCACTACACGCAAAGAAACATGGGCATGTTTCTTTGCGTGGGCACCTGTGACCTTAAACGATATAGAAGTACCCCAAGCAGAGGTCACTCGATACCTTGGAATACACCTTGACAGACGCCTAACGTGGAGACACCACATATTTACCAAACGCAAAGCCTTAGGACAAAAACTCCGCAGCCTAGACTGGATGCTCAACAAAAACTCCCAAATGTCTCTGGAAAGCAAATTGCTTCTCTACAAATGCATACTCAAGCTCATATAATCCAGCTTTGGGGAACTGCAGCGAACTCAAACATTGAAATTTTTCAAAGGTTTCAATCTAAAACACTACGACAGGATAGTAAATGCTCCCTGGTACGTCACAAACCAAAGAATTCACAAGGATTTAAAGATAAAGACTGTCAAAGAAGAAATCAAAGCTAATATCACCACATACTCCGCCAGATTAAAAGTTCACCCAAATCAATTGGCAATTAAACTAATGTCAAACCCTGTTACCTTCACAAGGCTGAAAAGAAGGGCATCTCAAGACTTACTTACAACCAGCATGAATAAGCTGTAATGTCGATCGGATGAGGCCGTGGCTTCATACCGTGCAAGATCAGGAACCATCATCTACCTAATGCTGAATGTCTCAGGACAGATTGCATTAAAGAAAATGAATTAAAAAAAAAATTGAGCTGTGGCGAGTTTACACATACATACTTTTTTTCATAGTGAATTTACTTTGTGGCGAACGTATAATAGAACCCCATAGAATCGGGTAATAGAGATTACTGGGGCAATAAGGAAGAAACCGTTGGGTTATCATACATTCTTCTCCCTTATTCCCCCAGTTATCTCTAAGATTCTATGTTACGAGTCCAAGTCGTCAAGCCAGCATTTTCTAGGCCTTCCTCGACGACGCGACGATGCCTGTCTTCAGGCACCAACTATGTGACGAAAAAATATTTTTTAAATAAAAATGCGCATCATTTCTATACGAGAACCTACATTTACCAGCTGAAATCGCGTACAATTTTTTGAAAAATAAAACAACGTTAAATTTCCAATAACGCCTACTGTACAAAAACTTTTAAGGTACAAAGATCGATATCGATCTAATCAATATAGTGTCGACCCTAGCGTGATCGCGATTAAAAAGGAATAAAATTCGATCGTTGGTTGCATTTTCAATGTTATTGTTGCTCGCCTGATGTTGACTGAGCCTAGGCTGGTGTTGTAGACGCATTTACTTTTAAACCAGCTTTTCTGACGGTACCACTAACATAGCATATGGACCTTATCAGACACGTTCACTTTTAGAAGGAAGTTCGGAAACCGAACCTAAAGACTGACCCAAAACGCGATGAAGGATAAATCGCTAATGTTTAAAGCGTCGCTCGTGTCTACTATGGTCCTTATGTGTGCAAAAAAAATCCTAACGAAAGACTTTATGAAAAAAATCACTAACGGCCGTTTTCTATAACTTACTTACGTATAACTGTTGGTTAATGTGCCTTCTTCTTATGCTATCGTTGTTTCTATAAACAAAGAATATCATATCCGTGTCACCTACCTGTTGTACACTTGATTCATAGAAAAATCAAAGAAAGCTTTTCTGTGACGTTTTGTTTCTAACCGTCCAGTAAGCAAAATGTCAAACATATAGAGATAGCAACCTACCGAAACCGGCTAGTAAATTATTGAAAAAGCCGTAAACAAGTGGTATTCGAACCATCAACGCATTAAAGGGGTAGTCAGTCAGAGATACTTTCGTTTTGTAGATAACATCACGCCTGACAGACGTGAAAGTACAGAATGTGTTTTAGAGTCTCATGTAATAAGGACCTATTGTCATCAATGGGCACAAATCCAGATTGAAAAACCCAATAACACATTGCCCGACCCGGGAATAAGACCCAGGTCTCCATGCTCAGCATTCACGCTTGCGTCCATTAGACCAACGAGGCAGTTTTGTAGATAAATATGTAATTATAAAAATATATAATATTATGAATGATAATTCCATTATCGAAATCCGGGTGTATGTACTTGATATATCTCAGCTAACTCTTCGGAGGACATAGGAGTAACGTTATATATATGTAGAAATAACGTTAGTACAGTATAATTGGTTTAAAAGTATATCATGATTCACTATCAATGTCCTTGATATGTTTTCGGGCACTTGAGATATTTTGTTTTCATCGTGTACCTAACGTGTAATGTGCGATGGATTAAATACATAGTTCTTTCCGTTAACTGAACGTCACTGGGTCAATATTTGATTTAGCTGTTATCGCTATCAAAGCGATAGCGGGGTACAGTCGCGGAGAGTCGTGATATTTTTTTCACTTTCTGAGGCACTTTGTTGAATTCCGAGGATTTTTCTGGCAGTTTTGGGTTAGATCTCATTGGCGTTATATTCATAAATAACAATTATAGTATAGTAGTAGTGTATTTAATAGTCTAGATAAATAGAAGTTTAAATAACATTTCCCATAAAATACACATGTAGGTATAAAATTCAAGCATTGGAAAAACTGAATCTTGCGTCCGCGAAGTTCCATATTTGAATTATTTTAGAAATACAGTATTAAAATATTGAAATTATTATGTTTTTGCACAAACACCGTTGATACCGAAAGTACCAAGTAAATGCGTTTCTACCTTATCTTACTAAAATCTCGCAGTCGGCTACACCATTGTGGCCGCGTTCTAAAAAAGTCACAAAAAAAATGAAATCCATATACATTGTCGGCATAATCATACTTATGGGAGAAACAGAGTGTTTCGTTGAAGACACTACGAGCATTAAAATTTTGGAGGAACAAAGAACACTCTTAAGAAAATTGCAAAATTTCCAAGACCCGAAAGATGAGAAACCTTTGACGTGGAACGAGATGCTCGCAGACGTATTAGTGAACAGAATAAAGATATTCTCATTCCACAAAGTGAACGACAACGAAATAGTCAAAGGAGACAATAAGCCGTCGAAGACTACGAATATTATAGTGTCGTGTTTTAGTCAAGTGATGCTGTTCTACAAGAACTGTATTTACGATAGGTGGGCGACGAAATTTGAGGAGCCAGAATTCACGATCGGTGAAACTACTACTGAAGACAACACTGTAGTACACGACTCTGAATGGGATTCTATTGACGACGATGTAGAAATCATAGAACCGAAGTATCATGGCAAACAGGTAAATGCAGAAGCAGAGGCAGGCGAAGATGGAGCCGTAGTGAAGTGTCCTGAAGGAGCTGTGAAAGATGGAAAAGGGAATTGTGTGAAAGCACATTCTCCTTTAATCATTTCAGTGCCGAGTCAGTGTCCCATTGGATATAGGCGTGACAGACTGGGAAACTGTAGAGTGGTCTTTTTCTTTTAAGAACTAAAGCTCTGTAAAAATTTGTTAAAGTTGTAGAGTAAGTAAAGCATATGTGATACTCAAGTTGTAATATTAGTTTTTAGTCAGACAAATAATGTCTCCAGTGACGATAGTGGTTGTGCGTATAAGAGATTTATTTACGCTGTTTTACGTCAGCATTTTTAACTTATCATCTACAAACAATTGAATGATTAATTTATTAAGGTCAGTCTTGTTTCAAGAATAAGGAAAAGGATTTTTTTTTAAACGCAGTAATGGTTTGTATATTTTGTACTTTTATTCAGACAGGCAATTATTTTGAAATTATAGTTTTGTTCAAATAATTACTTATATTGTTTTACTATTAGCGCAAATATTATACACAAAGACTGTAGGTATGTCAAAATTTCCACAAACAATTGCAGTACTGCTCGGTTGGTCGATAAGTGACAATTTCATATTTACACTAGTCCTGGCACTAACTTTACACATTTTATACAGCATACAAACCACCCAACATTTTGCAAAAGATTACCTCTAATAAAAGTCAAGATTATCGAAATTACTATAGAACAGGAACGAGATACGATCGTTCACCAAACAAGTCTTTTAAATCGGACAGACAATCGAGCGAGTCAATTTCACGCTATGGCGAGCCTCAAAAGAAGGCCGGATATAGGTCCCTACCTGGTTTCAAACCGACGTTTCAAAGAACCCTCGATGGCCACAAATTGACTGCTACCTGAGTAGGGTTGTACACTGTTTACTGTTTGAGGGAATTATTAGGTTTTTCGGACCTAAGATTCAATTTGAAGTAAATATTCGTGAATGTCGGTGCTAGGGCCTGTATAATTTCAGCTGGTGCCATCCAGTTGAAATTAAGTTCATTGTTTGGTGTAAAATAATTGCAAAAACCGAGGAATAAAAATGAAATGTTTCTAACATAACATCACGCATGTAATCCCCGATGGGAGGCAGAGGTGCAACTTACAGACAGTTAAGTTTAAGTCCCATGTTAAAAAGGATGCAAAATTATCGCCGTTAACCGGTGGCAAATCTAGATTCAAACCACCGAGGACTTCCTTGTGAAACACCCTAAAACCTCACACAGCATAAAGTAGTAGCCATCGCGAGTACGATCACGAAGCCAAGGCCAAAGACACTTATTCTCCCCATATCTGGTATCCTTCTAGTTACGAGGAAATTGGTGGTCAAAGTTTTTGATACATGTTTTAATGTAAGAAAACACTTTAAACACCTCCACGACCCTTAAACTAGTCAAGCCATCCATCAGAACAATGTTTTGAGTGCGTCACATTGAGTTTTACCGTAAAACGTGATTTTTCACCCCAAAAAAAAAGTCATTCCCAGCAATAATTTTGTTTAGTTTGATGTACAGAATGCTTGGTTAACGGCTTCGTGAAGAGTCTGTTTAAACCCTGTATACTATGAAGAATAATAAGAGACACAAGATTTTCGAATGTATACCGAACGAGCTGTGGGCCCGTAAAGTTTATTGGTGCCCTGAAACCATGACACGGGGTCGCGGCAGACCACGAAGGAGAGTCTTCCTTGAGGATTGAAAAGAAGTAGCACAGAATCGTGACCTTTGGAAGGACTGGGACGCCTTTTCCCAGCAGTGGGACTATATTGGCTAGCCATAATAATAATATGTATATTGTATGATTAGTGTTGAACAGTCAGATGAATATACATAATTATGTGATATCAATTTGCCTAAATGTTTTACAACTCAACTGATTTCTAGTTCATCTAAATTCTAAACCAATATTGGGAATTTCGGTTTGCCACCCTTGTTTAATACGGTTCAAGTGTTGGTGTTGTACAGTTCATCAATGAATGGTTCAAGCGAAGTTTTCGATTCACTGCTTCCTATAAAATAAATAATATTGTCAATTCAGTAACTGAGATATTCCTTAAATAAACAACAACACAATCATGCCTATGTTTTTCCGAAGGGATAAATAGAGGTAACTATAACGTATAACTTAACATTATGTTAAATGTTAAATTATGTTTTATGTTAAATAAATATTTACAGTTGCCCCTTAAAATTTTTGGTCGAAAAATAAAAAGTAAACCTAAAAGTTGGCAACGTACTCGTACCAACATAATATTCATTATGACATTTTAATGTTGCAATTGAAAATCAAGATTATTTTCGTGGATTATGTGATGTTATTTCGCACACCTTCAGTAATATTGACAAATCAATCAAACCAGTTACTTAAAAAAATCAGAATGCACAGCCTTAAATTGCTTAACAAATTCTGTTAAAGCACCATAAAACATAATTTGAATTCCCGCCCTTTCCAATCCTACCATTTCTTGCGCACACAGCGCCACCTAACGTTTTTGACACGCATTAAATAGTTCCCCGCCATATCTCACCACTAAACTTAACGACTCGGCAAAATTATCCTGAAATACTGCAATCAAGTACAATAATTGTGTATCAAAGACAATTATTGTGTGTGCCATCAACCTTTTCTCATCCAAATCATGAAGAAACAAGAATTTTGGCGCCCCATAGCATAAATCATCAGGTATTCGGAACCAGCGCCCTCTTCAGCGAGCTTCGGTGAGTCCCTTCTACCTTTCCCGTTAAATACAGTCCGCTTGCCCACCAAATAGAATCATTCTTTAACAAATTCATTCCTTGACTTTACCTGCAATTTTTTGTGGGTACTATTAAAAACATTTACACTCTCATACGAGTACACAAACGTCCACACCCGGAACAACATCTGTAGGCCACACAAATGTTTGTTCCGTACGGTGATCGAACCCACGTCACGCAATGCTGCAGCTAAACGCTCAGCCACTGCGCCAACCGTGCTGTAATAAAATTTGGTACTACATTACTTTTTTAAGGAACAAAATCGAATTAAAATTCAACACCCGTGTCAGAATCCCTTAACACAAATCTTGAAGGTTGGAAAAACACGAACTAAACCTTTTTAGCTCTTGTTTTATTTTCACTTGTAGTCTTTAGCGTTTAAAAGCGAATTTTGTCATTGTTACGTGCTGAAACTTATAATTGTCGTAGGTACGGGTAGGGTAACCATGCTGAAAAAAAAAAAAACAAAAAGAAACTACTTACTCAACTAACTAAACTTATTTTTTTTATTCGTGCCGAGTATCATGCATGTGACATACATAAACTCACGCCTATTTCCAATAGAGGTAGGCAGAGACCACAGAACATCAACTGCTACCACACTTCCTACGAATACTCCCTAGAAAAGCAAAAAAAACATCAAATAGAAAACATTAATTAATAATCGAATCGATGATTAATCGATTAATTAAATATTTCAAATTATTTTAAAATTAAAATAAAGAACTTTAGAACTACGAACACATTCCTAGTCTTATTTGCAAACTAGCTTATATGTAACTAGCCCGCGTAGAGTTCGATAATTGTCCCACAGGATCATTATCGCAGGATAAAAAAGTATTGATGTGTTTATCCAGGTTATAAACTACCTGTGTGCTAAATTTCATCCTACCCGTTCAATATATTTTTGCGTGAAAGAGTAACAAACATCCATCCATGCTTCTATCCTCACAAGTTTTCGCATTTATAATATTACGTTGTTACCTAAGTCCTGTTTTATCACAACTATACAGTTACCCTATACTCAGGTAGTGAGGGGATAATTTAGTAGAATCGTAAGTGCGCCATCTGCTAGTGATGTTCCGCACCAAACCAATTAACAGGCCATTCAGTAAATGGATACCTTTTAATTTCGAATTTTGGTTTAAAATAAGTCTTAAATAGTTTTAGTCTGAAAGGGTAAAATCATTAAAAAGATTTACATATTGTGTTTATAAAATCAATCGTCATCCTTTTTCCAACTATTTTAGTGTCGGCTTCCAGTCTAACCGGATGCAGTTGAATAACAGTATTTTACATGGAGCGACTGCCTTTATGACCTCCACAACTCAGTTAGTACTGGGTAATACAATAAAGATAAAGATAATTTTATTTGTTAAAACATGCGTATACATGCAACTTAAGCACGCAGGATCACAATATTAATATTTTGTACGTACTTGTTTCACCATTATGGCGTACAAATTTATAAGATTTGCAAAATAAAATAAATTACTAAATAAAAACCAAATTACTAAAATCCAAAAACTTAATAGTCAGTTAAAAACGTTGATCAATCAGTAAAATAAATTAATCATATAATGTTATAAAAATTAGGTAACAATAAAAGAGAAAATAAACAATGTCAAAATGCAATAAAAAATGATAGGTCATTATAATATAAAATAAATTAATCATAAAATGTCACAAAAATTAAGAAAAAAATAAAGAAAAATAAACAATGTCAATACCCCTTGGTAAGACTGGTACCTGTAACGACTGTCAAAGATCTACAAATTGCAGGGCCAACACCTTAACGTGCTTTTCAGGGCAATAAGGTAATGTTATTGATAAAAACATCTGTCTTTAAGCTAAGCCAAATAACATGAACTTATTTAAACAAATAGATGAACTTTATACCAGATGCATTAAATACTATGAACCTAGCTTCCAGTAAACTCCATTTTATCCTTATTTTACAAAACAAAACAGCTTTATTTGCAATTTTAAATGCACGCCATATTTTGTAACGTAATAAACTTTTGAACCTCCCAGAAAATCCACCCGTGATTTAAAAACAACATAAATTCTGCCGGTAAAATCAATTTCGCTGAAATTCCCCCTTACTTTATGCATAAAGGGGGAGAGTGGGCAAAGTTGCAGTAACAAATTGCAGACATCAGTCGTGTGTCGCGCTCAGTAATTAGTCAAAACTACTCCAACTTTTAATGAGAGCAAGAGTGAGGAGAGCGGGGGTAAACTTTCCGTTTATGCGACTTTTTTTTTGTTCAAGAGGCGGATGGGAAAGTTAATGTTAGGAAATTGTGTGGGGAAATGGGTGAGTCACCGAATAGCGATCCTTACTTACTCTGCTTGTATTTTTAGGACTCAGCGTAATGGTACAATTTCGCATTTGAATAGCCGTTCAATAAATAATACATAAACTAATTAATTTAATTCAGATAACATAAGAACCATATATATAGGTACGTCCTGCGTACGCCCATATTCATAATTATTCACGATCACAAAATTAATTCACAATGTTAGAAAACATACAGAACTTACTTATCTACGTCAGTTTAAGCTCTAAGTATTTCTTCTGTCATCATTTCATTGACAGCATTGTTCTAAACACTGATGAGTTATAGGCTTCCCCCTTTTTTGCATGCTTCCTTGGTCTGCGAGTCTCATCCAGGTCTTGTTCAGACATATCTAGACTAGATCTCATATTTCTAATCGAATTTTTGTATATTCGCTGTAATATTTTGCGTCAAGTTTCACTACCTGCCTTTGTTTATCATTAGATGACAAGACTTGATACAAGATAAATTTTATAATAAACCTGCTTTTTTTTTCTGATGTTATATCATCAAATGACTCCTCCCGCTCTGGGCGGAGCAGGAGGGAGTGTCAGACTTTTACTGACTAAAACCCATCCATGTTCCTACATCGCGCTTTGTGTTCCGGGGCCACGGTATCTCTTTCGAACAGTCCCGCAGCCACGGATAATATGTCTCCTGCGCTGCATTTTTATAAAACCCATTTCTTTTGATCTTAGTTACTGATCTATGGCAGATATAGGTACACTAGGAATGAACATTTGCATTTATTCCCCGTACGAACTCTTTTACAAGAACTAGTACACTAAGTGCTCATTGACTGATAGAAACCTGGAAACACGAGCAAGGACGAGGTATTCATCATCATCATCATACAACCGAGAGACGTCCACTGCTGGATATAGGCCTCCCACAAGTGTCGCCACTACACACGACTCGCATCCAGCGGATTCCCGCAACCCTCACCAGGTCATTGGTCCACCTAATGGGAGGCCTTCCAACGCAACGTCATCCGGGTTCGTTAGAAGGCACGAGGTATTCAACCGTGTTTAATATTAACCTGTGATCACGAATCCTATAATTTAGTTGATTATACAAACATTAATCAACACCGACCATTGGCCTGATCGCTTTCATGAGCGTTTGGCACAGGATATAACATTATAATAATGATGATTCAACCAAATCTATGCGAGCGATAATGATTGATTTCAACACTAGTACCGGAACAGTTGAACACCACATCAGCACACGCCACTAATTCCCAATAATCTTCAATCATTCAATTAACAGAACGTTAACTCCGAAACAATTAGATGTCCCGCAATCCGCATTGAACTTTCATTTTCCACCTACACGCGAAACCGCGACACTGTGCGGCTTTTTACTTCGGAATTTAAGTGCAGTGTCAGCACAGCGTCTTCTGTGTAACAGTTCGAAATCCGTGTAAAGTTACGCGTTGCAAACTTAGCGAAACGCAGGTGCTAATTACGACTTTAGCGTCGCTAACGACCAATGATACTGGAGCCTTCCGTCCCCGCTTGATTCTAACAGAATGGAATCGACAGGGGACAATGTTTAGCTAATCAGAAGTCCAGTTAAAGTGGTGAATGTGCTCAGTTGTAATAATATTGAGCACGTATAAATTAACAGGATTGCCCATAGGACCTGGTTGGGTATTAGCGTTTGTTATTTGCTAAGTCTCGATTTGATATGCTTCTAGATATTGTATGATAATGGGTGTATTAAGAGGTGGTGTATGGAGAGGGCCAGCTACCGACATAGCCTGAAGAATTACCCAACTTAAGTGGCAATAGACAGGGCACACTGCTCGCAGAACGGATGTCCGATGTGGCCGAAAAGTTCCGGAGTGGCGTGGCGACCGCGTACCGGAAGAAGTTGCGTTCAAAGACCTCCCAACAGGTGGACCGATAACCTGGTGAAGATTGAGCGGATCGGCGGGACTGGTCAATGTGGTGGTTGGGGGAGGCCTATGACAAGCACTGGACGTCTTTCGGCTGAAATGATGATGATGGGTGGGTGTATTAGACCACATGATATAGATATCAAATCCGACTAATTACCTACGTACTTGTAAGTTGTACTGTACAGCTACTGTGCGCGGGTTAGGACAATGAACCTCCTTTGTAGTATTTTTGGTGTCTTTCGCGAGATGATGTGTTACGCACAAACGGCGAATATTTGAAACTCAAGAAGTTTAATTGATAACAATAAACCATTCCTTTACTAACCATAGGATAACAGAACTTTACCGTAATAGTGCTACAATTGTCTGGAAGTGTCTCTGAGAACACCCATTTCCAAACTCTTGTTCTGTATTTAATAAGAATGATCATAACTCTTACTACTAACGGGACCTCACCTGGGTACGATTCCCGGGTCGGGCAAAGGGTTATTGGGTTTTCCCATCAGGAATTTCTTCGTAGCAGCCTCGGAGTCTGAATTTCTGGCCATAGCTGGTTGATGGCAATAGGCTCGCCCCCAATTACATAACTGGCGAAATGTAGGTGTACTATTAGGCACACCTCTGCCTAACTCTTCGGGGATTACAGGCGTGATGTTATGTTATGTTGTGTTATCATAACTATGGCAAAATATAAAAGTATTAACGAGCACCTCTGTATACCCCTTTGGAGAAATAAAGCGTGATTTACTACATGTAGCTAAACTCCAGAACTCCTAAATATACCTAAGGTAAGTAAAGGAACAACCCATTTAACGAGCTTATTACTCTTTTTGAGTGGTTCGCCAAAGTTTTGTGGGTTAGCTATTAAGTAGATGCGTTATACTCCTTGCTTTACGTTCTAGCTAGAAGTTTTGCTAACAATAAGAAGTTAGGATAACATTTTGAAAGCAATTTAAATCTACCTGGCTTGGCTTCAGCTAAAGCGACGGGCATGCTCAGTGTTTTTTAGAGTTCTATATACAAAGGTGCTAACTGGACCCTATTACTACGTTTTGCTGCTTTCTGTCCGTCTGTTACTATAACCGATATTTATAAAGAGCCTTATACACAACCCACATCTCCGATGTCATTAATTTTGACAGTTCAACAATAATATTCATAATGTGTAGTGGCACTACAAAAACAGAGCATAGAACAAAAAGTACTACAGCGCCATCTATGACAAAGATGATGAACTAACAAGCAATATACGTCAGAATCCTACATTGCGCAAGTAACTTTATCCGCGACCTAAGACTGTGTAGAAGAACCCGACACAACTGTTGGGCAGACACAGTACCCGTCTGGTCGGAGGATCCTTCCTTTTCTATGGGGGATGGAGAGCTTTACACCCTGTTCTTTATACCCCCAAAGATGAATCTAGTTTAGTGTCTTAATCACTAAAACTATTGTACATATCGGTAAGTAGTTTGACTCACACACACAAGCTTAATGCAGACTTTCAAATATCTAAAAATATCACTACCCTACGCGCTAGCCCGGGCACAGTAAAGCAAGCCCTGTGACTATGTAGTTACCTACTGTGTACTCGCTTTAAATCAACGTGGAAGCCATTTTTAGCCGGCCGACCAGCTCTTTACGACTAGCCTTAGGACTCGTGACGTCATCGGCTGTTAGGGCTGAGCCTAACCTAGCTCTACTTGTGTACGGTCGGGTGGTGGTCACAAGAGGCCCGGCGACCGATGCCTAAGTTCATACAAACGTAATACCAAATTAATTTGTAAATCAAACATATTCTTAAGGTAGTGTGTTTATTTCGATTACAGAATAACTGTTTTGTTCCCCAATATATATTTTGAAAGGACAGCGATATAAAGACGAGATATGAGAAATTTCTAAAGAAAACTTATTTTTCTCATAACTCTTGTATAAATCAGTGTTCATTCAAAATATATATTTGGGAACCTAGATATTCTGTATTCCAATCAAATAAGGCGGTTCCCTGAGCAAAATTAGCAACTCTATTTGTGGTGGTTCAAACTTCGTTTGAAATACTGTTAGAATAAAGTTCTAATCAGCTTGCACTAGTGATTGTTACGTCAGTCACTGCAGGCCGAATAGTGCGAAATGAGTGGTTTTTATTCTTTATAAAATCAAATTTACGTCTTTTGGAAAAAATAAAACGACAATTATGTTCATTATTAAATTGTCTATCCATTAATATAAGTAGCAAATCAAAATGATGGTTACTTTACGAGGAGTAGCATTTTATAAATAATTATTTCTCATTTCTGTGGTTTCGTTGTGAGGGGATTTATTAAACATTAAGCTCCTTAAAAAAAAAGAAACGACCATTTTGGAGTCAAGAATATGTAGTAATTTAATGTATTTTTTATTAGTTGGTATTTCTTTTGGATAAAGAGGAGTAGGCTCTAAAAAACTGCTCGTTCAAGGTCATTTGCTCGGGGAGGCGCCTTAAGTGTATGTTTGATTTACAAATTATTTTGGTATTTCGTTTGTATGAACTACGCATCGGTCGCCGGCCTCTTAACATGCCAATGCCTGTAACTACACCGGCCCCCATACCTTTTAAACCGAAACACAGCAACGCAGAAATCGTAAAGTGGTAATAAGACTGAATGTCTAGACTTCGCAGGTTTAATGTATATCCACATTACAAGCGTTTGCGTTTGTTTTTCAAGCATTTGCGAAGAATAAAATACATGAAGAATGATTGAAGATTTGATGAAGCTGAACCCAAGACTTCGTTCGCGTGGAAATTTTGATGAGAATGTGTGAAAAAAAAAAAAGTTTGTCTGTCTGTATGTTTTGTCCAATTAATCCCTGAAACAGCTGGACCAATTTTTACTGGACTTTTACTGGCAGATAAATGATGTTATAAGAAGTAACTTGGCAACTTTTTATTTAAGTAAAACGTTTAGGGTTTCGTGCAAAAAAAACCTATGAAATCGTTAACAAAATCGGATTCCAATAGGGAAATAATATTTTTATAATACTTTCACGCGGACGAAGGTGGCGGGCAACAGCAAGCATATTAAATAAATTCTATGTTAATAGCACTAGCGAGTGCGAATAGCCCCTAAATCTTTACTTATTTTCGGTGCTCACAACAAACTTGGCTTGCCCTTGCTTTTATGTTTCATAGATTTTATGGGCGTAAGAAAAACCTTACGAAGTTGTCGGTAAACTATAAAAAAAACTAGTTCAGGAAACTTCTTTAGTACGTAGGTATACATAAAATTGATGATTGAAAGGAATGTTCTATTTTTTACTAGATAAGGACATTATATTCGATCAATTGGTACTAACTTTACAAAGATTCTTTAATCTTTATAAAGAACTGCTATCTCTGCTGACTGCTGGCTGTTGGTAGAGTAGTCACTAACTACTGAACATGAGGTCCTGGGTTGGATTCCTGGCTGTTATTGAGTGTTTCCATCTTGATTTTTACAATTGTGCCCGGTTGATGGCAATAGGCTCGTCCTCTATTACACGGGACACAAACATAGCTCGTGAAATGTGGGTGTACTTTTAGACTTCTGCCGAATCCTTCGGGGATTATGATATGTTATGTACGTCCTTACGAAAGTAGGTAGTTTGTACCTTCTATTGAATATAAGAACAACTGATCCATCCCCAGAATCTGGTCGTAACAACCAACCCAAACCAAAGGATTACACGATCACAATTTGGTGCATTTCATTACACCTCTACTGAATAAAATTGATTTGTATTTTCAATGCAAACGAAGATACAAAATATGATACAACCGTGGGATATACTGCCAAATCTGGGAGCACCTAGAGCCATAGGTTCTGTTATTATTTGGCGGATTTCCAAAATAATTACTTACGTAAACCAGTCGTCCGGGAACGCGGATCGCGATCTAACGGCGATTATGGTATCTTGGGATGTGGCATTTAGTAGGTGATATACGGTACTAAGCTGCATTTTAATCACAGAGCAAAAAGGCTTTTGATGTGAAAAATCTATAGGCGCAGGTAAACAATAAAACAAATGAAAAATTCGTGGCGAGCGTGGCGACCGTGGCTATCGAACCCGGCCCGAACAATCCCGAACATTACCGACCTGTTGAAGCATAAGATCTACATATTCGCCACGATTTACAACAAGCCAGCTGGTCTCGGGGCACAGAGCGCTGGGCTACAATATTGTGACTTCGAGTTCTATTCCAGCATAAGGGGCCGCCTCCACGAGCGTGAGAATCGCGGTGATATTTCCGTATAGAAATACGTACGTAAGTCATTTTGTTTTTATGTTATTTTAAGTGTTTGTTTTTTATATTGAGCATATTACTTGTACAAAATAATTTCGATGTTTCACATCTGCCAGGCGTCCCGCGACGGCACACTATTTTCTCTTACAAAGGAGATATAACCATTTTACTTCATACTTGCTAAGTCTGAGAAGACATTTTTCATTCAATCAAACTTGCCATAAGATGTTTTCCTTAACTGTTCATAATGTTTAAGATAAAATTTGTTAGAAATTTATTGCACCTACATCCGTAGTTTAATTTTACAAATTGAATGCGACAGTAACTCTGTCATACATCTAAAGGACTGTAAGGATTTCCATAAAGAAATTGGCACAAAAGTAGACCTTAACTTGGGTAATTATGTACCTACTCTGATGTGACCTGGGTTAGGACGGAACAATTTTATCCTGAAGTTTCATTCCCGCAGGCTAATTTCCGGCCTCCAACTGGGCGAAGCTGCGGCCAAAGATAGTATACCATGAAACCGCACAGACCTAATTGCATCTCAGTAAAACTAACACGCAAAAAGTAACACATCCAAAAGATTATTTAAAAGAAAAAAAAACTAATTTCTAACATCTGTGTAGAAACAAGCCAATGCGAGCGTCGTATCAAATATTCATTATCTCACGTAAAGGGTACTTTGAAAGCGAATTTTCGGATCGAGAACGAAGTAATTTGGCAACAACGGCAGAACAAATTAAATGCAATTATTTTTGTACCTCATCCATATCGATAGATATCAATTTAGTTGGAATCGATAACGGTGCTTTATTCGATTGATTGGACCATCAGTCAATCTAGTCTAGTGCAATTACATATGAAAGTGGACTAGAAAAATAAAAAAATATATAAATCTACTAGTGGACGTCACGCGGTTTCACCCGCGTAGTTCCCGTCCCCGTGTGAGTACGGGCTAATGTAGGGTTGCTGTTGGTGAAATTAAAGCCCCATTGGCTTGATGATATTTTTATTGGCAACTTGCTTAATATAATTTTACAACAGTTACGATAGTGTATACCCAACCCTAAGTGGAGGGATGAAAGGGACTGCGTGGCTATCTCCTTTCAGACCTCCCCTAGCTGTCTAGTTCCTGAAGACTACTAGGCTATCGAAGCAGGAACTAGGTTTACTTAGGATGAGAGCTGGCTGCTAGGCTGCCGCGCTCAGAACCTCTAGCTAGTGACGTAATGTAATGTTATGACGTAATGGAAGATGTGAACGCTGTAGGTGTAAACAATAACTAGTTACTAAACGTACAAAGCATGAAAAACGCGTGAATTTATTCTCACGCCTTTTTCGCACGTGAAAGTACATTACTACACTACATACTACTTGCTCTGCTTTATTCATTTAAACCCTCCAGCAACCGCCATTTTGGAACCTTACTTCAAATATCATGCGAAGTTAAAGCTCCGTGTTGCATTCCACCTGATTAGGTGCCTCCCTCCTACAGAATCATATGCTTTGATGCCAATCACTGCTTTGAAAGCTTATACGATTACATTATACAAGCCTCTATGTGTCTGTAATTAGGAGTAAGTTAATTTTATGCAAATTAGTAATGATTTGGGTCGAATTAAGTGGCACAAACAGGGACAGAATGATATTACTGTGAATAGGTTCCATTAAAGTTTTACTCGTGAAAAGTAAGTAATGTTTAAAGGTTATTGGATAATATCAATAAACATTTATTTATTCTATCTAGATGAAGTCGGCATTTCCTATTTTACTACCGCCAGAAAAACACCAAAAAAAAATTTGGCGGTCTCCGTCTCTTTTAAAATTAAGAAAAAAATTGGTCAAGTCATAATAAAACATGCGGATTAGCGTCTGAGATGGTCTAAAGGGTGTAAACAGACCCTTAACGAAGCTGAAAGGCATTTGTTCTCCCCGTCATGGCGATCATTTTTTGTTCTGGACTATACCTCTTTTTTTTTTTTTTCGGATGGTAAATCATCAAATGACTCCTCCCGCTCTGGGCGGAGCAGGAGGGAGTGTCAGTTTTTACTGAATAGAACCCATCCATGTTCCTTCATCGCCCTTTGTATTCCGAGGCCACGGTACCTCGTTCGAACAATCCCGCAGCCCCAGCAGGCATCGGCCCTTGCGGACCCCTTTCTTTTGCTGACTCTCTTTGAGGCGCGCGTGGAACACGAACGTGCCGTCGACACGGCCTGTCGTCATGAGACGGATGGACGGCGAGCTATAGCCCACCGTCCACAGGCCCGCGCCTACGGTGGCCGGGGGCCACGTGGTGGCCCCCGACGCCCGAGGCGTGAGGTTCTCTCCCTCTCACTTTCCGCCACCTCCTTCTCTAGCATTACTGCTTCGCAGAAGGTGACGGCGTCCCATTCCGTCTCGCTCCGGACCATGGCTTGAACCAGGGCCGGACGCGGAGGTCGCCGCTTCGAGGACCACGCGGGGCACACCTCCACCGTGTGCTCCACCGTGTCCTGCGGTCGATCCTCGCAGTGGAGACACCCGGGCGTTTGCTCCCGCCCGATTCGGTGCAGGAACCTCTTGAAACAACCGTGTCTGGTGAGGACCTGCGTCAGGCGGAAGGTGAGGACGCCATGGCGTCTCTCAAGCCATTCCTCAAAGAGGGAACTTACCACTATTTACTTTACTTTAAATACCTCCAAAAACTGTTTACTATTAAATGCGTCCATAAGCACAATATTTTGAGTGCGTTACATTTAGTTTTACAGTTTAACATGATTTTTCACCCCAAAAAAAAAGTCGTTTCCCAGCAATAATTTTGCGTAGCGTTACTTAGTTTGATGTACAGAATACTTGGTTGACGGCTTCGTGAAGGGTCCGTTTACACCCTGTATAAGAAAAGAACCACACAGGTTTGGGTGGACCTTGTCAGTCAGTGCACGAATTACATACTGTTACGAGCTGTAATGGGCTAAATTAATTACTACCGATTAAACAACAAATAACTATAATAAACACAAAATACTTTAAAACTCAATCACAAATACACTACTGATCACTATTCGCTTAGATAATGCACTTCTCTAGTTCACTTCGATTCGCATCGTTGTGTAGCTAAAATCAGACTGCCCGCTCCCGCAAACACGTCGACTATTTATATGGCGACCGAACGTTCGAGAAAGATCCACGACTTCCTCGAATCTTCTAGACAATTCCATAGTGGGTCACTGTCCTTCGAGAAACTTCCACAACTTGTATAAAGGAAAGAAGTAGGTACTTTATGCCCTCGGCGTACGGTCGAAATTACAATGACAATTCCTGAAGTTCTTTTATAGGTAGATTGCGAATTTTTACCTACATCATTCGAGACTCGTTCTACCTACCTACTACTACCTACCTACCTACCAACAATACTTATACTACTCTAACTGTTACTCACCACAGAGCACGGAGAAGATATCTCGCCTGGCTTCTTCTTAGCGTGTCGATGGCAATCTAAATTATGTCGTCCCAAAACTGAGCTACTAGTTTGGCGCGGCGCTAAAAGCACGGAGAGGTAGCCCTAGAAGGATATAATACTTACCCATATGACCTTATTGATGATGGCAATATACTCGCCCTCTTTTACAGGGCTACAATGGTGTAATATTATGCCTAACCCTCCGTGGATTACAGACATGATGTTATGTTATGTAATATTAAAGACAACCAAAATTTATCAAGATTACGTTTTATTTGCAACTTCACCAACAGAGTCACAGCAACAATTTCTTTACCTCCGCAATTCCTTATTACTAAACCGCAACAAAAAAATAAACTCAAGAATTGTTCGTTGAACAAAGACGGTGATTTCAATTAAACAATAAAACTTGGGGAACAATTCACCCCTCAGCGTTGACGCGCAACGTCGCTTGTCGCGCGAACTCCTGCGAAACCAATTTAAAGTGTCGCGCGAAATAAAATAATGTGGTGAGGAATCCGCGCCGTCATACTCAGCAAGACGAATTATTGCACGATATTAGATACGTCTTTAAGAGAAGATTAAGATGGATTCTCGTTTCTTTATACTTAGTACTGTTATTTGGTGAAGCTGGTACTTATTGGTTTTAGTAAGGGTACGGTAATTTTGTAAGCGTTGATTTCGTGCATTTTTTTTTCACACTTTTAACTTTAGTACATACAAATTCAAACCAGTTTTATGGACTATGTTAATCTGCTTTCGAAAAAAAGTCGCTCTGTATGTTTGTGTTTTATGAAAAAATACAAAACTATGTGCAATGTTTCATAATACTTTTTTACAAATAAATCGTTAACATAGAAAACAAAGGATTTAGTGTTTATGATATCGAATATCTATAAAACCATTCATATTTTCCATATTTCAAATACGAAAAATATGAACATTGTGTAGATAAAATGTTGTTCCATTTTCGTTACACTGGCCACTGTTTTTGCTTTAGACGATGTATTCGTTTTTCCATACATTAAAAACTAGAAAATAATCATTATATAATTTATTGTATAAATACTCTACTTTAGGTTAATAGGACTTTTATCATCATCTGCCTAGCCTTTTCCCAACTATGTTAGAGTCGGCTTCAAGTCTAAGCGGATGCAGCTGAATACCAGTATTTTACATAGAGCGGCTGCCTATCTTACCTCCACAACCCAGTTAGTACTCGGGTAAGTGGGTAATTTAGTATAACGTACCCCTTGGTAAGACTGGCTGTCAGACTTTCGGGTCACTGACTACTTTAACGACTGTCAATCTACAATTGACAGCCGGGACCAACGGAGGAAACTCGGTATGTAATAGTCACCCATCCACGGACCGACCTAGGCAAGCGCGGCTTAACTTGAAGATCGACCAAAGTGGCTGTTATTCTTATCCATGAGCTCCTTTGTTATTATGATACGCGTGCGATATGATATTTAGAGACAGTTAGTATGGGTAGCGACAGCTATCGTTTATCGTTTACAGCAAGTTTCGTGGTTCAAGTTTAGATTCTCTTGTGTTGGCAGCTTAAAACGGTTATACTATAGAAAACTAGATGCAAGTAATAACTCCTTCCAAAGCATTACGTACTTCGACATCACTTTTCAAATAGAGAAACCTAAATTAATTAAATGGCTTTTTTGGGTTCCTTACATTGCACGTCTGACTTTTCCATTACCATTTTTGGTCACCTCGTCTAGGCTCTGAGTTATAAAAAAAAACGTAAACAACACAAAGAAGTATGTCACAATTTCAGAAGATTATGTTCTGTATTTTCTGCCAACTCCTAAGTTGAAAAAGCTTGTGTATATGTAAGCAGGTATATATCTGCTTGCATACACACAAGCTTTAGTATGTGTGTGTTTAGTGTGCTCGATAGAAGACAAAGAATTGAATGATTAGAAACTTGATATTTTTACCCGGAACTTGTACTTGTCTCTGGTCAGTATTTTCTCTGGTGACGGTTTTATTTATATTGTTTATGGACATTGGCCGGCTCTGTTTACTTCCCTTGTGTCTTACAAGAAGACATCTTCGACAACCGGCGCAGCTGTCGGCACAAATTGTTTTCTCATTGTTTTTTTAAGGGCGTATGTGTGTTGTGTACCCTTTTGTGATAAAATGTTTTAGGTACGTACGTATGTACGTATTTGTATGTACGTATGTAATTGAACAGTGGTAAACGATGTATTTAGTGTTGATACAGTTCAATGAACTATAAGAGGTGAAAATTGCCGAAAGCAATCGAATTCGATTCCTTGCCGGAAAAAATATTTCCGTTTGGAACCGGTATAGTATTTCTAGTGTTGGGTTTTATAACTAAATAGTCTACAATGTAAGGGCTGCCTCGTTGGGTTAGTGTTCGAAATCGCGACTAATGAGAATGAGGTCCTGGGTTCAATTCCCAGGTCAGGCAAAGTGTTAATGAGTTTTTCTTTCAGGAATTTCTCAGTAGCAACCACGGAGACTAGATTTGTGCCTGATTAAGGGCAATAGTCTCGCCCCCTTAAGCCCTAGCCCTTGTGTTTAAGTCCTAAATACATGTGACTTAAACAAGGGGGCGAAATGTGGGTACACTGTAATATTAGGTACAACTCTGCCTAAGCCTTCGGGGAAAACAGTCGTGTTTTTATGTATGTATGACGTTATGTAAGGGCTGGTCACGACGAAATTACAGATTTTTAAGTATTTAGTTCCAAACACACAAGAAACTGACAGAAAAATATACTTAGTGCTCATTTCTGGAGACGCGGCGCGTCGGGCGGCGCGTTGCGCGGCGCGTCGTGCTGCGCGTTGTGCGGTTTTTCCGTTTACAGAGGGGCGGCGCATACAGCGGCCCGCGTTGTCACACGCCCAAACACAAACATATGGCAAAGTACGATGTTGTTTACGGAGACGCGGCGCGGTGCCCGCGGCGTCACACGCTGCGTTGGACGCCGCGGGCACCGCCGCGGCCCTGCGACGCGCTTCTATATCAACGAGCGCCTAACTAAACTGGGCCTATTTGGCGCAGCTGTAAGACACACAATATTATTTCTATCCTTTTTTTTCTTAGTTTTAAGTTTTTAAATTGTGTAGTTTTAAGTTTTTATTTTATTCTTATTTTTGTTTTGTTGTGTACACTTATGGCATGTGCCAAATAAATATGTTTTCTTTCTTTCACCTTATCTTACTCGGTCATTACAAGCATTAGATTAGAAAAGAACGACTATTTCAGACCCATTGGTCTTAGGCTTTGACCAGCCTTCCCCATTGGGAAGGCTGGTCAAAGCTGATTGTAGATGGCGCGTCCATAGCTTAGTCCCAATCTGACCAATGAGGTCAAACTATTTTGAAATATAAAATGACATTGACAGATTTTTTAACCAATGACGATGTTTGGTACAAGCGATGCTAGCGCCATTAGTTATACAGTTGCCTTCTGCATTGTCACTGGAGCGAGTAGCCCAACGGTTTAGTGGCCTCCTTATAAACCAGGGGTCGCAGGTTCGAATCCCAGGCAGGTACTCACTTTTTGTGATTATTTTGTTTTTTTATTTTAATGCTGTTAGATTACCAAAAATAATAATCGTGGTTCGCGAGCAATTTTATACACCGTTGCTACCTGATAACTTGCAAAGGAACCATGATCCAAATTAGGGACATACACAGACAAACTTTTAGGTTTTAATAAATAACGATGGTCTGATCGTCACGGGCTCTTCCTCTATTAGGCGTGTGAGTGTTGCCTGCAATGGACAACGCTGCGGCGCACACGGTGTAGCAGGAGGGGGAAGGAATACGTGCTGCACACCCCGCACGAAAGGCATGTCGATTTATGTTAAAAATCGATCTCTCATTCTATAAAATCAAGTCGGAATCATCCACTTTATCTTTGCAAACTCCTTTGATATCGTGGATGTCTCAGTATTGTCATTTGTCTGTAAAAAATATTTTTACAGCACAGAGCATCAAGTAGTCTTTGGTCCTAATCCCAACTCGAGAGAGAAACTGGCAGAAGCAGTGTTGCCGGATGGAATCTGAAGAAATTAGTAGAAAAATTAAAGTTTTAGCAGTAGATAGAAGGAAAAATTAGTAGATTAAAAAGTCATACCCACATGAGGTAAAATGGTTTGAGCTTGAATATTATAAGTATGAAATAATAAATTAAAATTAAAACATATAAATACACATATTCGTGTAAATATTTACCTACTGTACTTACCATCTGAGTCAATGCTTCTATCATAATTGCCATGGCTTATTTTACTTTATTATTTAATTTTTTAATTTTGTTTTTTTTTTTTTTTTTTGCTACGGACAGTTTTAACATGCATATCTTGCTACATCGTTCTCACATAATGTACCATCAAAACATGAATGATGTAACTAAGGTCTTATAAAACTATTTTCATTTACAAGAGTGACAATGGAGTTTCTTGCCCGTTCTTCTCCATAAAGATCTATTCTAATCTATGGAATGGGCAACTACAGTACTTTCACAGTTTTTACGCCTTGTGACTGGGTTTTTATGCCTTGTGACCAGATTGGCAGACTCAGTAAGTAGTATCATAGGTAATATATATATATATATATATATATATATATGTTATTTTACCGTCAGCGATGATTGGTCGGTCTTGCACACACTACAGATAAAACATACCGCGATTTTACAAAACTTTTTGAACAAATGTCATGTTATTTAGGCCTTTAAGCCAGATGACACGACACAACGAAGAAAGCAGTAGATCAGTATTTTTTTTAAAATCAGGTAGATCTACTGTTAAATCAGTAGATAAATAAAAAAATAAATAAATATCGCTGGACATTGCACACAGCGCCATCTAGTGCCACACTAAGCAACGAGGCTTGTGTCGTGGACACCAGATAGTTGACATACTACAAAGATACTTTTTTTTTGTAAATACATACTTATTATACATATAAACATCCATGACTCGGAAACAAATGTCCATGCTCATCACACAAACATTTGCTTCTACCGGGATTCGAACCCGGGACCCTAAGAACGTAAGGCAGCCCCACTACCGCTACGCTATTCGGGTCGTCAATCTGGCATCACTGGGCAGAAGGCTCCATGACACAACGCCGCGTCGCGGTCGCCCGCCGCGGTTCCCGCCGCGGTGGACGCCGCGTGCACCGCCGCGTCGAACGCGGCGTTCGACGCTACATCTCAAGCAAACGCGCGTAAAAACGCTTCTCCGTAAACGCTCTCATACATTGCCATATGTTTGAATTTAGAGCGGGCCGCGCCGCACGACTCCGTAAATGAGCCCTTAGTCCCAAAAACTATAAAGGGTGTAAAAAACGTCTTAACGAAAGGCACTTGTTCTCTCCGTCATTGCGATAATTTTTTTGTTCTACTCCATACCTGGGAACCTTCTAGTTACGGAGATATTTGGGGTCAAAGTTCCAACTTTTTGACAAGTTTTTTTTTATAAATACAAGTTTTTAATGTAAGATTTTTACTCTATACACCTCCGCGACCCCCGTACAACCCATCCATCAGCACAATGTTTTGAGTGCATTACATTGTTTGATGTACATAATGTTTGGTTGACGGCTTCGTGATGAGGTTGTTTACACCCTGTATATTTCTTGCTACTATCTATTCACAAAAGCAAGTGTAAGTAGGAGTATAAAACTAATATATAAACCTGCACTAAAACTATTCAGAGGCAACAAACGCCACGGCATGGCGGCAAGAAATACATTCACCTGCATTGTTCAGTTAACTGAGAAACTTACTAAACTTGCACAACGCCAGTAAATGGATTCTGTTGTTATTTACATTGAAAATAGGTGTTACAACTAAAATGGAGGATTTATCGCTTTCGAATAGTCAGTGGTGATTCCTTATTGGTCTTGTGAGCGCCTCTGATAGGGTCCAAATTAATTTTATGTTTCTCTATTTTTTTTTAAGGCACTCTATGGAGTTAACTCGTCAAGCGATTGCCTGCAAGCCGCGATCTTCTCTATAACGTTTCACGGTTTTGACGATTTTATTTTGTTGTCGTTTCAAGTTCATTTTTTATAAATGAACTATCATCGGTTCATATGATATTTTTGTCGGGTTAGAGGCTATAATGCGCGCCAGAGTTAATTTTGGAACTCTTGTTATTATACAGGGCGTCCCACGGATATGCCACATGGAGGGAAAGTACCTTGAATATTGTAGATGGAACATTTTACTGAAAGAAGACATTATTTGAATTAAAAGCAATTAAAACTGCATTCATAGATATTTAAATAATTACATGTTTGAACCGGGAATCGTACCCGTTACACGAGAAAAATAATCACCCTGTAGCTTTATCATACCGATCGAAAGGCTTCATCATAAGCATTTTTTTTTTGCTAAATAACATAGTGTCAGAAATAAAAGGTAGACCATGAATTTTTACATTTTTTAATACAAAATTAATCAATTTATCAAGTGCTCAAAATGAGTCCCTGTTTAATACAAAGTCGCACTCTTTTGATTATTTCGCTCCCTGCCGATTTTTTGATCTTGTTGTGGTGGATATTTAGAATAATACGTCTAACTTCTGCTTGTAGCTCGTGGACACTTTCATACTGGTCCCTGTAAACAATTTTTTTTACATAACCCCATTAAAAAAAATCACTCACTCATTTTGAGCATTCGATAAATTGATAATTTTTTATTAAAAATGTTAAAATTCATGGTTTTCCTTTATTTCTGACACTATCTTATTTAGCAAAAAATAATCCTTATGATGAAGACTTTCAATCGGTATGATAAAGCTACAGGTGATTATTTTTCTCGTGTAACGGGTTCGATTCCCGGTTCAACCATGTAATTATTTAAATATCTATGAATGCAATTTAAATTGTTTTTTAAATTAAAATAATGTCTTCTTTCAGTAAAATGTTAAATCTACAATATTCAAGGTACTTTCCCTCCATGTGGCATATCCGTGGGACGCCCTGTATACTTGTCATTTTAGCTGTCAATATTGTGCCAGTTCCGTCCAAATCTGTTAACCTGAAGATCGAAATAGTTACGAAACTGGACTTTTGTGATGTTATTTTGTTTAATTGTCGAAATGGGTAAGTTACCAGATGGGACGAACCCTATACAGGGTGGAAGGGTGAAAAACAACAGCTGTGTCCTACGAAAGTGCAATACCTACACGGTCAAAATGTATGGAACAACTGATTTATTCAGGTTTAGAATTATGTACTGAGTAGGTACGTGAAAAAACAATCATCTATCTATACACATAACAAATCTGTAGAAAAATCGTTTTTGTACATCAAAAATATTTAAAAAAACATTGCCAGGGTGTGAAAGAATAACCAACAGAACTCATTTCTGTTTCGATAATCAAGCATCACGTAAAACTTATGAAACCAATGTAGATAACTTTTTTATGTAAAAATTGTGCGTATCTTGAGGTATTATTTAGTTTTTGTATCATCGTAATCGGTTAATTCTATCAAAAGATATATGAATTTAAAGTGTTCAAGAAGAACTAATCATCAAATGTAAGATGCAGCGACATCTATTGTACTAATATGGTACTAATGACTAAAAAGGTGCTCACCAGATAACTTAAATCGACTGACGAGCTATAAAAAAAGTTGTTATAGCATAAGGTACTCTAGATTAGTCTACATGATGCTGCTTTGAAAATGTACACGGCATGATTTCCGTGCATTATATTTTATCAGTTTAACATCTTGATCGTTAGATGGCGTTGTTCATTTCACTCCATTTTCTGAATCGCGGTGTTAAGATTTTCCGTGAAAGAATGATTCTCGCCCGTGTCAGTTACCACCCACGTCTTTCAAAAAAAGAGAAAATTCTTAATTCGATTCTAAAAAAAATCCGCGATAGCATAATGTCTATCTTTTGAAGTTGAGTCACAGTCTCTCCTCTAACCCTCTCTCTCTCTCATGTGACGCAGACGAAGTTGTGCGGGTCAGCTAGTCTTTAAATAAAAATCAGAGATAAATAATAATCAGCAGAAACGTCTTTGGAAAGTCCATCCAGTACAAACAGAAGCAAGTCTGACCGAGTTACAAAAAAAAACAGTCACACGGCTCAGGACAAAGACGCTGTACAAAGCCAAAGTTTTCTAAATCACGACGTGCCATATGAACGGCACTGCACTAATGCCAGCTTCTTTTCTAATAAACCGTAACAAGTGAGGAAAGGGGCTAAGCACTAATGAGGACCGAGAGATTCCCTCCGCGCATCCGTCAGTGCGGATGGCTTAATTGCTTGGAGAAGCGCCAAGCAGAGTATTTGTTCGCAGAGCTGATGCCTTCTGCTTCATTACGAGTCTATCGATTTGAAAGTCTATGCTTTTGAGTCGAAAATTTAGGTGAAGAGGTGAAAATATTGTTGGAGGTTCGAAGAATAGGGGCATTGTTACGTTTATTTAATCATTCTGTTCAAGATTGTACTTTGAAATTTCTAGTGGATATCAACGTGAGTATGGGTTTGTATTTGAGAATGAACGAAGCAGCAGATCTATTTCAAACTCATGGTTGCTAAACATATTTGCGATCTCGCTCGGATCGCTTATGCCGCTCACACTCGCTGGGAGGCCAGGCTAATTTTAATCATTTATTAAAATTAGACCATTCCAGATACTTTTAAATGTCAGAAAAACAAAGAGAGCGAAGCTACAGTCACAGTCACAAGGCATTCCACAACGTAGATCTCTATGGAGAAGAATGGGCAAGAAACTCCAATGTGTTATTTACAATATTGTCTGTGCGATACCAAGTTAATTCATATGCTAACTGTCTTTAAAGAATGACATCTTATGAGGCCAAACATACCTAGAAGATTGACATAAGTCTTAAACATAACTGGATGGTACAACTGGCAAAATGTCCCACATCTCGCCAGCTGTACCACGTACTGTTAGGTACACATATGCCTAACCCTTCGCGTATTACAGGCATGATGTTATGTTATGTGTGTATATAGGAATGATACGAACATCTTTTTTTCAAAGCCTTTACCCCCAACTATTTAACCCAAGACACATCAACTCAACTCTGTAAAGAAACACATAAATAATTCAAAGAACACAAAGTCATATAGTTGTGTGGGAGATCTTAATCCTTTCTAGCGGAGCTGATTGTGTTTTGATGCGGGACTCAGCGGACGAATCTCCGGCCGGAACCCTGGACACCGGACCTTTTCTAAAATCAAGGCTGAAGCGGGAATCAAGAATAGTAGAACAAGAAGATATCAGAAGTACTGCAGGTAAGTATTATTATTGCGGACTCTCGGTTCTTCTGTGGTTGGGTAATCATCCAAAACACCCAGACTGAGAGACCGAGACCCCCACGTGCCTCGGAAAGCACGTTTGCATCTTTGACAGTCGTTACGTACCCGAAACGACTCGGAACGGTCAGAAACTCGAAAGTCTGCCTACCAGTCTTCGTCTACTGAGTCTACCAGAGTCCAAGGCCTATCACGTTTCCCAGTAACTGGATTATAGAGATCAGAAAGGGAGTCGTTCCATGTAAATAATGGTATTCAGGTGCACCCGGTTAAACTTGAAACCAAACCAACAAAGTTGGCTAAAAGTTAGGCAAATTATGATGAAGAACACGTATTGTTTAACTGCAGGGCAGAGGACTCTCTACTCACTTTCCACTTCTCTCAATGTAAGGAGACTCCCACCCACCTCAGCTAGCGGTTTCCGCCCCAAAGAGAAGAGGAGATGGCCTTGATCCAGCAGTACGGTTACATGTACGAGTACAATGTGAAAACCGTCCTTTCAATGATAGAAATAAACATAATAGAGAAAATTTTGAGAAAACCGAATACGATGCTTTAAATTCCTTATGAATCTTGTTGATAAGGATTACAATTGCATTGCTTTGTGTGTAGAGTGATTATTTCGTTAAGTGACGTTACCAAAGAAACACCGTTTCTAAATGTGTTGTTGCATATGACCAGATGAATGAATATGAATACTGTACCAGATATAGACATGAATTAGGGCGAAGCCAAAGAAGTAAATAAGGATCGGTAGCAGGTGGCGTACTGTTGTTTACACCTGCTAAACCCCCTGGGAAAGAAGTGTGAGTATGTACTGTGTGTGTATAGGTATTCTAAGAATGTCAGATACATCTGTCGTGATTCCCTCATGACTTGTACCACGTCTTAAGAGCAGGATTACCCAGGATTTTTTCCCCACTAAGCTGGACGTAATTGGATCCCAAATTGACCGTAGAAGGAGAACGTTTCGACGAGCGATCGACTCATTTGTTTTAGATATTACAATAAACTCTGCGACTTCCGACTGCTTTTTATTTTATGTATAAAGGTATTTATGGTGGATTTTTATTGTGGGTTCTTCTTTAGTGGTTGGTGGTTTAATGTGTGGGGGGTTTAGGAACGAAGCTGCAATAAAATCTTAGATTTATTATTCTTTATATAATGTTCGATGGACTACCTCTTCTACTTCTTAGGGATCTTTTATTTGGAAAAGTTTATGTGTTAATGCATTTGTATTAAAATTATATAATCTTATCTTTGTGGGGATGAAAGAAATAAAAAGCATTTATTAGCCCACACAGGACAAAACACACAAAAAAGATGGTTAAATGATGGATCTGTGGATGGATGTTTGTTACTCTTTCACGTAAAAAGTACTGAACGGATTTGGATATTTGAGACGTACCACTTTTATCCTGGTAGTACGATCCCGTGGGACAAGTACAGACCTCCACGCGGGCGAAGCCGTGGGCATATCTTAGAAAGATAGCAGCAACCTAGATGTGTTCTCAAGTTGTCAACCGTGAAAGGCAACGGCATTCAGCGTGCGAAAAAACATAAAATCACAAACACAAAACGATAAGCTTTAAAGCATTTCCAATCAAAACCCCAACCACCAACTCAACACACATTAAAACAGATAATCTAGTTAATCACTAATTAGCATAACTGATTAAACAGCTAATTGTTTAGTTAATTTCATAAATTATGTTCTATAACCATACTTTGTATCGAATATTTATTGAATTAAGAGATATTTCAACAATGGTATTTATTGTGATTCAATTTGTTTATAAAATAAATTACTTGAAACGTAACAAACCGGGCACAAATTCAGACTCCATGTCTACTGCTTCTGAGAAATTCCTGGTGTAAAAACCCAATAACACTTTGCTCGACCTGGTAACCGAACCCAGGACCTCATGTTCAGCAGTCGCTCTTGTTACCACTAGACCAAAGAGGCAATCCATGTCATTATATTAACCCTTGATCTGTCCACGAAGTAGACACAATAGTTAAACAATGGCGTCCCGGCCGAATCGGTCGGGTGGACAGTTCATGACTTAATAATGATAATGTCATTCGTGCAAGAAAAGTCACTAAATGTCTCAGTCAGATGCGATCAGATTTAACCTATCTAACATAGCCTGAATTCGCCATGATGCATTACAGGCTTCAAGTCTGCTATTACAATAGTGTCCGTCTATCATTGATTTCATAATTGTTGATTTTGACAAGATTGGTAATCTACTAACATGGCGTCATTATGACTTTCCAATGGTCAACCACTGACACTCCATTGAAAGAAATGGCATAGAATGGTAATCTCGTACATAATGACAAATTAATGACTGGTGCTATTTACGAACTACTTACTACTTCAAATTGCTTATAACACTAATAAATATTATGTAAAAATATACATAAATTAAATCTGGCGGGTTTTATAATAATGCCAATACGACAATGTCATTATAACACAATTCTAATAAGAGACCATTGACCGACCAATGATCGACCATTATGAATTTAGCAGATTACGAACTTTTAGCAACATGACAATGGGATGAGAATGGGATTGTGTTGGAATGACAAATTTATAAAAATAGCAGACTTGGGCCCCAGGCACGTACCCTTCATTTCCCCAGTTATAACAAACAGAACCAAATAGAATATATCCTACAGTCAACTGTCATTATTATCTTCCCAGTGCAAACAAAGCGTATTAGTTCATTTAGTACTCTGTGAAACCGCCAGAGCGCGCCACACACTACCGGCTCCCAAAAATTCATATAACGCAGTTAAAATTCCGCACAAACTAATTACAAACCTGTGGTTAATGGTTACAGGATCGTGGTAATTATTGAAATTATTGTTTGTAATTTTTCATAGGATAATGAACATAAATATTATGAGGTTTAGTTTGATTATTAAGAGACTGGTTTAAATAAGTACTTGCAAAACGAACTGTTACCTATTATCATCATCGCTTCTAACATAAATGTAATATAAACACATACACTTACATTTCGCCAGTTATATTAAAGTAATAGGGGCGAGCCTATTGCCATCAACCGGGCACAAGTCCAGACTCCGTGGCTGCTGCTAATAAATTCTTAATGAAAAAACCCAATAACACTTTGCCCGACCTGGGAATCGAACCCAATACCTCATGCTCAACAGTCGCGCGACCACAACACCAACGCGACCTCTCCTAATATATGTTTATTGAAAAACCGAAACTCTCCACACGTAAGTAGTTGTACAACAATATACTAAAGACTGGAATTTAATTAAGTAAACACGAATTTCACTGCATTACACTAAAAACAGAAACAAAACCTATATAGAGGTGGAGCGAACTCAATGCAGTTTGAGGTGGTTTAGTGAGGGGACGCGAGTCGATTGTGAACTGTAATCGACTAAAAGTTTAGTCGATAATTTAGGAAGTAAGTCGAATTTTGAGAGGTTTTAGGATTTTTTTTTACCTAAACCTTCCGTCCCGTTCCCACAGACAAACCGTGAAAACGGTTTTGTGATAAATTAAGACATTTGTAAACTTTCCGTTAATAAATAAAAAATAAAAATAAATTGTATACATACTTAGTAATAGTAGTAGTAGTAGTTTGCATACTTTTCAAACAGTAATTTATACTCTTCGTCTAGCAATTAAAAATAATATCTTTTTAAATTCTTACTTCTTTGAAATAAATTTAAAAAAACGTGTTGTACTTCGCAGCACGACCATGAACGCATTCATTATAACTTTTGATGGTAATAAAATCCTTTTAATTGATACTACACACATCAAAAGTATCTAGGGATCAACATATATTTTTGCAATAACTTTTCTCCTGATTGATATTAATTAAAATTTTCTTTAAGGATTCATCAAATAAAGTGTTTTCGTTTGTCACAGTAACGATAAACCAAGTCACCTTTGCATTAATAAAGAAATTTGCCATTTTCCTAATAAAGGGATTTTTGACATTTGAACCACTAACATTAAAGTTCGAAAAAAAGACTGAAATAACAGTTTTCTTTAAAATTTTATTGGGTAACTTAAACAATTAATAATCCGTGTTTCTACCGCGAACACTAACAACACAAGAACATCGGTTTGGCATACTCAAAATGAGTTCATCCAAATCACGCTGTGGAATGGCCGCCCATGTTCGTTGCAACAACAAAAAAAGGTCTTCTTGCGACTGGATACCCTCCATATTCGGCAGAGCTCTTCTCTGTAGCATATCCCATGCATGCTCAATCGGGTTCAAGTCTGGCGACTGAGCAGGCCAGGGCAGGACATTGATGTTAGCTGCGGCGAGAGTCTGTCTTACAACTCTTGCGGTGTGCGGTCGTGCATTATCATGCATTAACTGAAATAAGGGACCGATTTGCACTTGTAGAGGAACGATGACGTCTGATACAATCGTCTCAGCATAAATTTGAGCGTTGAGGTTGCCTCTGATCCAAATCAACTCAGTTCTTCCGCCGATCCAAATACCCGCCCATACTATGATGGTTCCACCACTATAAGGATGGACTTCCTGGCAGGATTTTAATCACTGTTGGCGTCCAGGGGTTCTCCAGTGTCGTATACGTCTTGTATCCGGTCTCATACCAAAACGAGACTCATCAGAAAAGCACACGAAACGCCATTGTTCTTCTGCCCAATTTCTGTGTTCAAGAGCCCATTGATATCGAATCCTACGATTGTGCATTGCTATAGGTGGTACCCGTAGCGGTCTTCGGGAATGAAGGTTCACTTCATGCAAGCGGTTTCTGACTGTTTGGTCGCTAATTAAGTTCCCTGAAGAGTGATGAAGCCTCACGGCTAACATCATGGCGGTTATTGTTGGAGCTCTTCGAGTTAAGATTTGAATGTATCGGTCTTGTCTCCGTGTGGTGCAGCGATACCGTCCTCCATGGCGCTCAGCCACGGTACCAGTGCTTCGGTAACGTGTCCAAAGTCGACTGATAACACTCTGACTTGTATTCAGAGCTAAAGCTACAGTACGTTGCCGGGAACCAGCTTCTATCATTCCCACGGCTCTGAGCATTTCTTCCCTGCTTAAATGACGTCGCCGCTCCATAATAACGTTGGTTTTAATCAGTAGTAGGGAAACAGTAGCACTAATAATGTCTTCAATGCGTTGTATGTTTTTATAGGGAAAATATTGACAGCTTATTTTCATCTTTTACTCGAATTTGATTGAGAGTTACTGATTCAAATTATGAAATGCACCAAAAAGGATCCATATAAATTTATAAAATCATAAATTTATTACAAAGCCACATCTCAATCTCAAGAAATCCGCATAAAAATGCTTGATCCCTAGACATTTTTGATGTGTGTATTATATACCACTAATTAGAAATTTTATACCTCTAAATTATCCTAGATTTAGGTAATAAAATCCTTTTAATTTATACTATTTTGTACCACTAATTATAAATTGTATACCTCTCAATTATCGTAGATATACAGGTCGTGCTGGGAAGATTCCTTCCTAACATGACCACGCTAAAATTCCAGCTGGCATAAAAGTTGATGAAACGGAAAGCATGCCTAAAAACTTTTACTTACTGGTAAATTGTCGTAAATTGTTACAAAAGCAAAAATATTGTTTCTGCCTATACGCCTGTATATGATTTTTATACTTGACACTGGATGGCGCACCACTGACTTGACCATCGGTACAATCCCAAGTAACAAAAGGTTCTATAACCAAGGCGTTTTATGACCAACGAGTGATATAGTAGGCCTTTAACGGTAACCATCGTGACTGCTTGTACTATAAAGGTTTGTAACAAAGCGTTTTAGTTCTATAAGAATAAAGAGCATTTAAGTTCTATAAGAATAAAGAGCATTTAAGTTCTATAGCTTAGCTCTTAGAACGCTTACAGGACCATAAAAAAGAATCTTAAAAGTGTTGCACTGTAATAGAAATGAGAAAAACGATTTTAGTACTATTTAGTACTATAGACGACCTTACTGACACTTAAATGTATCTATTTTGCTCTAATAATGCGCAAAATATTTTTTACAGTACTAGGATTATAGCAGTATGGAAAACACTGTTACAGGATCAATTTGCACTATAAAACTAGATCACACAACCTTTACGTAACCTTTTAGATTCATAAAAGCTCCTTCAACATCGCTTTGCAATTGCTAAATTACTTATATCCAAATAGCTCTACAAGTGAGTTGGTGTTACTGCTACGAGACTAAAGCGTCTCATAAAAACACAAAAATTAATGGACTTGGATCTATAATAGCTTTTCAGTAACAATTACATCACTAGTATTTCATAATGGTATTTTTGGTCGATTCGTAAGTCTTTAGATTGCTACAATCCCAAATTATGCCCTAGTGTGCATTTAATGCAACTCCATGTAAATAAATGTATTTTGACTACACTATTTTATATTTGGACAAGGACCCCTAATTCGTTATCGGTGAAAAGATGGCCGCTGTTTTCTGCCGCGATAGCACATTAGCAGCACGGCTGGAGCCAATGTGTACTATAGGATCCATAGTCGGGACAAGTCCTTATTTTATTCATTAAAATTTTATTAAAACACGAAAATAATGTCATTGTCAAATTCGAAATCAGCATAATGATTTTATCGATACAATTATGGCAGAGTTGCGTTTGTAGTATATGTCCTGTTTATTACAATGATACGTTAGGCAACAATGGCAAATGACATAACCATTGACATTACCGATATTTTTTGTTTTCTTGAGGAACACGACTGACACAAATAAGTGTGATAGAAAGATCACTCAAATCGTTTACAGTGCAAAAAAGCACTTTAGACATGTTTTGGTTACTTTTATAGTGCAAATTCGTGACATAAACTTTGCAGAAAACACTATTTTAGAATTAAAAAGCGTTTTACTACACTTTTACATTTCAACTATCGAGCCGATTTACCACCGTGAGAGCCTTTATGTAATGTTTATAGAATAAATCAGTGACAAAACTCGGGCCTATTTGGGCTTTTGTAAACGTTTACAACACCATTATAGTACTAATCATGAAGCCTTATAGCACGCTCCAAAACGTTCTCAGAACTTTTATAGTACCAATTTTTGTTACTTGGGATACGAGTCGACTAGCCTCACTTTCCCTGCACTACTGTCCCTTACCTTACTCGTAGAATGCAACAAGCATTTTTCTTTCAAAATGTTTCCATCCGGTGGAAAATTTTCCCTAGTTCACACATTTTGCGGCCTTTCTTTCGGAATATACGCGGATAGGGTTAAATGTAGCAGGTTTTCAGTTTATATATTGAGGCGAAGGGGTTTTTTGTATCCTTTCTGTCCAGCTGTTTGGTTTAGGAAATGGATGAGACGGAAAATTCTGGATGGTCAGGTATATTCAAATGCGATTCATGGATTACGTCAAGAGGCCCTTCGTCCTCCCGATATATAAAAAAGAAACCACCACGAACCTGTCTTCCCTTCATGCCCTGGATGCTATGTCGTAAGTCTTCTTTACCTTAGTACCTCAAAAGGTAAAAAAAGGAACCCTTATAAGATCACTTTCTTGTCTGTCTGTCTGTCCGTCTGTCACCACCGATTTTCTGAGGAACGGGTGGACCTAGCAAGTTGAAATTTGTATCAGATACTGAGGTCTATAGTCCCTATTAGGTGTATGAAAATCAATCAAATATACTATTATAAACTAATTATTTGCGGTTGGTGCAATAGCCGTTTCATTAGATCGAACAGCAAAGTTAAGTTTGTCCTTTAAAAAGTTTGTACGGAACCCTCGGTGTGCGAGTCTGACTCGCCCTTGGCCGGTTTTTTTCAAGTAGATGTTGAAAGGTCCAGTTTTCAGGAATGTATCTTTCTTCTTTTCTTTTTTTCTTTCTTTTTCTTTCTTTCTTCCTGCTTTTATCGTCTTCAATCTTTGGCCATCCAATGCTGAGTGTAGGTCTCTTACAAACATCATTTGGCGGTTTTATGTAATGGATATCCAGTTTCTTCCGGCCACTTTAATGATATTGTCTGTCCACCTAGTCGGTTATCTTCCCACATTCCTTCAATGTATAACTTAGAGCTTATGTTTAGGTGTTTAGAAATCATCACTAATAACGGACTGTCTCAGTCGGAAGGCATGAAAAATATATGATAAGTCTCTTAAGCCTATTTGATACGTATGTCTCTGATTTCATAACCGTTATATTAGTTAAACGTTCGATAATATATATTATAATAACAGTACAGAAATCACGTCAGTGACAACTTCTTGACTAGGACAGACAGACATGTATTTTAGCCGCCTTTATACGTATGATTATACATTTAGTTCTAATAGTTCTCTAAAAATCTTAAATAGGAACTGAGCTAAACTCTCCGAGAAGGAACTTCCACCACAAGCTCATAGCCTGGTTTGAGTTTATTGGTGGAAGTGCCCTGCCAAAAATATAATCACTAAATAACAGAAACATTTCAGCAAATCTTTATCTGCTTTTTATTATGTACTTTAGGGCCGCGCCGTGCTATTACCCGCAATGTATCGATAACATGTCGATAAATCCGGCGAACAATCTGCTGCTATCGTAAATAACTGGCTACAGGCTCCACAGGCTCGACCAAACCATTTCTGTTTACTCTAATGGCTTGTTCAATTATTGCGTTGCGAGAAAGTTTTGGTACAACCAACCGCACAAAAGAGGTTACACTTGCTCTACGAAAATCGTCGTTACTGGTTCTATATTAAGGGCTATAGATCGATAGAATATCTACAGTATTGTACAATCTTATTCTTTGGCATCTTTTCAATATCTCAAGGTTAAATTGTTGCTAATGTGAGAATTATAGATAGTGTTTGATATAAAGCAAAAGTGGCAGACCATAAAAATTATAATGCGAAAAGGTGACCAGATGAAGATTGTCTGCATCGTGATGCCCAGGCTAGGTGTCCCATTACTCCATTATCCGCAGTTCACTGCACTTTTGGAAAGTCTTGTTAAAAACCAGCGCCATAGCTTGGAAACGATTGAGCAGTATTTTTTTAAGACTAGGGTAGGAAAGTTCTTCTTTTCAAATACTTCATGTACACACTACAAACACGAACTTTTTCATACCAATCCACCAATCGTATAAACGACTATTCCGTCAAACTTCAAGAGGCTAAGTTGGCAACAGTGCTTAATGTAAAGAGGGCTGTGCATGGCAAAAATATGAGAAAACTTGGCCAATACCGGGAATATTGCAACCTTCGCCTTTTTATCCGAATACTTTCGATTGCCCTATCGCTGTATAAATAACTTCGAGGGATGTTTTCTGATGTACGATAAATCGCAGTGATATCGTGACGTGAGGTGCAAATCGTAAATAACAAACACATATCATATACCCTTACACCCAAATTAAATAAAACTTCTACACTCCTTCATGTGTAATAAGTATTTAGAACTGTCCTGATGAATTACTTGGATTTTTTGTTGCTTCTCTTCTAAATATGTATACTTAATCTTAAAGTGGAATTTCCTAGGTAGAGCATTATTTGCTTACGTACTGGATAAATAACGTACCAACTTACGTTGGGCAGATGATGTACTGAAAAACTTGTCGTAGGTATATCAAAATCTTTCAGCTGGCACAAATACGATCTTAGTGCCTAAAATGAAAATAAATTGCTTTCTAAAATAAGGTCACATTTATTCCATTCTCCGGCCTTAAAATTTTCAATTTCTATCCATACTTTTAATAATACCAAAAGTTATACCGAAAAATATTCATAATTTCCCTACATTTCCTGTATTCCGAGGGAACAAATAAACTCGTGGGTTATCTGCTAAACTTTCCAGGCTCCTTCGGTTTCTGCTGGTCTCCATTGAATATGAATAAGGGTCTAGTGGATGTATTGTTTTCGCTCTAAACTTTTCGTTTATATTTTGAAATGTTTTGACTTGCATAAAGATGTTGGGAATTTTGAGAACTTTGTGTTTCTTCTTACGAATTTAAGCAATGAATATTAATGATATTTTTACGTATAATTCTGAGTGTTGTTATGAATACCGACCGTGGTTTGAGGTCATACTTCTTTTTCTTTGTGTTGCTGGCAAGACCACTTCGCCACTTCAGGTATTTCTAAGTTTAAAATAATGCTAGTCTCCGCTTCATGGGTGGGTACTTACTTTTGAATCATACTTTTACCTCTCCCAAAAAAAACTAGTAACATTTTGAATAGTCTTACAAACAGAGATAAAAACAGTCGCACGCAGGTGCACAAAATTGAAAGCAATAATAACTGGGGGATGGTTCCTGTAAGCTCTTGATTCTTAAGCACTATTGTTTTGTTCAGGTATTGCGACACTTCGGTCTTCAAGTATATTTTTGTCTGCTCATTTGTATTTGTTTCTCCTTCACCTTCTTCTATTCTCAAACGTTAATGTTATCTTTATAAATCGTGAAAGATGGATACGTTAAGATGTCGATCGATTTATACCAAATTCTTCACCATTCTTGTTCTTCTTCTCCATTATACATGGTGTTTAATCATTTTTCTTATATCTATGTGTATTATGGTGTGATGACCACGTATGTACCAATAATTCATTATCTATTTCTAAAAACGACGGAATTTTCCAACAAGAACTAAGAATCTTAAAAATTTTCTCAACCGTCCTCAAAATACGAAACGTCCTAAATACATCGGGTCAACACACACCGACACAAATTAACTGGAAGTTAAGCGAGCTTGTTAGGGAAGTTCGTTAGACAGAAACTTACCCGAGTTCCCGGTTCATTTTTTTAGAGATCCGTGAGCAAAATATTTTATGGTTCCTAAGAAAATATTGTTAGGCATAATCCAGGCTTCGGGTGCCGTTTTCATGAAATATTAAAGAGGATCTCATGTAGTCCGGTTCGTAGCCTATTATACCATTGTATTCTTCCCGAAGAGTGCAAAGACACCGAATAGTACCTACAACCACATATCGCAAAACTAAACACATTGTGTTAAATGAACACGTAGAAGATTAATTCAGGAATGGTCAAAACAAGTTTTTTTTACAAAGTGGTATCATCATCAATCTCCTTATCCCAATTCATTAGTGGTCGGCGCAGCATGTCTTCCATACTTCTCTATTACTCGTCATCTCATCAGACACCTCCTTTCTTGCCATATCATCCTAGTGGTATCGTACCCAATTAAAGGGATATGGAAGTCAGATAAGCAGTTATCGTGAATACTGACATTCTGATGCACTTGTTGTGTTGACTGATGATATTGGTAAAGAAGACTATGGTAGACTCATGAGGAGGATGTATGAAAAACCGTTGTTTATTTTACTGAAACCTGATATATATAATTATTATGGTAATGAATAATATGTATGTGGTAAAGCTCCCAGGGTTTCAAGGTAGAATAACCTACCAATTTGATCAAACGAGTATTTAATATCGTAAGACATTACTATACGTTAGCTTAGACTTCACACATTTTAAACTTTTCTTAGATTTGCGTTCTATAGAAGAAATATTTTTTATTATGTACACCACACAAAAACATTCATAATAAAAATACTCTAGAACTGAGTTTTGTGATCAAATAGCTATTTAATTAATTTTAACTATGCGATTAAGTTGCCATCGGGGGACAAGAACATGGAGAGCGGTACAATAAAGGAGAGGCCTATTCCCAGCAGTGAGGTAAGCGGTGAGCGGTGAGCTGTGTTTGATGATGATGATGATGAAACGATTAAAGAACTACTGGACCGATGACCTGTTGAAGGTTGCGGGAATCCGCTGGATGCGAGTCGCACGAGACCGGTCAATGTGACGACACTTGGGGAAGGCCTATGTCCAGCAGTGGACGTCTTGCGGCTGAAATGATGATGATGATGAGACGTAGAACGACCTTCATTTAAAATAAACACGAAACTAAAACGTTGTGCTGATCGGGTAGTACGATAACTAGATTTTCAGGTGTGTGACATCTGAAAACATTCACAATCTATACTAATAATTTGTTGCTATTCGTTTGTTGTAAAGTTTGACGTACAAACGTTGGTTCTCTATTGTATTACCTAACTTTTTTATTCGTAATTTAAAGTGCCATAACTTTTTTTGTCCTAATCATCATTTGTCCGAATTATAACTTACCCGAACTTAATATCACATAATATCACATACCATAAAATTGATATCCCTAAATATAATATGCCCTAAATCCGTTCGTCATAAATATTACAATCAATAATATACTCGTACAAAAGACTTAAAACCGTTTTCAATAAAAGTTATAAGTCCTAAATTCAAATTATTTAATGTAATTTAATTAAAATATTCAATATCAGAAATTGAAAAGAATTTAAACGGCGTTCCCATTCCAAATAAAAAGAAAAAAAAATTGACAAAACAGCAAGAATTGATAACATTTAAAAAAAACAATCAGAATTAAAATGTGTTTTTTCTAGGGCAATCGCAGGTAGTATAATATTAGCTTAGAATTCGCCTACAAATTAAAATTAGTCATTATAATTACGACTAAATTATTTAATAATAATTGTATCTACGTTTAAGTATCAATTAAAAATTATCTAATTTTGCATTAGCATTTTTTAAATACATAATATACATAAATACATACATGTACTCAATAAAGCAGTTGATTGTAAACATGTGGTTTTTATTTTCCCGGTAGGAGCATGCAAACAAGCATACACCATGCATGCAGCATGCTTGCTTGCATGCTTGGTGACGTTAATTTTTTTATCAATTTCTGATATTGAATATTTTAACTCAATCATACGATAATTTGACAAATGATAGAAGCCTGGTTTAGGCTTATTTACGAGAAGATTTATTCTATTACGCAAAGCTTCTGCACAATTTTCATTAATTCTCAATGTCTGAAATCCGCGATTTTGTATTTGTCTATAGATTATTTGACCCCAGTAAAAATGACACCCCTTGATTGCAATGTTAACAAAGTTTTTTAAGCTTGCTTATTAGCAAGCAACCATGCAACATGCAAGCAAGCACGCAGCATACAGCATGCAAGCAAGCACGCAGCATACAGCATGCAAGCAAGCATGCAGCATGCAAACAAACATGCAGCATGCAAGCAAGCATGCAACATGCAGCAGGCATAGTTTCTGTCACAATTAGAGTTTATCGTCGCAGATGTGTTTAACGCTCTCCTGTGTTAAATCCACCTGCTCCTCAACTCGCGGGCCACCTCGCCCCTCCGTGCCTACGCGATTTCAAATTACACTCTAGGGGTAGGGCAGACAGACTGCGCGGAGTCGGATTTACAGCGATTCGTTTCTGTCAATAAAACCTATTTTTTTTTCAAATTTTTAACCCCAAAATTTTTATCGTAGGTAAATGAACATTCGGAATAATAAACATTATATTACATCACAATACTTAGGACATATGACTATAGGTCATGTAAAATTAGGAGATTCAATTATAATAGTACTCGATATTATGACAGAATACTTTTAGAACTAAAGATAATTATGTTAAACAATATTTCGGGATTTTGAACATTATGGTAACTGAAGTTTATAGCACACGTGCTATGGATAATGATTTTCGGACAAATTTTTTTAGGAGAAGTAAGGGAGTACCACAAACGTTTATTTACATGGCCTAATTGAAAGAAATGGTTTGAAACATTGTTGTAATAACAAAACACGCACCTCTCTATTTTTCGGATCCATCTGCATATTTTATAATTATCATTTGCTTCGGTTATAGTATTTATGCTATACTTACACTTTATATTCATCATTCAAAATACTATTTATCACCCTTTTTTATTACACTCAGCAAATCGATCTAAATACGATTAATTAACATAAAAATAGCTGAAATAAAATATTATTACTCATAATTTTCATGTGATACCTACGTCAAATTGTCAATCTGTCAGTTACTTTTTATTTCTCTTTACAAGTCTGCTTATATCCCTTTATTTTGATAGGATCAATTAGATTTGTTACACGGAAAAGGAAAAAATCGTGAGGAAACCAGCATGTCCATGGGATATTTCTCGAAGGCATGTAAAGCCATGTCAGAGACCCGGATAAAAACTCTGACACCAGGTTAGGCACTAAGCATACGATAAAGAAGAAGAATATCACAACAAAAGTAATCACAACACAACTTCGTGAGAAAATCTAACCATAATAACTACAGAACTGCACAAAAAGCTAAACTTACATCCCTATCCAACGAGACATCCCGAAGCAGTCGCAGCCTTGAATGCTAATTAGAAAAATCCTTATAATCCCAAATAATTCTCGCTAATTAAATTTTACGAGCGAGCCTTGTATTACACCTGCTCCCAAAGAAATTGCCAACAGAACTCCATTTTAACGTAAAAAACAAACGAAAAGACGTTGTAGCCGTCTGTTTTATGAGTATTTGTGTGTAACCAACATAGGGCTGCGAACCCAGGGATACTAAAACTTGAGATTAAATAGTTAAACACATGTACTTTAGTAATTAGGGTTGTGTTCTGTGTGGGAACCCTAGAGCCTCCAGTACAGTGGATCTCTTGTGTTATGAGGCATCGCCATTGTTTTATGAACTACTCTTTTTTTAATTGCGTTTTCTTTGGATAAGTAGTAGGTAGGTAGGTATCAAAGGCTCGATCTGTTTGCTTGTTTAGACACGATGAGGATCGTAATTAAGTTATGAAGTATGAGCGCTATATGTATCTCGTCTTTTACTTGTAAAGATTATTATATTACCCTATTTATAAGACCTTAATGTACAGACGAAAGCACATAAAACTACCTGAAATTGACAAATTTTCCTAATCAACCTTGAACCAAATGCTTTAGCGATAAAATAGAAAATCCATTACAGAAATTTGACAGATTGCAGTAGCTTGATTTGCGTCTGTACCATGTTTTGACACAAATGAAAATTATATAGAGATACTTTAGTGTTTTAATGAAGCAGTACATATTCAGTCTTCGAGTAATTGTAACTTCTGAATTATCAACTCTATACAATTTCCAATGAAAACTTTTCCTATCCGATTCAATTGCTGGCGAAAACGACAAAAAGTTTTGAAAAAGTCATACAAATTTCAACCACCTTTATTGTTAAATCTATAAGTATGTTTATCCCTCAGTCACACATTTTAAAGTGTTAAAAAGTCCATTCTTAAATAAATTACTTTCTTGCATTAATTTGATTAGAGCGGGCCCTTTCATAATAAAAATGCAGAGGAAATATTCAGAAACAAACCAACTGGGAGTCAATCTCGTTAAGGCAACACCGTAATGATATTTACATTAAAAATTAACTGAGAGTTTTGGAAACATACGCACTTGTCAAGTTTGCACGGGAGCGCTGGCTTTGAAGAGTTCAAGTGTAAATGGAGTAACACAAATGTCATATGTTATTTAAAAAATTAAATATTTTTTTAAATTTAAATTATTATTTTTTTTTATTTCTTCTTGCATTCTTAGAATGATTACATAAAAATGACACGAAGATCAAGTTTTAAGTAACCAACTCTTGGTAAAATAATGTTGTTAATGGAAATCTGTTGTTTAATTTTAGCACTTCCTGTCAAAATCACTTTTACATCATGTATTTAAAAAAGAAGGGGAAAAAGAATTGTAAAACACATTGCATTATTCTTTCTTCTTTATCTTTTTTTAGTATTAAAACGCATTTGAATAAAGATGTTCGGTCGGTCCCGTTCAGAATACGTACCCACTTCCCGAAAATGGCAACAGCGTTGGGCATTGAATTTTTCTCCCTCCGCTTAAAAATTAACACTTTCCTTCGAACTCTGTAGGATTTTGGGCGAAAATCTTGAGATAATAATGAATAATAGAAACGTTTCTGTGCCCTCAAATTGTGATACATCTCGGTCTTAATAATGTTTTCATAGTTGTAACGTAGTGGAATCCTAAAATAAATACCACTCGTTACATTGTAAACATAACCTGATTCAACACAAATATTTTGTCAATGTCAAAACAAATGCCACAGATTATGGAAACTTGTTGGGGTCGTTACTGTTACTATGCGACTAAATTAGCTGCGTTCCAGTGCATTGCGCGCGCTCCGTGTATCCGCACCGCACTAGTGAGTGTGGACTTGTCTATGCGTAGTCGCGCGTTATAAAAGTCGGCGACCCGCCATGACCTTCCTTTTTGGAAAGATCCTGCTACCGAAGAATAGGCGCGTCTCACCTGCAGTTCGTCTCCATCGGTGACACATACGTGTTCTAGAAAATTCGGCCTACAAGCAGGCAGCTTGGTTTTGATCGTAAAGAACAAGTTAACCTAAATAAGTGACATCATAACCCCATACTGGGTAAGTTGTTGAACAGCAATTCTCGTTTATTTTATGCTTTGTGTAACCCTCTAGCACGTGGACTCAACATGTGCGTCCACCTTCTATCACCCTTCCCGCCATGCACATCTTAATTGGCAAATATTGTAGCCTTCAGCCGTGTGCATGTACAGTTTATTGTTCTTGTCATTACATTCATAATGTGCAACTTATGTCGTGCTTTCCACTACAGTCTTGTAAACTCCGTACTGATTGTGACTACCTCACATCACCTTCATTAGCGCACGAGTATTTCTCGCTATGCTTACGCCCAGGTGTCACAATCAGCGGAGAGGACTTCCAGCCAACCAGTGACACGCTGGACGTTATTTTCCAGGGTCCAAAGTTCGGGCTGACACCCAGCACGACTCTTTTCCGGCATCCGGTTAACCGCGAGCTCCTCAGCGGGTACCTTTTTTTACCTGCGGGCCGCGACAAGTCAACGGGTCAGGCGCGTGCATCTGCCGACCGTCACCTACCTGGCGTCTACAGCGTGGCACACCGCTTCGGTCATCGTCCCACCGGGCTGAGCCAGGAGAGTACCGTGCCTACCCCCAGGCGGGCTTGGAGGAGAAATTGTGACCATAAACCTACCCACACCCATGTTCTTCTGAATATATTTTATTTTATGTTAACAAGGTTCCGTGGTTTACTTGCTGCAATCCCCACGGAAACCCATAACGTTACATAGTATTGTCAGTTTTAAAGCGTCGAGTTACATTGTGTCAATTATGCAGAGTCGAGTAAAAGTACAGTAATATGAATATATAGTTTATTGTTTTGGTTCTTACGGTCGTTTTGAGTAGATTGATAGAGTAGCTGAAATGATTGACCAAGCTATCAAATTAATCTATGGTTGCTGTCTGTAGAAAGTAGTTTCCTGTGTGGCTAAACGCTACGTGTACGGAAATTGAAAAACTTATTGTAAATTCCGCTGAAATAATTAGTTAAGTTAAACTCTTGAACTTTTGTTGAATACACATTTTTGTATAAAAAAGAAATTTTAGTCAAACTACGCTTAGTTTGTGACAGAGCTTTATTTTAGTATTTTAATGCAAAAACTTATTTTTACTCTAAACGGAACCTATGAACGAGTTCCTGAAGTAACCAATTCATTTTAATATTACTTCTAGATTTTTGCTCTAAAATCGGACCCCATTTTGAAAGCGCCATTATTGAGTGGTCAAATACATAAGCAGCAGCGGTTTTATTGAAATTATTAATTTTACTGATCTACTATTTTAAAAAGTACACTTTCAATGAGAAATGTCTACTTGAACAGTCGCTCTCTGTTGATTTTAATAATTTTAATTAATGCTATTGTTAATTAATTAATTAATTAACGTGGCCATCTTTTTTTTAACCACATGTGTTTGTTCAAAATCACCCTAGGGGATCGGCAACCTGCCGCTCGCGAGCCACATGCGGCTCTTTGGATGTGAAGCTGCGGCTCTTTAATTCCATACGCAAATAATAATATTTATTTGATATTAAAAAAAAGTTGTGAAAAAACACTACTTATATATGAATAAATAGATTTTTTTCTTATGAATAAATAGATTTTTTTTTATCAAAAAACTTTATTTATTCATTGTTGGCAAGATTTTGTTTTGTAGCTCTTTAATAACTTGGAAATTTTGTAAATTGTAATTTTTGACTCTTCCGACTCAAAAGGTTGCCGTGCCGACCCCTTTTTTTTCGGATGGAATATCTTCGAATGACTTCTCCCGCTCTGGGCGGAGCAGGAGGGAGTGTCAGACTTTTACTGACTAAAATCCATCCATGTTCCTTCATCGCCCTTTGTGTACCGGGGCCACGGTATCTCTTTCGAACAGTCCCGCAACCCCGGGCCGTGCCCTGAATAGTATTTTCGTTTTTCCTAAATCATATGAATACAACTATTAAGGTCGGTTTCCCCCGAAGGGGAAAGGGCAATAAGTCCCGCAGATAATTTCACAAATGTTAACCAATAGTGGCCTCCTCTCAACATTATTTCACCGTCAGAAGAACCATGCAGATGCAGTATTATAATAAAATTGCTGCCCTCCTTGCATGTAATGGAGGATTACAATAGTTTTTAAAAATTAACCGAACAATTCAGCCTATGGGTTTAATGACCAGTCATTATTATTCTCCACTAGCTTGTTCATCTGTTTTTCATAAGTTTTAACAAAAAACGCTATTAAAACTAACTTTTCATTACTCATGCTCGGAAAGTAGATCTGAATTTGCCTGAGGAGCGGCTTGAAAGTAATACTTTTCAGCCCTAGGGAGAATCGTTTTCAATTAACACTTTTTATTTTTTTTAATAGTTAATTTTTCTATTGAACCATGTTCCATCTTTCTGTAAAGCCACGATGTAAAATTGAAATAACATAAAGTTAAGTATTAATTAAAGAATATATATTATTTAAATAACTTTATTAAAATTAGGTTTCAACTATTTCTTTAATCATGATTTTTGCATGTTTGTTTACCTCGGGCTAAAGACTTATTTAGTCCCTCAAACTATTAGCGCCCTCGCTGCGCTCGGGCATCAAACAGACGGGGTTTGGTTCGGGACTAAATATGGGGTAATAATGTACTATTACTAACTCCGCTATACAAATCGCCCCGCTACCGCCTGTGACTTGTCCAGACCACACGGAACAGAGTCTGTATAATGGGCAAAGTTGTTTTCCTTACGATTCTCGCGACTATTACGTACCGGTAAGGTGGTACACAAACGATTCGGACTGAGTGTGATTCCGCCATCGAACAATGTAGACGGGCGTTCTAGAAATTACAATCAGATTTAATGTCCATGTGTTTCTAATGATTTACTAGAATCTCAGTTAGGTAGTAACGATAGCTAGTCAATTTAATATTACCTACTATCTGTTCCCGCAACCTTCGTTCGCGTGAAAATATTATAAAAAAAATATGACTTTGATCCTTTTTGAATCAGATTTTGTTACCAATTTCAAGGGTTTTAATTTTTTTGCACGGTACCCTATTTTATTTAGACCCCATAACATCAGCTATCTGCCTGTATAAGTCCCGTCAAAATTGGGTCAGCTGTTTCGGAGATTAGCCGAAACAAACAGACAGACAGACAAAAGATGAAAAATGGGTTTTTGTTATAAATGCCTTATTAAATACATAATATATTCATATTATGCATTCAGTAAAAAGCTACAATTACACTCAGTATTACAAACAGACACTTCAATTTTATTTATTTGTATAGATATCCTTTTTTTAAAACCGTCCTTCGTTTCGACGGAGTTGCTACGACGTAGGTGCTAAGACGTAAGTGCTACGACGTAGGTGCTACGACGTAGGTATTTGTTTGTGTGGCTGTATTCTTTGCTTTTTTTACAAGAATCATTTTAGACAAGCAGATTGGACGTCCGTCTGTACCCAAGGCAGCGGTGCAGAATAATGCCAACTTTTTCAATAATTCGCCCAGTTCCGCTCTGTAGGCACAATTAAAGGGAAAAAGAAAGAGAACGGAAGGAAAACAAAAGGTCACGCGGCCCCGAAACTCCCCGAGACTTCAAATTACAAAGCAGTTTTAAGAGTAATAAAAATTAAAAATCACTTCCTGTCTTTGTTATTGTTTGCATTTGGAAGCTTCTCAAAATTGGATAACTTGCTTTTGGTACAATTAAAACATAGTTTAGAGTAGTAGAAAACACTCAGAAATCAATCAAGGATTTTCTTTTAATATATTTACGAGATTAATAGAAATTATAAAGTGTTATGCAGACAGTCTTTGAACAAAAATCGTTATGAAAAGTATCACATTTCAATAGATGTCTTACGAGAAAATTGCATTGAATTTCAACTTTTTTTTAATTTGAATTTCAATTGACATTGAATTTCAAGTGTAGTTTATTTTATCGAAATTAGAAATCAAAATCATAAAATGTTATAGCCATTACACAGACAATCAATTAAAGTAAACCACAAACAAAAATTCAGTTGTCAAGCAAATACAATATTCAATAATATCGGTATCAACAGAATTGGTAAACAAATCGGAGCGTGCTAATTGGCAACACTGACGGGTCCGAGGTGGCCGCGGGCAAACAGATATCGATGCACTATCGAATTATACCAATTATTCGATGGTGGACTCGATACATTGATGTTGCATGCAGGATTAGGTACGAGAGGGTTTGTATTGAGTTTTTTATTTGTTTACTTTTTCGATATCGCGCTGGCTGTGGAATTTGAATAACTTTTTTTGTGGTTTTCTACTTAATTTCTACTTTAATAAAGGGTGTAAAAAGACTCATAACGAAGCCGAAAGGCACTTATTCTCCCTATCGTTGCGATGATTTTTTTGTTCTATTCCCATACCTTCTAGTTACGGAGATATTGGGGGTCAAAGTTTCAACATTTTCACAAGTTTTTTTTTAATACATGTTTTTAATGTAAGAACTTTAATTTGAACACCTCTACAACCCTCACACTATTCAATGCACCCAACAGCACAATGTTTTGAGTGCGCTACATTGAGTTTTACCGTAAAACGTGATTTTTCACCAAAAAATAGTCATTTCCCAGCAATAATTTTTCTTAGTTTGGTATACAGAATGCTTGGTTGATAGCTTCGTGAAGAGTCTGTTTACACCCTGTAGATGCGTCATCGCGGACTGATGTTATCTTTTACAATTAATGCTATTACAACCTATTCCTAACCGCCCATTGTATCACCATACCTATTTTTTCTTTTGTCATACCTGTATGACAAAAGAAAAAAAAATAGGGTGATCACTTGCGTTTAAATCTTTTATTTAAACGCAAGTAAATAAAAGAGTGATGGATATAAATGTTGATGGATAGAGAGAAGTGTGAGGAATAATATGAAAAGGAAAAAAAAAATGACGCCGTGACGTCTGACAGGGGAGAACGGAAGAACGAACGAGTTAATGACATAATAAAGAGTATTCTATTAATCTAACATAGTGTTGCCAATATTTTTTACTGCTTGCTGGTAAGTACTGCTAATTTGTGACAAAGATTTTTCACAGTTATGAAAAATAAGTTGAACAATCATGTTCAGTAAGTATTGTCAATTATTATGAGTGAGAGAGATTTTGAAAATGTTTTTGAAAACACGTCATAATATTATTATCACGTCATCAGACAAATAAATTGACGACAGCATTTTCTCGAAACACTTTTTCAAATATCTGATACCCATCTAAAAAGATCAAAGTTTCGTTATAGAACGTTGTCAATTAATATTAACTCGGATTCCGATTGGTATCAGCCACAAACAAGCTTCGTCTGGGTCGCGATAAACTCGGCGGTCGGTTTGTTCCAGACTTCTCATTTATGTTGCCAGTATTGCCACAAATGCTGGCGGCAAATTGGTGACAACCCTACGCGACTGTGAAATGTGATTTGTCGCTACACGGAGTTGTAACTCCGAACGTCTTTGATTTTGTATTTGAATTCGAAAGGGAATAAGACAATTTAATACGTTATAATCTCTATTTTTGGAATTTAAAGCTTATTATCCTAATTTAAATAACCGATGCTTGTTATAATTTATAATACAATAATGTCATGTCTTCGATTTGGGACACGAAATTGAAGAAGCATAAATCGTTTTTTTTACATTCCCTCAACTTCAAACCGAATTGTCATGCAGTAAAGAAGGTTTTACTACAAACAGTCAAATGAAAGTTCGTTTACATAATTACTATAGTTGCTGCCAGTTAAGACCGCAATAGCGGTCATTGACCCACCTACATTTATTAAAGTTCTTAACTTTGAAATCCAAAAATAAGCCTGTTCGAGTCTTGAATCTTGATCTATCATGATCTTCAACATTTTCTAATGAAAAACGATACATGGTTCATTTGTTTTGGTTCATACGAAGAGATATTAGGGAAAGGGCAATGACCGCTATTGCGATCTAACTGGCAGCAACTATAGCAATATTTTGATTAGGCGATGTTATTGTGGTAAAACAATATTGCAGACAGAGACTATTATTTTAAACTGTTAACTGTTTAACTTAAGTTTGAATGTGGATGACAGTATTACTGTTATTTATATCGTAGTTCTTGCAAATCTAGTGTTCTTGAGAATTTTGTAAAGGGGATGCCACAGACAAACTATAGAGACCTTTAAATCCAGGCCTTGGCTGTTTGTCTGTTTTTAATGTTAATTTAACATTGTTTATTGAGAACATTACCATAAATACACTCTTTTGACAAAAAAAAAACCGGGCACCTAAGGAAAGGAAAGAAGGAATTAAATTGTAAGAAATTTAATTGTTAGACGACTAATAATCGTGTAAATGAATACGCGTGAAGTGAATTCTGGGTTTTTTTTTTTTAAAATCGATGGATTCTTTAAAACCGATGTACCCGGCCAAACAATTAGTGGTCGGCATAAAAGACAAGAAGATTTTTTTACTTTATAAATTAAATAAAGTTACAAATGTAAAAAACCTAATAACGAGTGTGACCTCCTCTTGCCAAAATTACAGCTTGAATCCTTCTGGGCATGCTTTCCACGATGTTTTTAATAACGGTTTGAGGAATACGTTCCCACTCTTCAGCAATTGCTCTTTTTAGCTCCCTGATGTTTTGTGGAGCAGGTTGCACTGATCTTACCCGTCTCTTTAGAACATCCCAGACATGCTCAATTGGATTGAGGTCAGGACTTCGAGCTGCCAATCTAAACGACGGATCCCAACTTCTTGCATGTACACTTCTACGTCGCCAGAACGGTGTGGGCGAGCATTATCGTCCATAAAAATGGAATCTTCCCCAAGTGCAGTCAATGCGGGTTGTGCATATGGAATTAGGACTTCCATTGTGTTCCGGTGTGCATTTAATGTTCCATTTTCTATGAAAAATAACTCCGTACGCTCCGTCGAATTAATTGCTGCCCAAAACATAAAGGAGCCTCCGCCATAAAGAGTGATTTCTTCGAAACACACTTCCGCATAGCGTTCCCGTGGTCTTCGCAGCACTGGCCGGCGTCGCTCCTCTCCACACAAAGAGATTCTAGCTTCATCAGAAACAATACTTTATTCCAGTCCTCCAGAGTCCATGAAACACAGTTTCGAGCAAACTGAAGTCGAGCAACACGGTGCTCACGGAGTAATTTAGGGCCCCGAGCCGGGCGGTAACTCCTGATATCGGCAGCCAAAAGCCTCCTCCTGACCGTCCACAAGCTAACTTCTACTCCTCTTACTTCTTCAAGGCTCTTCTTCAGGTCCACACTTAAAGCCTTACGATTCCGCAACGCTTGACTCACCAAAAAGGGAACATCTCTTGGTTCTGTGCATCGTTTTCTTCCCGAACCGGGTCTTCTTTTGACCGAACCGGTCTCTTGATACCGTTGCCAAGTCCTCTGGACAGTTGAACGACTCACATTTAGCCGCCGAGATACGTAAGTTTGCGAACAACCTTCTTCGAGTAGGGCTATAATTTTACCGGCGCTTATCGTTTTAGCACTCATATCAAAAAGTGGTATTTAATGTAAAAAGAAAGATAAAATTGTTTAATTTGCAGAAAATATTCAAAAAGTTTTAAAATTTTAGTAATCAGTAAAAAATCATTACAGCGATTCGCGCCATTAGAAAGCAATTTTAAAATAATCCACAATGATCATTATTTTTCTTTTGTTGATTACAAAATTTAAATTTGGAACGTAAAGAATCATGCCAGGATGCTTCAAATAACAAGCAAATACATCGTCAAAATTAATAAAACCTCTGTCTTGTTCTTCTTCATTGAAGTAGAGAAAAAAAACTAAAGTTCCCGTTTTTTTTCGCAAAAGAGTTTATATGAGAGAAAAAAAAAGTGAATGTGCCTACACAATACGAAGTTTATGACCCTAAAGTTAGTCATTTAATACAGCGTGTATCTAAAAAGTGTGGTCATATTTAAGAATATGGTTAGATTATCAAGCTGATCAACTTACTCCATGGTATCATCATCACTGAAAACATATTCAATTGTCCCTCACAAAGTTTTAAACCTTCTCGACCCAAAAGTGTGAGCTACTGTTTTTGCTGATCGTACGCAAGTAAATTAAGTAAGTTAAAATTTGCAAACTAAGAACTTTCTATTGGAATTGAGCTGATCAATGTCGTGCATGTCTTGTGTTTTTTTTATAACGGGCAACGTTATAAAAAACACTAGGACACACCCATTTAAACTCTCGTACACAAACAGCCAGACCCTCAACAACTACCTGTAGACCATTCAATTATTTGAAACGTGCGGGATTCGAACGCGCGACATGCATGTCGCGGGTTCGAATCCCGCACGTTGTGGCTGAGCAGGTTGGAGTTTGTACCGCAGTGCCGTCAAAAGTGTCAGTGGAGCATGAATTGGTGCCTGGTTGATGGCAATAGGCTCACGCCCTATTAAATGGAATTTAAACATAACTGGCAAAATGTACTATAAGGTACACCTCTGACTAACTCTTCGGGAATTACAGGCGTGATGTTATGTTATGTTACTACGAAAGCTCACGCTCGTAACCTACTCATATAAAAACTATAAAGTGAAGTACATATCAAACTATCGATCACCTTTTTTACCATAACAAAGTAAGCTGAAGTTTACGGTGTACTTTGGTCCGCTTTGACCCTCAATTTCAGTAGCTACATAACGCGGAAATCGGTTTACAACTTACCCTTGTTGTTATTTTTTATTTCGAAGGGAATGAAAAGAAAGATTTATTTATTTTAGCAACATGAAAATACGGAATAAACTGTACGCAGAAAATACTACACACCGATTCTTTATACAGCAAAATTATATAAATTCCAATTTCAAAATTAACATAACATAAAAATGGCCATCAAAAATTAAACCACGAATTCCTACATACAAATTCGAAATACGATTTTACAAACACGCCGATCGTTCCAGCGAATTGGCGCCAAAACGTCCGCCATTAGCGCTCTTCCCGCTAAATATTTTCTCAAAAGAGTCTCGGATACAAAGAGGTTGAATAGAGTACCATAAACAAGTTAGCGAACGCAAAGAGGTCGCGTTCAGAAATCCGTTTGGGTGCTTTCATCAGTGCAACGGAAATGGAGACACGTTATTAGAGCCGAGTGATTGCGATGCACCTAAATGCCCCTACCATAGAGAGTCGTGAGGGGGAATGGAGAAACATTTTAATTATGGAACCACACGCTTTGGTATCTACAAATAAACATGGTACGTAGTCCGAGTCCTTGGATAAGTTTAATCTTCTCACGTTGGAAGCAAGGCGACTTTTGCTGCAAACCATGATGCTTCATGATCTGTTGCACAATAAAATTGATTGCTCCGAGATAGAGTTAATAATTTATTTTATGTTGTGCCTAGAACAGTTATTCGGCGAGAGGCACGCGCCCACCCTCTCTTTGCTACGTCACCTTGTCGTACAAACGCGGCGAACGGGCGCCGCTCCATGGATTGTGAAAACTTATAATTAACATTTTGTTAATTTAGATATATTTGCTTTAGACCGCCAAAAATTTAAGAAACTTATAGTCTAGTCTAGTAGTGTACTTATAGTATAGTGTAGTCTGCTACATTTTCTATTTCTGTCTTATTTTATCATTACTTTTTTGTCTTTTTATAATATTTATGTACGTTATTGTTATTTAAAATACTGTGTCTACACTGTATCTTTAACATAAGTAATATGTGGAAACGTCGTGGATTGTACATACATTAGCCTACTTATACGTTGTAATATTTACTTCAACATATATTGTACAATTTATTGTTTGTTTTCCCTAAATAAAAAAAAAAATAAAAAAGCTAATACTAAAGTTATGTTTGAACAGACGTAAGGATCAGTCTGACGGTTTGGACAATTCGCAGACGGTTGCCTCAGTAATATTCGTATAGAAGTGTCAGTATCTGAAGCTGCGTCCACAACTTTTTTGTACCTTTTCCCCCAAATTTATGTATATAGGTGTCAGTGTCTGTAGCTTCTGAGAAGTTCGGTTTTTCAGAGCGTACGTCGTGACTGTCACTGATATCCAAGGAACATTCCCTTCCCGAAAATTAGTGTCATATTTCACACCCGAACACTAAGCACTCAATACATATTTACTTTTGCACTCCTGACTTGAGCTTACTGCGGAAAGTATTTAGGTATGAACATAATATTAATTAGGGAATAACTCATGAATGAATTATTTGCAAGCTGAATTCCTGTAGGCGAAATATGTAGAACTTTTTACTTTCGAGACCTCGCTGATTATAATATTTTACGTAAACACAGATAAAACCTATTCACACCTATTCTATTCATAAAACCTGTTGAAATATATATTTTACTATCTCTTTTAAGTCATTTCATCAGATCTTTCATATAATTTGAATGTGTCGCCGCGGCCGGTAAGAAAGCACAGTTAGAAATTCACGTGAGTATGATGTGAGTTCTCGTAGTAAACTCAACAGCATTATTATTAATTGATTCAATGAGCTAATAGTAAACACCCACTAGAGAACGAAGCTCAACGCACGAACGCACTTCGAGACGAATCGTGGTCCTTTAATTTTTTTGCTTTGTATAGAAGATACGTATAGAAAAAAATATTCAGATCTTAAATTGTTTGTACACGTCCTCGGACAATGCAAAAAAGCGACATGTCATGAGTGAACATGAAATTAAACAACAATGAACAGTAACCCGAGTGAATCCTTCACTCGAGTGAAGCATCTGATATCAGCTTAGCAGTAGACTTGAAAACAAACAAAATCGAGATATATGTCCGATATATCAAAAAGTCTATTTCAAGCATCGAGTACCAACTGGGTACCTTGTCTGTAGAAAACTAACATGTATTTTTGAAACTCACAATGTTCCGTTTGCCGTGTTCTAAAAAGTATTTCGTGGAAAAAGTCCGATTGCTCACTGCCTGCTAAATATACTCGTTATATATTACATGCATCCTTTCGTATCTTGTTTTCAATAACCGTTCGAGTTGTGTGTCTCGTGTCAATCCTGCTGGAGAAACGAGTTAGATATGAAATGATATTATTCCAGAATAAAAAAAACTTTTTTGCAAAAAATAAAACCGACTTCAAAAACACAAAACACAAAAAAGTGAAAAATAACTTTAGCTTCAGAACTCGGTGACCTTTGTTTGATACATATCTTTTTTTTTTTTGTCACCGACTTCTGAGGCTAAAGTAATTTTTCACATTTTTGTGTTTTTTGAAGTCGGTTTTATTTTTTGCAAAAAAGTTTTTTTATTTTTCCATTTTTTGTTGTAATATCCTATACAAATGTTTGCAGAATTTTTTACTTTACATTGTTAACAATACATGTCATGGTAATAGGCTTATCCCCAATAAATGGAACTTAAAATACCTACACTATCGAAATTTGGGTGTATTGTACACATCTGCGTACCCCTCAGAGCATACAGGCGTGATGTTACGTTATGATGTTGTTTAAAAAATAAACATCCAAGCGATTGCAGCAGTCACGACCGATTTACTGTCTATTTTTGAAAAGTTCCATTGTATATCTCCGAAGATCAGCATCAGATCTTCACCAAATTTAAATGGGACCATCTCAAGGGTATATTATTTCAAATAAAAAAAGAATTTTGGGAATCGCTCCACGAATGGGGGAGAAATCGGTGAACATGTTGAAATTAGACCACACGACTGAAGTAAAAATGTTCATAAAACGAAAACTACTGGGCCAAACTGGGTCTACCCTTTATAGCAGAACTTTTTAAGTCATAATATTATTTTGGATAACAGCGGATAGCATAAACTTCATTTCGCAGAAAATCGTTTGGCAGACACTCATTTATCATACATTCAAACCTCGTAATTTTGTAAGTCAGAATCATCTTTAGTCATACATATCATATGCATAAGAATTAAATGTAGAACTATCTTATCGCAGATAGTTCACAGTCAGAATCATCTTTTAGTATAAATTTCATATCGATAGTCATTAAAAGGCAGAACTATTATATTTCAGAAAGTTTACAGTTAGAATCATCTTTTGGCATACATTTCACAATGCATAATAATGAAAAGCCTCATTTATCACATTACAGAAAAAAAAGTTAGAATAATTTTGTATTTCTTACCATAGTAATAAAATTGATTGAACATTATTTTTTTTCGCCACAAACATACGACGATAATGTTAATTGCTGCATATTTCTGATCAGGCAAGCATACATCATGCATGCAGCAAGCATGCAGTATGCAAACATGCAAACAGGCATGCAGTATGCAAAAATGCAAACCAGCATACACCATGCATGCAGCCAGCATGCAGCATGCAAGCAAACATGCAGAATGCAAGCAAGCATGCAACATGCAGCAGGCATGGTTTCTGTCACGGCTCCGGCGCTGCAGGGCTCCGGCGGTCCCACGCAAGCTTATCGTCGCAGATGTGTTTTACGCTCACCACGGCGGCGAGCGTCAAAACCACTTGCTCCTCAGCTTGCGGGCCGCCTCACCCCTCCGCGCCTACACGGATTTAAATTACACTCTAGGGGTAGGGCAGACCCGGGGTTGCGGGACTATTCCGGGGTTGCGGGACTATTCGAAAGAGATACCGTGGCCCCGGAACACAAAGGGCGATGAAGGAACATGGATGGGTTTTAGTCAGTAAAAGTCTGACACTCTCTCCTGCTCCGCCCAGAGCGGGAGAAGTCATTTGATGATTTCCCATCCGAAAAAAAAAAAAAAAAAAAAAAAAAGGGGTAGGGCAGACAAGACTACGTGGAGTCGGTTTTGGAGCGATTCGTTTCTGTCATTAATTTTTTTAGCGTAACATATTGTCTTTCTAAGACAATATTTTAATTCTAATTTAAGGTTAAAAATGCTATTTTATAGACAAATAATATTATTCCAAATGAAATTCTGCCATCTTCATAGTATGCCAAGTGAAACTGTACCAAATAATCGTCGCTCTAAATAAACGTTATTCTAAACGAAATTATGCGGAATTTGAACATTGCCAAAGGTGCCATCTTAAAAGTATGCCATTGTAAATTCGAACATACAAACATTCGGCCAAACAATAAGTATATTAAATATTTTTTATGCCTCAAAAATATTCGTTTAAAGAAGATTATGCCAAGTGTGTTATGCCAAATAAATTTCGGAACATTAAGATTCTGCCAGATAGAAGGAACCCGGACAAACTATGTTACATTTTTATGAGACCAAATGGCAACTATTCCGCCTCAAACTAAAGAAGAATCGCGTAAATTGGATCATAAATCTCAGCGTAATCGGTGGACATACACAAAAAAAAAAACACTCGAATTGAGAACCTCCTCCTTTTGGAAGTCGGTTAAAAAAAAATACCATTCGAATTGAGAACTCCTCCTTTTGGAAGTCGGTTAAAGAAAATCTATACGATCAATGCTCGTGCCTCCTCTATAGTAGAAGAGGCCTTTGCCTAACAGTGGGACAGTAATAAACTGCTATTATAATTTTGTAATAAATATACAATGTGATTACGGTTTTAACAAGTTTATGAAAATGATGAGTATGAATGTAAATAGCTATAAAAGTAGAGGAAGTCCAAAGAAAATATGGATGGACTAGGCTGTGTTAAGGATGATATGGCTAGGAAGGAGATGACTTCGGAGATGACGAGTAATTGAGAAGTATGGAAGAAGAAGACGTGCTGCGCCGACCACAAATGAATTGGGAGAAGGGCAAGACAATAATGATGATGCACAGTTTTAAAAAGTAAACGTATATTGTCACTTACGGGATATCTTCCGTGATTGTTAATAGTTTTGAGCTCCCGATATAAGTTTAGTCTTAAACCGTGAAAGCTTAAAACAGAGTTTCAAAAAGTTTTTGAGTTTATTCAAATGAAACGAAATAAAATCATTTATTTGCGTCAATATGGGTAGGTACATGAGGTGAAACATACAACAGAAGCTCTTAAGCCATATCCCACCTTATCAGATGTGCAAATATCTATTACAATAAAATTAATAAATCTTTTATACACGTTACTTATTTAACCATAGCAAATATTATTATTAGGGTATTTATGACATTCATTAATTATATTATTTTATTACTATTACATATTACATATTTAGATTATTACATATATATATATAATTAGAACACCACAAAACTGTTTTATGTCCGTGACATCACCATCTCAGGTCCAGTTGAAAACCAGCGTCGGGCACTAGCTGCTCGGCAGTTTGCTGAACTGGGCCTATTTGGCGCAGCCGTGAGACACACAATATTATTTCTCTTATTTTTTTCTGCTTAGTTTTAAGTTTTTATTTTTTATTATGTACTTTTAAGTTTCTCATTTTTTATTGTATTCTTATTTTGTTGTGTGCACTTGCGGCTAAAGCCAAATAAACACGTTTTCTTTCTTTCTTTCTATTTAGATATTTACATATTCAGTAGGTACTAAACTACAACAATAGACAATCACACATGTTACCACACCAAATACATTTGTTCCGATGCCAATAACTGACCGAACAACCCACATAGACAAACCCACAAACAAATACTGTTACAATTTATATTAGATTCGAAAAATCACGTAAACCACCGACAAACTACAGTGGTGCAATGCAGACTAGATTCGTAGTTTCGTTCAAATCCACGGTTTATCCATCCAAAGGCAAGAAGCTTAACTTTGTTACCCGGGAGCAGCGATTCAGGCCAGAATTAAAAGAGAATTAAATCAAACTGGCAGTCTTCAATGCCTTACCGCTGCCGAGAATAAGATTAGTGATCGTTAAAAATAAAGGAAATAAAAAAGGAATTTGTTGTCTGTGGCGTGAATGTCGATGTTTGGCTTAGCTTTATGTACGTTGACGTTTTTGTGCACCTATTTTGAGATGTGGTTATCAAGATTACGATCATACATCATACCACCCATGAAGGAGAATATGGCAAGAAAGGAGGTGTCAGATGAGATGACGAGTAATAGAGAAGAATTAAAGAAAAAGACATGCTGCGCCGACCACAACTAAATTCAGATAAGGGAAGGAACCATCCTTCGCTTCATCAGATCCTCAGATCATGATTATAATGGGATCGGGACTGGAGTAAAATAAATGAACATTTTCAAACTTTTATAGCAAATCGTTATTCTCTCTTTTGAGAGCAGCGGTGGCCCAGTGGTAGCGGCCCCGACTTACGAACAGTAAGTCGTGGGTTCAAACCCAGGCAGGCGGCATTACTTTGTGTAATTTATTTCATCACCACTGCTCTCAAAACGGTGAACGAAAACATCGTGAGGAAACCGGCATGTCCTAGAACCAAAAATTCGAAGACATGTGACATCTACCAATCCGCACTGGGCCCGCGTGGTGGATTATATCCCATACGCAAAATACGCGCTTTGACGTGGAGTTGCGGACACCAGCCCGTTATACAATACAATACAATACAATCGTTATTCTCTTGTTGTTGTGAAAAATGTTTAATTTTATTTGATACTGTTTAAGTTTATTTGGTATGAAACTGTAGACTGTCGTTTGCTTACTGGTCGCAAGCGATACAACTAAGTGCGAGGTCTTAGGTTCGATACCCAGATCAAGCAAAGTTCACTGGGGCACTGGCCCTGGATTTGTTCCCGATTACTGGCAATAGGCTCACCCCGAGTTCATGGGATATAAACATAACTGGTAAAATATGGTCGTATTATTAGGTACACCTCTGCCTAGCCCTTCGGGATAACAGGTGTGGTTTTATGTTTTGAATGAGATATTTCCTTAATACAATTTTGTAGATACTACGGTCTACATTATCTTAAAGTGGACAACATGCTGGGTGCTTGATCGCAGTGAACTGGACGAGGTAATAGCTCTCGCGACAATTAGTGGACACCCAGGCTTTATGCTAACTGATGAATGGGCCGGATTACAGACAGCCTGCACGGAGCCCGGAAATTAGCGCCTACGACGCTACGCCGTAGCCACGCTCGTAGCTGCTACACAGATGCTACGAGCTTTGCTACGGTGTACAATCATAAAGGGTTGTATTTCTGTTAGTCACTTATTTATAATTATAGTGTAATTTGATTCTCTAACATACTTTGTTCAATTAATCTACCTTCTGATCTTTCAAATAAGACAAAACATCACACTGCATTAAAGAAACGAAAGTTTGTATGTATATTTGTTACTCCGTCACGCCGAAACGGCTGGATGATTTCAGATGATATTTATTAGAGACAATTACTATAACTTGGAAAAACACACAAGTTGTTCGATTCGATTACATCTAGTATTTCAATACTGTCAACCATTTCAGGCAGAGTGCCTAAAAACAGATTTGTGATAAATTCAATTAAACACGATTACTCGGACCTTAAATCTGAATATTTGCACGTGTACAAAATGCTAGACGCACAGTGCGCTCAATGGAAAAATGTGGAAAAAAAACACGTGTCGAACTCGTCAAAAGCCAAAACGCTTCGTTTCACTTTGATGTCCAGTTCAACCTATATCGATCACTGTGGATTTGGTTAGAAAGCAATGTTTTTCGTTCTGTTGTGTTTTTTTTTTCATTGATTATTTGATTTAGTAGTCCGTACGCATTTTGGTTCATTCATACATACATACAGCGTAGGCAGAAGCTTTTATTTATTGGAAAACTGGGCCTGCTCTTGACCTCGATCACGCCTGATAGAAAGCGATGGATGAGGTCTATGCTGGAACGTGCCCAGAAGATGCCTGTTAACTCTTGCTTTGAAAGCTGCAAATCTTCTTCTTTAACGTGTGGTTAGTAATATCTATCAATATAGTTAAATAAGCTGCTGCTGTGGTGGAACAAGAGCTTTACAGGTTGACCTATTTATTCTGATAAAGATGAATGACATGACTAAAAGATATGGTGTTTCATTGTTACTGAGTTGTGGATGTCTGACAGCCAGTAGCTATATGTCAAATCAGACTGGTATATGACGACCGAATATGACGACCAAATGACACAGCGGTAGTGAGGCTGGTTTACGTTCTTAGGGTCCCGGGTTCGAATTCCGGTAGGAGCAAATGTTTGTGCGATGAGCATGGACATTTGTTTCGGAGTCACGGATATTATATGTATAATAAGTCTGTATTTACAAACAAAAAAGTATCTATGAGGTATTTCAACTATCTGATGTCCACGACACAAGCCTCGTTGCTTAGTGTGGCACTAGATGGCGCTGTGTGTATTGTCCAGCGATATATATTATACAGCAGCAACCGCTTAGACTGGGAGCCTTAATTAACATAGTTGGGAAAACATTAGGCTAACCATGAGGTATGTACTACATTCAAAACTAAATTAGTAAGATAAGTGAAGATCTATACAGAAAGTGGCTTTTTCATCACTTTATAACCGTCAACAATTTCACAGTATTATGATATTCGCTCCAAAATTATCCTAGCGCTTAATTAGTATTAGCGACAGCCGCATTCAATAACAGTGCCCAAAGCCCGGCCTTATAATCCCTTAATACGATGCTGAATACCACATCAGCACATAGCTACATAGGCAGTAGGTATATAGGTAACGTACCTGAATACACAAAGTTCTATCCATCTACTTTCGTTATAAAGGGTGTAAAACACCTCTTAACGAAGCCGAAAGGCACTTGTTCTCCCCGTCATTGCGATCATTTTTTTGTTCTACACATTTCATTTCCTTCCAATTTCCAATTTCAATTCCTTCTATTTACGGATATATTGGGGGTCAAAGTTCCAACTTTTTGACAAGTTTTTTTTTTAATACAAGTTTTTAATGTAAGATTTTTACTTTAAACACCTCCACGACCCCCGTTCTATTCAATCCATCCATCAGCACAATGTTTTGAGTGCGTTACATTGAGTTCTACCCCAAACATGATTTTTCAAAAAAAGTCGTTTCCCAGCAAAAATTTTTGCGTAAAGTTACTTAGTTTGATGTACAAAATGCTTGGTTGACGGCTTTGTGATGAGGTCTTTTACACCCTGTAGACTACTGACCTTTTTTTTTCCTCGTTTGAGCCATTCGGACATGAAAAGAAGTACCGAATATCCCAGTTGGCGTCACACCTACTTATTTTTTCATGTCAGGGAGTTGGAGTAAATGGAAGTTATCATCTGCCTTTACTCAACTATGTTGGGGTCGGCTTCCAGCCTTACCGGATGCAGCCGAATACCAGTATTTTACTTGGACCGACTGCCTATCTGACCTCCACAACCCAACTAGGACTGAATAATACGATAACCCTTGGTAAGACTGGTTCTCAAACTTTCAGGCCACTGTCTAGCTGTAACGACTATCAAAGATCTACAAATGATAGATGGGACCAACGGCTTGACGTGCTTTCCGAGGCATGGGGGAAACACGGTATGTAATGGTTCACCCATCCACGACCAACCTAATCAAGATTGACCCGAGCGGCTGTTATTATTTAGCCACGCGCTCTTCCTAGTTGGAGTAACCGGTTCCCTATCCATTTGCATAAAATTTTAAGACCTTATATAACTTTGCATACTTTTGTTACTCCTCATTATATTTTCGCATAACATTATTTACGAATAACAGCTTACGCATAATTGTTTTAAGCATAATTTCTCTAATCGTAATAATGATTAAGCATAACATTCTTAAGCATAGATTTATTTGAGCATAATGATATTAAAACATATTTTTATAGGCATAACAAAGAAGCATAATAATTAACTCCTAAAAGGTTACAATACCATAATTGGATATACCAATTTATTTCGACGATTGGAAAAACACCATATCTCCTGAAGCAGCATACATAGCATATTTTTTTTGAACATAGTTAAACTGTATGCCAAAAAAAAATAGCAAAGTATTATATATATAATATTATGCAAAAACAAATTATGCCAAAGTATATTAGGAAAAAGAACATTATGCAAAAAGAACAGATCCCGGAGTAACCGGAAGTGCCTATGAATATTGTACTCTAACATGTTATTATGAGACCGCATTAAGAAGAGGATCTCCTTGAAAGATAGTTCATCCTTCAAAAACATCTTATTTCACTCCTAAATCGATGATGTTTAAATAATATTTTCCTCGATCTCTGTTTAAACAAACTAATTAAGAGATGGTATATGATATTACCTTACTTTCCGTAAGGTAATATCATATACCATAGATAATGAAGCAGATATCTGATAGTCACGGGTAATTTTATATAAATACTAAACACTAATCTGAAGAACGAATTCCCCATATGTGAAACTGAAAATTCAGGTAACTACAGTTGTAGAATGAGCGGCACAAAATTGACAGAAGACACATTGAAGCGCTTTCACTAAATTACTCTCCGATCGACTAATAAATATTTACAGTAACTGCAGCTATCGAACACCAAGCTCCACTGAGAGCGCAGTGGGTTCACCAACAGTAGAAGCTGCCCCCCGGGACTTCGGTCTCGCGATAATTGCCCAAACCAACCGGAAATTTCTCACATCACACATTCCCTATGTGCCTATTGACAGTAATTGTGACAGTTTGCCCGCCATTTACCGATAATAGCCGACAAATCGGGGATGGGGATTATATTAACTAATTGAGTAAGCTTTTGTCTGAAAGAGAAAGATGGAATTGGGAATTAATTTGAGGTTCAAATTGAAGATCTCGGTGTAATGAATCGCTTTGAAATGGTTTTAGCAATTTCGAAGGAATTAATTTTTGACTATAATTGATTTTTGTGTAACATCATTGTAGGCAAGCAATTTTTCGAAAATATCTATGTAAAAGATCCAGTAATTGGCGAATATTTATTGCGTTTACATGATGTAAAGAATCTCCAAGGCATTCACAAATTAATATTTATAGATTATCTCTATCACAATTAAGTCGACCAACGACAAAAATGAAAATCAGCCCAAGAGACCAAATAACGAAATTCATCCATCGCCAATTAGAGGTAGGTACATTTTTTTGTTCGAAACGACGGACTCAAACCAATTAGGGAGCTGACTGATGTATCGACAATTTTATATCTTGATCAAAATTTATATCCGGTGGGAAATCGACGGGTATCCGTAATTGTTGCCGGTCCGTCGGCCCGCGATTGCCGGATTACGATTTTGTCTAGACTCGGATGACAGAGAAAAAATAAATGAAAAAAAAACGGAATATTTTTTTCTTTTATCTCGTCTCGCTGTTTGATCAATTAGGTCGGTACAAATAGAAAATGTTCGACGTTGCTTTATTGCTGTGATGGTACAAGTTTGACAAATCGTACGCTTTGTTGCTCAAGTGTAGGTACATGGATTTTGTCGAGATTGTTAACTTGTTTGGAGGTTCTTTTTTGTACGTAAAATAAAATAGGCACATTTTCTTTGTTATTTAACGAACTATTCATGTTTCGTAACGTACCCCAAAAGATAACCACCATCAAAACACTGCTCCGAACTAAGTCGTACTGTGGACTGAATTCGATGTCCTGCACAAATTGCGAGCACAAAACCAACCCTAAGCAGGTATTAGGGGCGATCACAAAGGCATACACAGGCAACATTGCCAGTCTCCGGGCAATTTCCGTCGCTAGTCGACAAAAGACAGATTAACAACACACGGGCCGGATGATGCGTGTTTAATAATTCAATAGATTCCGCGTTGCGTGTGCTGCCATCTAGCGGAGAAGGGGGAATTGTTAATGACACGGTTTTTTTGGAGACACAGCCTGACTAGCTATAAGAACTTAATCGAGATCAAAATATGTCAGACATTAAAAAGATCTGCCGTTTCATGTAAAGACGAAAACCATTGGCACCGTCTGTAGTAAGTAGATAGACAAGTTTAACATTTGCAAGCTGCTATGCTCAAGGAATTATGCTACCTAACTGACAGTTCTCTGTCCCCACAAAAAGTCATAAAAATATTCATAACACCAAACCTTGTTTATGTTTTCAATAATTAGGGTAAAAGTAAAACGACTTAATTTTCTGGAAATAACGCCTTAACTAGCGAACTTTTGCAATAATAACTTGCTACTTAGTTTTTATATAGCTTCATATTTTTTATAGTCTGAACTTGTTGGTTGGTCATAAAATCTATTTATTTGACGGTAATAAGTACCTAATCGAATTCGCCTTATCCTTGGAATCTATGTTTCACTTGTTCGGGTCGGCCATGCTTCAACATAACCGAGCGGCATAATTGAAAATTTCAACTGTCTAGCTATCACGGTCCATGAGATACAGCCTGAAGACAGACAGACGCACAGACAGACAGACAGACGGACCGATGGACAGACGGACAGTGGAGTCTTGGTAACAGGGTTTTTGTTATCTACCCTATTGTGCCAAGTCAACCTGAATAAGATTCAGAGACGGTAGATACTGAACGGGAGTTTTGTGATTCGCACGATCCAAATGAACGCCGAACACTGACTGATACATTAGTACATTTTCTATATGAGCCCGGTGTTGGGACATCGGGCGCAGTTTGTCCGTAGCGGTTTCACCGAACCTTTCGTATTGAAATGCAATTGTTTGTGCATTGTATTGTATCATTGATCTTTTCATAGCAGCTGTTATGCATGGTCCTATTCGCCAGTCATGTACGCACTAGCGCCGCCATCTTGATTTTTCAATACAAATTCATAAATGTTTACCAATATTGCCCTCCTAACAATGTCATTCATACACAAAAAGAACCATGATACACTTCAGCCAACTTATCAGTGCAGGCAGGAAAACACAGACCTAAAATAAATATACCAAGTTTGACATATCGGCGCATTTTTTTCTTGCAGCGCCACCTTGAACTGCACACTTAAAGTGGTCACATAGTGGACACTATAACTTAATTTTGACAGACTGTCTGTAATTTTTTTGTTAATTTAACTCAACAAGAGGTCGAGGTCTACAATCAAGAAGGACAGTAAGCACATCTCGGAAGTGGGACAATGCTTTCCTGCAGGATTTATCCTGTCCCGCTTGAACTTTATAGACCGACATGTCCACCTAGAATTATCCTCAATAGATCCTCTTCTCTAATCTAAGTAACTTATCCACGCTTCAAAATTAAAATAAATCTCTGTAGGGACACACACACGTTGTGTGTCGGGGAACCTATCTTGTTACTAGATAAGCTAAACCAGTCAGGCTAACGCGCTCGCTTGTAATAGACGTTTACCGTGTTAAATATAATAGTTGACCATATCGAGACTGTTTCATTTATTGGGTCCCGAACACATCCTAAATCCTTATTGCAGCCTTAACATTTACGCAATATTTTCCCATCATCCACTCCTAGTGTTGGGTTAATAGCCGGATGCTTTGAGTTATTATCGATTATAATCCATAAGTGTCCATTAATAGCCTTGCAATTGATGATAACCCTGCTATTATTGTATTGTTAAAAAAATTAATGCTTTTGTTTTGTTTTATTGTAAAATCTGTGGGTGTGAACATAAATTGGGTGCGTCTACGCAGTGTGATTCAATGTATTGTTATTCTTTTTATTTATTTTCACTTTTTGTATGTGAAAAAGATAATCGGACTGCAATGGCTTTTGAACCAATATATTTAGCTGCTTATTTGCTCAACCCTGCTTCACATGGAATAGAACAAGATCCAGAAGAAGATATAAAAACAATGCAATATATATATATAAGAACTGGGCAAACATTTAAAAATAAACGTCATGAAAGAATAAGCCGATTACAAAGCAAAAGACAAGTTTTGAAAGAATCGCTTTATTTGGTCTCAAGTCGAAGAAACAGACGCCTTTAGCTGGTGGAAGGGTATTTGCAATTCTACTAAACTTCATAAAATTACAGTTTCTATTTTATCAGCTCCTTACACGTCAGCAGTTACGGAAAGGACCTTTAGTACTCAACCTGATGTACATACAAAAAAAAGAAATAAACTAACTACTGAAGGAGCAGGAAAAATAACTTACCTATATATATATCGAATAGTCTATTTTAGTTATTTTCATAGTATTATGTCATACGGTATTTTACTATGGGGACGGGCTGCAAACATCGAGTCTATATTTATTCTGCAGAAAAGAGCCATCAGAGCCATTTATGAATTACGTAGACGCGATTCTCTAAGAGAACTGTTTAAGGAAATTAATATCATGACAGTACCTTGTCAATACATAATTATATGAAAACATCATGTGCGTTAGGAAAAATCGGCATTTATTCAGTAGAAGAGGTGACAGACACCACTATAACACTAGAAATAGGGACCAACTAGTTCAGCCAGGTTTCAGGCTTGCTAAAGTAGATTCATCTTTCATGGGGTACTGTTTGAAATGTTACAATAAAATACCTCCCCACATTCTTCAACTGAACGAGATGAAATTTAAATCTATATATATATATATATATAAGTTGGGGGATTATATTGATGATAAAAATGCTTGGCTAAATGCTGGTCCTGCTGCACAACCATAGGGGCAAACTAATTGATTGTACTGGTCGGGCATTATTTGAGTCTATCGACACGCAAAGAAGAAGAAGAATTGATTCCCATGTTGATGTATTGTGGAAGCTGCAGAAGATTGTAAAAATATACCTACTTGCATTGTGTAGATTCCAGTTCTTAGTATTATATAATTGCATAGCACATGTGTGAGTACTTTGTATTGTTCAGCCACCATTTACATTTAGTTATCTTTCATTGACTTGAATATGCCTTGGTGGCTTAGAGAATGTCATGCTCACTCAAATGTGTCGCTGATGGTGGCGGATGTGTCGGGTCATTTAATTCCCTTCAATATGGTTGAGTTAAATGGCGCCGATGCGCGCGTCATGTTCGTGAGCGGGCGCTGTCAGTTGGGACTGGTCATCTCTTGGCTGCCAGGGTTCATTTTAATTCGTTTGTTGTTAAATTGTTGTCTTTTTCTACTCTGGACGCTCTTAATGTGCACGTCTTTCTACATCGTTCTCACATATATGTATAATTTCAAAATTAATGATGTAACCAAGATTTTGTAACAATATTTTGATTCAAAAGAGTGTCCATGGAGTTTCTTGCCCGTTCTTCTCCATAGAGATCTACGCTAGGGAATGGGCAACTACAGTACTTTCTCAAGTTATTATGCCTTGTGACTGGGACTGTAGCTTTGTTTTTTATTTGTAATTTTGACATTCAAAAGTGCTGTAATGGTCTAATTGAAATAAATGCTTTGAGTTGAGTAGATACGGAAAGTGATTTCTACATGGATTCGGAACCTTTCTCTCCAACATCAGAAATCTATGAAATATCCTGTGACTGTAATGAACCTGTACTTCTTAATGCACCAGAAATAGATCCATTAGCGTCCCATCCAATCGATGTACCAAACTTAGGAGATTTTGAAGAAAACACTGGATGTGTTTCTAGCAGTAATTATGCTGAAAATTATTTTTGAGCAACAAACAAAAAAAACAACTAAAAACGAAAATAAAAATTCCCAAAAAAATATCCCAAATACATGACCGAATAAGAATTTAAAAAAAAATAATAATTTTCAAAAATCAATGTAAATAGCTGATTAAATTTTTTTAAATGGGCCAGATTAGTTTTAAATTGCACATTTATTTAGTACAAAGAAAGATGATGAAAATGAAGTCTAATCTGTCAGTCCTAAGCCTGAAAACCATAAGGGAATCACTAAAATAACATTAACAGCGGGGTTATCATCCATAATTGCTATTTATGGCTACTAACTGCTTTTAATCGATTATTAGCCAAATGATATTTAACCGGATTATTATCATTGCCCAACACTATCCACTCCAATAGAGACACAACTTCAGCAACACATTAACCCTCAGCTATTTAGCGTTCAAACGCGACAGTTGAACAAATGCAAAGCAATAACTAACACACTAGAACAGCCGGTAATGGGTGTGGACGCCATCTTTTTCTTTTCGCGCGCTCCGCCATGTTGCCGCTGTGTCGGAACCGGACGGCGTCACGGCGGCGCCTCGTCCGGAAACGGCGGGTCGGGTGCGTTCACAAACTCTCACTTGAGACTCAATCGAGTGTGAACGTGTGTGAGGACTTTATTTAGTAGACGAATAAGTTACACTGCGATGGAATAAAAAGAAATGTTTTAAACTGGCATTCCGCCCATTCAGCTCTTTGTAAGTTGTGCTTTCTTATTGGAATGCTATTGTCGTTAATGCTGGCTTAGTTTCCCCTGCTTCCGCTGAAATTGTTAAAGGAATCTTTGCAGCAGTCTGAGTCTGAGTCAACTTCGCACTTCCTTTTGAACTTATACTGAGCAGAACAATACCTATTCCATTGATAGACTCCCACTTATTATATTACATACACAGAAAGCTGTTATTTTACCAAAAATAAATATACACTATGAAAGTCGCCGAGGTACCAAACGCTAGAACGTCATTCCAAATCTCAAATTTTTAATTTATTTTCGGTCTTTCCTTAGTGTTCTGTTTTCAAAGCCTTTAACTTAGCCTTAACCTTTATTTACCATGGGCTATTAGTCTAACTTTATTTCTTTATTTTTCTTTGATCCGAACTACACCCAAATAGCATGAAAATTATTATTTGCAAATGTATCCGAAGAAGGCTCTCATTATATCGCATTACTGAACCGTTCCTTTCACAGACGACAACTTTTGATAGGCGGCGAGAAAAAATCTAATAGAAGAAATATAGGGCTGGATAATGTGAGTCTAATATGTTTGTTTACTGCATACGAAATCATGTGACGGCACGCGAACGGTGGCAGTTTATCGTTGTTTTTCCGACTTATTTACATTTGAAACGTATCCAAGACTGCTTGAACAAATTTCAGTGTTATCCTTCCTTCCTGCGTGCGTACAGCGTAATAGTGATAATATAAAGCCGTTTGTCATAGCGAATCGTTTTCGTGTGGTAAGTAGATGTAGCTTTGCAGACCATTGGTCGCCGATCGAGGCGAATTAGAGTCATGAAGATCTAGCCTAGAGAAATATTGGCTGTTAACATACCTGCTTAGGTTTTGTTATTCGTTATTAAATAGTTATGTCTCTCCGTATAGGTTACTAGCGGACGTCACGCGGTTTCACCCGCGTAGTTCCCGTTCCTGTGGGAGAACGGGAATAAAATATAGCCTATGTTACTCAGTAAAGACGTGGCTTTCTAATGGTGAAAGATTTTGAAATCGGCGCAGTAGTTTTTGAGTTTATTCATTACAAACATACACACACAAAAATACAAATCTTTCCTCTATATAATATTAGTGTAGATATCCTCGATCATACCGCCGCAAACATAATGTATGTATACTGGTATAGATACAACGCCGGTCCGTGCTCAGATTAGAAACCTACTTACTACTTACTTTATGAAGATCAAGTAAGGGTAGTTAAATAAACACCTTCGCTTTGCTGTGGCGTACCTCCAATACTTCAGTCTTCGCGCGACCACGGCTGGTGCAATCCGGTCGAAACGTCGGGCTTATATTAAAGGTAAAATTTGCGATAAATACCCGTTTACATGTTTTAAAAACATACTTTTCAAAATAAATGGAGTCTCCGTGTATCTCTACCCTCCCCTCCCCTCACACATATCCTCATAGCCCCCATCTATCATCGCAAATTAAATCAAATTCATTTCTAACAAAACGGGGTTAAACACAGACTGAGCTAGCCAAAACACCACGCGTCAGTAACTTCGAGTGCTCACAAAACCACAAATTATATTGCGTCCATTATTATCAACCTAAATTAGAGTAACTAACTCCGTTTAAGTAGTGCATCCAACCATTAGCGGGTACACAACTCAGTTTTAATTAAAACACACGTATCTGTGTGTGTTCAGGTTGGCTTTGCTTGCACCTTCACGACGCCATTTTGAGTGTAGCAAAAAAGTGTAAAGAACCACAGTATAGCGCAGACCAAAATTAGCATTTCGTAGTTTTGTCGGTAGGTAAATAGAAATAGTGTATGGTTTAGCTAAGTGGAGGTATTTATTTGTTGTAGGTAGACGTTGGTCTTTATTAGTTTTTGTTAGGGAAAAATCTGGTCTTGAGGGATGTTGACCAAGAGTAACCTACGTTCTAAAGCGGATTGTAGAATCCGAGCATCTACAATCTGTTATAGAGCGTATGACACCACAATCTAGGATCTGCCATAGAGCGTATGACACTGCAATCTACGATCTGCTATAGAGCGTATGACACCACAATCTACGATCTGCTATAGAGTGTATGACACCACAATCTACGATCTGCTATGAGCGTACGATACCACGATCTACGATCTGCTATAGAGCGTATGACACCACAATCTACGATCTGCTATAGTGTGTATGACAGCACATTCTACGATGTGCTATGAGCGTACGACACCACATTCTACGATCTGCTATGAGCGTACGACACCACAATCTACGATCTGCTATAGAGCGTATGACACCACCATCTACGATCTGCTATAAAGCGAATGTCACCACAATCCTCGATCTGCTATAGAGCGTATGATACCACATTCTCGATCTGCTATAGAGCGTATGACACCACCATCTACGATCTGCTATAAAGCGAATGTCACCACAATCTTCGATCTGCTATAGAGCGTATGACACCGCAATCTACGATCTGCTATTGAGCGTATGATACCACATTCTACGATCTGCTATTGAGCGTATGATACCACATTCTACGATCGGCTGTAGAGCGTATGACACCAAAATCTACGATCTGTTTTAGAGCGTATAACACTACAGACATTTAGTCAGTGGGTATAGTCTTAGGGGCGGATTTGTAGAAGTGGGAGTATAGACGCTTAGGGGCACTATGAGCAGCAAAGAAAATAAAACCTAGCTATTTAGCTTCATGAACCTGGTTAGAAACCGCCGCTTTTCCACTTTTTAGTCACACTATAAAAACAATCAACAAAAGGTACTCGGTCTCAACAGGAAGATAGCGTTTTAGCATCAACTCACACTCACTCGGTTTGGCGGATTATTCCCTTTTCCCTTGGAGATTGGCGAGATCAATCCAATAGACATAAATACATATTGAGTACCTAAGTATTTCAGCAATAAATGTAATCGTGAAACTTGTTGATAGCGCAAACCCGCGATCAGTGAGTGGGCCGAATTAGTGGTTTCGACTGTAAATGTAACTAGGTCTGATGCAAATGAGACATGATTAAATAATCAATCTATACCTACAGTTTTTTATTTGTTGGTCACTTTGTGATATTCAGTTTACGTAGGGTAGATTATAAAGAGTTTTGAGCAAGCAACATTTGAAATAGTTACGTCATACCAGCGACCAGGAGAAGGAAAGTAACATTTAACATGGTGCGACTGCCTATCTGACCTCCAAAACTCATTTACTGGTAACACGGTACTCCTTACCGAGACCAGCAAACCTAATCATTTTGATTATGTAGATCGCAATAAAATTAAAAAGTGTTTATAACAAGGCTCCAGAACAAAGCTCAGTATTTGCATACCCATTTACGCGATTTCATCACATAAGTGAGAGCGCGACCTGAAGTAGAACATGCTACATTCAGCAGCACTTGTGGTAGACAATGAAGACGCCCGTCATTGTTACCGCTTCTAAACGGCCGCTATTGTGCCAAGTAAACGCCGACATACACACCCACATTTGTTACGGAGCGCGAAAGAACTAAGTAGTCAGACAGCTAAATAGGGCTACCTGCATATCTATAAAAGTAGAAGGTACTTAGTAGAAGTAAGTCAGCATCTATTTTTATACTAGATGTGCCCTTGACCTTCGCCCTTGAAATTGTTAACAATTTGGAAGTGTTAAATGTTGAAATTGTTAACAATTTCAAGGGTTTTAATTTTTTTGCACAGAACCCTAAATCCTTTATCTAGAATAAAAGCCTAAGATACTCCGTATAATATCACATATCTGCCAGTTAAGTTCCGTCAAAATCGGCCGTTTCGGAGATTAGCGGGATCAAACAGACAAAAAAATAGTACATTTTGATTAGGGTTTGGGTCCCGGAACGTCTCGTGTCTCGTAGTCCCGGGACTTTTCGGAATTTTAGTTGTCTCGAGTCCCGGGACTTTCGGGTCGAGACTCGAGATGAGACAAGATTGTCGAAATTGTTTTGTAATGATTTTTATTTTCAAATTATTGAAGGAACTTAGCCTAGCTATAAAGCCTTAAGTACAATTAAACCTACATTTGTTGAAAACGAGAGAGTGTTCTTCTTGTCTGGTGGCATTATTACAAAAATCAGAAACAGATTGTCGGACAAAGCTGTTGACGCTCTGATTTTTTAAAAGCCTATTTTATTAAATCAGCAAAGATAATGTGTTAGTTGATTATATAAAAGACTGATTTTTAGGTCCGTTTTCAATATTAATATTATTTAATTATGAAACAAATTTGTGATTATGAGAACTAACAATGTTGTGATTATGACCAATGACGAATTACTAGATAGTAGTCAAGTTATTACGAATTAGTATGATTTTTAACTAAGTTCGTTTTATAACTAGAATATTTAACTGCTTAAAACTGAATCTGTGTGTGATTATACGAAATAAACAAAGCAATTAGGTATTAAGACTTTTAATGAATGTTGTTTTTTTTATTTTTTTTTAATCCACTTTTATAATACGTTTCACCAGAAATTAACTCAATTAAAATTCTTCAAAAAAGGCTTACCTACCCCTCACAAAAAAACAAAAAATAATAATAATGTCCAATGTGTGTGTGTTAGACATTTTAACACTACACACATAAGAACACCAATTTTGACATCTGTGATTCTCTTGCAAATTATAAAAAATGCCTCAAAAAATTGTCTAGTTGTTGATTATTTTATTATATTTTTTCTGTGACCAATTTTAATTTATTTTGATTTTAATTTTAATTTTAATTTCTCAATTGCCATGACATTGTTAATTTTATTTCATTCTTTATTTTATTTTTCCAATTTTGTTACATAGTGTGTTTGACTTTGATTTTGACTTTAATTTCCCAATTGCTACTACGACATTGTTAATTTTATTTTATTCTTAATTTTATTTCTCCAGTATTGTGGTTTGATTTTGATTTTAATTTAGATTTTGTTTTTAATGCGACTAATTCTTTGTTAACTTAGTTATACATTTTATTGTGCATGCTGTGGTCTCCTGTAAGTGAAGGAGTACACCTACGAAATACTTTTATCGTCCATAACTCATTTATTGTGTTTGTGTACATCCTTTGTTGGAGATCCTAAATAAATAAATAAATAAATAAATAAACACACACACATTGGACATTAATATTATTTTTTGTTTTTTGTGTTATGTACACTCAAAATACTTAATAGGACATTACTGTCCTATTAAGTATTTTGAGTGTACATAAGTAAATAAATAAAAAAATAAAATTTCTTAAGTCTCGGTGATTGTAGGCTGTCTCGTGTCCCGGGACTTGTCGGGAATTCCCAAACCCTAATTTTGATACAAGTGGAAAAAGTTTGTTATTGCATCCGAGGCAGAATTAACTCCCGTGTCGTAGGCGAGGGTGTTTTTGAGCCGAGAACTGCAATAACAAATGTCCACGTGTATCAAACGACGTTTTTCAATACACTTTTGAAGAAATAAAATAAAAGAACGAAAATATTTTTGTCATGAATTATTAGGAAACTGATTTTAATTTCATTTTTTTCGCACTTTGCTTTCGCCATGTTGAAGGAGAATCAAAGGTATGAAACCCATAAACAGCCTATTAAGGAAAATAGTTTTTTTTATTATATTTGAATTTAGAACACAAATAAATGTCAATTTGTCTATAAAAGTAATTAATAGTTTTAAATAATCATGTTCATCTATGCTTTTCTATTTTTATACACAATTTGAATATTCAATAAATATTTACGCCGTAAAGAAGCATTATTGTTTTTCCAAAATAAAAATAAAAAATCACCTCCGACTACATGCATTGAACCAATTTGGACCAAGTATAGGTATAGTTATCTGTGGCAATTTTCATTCCCGCACACGTGTTAGAAAAAAATCACACGTGTGTTAAATACATTGCATGTTGAGCCTAGTCGTGGTGCGTCATGAAGTGTATTGAAAAAGTGTTTTTGTTACGTTCATATGCATTCAGTAAAAAACTATCATTTTGAAATTACAAACAGACACTTGAATTTTATTTATTTGTATGTAGGTACATAACCTTTACATAGTATAAAACAAAGTCGCTCACGCTCTTTGTACGCTTAGATCTTTTAAACTACGCAAGGAATTTTAATGCAGTTTTCAGCAATAGATAGTGATTCAAAAGGATGGTTTAGATCTAAGTATATTGCACCCGTGCGAAGCTTGGGCGCGGGTCAATAGTTATGGTATGTTGAGGCACCTTACTATTCTTATTTATTAATAGGATTAGGTGCCCGTGCTTGCCTAGGTTGTTCTGTGGATGGGTGACCACCCATTACATACCGAGTTTCCTCCGTGCCTCGGAAAGCACGTTAAGACGTTGGTCCCGGCTGTCATTTGTGATCTTTGACAGTCGTTACAGGTAGTCAGTGGCCCAAAAAGTCTGACAACCAGTCTTACCAAGGGGTATCGTATTACCCAGTACTAACTGGGTTGTGGAGGTCAGATAGGCAGTCGCTCCATCTAAAATACTGGTATTCAGCTGCATCCGGTTAGACTGGAAGCCGACCCCAATAAAATTTGGAAAAAGGCTAGGCAGATGATGATGATGAGGTGAAAAAGATTTCTAGTTCAATTGAACTAATGGGAGAAAACAATCCCAGTAGTCCCATAATGGAACTAGAGAATGGGACTACTGGGATACGGCGGGGTTTCACCATGTCCCCACACCCACTACCAACCTTGCTGATTTGATTAGCTTTGGTTGGATACATTTTTAAACTTCATTTTGCTTGCACTCGCAAAATATAAACGCTCTCTAGCCCCGCCCCGTTGACTTTGTATAGAAATAATGAATGAAAAAATACCGAATCGGCCGAGCGCACTGACGACGCCCGCCAAACGAGAGTTATTGTTATTTTGCGCGCCAAAGTTGACGCTTTCCTAATAGGCCCAAACTTTAAGGGGGCGTGGCTCGGCGCCTCCGCATGATTTAAGCGAAAAAAATTTAAACTGGTCAGGCGGAAAAGACCCCGATAGTATTCCTATATTCTAACCCTTATTTTTTTTGTTAGAACAGGTTTTGCTACACCATTACAATAAACCCGATGGCGTCTGAAAATATGAAGTCACGGATGATGTAACCATTGAGCTATTTCCGTGTTTTTCGGATAATGTGCATCGCTTCTCTGAGTCGCGTAATAATGAATATCCACATAATCATTACCTACATGACTACTGTTAATTACGGGTTTCCATTGAAGTGAGTTCGTTATTTGTCCTCCCACTAGTGATTTTTCGACTAAAGTTCGCTGCTGTCATTAAAACTTTATTATAACTTTGTTTAGTAAGATAATGGGGATCTCTCGTTGGGTCGTTACTATGCCTTTTATATTCAATAACTAGGAACTAAACTCATTAGTTGTTGATCAGAAACAACATTTCTCTACAACAATAATCATCAGTACCAGAGTTTATGCTATTCCACAAATAGTTAGATTAAGAAAGTACCTACTTACCTAATTTTTATTCGGTCCAGATTAAAGCTATACAGTAGGTATGTGGGTAGGTAGGTAGGTACCTACAGAAACAAAAATATAGAAAAAAACTAAATTGTAATAACACACAGATATACTTAGAATACTTCGAAAATGGTGTCGATTCTGTTGTGCACAAACTTAACTTCATATAGGCTATTGCTATCTATCTTTTTCTCTATAATAAAACGAGAAAGAGACGGACGTAATTTAGAGCTGTCAAATTTAATTGGAACTAATATTTCCATACAAATCAAGGGTGCACGTAAAACATGTCGACTAAAAACACGGTGAAGCGCAAGGCATAAACTAGTTTGACATCTCTAACTTAGTTCATAGCTAGGTATAGCCGTCCTTTTCTCGCACAAAAAAAAATGAAAAAAAAATAGCCTAAATTAAGTTTAGTTTGTGCACAACAGAATTGACACCATTACAACCCCACGCAGCAATTAAGATAGATTTTGTAGGAGAAAAATTATAGGTAGGAGTAGGTAATTTATAAGTCCACATTTAGATTAGTTAGGTACCCATTACTTTTTCCCAACAACTCCGCTTACAATTTACAGCTGGACTACTTTTTTTGGAATCAACATTCAGGAAGAGGATGTGGCCTCAAAAAACTTACCAGAACCGTCCGTCCACATCTAAATCCCCGTTCCAAATACTTTGATGGATTGCAGCCTAATGTCAAAATTCAACAAAATCTTTCTGCAAGAATGTTCCAGAAGCACTGGCTGTCGTACCTACCGTTCATTTCTTGTGGGAATTGGAGCACAAAATCACAGAAATTATTTTTTTAGGAACCCTAAAAAAATTATTTATAAAAAAGGTAAAAACGGGACCCTATCACTAAGACTTCACTGTCTGTCTTTCTGTCACCAGGCTGTAACTCATGAACCGTGATAGCTAGACAACTGAAATTTTCACAGATGATGTATTTCTGTAGCCGCTGTAAAACAAATACTACCTACTACTATAATTAAAAACAGAATAAAATAAATATTTTAGTTGGGCTCCCATACAACAAACGTGATTTTTTTATAATAATGGTACGGAAACCTTCGTGCGCGAGTCCGACTCGCACTTGGCCAGTTTTTTAAAGTTTATATGGCGCGATGTTAAGATTCGTCGGCGCAAGAGATCAGAGATTGTGCCAGCAGTTATGGCAGCAACCAATCAAGAGGCAATTGTTGTACTGACGCTAACCAACAACTATCAACAACAAATGTTTGTGTTGGTAGTTGTAGTTGTGTAAATACTGTGTTTGTAGAGATTTCAGAGATGGGAGACTAGTCTACAATCAAACTCTTAAAACTGATCAACAATTTTAATATTAGAATAAAATTCACAATAAATATTTAAAAAATTTACCCTTGTCTATATAAATAACTTCATATCGTAATTTGCTATATTTTGTACAATCTACTCGTAGGTACCTACTTAATTCAAAATTGATGGGCTGACGAACTCGCTCAAACAATTAACAATCACAATGAAGTCAAAAAAAATAGATAGGTACCTAACTCGTTTCTCAACAAATCGTAGACTTTCATTTTACCGCTACTCTATTTATTTACCAATGGCGACGGTATGTCAAAGCTCATTGTAGATGGCGTGACTATATCAAGTCACAATCTTGACCAATCAGGTCAAGCCATTTTGAAATATAAAATGACATTAGCAAATTTTCAACCAATGACGATGCTTGGAACTAGCTATACTAGCGCCATTTGTGTTACCACCCCCATTCTTGCTTCAAGGTGGGCTCTAAGCCAACGGAATCAAAATCGATCAAATCGAAATATTATCTAGTGTACTTTGTACCAGTACCAGTGTTCCTATCGTACATGAGAGTCTAACTTCAAAAGAGACTAGTGACCTCTGAGTTTGTTTCGGCTGTTTCTTCTCAGAGTAATCAGGTACGAAACACCAGCCCCATCTAGTTTTAAAAAAAATGACGTGTAAAAGTGTTTGTAAGAACCTACTTGCAAAAATAAACATCATTTCATTTCATTTCATTTCATGTTCTGTTTATGCCCGTGCCAGACTGTTGTAAATAAGCTCTCCACACACCTCCACATCGGTCTCCACCGGCGGTTTACAACAGTGCATCAACAGTGCGTGCTGTTGTAAGCCGCCGGTGGAGACCGATGTGGAGGTGTGTGGAGGGCTTGTTTACAACAGTCTGACCCACGCGTTAGTCTACCATTAGATGTAGGTACACTTAGTCAAAATTCTAATAACCAAACAATCTTGCAGACCATTTCATTTTCTTAACACCTCCATAATATGTAACTTTTGTTTACAATGAATAAGAAGTTTCGACATGTTGCCAGCATCAATAAATATTCTACATTGCCAGTAACATGTTTTTCGCAACCGACAAAACATTTTTCTGAAACAATATCAATTCAACATTCGAGTTTTCTTACAGCCGTATTTTTTTTTATGGTAATTCTTATTTAGTATTAAAGTGAAGAAAAATTGAGCTACTTTTTTTTCATTTTGACACAGTTATAATTATCTACTTAAGTGATAATATATTTTTAAATGTACCTAATTTGCTTTTTAGTTGCCACAAAATCCTTAATTTATCCGCTTAAAAAAGAAAATCTCTTTTAAACCGTAAATATAAAACAAATATTGTAAATTGTGCGCTTATCAAAAACATTTCACAGTAAATAATATCTGTACAAATGATCTTAGGTCACGCAAGAATTATGTACATTCTTAAGTTGTCAATATAACCTGGTTTTAAAAGGACAAATTGTAGTGTTGAATAAATAAAGTAATATTTGATCAAGCTTTACAAAGCCTCAAACGATTTAAATTATTATCTACATAAATTCATAAAATAACTACATATATCCTTAGTCACACTACTTTATCTAGGCCTCACTCACTAATGACAGAATTAGTAATTAGCTAGCTATTCGTCTGCTTATTATAATTTTATATCGAAATTGCTCCAGGCGTTTCGACAAAAACAACTGATATGTGGACAGACTCAAATTACCCTTACTACTAAAATAGTTCGCCAGAACCCAAATCTACGTATAACCTGCGCCACGCATCTTTCTCCCTGTATTTGTGGTAACTAGGAGGCGGCGGGCTCGGCGACCTGGATGGCCGCACCCGCAGGCTTGTCGCGGTTGTCCTGCAGGTAGTGGTAGTTGACGAAGCGCGCGCCCTGCGTGAGCTGTGCGCCCGTGTTGGTCACGTGGCACGCGAACAGCAGCATGTTGCGCGGCTGCACGCGCCACGCGAAGCGCATGAACATCACCGAGTACAGCGACAGAGCTGGAACAGCAAGAGACAGCTCCTTAGTGTGCGTCCTGAGTCACGGCGACCTCAGGCGCGTTTGGCCAAGAGGGCCATGACCTGGGGTGCTAGCCGCCCGCCCCCTGCATTTACTTCAATATCACCTAAAATATATATAAATGGTTAAAGAAAATTTGATAAATCCGAGGAGTCCTGCAAAATTTGAGAAAAAAATAAAATAGAACCGCCTTTTTAAATCTGGCCACATTGTTTCAGACGCCTACAATTGTAAATAATAAATAAAAATACCTACCTAATCTTTTAATTACCCGAAACTGTCAAGGTAAAACTGTACTGTACCTCATATAAATTGGTACTGCAGAAGTAAATAAAAAAGATTCATGCTACATTATTACAACACAAGAAACATAGATAAGGAAGTGGGCGCTTGAGATAATATCAACTTTATTGAACTGCTGTGATAACAACTTGTATCTTTACTTTGTCTGAGATTTAGCTTGATCTAAAGATACATATGTATTTATGCTAACTCATTTATCTGAGCAGTATGAGCAGACATGTTCCTGAATTGATTGATTGAGTAGCATTATCATTAGTCTCGGCTTTTGTCATGTCCTAGCAAGAAATGTTTTTTCTTTCTTTCTTTGGCTTATTGAAAGAACCCTTCAGGCCATGGTAGGTTTTCAAAGCAGGTTCACATCTTTCTAAACAACAAATGAAAACCAGTAGTCGGTAACTATTAAGTATGTCTATACTTATTACTAATAATATATGATAATCAAGCTGGAAAGTTAGTTTGTTTCAGTGCGCTAATCTCTGCTACTACCAGTTGGATAATTATGAAAAACTCATTTTGCAGGAGGAAGAAGAGGAAGGTTATAGGTTATTTAAAACCACACTACCATCGGTAAGAGCAGAGTAGAAGTAAAATAAATCAGAAACAGCAACTCTAACAGCGGGGAACAGCTAGTATTTGATAAAGGTAATGTCACAGTTATAACATTACTGAAAAGAGATAATAAAGTTTAAATAAACATTTGTAATTACTTTGAATGTATGTTATCTATCTGATGACCTAATAGGATAGATTAATTTAACTTTTGATTATAGAGATGGCAATAAGTCTATTGCTAGTTTTGATACAAACACTGTATCATTTAAAAGAAATGCATTTTAATACTTCATAATTTATTTAATATTATAATTTTGGGTCAGCCTCATGCACAATGTCTGGACAAAAGTTTCCACTTGATGGGTGGGGATGGACAGCGCTGCCTAGTCCAGCCCAGAAAGAAGTGGCGAGACGATCTGAATGTGTACCACAAGTTAGGGGGGTACAGAAAAAGACCTCATAGAAGGAATATGGGGAGGCCTTTCCCAGCAGTGGGACAATATGGGCAAACAAAAAAAAATTGTTATCAGGCTTTTGCTGTCCTTATAATAGCAACCAACTGTTAAGGAAAACTTTTTATAAAATGGTTACTGTTCTCAGTACTTTCTTATTGATTGATGTTAACTTACCAACTGTCATTTTCCCGCTAATAAAACTTGGATCTTTTTGTATATCTGCAAGTGCTGCTAAAGGTATTCCCCAATTAGCTACAGGACCCCAGAAGTGGGTGCTGAAAATGACAACATCCTTTTACATAAACAAAAGAAAAGGGATAGGTAGTATTTACATTTGAAATTATTAATTGGGCCAATAAAAATGTATTGGATCACTAATATACTGAATACCAAAGTAACAATTTTTCTGGTCATTGCGGCAAATAGAACATAGGAAGTATTTATTTTTACCTCATTAGATACTGTCTAAACTCCTTGCTTTTCAGCTGTTTCAATAAATTGCCTACGACTGCACTCATTCTGACTGAAATGAAAACAATAATTAATTAGAATTTCTTGCCAATGATCCAATTGGTGGAGGAAGGAAATGTTTTTGGAGGAAATTTGAAAAAGATAAATTAAATGAAAGGTTCAAATTGTCATTACCTTTGACCATCACCTTTCATCTTTTTCAAATTTCTTTCATTTCCTCATTTGAAGAGCTTTGAGTGACATTGGACTAATTTTGGACTGATAACATATTGAAAACATGGTGTGGTTGGCGTGTAGCCTGTAGGCGTAGAAGCAGTATATTAATTTTACAATATGATTTTAAGGGATTAATTGATACAAACGCGTTATGCTAAATTTTATTTTAAATAAATTACGTATACATTCACTTGAATGTCAAGGTTATGCGATTGACATGATAAGTTTAAAATTGATTGAACAGCTCGCGTAATTAATAAAATACTTACCTGATTAATATTTGGCCTTGGTAAAGTAAGAAATAACTTTTATTTTCTCAAAAAATGTGCCGGGATCCTCGATTTCTGTTTCGGATTTCTTACCAACCAATGTCATGTCCACAGAACACTAATAACCTAGCGGTTAGTCATGTCAGTGTCAGTGTCAGGTGTCAGCTGATAAGCCACAGGCTGCGTTCCGAATTACGCTGTAATCAATTTGAGCGTCCATAAACCCGTTCCGAATTACCGTGAGCGCGATATCGATGAGTCCGCTTAACACTGGTCAGTTTCACTCACTCGTCGTTTTATTTAATTCGACACTTTCGTTGATTCGTAACATTCGCTGATAGGACAGTTGTGTGAATTCGACAGTTGCGTCAATTCGACAGTATCCATAATTTGCCAGTTTCGTCGATTCGTAACTTTCTTCCAATTCGTCAATCGAAGTACAGTCGGTAGGAAAATGTCTTTTAATTTTAATATGTATTGAGATCTATTTATTTATTTTACTATTTAATTAAACACAAAGGACAACACAGGAAAATAACATAATATTTGAGTACAGAGTACTGCTTATTTCTTAAAAAACTTCTGCCAGCTGACCTGCAAAAGGGAAAATGAAAAAGAAATGTAGATAGTGTGGGAGAATAGATGGAGAATAATTTGTTTATGTATGTGCCCTAACTAACTTAACCTACAACTTTTAATATAAATATAAGTACATATTAATATATACTTGTTTAAATATATAATGCTAAGTAATAAATAAAAATATACATGTACATAATAAATCATAAATGAGAGGAAAGATCTCTTTCACTCAAATCCCGAATGAATGAAGGAGGTGGAAGTGAGTTTCCCAATCTTGTGTTTCCAATGGAAAGAGGAATAAGAGTAATAAATAGCTGGATCTATGACGATGGGTTTTAAGTTGGTCTATTTTACAACTAACCTTTTATAACAATGGATATGAATACAACCTCATTTTATGAATGAGTCAAACTGACCTAAGGTATTTATTTATTTTAATAGATTTGTCAGAATTATTCTTTTAAAATATCCACATTAATTGATTATTATATTTTTTCTTCCCAGTGTACATATGTGACGAGTCAACGAAATTGGCAAATTATAGAAACTGTCGAGTTGACGCAACTGTCGAATTCACACAACTGTCCAATTAGCAAAAGTGAAAGTGTCGGACTAAATAAAATGACGAGCGAGTGAAACTGACCAGTGTTACGCGGACTCATATCGATGTCCCTTGAATCGTCATGACATGCGCCATCTTGCGATTACACCAGCCATGTCCCAAATAAATATCAAAGTGAGCGCTGTCAAAAATCACAGTTGTGTTCACAGGTTGTGTTGTTTTGTTTGATTGATAAAAATTGAAATGAGTTGAACTCATGAAAATTAAATTTAATTATCATTGCATCTATGTAATTTGTAAATCGTGGGATTTTTTTAAGGGGTAAATCTTTGTCGGGAGCAAAATACGCTAATAAAAACACTTCCGTCATCCCTTTCATCACTGTACGAATCGTCGTTCTCTGTCTCAAAATCTGAGTTAGCAGAGTCGAAAGAGTGAACCAACATAATTTCCATTTTCAAAAATAGGTCTTGTGAAAGGTTTTGGTTTGGGCATAGGTGTACCTACTGTCAACGCGTTCACGAGCGTTCCGAATTGATGACAGCTCTTACCTGTCATAATCGTGATATCTAAATCGGAACGCAAAATATGGTTGTGAGCGCTGTGAGCGATTATTTTCTAATACGGAATGCAGCCGCAGTCTCAGTGTGCCCAGCATAGTATAGCTTGACAGTTTGACAGATAAGGCAGCTTCCATGGTTTGCCGCTGTGTGCCCGTGCCATTGGCGCTAAAAACAAAACTGTTATATATGTGGCCTCTTTGCTTCAACTTCATTCATTCTCTTATATATTTCTTTTTTACATTGTCATTGTCATCTGGTTGTCACTGCGACTTAAAATGATTAAAATATTGAGTCTAATATGAATAGAATTTCTTAATTAGTAAATACATAATATTGGCGACGATGGAGGCAGAACTGGCGCGACTTACTCGCCTGCGCGCAAATATACGCGGCCAGCTGACCAAGTTTGAACATACACTAGCACAGTTACAAAATCCTTCGGATTACGAAGTAAGTTCACGTTTGACAAGTCGTAACAAATTATAAACAAAAATTTGAAAAAGTACAAAATGAAATTGAATTATTACAAACACATGATGCGGAAGCTGAAATTGGACAGCGGCATTCTACAGAAGAGTACATGTTACAATTAAAGACAAAGCTGCATGGCTTACGCCATACATCACCAAACGCACCGTCGACTTACGTCACGGCTTCATTAGTAAGCACACCGGAAACGACACCAAGAATTAATTTTCAACCATTACAGGAACGAGAAAGTTTCAATAATTTTGTTCAGAGATTAAAAACATAAATGAAGCTAAATAATTGTCACAATTCACAAATTCAGACCCTCACGCTGCTTAGTTTAGTGCCACCAGAATTACACCAGAAAGCTTACGACTTGTGCGCACCAAACGATCCTTGTGAACTGGAATTCGGCAGCTTGGTTCAAATATTACAACACTATATAGATCCAAAACCGAGCATTTGGGCTCGTCAACATAAATTTATTTCGCGACTTCAAGGCTCCGATGAGTCTTGAAGTCTACTCGTCAGACTTGAAACATTTAGCTCACGATTGTGAGTTCACGTGTAATAACTGTAAAAAATCGATCTGTGATAATTCTTAGTCTTACCTTACAATTTATAAGAGGATTAAATGACACCGATATTCGAACCAAAATACTACAGGAAACAATGGTGACCGATTTTTCTGACTTAATAAATAAAGCAACCACGATTGAACTAGCAAAATCTGACAGCAGCTATATGTCACCAGCTCACTCTTCAAACCAAGGTTTTCTACATGTGAAAACTGTTCAAGCTGACCTCAAACACAGCAATCAACGGCCAGAGAATAAACCTTTAACGATAAAGGACTTACGAGGGAAATGCTTTCGTTGTGGAAGCAAGGAACATCTAGCTAGCAAATGTCGGAGCATCAAGGATACTTGCAACAAGTGCAAACGAGTAGGTCACCTTGCTCGCGTTTGCTTACAATCAACACCTGGGAACAACCAACTGGAGCCTGAGCACGTGGAGGTGCAGGACACGGACAACTCTTCACATACAGTCGATGACACCACCCCTTTTTTTTTTTTTTTTTTTTTTCGGATGGGAAATCATCAAATGACTTCTCCCGCTCTGGGCGGAGCAGGAGGAAGTGTCAGACTTTTACTGACTAAAACCCATCCATGTTCCTTCATCGCCCTTTGTGTTCCGGGGCCACGGTATCTCTTTCGAACAGTCCCGCAACCCCGGCAGGCATCGTTTTTGCTGACTCTTTTTGAGGCGCGCGTGGAACACGAACGCGCCGTCGACACGGCCTGTCGTCATGAGACGGACGGACGGCGAGCTAGCCCATAGCCCACCGTCCACAGGCCCGCGCCTACGGTGGCCGGGGGCCACGTGGTGGCCCCCGACGCCCGGGGCGTCTCCCGCGGCGGCCGGGACGCTGTGAGGTTCTCTCCCTCTCACGTTCCGCCACCTCCTTCTCTAGCATTACTGCTTCGCAGAAGGAGGTGACGGCGTCCCATTCCGTCTCGCTCCGGACCATGGCTTGCACCAGGGCCGGACGCGAGAGGTCACCGCCGCCAATCACCGCTTCGAGGACACGGCGGTGCTCCGCCCACGCGGGGCACACCTTTACCGTGTGCTCCACCGTGTCCTCCGGTCGATCCTCGCAGTGGAAACACCCGGGCGGTTCTTCCCGCCCGATTCGGTGCAGGAACCTCCCGAAAACACCGTGTCCGGTGAGGACCTGCGTCAGGCGGAAGGTGAGGACACCGTGGCGTCTCTCCAGCCACTCCTCAAAGAGGGGACTTATCGCCACTATCGTGGCGTGCCCTGATGACACCACCCCTTGGGATATGAATTTAATACGATCTAACAACACAGACAAATTTATGATAAATGTACGCATCAATGACTCAAAACTGAAAATGGAAGTAGATACAGGAGCTGCTCTGTCATCTATATCTTACAAAGATTTTAAAACATTGGACACTACATGCAAAATTTATAAAACTAATATCACCATGAGAACATACAGGTGAAATCTTCGCACCCCTTGGAGTAGCCTACGTTACGTGTAAATACAAAGACCAAACACTTGAGGGAAAATTATACATTATCAAACAAGATGTTGACCCTATCTTCGGTCGAGCATGGATACGAGCAATCAATTTGGATCTGGCAAATATAAACGCAGTTAACGCTAAAGAACATCCACAACTGGATAGGCTACTCTCTGCAAACTACTGCTACAAAGCTCATTTGACCCTAAAGGAAGAAGTGTCACCAATTTTTGTTAAGCCAAGGCGTATACCATATGCTTTTAAAAATAAAGTTGATGATGAAATAGTGCGACTCTGCGAACAAGGAGTAATTACAAAGGTTGATAGCTCTGAGTGGGGAACACCAGTGGTTCCTATTGTCAAACCAAATGGCAATATACGCTTATGCGCGGATTATAAAGTCACCTTAAATAAATTTATAAGGGATGAACAATACCCTATTCCGATCATAGAGGACATTCTGGTAGAGATGAACGGAGGTCAAATATTTTGTACACTTGATATCAGTCAAGCTTATCTAAACATGATGATGGACGAGGAGAGCGCTATAACGCAAACATTAAGTACCCATAAGGGTAAGTTCAAAGTAAATAGACTTATGTTTGGCGTCAAGGTTGCCCCGAATTTATGGCAAAAATTTATGGATCGTTTGCTCCAAGGAGTAGCTGGGGTGAAGTGCTTTTTCGATGACATAATTATTCAAGGACATTCAGAAGAACAACTTCTTTCAAGACTACGTTTGGTATTACAAAAATTGCAAGAAAAAAATTTGAAACTCAATAAAGATAAATGTCATTTTTTTCAAGAAAGAATCGAATACTTGGGTCATACCATTGATAAAAATGGACTGCACAAAAATAGAAATAAGGTGAACGCTATTCTGGATACAAAACGTCCCAGCAACATCAACGAACTGCGGACATTTCTAGGAATGGCAAATTATTACAATAAGTTCATACCGAATTTAGCTTCAATATCCAGCCCTCTTAATAACTTACTCAAAAAGGACAAATACGAATGGACGCACAAATGTAATGAGAGTTTCAAGAAAATTAAACAGGAAATCCTCAGTGACAGAGTTTTAATGCATTTTGACCCAGAGAAACCTTTGGTTCTCGCTACAGTTCGCATCGATTATCGGACGGATCGGATCGGCCTAATGCTTTTGCATCACGTTCATTGACGAGTAGTGAAAAAAAATACAGCCAGATAGACAAAGAAGCGACGTCCTTATTCTGGGGATTAAAGAAATTTTTTCACTACTGCTACGGAAGAAAATTCATACTTATTACAGACCATATACCGTTAACTACGATTTTCAATCCACACAAAACTTTACCGGCGATGAGCACAATGAGGCTCTTTCACTATGCACATTTTCTATCTGGTTTTGACTACACTATTGAATACAGAACATCGGATGATCATAGCAATGCAGATTATCTATCAAGATTTCCGGTAGATACAGTAGCAAATAACCTAATTGACGTACATTGCGCATTTCAATTAAATCAAATGAATACAATTGCCGTCGACCGTATAAAAATTGCCGAAAATACCCAACGCGATGATGAATACAACCATTTATTGGAAGGAAGTAAGTAAATACATAATAAAAACCATTCATGAAAGTCTCAGTTGTAATCAAAGTTCGGTGTACAACACTGAAGCCTGTTATTCAATGACAATGAGGTGTTTTCAGGGCCAGCTTCCACTGAAAAAATATAGATGGCGCTGTGCAAGGCTGAGTCACAGATAATATTATTATAATGCTGAGTGTAAAAACATTTTTCATCTAAGTGAAGCTGGCATTAATTACTGGTGGGATGGGTTATGGGTTATTAGATAGAAAATTGGATCGCTTTGTTAAATTACAAGATACACAGTTCGGTTGCAAAGAGGGATTGGCAACTGAAAGTGCAATACTATCTCTGAAACACACTGTAGATTATTATGTAAAAATTCAAACTCCAGTATACGCATGCTTTTTTTGGAAATTACGGTTTTTTCCTACTCCTCCACTATACTTTTCTGATTAATTTCGTTGCGGGATCCAAGACAGTTAAATTCATTCTCTGGGACTTCGTCGAGCTTCAATGTCTCGCCGCTTTTCTGATGGTCGCCACTGTTGATTCTGGCTTTCAGGAGTTACAGTGGTTTGGGAACAGAGTGGCGGGCTTGACCCAAAAAAAAAAAAAAAAAATACGCCTGCTTCTTGGATTTGTCCAAAGGTTTTGATTTGGTGTCATATAATAAGCTTTGGACAAAATTAAGAAGTGTAGGTGTCGCAGCCGGTCTGGTGAATATCCTCGCCTACTGGTATCGTGAGCAGCTTAATGTATTCGGGTGGGGAAATGTATACTCACACAAAAAGTATTAGCCCTAAATTCATATTTAGTGATTGGGCAACTAGAGGTATCAGAAAAAGTAGGGAAAGACTATTTGAGCTTTATGGCCTTAAGCCTTATATAAACACCGAAACTTTTAACCGGTATGTTGCTAAGTATTCAAAAATTTTTAGAAATACATGCAAGGTTGCTAAAGCCCTGCACATTAGCAACAAAATCAAAACAGCAGAAAACAAAATAAAGACAGTCTGGAAAGTCATAAATAATGAGACTAACAGGAAGAAAATAAGTAACACTAGCTACACATTAGATTCAGCATGTGGTCCTAAAAGCTCTAATCTGGAAGTAGCTCAAGAATTTGTAAATTTCTTTACCGATATACCATTAAAGACGACGGAAGCTCTTAATTCCTCACCTGAAGTCTCAATTGGTTTATTAAAGGCGAATGTATCTGGCTGCACGGTTGAATTTAAATTTAAACACATAAACCCTATGATAGTTATTAAAGCTTTCCGGCAAATAAAAATCAAACTGACCGAAGATCTATGGGGAATGTCTATCAAAGTTTGTGCATCCATACTTGAGACTATAGCCCCATACTTAGCTTTAATTTTTAATTTGTGTGTAGACCAAGGAGTTTTCCCTGATCTAATGAAATACAGTAAAGTCATACCTCTTTTCAAATCCGGGGACAGTAAAGATACTAATAATTATAGACCTGTATCCGTGTTGCCAGTTTTTAGCAAGGTGTTTGAAAAGGTAATGCTTAATCAAATGCTCAATCATTTTAACACCAACAAAATTTTACATGTTCAACAGTATGGTTTCATCAAGGGACGTTGTACGACTGACGCCGGTGTAACCTTATTAAAGCACATATTTACTGCGTGGGAAGAGTCTCAAGACGCCATAGGAATATTTTGTGACCTTTCCAAAGCATTTGATTGCGTAAATCACGACACATTACTTTTGAAACTTGAGCATTACGGATTAGGTCAACTTGCACTTAGTTTGGTAAAATCATATTTGAGTGATAGACAACAACGTGTTCAAATAAATGGTGTTAATTCACAAGGTTTAAAAGTAAAAATGGGGGTTCCACAAGGCTCAATATTGGGTCCTTTCCTCTTTCTCGTGTATATAAATGATCTACCCTATTTATTGAAAAACCAACCTCAAAATATGGTGTTGTTTGCTGATGATACTTCCCTTATTTTTAAGATAAATAGACGGGCCCAGAATCTAGATGACGTGAATGATGCCCTACTTCAGGTCCATAATTGGTTCACAGCAAACAATTTAGTATTAAATGAAAAAAAAACTAAATGCATAAGATTTGCTTTACCCAATGTTAAAAGTAGTGATTGTGAAATAATATTAAATAAAGAGAAACTTGAATTCGTAGATAAAACGGTTTTCCTGGGGATTACGCTTGATTCAAGGCTACAATGGGGTTCTCATTTAACATCCCTTGCGGCGCGTCTAAGTTCAGCAGCATATGCTATTAGAAAAATTCGTCAATTTACTGATGTAGATACCGCTAGACTGGTCTATTTTAGTTACTTTCATAGTATAATGTCTTATGGCATTTTGCTATGGGGACGGGCTGCAGATATTGAGTCTATATTTATTCTGCAAAAAAGAGCCATCAGAGCTATATATAATCTTCGTAGGCGCGATTCTCTAAGGGAACTGTTTAAGGATATTGGCATCATGACGGTACATTGTCAGTACATCTACGAAAACATAATGTACGTCAGAAAAAATCTGCATCTTTTTGGTAAAAGAGGTGATAGACATAATTACAGTACTAGAAATAGGGACCAACTAGTTCAGCCAGGCTTCAGACTCGCTAAAGTGGACTCATCTTTCATGGGGTACTGTTTGAGATGCTATAATAAAATTCCACAAAGTATTCTTGAACTGAATGAGACGAAATTTAAAACATGCATCAAACGCACACTATGTAAGCAAGCTTATTACAAGTTGGGCGATTATATCGCAGATAAAAATGCGTGGCTCAATGCTGGTCCTGCTCCACATGGACAGGGGCGCATAAATTGATAGTATTAAATAGAATTGTTGGAGCTGCTGAAGATTGTACAACTGTCTTTGCATTGTATAGAATCAATCTCTAGTATTATATAATCGCACAGCCCATATTGTGTGAGTACTATGTACTAGAAAGCTATCATTCACTGAAATCCTACGTCTTTTCTTGACTTGAATGTGCCCTGGCGGTTGAGAGTATGTCACGCTCACTCTAATGTCTCGCTGATGGTGGCGCGTGTGTCGGATCATTCAGTTCCCTTCAAAATGGTTGAGTTGAATGGTGCTGATCCATGCGTCATGTTCGTGAACGGGCGCTGTCAGTTGTGACTGGTCAACTCTTAGTTGCCATGGCTTATTTGTATGTTTATTTTTGAATTGTATTTTTTGTTTTTACTATGGACACTTTTAACGTGCACATCTTGCTACATTGTTCTCACATAATATACCATCTCAACATGAATGATGTAACCAAGATTTTGTAACAATATTTTGATTTAAAAGAGTGTCCATGGAGTTTCTTGCCCGTTCTTCTCCATAGAGATCTACGCTAGGGAATGGGCAACTACAGTACTTTCACAGTTTTTATGTCTTGTGACTGGGACTGTAGCTACATTTAACTTTGTTTCGACAATTCAAAAGTGCCTGTAACTGGCCTACTTGAAATAAATGCTTTGATCTTGATTTTTGATTTTGATTTGATTAAATTTTTGTGTTATCAAAATTAAAATCCCTGATGGTGGCTCTGCCAGTGTCAGCCACCCCTGCCTTATCCTTCGATGGAAACATGATGTTAACTATTAGGACTAGCCCTTTTCATTTCTTATGAAGAAGAGTGGGCGTAGGTACACCTCTGCCTTTTAAGGCTTACCGGCGTGATGTTATGACAGGTGGAAGATTTGAGGACAAACCTGAGATGCCTAAGATCGCTCTTGTTACCAACAAGCATGATCAGTCATGAATGATGTAACCAAGATTTTGTAACAATATTTTGATTTAAAAGAGTGTCCATGGAGTTTCTTGCCCGTTCTTCTCCATAGAGATCTACGCTAGGGAATGGGCAACTACAGTACTTTCACAGTTTTTATGTCTTGTGACTGGGACTGTAGCTACATTTAACTTTGTTTCGACAATTCAAAAGTGCCTGTAACTGGCCTACTTGAAATAAATGCTTTGATTTTGATTTTTTTGATTTTGACTCAAATGAATATTCTTTGGCGTGTGGCGTCAGACAGGGCGGGCTGACTTCCCCACGGCTAAAGAGCCGTGGGGAAGGGGCCGTATTTATGTTAACCATCTGATTGAGGAGCTCAGCAGCATGCATGTTGGATGCCATATTGATGACATATGTGTCAATAATTTGAGTTATGCTGATGATATGGTGCTGCTGAGCCCCTCAATTGGTGGTCTTAGACAGCTGTTAGAGGTGTGTGAAGTTTACGCTTTGGAACATGGCTTGAGGTACAACGAAAAAGACAATATCTTTATACCACCTTTATTACTTAACGGTGTACCTCTAAGTCGTGTTGCACAGTTTAAATATCTTGGTCACATTGTAAGTATTGAATTGGATATAGAGAGGGAGCGCAGGGAATTGTCGGTTCGTGGTCATATTTTGGCACACAGGTTCGCTCGGTGTACTGCTCCAGTTAAAATAACTAAGTTCAAGGCATTCTGCCAGGCGTTCTACACGAGCGGCCTGTGGGCAAACTTTACACAGAAAGCCTGCAATGCCTTGCGCGTCCAGTATAATAATGTGTTCAGGGCTCTGTTTCGGCTCCCTCGATATTGCAGTGCATCTGGCATGTTTACTGACGCCAGCGTAGATGACTTCTACGCAATTATGCGTAAAAAAGTTGCGTCGGTGGTGCGACGAGTACGGGGGAGCTCGAATACCGTCCTCAGGATGATAGGCGAGAGAACCGATACTGTTCTGCTCAGTAGGTTCACTGAACTCCATGTGTTGCGGGACCGGTGTGGCTACTGTGCAAACCCTAGACGGTGTGTCAAGCTTGTTGTTGTTACTTTTAATTACTAATGTTACGTCGTACCCGTACTTACCTACAGTTACGGTAATAGGTACCTACTAGTAGGTAGGTAGGTAATAGTTGGTAGGTAGGTAAAACGAGTCCCGAATGATGTAGGTACAAATTCGCAAAATACCTACAAAAGAACATCATTGTAATTTCGACCGTACGCCGAGGGCATAAAGTACCTACTCGAAGGACAATGACCCACTATGGAATTGTCTAGAAGAGAAGTCGTGGATATTTCTCGAACAATCGATCGCCATATAAATAGTCGACGTGTTTGCGGGAGCAGTCAGTCTGATTTTGGCTACACAACGAAGCAAATCGAAGTGAACTAGAAGTGCGATATCCAAGCGAATAGTGATCAGTAGTGTATTTGTGATTGAGTTATAAGTGTTTCGTGATTATTAAAGTTATTTGTTGTTTCTTCGGTAGTAATTAATTTATCCCATACCCAGCTCGTAACACTAACAATAGATATTTAAGCAAAATTCTTGTTACTAACAATCTTGCCTTGCTTATGGACTTTTTTGTCTGAAATAAAATATTTTTATTTTATTTCGTTGTCATTTAAAACTATATAAAAAAAAACATGTAAAAATATGAAAAACAGGAGCCCACCAGCGCTGGGAACAGGGTCCGAGCTGCCGGTGGTCAGGGCTCTTGAGAGAGGAACCTCCTAACAATACGTGCCGTGTCCAGAAGTACTGCTTTCTGAATCAAGCCCTTGATCCTGCTGCAAAGCGAGAGCCTCTTAAGATGTTGGTCGAGGCTCTTGGCTATTAAGCCATTGGCCGACACGACTATCGGCACAATAACTGCTGTACCCACGTCCCACATGTCAACAACCTCGCGAGCCAGATCTAGATATTTGAATTGTTTATCTTTCTCTGCTTAGATCACCAAAGCGCAGCCATTCCTCCATGTGGTCATTAGTGTCTAATACTTTAGGTTTGCGCCAGTTCTCGTTAGCCAGGGAGAGCGGGGTGAGGCCCTTGTCCACCGAGACCACATCTCGGTGCATCTCCCGGTCGGCTTCCAGGAAATATTCCCTGAGACTGTATACCTCACGGTTGTGTAGAGTCTTAGCATTTAAGAAGCCACGACCCCCGCACTTCCTCTGGATATACAGTCTCATCACCGACGACCGTGGGTGATGCATTCGATTTGCGGTCAGTAGTGTGCGTACCCTCCTATCCAGGGCATCAAGTTACGTCTGAGTCCATTTGAGTATGCCGAAAGAATACATCAAAACCGGCATGACCCAACTGTTGAAAGCGCGTACCTCGTTTCCGCCTGACAAAAGACTGCCTTGCACCTTATTCAGGCGGCCAAAGAAGCGCTCCCTCAACGATTGTTTCATGTCGGCAGTATTGATACCTAATGCTTCCGACATACCCAAATACTTGTAAGTTTCTGTTGAGGAGAGGGACCTAAGGTGTATGGAATCCAAGAGTTGAGTTCCCACAGATTCCATAATCTCCCCTCGCTTCACATGCATGACTGCACATTTGTCCACACTAAATTCCATACTGATGGCGCTATTGAAAGTTTATGTTACCTTCAGTAGCTTCATCAGTTGCAAATTGTTGGGGGCAAAGAGTTTCAGATCATCCATGTAAAGAAGGTGAGATATGACCTGACCATCTTTCCTCAACAGATAGCCTAGACCTGAATGAACGCTCCAGCAGTGTGCTGAGAGGGTTCAAGGCTAGACAGAACCACAATGGACTCAGACTACCACCCTGGAATATACCACGCTCGATCCTTATCTGTTCGCTGTTCACCTGGATCTGTCGACATCGATAGCGAAGAACCGTGAATGAATCTGTGGTTCGGACGTCAAAGTGACGTGACGAAAATATTTTATCAAACCGATTTAATTAATTATTTTTATCAATTTACCCCATATTTACCCCAAGAAATCGAAACCAAATAGCAAAAGAATGAAGAAAAATTTGATACTTTGATTTATTATACGAGGATTGCAACAAAAATGAAAAATTTCGGAAAACAAATTATCAAAATGTCACCAAGTCACCAATAATGGTTTAGGCGCAGAACGACAAAAACGCAAAATGACAGATTCGCTAATTGTCAAGTGTTAGTATTTTGTCTGAAATGGTCAGAAACGCAAAAAGACAGATTAGCAAAATGACAAGTTCGCAAAAAGACAGATTAGCAAAACGACAGGTTCGCAAAAAGACAGATTTGCAAAGTGACGGAGGAGGGTGGGGGAGGGGTCTGGGAATGGTAGCGGCCAGGGGAGGGGGCAGAAGGGGGGGTGAGTGGAGGGGGAGAGCGGCGAGACTGGTAAGAGAGAAGGGGAGAGAGGAGAGACTGGTGAGAATGGAGAGGGGGAGAAGCGAGGGGGAGAGGTGGGTGAAATGAGGGGGAGAGGGGTTCTTGAAATACACTCTCCCCCCCAACCCTACCTCACCCCTTCTCCAATCAACTCCTCACGAAACTACCCCCTGCCCCACTCACCTCCCCACGAAATCCCCCTCCACTGGTCAGTGGAGGTGGATTTCGTTGGGAGGTGAGTAGGCTAGCTCCAACGGGTGCGAAATTAGGCCGCGGGGGGTCCCCCACGGCCTAATTTCGCACCCGTTGAAGCTAGAAAGCCGAGTTTGGGCTCGTTTGAAAGGGCTTGAAGAGTTCTTTTATCTGGCTTCAACAGAATCCTGAATTTCGGCACCACACACGAGCAAAAAAAGAAATTGTTGCTCTAGTCGCAAACCATGAGATGATGTAAAAAAAATCCGGGAAATATTGAGGAAAAAAAAAACACGAAAAACTTTTCGGGAAAGAAATTGCTCTAGTCGCAAATTATGAGATGATGTAAAAAAACCCGAGAAAATTAGAAAAAAAAAAAAACGAAAAAAATTTTAAGTGTCGGAAGACGATCTTTTACCTTGAGTAGGCTTAGGGGCACAGGACTTTTATCTTGCAGCACCTTATTAACCGTGCCGTGGTTTAGCCGTGTGGTATCCAGCAGAGTAGAATAGAACCAACCCATTACACTCAAGGGTGTCGTATAAGCCGCGACAAATTGTCGCGCAGCGGACAGACTTCCGGCGTGATCTCATGGCGACATGGAGAGAGCGACTGTCGCAACCCCGTGCAGGGCACGCCACAATAGTAGCGGTAAGTCCCCTCTTTGAGGAGTGGCTTGAGAGACGCCACGGCGTCCTCACCTTCCGCCTGACGCAGGTCCTCACCGGACACGGTGTTTTCGGGAGGTTCCTGCACCGAATCGGGCGGGAGGAAACGCCCGGGTGTTTCCACTGCGAGGATCGACCGGAGGACACGGTGGAGCACACGGTGGAGGTGTGCCCCGCGTGGGCGGAGCACCGCCGTGTCCTCGAAGCGGCGATTGGCGGCGGCGACCTCTCGCGTCCGGCCCTGGTGCAAGCCATGGTCCGGAGCGAGACGGAATGGGACGCCGTCACCTCCTTCTGCGAAGCAGTAATGCTAGAGAAGGAGGTGGCGGAACGTGAGAGGGAGAGAACCTCACAGCGTCCCGGCCGCCGCGGGAGACGCCCCGGGCGTCGGGGGCCACCACGTGGCCCCCGGCCACCGTAGGCGCGGGCCTGTGGACGGTGGGCTATGGGCTAGCTCGCCGTCCGTCCGTCTCATGACGACAGGCCGTGTCGACGGCGCGTTCGTGTTCCACGCGCGCCTCAAAGAGAGTCAGCAAAAAGGAAGGGGTCCGAAAGGACCGATGCCTGCCGGGGTTGCGGGACTATTCGAAAGAGATACCGTGGCCCCGGAACACAAAGGGCGATGAAGGAACATGGATGGGTTTTAGTCAGTAAAAGTCTGACACTCCCTCCTGCTCCGCCCAGAGCGGGAGAAGTCATTTGATGATTTCCCATCCGAAAAAAAAAAAAAAAAAAAAAGGGTGTCGTATAAGGCGACTAATGTCTGAGGCAGAACACCTTGCGCCTCCGTAGACCAGAGAATGGGCAGCAGCGTTTTCTGTTAGTCTTTCATCACTGCGATCTCCAATCCGCCTGCCAAGCGTGGAGATTACGGCAAATTCCTCCCATCATGGGAGAGGCTTATGTCCAGCAGTGGACGTTATGGGCTGTTGTAGTGTAGTACCTTATTAACTAGGTCCATAGAAACCATTTAGGTTCTGAGAAGCATGATCCTATGACGCACCTTTTCCGAGATAGGAGCTTTTTATTTTTTTCTTGTTTTTACAAAACGCTGTATATTTCCAAAATGGTTGCTCGGATGAAAAACTTTTCGGGAAAGAAATTGTTGCTGTATTTGTAAACCATTCTTATGGTTTACAAATACAGCGATAAATCGTACAGTGATGAAACCCCCGTAATATTAAAAAAAAAAAAACACAAAGTAATTTCTGTCGGAAGACGATCCTGTCATTTTGCGACACCTGGCATTCTGCGAATCTGTCATTCTGCGAATCTGTCATTTTGCGAATCTGTCATTATCAGATCCTGTCATTTTGCGACACCTGGCATTATGCGTTTCTGACAATTCGCGAATTTGTCATTTTGCGTTTCTGACGTTCTGCGCCTAAACCGCCTCGCAGCCTCCGGGACGCGCCACATCCGTGAGCACCGTGCCACCGGTCACTGCAGTTGCGTCGAGCTCGAGCGACGAGTTTTTCTCCCCGCCGTCGACACCACCACCATCTTGGGCTTGGGACCTCGGCCAACAGGCCCCGAGTAGTGTCCCCGCTGTCGGTGGAAATGTTTGACTGCGTATCGTGATCCAGATGCTCTCTCTGTTTCAGGTGCTTGAGCCAGGTATCAGCGTGTCGGCGCAACGACTGTCGGATCAGGTGCGAGTCATCCAGTGTAACCATATGTTGGATGACACCGTACTTGATCGACTACGCTCCGAATCACGGAGTAACCTAGTTACGTCAGCTTCGCCAATGATTGCAGTACAGGTACATAATTTATCCAGTGCACCGCCGCGATCTAACCGAGATGGTAAAGAAGATGATGATGAAGTTATTTCCGTGAGTACCCAGTTCAACGCACAATGGAGGAACGCTTTGGAGAGTGCATTCCGGGAGTACCGTTCCACACCGCCTGAACTTAGACCACTTCTACCTCGTTTGCCTATGTACAACAAAAACAAGGCGCTGGTGTGTGCTCTAGATTCGCAGCTGGCAAACTGCTTTGACAGCAGCAAAGACCTCGCCGATACTCACTTAATATTGTACTGTGGAGCTGTGGCGGCATGTCGTGTAGCTCACGTCAAATTTCCCAACAACGACAGAGCTACACGACCAAAATTAGCTGCTCCAGCTTGGCAGTGCAGGATTGAGCGGCGTATCGGTGAGGCTAGGGCACTCATTGGTAAGTTAATCTGCTTCAGGGAGGGCAATACTAGCCCTACAGTGATGCGCTTTGTGAGGCGGGCGTTCTCGGGAACTGATATTAGTTTTTGAGATTACCGTCCGCGTCACAGACTTCCTGAAGCAGAAGATCTGTGCATGGGCAAGCCGTATTCGTCGGTACAAGCGGCGAGTGGAGCGGTACAATCAGAATCGCACATTCCAAAGCGATGAAAGGTGGGTATATAGGGCTTGGGAGCGACCGGACCAAGGTGTGACTGACATGCGTCTGCCGGATGCTAACGCCATGTGTTCATTCTGGCACAGCATCTGGTCGGTGCCTGTCAGTCACACTGAGGGCTATTGGACCCGGGAAGTTGAACAAGCGTGTGATCCTATACCAGAAATGGGGGCAATCATCATCAGCCCCCAAGACGTAGCTCGTGCTGTCCGTCCGTTGCCTAGCTGGAAATCTCCAGGGCCGGACGGACTGCACAACTTCTGGATCAAATGGTTCCAAAGATCACACGCTCGCTTGGCGTCCCAGTTTCAATCAGCCTTAGAGTCAGGGTCGCTACCCCAGTTCTTGACGACAGGAATTACCCACCTGCTCCATAAATCATCAGGTAGTACTGCGGAGCCCAAAAATTATAGACCAATCACTTGATACCAACGGTCTATTAAGTTCTTACATCCATTTTGAGAGCTAAAATCAACCAACATATTGAGAGTAATTCTATCATGTCTGCCTCTCAGAATGGATGTAGGAACGGGTCCCGCGGTACTAAGGAACTGCTTCTCATTGATATGGCCATTAGGCAACAGGTTCATTTTTTTATTATTATAACCTTTTAAAAATAAAATTCTGGCTAGTAAATGTCTGTGGGAGCTTTGTTTTTTTTTTGCTTGCTTCTCAGTAATCTGAATAATAATAACTTTGAATTTGAATTGTTGAATTTGAATTCAATGTGACCAGGATTCATTAAAATCCAGTTTAAATTCTAGATATTTAGATCACAATAAGTGAAAATATGACTTACTTATCGGTTCGACATCGTAATCCATGAAATCAGTCTTTAAAATGTAGTGTACATACATACATAAACTGAAATGGCATCGAAACCGCTCATTTAATATCATTGCTTTCATCCAAACAGATCGTCGATTCTTGTCTTTTCGTATTTTGTGACGCCCGACATGTTTGCACCAAAACAAAACACAAAATACCCATATTATATCAAGGAGAATATAATACTGCACTTACGTTTTATTCAGATTACTGACAAGCAAGCAAGAAAAGAACAATTAAAGCACCCATACACCTTAAACTAGCCACCATTTTATTTTTAAAAAACATTGAACACCAGCTCCTTATAAAGCCAAAAAAAAAAATACACCGAATTGCACAACGCCATCTATCGTTTTTCAGTGAAAGCTGGCCCTGAAAACACCTCATTAAAAAGATAGCCTACAGCCTTGCCGGTTTTGCAAAAAAATTCTTTGCAGTCAGAATCACAGAATAAAGGTACCTCCATTTCTTGCTCTAAAAAAGAACCAACTATTTTGCAAAGTGCTGATAACAGACCGCTCTAGAGTAATTGTATAATAAATCCTCTTTCTAGTTTTCTCATGATCTCTGTACAGTTTGCTAATTTGTCTATGAAAAAAGAATAATAAAGTCAAAACGAAAATTTTAACAAAAACTTTTGTCATATTTTTTATAAACTTAAAAATTAAAAATCAATATGAGTGTACCTATTTCTTTTATATAAGTACAAAATACACTGGAACTCCTGACCTCAAGATAATTCATTTACCATTCAGTTTGAGCTAATGTCTCTCTCTCTCTCTCTCTTTTTCTCTCTGTGCCTTTGAGCAATATCGTTGATTACACCGTGGAAATGTGCATGTACAAATGTAAGTATTTTGAGGTTTAGCCGAGTGCAATCATAGAATTAGACAAAAAATACTCAAACGGTGAAACGAAGTTTATAGTGGTCGAATTTTCATGGGACTTTTTTTGTATTAAATTCCTAGAGGAGTGGAGAAGTTAAAAAAATAATTTCGTCGCTCGCGACTGTTTTTTTATTTCTTTGGAATATTTTTTTTTCGTTTATGATTATGACTAACTTCAAATTCGACAAATTCATAATGTAGCGTAATAGTGTGACCTGTGTGCATCCATTAAATGCTAATTTGGTCTGTTTCTCTGTTCATTGTTGTCGATGTAATGCAATATTGCGGCTCGCGTGCCGCCGTTTTGATTTGGTGTTTGAACGAAAAGTGTCTGTGGTGTGTGCGCGCTAGTGAGGTTCGCTCAGGAAACGGAAACAAAGACGAGGAGGAATAGGGATGTGGTAACTTGTGCAAAAGACCAAGTAACCGGTTTTCTTTATGCTGTTTTTAATACTGCTACAGTACTTAACTGATATTTTTTCACGGATAATTGGATGTAAAAATATTCAAGAAAGCCATATTTACGAGTGAAGTGACTAAAAATGTATTCACAATTATCAGGAAATCCTCTATGTAAAAGCTAAAGAAGCCCATTTTTCTTAAAATATTTCTATAACGGTCAACGTAAATATTATCCAGAAAATATCCTTATTATGGAGGTACTCGATAAATGTTGATTATTGCTGACGAAGGTGGAATGGGGCCACTGGTAAATTTACAAAAAAAAAATCGTAATTGTAACGTAACCATTTCTCACGATTTCTAACTAAGATAAGTTCCAAGCTTGGGTCTCTGCGCGCAATTTAATATCAATACCGATACCGATACCACTCCCACTTCTTAGCGATAGAGGCATTTTTACTTTTTCAGCAGTAACCAATATTTAACAAGTATCCCAAAATATTTTTCTAGTTATTATACCTCGGTAGATAGCTAATAAAATGAGAATTAAGACAACAATTTGCAGGTTCCCTATCCATTTGCATAAAATTTTAAGACCTAATATAACTTGGCATACCTACTTTTGTTACTCCTAATTATATTTTCGCATAATATTATTTACGCATAACAGCTTACGCATAATTTTTTTAAGCATAATTTCTCTAATCATAATAATGATTAAGCATAATATTCCGAATCATAAATTCATTTACGCATAATGATATTAAACATACTTTTTATAGGCATAACAAAGGCATAATTATGAACTCCTATAATTTTGACGCTAATACACATATTTATACAATAATGCTATAATGAAATTTGTAGGCAAGCAAGCATGCATCATGCAACATGCAGCAGGCATGGTTTCTGTCACGGCTCCGGCACTCCGGGGCTCCGGCGGTCCCACGCGAGCTTATCGTCGCAGATGTGTTTAACGCTCACCACCGCAGCTGAGGCTGGCCGGCGAACCACCTGCTCCTCAACTCGCGGGCCGCCTCGCCCCTCCGCGCCTACGCGATTCTAAATTACACTCTCGGGGTAGGGCAGACAAGACTACGTGGAATCGGTTTTGCAGCGATTCGTTTCTGTCACCGTCTTTTGTGACCAACATATTGAATTTTTAAGGCAAACCTTAATTTTAATTTGGGGTTAAAAATGGGATTTTACCATAAATCGTCGCTCTAAATAGACGTTATGCTATCTTAAACGTATTGAATTGAGTGAGATTATTTAATTGTTACAGAAACTGTAGCAACATGGTTTGATCATAATTATATCTGGGGTACCACAATTTCCACCAACGGTCAGGAGTACACATCAATTAACAAAAGAAAATATACCCAGAACACAAAATCATGCAGAAGCGTGCCACAATTTTGTGGGAAAACACCATCCTGGATTTTATTTTTTGGCAAGAAAAATTGTTCAAGAAATAAAACATCAAACTATAGAAATAGAAAACTAGATGTAGGAACATCTCCAATACCAACAAAAAAGAAAAAATACACGGACTAAACACAAAAGGCTAGAAAAAATTATAGGTAAAAAAAAAATATATACTTCAAAACTTGCATTTTTACAAGCAATTGATAAAAATATACACCTGAAATAAAATACACAATTAAGTTAGTTAACTGTTAGTTAATTATATATTAATTTTGTTGTAACAAAATTAATAAGTAATTTATTTTATAATAATAAATATTAATAATGTTATATATGGTTTTTGTGGTTACGAAAATAATAATAAGAAAATTTATATTCATATTTTTATATTTATTAATTAAATATTTGTAATGCATGATAGTTACTTAATTATCATTGAATCAATTTTTTTTTTATTATTTGATTATTTGCATGAAAACTCAAAAATAAATACGTAAAAACAACTCAAATTTGTGTCCGGTATTTATATTAATTTGTATGCCTAAATACTATTATGCTAATAGTCACTATGCCTACTAACATTATGCAAAATTCAATTTATGCCAAAACAAATTAGCCTTCAAGATGATTATGCCAAAATAAACAGTATGCCAAAAAATAAAATTGGCAAAGTATTATTATGGCAAAACAAATTATGCCAAAACTGTTATGCCAAAGTATATTAGGAAAGAGAACATTATGAAAAAAGAAGGGATCCCGTCGGCCCCGTGTGCTTAGGTTACAAGGTTGCATTCAAATCTCATTTGAAGCGCGTATACAAGCGTCATATGCGCATCGTCTGCGCGTTTAAAATACGCCGTGTGCTCAGGCCCTTACGAACGCCTCTAGCGGCGAATTCTTGCGCGATAGCCCCCATTCTTATAGATTATCTGTCTGTCCGTCCTTAATCCTTTATCAGAGCCAATTTTCTACTGGACTGTTAGCACCACACAGTTGAAATTAGGAGATTAAAATAATGTCTTCTATCAATCACGACACAAATACTCAAATATCAGAATACGTAGATACAGGCTTGTACATTATAATTAGCCCTACCGGAAATACGACCATCTGTCTAGCCTTTTTTAACTATTTTGGGGTCGGCTGCCAGTTGTAACCCGATGCAGCTGAATACCAGTATTTGACATGAAGCGACTACCGACCAAAAATTTAATGTTGCAGATCGGCACTGACTTTAACTTTAGGTAATCACATCAGTAAAGATGATCGTTTAGAGGGTTATTTAGACTTCGCCCAAGAGTTCGTCGGGTCATTCAGCTCTTGAAGTTCTAAGTCGAGCTAGATGATGACTAATAATATGACATCAATGCAGTCACGGAATAAAAAAATACAATAGCAACCACATTGGCATTTTAAATATGGTTCTAATACTTCTTATTTAACGGATGGCCGATGGGGCCGAAAAATTTTTGGAGTGGCGACCGTGAACCAGAAGACGATGCGTTGGAAGGCCTCCCACTATATGGACCGATGACCTGGCGAAGGTTGCAGGACTGAATCCGTTGGATGCGAGTCGCAAGGGACCGGTCAATGTGGTGACACTTGGGGGAGACCTATGTCCAGCAGTGGACGTCTTGCGGCTGAAAATGATGATGATGATGATGACTTCTTATTAAATGAGTTAATTAATCAGAAATAATATGTTGACTGTTGTCTATTTTATTTATGAAGAAAGACTTTAAGTATTTTTATCTTTTAGCAACGATTGAAGCTTCATCATGTCGATATTAAAGAATATAAAGAATCAGTTGAAAAGCAAAGAGTTCAGAAGCTATTTAATGAGGTAAATTTAACCCAGTCTGCGCCATTTTATCTTTTGCCGTAGTACTTGTGGTAGTACCATACTCGCTCGCGACGAACGAGCGCGCGTGACGCTTTAAGCCCGGTTTCCAAAGCGGAGACGAGCGGAGCGGAAAGGAGAAGTGCAAGCTTCAACCAATCACAAGATAGACGAGAGACTACATGGGTTTGGTGGGTTTACGCACATCTCCGCTCTGCTCCGCTCGTCTCCCCTTCGGTGGAAACTGGGCCTTTGTCGCTAACGGGTGCCTGTGGCAAGCATGCGATGCGAGCACCCCACACGCGTGATCTAATCCAAACGACGTAGAAGAAAGAAGTCGCTACTTAAGAATCTCCAAAAGACACACCCGTTTTTTTGCTACATCGACTGCCACTAAACCTAGATCCATACATTAATTTAAAGCGCAGTATAGGTACACACAGAAAATACGTAAGACCCGCTTGCACCCCCGTTCTCGCCCGCCTCTCATCCACTCGCGTCCGTGCCCCGTCCTTTCTATCTGTTTTTATACAAGGGAAAAGACGGGCAAACGTCGTGTCCGCGCCCTGCCTTTTCTGTGTGTTTTGCGTCGCGACGCTTCTATACATTTTGTATGAAAAAGACGCGGAAGAGACATAAATGTTTGCGCCCCGTCTGCGTCTTACGTCTTTTCTGTGTCCTGCGCCTCAGGCAGTACCTAAAACTCATTAATATTGTTTTCTATGTTTACAGCACCCACTTCTGGGGCCCTGTTGCAAATTGGAGTTTTCCTGTGGCGGCTCTTGCTGATACAAGAAAGCATCAAAGTTTTATCAGCGGGAAAATGACAATTGGTAATTCATTTCTGTTTTATAAATTATATTCGTCAGCACCATTGACTTATAAGTAGGTCAACACGGGTTTTCATTGACGGTAGAAATGACATTTCTGCCTATCCACGATGCCTGTTTATTCCCACCTGCGCCGAAATAGTACATTTTGATACAAGTGGAGAAAGTTTGTTATTGCATCCGAGGCGGAATTAACTCCCGAGCCGTATGCTAGGGTTTTTTTTAGCCGAGAACTGCAATGACAATTGTCCACGTGTAGTATCAAACGACGTTATAAATACACTTTTGAAGAAATAAAATAAAATAACGAAAAATATTTTTGTCATGAAATAAGAAACTATGATTAAAATTTTCTTTTTTTTTCGCGCTTTGCTTTGGCCAGGTTGAAGGAGAGGCAAGATGACCCACCCCCCCAATCTTCTGAAAATAGCTATTTTTCAGCGGCTTCGCCGGGGGAAAGTAAAACGCGGGAAAAAGAAAATTAATATCATAGTTTCATAGTAATTCATGACAAAAATATTTTTTGTTTTTATAATTTATTTCTTCAAAAGTGTATTGAAAAACGTCGTTTGATACACGTGGACATTTGTTATTGCAGTTCTCGGCTCAAAAACACCCTCGCCTACGGCTCGGGAGTTAATTCCGCCTCGTACGCAATAACAAACTTTCTCCACTTGTATCAAAATGTACTACTATTCCTGATTTGACTAAAGTAAACTTACACTGTCACTGTTTCTCTATCTCTCTTCTTTTTATCTCGTATCACTCGTATGATTCTGAGCTCCCGATATTTTGACGCCGTTGCAAGCGCCATGATCGCGGCACAGATCGCGGGATGACTGGAGAATGCGGGTGGATAGTTTAAACACACTAATAGGCCGCTGGGTACGATTATCCGAGGATAAGCGAAGGTGTGCAAGTCTGTGGGAACTCCCAATTTGGTTACTGGGACACTTCACGACAGAAACAGGAGAGTATCCTGTGGATGTGGACGTATATACAAACCTAAACGTCTGCGTTACACCCATTACAAATAGGATGAAATGGAGAAAGGCATCCTTCGGCTAGTACTACAGCCGAGAGTGCCGCCTTTCTCCATTTCATCCGTAAGTGACTGTCTAAGTTTACTTTAAAACGTGTTTGATTAAATTAAATGTATTTTTTCAGCTCTTTGTTTTTATTCGATGATGTTCATGCGGTTTGCTTGGACGATTCAACCTCGCAACACGTTGCTCTTCCTGTGTCACTGTGCTAACGTAACCGCACAAGTTATTCAAGGAGGACGTTTCATTCACTACCACTACCTCAAATAACGGTTGTCTCATTAAAAAAATGTACCCTTATTTCTTTTTTACAATAAATGCAGTATATTTCGCTTATAATGATGTCATGGGAAAACACTCTGGGGTTAATTATGTACGTTTGTCTAATTTATTAAAACTGCGCGATTTTCCTACAATTAAATGTAGACACCTATTTGTACAGAAAATTAAAGAGTGCGCAATTTTAAATAATCGGCCAATTAAACGATGTATGATGCAAAGGGTGGATAACCATGTTACAGTTGCGAAGTTTGGTTTTTGAATAATAAGATAAGCAAGGTCCTTAATTTTTATTTTGAGACTTCCGGGAGTCTAATGTCGTTTTGTGAAATACGTATTGGTATTGTAAGTGATAATAAGAAGCGTCCATGTACATTTGTACAAGCGACAATCTGATAAACGGAAGCTAATGAGTAACTCAGAAATATTGTATTGCTTTATGGAAACCAAACTTCACACGTCTATTATAAAAGGCGTCAATATTAAACGCATTCTACTGTAAACCATTCAGAAGTGTTTTTTTTACAATAATAATTACCAGAGCCTCCTATAGATTGCTACTACGGTACTTAGCTAGATTTCTTATGTAGATTTGTTTCACAGTCTATCAAACAAAGTTAGACCCAGTGCCCACGGTGAATTTTTGCTGTGATACCCACCACGGGATACAAAAAGCACGCACTATACTTGGTACGCATTCTTTTTTGGTCTCGCTTGATCAATCGAAAAAAAAAATTTCAAATTACCATTTCCCAAACAATTTTCCGCATAATTTAATTTGCCAAATTATTACTAATTTAGCAAATAGCATTCAGTGTCGAACGCGATGGAACAGCGCTGTACACGAATGGTTCTCGACTCCTTGTAAACAAGGAGCCACTAGGGTGGGTCGACCCACTGTCGTTTGAGTTTTATTTTTTTATTTATCTATCTCTTCTGCAAGAAGGAAACGATAAAAATATCGTACATAAAACTCCATATTGAAGGCACAATACTAAATATGTAGCTTACCTACATGCTAGCATATTCCTGCGCCGTATCGGCCGTACGCAGTAGATAGAAGCGATTCAGCAGCAGAGATAACACGCTATGACGGCTTTTCTCATTCTTATGGTGCTGTACGCGGCTGATAGAAGCAGAACTGTATAAGTGTGTCCGAAAAAACCAAGCGTTCAGCGAAACGCGAATGGAGCGGTATAAAGGCCGTAGCACACGTATCAACTCGGAAAGGGATCTTCACCGTAACAACTCGAGCCGTTCAGTATTATTTGTATGAAACTCCCTACTGCAACGCACACTAATCGGAATCGTAACGTAATCGCCTCGCCTCGGGACAAGCTCACGAACCGCGGTGCGGTGCGTGGTCGACTTGCAGTTCCCTTGCTTACGGTTCTTCGTACCCTAGCTTACGGCTCTCCGTACCCTAGCTTACGTCTCTTCGTTCCACACTTAACGTTCGGATTCAAAATGATTGAACTAGTGCCACCTAGCCGTCAACCAGCGGTCGGCGAGCCCTAAGCGCGGCATCGCCTAGCTGTAACAGAGTCGACATGCCGGAGTTTCTGTAGGGCCATTACGTATCTCTGTTGACAGCAGTTGGAAATAATAGTAACTGGGCCCAGTGTACATCAATGAACTGTCAAAAGGTTAGTTTCGTATTATGTATGACCAGTCGCGATCAAATATGACGTCATTAGTTGTCATCGTGGCTGATAGTCACCGTAACTCATTTTGACAGACACTTTCGTATCGATACTTATACTACTTCAATTATGTAAGCATAGTGGACAATAAATTAAGGACAACTGAGTTTAAAGTGGCTTTCGTGAAAGACGTTACACCGTACCCGGGCTGTTGGTTCGGTTGTCATCAAAGTTCGGTGTACAACCGAAACTTGATAGTCACTGGATATCAGAAAGATACGTTATATAGCCCTGCAGATTCGCTTACGTTACGTGGTTACGTTACGTTTACGCCTGTTTGACGCCAAGGGGAAAGGCGAGACGGTGACGATCCCTTTCCGAGTTGATACGTGTGCTACGGCCTTAAGTGTGTAGTCCCTAAAAGATCAAATGCCCTAATGACATTATCCTTGATAATATTCGAGTTCAGTTAACTGAACTGGTCAACTGAACTAGTGGGAACACTGGTATGTTGTGTGGGTATACATACAGGGTGCACCGTAATTAATGGATAACCCTGTACCAGCAGGTGGGGGACCCCAAGAACTACCTATAATACATATAAAAAATTGCCAAACCCCGGAGTCGATGGGCGTGCGCAATTTTTCGTTATTAAATTTTTACTTGAAAAATTGCTACCTTCAGTCACTTCCTTGGCTTCCTTATACAAAAACTTGACAATTATATACTAAAACCTTCCTCTTGAATCACTCTATCTATTAAACAAACCCGCATCAAAATCTATTGCGTAGTTTTAAATATCTAAGCATACTTAAGGACAGACTCACAGCGGGGGACTTTGTTTTATAATATGTAGTGATAGTGATGATGATAGTGATAGTGATGATAGTGATAGAAAATAAAATAAAAAATATTATAAAAAAAGAAATATTTTATTCTCAAATTCTTGGACAACAAACTGCTTAAACAGCGTGGAGATTTCAATACGACAATAAATTAAACTTCGTGTAGCTTCGGCCGTTCCCAGTCTACATACAAAAATTCATTTGAAAATATCCAGTAATTTATTCACAGGGGATTATTTTTAATTTTTAACATTTGCTACATAATGTATCTGTTATTAAGGAAGCACTGACAGGTTAACGACCCCCGCATCGGTAACATCAAAACATTAAGGTGGATGCTCCAGGGTAGCCCGCGAAATTCAAATTTTCTTACGTTTTTTGCAATTTGCAGGCCAGTACTAGGGTTAATGTTGATTACAATATTTTTTTTATCATCAAAATCATCAATACAACCCTCCAAGTTCATAAAGGTGTAGGAAACAATAAAAAAGCAGAAAAAGTCATTTCTACACCTTTATGAACTTGGAGGGTTGTATTGATGATTTTGATGATTATAATTCTATAACTACATACGTCTTACAGCCGCGAATAATATTTTAATCAACATACAACCTAGCACTGGCCTGAAAATTGCAAAAAACGTAAGAAAATTTGAATTTCGCGGGCTACCCTGGAGCATCCAACTAGCTATTTAAAATCTTTCGCCAAATTAGTTTTTAAATTTAATTTAGTGCAAATTATACCTTAAACCTGTGCTATAAGAGTCATAAAACGTGTCATCAGAGTTAGATAAGAAAATAGCACATGCGGAAGTTGCTATGCACTCATATATTAATAGAAAATTTAGTTTGTGCGAAAGAGATAAATCTAGTTTCGTTTGTTTATTACTTCACTTTCTTGTCGAAACTTGCAACTAGGTCACGGTCACTGGTCAGTGTGTCGCCCACAGAGTACTTTTTATATATAGGTGTCGCCGCAATCCTGTGACGATCCACGCGTCATCGCTTTGTAAGCGCACGAGTGCCGCAGGACGTACTTTCTTTAAGAGCCGCGCCGAGCCCCGGCCTGCGCCTCCTTTCAAGTACCCGCGGCCAGCCGCTCGTGTTTGTAATTTGTAACTTAAGACGATTATTTTAAGTGCGAAATTGGACGCTTGAAAAACGAAAAATTTAGTGACTACCTACCCGTACCCCATACCTACTTAGAGAAGTGATTGAACAATGATCCTGATTGTGATTAATAATTTGATTAATAAATAACACGCGGGTGAGAGGTGCCTGATTACTCGGTTAATAATCTGTGATTCAGTGTTATTGTTTTTACTGAGCATTAATAATAATAATGGCGCCAAAAGATCAAGTCGCTACAGGAATGCGCTGTTGCCGCTCTTACCACAGGTTAATGAACAAATATTTATAAATGGTGTTCTATTTTGTTTCCAGTTTTATGCCATTTAGTTTGTTTGAATATTTTTTTTAAAATTTGAAGTTAGGATTTTTTTGATGGTTTAGAATTATTCCTATGAACTAGTATTATCCGTGTTTTCATTTATTGTCGTATTATCGTCTCCACTCTGTATATAAAGTCATCCTAAAGCTTATTTGGACATATGGCCTGCAACTATGGGGCACTGCAAGCGATTCCAACATAAAAATACTCCAGTGCCAACAGAACAAGAACTTAAGAACACTTGCAAAAGTATCATGGTACATAACCAACAATGAAATTCATGAGCACCTTGAAATGAGAACAATCAAAGAGGAAATTCGGAGTTTGGCAGCTAAATACAAAGAGTGGTTAACCCATCACCCTAACGAACTTGTTCGCCAACTCACCATGGACCGGTATGTGAGACGACTAAAACGTCATCATATCCTACAGCTAGAAGACCGGCAGTAGCTCTGGGCAGCAGATGAGTACCTACTCATCTGCTGCCCCATATCCCATTGGAAGCACCTGCTTCCAATGGGAAGCCACTCCGCATGACAGCATCACTGAACACATTTGATCATAGCCTTAGGGCTGATTGCAAATACAAGAGAAAAAAAAAAAGTATTCTCAAAATAGCCGAAGTACGGTCGAACAAGCCATTTTGTTTACATTTTACAATGTAATTTGTTGGTTAAACTGTAAACCAAATAGCTTGTTCGACCGTACAATCAAGCACTTATTATCCATTAATTACGCTACATCCCTGAATATAAATAAATCCTCTTTCTAGTTCTCTCATATTCCCTGTGCAGTTTGCTAATAATTGTCTATGAAAAAAGACTAATGAAGTAAAAACACATTGCCACAAATACCTACTTACAAAAACATCTGTCATATTTTTTTATAAAAAATTAAAATCAATATTGAATACACAATAACATTCTTTTAAATAAATAATAAATAAAAACACAGGAAAAGGATCAGGTGGCCTCAAGATTAATCTTTCTACCATTCGGTTTTTCTTTGAGCTATCTCATCGGTTACAACGTGGCAGTGTGCATGTCATAGTGTTGTTGTCTCGATTGTGAAAAAAGTAAGTATTTTAGGTTGCCAAATGGCTTAAACTAAAGACATTCAAATTTATTACTAGCTATAGACGGGACAAGACGAAGAAACAAGCATTCCAATAACTTGTTACACCTTAAGGCCTTATTGCATTACACGATTTATCGGGCCCTGTCGATCGTGTGCCCTGCTCCGATCAGGCAGGGCGCCGCTTATTATTTAGGGACCCTGACTCCCTGTTTCTTATTACACTTCCCTGTCCCTGCGGGCAGGGCCTGATAAATCGTGTAATGTAATAAGGCCTTAAGCCTTAGTAGCAAACCGAATAACCGATCAGTCTAGTGCGATACGTCCGCTTGACAGGTCGTATTCATGGTGACATTACATTATAGAAGAAATATATTTTTAAAAAATATGTTGCGCTTTCCGTTATTGCAAATCTCGATATGGAAAAACGAGTGGACCTGAATTTAGTTAATTTTAGTTAGTATTTTCTTTATTTATCCAGCATTTGGGATTTAAAGAATATTTACTGATAAAGTTCTAGAATATTTACATAAATTGCAATAAGCGCCCTCTGTTGCTCAGTAGCTGTACCACTACTTCTCTACTGAGAGTTGTTCGTTTATACATTTTGCTATCGATCGTTTTTCACGTTATTTCGTAAATAATAAATTTCAAAAACGTAATTTTACTATTATGTTAATCATGTTATGTCGTTCAAGTGTCAATATGGGAATAAATGTTATTGGTTCGCGTATATTTCTTTAAAGTTACTTAAAAAAGCTATCAAAGATAATACTCGCTCAGCGATACATGCTCAGCGATGCTCGCTTGGCGGTCAAAATTCACATTCCAGCGGTCATTTCTACCTAGAATGCGGATCTGGGTGCACATATTATGATTCAGAACAATTACTATAACTACCGGTATCATTGTTATCGGGGAGGGAACAAGTGCTTAGCACGTGCAGTGTTGCGCAGGACTAGCCGCTCCGAGCGAGTGGTGCGAGTCGCCCGTCGCACTCACACACTCGTTCATAGCCCAGCTACAAAACTATCGGAACTACATACTCGCTTCTCGCTGCTCGCCAACGCGTTTCTAGTTTCCAGCTCTACTCGCTTCTCGCTCATCGTTGGCTGTGAGACAACTGCCTAAGGTCCCATGTAATAGGGGGCGAGCTTATTGCCATCAACCGGGCACATATCCAGACTCCGTGGCTGATACTAGGAAATTCCTGATGGAAAAACCCAATAACACTTTGCCCGATCTGGTAATCGAACCCATCATGCTCAGCAGTCGTTTGCGGCCACTAGACCAACGAGGCAGTCTCAATATAATACAAAAAATTAATTAATCTTTCCAAGCGTTATCGATAAAATTTCTCGATAATTTGATGCCATCCTTAACTTTCGCACCCCTATCATAGGTTACTAGTGCGATCTACCGTGTAATAGCTGAATTATATTTAAAAAAAAAAATGTATATTTGTGTTTTTTCTATTCATAGCTAGATAGCGCTACTGACGTACGACATCAAAAAATTCCGAAAAATAAAAAGGTTGAAATAGATAAATTTTGGTACTCAAACTCAAAACTCATTTCAATTAGATAATGGTGTCGATTCTGTTGTGCACAAACTTAACTTATTTTAGGCTATTGCTATCTTTTACTAAAAGGCAGTGCGAGGAAAGGACGGCTATAGCTATGAACTAAGTTAGAGATGTCAAACTAGTTTATGCCTTGCGCTTCACCGTGTTTTTAGTCGACATGTTTTTACGTGCATACTTCATTTGTATTGAAATATTAGTTCCAACTAAATTTGACAGCTCTAAATTACGTCCGTCTCTTTCTTGTTTTATTATAGAAACAAAGATAGCAATAGCTTAAATTAAGTTTAGTTTGTGCACAACAGCCGTGCAAGTACGTAGGAATCGATTCGATAAATCTGACAGTCATTCTCGACAAAATGAGTTTATAACAAAGATAAAAAGTAATTTTGTCGAGAATAACTGTCAGATTTATCGAATCGATTCCTACGTACTTGCACTGCTGAATCGACACCATTTACGGCACTTTTGAATGTCAAAATTACAAATAAAAAACAAAGCTACAGTCCCAGTCAGAAGGCATAATAACTTGAGAAAGTACTGTAGTTGCCCATTCCCTAGCGTAGATCTCTATGGAGAAGAACGGGCAGGAAACTCCATGGACACTCTTTTGAATCAAAATATTGTTTAAAATCTTGGTTACATCATTAATTTTGAAATTATACATAGGTATATGTGAGAACGATGTAGAAAGACGTGCACATTAAGAGCGTCCAGAGTAAAAGATTAAATCAACAATTTAAAAATAAAGGAATTAAAATGAAACCTGGCAGCTAAGAGAGATGACCAGTCCCAACTGACAGCGCCCGTTCACGAACATGACGCGTGTATCGACGCTATTCAACTCAACCATATTGAAGGGAACTAAATGACCCGACACACCCGCCACCATTAGCGAGACATTCAAGCAAGTTTTCACAAAAATCTAAATTTGCCCATAGCTTTTTATAATGTCGACTCAGGACCTTGATTTTTATACACCTAATATGGACTATAGACCTCAGTATCTGGTATAAATTTCAATTGTTGACTTTTGCTTATTTTGTGTGGTAAGTTTTTTTTTTTTATATTTTAGCTATGATATCATGGCGAAAATAAAGGATTTGATAAAACAGCTGAAAAGCAAAGAGTTCAGAAGCTATTTAATGAGGTAAGTTTAATCCAGTCTAAGTCATTTTAGTTTCATGTAGATTTGCTCATCAATGCCGTACTTAATACAGTACTCGCGCGCGACGAGCGAGCGAGCGCGCTTGTCTCGTGTGTAAATCTCAGATAGCGTCACCATAATTGATCTCAATCTAACCAATGAGGTTAAGCTATTTTGAAATATATAATGACATTACCACATTTCCAAACAATGACGATGTTTGGGTACCAACTATGCTAGCGCCATTAGTTCCACATTTAGCTCCCCCATTCGCTTACCAAGCATGCGTTGCGAGTATTCCACACGCGCGATCTAATCCTAACGACGAAGAAGCAAGATGTCACTATTTGAGAACCTCTAAAAATCGCCTACTTATCTGTTTGCTACATCCACCGCCACCAAACCCAAGGGACCTAGTCTGCTATTACAATAGTGTCACAATGATCTATCATTGATTTCATAATTGTTGATTTTGACAAGTTTGGTTATCTACTAAATAATGGCGTCATTATGGTTTTCCAATGATCAACCACTGACACTCCATTGAAAGAAATAGCATAGAATGGTAATCTCGTACACAGTGAGCAAACATTTTGACAGTTTCAGCCGAAATTTGCTCAATTAGCACCAATTTGTATTGCAATAAATATATAATAAGCTTCTTTATTAAAGATAATTTAAAACACATAAATGAAAATAAATCAAAACACCGGCCGCTAGAAATAAAATCAGGTAAAACGTCAGTAAGCAGTAATGTCACATTTGAGTTGGCAGCTAAACAGATAAAGTATTATTGAATTGTATAGTTTCACATTAATCCGCGTTACACATAACTTAATGTTTTTTGCTATTTACGAACTTCTTACTACTTCAGATTGCATAGAACACTAATAAATAATGTGTAAAAATATATATAAATGAAATCTGCCATGATTAGATGTTCAAATTTAATTCTAGTTTTTCGAAAATCATTTCCATTAACAGGTTTTATATTAATGGCAATACAACAATGTCATTGTAACACAATTCTATTACGAGACCATTGACCAACCAATGATCGACCATTGTAAAGTTAGCAGATTACGAACTTTTAACAAAATGACAATGGCGTTGTTCATTGTGACACTATTGTAATAGCAGACTAGGCCCCCTGGATCTATACATGCAACTCAAGCAGTACCTAAAGCTCATCAATACCTATTGTTTTTTACGTTTATAGCACCCACTTCTGGGGCCCTGTTACAACTTGGACTTTCCCTGCGGCGGCTGTTGCCGATACACTAAAGCCTCCAAGTATTATCAGCGGGAAAATGACAATTGGTAATTCATTTCTGTTTTATATATCAAGGTTGGGGAAAAGTTCCTTCGTATTTTCTTCAAAGTTTAATTAGGAAAATTTAATTATAATTTAAGTATAATGTGCTATTTTGTTCGATAACTTGTTGCCATCTTGAGTTGTGGGTATAGTGGCATAATCCCGACGCTATACATTGAGCTATTACTACTACGTATAGAAAAGACAGCGCGAACAAAATCTGAGCTCCGTTCATCTTCGGTCGGCCGGCCGCAGTTCACTCAGTCGCTTGCTCGCCACAGCATCTATAAAGGGTGTAAAACACCTCTTTAACGAAGCCGAAAGGCACTTGTTCTCCCCGTCATTGCGATGTTTTTTTTGTTCTACACCATACCCGGGAACCTTCTAGTTACGGAGATATTGGGGGTCAAAGTTCCATATTTTTGACAAGTTTTTTTTTAAATAAGTACAAGTTTTTAATGTAAGATTTTTACTTTAAACACCTCCACGACCCCTGTACTATTCTATCCATCCATCAGCACAATGTTTTGAGTGCGTTACATTGAGTTCTACCACAAAACATGACTTTTCACCCCAAAAAAAAAAAGTTGTTTTCTAGTAATGATTTTTGCGTAAAGTTACTTAGTTTGATGTACAGAAAGCTTGGTTGACGGCTTCGTGATGAGGTCTTTTACACCCTGTATATATATACAGGTTTAGACGCCCCCCGCGCGCCCCGCACTGTCGCGCATGTTGCACAGATTTTATTCGCGCTGTCTTCTCTATACGTAGTAGTAATAGCTCAATGACGCTATATACATTTTGGGAACTTGGATTTAAAAAATGCGACAAGTAATTTTGACAGTCCTCTCTTGATGGAAACAGGTGAAAATCGGAGGCTGCACGGTCAGGACTATTTATGGTGGATGCATAACACTTCCTAACCATGCTCTCTCAATTTTTGATTTGTGTCCAAAGATGTGTGTGGTCTGGCGTTATCATGATGAAAGACCACTCCTTTTCTGTTGATCAATTCCGGCCGTTTTTCTTGCTTGAATCTCATTAGTCGTTGGCAGTAGAGATTCGAATCGATGCTTTTGCCCGGTGGTAAATGCTCTTAATAGGCTACCTACGTAATAATAAGTACTTCTTTACGGTTTGTGAGCATTCCTGCATCTGCTAGGGGAGGGGGGGGGGCAGCAGCCCCCCTGCCCGTACCTCGCTACGCCCTTGTACACTGTCACTTACGGGACATCTTCCGTGATCAATGATTCTGAGCTCCTGTTATTTCCACGCCGCCGTTGCAAGCGCCATGATCGCGGGATGACTGGAGAATGCGAATGGATAGTAAATGACAGTCTAAGTTTAGCTTATAAGGTGTTTGATTAAAGTACTGTAAATGTATTTTTTCAGCTCTTTGTCTGTATTCCTTGTTGTTCATGCGGCTTGCTCTGAGGGTTCAACCTCGCAACTTGCTGCTCTTCGCCTGTCACCTCACTAACGAATGCGCACAAATTGTTCAAGGAGGACGTTTCATTCACTACAACTACCTCAGCTAACGGTTTTCTCATATAAAACATGTAGGTAAGTACTTTTTTTTTATACTAAATGCAGTAGAATTCGCTTGTAATAAGTTTATTCATTTATTTCAGGTAAATAACATCCATTGCACATATAAATTGATAGAAAACCGAAGACATAACCAATAAGATAAAAAAAAAGAAATTAATAAAATTAAAATCATAAAAAATCAAATTGAATCAATTAAAACCAAATATTAACCGAATTACATCGTCAAGCAATAAAATGAACACCTTCTCGCCTACACTGGCAAAGCAACATGTCTGTCGGATCAAGGGGCAGCCCACTGTTCGCGCAATCATCACCAGTGCGATGTTGGGGCTAACCCGTACCCTGCGCACCAAGAACGCGGCGCGATTGCGCAGGGTCGCATGGAAGCAGTCTGCACATTCCTATGTTTGCCAATGCACAATATTTATTCTGCAAAACTGTATGCAGAAAATAAATATTATTATGTCACACAGACTGATTATTTCTTACTGACATTGATTTAATTATAGGGGTTGGGGAACACAAAGAAGATACACTCAGAAACAGATCAACAACAGAGTATAATAGGTATATCTATAATAACAAGTAAACATTTAAAAAATACTTGTATGTGGTTACATAGGTAATTGCCTATGTATATTTTGTACAACCTAGCTATTCGTACTGTACCCAGCCACATCAAGCTAAATTCTCAACTTATTTAAGCATTAGGTTTGAACCTAATGCTCAAACCCGAAACAAGCTAATGCCTGAAACTGTAGTCGGGTAGCTCGATGACATCAACGCTTAAAGGTGAAAAATGCACTTAAAAATAATAAATAAAAATCACCATGTCATGACGTATTGATTCTGCATGGTCCTCATAATCAACAAATCAAATTCATAATTATACAGGTACTTTCCAATAGGACACGTGTGCAGTGTGCTGCTACTAAACTCGATATCACAGACCAAAGAGACATCGAAGCCGACGTAGCACACACGATTCAACGTGGCTTGGGCATGGCTGGAATGCTATACGAGCATTGCCGTTCTGTAGATCTTGCCAGAAAGGCAAGATCTACAGAACGGCCGTGAAGCCGGTTATGATGTACGGAGCGGAATGTAACAACAAATCAACTGAAAATGTGGCCCTTCTAACCCTAAAATTAGTAACTCTATTTATGGTGGATCAAATTCCGTTTGAAATACCGTTAGAATAAAGTTCTAATCAGCTTGCACTACAAAGCGGTTGTTACGTCAGTCACTGCGGCCGAATAGTGCGAAATGAGTGGTTTTTTGCGATTTACAAAAAATCTATTGATTGGACTAAAAAAGTAAAACACATAAGACCTGCTTTATAGTTAGTTCAGTTAGTATGCAAAGTTTCATGATCTAATTTTAAGTACTTTTTGAATACCTGCGGTTTATTGTTCGATTTGGATACCTCCAAATCGTACAATAAACCGCTTTGGATTATTTTTCTATCGAGAAAAGTTTATGGAATCGTGTTTTCGTCACACATAATACTTAGCATTAATCCTTAACTTTACCATATTATATTTATTTCAAAATGAATGCTGCAGTATTTTAGGCGTATAGGCCCTTGTAGGTATATAAAATGACGTACATAGGTCTGGCGGTCACAGGATCTCCCTCTACGTGAATGAACACGAATATTAACATTTTGGATAGTGAGTCGATTAACAATCTGATCCGCTTGTTTTTAAGGTGAAGTAAGTACCATGATGTAAACCAGCCAAGTGCGAGTCGGACTCGCGCACGATGGGTTCCGTTACATTATTCATACAATATTAGACAAAACGGCAAAGAAATCACGTTTGTTGTATGGGAGCTCTGTTTTTAGTATTTGTTGTTATAGCGGCAACAGAAATAAATTATCTGTGAAAATTTCAACTGTCTAGCTATCACGGTTCATGAGACAGACAGACAGACAGACGGACAGTGCAGTATATCGTGCGACCAAGCGGATTTGCCTGGTTAATTCATTTTATTTGTTTCAATTCTGGGATGAAAATGTTTAAATCCCGGCTTGAAGTTTCACGCAACACATTATTATGAAGCCATTGCGATTATGCGAATCGCAATGGCTTTTTGTACCTACTGTACTCACATTAGTAACTCCTATTTCTGAATGAAGGGTCAAAGGGAAATCAAACCTATCTGAGTCCGAGGCGTTACGCTCGCTCTTGCAGTACCTATATTTCGGCCTGAATTCCTGTCCCGCTGACGGACGGTCGTGTACGTCAGCGAGGAAAAGGTACGCAAATACTCACCGCTGACGTTAGCGTCCCAGACTCGCAGTATGGTGCTTTAAAGAACACAATGTATACTCGTACGCGCGACCGACGTCAGCGCGACAGGAATTCAGGCCATGTTCTTAGACTTTTATAAATCAACCAAAATCTTACCAATCGTATGGTACCTACTAAAACTTTCTAGCTCGCTTCGATCGTTCTTGCATATATGTATACCCACCTAACGTGCATCCTTTAAAAAACTACAGCTGTATCCGTAAATTGTATTAGGTACATAAAGATGCACATCCCCGAGAACAGCTCTGCCTTATCAAATTTGCATGATTTTTTAAAATTATTAAGAATGTGTATTGTAAGGGGCGACATATTCAGATCTCGTTCCATCCTATAACTAACCTCGACCAGTCTAACCGGCACTGCGAAAAAGATCTACGTAAAGAACTGCTCCGTACATGTTTCTCCCTATATTCGTAGTACGATGAACTAGGTTACGGGCTCGGTGACCTGGCTGACCGGACCAGCCGCCGCCGCCGCAGGCTTGTCGCGGTTGTCCTGCAGGTAGTGGTAGTTGACGAAGCGCGCGCCCTGCGTGAGCTGTGCGCCCGTGTTGGCCACGTGGCACGCGAACAGCAGCATGTTGCGCGGCTGCACGCGCCACGCGAAGCGCATGAACATCACCGAGTACATCGACAGAGCTAGAACAACAAGAGACAGCTCTTAGCCCACGATTTTGCGATTTTTTTTGTCAACGCTCTAGGGATCCGACCTAGAGTTATTATTTACCCTTTGGCCAAAAGGGCTATGGCCGGGGGCAGCACACTGCAAGGCAGCGAGCAGCGGCTAGCCTGGTACTTCTATAGCTCTATTAGAACAAAAAGAAAAACAAAAAAAAAAAGAAAGAAAAGAAAAAGAGAAAGAAAATCTAACCAATATGAAACCGAATAACTTGTACAATACATTTAACATACATTGTTAATGAAGTTGTTATCGTTTTATAATAGTCTTACAAATGACTGATCAAGTGGAATATTTGAAAATAGTAATATAAGGCCTGAATTCTTGTCACGCTGACAGTCGGTCGCGCACGGTCGGTCGCGTACAAGTATATACATTGTGTTTTATATAGCACCATACTGCGACGCTAATGACCGACAGCCGTATTTTGTTCCCGCTGACGTCACGACCGACCGTCAGCGCGACATGAAATTCAGGCCTAACAGCTATCAGAAGAAGAGAGATCACAAAGTTCAAAGGAACATGGTTCATCACTTAAAATATACGTTATCTGGTTGATTACTTAACATAGATAACAAATGTTATGGAGATAGCAATAGAAGTTTTACTGACTGCTAAGTTTATAAATGATGTTATTAAAAAGAAATAACAATAATAAATATCGCTGGACATTACACACAGCGCCATCTAGTGCTAGTGTCGTGGACACCAGATACATACACATACATAGATACTTTTTGTTTTTAAATACATGCTTATTATACATATAAACATCCATGACTCGGAAACAAAATAATGTCCATGCTCATCACACAAACATTTGCTCCTACCGGGATTCGAACCCGGGACCCTATGGGGCTGCCTCCACGAGCGAGAGAATCGCGGCGATTCATCGTATTTATATACGATCATATCGCCGCGATTCTCTCGCTCGTGGAGGCGGCCCCTAAGAGGCAGCCCACTACCGCTGCGCCAGTCGGGTCGTCAAAAGCTGGATGCACGCATAATAAATGAGATACCAAAACATTAAAGAAGAATCATCATTATTCTCTTGCCCTTAATATTCAGTTGTGGTCGACGCAGCATGTCTTCTTCTTCCATACTCTCTATTACTCGTCATCTCATCAGACACTTCTTTTCTTGCCATACCTGTATCATTCTTAACATCCATCGTCTCTCTCTTTGGTCTTCCTCTACTCATATACCCATCCACATTCATACTCAGAACTTTCCTCACTACATTTTCCTCATCCCTCCGCATCACATGCCCATACCACGACAACCGATTACCACACAACTTTTCAGTCACCGGCGCCACTTTTAGACTTCCTTATATACAGAGTGTCCGGCAACGAATGGATAACTTTGAAATGGCCCATAGCAGAACCCATGGCCATTCAGAAAAAAATACGAAAAAATATCTTATAAAAAAATTTCATCCGTAGATGTAGTAGGGCCTGCATAAGAATGCCACATTTATTGGTCACTCATTCTATGCATACTTTTTTTTTTACCCAAGATGTAAACATCTTGGGTAAAAAAAAAAGTATAAATATATATATAACTTTGTTCAAAAATTAATTTACACTAATTTTCCAAAATAAATGAACTTGCTTACAGGTACTACTTACTTTAGGGGGTTGTATGTTGATTAAAATATAGCTCGCGACTGTAAGACGTATGTAGTTACAAAATTCTAGGTGCAGGAATGACTTTGACGTTGAAAAAGTAATTTCTGCACCTTTACGAGCTTGGAGGGTTGTATTGATTATTATAATTCTGTAACTACATACGTCTTACAACCGCGAGTCATCCTGTATATCGGACACCCTTTATGTCTCTCCTAAGGACTGTACATCTGTCATCGAATAGCTCACTACTCTGTATTGAATTGTTAAGCCAGGTCTCCGAAAAAATTATAACATCATAGTTGCGGAAAACCATTTTAGGTCGTTCTGGAACCAAAAAACCATAAACTCTATCATCGAACTCGGAACGGTTGGGACTGTTTTTTTTCTTAAATAACAAAAAAAAGTTTTTTTTGTTATTTGAGTTCGATGATCGAGTTTATGGCTTTCGGTTCCAGAATGACCTAAACAAAAGTATATACTCGGATCATTTCTTACTTTATCCATTCGCGTAACACCACACATCCCATTTCGCATTCTTTCTTTAGCATTCTCATCCACGCGACATTCAAATGCCTTTTATTCATCCCTTTTGTGGCCCAACATTCTGATCCATGATAAATGAAATATTAGAAGAATAATGTAAAATAAAACAAAAATATAATAAAAGCCCCGATAGTTCTTTGAGAATTTTAAAATACTTAAGTTTGGGGAAGTCTGAAAACAAACAAACAACTTACCAACTGTCATTTTCCCGCTAATAAAACTTGGATCATCGTGTATAATATCTGCGATAGCTGCTACAGGTATTCCCCAATTAGCAACAGGACCCCAGAAGTGGGTGCTGAAAAATAAAGTTATTCCCATATTACGTTTATTTTGAATTATTTCTAACAAGTCGAGAATTACAACCTCCATGCTTAATCTAATCATACTTTACCTCATTAAATACTGCCTAAACTCCTTGCCTTTCAGCTGTTTGAATAAATTACCAACAACTTTGCTCATTGTGACTGAAATGAAAATAAGTGCTACAATGAGATTTCCTACTTAATGGATGTATAGTTGCTGCCAGTTAAGATGTCAATAGCGGTCATTGCCCTTTCCCTAATATCTCTTCGTTTGAACCCAAAACTATGAATCATGTATCGTTTTTCTGGAGCGAGTGAGGGGGGTACCCGTCACCCGGTACCCACCACTCCTATGAAAAAGCCATGCACCGTTCCTGACAAAAAACAATTGTAACCTAATCTCAAAACACTTTAAAGTCGTCAAAAAAGAGCTCGATGAGGCGCAGTCAAGGGACGCCCGCGCCCGGTTGACGGAGCCCCGCTTCGCACGGAGAGGCTACGCACGTGTGTCAAACTTCGCTTTTCAAGAAAATGTATGTGACTGTGTCCACTGCAACCCACGGAATAATTGACGTCACTATTACATTTGTCAAACAAATTAATCCACGCAGCTAGAATAACGCGGGCCGCGTGGCCGTACACAGCGTGCACCGTGGTGGGTTTGCGGCTTTACCCCCTAACTCGTGCCAAACGATACTAACCCATGAAAAAAAAATTAGTCAAGGTTTAACAAGCTATAGCTGCCAGTTAAGATGACAATAGCGGTCATTGACCCACCTACATTTATTAAAGTTATTAACTTTCAAAACCAAAAAATAAGCCTGTTCAAGTCTTGAATCGCCATCCACCGTGATTTTGTGATGATTAAAGTGCATAGACACGGAGGCAGGTCCGCGCAGGTAGATGTGTCACTAGACAGCTGTCACGAGAACCGAGCGGACGTGCACCTGTTTGCTATTTCCACCAAACTATTGTTATAATTAACCATCTAAACTATCTGTGCTTACTCCCGTGACGAGTGGACGTCACAGTGATCTTCAACATTTTTTCTAATGAAAAAGACGATACATGGTTCATTTCTTTTGGTTCGTACGAAGGGATATTAGGGCCGGCGCACATTTGGCAGAGCGCAGCGTAGAGCATTTTTCACTGTCAAACTATCATATAACACGACAATCAAGGTACTGAAGAGCATCGAAGCGACCACATTACATTTTTATATAGCGACTACATGCGAAAGATAGCGCGCAGGAACGCGACTGCGCGCATCCGCTACCGGTCACCGAGCTCGCCGAAGTGACGCTCGCGCGCCATGGACGAGTGCCGCCATTTTGTTGTCAACACTCGTACCGTACATTACATCTTTTTGTTCCTTTCTCTAAAATTTTTATTTTTTTTAATTCCTCTTCTTCCTGTTCTGCAAGTAATATAATCAACAGCACGTCCCAAATAGTCCCAATCCATCATTTTATTCACGAATGTTTAACACGTTTGGACTCTCGTAAAATTGCAAAATGAATGACGACGGTGTGTCGATAATGCGCAGTCTAGCGCATACTCGCGAATCCGCGCGGAGACTGCGAGTGGACGCGCGAGTCTCCGCGCGGATTGGCTCGGTTAGAAATTTGCCTAATGTGTCAGTGTTTAGAAAACTTCGCGGGCATGATCTGCGCTGCGCTCCGCCATATGTGCGCCAGCTTTTATGGAAAGGGCAATGACCACTATTGTCTATTACAATAGCGTGTGTAATGTGCTTATCACCTCCTTCATTAAACTCACTTACCTATTTTCTATTATGTCCGGTCATGTGTAAAATTATTACGTTTATTTAATTTAGAAAAATATTTAGTTATGCTCTTATATACCCAAAGGCATTCAAATATTTAAATCTTTTGAATCTCTTTGTAAATACCCCGTCCTTCTTGATTCCTTGCCAATGTTACTGTCAATACTTTCCTGTCAAAATGATAAAATCTATGCTGATATGCGACAGTGTGCCCAGCCGAAGGAACTTATACAGTGTTGGCTACCGGGTACCGATACTATAAGAGCATAATAAGTAAGTACTCATTTGTATAAAAAAAACAAGCGTGGCAGTCTTTGTCGACTGCCGATAGAAGTGAAAACTAAGTGAAATAAACTAACTTATTAAAAAAAAAAATGTTGTCTGTAAAGTCGGTTTACGGACGATAATTTACGTGATAACGTCATCCGATGGTGCCTAACAAAAAAAAAACAGGATTCTGTTGCAGCCAGATGAACTCTTCAAGCCCTTTCAAACGAGCCCAAACTCGGATCCTAGCTCCAACGGGTGCGAAGTTAGGCCACGGAGGTGGGGGTTAGGTAGCCCTGAGAAGGAAGGGGGAGGGGTGGTTTCGTGGCGCCCTCTCCCCCAACCCTCACCGCCACCACTCCCTCACAGGCCCCGCCCCAGTCGTAGCACCGCTACGCCTAAGTGGTGCTACGCCGTAGCGGCGACTACGAGTACTACGAAGCGTAATGGACGGGACATGACGATGAGTTCAATGTTTTGCCTTCACCCAGAAAGTGCTCAACGCGCCTAAAGAAGTTTTCACTTCAGAAATACACGTTTAAATACTCCTTACCCTACACCCCGCGGAAGGCTGCCATTTTGTTTTTCTAATCATCTGATCAAGGTTATTTTAGGGTATGTTCAATGAAAAATCTTTGAATTAAGGTGGGTACTGACCACACACACCATCACATCTGTACCATTCACAGCGAGCATGTTACGTTAATGTCTAATGCCCATGTCACACCCATTCCTATCAAGATCGGAGACTCTACACTCGAAGTTGTGGACGATTATGTGTACCTAAGACAAAATGTCCAGTTAGGTAGGTCTAACTTCGAGAAAGAGGTCAATCGTCGAATCCGACTCGGCTGGGCACGGCTGGGAAGCGTTCGGGAAGTTGCGCGGTATCTTCTCGTCCAACTCACCGCAGTGTCTCAAGACAAAAGTCTATGACCAGTGTGTGTTGCCAGTGATTACATACGGGACCGAAACGTGGTCGCTCACAATGGGCCTCATCAAGGCTTAAAGTCACCCAAAGGGCAATGGAGAGGGCTATGCTCGGAGTTTCCTTGCGCGATCGAATCAGAAATGAAGACATCCGCAAGAAAACCAAGGTTACCGACGTGGCCCGAAGAATTGCCAAACTTAAGTGGCAGTGGGCACATTGCTCGCAGAACGGATGGCCGATGGGGCCGAAAAGTACTGGAGTTGGAAGGCCTCCCACTAGGTGGACCGATGACCTGGCGAAGGTTGCGGGAATCCGCTGGATGCGAGTCGCACGGGACCGGTCAATGTGGCGACACTTGGGGGAGGCCTATGTCCAGCAGTGGACGTTTTTCGTCTAAAATGATGATGATAATGATGATGTTACGTTACGCCGTGTTCTAAACTTCGTGTAACATGCTCGTTTCAAACTCTTTGCTCGCCCGAGCTCCGAATTCGTTGTGACTCGTAAGTCGTAGTCGTAGTCAAAATGTCGGACGACGAAGTTACGTTGGGATCTTTGATTTTACTCAATTATTGTTTAATCAAGTTAGGACAGGGCTATGTTCAAATGACAATAACTCTTAAAATAATTGGTCTAAAATATCGTTTTGTGGGTTGACTCAAATACTTCTCAAGTAAATTTTATCTAGCTATAACTCTTGTATTTTGTTTTTGCAAGTGTTTTTGTATAACGTGTCAAATTACGCGCAAACATTTCGAGGGCATGCGCGTGTCGTCGCGGTTTGACTTTTGACATAACGCTGTCGACGCTAGTCAGGGGTTCCATGAAAACGTATGCAACATTCCGGGGCTAATAATGTTTTGCGCGTATTACTAATTCTTTTTAAATTTTCTACTCTAGGTAGAAAATTTAAAAAGAATCTAGGTAGAATTTTACGTAAAATTTCGTAATTTCTTATTTTTTTTAGGCTCATTTTGCTTATTTATAAGAAGATAATACTTAATAATTTGATATCCTCGTCGTTTACCCTATAAAATCATTTGCACGTCTCTAGGTCTCTTACATTCCCACATTCACTAGCTGACCCGCGTAACTTCGTCTGCGTCACATGAGAGAGGGGTTTAGCGAGAGTGTGAGTTAACCTTAAAAGATCACCATCACCACCACCACCATCAGCCTATTAATGTTCCCACTGCTGGGACACAGGCCTCCTCTGTATGAGAGGGATTGGGCTATAATCCACCACGCGGGCCCAGTGCGGATTGGTAGATGTCACATGTCTTCGAATTTTTGGTTCTAGGACATGCCGGTTTCCTCACGATGTTTTCCTTCACCGTTTTGAGAGCAGTGGTGATGAAATAAATTACACAAAGTAATGCGCCTGTCTGGGTTCGAACCCACGACTGACTGTTCGTAAGTCGGGGCCGCCACCAGTGGGCCACCGCTGCTCTACACCTTAAAAGATAGACTTTTTTTTAGAACTTTTTAAAAGGAACATGTCTGTTATGATTGTCGCGTACCTAACTTTAACCGTTTACGCAGCGCACGCAACGGAAGCTCTCAAAAGGAAATAATAATATAAATAAATAATTGTCCCCGTTATTGCAACATTTTTCATTGATGCTCCGTGTCCTATTGGTTGTAGGTGTAGCGTGATGTTAAAGCCTTCGATAAATAAGCTATCCAACACTAAAATATTTTTTCAAATCGAACCAGTAGTTCCTGAAATTAGCGCGTTCAACCAACCAAACAAACAAACTCTTCAGCTTTATATTATTAGTTTAGTTACAATTTAATTTCTCGGATTTTTTTGCATTAATCGCTAAAATATTCTACCAAATAAGGGCTTCCCTCGACAGCAGGGGGGAGACAGTTAGAACATGTACAACTTCAGTGAAGAAAGAGTCGCCATCTACTTTACTTAACCAATAAACTATGTATTTCATAGTTAACGATAGATGTCTCTGTTCAATTATGAAAATCAAATAATTAAGTTCTATATTTAATGAGAATAATTGTTAAATTTTTCATCAAAATTATCACGTTTTTATATTTCATGGCTGTTTCGTATTATCAATTATACCACAACCTTGTCACGGAAATCCTTTTTGTGTAACATAAACTGGCAACATCATATAATGGCCGCCGCAACTTGCGCTTACGCTTGAATGTGTTTCGTTAGTCCATCTTATGTTTAATTATTTACAAATTCTCTGTGTAACTGTCAATTCTATTCAAATATGAATGTAGCCAGCGAAATTCTTTCTTGTTTTTGCAAATAGAAGCTGTGTTTACATTGTATAGTTGATCAAAATGCAATTTGCGAATAAAAAGATGGCTCATATTATAATGTATCATCATTAAGTTATGTATTCGCAAATTTCATTATGATCAACATACGACATAAACAACACAGCTGCTATTTGCAAAAAAACAAGAAAATTTGAACCTTTATGTAAACAAATATTGATCTATATGAAGGTATACATACATTCCTATCTACCAATAGCTACCTATAGAGCCTTAGTTTTCGTTAAGAAATCCAGATGGCGCTTCAAATCGGATGCTTAAAAATGGCACAAGAGGGCTCTCTTCTCCCTTATTATTATTATACTCTTTGCTCGACAGCCTTACGTCTTCATCCTTAGACACTCGATGACAGATTGCTGTCTTACTCCAGCTAGGTCTAAAGTTCTCATCAAGGTGCATGAAATGACCCAGGGCGGGAGGACTCATTGAATGATTTTACCACCCAAAAAAAAATGGAATTATTGGAATAAAAAGGCATTACAACATAATTTTACAGTAAGCGCACTTCTTTTTGTTCTAAATTGGTCCCGAGCGAAGCCGGGGCGGGTAACTAGTATAGTATAAAATAGAATTAATGACAAGACCTTACTTCGCAGTGGCACCATCTGGTGGGCTCAAAAACGATAGCCCTCATTCAACCCGTGTATGTATATAGAATTGCAAATTTTTAGGGTTCCGTACCCAAAGGGTAAAAACGGGACCCTAGAGAGTAGGTATTTAGAAAAACGTGGTAAGGACGATAATATCGCTGCGATTCTCTCGCTCGTAGAGAGGTGGCCCCTAAGGGTCAATTCACACCGAAAGAGCGGCGAAGGGCAGCGCAGTTTCAGTTTCATATGAATTTTAACTTTATTATCATTACCATAATACTTATTATCGCATGAGAAACTCGTTTATCGGTGCGGCGGAGCGGCGCCGCGGGCATCCGCGCGACTCGTTCGAGTTTCTCATGCGATCATGCGATAATAAGTATTATGGTAATGATAATAAAGTTAAAATTCATATGAAACTGAAACTGCGCTGCCCTTCGCCGCTCTTTCGGTGTGAATTGACCCTAAGCCTAGACTCCACTGTCCGTCTGTCTGTCACCAGACTGTTTCTCATGAACCGTGATAGCTAGACAGTTGAAATTTTCACAGATGATGTATTTCGGTTGCCGCTATAATAATAATAATAATTCAATTATTTATTCGTGTAACATAACTCATAGTGTTAGTAACAATTTCACTTATAGCTATGTTAGTAAACTAAATTATATACAAATCATGAAATTAGCCTAACAAAAAAAACACATCGTTACTATGCTGCAGGTCCAGCAGAAATTGCAGCACCTATTAACAATCACGCAGTCCAGTCGGCCAGAGATCATTTTTAAGATGCTGTTGGTGCTGCCCCGCACCTTGCGTACCAGGGATGCGCATCTCTTACGCATTACTGTATAAAAGCAATCTACGCGGGCTTCTGCAAACATCCCTGAAGCACTACAGAAGCGCGGCAACCCCGTCAGCACCCTAAATGCGTTGTTATACTGGACACGAAGGGCACTGTACGCTTTTAGTGTAAAATGAGCCCACAGGCTACTCGCGTAGAATGAAGTACAATAAGCACGGAATAACGCGACTTTGACTTCACTCGAACAGCGTGTGAACCTACGAGCAATCATGTTAGCACGTACAGACAGCGCCCTTTGCTCCCGTTTGATGTCATTATTACCCTTGAGGTCGGTCGGCAGTCAGATTGTGCCTTAAATATTTAAATTGGTTTACTCTCTGTAGTGGAACATCGTTGTTAAATAGTAGGCATCTCAATAGGAACACTACTGCTGCCGGCCTCAAAGACCATAACTTCGCTCTTTTTCACATTGTAAACAAGCCCATGTTGTAATGCATACTTTTCGCAATTCCCCAACAGCTTGCTGAGGCCACAGGGTGACACACTCAGCAGCACCATGTCGTCCGCATAGCTTATATTATTTAAGCAGCACACTATACACATATCTCAAAAAGTAGAAGTCAAATTGCAAAATCTTTGGTTCTGTACCCAAAGGGTAAAAACGGGACCCTATTACTGTGGCTCCACTGTCCGTCTGTCTGTCACCAGTCTGTCTCATGAACCGTTATAGCTAGACAGTTGAAATTTTCACAGATGATGTATTTCTGTGGCCGCTATAACCACAAATAATAAAAATTATTTTGTACAAGTATATAATAAGCTTAAAAAAAAGTGAATATAAAAAAACGAAACATAAAAGAAAATAAAACAAAATGACTACATTCACAAAAAGAAAATCCTTATGCTGGAATCGAACTCAAGTCACAAGTTTGTTTTCCACCGCTCTTTACCCCGAGACCAACTAGCTTGTTGAAAATAGTGGGGAATATGTAGATCTTATGCTGCTTCCAGGTCGGTAATGTTTGGGATTGTTCGGGCCGGGTTCGATCGCCACACTTGCCACGAATTTTTCATTTGTTTTACCCGCGCCTATAGATGTTTCACATTAAAAATTACACGGGGCAACCCTCCTACGATGATACGGAACACTTACTTTTACTAAGGGAACAGTGCAAGTATCAGCGCAGTGCGAGCGAGGAGTGCGGCGCGGAGCGGGGTTGGTCATCTCCGGCGAAGTTTGCTTGTCTTGCAAGTGTGTGTAGCAAAATTATGCGGACAATTTTCTCAGTTTGTTTGTTCAGCTTTCAAGTAAAACCGGTTTTCAAATTTGGTAAAGTAAAAATAAGGTTTGAATTTGCTGGCGCGAGGTAGCATGAATTCGTGCCAGCAGGTTTCAACAACATTTTCGTGAATGGGTATGAATTACGGCACGTTGGGACGGAGAGGAATCGGTTCAGTAGTTTTTAAAGATAGACAGATAAGTGTGTATCAGAATCTAAGAAAATAATAGTGCCGTGTCTGAAAGGTATCATTATGCATGTTATCGGTTGGAAACAAAATAAGTAATGAAATCTTATGATCACCAACAAGCACTATTTCAAACGATTGATTTCTAAACGAATAAATAGGGCTCAGCGTGGCGGCAAGTTTGAAACCTAACGTCAATCGACATGGCCCTTGTCAGACACTGCTAGATTTTGTAACCAAATGTAATTTCGACTAAAAATGATGGAAATATTGAAAATGAGATAGAAAAATCCTAAAAGATGGCAAAATTTCAAAAAAATACGTAACACCACATGCTAAAAACAGAAAATGTGTGCTTCGGGCGCAGTATGGGATTACTCCGCATGTTCATCATTTCGTATATTATTATATTTATTGGAGTTTACTTCGGACTAGTCGCAGTACTGGTTTATGCTAGAAACGTAGTCATACTCGCCAGCAAGTACGTACTAAAATAACTTTTTATGAATAATAGGAAGAGCCAACGATAATACGATTTGGAGTCAATTTTAGTGCTGCATGTTCGCAGAGCGCTCTACTGTTGCTGCTACAAATTAAATTGTCAGTCAAAACTTTTATTGCGAACTAAGTGTACAATGTAGTTCGCAATAAACGTTAGTTCCAAGCAATGGAAAGAGAAGTGTTGGTCGTCCGGCGACGAGATGGGCAGACGATATTGTTGCCATTGCGGGAATTTCCTGGATAAGGCTGGCACAAGAACGTAGAGCTTGGCACAAGCGTAGAGGCCTATTCCCAGCAGTGGGTGAAGTCGGGCTGTAGATGATGATGAAGTGTAACAGTGTTAGTGTTATGTTAGTATTTATGACTTAGCAGCCTTTTATAAGCAATGTTAGCATAGTTGTGCCGTTTTGAGTGTATGTGTAGTGTATACTTGTAATTTCTCAATAGCGCTGTTTTTAGTGTCTTGTAGTCCATATGCAAACTAGGCATTTATGCCTGCATTCATAATTTCTTGTTGTTTTTTTTATCAAAACAGCATCTTACTTTTCTAAATATATATTGCAGCTTACCCGAAGAACCCTACGCACAATAAAAAATCATGAATACTTTCAAGAAGTTTTTAATTAAAAATATTACAAAAAGGCACTGGTAGTTGGACGGTATTTTTACATTGAATAAAACACTTCAAATAATTATAATGGAATGTATGAAGACAACAAAACGCAGAGAGCATTGCAACTGCCATCATTATTATATTTAAGTTTCGGTGTCATTGTGAAAACCTTAAAATTAAAATATGCCAATTCACAAAGAGTATGCAACCTAAATGGCGTAGTCATGCCATTCCCATCTTGATTTTTCTGCAAAGTACATGATGAAACTGGCATACAGGTAGGGAACTTAATATGCATACAAAAAATATCCACGGTTACCCCTGGATACTATTTTTGTTTACCGTTGTGTTGTTTATTGTTCACTTTCCTTGCCGGAATATTTTCGTAATATCACTGTTTTTTTTCTTATTCGTTTGGTCTTTTATTGTTATAAAAGTCATCGACGCCAGGTCCAGCAATAATGTAACCGGGTTGTAATTAATTCTACGCAAAAATGATTGCTGACAAACGACTTTTTTTTTGGGGTGAAAAATTACGTTTTACGGCACAACTAAATGTAACGCACTCAAATCATTGTGCTTATGGACTATGGACGCATTTAATAGTGAACGGGATAAGGAGCTATTAAAAATAAAATTATCCTTAAAAACTAGTATTTGAAAAAAATAAAATAACTTGTGAATAACTTGTAGGTATTTAAAGTAAAGTTATGACCATAAAAACTAGTATTTGAAAAAAAAACTTAGATCTTGAAAAAACTTGGATCTTTGACCTCCAATATCTCCGTAACTAATAGGTAGGAAAAAAAAATATCGCAATGACGGGAATAAAAAGTGCCTTTCGGCTTCGTTAAGGGTCTATTTACACCCTTTATTGGTAACGTGTCAATTTAGAGTAACAAATGCGTGAACGTTTTTGTTTGTTATAGTGCCCTATATGCCAGTTTCGTCGTCAGTGGGGGGTGACTATGCCAGCTTCCATAGAAATAAGTTCAAACATTTTTAAGAATGCCGGTAGTTTGTTAGTCACATAGAAACAAATTTTAATAATAAATTGTATAAAGGGTTCTCTGTATACTTTAAACATTACTTCTTTTTTTTATTCGTTTCCCGAGCGTTTATAACGCGACGAACCATTCGCGAAGCGAATGCTCGCAGTATGTACTGTCCAATAAGTAACGTTTATAAGTAAACCACGTAATGTGAAATTATTTTTTTAAAAACATTGATATTGCTTAGTCAATATTTTAAGAAAATAATTATTAGTGATTAGTAATTCAGGACATTTCCAAAAACTATATAAGTCCAATAAATATATCTGAATATAATTGTCATTTACAATGTTTTAGTAATAAAGTAACTTGTGCAACTTACTTATATTTTACTACATTTTTAATACACAATACTTTCCATACAATATTCAGGGTTTTATATCTAAGTATAAGAAGACACTACATCATTATAAAGTACGTTAGTGAAGTATAGTATGTTCAAGAGCACATTTTTGCTTTTTATCCTAAAGAGCGAAAAATAAGATAAATTTATTCAATTAGGTTGTAAGGTTAGCTTGCCCTAAAGATTGCTTAAATTTTCTATATTACTAAGCTACTAGATAAATCTTCAATTTGGTACCAAAACTTACTGTGCACACATAATCAACGAACATCAACACACAATAATAAACTTCATCGTAAGTTGCCATAGGTTTTGAGCAATAGTGAAATATAATGCAAATATCAGAAGGTTCATTAGAGTGAATCTTTCATTCGAGTAACTGTTCCTTTTTGTTTGAATTCATTTTCCACTTTTGGTTCATTTTGTCTTCAGAGGTTTCATTCAAAGTGTAAGGGCTTCCGATATTAGGTACATTTATAAAGATATTTAAACTATAGTAATAATTTTAAAAGATCGTTTGAACAAGAGACGCGCGTAGTCGTATCATTCGTCCCGTGTTCCGGGGTTCGCCTTGGTGTAGGCAGAGCTTTAATCTCTTTCACTAGCTGCAAACTCGAACTATTTATTATACATAATATCTGCTATTCCAATTAGGCCATTACAGGCACTAAGGAATGTCAAAAAAAAAGCAAAGCTACAGTCACGGTCACAAGGCATAATAACTTGTGAAAGTACTGTAGTTGCACATTCCAAAGCGTAGATCTCTATGGAGAAGAACGGGCAAGAAACGCCTGGGTAAAGTATACAATATTACATTAGTAGTGGCACCTATACATTAGCAGCTAGAAATGATAAATCAGTAAAAAAAATAGCAAAACAAGTTCTACCATCCTCCTTTATAATACATAAAAATGTATATTATATTAATCCTAATATTCTTGTGGAGCAGGGCTGGATGGGTGGATTGAATAATCGATTCTTCCACTCGTATGCAAAATATGCGCTTTAGACGAGAAGTTGTTAACATCAGCCCGATATACAAAACTTATACTAAATAAACTATTCCGGATGACTTTTTTATCACTTTCCAAAAGAAATGGGTATATTAAGTGAACGGAGTAGAAGCTTATGGCATACCTGGTTTTATTTTCTTTAAACCAAAGCTTAGAGAAAAATTGATCCATCATCAAAAAACGCTACAAATTTCAAGTAAACTTTTCATATTAGTACAAAGAAATAGAAATTTTGAAAAAAACAATTAAAAATATTGAATTTCAAATCGAAAATTCAAAAAAAAAACTAAGTGTGCCTACTCCTTCTACCTAATCTACCCCTTTTTTTTGGAAAGTGATAAAAACGTCAATCTGTATAATTAACGTTAATCTTACAATTTGCTATGAATGTAGTAATTAAATCCGTATTACAAAAACTCTCAGTCTAAAATGGAAGGCTTTCTTTATCTTTTTGTAATATAAGAAGTACTTGTTATAAAATTAAGTAAACATAAGTGCATTATAATCTTAATAAAACTTAATTGTGTATTTTAAGTCATAAAAATAATATGTAGGAAATAATCCTGAAAATAGACACTATCTAAATACTAAAAGTTTAGTAAATGCGTAGATTCAATAAAACAAAAATACTAAATATATATGGTACGTAATAGGTACTTAGTTAAAATCTCCTTAAAACTGAAGGGAAAAGCAATGACGGTCAGTCAAACACATTTTTCAGACCCACGTTATAGGGGGCCAGGCAATTACTGAGTGATAGAAAAGTCCAACCTGAGAATCGAACCTGGATTCGAAACAGAGCCTATGTACGAAACAGGTCTAAAATTTGACGTACTGCTAAATTACCTAAACTAGTTAAGTTTTTCGTATGAAGGCTATACAGGGTGTAAACAGACTCTTCACGAAGCCGTCAACCAAGCATTCTGTACATCAAACTAAGTAACTTTACGCAAAAATTATTGCTGGGAAATGACTTTTGTTTTTAGGGTAGAAAATAATGTTTTTCGGTAGGACTCAATGAAACGCACTTAAAACATTGTGCTGATGGCTGGATTGAATAGTACGGGGTCGTGGAGGTGTTTAAGGTAAAAATCTTACATTAAAAACACGTATTTAAAAAAACTTGTCAAACAGTTGAAACTTTGACCCCCAATATCTCCGTAACTAGAAGGTTCCCGGGTATGGTGTAGAACAAAAAAATGATCGCAATGACGGGGAGAAGTGCCTTTCAGCTTCGTTAAGTCTTTTTACACCCTTTACAGGCCCGAAGCCAGTTATCATGATTCCAGAGCGAGAAAGAGATAGCTCTATTCAGGTTTAATAGCACCATCCTTTTTTCGCACTAGTAGTTCTAGTTCTGAGATTCGCAAGAGATTTCTTCCTCTTTTCTAATGTGTTACAAATATCTACAGCGTAATATGCTTATTGCAGTCTGACAATGTTATACCTATCTATGATAAACAAATCTATATTATTCAGTACAGTCTAGGACTAAATATTCTGTGCTTTGTCTTAAACATTATGTTATAATAATTGATATGTGCTATACTAGAGTACTAGATCTTATGACGAAAGTACACTTTTCTCTTAGACACGATCATGTCCCAGTCTTGGACGTGTTTGAAAAAACTTTGTCTAAATACATATCGAATATTAATACATACATATACTTAATACAATAACGACATTTTTTTAATAGTTTGACGACACTGTAAGCTATTTCCAACGGATCCTGACGACAAAAAATACAAAAAAAAACCACGATCGCATTGTTAAATTATGATTTGCAGTAGTATATATTGTATAATTTTATAAAAAAAACTTCAGAACATTTTGAGCAGGACGACTATCTGAATCAAATGTGATATGGCGATTAAAGTAATATAATATTTTAAGCTTACCACAATAAACCATTTTCTATATCTCTCTACCGTCACAACGCATTGGGAACTCACTTAGTCTACCCCAGCTTAAAAACTAGTAATAGAACGCTTAGTATGAGCCCACCGCTAGTCTGTACAGCCGCGGCGCCGGCTAACCTGCACTTGAACATGTCAATCCGTGTTTCCTTATCCGCGATAATGTTCTGGAACTCAGCCTCCACGATCTGCCCATCGTAATATGTGATGGGGTCTTCGAATGGGTACTCGAATCCTTGCAGGCATTCGCACTTGTAGCCGCCGGCTTCGAAACCTCGGCCCAGGATCGGGACACACTGGAATATGAATGGTAATCTTAATATGGGTGGATAATAATAATGCCACTGGAATGTACCCAGTCCAGTGCCTGGATTGACGATCTACTTTTTTATTCTAGCTCTTCCATTCCAGCGCCATTGGAAACCAGGGATGTTGCGGAAGTAAACGACAAAACCTACTGCTGGATTAAACGACGCCGTTGTTGTTTTCTGAACATGCATTGTTGTAATTCCTAATAATGACTGGACTAGAACAGTGCAGATATGATCCAGTTTAGCGCTAGGCTCGAACTGGGATTACTGGAACAATGTGAACCAGGTATCATCGTAAGACGTGGCCTTACACAAGTCGCGCGAAATAGTACATTACTGCAGCGGCCAGTAACAGAGGCATAAATGGACGAACGTGTAAATGTGGGCCGAGGCGAAGCCGAGGCACACATACGTAAGTCCATCAATGCCTAGTTGTGGCCAAGGCTTGTATAGTATTTTTCTCAAATAATGCGAAAAACTAAAACTCTCAAGTTGAAGAGTTCATTTGTTTTTTTTTTTCAATAAACCGCTTTCTATTTGCAAGCCAATTCAAAACTTAAATAAACCTTTGATAAGTTACCTCCTTGGTTGCCATGTTTCAGAGTAAAAGATTATTCCATTTTTAAATAATACGACAGATATGAGTTTACTATGTAATTTATTTGGCCGCTAAACACGACAGATTAGAATTTTCATACAACTTTTGCCGGCCGCTGGTCGCATGTATCCAGTACAGCAATTTCGATTTATCTCGTCGAAGGTTGTCAAAATAATGCTCAAATTTCCAAGCATGTTTGAGAAAAAGTGTTTACACAGAGAAGAGTGGCTTCGCACATCCCGCATGCAAAGATAGACACGAATTTCAGAATGAGTGAGCGAGACCACACGAATCAATTATCAAGGTCAACATATGATTAATATGGTCATTTTATAAAGCGGTAAGGCGAATCTAACTATTAAAATCTTAAGGTGAAGTGACGAAGTGCGATTTTCAATAAATGAAAAATGGATAACACAAAGCAGTTCCAGACTAGCAAAATTTCTCGGCACGTATGAGCCCGTACGAAGCGGATTACGCGCCACATTTTCCGGTCAAACAATCAAACGGGCGTACACGCGCTTATTCGGCGTGTTCACTCAAACCGGTGGATTCTGTCAGCAGCTGTATTTTTAACGCATTTCGGAACAATTTAGAAAAGCAAGAATAAAATAGTACTTACATAAGAAGAACTCCTGTCGCACTTATCAGTTCCCTTGAAAGCGTTCGGCACAAAGTACTTGTCCGGACACTGGTTGATGTCCAGCGACATCAGAGCCATCGTTACTGCTACCACTCCTCTGAAAATTTAAAAGGAAGATTTTTAGCTTGACGACCCAACTAAAAGCATTTCTTTCAAACTAGCTTTCGGGCGGCTTCTCTCGCATTTTTAGAATTTGTAAAAATTTGGTCAAAGCTGATTGTAGATGGCGTGTCCATATCTTAGTCCCAATCTGTCCAATAAGGACAAGCTATTTTTAAATTAAAAATGACATTGACAGATTTTCAACCAATGACGATCTTTGGTGCAAGCTATGCTAGCGCCATTAGTTCCACAGTTGCCATCCCCATTCAATCACGATTCGAAAGACACGTGGCGCCATCTATTACCATGAGGACGTTATTATTGTTTTCCTCGGGAACAGCACTTTTTTTCGGGACGAAAGCTATGTCCGTTTCTGTACACCTGACAACGTATTTGCAACATTTCAGGACGATCGTTTCAGTGGTTTAGGCGTGAAAAGGTAACAAACAAACAAACTTACTTTCGCATTCATAATACATAATACTAGCTTTTGCTAGCGGCTTCGCCCGCGTGAAGTTTGATATTTGTTTCATGGGATCTTACTATACTACTTGTGTGAAAGAGTAACAAACATCCATACTCACAAACTTCGCATTTATAATACACGTAGGATATACATAAGATTAGTTAGGAAGTTAGCCTAGACTGGTATACTGATCGGACACACAGCAGAAATACACTGAGCTGCTGCTAAAAAAAAAATAACACTATGCCCAACCTGAGGGATTGGACCAAAGACAGAATGTACTAAGCTACTAGCTAGTACTACTAATGTACTGTAATGTAATAAGCAGAATGTACGCTCACAATCGATTAAAATTCCAAACTCACTTGAATTCAAGCTTGACTTTAACGCTGTCCCATCCGAAGAAAGGCGACGCATATGTGATAACCCATTGTTTCACATGTCCGTCACAGTCGAAGTAAGGCCTCGTCCAATGACCATGCTTCAAGTTAGCAGCTCGGTAGTAAGTAGGGAACCTTTCATACTTCTTCAAGTATTTCCCGAGTTCGTCATCTCTGATCTTCATTTTGAGGAAGAATTGTTCCAGACTGTCGAAGTTTGTCGACCAACGTTGTTTAAGGAATTGGAACCAAGATTTGTTTGTGTAGGCTTCCTCTGTGGAAAATGGAAGAATTGTATATAACAACCTAGCCGCGGCCCGCGGTTTCACCCGCATGGTGGGGAAAAATTACACCATAGGGGTATAAAAAATAGCCTACAACCAACCTACAAAACATACTCATAAAAAATCATAAAACCGGTCAAGCCGTTTCGGAGGAGTTCGATACAGACACTGTGAGTCAGTGACACGAGATTTTTGTATTAGAGAAGATAAACTTTAGAATTTTAGAAATAGATGGTCAAATACCCCAACTTTTTCTATAAACATTTTGACGGTAAGATCCATTTTTTTTAAGATTCGATAAAGAAAATATCTTGAAAATATTATAGAAAAACACATATATCCTACAGCATTTTATTTAAGCACAAGATCTTATTTATTTTGCTGAGCAATCAACAAATACTTAGATAATGTTCTAACTTACCGGTCTTATTCAAGCGAGCCAGATCTTCAAGTTTGTACTTTCTTGTGTTCAACTCATTCTTGTAAGCGAATGGCGCGAAGAATGTTCGGTTGGTGAACTTATTTCTGTCCCAATATGTGCCTGAAAACATGGCATATGGATTCATTTTCAAAAAGAAGTTACTATGGTTTGCATAAGGATTTAAAAAGACCCCTAACGAAGCCGAAAAGCACTTGTTCTCCCTGTCAATGTGGTATTTTTATTTTTGTTCTGGGTCATACCTGGGGGACCTCCTAGTTACAGAAATATTGGAGGTCAAAGTTAAAACTTTTTCACAGGTAAAATAAATCAACATATCTGGCGAAATGTGGGTGTACTATGTATTAGATACATGTCTGCCTAACTCTTCAGGAACTGCAGGCTATGTTCTGTTTGTTATGTTGTTGTGTGCCATGTTAATGTTTTTGGATTAAATGAAAGCTCTGACTCGCACAGTATAGCGTGCGAGTGAGTGCGAGGTAAAGATTTACGCCGTTTATTGTGATACCTTTTGGCTTTGCAAATAACATTGGAAAATGTAAACCAAATAGCTTGGTCGACCGTACGTCCTCATCTTCGAAACATGAAGAAGATTTTCGAAACAGTTGAATGTTCACACATCATGTGTGATGTGTGCTTGTATTCCACCGGCATGCTTCAATTTTGGAACAAAGTAATGCTGCTTGACGCTTGTCAAGGTTTCGAGGTAACAGTTTCAGTTACGAGCGTGTGTGTGCCCGAACAATCCCGAACATTACCGACCTGTTGAAGCAGCATAAGATCTACATATTCGCCACGGTTTACAATAAGCCAACTGGTCTCGGGGCACAGTGCTGGGTTACAATCTCGATCCCAGCATTGGGATTTTCTTTTTGTGAATCGAGTCATTTTGTTTTTCTTTTGTTTATTTTTTATAATGACTTTTTTTAAGCATATTTCTTGTACAAAATAATTTCGATGTTTCACATCTGCCATCATCTCCATTTTTTTTTCTTTTATTCCAAAGACTAAACGTAACTCACCTGCCGACCATATCTTGGAGTCCCCGAGCACGATCGCGAGGGTCTCACCAATCATCTGGTCTTCAGTCAGCGGCTTGTCTGCCACTCGATTACCGCTGAACACTTCTTTGGGGTCCGACACCTGATTTTATAACAGAATTTTACATAGAGCACCAAAAGAAAAAAAACAACGGTGTGGCGCCAACAGTCTCTGAGTAAAATGGCTGTGACATACGGATGGACGAATCCATATGGGTTCCGTGTTTTGCCACTTGGCTACGGAACCCTAAAAACATGGTTATTGTCTGGCGTTATTTGCGCCGACTCTAAACATAATGGCAAAATTCAACTTATGTTGCATGGATCTAGGGACAAATTCCGTAACAGACGGACTAAAAACTAAAATTATAAAAGCTAACAATTTTTTTGCGTGAAAACTAACCATCATTAACTTCTTAACTCGTATTTAAAGATTTTCTCGGAACAAAAACTCCAAGCGAGCATTAAATTGACTGAAGTCAGACCAGTCATTATAGAGAATCTATTTAATATTAATTTTATGACTGTACCTGTAAAAACGCACTGATGAAATTAGCCAGTCGGACGGCCATCTTCGCTTGATTTTCGAACTGCTCTTCGTGACCGAATGCAATGTCACCGTTGAGGAATAAATCCGTTGGGTTGTACCTATTACAAAAATACACATAACAAGTGAGTCCCAATAACAATAGAAAAAAGAGAGAGTATAGTATATTTCATTACAAGTGCGGAAAGGCTGTCATTGCAAAGAGTTCCGACAAATGTCTACCCGAGCCGAGGCGCAGCCGAAGGCGAGGGTTGACAGTCGGAACAAGTTGCAATGACGGTTCCGCAGGTGTACTGAACGACTATTTTTAATACAGTTGCGAAAAAATGAAGCAATTTAATAAAATAATAAAATAATAAAAACACAATAAACTCAACTAACTAATCATTTATTTCTGGGGAATGACGCCAACCGTAGAATATAAGCAGTTTTTTTTTTCTTCACCCATTTTGGTAGGCAAAGGGAACTATCCATACAGCTTAGTCTTCAGTAGATTTTTTTTATTGATATGAAATGAAAATGAAATTTAATGAGATGAAATAAAATGAAATTTAATGAGATGAAATGAAATGAAACCTAACCTAACTCATTCAATTAAATCATTAAATCTGATGTTGAAATAAATTAGTAGCTTCTTTTTAGAAATATACGTATTTGTATGATGAATCACAAAAACTCTTTAGTAAAAACTTCATGGTTGGTTTTTCTTTTTAATAGACATTATTTTGACAGTTGGGAAAGAGAACGCACGAGTTCGGGAAAGGTAAAAAAAAGCACTAGTATGTAATAGCCCACATCCCGAACGCTATACGTCCCTGCAATACACCACTTTTTGAGCAACTGTATTAAAAAGTAAGTTGTTGCAATAGGGTAGATGACAAAAAAATCTAATTAGTCCGTCAGTTAGATTATCAAAAAATATTTGACCCGTATTTTTTCTTTTGTTACGTAAACCAAAATTTACGAAGATCGACGAGCTTATAAAATTCTCAATACGTCACTCCGTGGTATAAAAAAACTCCCGCGTTTTGATGCGTTTTATCTTTTTGTCAATGTTCATTGACTTACAAAAACAAAAAATACGTGTCCATTATTTTCCAATACGTGTCTATTGTTTTATGTTGTAAGTGTGAAGATATTTAGTGGGTTTTCAAAATCCAAATGAACTCACTTGGAACAGTTGTTGGGCTGCACGCCCCTGATGAAGTTGAGCACCTCGTAGACATTGACGCGCTCGGTGTGCAGCGCGGCGGGCCCGCTGGTCGCGTTGACGTACTCGTAGTGGCGGTCCATGTACATGGCGCGCAGGAACGGGTGCGCGCGCTCCCACTGGACCGGCAGCCGCTGGATCCCTGGGGCCAATGGTACGTTACACTTACCCTTACTTAAGTGCTTATTGTACAGACACGAGAATAAAGGGTGTAAAAAGACTCTTAACGAAGCCGAAAAGCACTTGTTCTCCACGGTATTGCGATCTTTTTTTGTTCTACACCATACCTGGGAACGCGACTTTTTCACATGTTTTTTGAAGTGATAACTTCTTTAGGAGTGTTGAGCACTTTTTGGTGAACAAAAATTATGGAACTCGCGTCATCGTCACCGAACGCTTTCATAGAACGGTTAGTCAAAATCAACCTAATCCAATTAAGATAAAGTTTATTTTGGATTGATTCTATTCAAACTTAGTTTTCACTTCTATCGGCAGTTTTTTTTTTTTAATACATGTTTTTAATGTAAGATTTTTACTTTAAACACGACCCACACTTTTTAATCCATCCATCAGCACAATGTTTTGAGTGTGTTACATACATTGAGTTCTACCACAAAACATGATTGTTCACCCCAAAAAAAAAACGTTTCCCAGCAATAATTTTTGCGTAAAGTTAAATGTACAGAATGCTTAGTTGACGGTTTCGGTTTCGGTTTTTTACTACTTCAGGATTTCTTTACTACTTCAGGATTTTTTTACTATAGTCAAAGTTGTTCATAAATAAATAATCACAATTTAAAAACTAAGCTTATGTTGTGAATATCAGGACAATGGTCAATGCCGGTCATTTTTTTTTCAAGTAATTTTTAATGATTGCTTGGCAGCTAGAGTGCGTTTGCGGCATCTCCAAATGTCCTTTTTTTGTTTCGTCGAGTCGTTGTGCTCTCAGAGGGACATTAAATGCTAGATAAACGGACAAATATATGGAATTGGCTATGCCCCGCGGTTTCACCCGCTGTTCCTAACTTATTTTCTTTGTCCCGTTTTTTAGGGTCATACCGGAATATGAAATGCAAATAATTTTTTGAATCCAACTGGTAGTTTCAGAGATTTGAGCGTTCAAACACACAAAGAAACAATTCAGATTTACTATATTAGTATAGATGGATGGCGTCTTCTTGTGTCAGTAGGAGTGTATTATCAAAAGTGTTACTCACATCCGATCTTCTTGCAGTCAAAGTTATTGTAGTACTGGTCGGAGGTGGCGCGCTCGATGATCTCGCCGAGGTAGGGGCGGCGCACCAGGCTGGGCAGGCGGTAACCTGGCGCGCAGCGGCACTGGTACCCGCCGCGACGGAAGCCCCAGCCGTGCAGCGGCTCGCACTGACACAAGGAAAAATGAACTTAAATACCACGTCTGCACGGGTGCATTTAGCGATGCACGTAGTGCAAGTGCCGCCACGACGGAAGCCCCAGCCGTGCAGCGACTCGCTCTGACATAATGTACAACAAACTGTAAGATCATGTTCGCACAGGTGCTTTTAGCTAAGCCCGTAGCCTGCGCAAGTGCTGTTACACGCATCTGACTGCGCTGACACAAGGAAAAATGAACTTTAAGATCATGTTTGCACAGGTGGTTTTAGCTATGCACGTAGCCTGCGCAAGTGCTGTTACCCGCATCTGACTGCGCTGACACAAGCAAAAATGAACTTTAAGACCATGTCTGCACAGGTGATATCAGCTATTGATAAAAACCGTTTTTTTTTTATGTGTGGCCGTTATTTTGAATATAAAAGTAAATACACCTACATTTAAACCTGAAAATAAAATGGCAGAAGTTAGGCTGGCCACGCTTCTATAAAAATCTTCCAACCCCTTTACAATGTTTTCCTTCAGTTATAAGTAGTTATGAAGTATCAGGCTGAAATAGGTGACAATTCGCGGTGCGGTGTTTTCTGTTTTTGCGCTCACACCATAAGTTTTTATTATGTCTATACGTGAGGATTTGTAATTGGCTTTCTGGTGACTATAGTTTCCTTTTTTGTTTGTTTTTAATAGCTGTAAGTCCTCCATGTACTAAAATATATAAATGATTATTGGAATAAGGGCAGAAGAGTGATATTGGTTGAAGCTTACTTCAGTGGTTTCCTTGCACCGCGCCGTTGACGCGAATCTATTCGGTCGATCGTTACCCAAGCTCGGCGGACATTGGTTTATATCTATCCTGTCATAGTCCAACTCCATTACAACAGCTGCCGTGTACCTAAAAGACGCAAAAAAATCTTCAAAACCCACATAACAATATATAAAGATGTATCAGTAATCAGCTCTTCACTTTTCTTCATTTACTGTTTCACTTATCATTTCATCTTTGATATAATGCGTTAAGTAGTCACAAGCTAGACAGATGACTCTTGAGTTTTGAGAACAAAAAGCCTCCAGTTGGCTGGCTAATATCGATAGTGGAAATATCAAGTAACGTAAGGGACACTGAATGTGCTGTTAGATTTTGAACTTTCGGTACCAAGCGGAATGTTGCAAATTATACGGTGCTCAACGTCCGTTTCGTCATTTTTTCAAAGGATCTTGTTCACAATGGGTGTAAGTCAATGGGAAGACCAGAGGTAGGGAGTGGACACATGTCTACGGTACGGTACGGCGCGCTGGCTCACGGTGAGCCCGCCTGGCAGTTAATGTAAAGGGTTAGAGAACACTTTTGAGTCGATGGTTGCTGCCGTGAGCCACTGCACACGGCACCGCACCGGGGCAGGTCGCCGCGCCGCGGCCACGTGTCCGAGTCCGTAAGGCCAATTAAAAATGTTGAAATTTCCTATATTTTGTCGTAGATTGAACTACAAACAGTGATTTCTTCTTCAAACAGACCATGTTCAAAACATTTTGCGAAGCTAAGCGCACAGTAATTAACACAAACGAGGCCATATACCCATATACCCATACCTGGAGCTATTCTTATATATGTATTTTTTGCCAATAAGAAGTAAGGTGGCAAGTACTTACGTAGGGTATTCGATATGTCTGAACTGTGTGTGACGAGGATAGATATCAGCTACAGGCGACACAGCGGCCACCAACCACTTGTTCAGTCTGCCGCAGTCGAAATACGGACGCGTCCAGTTCACTGGGCCAGGATTCTGAAATGAATTTTATTTGTATAACTACCAGGATAAATAGTTTTCTCTGTACATACATAGGCCATGGTCCACATGTGCCAAATTTCGTGGTATTAGCCATTAAGGTGTGAAAACGTAACACGAAGTTACAAAGGACCATGAGCAGTTTTCTATTAAATCTGGGCGTAAGACAAACGTCGAACAGCATTGAAATATATAAGTCGCTGGAGAACAGAAATAGAGGCACCTAAAATATGTTGCCTTTTTACTTTACCAAAGATAATAATATCAATTTAATAAACTAATACTAAATTGAGGTTTAACAAGAGGGTTCCTTTACACAGCCTTAGCAGTCTTTAATTCTATTTTAGGACTTTGCCAGCCTTGTTTGGATTAATTACTGCGTGTTTAGCTTTAGCACGACGTTTCCATTGTTTCCAACATGATATGCTTTAAAAACAAATGACTGCAGTTGTAGTCAAATCTTTGAGAAAATACTGGGGTGGCTAAGGCAAAGTAAATTTTAAATCTCAGATGGCGCCACCATAGTTGATCTCAATCTGACCAATGAGGTTAAGCTATTTTGAAATATAAAATGATATTACCACATTTTCAACCAATGACGATGTTTGGGTACCAACTATGCTAGCGTTATTAGTTCCACAGTTAGCCTCCCCATTCCAACAATTTTAATTGGCCCTTCCTCTGGTCTCGACTTTGGTACTGGTCGCAATAGTATAACTTTTATTAGAGTACTCATTATGAGATATGATTTGAGTTTTTTTTTATCACTGCCAACATAGCGATTAAAATATTGTTTTATGTAAGTGGAGGAAAATTCTGTATCTGTAAAACAACTTTCACCGAAAATAGGTCTAAAAACGATTTAATACTTCGTTTTTGAGTTATGAGAGTTTTAGTAACTCTGCTTTTCATTAAAATAAAAAATAAAAACAAATCAATTTTTCCTGTCGAGTGTAAATTGACGTAATATTGTTTAGTGCGATTGCACTATTTGTGTGATCATAATTAATATTTTTATTTAGTTTATTTTTTAATGATTTTAAATGCAATTGTAATTATTAAATTTTAAAATGTTTAATTTATTTGTATAAAATTAATGGATAATAATAATGTAAATTTACTTCATTCTTATATAATTTGTGTTTTTTTAAAATTTTTTTAATTTTGAATATTTGTGAAAAATGTATCTTCCGTATGGTCATGCCTGAATTAAATGAATTTTATTTATTTATTTATAAGCTTATCGACGCTCGTGTCTAAATAATAACAGCCACTCGGGTTGATCTTTAGTTTAAGCCGTGCTTGCCTAGGTTGGTCTTTGGATTGGTGACCACCATTACATACCGAGTTTCCTCCGTGCCTCGGAAAGCATGATAAGCTGTTGGTCCCGGCTGTCATTTGTAGATCTTTGACAGTCGTTACAGGTAGTCAGTGGCCCAAAAGGTCTGACAACCAGTCTTACCAAGGGGTATTGTACTACCCAATACTAACTGGGTTGTGGAGGTCGGATAGGCAGTCGCTCCATGTAAAATATTGATATTCAGCTGCGTCCGGTTAGACTGGAAGCTGACCCCAACATAGTTCGGCAAAGGCTAGGCAGAGGATGATAAGCTTATCGGTGGTGAATATCCATGTTTAAGGATGTTTTTATTGCTGCATTCTGTCTGCTATAGGTGATAAAAGTTAACTTTCCATACTTTGATTAATAAAATTAGGCCTTTGCCCAGGACTAGGATGACGCAAGCTAACAGTATCAGTGTCTATTTATAAAAATTAAGAGTATCAATGCAAAAGTAGGTGTTTTGCACACGGCTTCACCTTCTTGAAGACCAAGTGCCTATAGTGAAGGTCAAAAGTTATTGTGGGATAACTTTTGACCCTTTTTTTCGCTAAGCACTGCTGGAGATAACATGAAGAGCTAGATTTATAATATGGATAATACAAATAATAATTTAAAGAGAATTATGCTCTAAAGGCAAATATTCTAATTTTAAATATTTAATATATATTAATATTAATATATACAATTTTAAATATTAACTATTTAAATAAATTCTAATTTTAAATAATTAATATATATTAATATTAATATCTATAATCTAATTATGAATAATTAATTACGAAAATTGATCAATTACGAAAATTGATCAATTACAAAAGTATGATAAACCTCCTCAATTGTTTGCCTTTTCCTCTGCCAATGTAAATCATAAACAAGCATTGTGTGACTTATAAGAATTGACATAAAGTTCAAATTACAATGATTGTGACACTTGTGTAATGCAGTAACCATACTGTATTACCAAATGCAATTCTGGTGTCTGCAAGAGAAATCATAGAGATATAGGAATAGCTTGTCTCAGATTCTATGAAAACAAGTATCATTAAGACAGAAGAATCTTTGACTTTAACTTTTTAGTGTTAAATAAATGGGTACAAAATGTGTACAAACCTCATCATTACCAGGTGGTCCGTGGAATGTGAACGTTTCATTTGTGTTATTTGCATATCTGATCTCCACTTGGTATGTTGTCTTAGTGTCATGACGCTTAGATACTCTGTCTGGCAGCCACCTCTTGTACCACTCATTGGTCCTATAGAACTCAGATGTATAATCCTTGGATAAGCTCTCGGGGTCAAAAGCACCCAGATCTTCAACATGGAATGTGTTCATTGTGGAAATCTTTTGCAAGTGCACAGGATCATTAAAATCATCAGCCCTGAACGCTCTTGGTGCAAATCGTGGCATAGTTTTATTGAAGAATCCTCTGTACGACGAAGTATACGACATATTCGGAGAAAAATATAAGGAACTAGCGTTTATGTAAGGATTCGCTGAAACATCGGCGACCGACGATAGAAAGTAGTACATCATACCAGGGTCGTACGTGTCGTTTATGGCCGGCCTGATAAACCGTGATTGTAGAATGTAACTCCAGAAAAACGCTCGGTTCATAGCCATGTTGTGTAAATGCAACATCGCCGTACGATTCGGAAACACTGGGTTTATGTTGATTTCTTTCACATCGGGGTAATGGGAAACCGAATCATCTGGTAAATACAAGTCATCCAAATGTGTTATGAAGCAATTATCTGCGGATACTTTGTCAATTTTCCCTCGAACTTCGTCAAAAGCATCGCGAATTTGCCATTCATACTGGCCGGCCACACCCCACAATAAAACAAAAAGGGATATCGCAAGTAAACTCCAGTTTACTCTCTCCATTGTTAGTTTTTACACTTATTTAAATAATAAACTTAATAATCTTACTGGTATAATACATAGCGGCATGTATTAAACGTCTAAAATTTATCAACTGCCGCAAAACCGCGACGGCAAAGTTGCTAATGTTTTGAAAACGCTTAAATAATGTTACCAGTTAAAAGTCATATTTACCACCCCTCTACAGCTTTACATTATGCTGGGGCTACACTATCGCGATAACGCGAACATTTGCTTTGTCGCGACACGTCTGGCCAAAGAATTCGTCCTATCGGGAATCATCTTCGCGAATATGAATGCCCTTCGCGCCGCTGTCGGTTAATGCCGCACATCAAAGGGTTTTGTCGCGACAGTACAGACAGCGTAGTGAAGTTTTTGATGATGTGGCCAAGCATTTCCTCATGGATCGAACACGTACTTTTATTCGTGACAACGCGAACACGAATCGTATCGCGATAGTGTAGCATTAGATGGTCCGAGCTACCATAAAGTTTGATCCATTTTATACCAGCGAAGACCTTTCCTAAATTTCGAACAGCGTATTGTTAACCGAACCATATAATCGTTTCAGTTAGGATTTCGAGTATCCCGACATGTAGGGTAAGTTCTATTAGACTGGTAACACTTGACGGACTCAAAGACAATCCGTTATTTTTGGATTTGAATTTGATTATCATTAAAATATTAAAAGTATTCCCCGTATATTTAGATGCTTAGTCTCACAGAGTACATTATTATTAACTGGCTTAGTCTGTGGTAATGCCTTTTAAGCAAATATGATACTTGTTTAACTAATAAAACATAAAATCCATAATGCACTTTTCAGAAGATTATTGAAACTTGACATAGAACTAGTAAAAAAAAACTGTCATCACTTAATGTTTCTGGATAACCTAAAAGTTTATCTGTCGAATCCATCAAAACAAGTTAAAATTTTATTAAAATTTATCAAATAAACTGATATCATGGCTGGAACTTTGTTCCGTAAGTTTGTTTAAAAGACTTGTTTATGATAATAATACAACTTTTATTTAGGAAAAGTAAATAAATGCATTTCTTTTCCAGGTTCCATGTTTTCAAATACCCTAACATTTTACAAAAGTAACACTCCAAATTTGGTGAGTCTTGAAGACCATAAATACTCCTGTGCCCTATTTGCCCTTAGTGAAGTCTCAAACTAGTGTTTGTGTATTGTTAAAGGAATTGGAGCAGAATTACACGTTAAAACTGTCTGCTCCATAACCTTCAGACCTACACAATGATAATAATAGCAGCATATAAGTGTTGCCCAAATACCTCTTCTTACAAAGAGTAAGTAGGTATGGGCATTGATGAAACCGTTTGCTTAAGGGTGCATGCATAAAGAATGAATTTTTCATTGGTACGGGTCAGTACCTAAAGGTACGGGTAAAATATCCATGCATAAAGAATGCATTTTTAAAGTACTGACAATCGGTACGGGTCAGTACCTATAAGTACGGATAAAATATCCATACATAAAAAATGAGAGTAGCAGTCATTGCCCTTTCCCTAATATCTCTTTGTACAAATCAAAACAAATAAACCATGCATCGTTTATAATTACAAAAAATGTTGAAGATCACGATAGGTGACGATTCCAGACTTAAATTGGCTTATTTTTGGTTTTCAAAGTGTAGGTGGGTCAATGACTGCTATTCTCACCTTAACTGGCACCAACTATAGATACCTATTATTTACTTACCTTATAGTAACAATTAGTCTGTCTTCGGGTTTAATAGGTTATAGATGCCAGTTACACCAATTCTTAATTAAAAAATCTTCTAATTTACTCAAAATGTAGTTAAATATTTCTGGTGCCATCCTAGTATAATCATGAAACTTGGGTTCATCGAACTTTGTTTCTTTTACTGTTGATATTAGAAACACCGACTGGCCTTTTTTTTATTTTATTATGAACACTTTCGAGGAGAAAAAACTCATAGTCCGACGAACTCGAAGACATCATGGTCACTATGAACAGATTTACCTGTTTCTTTATGCATAAACCCTGTACTTATAGGTACTGACCCGTACCGATAAGTCAGTACTTTAAAAAATGTAAACACCGGAACCTGTTTCTCTATACATACACCCTGTACTTATAGGTACTGACCCGTACCGATAAGTCAGTACTGTAAAAATGCATTCTCTATGCAAGCACCCTAAGGCGAATTGGCGCAGGTGAAAGTTTCCTTAACTGTTGTTGTTGTAGTCCAAGATAAACTTGAACTACATATAAATGTAAAAATTCACATTGGTACTTGACTAGGTTTGAACCAGGTTAAGACTTCACTCCTTCTATCAATAATATTGAAAATGGGATATTTAATGATAGAGTACTATCATAAGGACCAGTGTTTGTACTCAACTGGTTTTATATGTTTGAAACAAACAAGGATTATTGTTGTGTAGTCTATTGCAGAAAAACTCAGTTTTTTTAATCACTAGCTTTTGTATCGAAGTAGTTAAATAACAAATTCTGTGACAAGATTTTTATTACAGGCATAACTTATTTACGTTTGTTTTGTTACCTCACTTTCAGAGGTCCCTGCACACTGCAACCTTGTCCTATGCAGCTCGTAAGGGCACCAGGGCCAAGGCCCGCGCCAAGAAGGTCAAGATCGAGGTCACCAAAGTAGGCTTCATCCCACACAACCAGAGGGGGAAAGATAAGTATGTTTACAAAAATATTATAAAAGTATTGCTGACTCAATTTAATGAATAGACCTTTAGGGGTCATGAGGAGCAAGGTGTGAAGTTCCTCATCCCCAGGGTTTTCTATTTATGTTCTTAACTCACTCATCATCATCTGCCTAGCCTTTTCCCAACTATGTTGGGGTCGGCTTCCAGTCTAACCGGATGCAGCTGAATACCAGTATTTTACATGGAGCGACTGCCTATCTGACCTCCACAACCCAGTTAGTACTGGGTAATACGATACCCCTTGGTAAGATGGGTTGTCATACTTTTCGGGTCTCTGACTACCTGCAACTTCTGTCAAAGATCTACAAATGACAGCCGGGACCTACAGCCTAACAGCGCTTTGCGAGCCACGGCGGAAACTATGTATCTAAGGGTGGTCACCCATCCACAAACCAATCTAGGCAAGCACGGATAAACCTATAGATCGACCCGAGCGGCTGTTATTATTTAGCCACGAGCTCCTAATCTTAACTCACTCATGGAGAACTGTAATAAGTACTGCAATGTAGGATTTTGATTTTAGTTCTTCATTTGCGTTAGCAACGTCTATTGTTGCTAGTATTCTTTTTGTCAACTTGATTATGTGGAGTACATTACATGGAGTATATTGTATTAGATTTGTTTTAAAACTTGAGAACTTGCAAACTTGAGCGTCTCTAAACAAGTGTGCCCAGTACACTGTACTAAACCATCACCGTGATATGAACGGATCAGACACGGAAAGAAACATGATATGGACTACTAGAACCTATTAACAGCAAAATATACTCGTACATACCTGTTTATTAGGGGTTTAGAACAGACATCTTTCATACATAAACGTTTAGAACTGTCGTCATAAAATAAAATATTCAGCTTTTCAATAGGATTTTTCAGATTTTGAAATGAAAACGTAACCCTACTCTGGGCCTGTGGGCTATGGGCTAGATCGCCGTCCGTCCGTCTCATGACGACAGGCCATGTCGACGGCGCGTATGTGTTCCACGCGCGCCTCAAAGAGAGTCAGCAAAAGGAAGGGGTCCGCAAGGACCGATGCCTGCCGGTGTTGCGGGATTGTTCGAAAGAGATACCGTGACCCCGGAACACAAAGGGCGATGAAGGAACATGGATGGGTTTTAGTCAGTAAAAGTCTGACACTCCCTCCTGCTCCGCCCAGAGCGGAAGAAGTCATTTGATGATTTCCGATCCGAAAAAAAAAAAAAAAAAAACCCTACTCTAAAGAGAAAAGAAAAAGATTTTGTGTATTATTGAAGTAATGCACTTAATAATTTGTTTTAAAATATTATCAGATCTTTATTGTTATTCTATTTGTCAATTCTAGGACTGTTAAGTCAAATGTCAGTAAACATACGGACGACATCTACAAGCCAATTCCCAAAGACGATGTGTACCAACTGAGATACTACCGCTGGGTCGTCTACACCGCAGAAGATGCAGTTAGAGCACATCAACAAACGCACCACCCCTCCATGTACAACGTGCCCGATGCACTGGTTTTTGCGCGGATAGAGTGTAACATGACTGCTGCTAAAAAGGTTTTGTATATATTTATCTATTTTTTTTTTCAGTTGCCTTGTATGTCCTACTGCGAGGCAAAGGCCTCCCCCATATCCTACCAGGTAATCTTCTGCACCACCTCTGACCAGCCTTCGTGATGCGCGTCCGATTATCTCGCAACCTCTTTCTAGGCCGGCCTCGGCGTGCGCCGTCCATCCTCAGGCATCCATCATGTTGAGACCTGCCCAGCGGTCGCTATGCATGCGGCTCACGTGACATTCCCATTTGAGCCTGGCAGCCTTTTTACCGAAGTCTGCAATTCTGAATTTTGAGCGCAGCGTAGTGTTTCGTATTTTATCTGCTCTCTGTACACCCAGAATGCTGAGCAACGTTGGTTAGGACGGGCAGGATACACATATCGATGAGTTTGCGCTTCAAGGACATCGTCAATCTCTTGAAGAGTGTTGAGATTGTAATTTCAAAATAACATATTTTAACTGAATGCAAGTAAAAGTATACTATACTGTATATATGTATATGTGTCTGTGTATATGTATACAGTTCTTATACCAAAATATAGTATTTTATTTTATTTTTGTTTGTCTGTTTGTTTCGACTAATCTCCGAAACAGCTGAACCGATTTTAACGGGACTTTTACTGGCTGATAGCTGATGTTATATGGAGCAACTTAGGCTCTATACTTTTGTTTTAGAAAAATAATTAGAGTTCCGTTCAAAAAAATACCTTTTAAATTGTTAGCAAAATTTTATTTAATTAATATGGAAGTAATATTGCGGGCAACAGCTAATCTAAACTAAAATAAATAAAGCTGAAGAGTTTTTGTCACTTTTTGTGTTTGAAAGCACTAATATCTGTAAACATCAGACTGGTTTGAAAAAAAATTGAATTTGATAGCCCAATTCTTGAGGACGGTTATCGGCGCTACGACCTTTAGCTACGACTTTTTGTTTGTTTGTTTGTTAAAAAAGTTCCTCCTCAGTAATTTGGCAAAACCATCAAAACAAAAAATAAAAGTTTTTTAGTATTTAGGTAGGGTTATCCAAAGAGATTGAGTCCCATGGGACCCTATTACTAAGCTCCTTACGCCCTCTGTCCGTTAATTACATCACAGAGCGATAAAAATCAAAACTTTTTCAACCAGACTTTGTTTTCTTAACAACAGAATCGCTTCGTGGAAAGTTTCACTCGGCTCTCCCTGCTGCCCAATCTGTTCCCTCGTGATGAGGAACGCTCGATCCTCGCGTTCTGTAAGGGCCCTGAGCTGATTAAGGAGGCCATGGATGCAGGAGCTTCGATTGCGGGTGGCACCGACCTTGTCAAAAAAATACAGGTGAATACTGCTCAATAAGACTTAACAACGTTTACGAATTTACCGCCCTTGATGGTTATCACAGATATCTACCTAGATATCGCAAGAGCGTGTGCGACTTACTTTGCGTGCACGGCTTAAGCATTTTATGCTTAACGTGGCTACTATCGCAGCAAGTGACAGTAGTCACGATCAGTGAAGTCTGCAGTCCGTTAGAAAAATCGCGGTAAAAATGATGGTCCGTAGCGGTCCGTAAGGTATATTTATGCATTAAGAATGCAATTTTTTTGATAGACAAAAGTGTCTGGCGTGGATTATTCTTTTCCAATTTAAATCCATTCACACTGGCTAAGCTGATCTTTTTTTATTCCACAGGAAGGCCAGATCAAGCTAAGCGATTACGACTATGTGCTAGCACATCCCAATGTCCTCACAGACTTGGTGCCAATCCGAGGATTGATGAAGAGGAGGTTCCCCAACCTGCGTGCGGGCACCTTAGACCCCAACCTTAAGGACTTAGTGAGAAAGTTCTCCGGCGGGGTCCAGTATAGAGTCGTGAAAGATGACGTTCAAGAAAACTTTGGATGTGTTGAAGTACCAATTGGAAGGGTGGGTATTGGTCTGTTTCTTGTTTAAGGTACAAAACGCGACCATAACTGCAAAAACCGCCCTAGTAGCCATACTGATTTCAATGTAAAGATGCAAAACGGATGGCCAATGGGCCGAAAAGTTCTGGAGTGGCGACCACGAACCGGAAGACGTTGCGTTTGGAAGGCCTCCCACTAGGTGGACCGATGACCTGGTGAAGGTTGCGGGAATCCGTTGGATGCGAGTCGCACGGGACCGGTCAATGTGGCGACACTCGGGGTAGGCCTATGTCCAGCTGTGGACGCTTTTCGGCTGAAATGATGATGATGATGATACAAAACAATGACAGATGGCAATCTCACCATCTACAGAAACTTTTTCAAAATGCCACATATAAACCGAAATGTGGGTGTACTATTAGGTATAAGTACCTCTGTCTACCTCAAATTCCATCGTGTCACTGCGGCCTGCCTGTAGCAATTTGCGAGTCAAATCGCGGTAGCACAATACGCTGGTGTCCGGTCACGGTCGCATACAAAGTTTAACCTCCCATTCTATAGATGGCGTTGTACCTTCAAACGCGGCCGGCTGAATCGCGATATGGTTTCGTTACATGAGAAAACATATTAATCCAAACAATATTGTGTTCATTACCTATCACCAGCCTTAGATACGCCACACGCGTTCCGTCGTCTTCGTACTGCATATTATGGAGTATGTAAATTTTTGACAAATCAGCCTTAAAAAAATATGTAAAAGGCTGATTTTATAATCTATCTACAAGTTAAAAAAGTTCATCCTAGTTAGGATATAACCCGTGATCAGCTTTCCCTAACCAGCAATCCGTAAACAATCTGGGCCAGCAGTCTCGACAGAGTTAACGACAAAATCGCTAACTTTCGAATAATGATGCTTGCGAGAAACGCATCTTGGATGTAGAGACTTGCGTTACTCGCAGCATCATCACTGCAAGCGAATTTATTCGTTAGTAATTAGCAATCAAAAGTAAGCGATTTTGTCGTTATCTCTGTCGAGACTGCCAGCTTTGGCCCACAAAAATAACTTGCCTGCAGTTTATACAAATATATGGTCTGTGCTTAAACTGGACCTGTCACAGTGTCCAGTTAAACTCTGCACCAAACATGCCATCAAAATATCAAGAATGTAATCTATTTAAAATTTATTTGTTACAGCTAAATATGGAACCAAAGCTTGTTGCAGAAAACCTGCAAGCTTTGCTTCAGGATCTACAGTCTGCGCGCCCAAAACGAGATGGTCTTTTCATTACAAGGTAAATTATCATAATAATTTTCTAATTTAGTTGCCTTACAGAAAGGTGGAAGTTTTGAGTTCCTCCCCTACCCTTCAATAGAAATATTTGAGCACGGATGGATAGGCATTTTTAAGCAGAACATATTTTTATCACTATTAGGATTACAGTCACATGTAAATCGAAATGACCTTTATCATAATAGTCAGTAATGTATCCTGTTTTTGAAAGAATCCGATGGTATACATCTGTTGCTATGGAAGGGTGGACACTGGGCCTAGGTCATCATTGACATTAGTTTCTTTCAAGTACCTACAACATTAGCATTTACATTAGAATGTTGATATTGCAGGATGGGCCTAGGTCTCATATTTTTGTTTCCCATTCTCCTTTGCTTCAAGTATATTTTTTTTACAGGTGCTTGATTGTCAGCCCGCCATCAAAAGAAAAACTCAAGATTGACCCATTTGTTTATGTGGATAAAACTTTGTCTAAGGAGGTACAAGAAGATAGTGATGACGAAGGAGAAGCCGTCGCTGCTACTGCGTAGTAATTATAAGAAGTTTTGTAGTATACTAGTGTAAAATAAAATAAACTAAATATTTAATAAATTGTTAGTTTTGTTTAATTTAATTAATTGTGAACGCATTGCATTATGTTGGCAGGTAAAGTCACGTCCTGTTCTGTCAACCACATAAAAGTGCGTTCTGAAAGTGGTAAATTACAATGCTTTTAAATTTTAATTATAATGATAATATAGCAGGATACGTATTCTCACATACCGCTAACTAAGCCAATAACATTGCAGTTTTAATTAAACGCATTTTTTTACATTTAAATTTCAAGGTGACTAATTTTTTTTGTTCTTAAGTTTCGAACGCACCCAAGAGGGGCGTAAAACAATCCGCCATTTTGTCCCTATGACAATTTAGGATTATAATAGTTTGAAACCAGAATAAATCTAATTAATCTTTACTTAAAAGTGATATTCCGGAAACTGTGCAGTGTTTAGAAGAACTGTGATATTTGTGTCTCTAGTTATTTTTGTTTACGTTTCATCTTGACGTTTTGTAGTTGACCGATTTTGACGTCGATTAGAAGAGAGCTCTAGATAAATCAAAATGGGCACAAGAGAGGACGAATACGATTATTTGTTTAAAGGTAACGTTGTTTCTATTCTGGAGTGGATATCTTCCATTCATACTGTTGTCCACAACGATATGTTTTTGAATCGTGATGTAGGTAACTTCTCAAAACTATTGTTTCATCTCCGAATGACGTAGGAAAAAAGTGATTGATATGATTTTCCTCTTGCTTTTGTAATAGAGTACCCTTCAGTTTTAGTAATATAATTAAGAGATGTGCTGAAATGTTTGTCTAATGCGCATTTGCTACGAAACAACTAAGTTAGTCTCACATCAGCTGATTGAGTCATATCGATCGATTTCTCATAAATTTTCGTTAATAATGAGTCACCTTCCAGCTCACGTATGATCTAATCATTAACTGTTACGTTTCTAACATAAAATTGTGGTTATTAACAGGTATTTCGTGCTAACTTGCGTTGGTAATATTTCCTATTGTTCTTTGTTCCAGTTGTTCTAATAGGTGATTCTGGGGTCGGTAAAAGCAGTCTCCTATCACGTTTCACTAGAAATGAATTTAACTTAGAGTCTAAATCCACAATTGGCGTGGAATTCGCAACAAGAAGTATAGAGGTAAATACATTTTTGTTTTGTACCATATCTAGTCTATGTTAATTGCATGCTAATAACTTGGTCCCATTGTTAACAGAGAAAACTCTTCATTTCTTTTGTTTACTAGTTGTGTTTTCAGTCTTCTTCTGTTTATGTTAGAAAATATTGTGTATCAAAAAAAGTAGTATTTATGTGTTCTATTATATATAGGGCCAATTGGCAGTCTTTTTCCCAAAGCAAGACAAGGGACTTGTTCATTTAACTACTAAAATTATCTGTGGCTCACTCTTACTGATTTTAGGACTATTAATATCATTATCATAGGTAATTTAGTAAAACTTGAGTGAACACACCATTCAAATATATAAAACTAAGCAAGGTTCCCAGTGTGTATTGATGACTCATTAATTCTATTTATAGCCCTTCACAAATTTATATTTTATTTTTACTTTTGTAGGTACCTATTACATTTAAACAAACCAAACTATGAAATTGAAGGTATTTTAATTACCTATAATTGAAGCTAAATCTATAATACTTAAAGAAAGGAAAAAATATGATATTACAATAGATGTTATAACTCATGGCAACAACAACGGTATAAAACATAGTAGTTCACTCTTAGTCTAAACTTTGTGTCAATTTTTTTAATCTAAAATGGCTTGCTTTTACTAATGAAGCCACATCAACTGATCAAGTCTTCTGTTAGAAGGCTGGACAAGTGGGGCTACCTATGTTTTTTCAACAAATAAACAATGAGGAATGGGTATTGCAATTACGTTTATGGCAACCTGTAGCCATGGTGTATGCGCTTGCCGGTGGTCCCCTGTTGGCAATAGTTGTTTTACCAATAGTAGCCCTGCCAAGAGATTGCCTACAATCTGCCCAATCTTATAAACAGCTCCATGGTTTGAATGATCATATTTATTTTTGTTATGAGTACTGTGTTCTTAGGTACTATTTTCGGTTGATACTTTATTTATCGTGTTAACTTATACCGTGCTATGGGGTAGACGACACCCCAATCAATTGAGATACTTTTTAGGAGCTGTCAAAACACGGATCTTATGGCGATAGCAAACTGTGACATCACTGTGTATTCAACTCAATGACTCGAACTATTTATTGATTTCAAAGCATCTAAAAATCGAATTTAGCAGAAATTGAAAATAAATCTGGTTTTTTTAAGAGATTGGTGTCTTGGAATTATTGTTTTATGGTGTCATCTACCCTATTCTTTGCATTCGCTGTATGATCATATAAATCTGACAAAAAAAAAACATGGTAAAAAGGATAATGCCAGAAAAAGGAAAACCACAAGTACTTTATCCGGTTTATCATAATTATAATAAACTCTCTGTCACTACTAAGCTCCTGTATGTCAAAAAAAAAATGTTGACTAACTAAGTTATTTTTTTCTTCACTTAAACCATTAAAGTACAGTTCTATCAGCCCAAGAAAATAATTAAAAGTTAAATTCAACAACACCTTGTCGCTCAAAACAAAAAATTTAACCTTCTACAATATTATCAATATTTTTAAAGTAATCATTTTACCAAATGTATGTCATGTGCTATATTCAATCAAACATTGCAATAACAAAATTATTATAATAACATCTTTGTAAAACTATGTAGTTTTCATATAAAAGTGTTTCTTCTTTGACACAAGGCGTTTGACGTCACTGCCGGCGACGATGCTTTTTTAATTTGCGTTCCGTTTCACCAAAAACACGCTACATAAAATATTAAATTAAAAAATAAGTGTTGTATTCGAAAGTTAAAGTGTACCACACTGTTTATAAGGGCGAATACAAGGCATTTTTAAGGATTAAAAAAGTTTTGAATTTCTTGCATATTCCATTATTGCTTGTATTAAAACATGCGAATGTTAGTAGTTGATATTGTCAATGACTTGTAAGCTACATATCTCTATTTTACTAACAATAACAAATGCGATAGTCTCCTTTATTCACCGAACCAGTGAGATCAATGCTTCACTATTCTAACTAACACTGGTATGTAAGTACAGACAACAAAAGAGTTAAATATGCAGGCTAGCAAACTTTTTAATACTATTATAAATACGCAAAGGTTATAATGTCCTTTCAGTTGTTTCTGCATGAAAAATAAGAAAAATCGATCCTCACAAACTTTTGCATTTATAATAGCAGTAAAAAGATTGCTAGCCTGCATACATACCTAACTCTTTTATTGACTGTACTTACAAGGAAGGCCAGCCTTTTAATTTTTAGACAATGAAGCAAACACAACAGTTTGTTAGAGTTCTTTGCATAATGAGTTTTTTTTTGTTGTGAATATGTGATTAATATGAAACCATTGTAATTTCCATTCACATGTTGTTATGTTGAATAGTTTCAGGAGTTATTCAAACCTTTTCAAATGTCCTTCATGACAGTGTAATAACCACACAGTTTAAATGGCGTTATAAAAAAATATGGATGTAATGGTTCTATTATTGAGAATTTAGTTTAAAAAATGTGATTGTTTAATTGTTTCAACTACATCACTACATACAAATAATGTTTGATGATCATTCACCACTTCAATATTCTCAGTTCTTATCATGATGTATCATATTATTATGTATGTGCCAAAAACTGATAAAGAGAGAGATAAATTAAAAGAAAAAAAAAAGTTGGTAAGTAATTTGAATTTTACAGAAGAAATTATACACTATTGGTTCGTTTTGCAGTGTCACACAATCGTTATAAAAAGAGCTGAGTTTATGAGTCTACATCATTAAATTCACACAGTTAAAAAATCTAACCATTGTTCGCTCACAAGTGAATTTAACATCAAAGATAATAATATTTTACTTTCTAACTCACTGAGTTTGTTTATGATATAGAGAGGTACCATTTTGAATGATACAGTCTCCATACCTAATGTGGTTATATTTTTATGATATTAACAAAAAGTTTTTTTGAAGATTTTTTTTTTCATCATATTGTTTTTTCCCACATTACTGGTCAATTATTCTAGTTTGTTCTATCTTAGCTCTGGTTTCAGTTGATACTTCAAGTAGACCATTGTGCATTAATAATTATTATAATTTCAATTCAATTCTTTATTGAATATACAACAACGTGTTTTAAAAAGTCTTATTATTAAATAAAGTTCACATGGACCCTGTCGGACACAACAATTTGTAATATTAGACAGTAGTAGTAAGTAGCATTATAAAAAATAAATAATCATTAATTAAAATTTTGTAAGTTCATTCAAATAAGTAAATAATGTCAAAAGTATAAAATAAAAAATAAAATAGAGAATAAAAAAAATCGTATAAAATAAAATTATAGTCAAATACCATCTGGTCATTAGAATAATAATCGAGATACAATCATGTCAATAAGATAACAAATCAAAAACAAAATGTAAATTTTTCAGTTTTGTATAATAAGTACTTATAACAAGAAAAGTTTCAATTTAAAAACCAAAATTACTGACAAGTACCAACACTATCATAGTATTTTTATGTTACCTCAAATATACAGGGTGTTAAAGTAGTCGCGTGCCATAATTTAGGGGTGAGTATCGATAAAGGAACCCGTAAAAATAAAAAATAGATCCAAAAAATAAATTAATAAAAATACACATCGTATGTCAAGTTAAAGTTTATATCAAATTGTTGTCTTCAAATGCGCTCCGTTGCGCCTCCACCGGTGTGAGCTGGGCCTTAGGGTGTACTTCATGTATTCACCTAGACTTTCAGGGATTTAGTGATGTTATGTTATGATTAAATCCTAAGAATAATTTTTATTCACATGATATAAAATACTATCTTATTTTCTAGTCTAACGTATTTTTTTAAATATTATTTTACGCAATTAAACATTCGGTAACACAGTAATGGCAAATGAAACTAAATCAGTCGAATCACTTGTTAATTAATTGTAATCTTGAACGCCAATTATGTTCAATTGATAGTGTTAGATTTCAATTGTGTTACATTAGATAAGAGACTTTATTCCGTACGTTGCTAGGGGAGATTTCTTTTGTCAGGTTTGCCTAGTATGCTTGCATATCCCAAACGATAATTTCAATATCACTGCCTTTCGCTCGCGGCTTCATTCGCTTGGAGTTCGGAAATCCCACGGGAAAGTTATGCCGGGATAAAATGTGTCTTAAATGTGTTAACCCAGGTCATGGTCCACAATGGTCATTTTATCAAATATAAATATAAGTATGTGTTCAGCCGTTACGACGAGAAAAGGTAACCTAGACAGGCAGAGTTACTTTCGCATTTATAATATTACTAGCTGATGCCCGTGGGTTCGCCCGCTTGACAAATTATATACTAAAACCTTCCTTTTGAATCACTCTATCTATTATAATAACCCGCATCATAATCCGTTGTGTAGTTTTAAAGATCTAAGCATAGATAGGGACAGACAGACGCGGCGAGGGACATTGTTTTATAATAATAGGCGAGACGACAAAAAAAAAACGAATTAGTCCGTCAGTTCGATTATCAAAAAATATTTGACCCGTGTTTTTTCTTTTGTTACGTAAACCAAAATTGACGAAGATATGACGCTTTTAAAATTCTCAAGACGTCACGCCTAGGTATAATTTTTACCTAGTTCTGACGTCACGAGCCCCCACTCCCGAGTTTTAATGCGTTTTATCTTTGTCAATATTCATTGATTTACAAAAACAAATAAATACGTGTCCAATAATTTCCAATACCTACTCTAACTGACGGAGTAAATAGATTTGCAATTTTTTGATTCTGTCGTCATGCCTATTATGTAGTGACTAGCTGTTGCCCGCCGTGCGCTTTCGTCCGCGTACAATTATTATAAGTAAGTACGTTATATTCCTTTTAATCCGACTTTTTTGTTATAAGTAATAATAATAGTCCTCCGAAGAATAATAAATAGTGCACAAGTGTGTGCTCCACCAACTTCTAAACTTCGGTATTAGGTATATACTTTCATGTTCAGCAAAAAGCAGTTATTTTGAAATTACAAACAGACACTTCAATTTTATTTATTTGTACTTATCGATAGTATTTACCTATCTATACGAGTAGGTAGTAACTATGGATCTAACAATTATTATTGTCTATAGGGAAAATAAAATTTAATTTACCTATAACTTGTGTTACTTATCATCATTTGAAAGGCGTGTGTATATGTACCACTTTTCCTTGTTACATATGTATGTTGTGTTTATTGTCATTATTTCATGCCAGAAGCGTAAACAGCTTTGTTTAAAAGTAATTCCGAAAATGAGTTAATAATAATTACATTTCGTAGTAGTTAAGAGCGCACCGAGCTTCTGGCGCTAATAGATTTTAGGTATTCTATGCGCTCCATGTATGTGTGCGTAAGGCAGATATGCCCGCTAGACGGAAATGTATCGGAACCCTGTGTCTACACTACACTTTGCCTCTACCACACGGCAACTACTACACATGCAGTTCAGTAAAAGTAATAGATACGCAGTCGCGCACACACCCGCATTTCTTAAAACTGAACGTACTACACAATCAATTATAAACCTTATGCCATCAAACGCAGCGTGTATTTACTATGCACCGTACAACTCACCCACACAAAAACATCAGTCACTATCGCTGTGCTGTGCAAGAGCATAGGTACGCCAGTGATTGACTAAATCGGAAAGTTATCGAATCTTTCATTTATTATTATACAATTATTTTTTTGGGGTCCTGATAATAATTAAATAAAAAATAATGTTCAGAATATAATATTATAATAAAAAATCAATATGTAGCTAAAAATATATTATTAAGTAAATTAAAACAATAAAATATCCGGTTACGTTGATTTAGGCTGTCATAGCCTATTGAAACAGTAGTTAGTAGCACGAGGTTAAGGCATAATAGACGATAATTCAAAGCCAAAAACATTTCACCGATTAGACTTGTGCGCCGACTACAATTTCGTCGGTAGCGGCGCGCCGGCTAAAACAACCCGGCGGAGGCGCGGCGCCCGGCGGCGTGACCATTTTTTTATGAGAAATCAGGTCCAGTGGTTCCACGTCACATGCTTGACATAAGATAACTTGCTCCATGTGGGTAGAAATGTCCTCAGAGTACTGGAAGTAGGCACTGAATAGGTGCACCGAGGTACGTCTCCAGGTTATGTGGCACACGACGCAGTGGCTCGTGGATAGATGATGTAGCACCGCGCAGGTCGCGTCGAGGCGCGCCAGAAAGACCCCCGCTTTTGGGCAGGGGCCCTCAGGCGGGATGAGCTGGCCGTGCGACGCGACGGATGGCTGGGGTGGGCGTGAAGAACGGCCCCTGCACCAGCACCACGCCCTCCACAATGGCGGGTAGTTCTGCGGTGGCCGCGGCAGAGTCCCGCAGGTTGAGCGAGCTGCCCAACATTCAACTCTTCATCCATAATTGGTGCCATTTACCTGCCGTTGCTCCGCGTACGCCCTGGCTCGGCAATCCCCCGAGGCTGTACGGTGATCGTGGGCACCTTTCCGGCCGAACCTGTTGCAGGTGGCACAGATGGACGACTGACTGACGAAAATATAAAATGTATGCGTTATAGAAAACATGTAGTTTTGTTATTATTCAAAATCTAATGATCTTCCGTGAAGTATTTACGCCGTACTTAGGGTTTATTTTGTTTTTTAGAGATTACTTTGTATTTTTTTCTATCGAGGAAACTAAAAGTAATCGTGTTTTTAAAGTGTACGATGTGAAGAGTGAATCCTTAAATATCTTACATATTAATTGCAAAACTAAAGGATATAAGGAGTAATCAAGCGAGTGCAATTATTTTGGAATTACGTATCGTTTGCTCGGTGCTCTCTTAAGGTACACAAATCTAATTCATAGTAACTTGAGATATGAGTTCTCAGTCCTTGGGCCATCAAATTTGAGTCCGCGTAACACTTCAGTTTCCCTTACTCTCACACGAGTGAGGGAAACTCAGTGTTACCCAGTGTTGGACCAGTTTTATGCAGACTCTAAAATTTATACACATAGGTACGCCTCATCAAGGAGCGGTGTTGTTTTTTATCATAAATGTTTTTTTTTCTTATCCTATAATTGTCCCACTGACTAAAAGCGTACACACACAGGTAAATCAAGTCTAGGTTAGAACAGGATACTTTTAATCCCAATAGTAACTGGTTCTGACTGCCTGACTTAACCATCACTTCTTATAACGACCATAAATAAATGCCTATCTAGAATTTAAAATAATCCAACGAAATCGTTTTCATTGTTATCAGTAAGTACCTATTTGATAGTGTAGAACTGTAGATCAATGCATGCTTCGCTCGATCACGTATCCATGCATGTACATAAGCATGTTGTAGAATTTGAAGTCAAGACAACGTTACGGTATAGTTCAGTTCAAACTTAATGGCGGCTCGGAAGTTAGCTGCAAGTGACGGTCTGCGCATTATACAGACAAAACGATGCGTCATCTGCGCCCCGTTGATACCTAAAATTGTTGTCTGTGCAGCTTTTCATTAGATGTTTCGAATCGCCATAAAGTTTAAGCGTTATTCCTGCGCAGACCGTCACTCGCAGATAACTTCCGAGCCGCCATTACGTTTGAACCGAACTATATACATAATTACGCATAAAATACTTCAATCGGGTCCTAAAATACTAAATAATGTTTGGGTGCAGAATATTTATCTTAAAAAAATGTTGGCTAGCAAAAAGAAAGCAGCCGAAAGAATCGAATTTTAGAATTACTAGAATGAAATCCAAAACTTCGCACACTTATCCGCAATCCGCGAATCGGACGAATACACATGCGTTACCATTAGAACCTCGCTAACCAGAAAACTGAAAAATAAAGCTTGTAATTTCGTTTGATAGGTATGTCGCATTCTGGTACATAGGACCCTGGCCAGAACGTGCTTAGTGACATACATAGTGTCAAACAGTTGTCAGTGGCAGTCACGTATACAGAGGGGGGATAGTTGCGATTTACCCCCCCCCCCCCCAAACCTGACTGAAAATTGACGGGATCATAAACTTCGGTACTTTAAGTAATTAAAAATTAAGTAAGTCTAGTAAAGTGATTAAAGCGATTTATAGGGTTCCGTATCCATGGGTAAAAACGGGACCCTATTACTATACTGTTCGTCTGTCTGTCACCAGGCTGTATCTCATGAACCGTGATAGCTAGACAGTTGAAATTTTCACAGATTTCGAACAAATAAAAAAAAAAAAACGGGGCAACCCACCTACGATGGTACGGAACCCTTTATGCGCGAGTACAACTCGCACTTAGCCGGTTTTTTTTACACACTTCACATGGTTGTGCTCCCCCGAACCAAAAGTTTGGATATAAAATAAAAAAGAATAGCTCCTTTAACTTGTACACAGATTATTGTTACAAAGTCAGTTACTAATAACTAAATACTCTGAACTATAAAGGAAACAGAGCAGTTTCTGAACGTTTCGTTCGGCGTGGACAAGTGTGCGTTTACCTTAATTAATAATATTGTATTACTTACACTTGCACCGCACCGCACTTGATATACTATAATGGCAGCTCGATCATGGTGGTGACGGAAGTAACTAGTGCTTATAGCACAGGAGTCCTCCTAGTTTAAGCCCAGTTGCACTTGTCTTGTATCTTGCCACTAAATTAGACTAATTAAGGTACAATAATTGTAAATAGGTTTAAGTCTTAAACAAATAAATATTGTTTATTGTTTACCTGTAACATACAATCAGAGCAAAATCAAATAGGTACTTTGACTACTGCGCACGCTCACAAAAGTAAAAAAAGTTTGAAATTAATTATCTTCCTGAATATTTAACTTTTTAAATGCCTTTTTTCTCTACTCTACTCTTCTCTTCTTTTTCTTGCCTTCAGGTAATCAAAAAGTTGAAGCTAATTTCCCGATCTATTTGAGTGAAGTTTGCATCATCGCTCAGGACTACTAAAGTACCTAGGTACTAAAGAGTCGAGATTTAACGTGTGTTCATCATCACGCCTGCATTCCCCGCAGGATTAGGCAGAGGTGTATCTACATAACTATACACCCACATTTCGCCACTTACTAACACATTTTTGTCTTACTGGTTAGAACTTTCATTGTCATTCCTTCTGAGTACAACTGCCGCCATGCCGGTAGCCAGGACTTCCGTCACCAAAGTTTCGAGACAAAAGACATTTCCGTCTCTCTCCAACGTTAAAAGTTCAGAATGAGTAAAGTTATCGATTCTTACCGATAGCCGTCGTAATTCCCATGCATAATCGGTTTACGTTACGTCACTTTAGTGCCAAAGGTCAAGATTTCTTCATGACTTACATGAAGCAGACAGAATGCTCTATGAGTATAAAGCAGAGAATTTGCTTATATCCAATTACCAAGCTACTTTCAACCTGTGCCATTCTTTTCTCTTGTAGATATCAAAGATTTATTGTATAATGGTGTCGATTCTGTTGTGCCCAAACCAAACTTAATTTAGCCTATTTTACTAAAAGGCAGTGCGAGAAAAGGACGGCTATAGCTATGAACTAATTTAGAGATGTCAAACTAGTAAGCCTTGCGCTTCACCGTGATTTAGTCGACATGTTTTTACGTGCACCCTTCATTTGTATGGAAATATTAGTTCCAACTAAATTTGACAGCTCTAAATTACGTCCGTCTCTTTCTCGTTTTATTAGAGAGAAAAAGATAGCAATAGCCTAAATTAAGTTAAGTTTGTGCACAACAGAATCGACACCAATATCATATTTCGAAGAGTCACCGATTTCTATTTCTTTCACTGATGAAAGTTGCTTTTTCAAATTGCTTACGTGCAAGACTAATACTAGTTCATTACTTAATCATATAATCGGGCTCACCTTTGCTAGTCTGCACAACAAAAAAAACCTACGCATAAACTAATCGGGCATATGGCGGGGAGCTTTATCAAGTATTAAAGAAAATCACCTGCTGAGCCTTTTCCCAACTATGTTGAGATCAGCTTCTAGTCTAACCGGATGCAGCTGAATACCAGTGTTTTAACATGGAGCGACTGCCTATCTGACCTCCACAACCCAGTTAGTACTGGGTAATACGATACCCCTTGGTAAAACTGGTTGTCTGACTTTTTGGGCTACTGACTACCTGTAACGACTATCAAAGATCTATAAATGACAGCCGGGACTAACAGCTTAACGTGCTTTCCGAGGCACGGAGGAAACTCGGTATGTAAGGGTGGTCACCCATCCACAGGTCAACCTAGGCAAGCACGGCTTAACCTAAAGATCGATCCGAGCGGCTGTTATTATTTAGCCTCGAGATACAAAACAAAATTTATGGCTTACTGACGGTTTACATTTACTAATTATTTGATTAAACCTCTGTGTTGACAGTTGACACAGGCGCACCAGCGAGTCACTATTCACTCAGCAGACTACACAATCAAACTGTAAGGCCGTTGACATCATCACTAAACTTTGTAATTTTGTGTCAACCCTCGTAAATAATGTAATTAAAGGACGCGTAGCCGCGTACATGTTGACTTTTGTAGGGTATCTAAACCTTAGGGCACGGAACTTACTTACCACGAAAAGAGTTTACCTGACCTCTGAAAATCTAAATTCATAATCGATGTTACTTAGGCTCAATTTCACCAATAAAACTGAACGCGATCAATCTAAACTGAGTTCAAGAGCTGTCAGTGCCATAATTGCAATGGAATATTGACAGTTCTTAATCCTGAAGTGCTGATTGCGTTCTATTTTATTAATTATTGTAATTCGCCCTTATACGACAAGCAGTTCCAAAATCGTGACTAGCATTATATGCTACGATAGGTATTTTCTAACAACGACATACTAACGTTAAATATGGCCGTCCCTGTAGAGTGTAGCAGGACAGACAGTTATGTTCAAATCGTGACGTCATCATACCGGCAACACACGGATACAACGTTAAACCAGTGACCCCATACGATGTGCCGTTATGTCGACTCGCTATTGATCGGATTAATCTATGTGAATTTATGAATGCGAGTTTCAAACGAACGTCGTACGTCATAATTTCTAATACAGTGCTTCAAATAGGCACGCGAATACTTTTAAACAATCTACGCTAATACAAAAAAAAAAAATATAAAGAGGAAAGATTTGATTTATTGTTTGTTTGTGTTTGTTACGATTTAACTCAAGAACTGCTCAACCGATTTTAAAAATTCTTTCATCATTAAAAAGCTACATCTTTTACCGAGTAACATAGGCTATAAATTATATTGATATCATGCAAATTAGGCGATATATCATAATTTTCGCGAACGAAGTCGCGGGTGAAGTGCTAGTACTTATGTCTATGTAATATAAACATAATTAGCAAAATCAACATCAAAGCATTTATTTCAAGTAGGCCAGTTGCAGGCACTTTTGAATTGTCGAAACAAAGATGAAAATTAAATGTAGCTATAGTCCCAGTCACAAGACATAATAACTGTGAAAGTACTGTAGTTGCCCATTCCCTAGCGTAGATCTCTATGGAGAAGAACGGGCAAGAAATTCCATGGACACTCTTTTAAATCAAAATATTGTTACAAAATCTTGGTTACATCATTCATGTTGAGATGGTATATTATGTGAGAACAATGTAGCAAGATGTGCACTTTAAAAGTGTCCATAGTAAAATAGCACAAGTATAACGTTCCCACAGCTGAGAGACGGCCTCCTCTTTGTGAGATAGTGAGCTATAATTCACCACGCGGAAAAACGTACGGAAAACATGTCTTCTAATTCTAGTACAAAACTTTAGTGTTAGTTATTTACTTAACTGGACAGGTTCACTCAAATCTGTGTGGTTCTTTCTTCAAAAGACCATCTCAGACACTATCTGCATAGTCCTCATGTGAATTGCTCAAGATTATGTCTGGACTTCAAAAAGACTATGACCTTTGAGTTTGTTTCGGCTGTTTCTTCTCAGAGTAGTCAGGTACGAAACACCACCGGCGCCCCATCTAGTTTTAAAAAATGACGTGTAAAAGTGTTTGTAAAAACCTTTTGCAAAATAAACATCATTTATCATTTAGTTTTCTCACCACGACACGGGCGTTTGAGCGTGTCTGCACAGTTTGAACAATTTTACTTTGATCAATTTTCATTTTGTCATCCCATTTTGCCAAGTCTCAAATGTTTGAAGCCACGTCTGGCGTTTATTGGTAAAACAAAAAAAATAAAACTAAGCAAATTGATTAAAGAAAGAAATAGAAGGTCACAGTTCAGTCTCTTTATCGTCTGTCTTCGAAGGATAAAGTAAATAATGTTGGATGCCTGGGTAGGGGAAGGAAATGGGGTCGTGAAGGTGTTCGTCGGCATGGCCGCATGGGGGTGACGACCTCCCCTAGCATTTCCATTGTCATCGCTACACACCCTGTATTAGAAAAACCACGTCTAATTTAGGAACATGGTGGAATTTGTAGTTCGTTCTTTGGTTCCTTGTACAGAAAATAAGCTTCGATTATTTAATTTAAAATAAATTTTATGATACTTAACTACGTTTTTGTTAGTGACTGAAGTGCTGCCATTGTTTAGGTCAATACATTTTGAAAATGACATCAAACAAATCAATAGTGATGTCATTTAGTCAAATTAGACATTGAAAATCGGCACGTTTTGAGCATCAAAGTATAGGCAGTCCTCCAAATTGCCCGCCCCTCACCACTTCCACTCCAATAACACTACCACATCATGCAATTTTATAAATATAAAATTGTATGGTGTATAGATTTTATAGTATAAAATTGTATGGTGTGGCCATACAATTTTATACTATAAAATCTATACAATTTTATATTTTATCTATAGAGAGATCTTAGCCGACTAATAAATAAATAAAAAACCGGGCAAGTGCGAATCGGAATCGCGCACCAAGGGTACCATTATCCGTAAAATGATACAAAACAACAAAAAAAAACACGTCTGTTGTATGGTTTGTTGTTGTGTACAAGTGAAGAGTATTGTGAACAATGTGAACCGCCCCCTTTAAATATTTATTTTTCAAGTGAGTTTATATACAATTAAATATTCTGTGAATATTTTAAGCGTCTATCTGTTCCCATTATTAATATTGAGCAAAAAATCACGTTTGTTGTATGGGATTAAATATTTATTTTATTCCGTTTATAGTATTTGTTGTTATAGCGGCAACAGAAATACATCATCTGCGAAAATTTCCACTATCTAGCTATCACGGTTCATGAGATACAGCCTGGTGACAGATAGACGGACAGTGAAGTCTTATAGGGTCCCGTTTTTACCCTTTGGGTTCGGAACTAAAAAACAATCAAGAAATCCAATTATAAACGATACAATAGTACCATCTCTCAGTGCGAACCAGTCGTTATTGTGTTGCAGGACCACAGTTCTAGCGTCTTGTGTCCAGTTTCAATTACGTATAAAAAAAAAATTCATTGTAATTCCTGTGACCTCTGAGTTTGTTTCAGTGTTTCTTGTCAAATCTACTGTGAAAACATAATTTAATGTGTATGTGTCAATCTGTTTTAACAATCAATTAACATTTAGTTTTTGTATTTGTCATCAGGTGGACGGCAAAACCATAAAAGCCCAGATATGGGACACGGCCGGCCAGGAGCGGTACCGTGCCATCACGTCTGCCTACTACCGCGGCGCTGTCGGCGCGCTATTGGTCTACGACATAGCCAAGCATCTGTCGTACGAGAACGTCGAGCGATGGCTGCGCGAGCTGCGCGACCACGCTGATCAGAATATACTGATCATGCTTGTTGGTAACAAGAGCGATCTTAGGCATCTCAGGTTTGTCCTCAAATCTTCCACCTGTCATAACATCACGCCGGTAAGCCTTTAAAGGCAGAGGTGTACCTACGCCCACTCTTCTTCATAAGAAATGAAAAGGGCTAGTCCTAATAGTTAACATCATGTTTCCATCGAAGGATAAGGCAGGGGTGGCTGACACTGGCAGAGCCACCATCAGGGATTTTAATTTTGATAACACAAAAATTTAATCAAATCAAAATCAAAAATCAAGATCAAAGCATTTATTTCAAGTAGGCCAGTTACAGGCACTTTTGAATTGTCGAAACAAAGTTAAATGTAGCTACAGTCCCAGTCACAAGACATAAAAACTGTGAAAGTACTGTAGTTGCCCATTCCCTAGCGTAGATCTCTATGGAGAAGAACGGGCAAGAAACTCCATGGACACTCTTTTAAATCAAAATATTGTTACAAAATCTTGGTTACATCATTCATGTTGAGATGGTATATTATGTGAGAACAATGTAGCAAGATGTGCACGTTAAAAGTGTCCATAGTAAAAACAAAAAATACAATTCAAAAATAAACATACAAATAAGCCATGGCAACTAAGAGTTGACCAGTCACAACTGACAGCGCCCGTTCACGAACATGACGCATGGATCAGCACCATTCAACTCAACCATTTTGAAGGGAACTGAATGATCCGACACACGCGCCACCATCAGCGAGACATTAGAGTGAGCGTGACATACTCTCAACCGCCAGGGCACATTCAAGTCAAGAAAAGACGTAGGATTTCAGTGAATGATAGCTTTCTAGTACATAGTACTCACACAATATGGGCTGTGCGATTATATAATACTAGAGATTGATTCTATACAATGCAAAGACAGTTGTACAATCTTCAGCAGCTCCAACAATTCTATTTAATACTATCAATTTATGCGCCCCTGTCCATGTGGAGCAGGACCAGCATTGAGCCACGCATTTTTATCTGCGATATAATCGCCCAACTTGTAATAAGCTTGCTTACATAGTGTGCGTTTGATGCATGTTTTAAATTTCGTCTCATTCAGTTCAAGAATACTTTATGGAATTTTATTATAGCATCTCAAACAGTACCCCATGAAAGATGAGTCCACTTTAGCGAGTCTGAAGCCTGGCTGAACTAGTTGGTCCCTATTTCTAGTACTGTAATTATGTCTATCACCTCTTTTACCAAAAAGATGCAGATTTTTTCTGACGTACATTATGTTTTCGTAGATGTACTGACAATGTACCGTCATGATGCCAATATCCTTAAACAGTTCCCTTAGAGAATCGCGCCTACGAAGATTATATATGGCTCTGATGGCTCTTTTTTGCAGAATAAATATAGACTCAATATCTGCAGCCCGTCCCCATAGCAAAATGCCATAAGACATTATACTATGAAAGTAACTAAAATAGACCAATCTAGCGGTATCTACATCAGTAAATTGACGAATTTTTCTAATAGCATATGCTGCTGAACTTAGACGCGCCGCAAGGGATGTTAAATGAGAACCCCATTGTAGCCTTGAATCAAGCGTAATCCCCAGGAAAACCGTTTTATCTACGAATTCAAGTTTCTCTTTATTTAATATTATTTCACAATCACTACTTTTAACATTGGGTAAAGCAAATCTTATGCATTTAGTTTTTTTTTCATTTAATACTAAATTGTTTGCTGTGAACCAATTATGGACCTGAAGTAGGGCATCATTCACGTCATCTAGATTCTGGGCCCGTCTATTTATCTTAAAAATAAGGGAAGTATCATCAGCAAACAACACCATATTTTGAGGTTGGTTTTTCAATAAATAGGGTAGATCATTTATATACACGAGAAAGAGGAAAGGACCCAATATTGAGCCTTGTGGAACCCCCATTTTTACTTTTAAACCTTGTGAATTAACACCATTTATTTGAACACGTTGTTGTCTATCACTCAAATATGATTTTACCAAACTAAGTGCAAGTTGACCTAATCCGTAATGCTCAAGTTTCAAAAGTAATGTGTCGTGATTTACGCAATCAAATGCTTTGGAAAGGTCACAAAATATTCCTATGGCGTCTTGAGACTCTTCCCACGCAGTAAATATGTGCTTTAATAAGGTTACACCGGCGTCAGTCGTACAACGTCCCTTGATGAAACCATACTGTTGATCATGTAAAATTTTGTTGGTGTTAAAATGATTGAGCATTTGATTAAGCATTACCTTTTCAAACACCTTGCTAAAAACTGGCAACACGGATACAGGTCTATAATTATTAGTATCTTTACTGTCCCTGGATTTGAAAAGAGGTATGACTTTACTGTATTTCATTAGATCAGGGAAAACTCCTTGGTCTACACACAAATTAAAAATTAAAGCTAAGTATGGGGCTATAGTCTCAAGTAATGGATGCACAAACTTTGATAGACATTCCCCATAGATCTTTGGTCAGTTTGATTTTTATTTGCCGGAAAGCTTTAATAACTATCATAGGGTTTATGTGTTTAAATTTAAATTCAACCGTGCAGCCAGATACATTCGCCTTTAATAAACCAATTGAGACTTCAGGTGAGGAATTAAGAGCTTCCGTCGTCTTTAATGGTATATCGGTAAAGAAATTTACAAATTCTTGAGCTACTTCCAGATTCGAGCTTTTAGGACCACATGGTGAATCTAATGTGTAGCTAGTGTTACTTATTTTCTTCCTGTTAGTCTCATTATTTATGACTTTCCAGACTGTCTTTATTTTGTTTTCTGCTGTTTTGATTTTGTTGCTAATGTGCAGGGCTTTAGCAACCTTGCATGTATTTCTAAAAATTTTTGAATACTTAGCAACATACCGGTTAAAAGTTTCGGTGTTTATATAAGGCTTAAGGCCATAAAGCTCAAATAGTCTTTCCCTACTTTTTCTGATACCTCTAGTTGCCCAATCACTAAATATGAATTTAGGGCTAATACTTTTTGTCTTCTTTTCAAAAGTTTTGTTGAATTCCGTGTGAACTATTGAAAAGAAACGATCATACAATTGATTTATATTAATATCGTCATGGCTCATAACACCTAACTTGTTCTGTAGGGAAATATTATACCTATTTAATTTGCTAGAAGTTATAGGTCTAAATTTGATCTGAACTTTTTGCAAAGGTGTATTACATCTAAAAGTTACAGTTTGTCCGCTATGGTCAGACGGCAGACAGTTTACTATGGCTTTATCTAAGTAATCACAATCGCAGAAAACATTATCTATACAAGTCGCAGAAGATGGAGTGACTCTAGTAGGTTCTATAAAAGTGTTGGTCAAGTCAAATGACTTAAAAAGATTTAACAACCGACTGCTATTTGAATTTTCTTCTAAAATATTGATATTGAAATCACCACAAATAATTGTAGATTTATTACTGGCTGCAATTTTTGCCAGAACATCTTCCATTATTGATTCAAATAAGGAAAAGTTTTGATAGTTTGGGGGTCTGTACACACACACAATTACATGCTTATCTAGCTCAACACAGGACAGTTCGACGCAATGTTCAACCGAGACCTACTATGTCATTTCGTTGCTTATATTTGAAACCTTTTTTTATTAATATTAGGGAACCTCCACGAAGCATAGTTTTACGGTTAAAGCAGCTACCCACCATATAGTTTTCATAATTAATAAGCATTTGGTAATCCTTTAGCCAATGTTCAGTAAAACAAATAATGTCAAACTTACTATTCTCTAAAAACAATTCAATTTCTAATAATTTGGAAGAAATGCCTTGGATATTTTGGTGGAATAATTTTAAGGTGTTCTGCTGAGGCCCTTTTTTACTAACTATCTGAGTGCAAGAAGATACCTTGCTGTTGGAAGGATTAACAATATTGTTAATGGTACCTTCTGTTGTCTCACTTTCTAGTTTAAATTAATAATAAAATTTGGAGTGAGGCCGGAGACTTCCGTGCCATCCTCAGACAACAAGACCCTATCATTAATAGAGCTTAATTGAGGATTTTCCACGGTGACGCATGGATCCTCCTCAGAATGTTTGTATACATGTATAGCACTAATGCTATCTTCATTTAAAGTCACCTGTACATTAGTATTATTACTAATAGTCGCAGTGTTAATAATATAACTAAACTTAGACATACTATTTATGTCTGTGTGAATATTATAAGCTAATAGCCGAGCTATTTTGTGTCTACAACTAATAGGTAGAAACACTTTACCCCGAGTCGATCTAAGTTTATCAACAAAAGTGTTGATATCAAGATATATAAGTTTGTCACTATAATGACCTGCTAAAAAATATAAATGTTTATTTAACATGTGAATATAATTGTTTTTTCTGTTACATAAACTTTCAAAATATGGAAAAGAACACAATATTATTTTATTACACTTTAACTTCAACAACTCTGAAACACAGTCAGTGATGTCTTCCTTTTTAATCTTTGAACTATTACCAACACATATTGTAATGGTGGTACTAGGATCACAAACAGTCTTTGTTACTGATGCCATAATCTGTTTGTAGGTTGACCCTGGCATACAATTGTTTTGGGTACAATAACTCAGGTTATTACTAATTAATTTGCCTAGCCCCCTACCTATACTGTCAGAGAACATAACTGAATGATTACAATCATGAATACTACGAGAAACAAAATTACCAATCTCAGGCAGACTATCACACAACTCAGGGTGTACCACATGTGAATAATCTAGTGTTATATTAGTTGTTTGTTGGTTCAATATGCTGTCCTGAGACAAATTCTCAACCTGGTATGGGTCCTCCATTACCTCAGGCTGGATAGTATCATGGTTGGTAACTGTCTAGCAACTACATTGACCCATTACCAACTCATTTGCTGCAGAAATATGTTCCCTAATTTGGTTCTGAGAAATCTTATACCTACTAGAAAGGGAACTTAGTGAGTCCTGAAGTACCTGTATTTCAGACTGCAAATGCTGAGTATCAATTTCATAAATTTTTATACTGTCCTCTAATTTAATTTGATAATTATTTAACTTATTAACTAAATCAACACGCTCTTTCCTCAGTGGAATATGTTTGGAAAAGAGTTTGTGTTGTTTCCTATATTGATAACATTTTTTAATTATTCTATTCAGTTTTGCATATTTTTTAATTTTCTTATTGCTAACTGTATAGTTCTGTTTTAGTAAGGAATCTTCAGTCAGATCAATGGTTATTAAGGAAGGGGGGTTACAATTACTATTTAATAATTCATTATATAAAAGGTTTGTTTCTGAAAGCTGATTACATGCTTTTTCTTTCTGTAACTTTATTATACAACTATTGGCATGAATTAACTTATCTTCTAGGTCCCTAATTTTATATAAAGCCTCCTCATACAAGTTACTACAATTATGGAAACCATCCGTCACCACCTTCAGTTGATCCCGTTCATCAACAACGTCCAAGTATTGCTGATGTAGGTCTACTAGCTCCCGTTTTAAGCTGGAGTTTTTGCCATTAACCTTATCGACTTCCACCTCACTCTGTTCTCTCTCCTGTAACAGTTGTTGGACTTGGAGGTTGGATTCTTTGAGTTCTTGGAGGGCCGTTCTCAATTTTAGCTCCATATCCTGAGCAGTAGTCTTACGGGTCATCACAGGCATGGTTTCAGGATTGGTTACTGAAAATTAGAAGAAAAGAAACGGTGTGAACTAATAGAATAGGCAAATAAAGGGAAGTTAGCGATGAAAGGGAAAGAAAAAAGTTAAAGTTATGAAATGAAATGAGGTAGGCTGCTATAATAAATAGCTTTAAAAGATTATCTAATTTAATGTAACTACTTGAATAAACGTCCAGTTTCAATGGTTCTATTGTCTTAGGGATTTACTTTTTCCTATGTGGGTATGTTGCATAAAAAAATAATAATAATAATGAGATATTAATGCAAGACAATAATGCACAATAAATTATCTTTAACGATATAATATGTAATCATTTGCATTGAAAAGATTGATTCGAATAAACAATCAGAGTTATGGAATTACTCAGTTTTGTTGTTCTAAGACCGGTTGTCAACAAAGAGATTTAGAACCAGTACCGGGTAATAAATCAGCGAAAAATCATACTAGAAATGAGCATGAATGTGTTACAGAGCTAAAGAGACGTTTGTGCTGTTATTAAATAAAAAGTGAACAATACTTCCCCTGAAATATCCGTTTATGTCCGTAGTTAGAACGTCAGCTGTTTTTTTTAAGGTTACCGGTACCGTTGTAGTGCCGAAAACTTCATTAATTATCAGGATAACAATTTTCCTGAGTATTTATGCATTTATGATACGTTTACACAAACAATTACACCTTAATATAACTTATTTACTAATTAAATTGAATTTTAAATACGGAACAAGAAATTTTACATGTTACTCAGGCAGTGTTGCCACTTTTTTTTTTAATCGCTAATTAGTAGAAATTAGTCGCCAAATATCAGATTTGGTCGGTCACTGGTTCAAAAGATATAAGGGTTTATAGGTGGCCCTTCTGGAGAGAGCCTACCCCAGCAGAGCCACATTAATATCTCAAAAACTAGGGCACCTAGCGAAGATCTGTTTTCTCCCATATTTACTCGCTAATTAGTCGAAATTTGTCGCCAAATATCAGAATTGGTCGGTCACTGGTTCAAAAGATATAAGGGTTTATAGGTGGCCCTGCTGGAGAGAGCTTACCCCAGCAGAGTCACATTTATACAGGGTGTAAAAGACCTCATCCAACCAAGCATTCTGTACATCAAATTAAAGTAACTTTACGCAAAGATTTTTGCTGGGAAACGGACTTTTTTTTTGGGTTGAAAAATCATGTTTTGTGGTAGAACTCAATGTAACGCACTCAAAACATTGTGCTGATGGATGGATTGAATAGTACGGGAGTTGTGGAGGTGCTTAAAGTAAAAATCTTACATTAAAAACTTGTATTTTAAAAAAAACTTGTCAAAAAGTTGGAACTTTGGCCCCCAATATCTCCGTAACTAGGAGGTTCCCAGGTATGGTGTAGAACTAAAAAATGATCGCAATGACGGGGAGAACAAGTGCCTTTCGGCTTCGTTAAGAGGTGTTTTACACCCTTTATATCAAAAACTAGGGCACCTGGCGAAGATCTGTTTTCTCCCATATCTACTCGCTAATTATGCCATGTAATAGGGGGCAAACCTATTGCAATCAACCAGGCACAAATCCTGGCTCCCAGAATAACAATGGCCGCCTAGCACTACAGCACTTGCGGCCACTGCGTCAGCGAAGCAGTCAATAAGACAACGTTTCAGCCTTTATTCCTTATCTAAAGAGGCTTTTCATAAAACTGTGTAGTTCGAATCAGTGTAATCAGAAAGAAATTCTGGTATAAGTAATGTAAAGTCAACCTACCCCTCCTTGTTAAGTATCACTTGAACTACGGAAACAGCCCTGACTGTTACGAAATTGGAACCCAGTCGGAGTCAAATTGGTACATTTGGTACCATAATTGTGCTAAGTCTTGAAATTTTGTAAGGAACAGCTAAATATTTTTTCGTTTCGATTGCGATTATGAAGATGGTCCCATGGAGAAATTGTTTAGTTTTTTAATTATGGCCACACCAATACATGCTGTATGTTGTGATTCCACAGATCCATCCCAACAGAAGAGGCCAAGGCATTCGCGGAACGGAACGGACTTAGTTTTATTGAAACATCCGCTCTCGACTCAACTAACGTCGAGCCTGCATTCCAGAACATTCTAACTGGTAATTATACTTCGTCAAATAGAAAATACTCAATTAACATCATTGTGTTAAAGGGTTCATGGTATAAACTAGGATGCACGAAAACTTTATCTGTGTCATTTTCCTGGTGTCAGCACAAGCTGATTCAAGCTCAAATTGGACAATTATGTCTGGAACGGGTAACAACCTAGACTTTAGTGAACATACTTAACATTTTGAACGCCAGAGCATAAACGCACGCGCGTGCCCTCCACGCCAAGCCACAATTTTGTCACTTATTTCAGTGTGTGGCGTACAGGACACGCGCTTGCTTGTCACGTATGTGTGACAATGGCGTTCAAAAGGTTAATCTATAGTAAAGCTAAAGAGGTGCTTGTTTGAACTCGCTAATCTCTGGAAATACCAGTCGGAGTCGATTTTTTTTTATACGAACACTTTGTACTAATTTTGATATTTTGTATGGGAAGTCCAAAAAATGTTCCATCCACCCATGTTCATGTTCCTTGGAAAAGATGCCCAGTTTGATGGTCTGACTCTGAATCATCACCAAAGAGATATTGAGCCTATTCTGTTACACCCTGTTTAACGAGGTTGTTACTATTACTGTGAACTAACACCAAACACTAACTGTTAAGATTTACTGTATCAACGCAGACATACAAAATACCGCCAAAAGTATTCATATATTACACACCTACCTAGGTCTTCACGCGTATAAGGGTTCTTACAGACAAGCGGCACGTTGCCAACGGCAGATAAACTGCAGCCGTCGCCACTTGTCGACGACACCCGTCGACGCGTCACCGGCCGCCGCCGGAACGTCGACGGGTGGCGACGATTGCAGTTGTGGTGTGCCGCGTAAATTTAAAGGTCTAAGCCTACATAAACGACTAAAATAAAATATAATTCAAATATGGGCTTTATGTATTGCTCTTTAGATATACTTTACTGTGGTCGGTACCACGGAGCTATATTTATATCTCTCAGCCACTCAATTACAATGTCAACTATTTTGGGGTCATTTCACTCGATGCGGTATGAGGTCAAGTGATACATAGCTCGTTTATTTGTATTGTTAAGACAGACAAATGGAAAACTTCTTTTGAAGTACCTATGTCTTGATATACATATTGGTAATACATACGTTCAGGTTCTCCTCGAATGGAGAGGTGTATAACAAAACTGGCAGTGTGGGTGTACTATAGTTTTCTGCAGTACACCCACACTTCACTCTAAAAAGAAGAAAATAAACCTTAAATCCAACCCATCAATTTATATGATATAAAAGCATGTCGCGAGATTTACCTGTGTTTAATCTCACGAAAAGCTATTGTATAACGTAATAAATTGAAAGATTTGATTTAATTTAAAGTTTATTTGCTACTTTTTAGAGCATTTAATTAAAAGCTTGGTTAAAAAATACTATTAACTTATTGTTTAGTTTTTGCTGGTTTCGTATTCTTCTCAGCAAACCCTTTTAATTAATACCCTTATCATGGGGTTGCATAAAATATAACGAGTCTGCCATATTGGATTTAGAATGACGGCACTTGCTATAACCATGCATTGTCATCCAAACTAAACGTGTATACAAAATTTCAGCTCAATCGGTTGGGGAGAGCTGTTCTAAAATTCAGTTGCAAGATTTGACTTGACCTAAATAAACACACAAATACTACATACAAACATACATTGCTAGTTTAAATAAAAGCTTATAAAAAAAAAACAATAAACTTTTGTGTACCTAGCATTACTGATTATCACAAGATTTAAAATTATCAATCTATAATGCATTTGTTTTTTGTTCTGACTGGTCTGAAGTTGGAAAAAGACCATACAGTTTTATACTAGCTGTTGGCTGCAATAAAAATATTATTTCCCTCTTTAAATGGTTTTTTTTATAATCTTTATTTATTTAATAGAAAATTTGATCAGACATGATCATGCCACCCTCAGGCCTCACAAAAAAAGAAATAATTTTGTTAACAATTCCAAGGGTTTTAATTGTTTAGCGCAGTACCCCTATCCATTTTCTAAAATAAAAGTAGCCTACGTTACTCCTACTTATAACATCCGCTATCTGCTCGTAAAAGTTCCGTGAAAATCGGTCCTGCCGTTTCGGTGATTAGCTGGACAGACGGACATAAAAATATGTTTTTACGTTACTGGGATGCTGATTACGTACTTATAACGTAAAAATGTTGTTTTCCAGAAATCTACAGGATCGTATCTCAGAAGCAGATGCGCGACCCGCCGGAAGGTGACGTCATCCGGCCGGACGCGGAGCCGACGGACGTGAGACCCTCGCACACTGACAACGTGCGCAAGCAGTGTTGCCAGTAGTCGCGACACTTCATAGTGAGTACACCACTGCTGCTTTTAACTTCTGTACGTGTGCCCGCTGAAACTCTTCTTCCAAAAATTTTATATATTCAGCTGTTCTGGGCTAAAACAACATAACATCACGCCTGTAATCCCTGAAGCGTTAAGCAAAGGTGAACGTAATAGTGATCGACATTTTTCTCATGTCCCTAAGTCCCACGTAATAGCGGGCTAGTATTTTATTTTATTTTTCTTTTTTACATTAATTGTGAACGAACCTTGTAAACATAGTAACCATTATATCAGAATAACTGCAGATTAAATTTTATTTCCAGAAAGTCCAGTTTACGTCGGAGCCGGAAAGAGAGATGCGGCTGGAAATAAATGCAATCATTACGAATCATTCCCAGACAATGGTGTTTACCAACATAATAACTAGGTTGCCGGGCCATAAATAAACTGTCTCACACTAAAGATGAAATCTTATATCCATGAAGTTTGCCATATGTTGTCTATGGTACGACATATATTTCAACCTGGCAGCACTAACACAAAAACGGTTAAGAGTGGCTCATGTAGATAGCTTTGTGTAATTATTGATATTTAGTGTCCGAACGAATAAAGTAAAAAAATATATAATAAACGATCGTAACGTGAAGAGACGATTCAATATAACACAACTAGTAAAGGAACCATGCTTTGGTTATAGAAAGCACCCAAGTTTATTAATTTTGGCGCTAGACACACTATACCTGTGTAATTTATACCTGAATTTATCTTTTTTATTTAGGGGTAAACCATATTTTTCGTTAGTAGATAATTCATGTTAAATGCTATTTATTTAGTGGAATAAATATTGATGAAAAGTTACTAAAAACCGTTATAATTTATATATTTTTCCCATAGCGTTAGGCGTAAATTCCTAAAAAATGAGCAATAATTGGGCTGGTAAACGGAATTCGCGGTAAAGTTCACTGTTTAATAGCACACAAATCATAGCTTCATAATTAAAGTACGTCTAATTGTTTTGTAATACACTAGCTGGTAGTTTTTACTAAGTAACGAGATAGCTTTTTTAAAAAGGGAATCCTTTTTTCTTTTACGAATACGTGCCTTCTATGGAAACGGCGTGACATGTACATTTTATTGAAGCTTTTATTGTTTATTTTTGCCTCATGTTGAAGTTATTGTTTCGGGCTGTGGGCGGGACTCGCGCTGTTCATTGTTAGGAGATGTCGGGGCCCGCCACTAGTCCGCAAGCACGCTTGATGTTCGCTCTCATTGGGATAATATTATTGTTAACTGCCTTAAATTCGCTACAGGAACACGATACTCAGTCAGTGTGTTCCCGGCCGTGTGCCATCACTATGTAAGGTCAGCGAATATTTTCAAACCATCGGCACTAAGGCCTCTGGCTGTTTTATTTCTCAAGAGAGGATGCGGTGTTTGTTGTATCTAAGAAATATGTTATTGTATTATGGTCTTCAATATGCATGATTATTTTTTTAGTGCCTACCTGTAATTACTTTATTAAAGACAAAGATAATAAAATATAATGTAAATTTCTTTGCGTTTTCTTTGTTAACATTGAAGAGTATGTCCTGCCTAACACAGTTGAAGGTTCCTCAATCCTACACCTCGATAGGCCTTCCTCCGTCGCCTCTTATTTCTCACTACTAAGGGTCGTGATTCCCCTGAAATGTAGAACTATCTTCTGTATGACGATGTTTTGCAAATCGCTACCTGTGCTTTTGGTAGGTACACAGACGTAAAATTACCTCAATTTCTTCAGTGGCTATGTTTTTATTGAGGGTATTTCCAATACACCTAGCGACTGGTCGCTGCTAACACATGGGGTCAAACATAAGGCAGACTGGTGTCTTCACTCAAATGAATTTAAGACCTTGAAAATTACTGTTCAAAATGAACAGTAATTTTCAAGGTCTTTAACCAGCTAGCACAACTAAAACAATTGCAATACAAAATGTATTGCAATTGTTTTAGTTGTGCTAGCTGGTTCTAAGGGCTTGTCCAGAAAGGGCGAATCACGCGCGAGTCGATGGTCTGGCGTTATGCACGCGATTTACGCGCGTATTTTGAATTCGCGCGATGCTTGTGGACGCGATGTATTCGTGCCTAGTATCTCAATAGCGCGCGAAACGTTTCGCGACGAATTCGCTTCTTCTGGACAAGGTCTAAGGGACTGCAAGGATTTGAGTCCCTGACAGCTAAACTGAATGATAGACCATCAATGTGAGGTCAGCTGACAATTACAAAGTTCACATTTTAAACAACAGCCCATAACGTCCACTGCTGGTCATAAGCGTGTCCGTTACCCAGGCCAGATGTTGTCGAAAATGGTCATTTGAATCTTATAGATAATTAGTTTTGCGGCTTCTGTGATTGTTGCGCACATTTTTAAATTTGTTGCGCTTATAGTTTTTTAATTATTTCACAAAAACATTTCCTGCTGGGGTAACGTTACCCCAGCCAGACCTTTTTCTTTCTAATGGGAATATTTAAATAAATACTAGCTATAAAATTAGTTGTCTAGATGAAGTAAATGTTGTGCCTTATTTTGTATTTGTTCTTTCTTCGGTTGCGAAGTTATTCGAGATTTTGCTGGGGTAACGTTTTTGGTTTTGCTAGATCTTTGAAATGGTTAAGCGGATTCTTATCATATTTTGTACATGACTTCTTAGGAATTAGTTTAAATTTGTTCTGCAATAAAAAAACCAAAGTAATGCATAGCTTAAAGGTTATTTCATTAAATAGAAAAACACTTCAATTGGTCCCAGCACTCTCAATAAGAGGTCTAAAGACTTACTTTAAACATTATTTTGAAGCTTGTAACTGCCTTCAAATGTATGTGAAGTTTCATTAGTATCCTGTAAGTATTTAACAGGTTATGATGATATTCAGTTCTTCACGAGCACGGTCTTGATGCGCGCGGTGTTATTTGGCCACTGGATTGGATATATGAACTGAATGTTATGTCAATTATTAGTTTTTTAGTTCAGTTGTATATCAGTAAAATTTCAGCTTAGTACATTGGATAATTAATGAGATAATACGATTAAAGTCATTAGGAAGTGAATGACCGTGGTAACACGACCAAGTTTAGGTGGTTACGAAAAAGCGAAAACGCAGAACATTATGGTACCTTCTAAAATATGTAGGATAGTGTTACAAATTGAGTACAGACATGTACACAAGTTTAAAAAAAAACTACATGATTATTAAAGAATTTTTATTGACAGGTAAAATAATCATTTCAATTGAACTTTTAAAGTATTAATAAACTTATACTTAAAAACAATCATAGATTAAAATTACAGATAGTAATTTTCCTTTTTTGAAATTTTCTATTATTTTTTATTTAAATTATAGATTTCAGTATACACAGTAACTACACAGTTACAGTTTTTATTTAAATATACACATTGGAATGTGTAATGATCGCACCATAATTATGATCATCAATAGAAGCACTCCACATTAGCAGTAATTCGCCACACTTATTATTATATAATAGCTCTCACGCACTCGATAAATATTTGCAAAAACAGGAAACGGAACTGCCGAAGCGCACGCGCATTATACAAGATGAATTATGTGGTTATGGAGCATGTTTAGTGCGTTATGCAATTGCAAAAAATGTATTACCCCTTCACCCCACCCCTCCCGCGTCCCACCGAACGGCATATTATATCGGTGATTTTTGATAAGTTTGTGCAACTGGAAGATAATAATAATGTTTTCATAGTACAGATATTATTATGTATTTAACAGTGTACGCGTCTGTACCGAAATTGTAAGGTGTAGTTTAGTATAATAATTATACTAAACATTTCAAAAGATAGTATAATGTTCTGCGTTTTCGCTTTTTCGTAACCACCTAAGCTTGGTCGGGTTACCACGGTCATTCACTTCCTAATGACTTTAATCGTATTATCTCATTAATTATCCAATGTACTACGCTGAAATTTTACTGATATACAACTGAACTAAAAAACTAATAATTGACATAACATTCAGTTCATGTATCCAATCCAGTGGCCAAATAACACCGCGCGCATCAAGACCGTGCTCGTGAAGAACTGAATATCATCATAACTTGTTAAATACTTACAGGATACTAATTAAACTTCACATACATTTGAAGGCAGTTACAAGCTTCAAAATAATGTTTAAAGTAAGTCTTTAGACCTCTTATTGAGAGTGCTGGGACCAATTGAAGTGTTTTTCTATTTAATGAAATAACCTTTAAGCTATGCATTACTTTGTTTCTTTTTATTGCAGAACAAATTTAAACTAATTCCTAAGAAGTCATGTACAAAATATGATAAGAATCCGTTTAACCATTTCAAAGATCTAGCAAAACCAAAAACGTTACCCCAGCAAAATCTCGAATAACTTCGCAACCGAAGAAAGAACAAATACAAAATAAGGCACAACATTTACTTCAACTAGACAACAAATTTTATAGCTAGTATTTATTTAAATATTCCCATTAGAAAGAAAAAGGTCTGGCTGGGGTAACGTTACCCCAGCAGGAAATGTTTTTGTGAAATAATTAAAAAACTATAAGCGCAACAAATTTAAAAATGTGCGCAACAATTATAGAAGCCGTAAAACTAATTATCTATAAGATTCAAATGACCATTTTCGACAACATCTCGCCTGGGTAACGGACACGTCATAAGCCTCTCCCATGATGGGAGGAATTTGCCGTAATCTCCACGCTTGGCAGGCGGATTGGAGATCGCAGTGATGAAAGACTAACAAAAATGCTGCTGTCCATTCTCTGGTCTGTGGAGGCGCAAGGTGTTCTGCCTCAGACATTAGTCGGCTTATACGACACCCGTGAGTGTAATGGGTTGGTTCTATTCTACTCTGCCGGATACCACACGTCTAATTACGGCCACATTTTAAACACGAGCGCTAAAAAACGAAGACGTGTGGCCTAGGAGCTAGGGCGTATCCATCAAAGCTGTACGAAAATTCGTACTGACTAGACCGAAACAGAGTTACTCATGCCCAGGTAAGGAACCACCGCACGCCGCTCACGTCTCTTCTCGTCTTGCTGTGCGCTGCTGCCTGCTTGGTCGCTGCGGGCAGTGGCTGACTTAAAACAAGTATGAGATGTCTCGTCTCGTTTGCCCTACCGTTTTCGCTAAAGATACAAGAAGTGTAAATAACGAAATTCTATTGGTGGTTTAACATCTCGTCTCCGCTTTGGTGGAGTCCGGGCTTGGGAGAGAAAAGCAAACCTGTAACAAAAAAAAAATTGGCAATTTTACAAAGTTACAACTATCGAATTTTTTATTTGTGCCGTACGTACGCTGCTTGGGAATATAGCAAACATCACCTTTAATTTCCTCATTTTAAAAAGATTGCCTTATATTTAGGATTACCTCATATGCGCACTACATTGCATAAAGCGGGAAACCCGACTAAATAAGATAGTTCTTCTGTTATAGCGTTATCTATAAACTTCTTGATTCGGTCGCGTATAAAGGCTAATAACACAAGTCCAAGGTTACCCGGTTTTTGTAGGACTGACAGCGCTGGCCCGCAGTTACTCTTTACATTGAACAACTGCACGATAGGTAAGTGATAATAAAAATACTATTATTGCTACATTATTGGATTAATATAGGTACCTACCTATTTAAATGGTTTTGTATTAGATTAACATGTTTTCGTACCTACCTAGTGTTTCTTTGTAGTATTTTTGGAATAGGACCTAACATTTATCGTTGTTTACTGACCTTCATGCAGCTTTCAATAACTTGAGTCTAGCTAGTGCAAGGTGCAACATACAACCGGCAAAATAAACAATGGATCCCGAAAGTGACGCCCTCCCCTTTATTGAAATCAAGCGCTCCAGTTGAGTGAATGTCAATTTTTATTTCACTATAAGTACGTTCACTTAAGAGTTATGATTTCACTGTGTAGTCAGTCGTTTCACTTCGAGTGAGAGATTATTATAGTCCTAACCCATATTGTCCCACTGTTGGGCAAAGGCCTTCCAGTTCAAATTGGAAGATGCCAAATGAAAGAAAGAAAATTTAACAGACAAACATTATCCGCTTAGAATATAATTATACCCAAGTCAGCCAAGTCAGAGGCCAATGGGCGGCACCAATACTCTGACACAAGCTTAGGCACCAACGAAAAAAAAAAACGAACGCCAAAACGTTATGTTTAGGTAGCCACCTTTGACACGATAGTTGTCCGTTATGAACTTTTAGAACAGACAATCCGTGAACACACCTACGCTCATACGCTGACTACTTACCTAAGTGATACGATAAATAAAAATAGTTCACAAAATACACTGTCATGATTCGTTAACATATTAACATCTACGTGATAATGATAATAATTGCAGATAAAATCGTTGTCATGCCCCAAAAAGTTGAAAATAATAATCTTCAACTTTTTGCTCACCATACATGACTAGTCTCCAAAACTCAGGCGAGCTTTATTATTATAATGTCGGTCTTGTGTTTATCTCTGACAGATCCAGAATGTCTATAGCCCTGTACTACACGCCCGGGTCGGCGCCTTGCCGGCTAGTATTGCTGGTGGCGGCTGCGCTCAACATTCAACTGGACTTGAACCTCATGGACTTGAGAGGAGGAGATCAGTTCAAACCGGACTTTTTGAAGGTAAATACCTCAAATAATCTAAGTATAAGATAAGACATAGCCAGCCGATAACGTGGCCACTGCTGGGACACGGGTCCTCTCGGTGAGTCTCCACCACGCTCTGTAGTCTGCCACAGTATAAATATACTGTGACTACCTTTATACGCGCAAGTACCTACACTTACTTGCGCGCTTATAGGCGCTCTCTCAATCACAGAACATATATACTCTAGCGAGCTCTCAATGCAGCATTTGCGTGTAGGTAATCATGTAATGTAACAATCCAAGATTCGATTTTGTACAGAAATAAGTCGTTGTTACAAATTGTATCCATACAGAATACAGGTACCGCACTTTAATGTTCCGTTCTCCTTAGTCACCGATGTAATGGTCGAATCTGAACTTTTATTCATTACCGGCAAAAGGAAATCTCTTATGTTAGTATTTTATTTACCATGAGTCTAAGACTTACGGCCATTTTCAATAACTTACTAACAACAGGTATCGGTAGGTTGCTATCTCTGTCTGTTTGACATTAGAGAGTTAGAAGCAAAACGTCCCAGAAAAGCATTTTTTGATTTTTCTATGAATCAAGTAACAGGTAGGTGACGCGGATAGGATATTTCAAGCTAACTTTGTTATAGAAACACCGATATGCTAAGAGACGTAGGCATATTAACTGACAGTTATACATAAGTAAGTTATAGAAAACGGCCTTGTCGACTCATAAGACTATTATCACACTAATCACACTAACGAAATACCTTTTAGCTGAACCCCCAACACACAGTGCCCACAATAGTCGATGGCGACTTCTCTCTGTGGGAGTCCCGGACCATCGCCAAGTACTTGGTGAACAAATATGGCGAGGACAGCAGCTTGTACCCCACGGAGCCTAGGGCCAGGGCGCTTGTCGATCAGAGACTGGACTTCGACTTGGGAACGCTTTACCCAAGATTTTCAGCGTACTTTGTAAGTGTTTGTACCGTTTTTTTACGTCCAACTTTCGCACTGTCAATCGCATATTATTTTGATACCTCTAAAAAAACTCTTAGCTATAGTTCTGCATACTTCTTTAAGGTAGTTTAAATTTACGCCGCCATCTTTTATTTTCAATACAATTTCCACAGAGGAGTTCGCAAATCTTTACCAACAGCGTATAGATAGGTACTCCTTACAGGGATACTTTAAGCGCCAAAAGAACCATTAATTAGATACTAGAGATTATATTTTATTTACAAACGCTTCGATTCGAGTTTTACTTTGCCGATACAAGTGCCTCAACAGTATGCCTTCGTCGCATTTTTACAGAATCAAAAAAAAAAAGTTTTCAGTACAAGACCTAATCCTACTGACCATAAAGGTACTATTTATTTTTGAAGTTATTGCAGGATGATTTCTTCCATTCATCTGAGTCATCTCAGTCGTTATTTTTCGGAAACCATCCATTACAACCATAATTAATTTCTCGTAGTATCCCCAAATCTTCGGCGGAGCTAAACCAGACGAAGCTCAATACAAGAAGTTGGAAGAAGCGCTAGTGTACCTGAACACTTTCCTGGAAGGTCACAAGTACGCCGCAGGAGACCAGCTGACCCTGGCTGACCTCGGGCTCGTGGCGACGGTGTCTACCATTGAAACAGCGGGCATCAACTTCGACAACTATTCCAATATTCAGAAGTAAGTAGTTACATCATCCATCTCCATCTAACTTTAGTGTGAAAAAGAGGTGGAGCTGTTCGGCTAGGCAGGGGTGTAAGCTGTAAGGCCCGGCTTCCACCAAAGCGGAGACGTGCGGAGCGGAGAGATGTGCGGAAACCCACCAATCATTTGTAGTTGCAGGTCTCTCGTTTATCCTGTGATTGGTTGAAGCTTGCACTTCTCCTCTCCGCTTCGCTCGTCTCTGCCTTGGTGGAAACCGGGCCTAAATAATAGCACAGTTATCAACCGGGCGCAAATCCGTGACTGCCACTGAGAAATTCATGATGAAAAACCTAATAACACTTTGCCCACACTGAGAATCAAACCCAGGTCTTCATGCTCGGCAACAGCGCTTGGGACCACTAAGACGAACAAGGTAGTTACGAGTACCTAAGCTATACAGGATAACAAGACGTATTTATTATGATCTGTAAAGGTGGTGGCAAGCCCCTTGGGTACCGTACCCGTAGGGTAAAAACAGGACCCTATTACTAAGACTCCACTCTCCGTCTGTCTGTCTGTCACCAGGATGTATCTCATGAACCGTGATAGCTAGACAGTTGAAATTTTCACAGATGATTAATTTCTGTTGCCGCTATAACAACAAATAATAAAAATAAAGGGGGCTCCCCTACTATGATGATACGGAACCCTTCAAGCGCCAGTCCTACTCGCACTTGGCCGGTTTTTTTTTTCTTAACCCACTATGCACATAGGTATTTGGTCTACTCTTCGTATCGGAAAGATGGATCCAAAATGTAATGACGTTTAAGTCGATTCGTTTGAATATTTGAGGGTAGAATATACTAACTTTATTGTACCTACACCAAAATTCAAACAACTGTTAATTGAACAATTTTCCTACACAGGTGGTACGCGCTAGTCAAAACCACGGCACCGGGATACAACGAAGCTAACGAACCTGGCATACAAGCATTCAAAGATTTGTTAGCTCAATTGAAAGCTAAAACTGAATTGTAAGTTCCTAAATGTTTATTTTCAACGCATTACTTTAAGTCGAATTTATATTTTACTCAAAGCGAATGTGTCATTAGGAACATTTACAAACACACACACACACATGTACAAAGTACCTAGGTACTTTGTATTGTAGTTATACTAAAAATAAAACGCTTAAAATTATTTTACCTTTTATTCGTGCCTTATAACCTAATCTTATATTAATAAATTGAGAATGTAAAACAGTGTAATTTCAAAAACAACATTTTGTGAGAGTGACAGCATTATGTACTGTGTAATACTAATAAGCTCCATTAATTTATCCAAATTCCGACTATATTATATAAAAATTCGAGTTCTTTAAAGACTCTTTTCCCAGTGTCAGAATTCTGGTGCAAACATTTTGTGAACCTGCGGAGGCTCAGCAAAAAATGATTAGATATTCTCGTTTGACTCGTCATCTGGATAAACGAATGGAGTGAATGTCCCAGGTGTACGGAGGTTACTTCTTCAGCATGCTGTTGACGAGTCCCTTGAAAGCATCCAGTCCTTTCTCGTTTGCCTCTTGGTAGCCGGGAGCAGAGCTCTTCACTGTATCGTACCATCTGCAAGTACAGTAAGAATTGAATACACCTGATCTCTTTTACTTGAGTAAGTGACGGAACTGCCATAGAAGTATACCGTGTACCTGTATCATCCGATGCTATCCCACCAAACTCAATGACATTTTGTGAATGAATAACGGTTGGTTTGTGGTGAACGGTGGCGTCGTAAGAAGCAGGGGCGGGTCGCTAGTATTCATATAATCTTTTCACATAACATTGAGTGATGTAAGTAAGTACCTACATGCTATTTTTGTAGAAACTTCATGACGTAAATTGATTCAGGATTGAGTGATGCTCACTCAAATCAAAATAGAGCGAATCGATTGAATAAGTATTCTTATCGAAATGATTTAGTAGCTAAATCCTAATAATGCCTTAGATCTACTAATTGATTAAACTTCACAACGCCTACCACCACCTATCTTTATGTGTCTCTGTTCAAGTCGTGTACGTAAGTTTTCGTGTTTTTAACATTTTAGACCATGCCGTTTTGATTGCATTTTCATACAAAGTACACACTAATTGTACGATATTTATTTATTTATTTAAACTTCATGTACAAGGGTGGTACATAGGCGGACTTAATGCCACAAGGCATTCTCTACCAGTCAACCTTTCGGTTAAATAGGATAGCATTGTGATAGAGTACAACAAAAAAAATAAAAAATACCATTTTGCAAGCATTAATTAAAAACCATAAATGGGTACATAAATACTAAAACATATAATATATATATATATATATATATATATATATATTTTTTTTATATTATCAGCATTAGCCATTAGCTGCCACTGCTATCCAATCGCGTGCCATCCTCCACAACAGCACTCATTCAGATTACCAGTCGCCCTGCGATGATCGTCGCTCCACCAAGCTGGATTCCTTCCTTATTTTTAAACCTTGACTGATACACCCCACGAGAACATCCTACCAGAATAAAACGGTAGGTACCTATGCCCTAACCCAGGTCATGGTCTCCTTATGTGAAATTCGTCCAGGCGTGACGGCATGGCAAACGAACTCACTTTCCCTTAGGTATAATATTAGTAAGAACGAATGAATACCTTTTAATGTTAGGGTACTTCTTGAAGTCGATATCCGAGGCCTCGAAACTGGACACGCCAGCGATAAGACTGAGGTCGGCGACGGTGAGGTTGGGGCCGGCGCAGAACTTCTGCCCCTCCAGGAAAGTGTTGAGGAGCTGAAGAGCGTCTTCGATCTTGGCTAGCTTCTCCTTGTCAGCGGGCGCGCCGCCGAACACTTGCGGGTACTGGAGATGTACAGTTGGGGTAAAGAAATGGTTTGATGTAATAGAAGACCGCAGCAATTATGCTTTCGATTTGAAAGCTTTGCTGTCCGTTGTTGCAGAATCTAAAGAACACTCAATAAGGGTCTTGTATGAGACACAATATAAATATCTCGTATGGATCCCCACGGAATTTAGCAGATAACAGGAAGGTTCTAAGTTACCAAGATCGCATTAGACTCTAATGATTGCAAAGAGCAGTAGAACAGGTAGTGGAGCAGTAACATTACACCATACGAGTAAGTTGTCAAAAAGCAAAAAAATACTCACGAAATAATCAGCAAATCTTTGGTACAAGGTGCCGATATCGAAGTACAGGCGTTGGTCCACCAGAGCCCTGGCCCTCGGCTCCTCAGGGTACAAGGTGCTGCCCTTGCCGTATTTGTTCACGAGGTAGGTGATAATGGCTCGCGACTCCCAGATGGATAGGCCATCGTCTACCAGCGTCGGTACTGTGTGTTGGGGGTTGAGCTGGGGAATGAAGGACACTGTTAGAGTCTGCGATGTTAACCATCATAATTGAAGACCTCGATTGCACTTTTGGGCATAGCATCGCTACTACGACCGATCCTTAGGGGATTAAGCAGATTCAGATGATGCAGATTATTAGACGTTTACACCGTCTAACTGTAAATTAATCATTATCATCTCAATCTCAAGCCTTGACCGAGTGGTGGCCAAGGTCTGGTCAAAGAAACTAGGACCGTCCAAAAGCTCGTTAGGCAGACGATATCGTCAAAGTCGCGGGAAACACCTGGATCGGGGACGCACGTACAGAACCTGGAAGTGTGGCAAAAAAAAGGGAGGCCTATACCCAGCAGAGGCTGATATGATTATGATGATCTCAATCTCAATTGGCCCAGTGGTGGCGGCCCTGACTTACGAACAGTACTTAGTAGTCGTGGGTTCGAACCCAGACAGGCGCATTACTTTGTGTAATTTATTTCATCACCATTGCTCTCAAAACGGTGAAGGAAAACGTCGTGAGGAAACCGGCATGTTCTAGAACCAAACATTCAAAGACATGTGACATCTACCAATCCGCACTGGGCCCGCGTGGTGGATTATAGCCCATTCCCTCTCATTGAGAAGAGGCCGTGTCCCAGCAGTGGGAACATTATAGGCTGATGATGATGATGATCTCAATTGATCGAGAAGGTCATTCGTTCTTCGTAGCAGTCATGGGATTACAGTTTTTACAACTCAGTCATCCTTGAAAATTCTCATTACCTAGGTACCATTATTTTGTAAATCTGTCTTATCTGTCCTATGTACTAAACCTAACTTATTTCTTTTATATACATATCGCCAAAATATATGAAACTTACTCTGTGATGATAACATCTTTTAGTTTTTTTTACAAAACTCGTTCGCTCCAAACTCATACCTACCTATCCGCTTGAGTCTGCGCATTCCGTGCTGTCATTAGGAACCTTTTTGACAGCAACCGGTTTGACTTTGATGTCGATTACCTGCGGGACTCGCATGTTACAGGTAGGTAGGTACCTACTCGTAGATTTTTACATGGTACGTACCTACCTACCTAGTACGTAGATACCTACCTACTGTCTGAATAGGCGAGACGACAAAAAAAAACTAATTAGTCCGTCAGTTAGATTATCAAAAAATATTTGACCCATGTTTTTTCTTTTGTTACGTAAACCAAAATTGACGAAGATATGACGCTTTTAAAATTCTCAATACGTCACGCCTAGGTATAATTTTTACCTAGTTCTGACGTCACGAGCCCCCACTCTTTGTCATTGTCATTGATTTACAAAAACAAAAAATACTTGTCCATTAATTTCCAATACTCTAACTGACGGACTAAATAGATTTGCAAGTTTTTCATACTGTCGTCATGCCTATTTAAAAGGAAGGTAGTAATTCGCAATTTTCTCCTAACTACCGAGTCTAGAATTCCAGATCCCTAATAGATACTTACCTTAAACGGTTTTAACTTAGTTGTACCTATATTTACTAACTATGCTGCAATAAAGACTACCTCTACAATCATTTATATTCTAAATGTATGATTAAAATCTTAACGTTCAACGAAACGGTCATTGGGATTGGGACAGTGGGACTCGGGTCGCCCATCATGAAGTGTCTTTTTAACTAAACATAAGTTATGGGCCTATTAATTATAAGTTACACAAAATAAGTAAAAATATACATAAGTCATCATCTACCTAGCCTTTTCCCAACTACGTTGGGGTCGGCTTCCAGTCTAACCGGATACAGCTGAATATAATTTTACATGAAGCGACTGCCTATCTGACCTCCACAACCCAGTTAGTACTGGGTAATAGGATACCCCTTGGTAAGACTGGTTGTCAGGCTTTTTGGGTCACTGACTACCTGTAACGACTGTCAAAGATCTACAAATGACAGCCGGGGCCAACAGCTTAACGTGCTTTCCGAGGCACGGCGGAAACTCGGTACCTATGTAAGGGTGGTCACCCATCCACAGACCAACCTAGGTAAGCACGGCTTAACCTAAAGATCGACCACCCGAGCTTTTGTTATTATTTAGCCAAGAGCTCCTAACAATATACATAAGTATTGTTTTATAATATTTAACTTTACAACACCTCGTGTGCAATGGAAACGCACGTTGTCCTCATAAAGGTCCAATGACCCTAAATTCCTACTGCAAAATTACATCACTAACTGTCTAGTCCGACCTTCAACAACTTTTAAGGTATATTGCACCTAATGCTTTAAGATTTAGAGTTGAAAACATGTTGTTCATGGCAATTTAGATATGTACTCCGATAGGAAACGCTGGCCGATTGCCATGGGTTCCTAGCATTCTGTACGGGTTAGAAAATTGAATGAGACTATGAAACTGAAACAGCAGGCGCCTAGAATATAAGTATTTAGAGAGTTATTACCTATTTAGTACCTACTTATAACTTTTCATCATCTATTTTTCACGTCAGAATTTGGAATTTTCTAGCTTCGTAATATCGTAATATCAACTAATGTTACACACGGTATGCTTTTAGTCATTTATGTAGGTAAATAATAAAAAAGACATTAGGTAATTTCATTTAGCAAAGTAAAGTCTGTAGATTTTAGCCCAATCAAGACCCGCTTTATGTTTACCCATATGGTAACTAGGTATTGCAAGATTAAAAAAGATAGCACATTTGAAGCCGACAGGTAAACCATAAGCCCGTAATACTTAGGTAATTCTTAACTCTCAAAACGGCAAGGCCAAACATGATGATAAGTACTATCTCTTGCACAGATAAACATAAGTACAATACACACATATGTATGTACTTACATATAAATGCCACTAGAATAACAAGCAAGGAACAATAGCAGGAAAGATTCCTTTTGTTATTCCAATTATTTACTGGTTAATTAAAAGGACAAAAGTTTTCCTGCATCCTCACCACAGTTAAATGATAGGAGGTAGGTTGCTACCTAAATTGTTATAATTAAATAAAAAATAGCGTGTACAAATTAAGTAAATAAACAATCGTCTATACGAATGTTATCATGTTAGGGATCGGTTCGCTAGCACTTGGCGAAAATTGAAAATCGGATGGTACCTATGTAATACTTCTCACTAAACACACCCTTTTATACCGTGAAAATCTAGGGCTGACGCGACGCGCATAAGGTAGAGCCGCTTCGCCATGTCAATCAAAAACCTTCCATAATGCACAACATAGACGACCATTAATTTTCACGGCAAATAAACGTGTGTACAAGTAAAACCGGACTACCCCTGACAGTTCTTGAGTTGAAGTCGCCTCACCTTCAGATATTCTGGCTTGAGGTGTTCCCCGTGGTGCAGGTCTACAAGCTTGAGGTTCAGGTTGAGGTTGAGCGCCTTGGCCGTGAGCAGCACAGCGCGGCAGGGCGCGGAGCCGGGCACGTAGTATAGGTCGATGGGCATGTCGCTGGAGACAAGCAAAAACATTCATTACAATATGAAAAAAGTACAAAGAAAGACCCACAACTAATCTGCTAAATAAATACAGAAGAAACACAGTAAAAATCTAGAAATAAAACAGAAATGAGAGCCTCACGGCTGTGCCACGGTTCAGCAAAACGAAGCGAGCAAACTCGAATTTCGGGGGTAAAAAGTTTGATGACTGATGGTTACCATAGTTGTGGATGTGTTTGCAGATTTTCAGACATACTTCTTCAATGTCAGAAACTTGAGAGTAGAAAATATTGCCATTTTACAATATACCCAAGATGTCAATAAAACCGCAATATTTTAGGATACCACATCAACTTGAGAAATCCCAATAGCATAGGCTAGGACTTGAAAAACTTGTTCCTTATTACCTAATAATCTCTGATAAAATCAAAGACCTCAAAATACGTTTAAAGAATAACGACGTACTTGTCAGATCTTTTTTGATTTTATCAGAGCAGAGGTCAATAACTTTTCTTAATGACAACCAATTTGAAAATCCCAGTCGACCACCAATGTATTTAAAACATATATAATTATTAGAGTTCACAAAGGCGTTTGTGGAGAAAAGTCATCCACAGTTCACATTGGGTGCACAAGTTTGTGTATATGCTTAATTTACACCCCGGTCTCCGATACATCCAGCCAGTTAGACTGGATGCCGACCCCATGACGCCCACCCCTACTGATGAAGACGGGGCCCATTTTTGACGCCAAACGCACCCAACACGATGGTGAGTATATACGAGCGAAGTTGAGCCTTTGACAGCATCATAGTTTATGCAGTATTCTATGGCTGATTATATGCATAATCAGCTTTTATGTATAACGTTCCCACTGCAGGGATACAGGCTTAGGTACTCTCTCTTTGAGGGAGTGGGTTGAGCGTTGGTATAATTATATCACAATACACGTCTTCAATTTTTAGTTCTTGGACATTTTTTCTCGCGATGTTTTTCTTCACCGTTTTGAGAACAGTGGTGATGAAATAAATTACACATAGTAACGCGCCTGTCTTAACCCACGGCGTGCAATTCGTAAGTCGGGCTCGGTAAGGACTACCACTGTTCTTTGAGAAAATTTCATCATAATCTCAAGCCTCAGCCCGGAATCACCACGGCAATGGGTTATTCCCTCCCCTCCACTCTCAACGGTAATAAATAATAAGGAACTGTCGTAGCACCTACGAATTTAATAAAAAAAGAAAGGCAAAAAACTGGAGGTCACCGGTAGGTAGCGACATGGATGGCGGAAAGTAATCAAACAAATTCTCAAACGGTTGTGACAAAAGTAAGGTCAGGTCAGAACTACTTTATTTAATAAAAAAGCTTATAAGGCCATGCGGAAAATTGAAAACGCAAGTGACCTAAAGAGTAACGAATTTAGAGATGCTGGATAGAGGGGGGCCAAAGAAAAGATAGATGGATTGTGTGTGAAATGGCACGAGGGCAAAAGGATTATGAAAGCTAGAGGAAAACATGTGAAAAGACATTCCCTGGTAATTTAATTCTTCATCTCTCATGGCCCAGGAGCAGTAACATATTAGAACAGCTGATCAAAAATCGGCAAGTTTGCCAAATATGGGAGGCGGACTACTGCTGCTTGCTCAGTGGTCCCAAGACATTTTTTTTTGGGACAAGCCCTCCAGACTATGGATGTTACGGAGCTTCGATTCCGACTCCGATATGTCGGAACTTCCGATTGATCTTACACCTCCGGTTCCGACTTCGGTTCCGATACTTTTAAATCGGAGGTTTTATTCGGAGGTCCACCAGGTTCAGTAGCCAGCGAACTACTTTTTAGTGGTGCTGGACTAATGTATGACCCGTTAAGAAATAAATCGGACGGAGACAAAGCTGCAAAGCTATTGATTACTGAATATAATTTGCTTCTGAAGTCAATTAATTTGCTAACTGTTATAGAAATATGATTATTTTTATTTGTGATACCTTTAACATTATTGCACATATCATAGGTTTTTTTCTTTATTGCACATATCATAGGTTTTTATTTTTAATTGAAATTAAAGAGGCTGACTCATTAACGTTTGTACTATTTTATTTTATTGCCTGCCCTTAACTAACACATCCTTTTTCTGCCACCATCTCCGACTCCGCCTCCGACTCCGATTTCGGTTCCGATTAAACCTGCTCCGTAACATCCCTGCTCCAGACTATTCCCCAACCACTGCAACTCCTGAAAGCCTGTAATCTAAGCTTCTGTAATGGAAGCTACATTTAACTACCTATCATGTTATCTTTGGTGCCTACCTACTACTTTAACCATAAAATAGTTGCTGGAATGCTAACCACAACTCTACATGACATACAAACATCTAAATACCCAGACATATTCTCTGCTTCACCAGCCATGGTTGCTTTTTAGTGAAAAATAATTGTAATCCACAAAATAAAAACAGAGCCAAAATTATTTCAACTGACAAGTTGTCAACACGATCTTTTGGAATGACTTTGCAACAGATAACATCTTTTATATTACTCTTTGCCACTATGGTAAAGTCACAAAAAGTTCTGTTACCGCATACACCATTACCATAAGGTGCTTGCGTGAAACCTGTAAGGTGACTTAGAGAATTTTCAATCAATTATATAGACACAACAGCTAATGAATTGTAGGTACATATTTGTATGTAAGTATTAATTGTTACTGCTGTGGTACTGGTACGGTCAGCGGCAAAAGTTATTTAAGACTACTGCACGTTATCAAAATTGACACAAAATAATTCGATACGTTGCATTTCAGCTTGGGTAGGTATGACTATTTCAATCATACTTCTTGAATTATTTAATTCAATAAATTAAGATGTATCAAACTAAAGTGTTTTTTAACTTCTGTTGTTGACTGTACCTATTACTTAACTATTTGTCCGTGTAGATTTAATATCTATACTTAGACAGGCTACATGACTTTGTTTGCTTTCTATAATAAGGCGACCTATTTGGCGTAACAAGTGAATTCAAACGTATTTATTTCCAAATATTAATTTCCATGTTTGGGGTAGCTTTAGGTGTCGTTTAATGTACCTATGAATAATAGACTGATACCTCACACCTCACAAACGACATTACCACGACCTCAGGCGATGTGACTTGTGTCGCGAATTGAGTCAGGCAACACGTGTGAGTTCCTTCTAAAGCCGGGTCAGCTGCGACCATTTTCTAACAAAACATGTTAAGGCTAGGCTGATGCTCCAGGATAGCCCACGAATTGGAGGGTTGTATAGATGATTTTGATTATTATAGTTCTGTAACTACGTACGTCTTACAGCCGCGAATAATATTTTATTTAACATACAACCGCTGGCCTGCAAATTGCAAAAAACGTAAGAAAATTTGAATTTCGCGGGCTACCCTGGAGCATCCACCTTAACATAACATGTTACCCGTTCGTCCCGGCAAACATTTTATGTAAGGCCACGCCCCCTTTCCGTTAGTAAACCATGTTTTGTGTTAGAAAAACACGATAACATGGCGCAGCGGACCGGTTTTTATTTTTTATGGTGATAACCATAAAGAACATTCTAAGATTTTTTTAAATTTTAACGTGGTTCTTAATACGATTCTTTTATATCAGCCATTTTAGGCCCCCCCGCTCTTGGTGTGCGCTGACCCTTTTCCGTGCGTGTAAATCAGATTTCACAACGAAGCGGTTAGCTTGTGAGTCGTGGCCAAGCGGGAACAGACATTAGATCATGTACCTATGTCCACAATTCTACTTATAATGTTTCGAATTACAAAAAAAAACTAGTTATTGCCATAACAGCTCGGATTATGTAAAAAACGGCGTTGTTTCGCCGTGTCCGGCATGACTCCGGCCGCCATGTCCGTTGTAGCCTTGACGAAGTCAATTATATTGAAAATTATGCAGTCACCATGATTGCTTGGTAATGAATGCGGTAAATTCACTGCATTTTATTGTTAAAATTACTTAAAATGTATTAGATTTTAATCCAGGTAAGTACCTATACCTAGGTAAGTTGGCTTTTCTATTGTAGCTACCATAAGTAGCTAGAGTAAGTAGATGATGGTAGTATCCATAGACAAAAAGAAAAAACCTTGGGGTTTTATTCAGTTAGAATCAAAGAGTATAATAATAATAAGGTTAGAATCATACCTACACCAAAGAGCTATCCTTAGATTTGATCCATAAATTTATCCACTTAAGAAGTGTTTTATCTTTCCTTCCATGGAAAAATAATAGAGCAGTAGGTAGGTACCTATGCAAGATTGCAAACTAATGTTGCAATTTCAGTTAGGTAAATAAATACTTAGGTGCTTAAGTACCTATCTAGAAGTCCACTTCACCACTTTATTGATCTACCTCTTCTGTCTGACAAACCTATTTTACTGTTCTTTAAGTATATATTTCTATCGTTCTATGTATCTCTCTATTATATAGTTAAGTATATCCCTATATCTATACGAGTAACCAGCCCGCGTAGAATGGCAACCGTAGAAACGAAAGAGAATCGACAAATCTTTTGTTCATCTGTCATTATCTCGATTCAATGACAGATGAACAAAAGATTTGTCGATTCACTTTCGTGTCTACGGTGGTCGTGCTAAGCGGGCAGGAAAATACTGCTGGAAAGCCATATTGATTTTTAGAAGCCAATTTTTTTTTTGCAGACCACATTACGAATTTTGTTATTCATCATGATGTGATATTAATTTGTGGTAGGTACCTATTCCACTCATAGCACAACCGACATAAATTAAAAAAAAAAACCCAAACGTGCCGATGAGATCATTCTGTGAGGACTGTGAGTCTAGCCATGTCTGTCGGCAAAAACTGGCAGATGTTGTTATTTTTTAAGAAATCTCTGATCAATATTGCTGGAGTGTTAAAACAAGAAAAACGCGTTAATAGTTACTTTAGCTTCTTATCAACAGAACAAGTGTCTTTTCGTGTAGATTACTGTTTGAATACGATTAGAGCAGTTGTTTATTACATAAGCGTACGTAGGTAGTACCTACCTATATCTGTTTATTTCCTTCTTCAAAACATAACAATGTATCTTTATTGAACTAAAAACACTTCACGTTTCGTAAAGTCAACATCACAAGCAAATTGATGATCAAATAATTGTGCGCACGACTGTCCAAAAAGGAGTGTTTTGGTTTTTAAAATAGGTAGTGATTGATTGTGAACAGTTAGTAGCCTCAAAATAGCTAAGTTATTTTTTATAAAAGCAAAGTAAAGTCGGGCGTACTTCGAGGATAAATTAAAATGAAATAGGTAACTCGATTAAAATTTTAAACAATTGCAAGTAAAAAAGTACCTACTTTCTCACAACCGCTAAACTGTGTTCAACCTAAAGTGTAAAGACCCTACTGTTCACGTTTTCTTATTCGAACCAATTGGACTAGTTTACTTTCAGCCTTTCACTTGTTTTATTTAAGCAATGCCCAATTATTCCGATTACTGTACCTACTTACTTCTATTTGCGTGTGTAAATAATTGCGAAAATGCGAAAATTAGAAACAGAGCATGTTTCTGTTTCTAATTTTCGCATTTTTTTTTGAGCATGTTTTTTTTTTATTATGACCTAGATTTTATAAGAATATCTAAGACTTAAAAAAAAACAATTTCTATATACCTACTTGCAAATATTAATAAACCCACACTACACTAAGATGTAAGAACTTAATTGCTACATAAATAACTAGCCAAATATTATCCTCAAAACCGAGAGTTAGTCTAAAATAAGAAAACGAGCCATTTTCATTGGAAAACTCCAATATCACAGCACGTAAAGTAACAAAATAAACTTACGTTTTTGAACTATTTATTTTTGAGCACAAACACTACGCGAAGCGAGCAGTTTGCTCCGAACTGTGGGAGTGACTAGCTGCGAGAGGGGAGGTCAAGCGTTATATACCAGCGACGACTACACGACGCATGTCGAGGACAAAACAGCCTGAATGCCTGATCTCCCCCCAACCCATGGGCCTATTATTTAATTTTGTCTACAGTTGTAATAAACAATGTCTAGAGACTAGACTACAAAATAATTTAAACCTAAAAAGAAAAGTGACTGCGTGAAGCATAATTAGGTACCTACTAAAGGTAAAGTTTGAAAGTTTTGATGTAGGGGTAATCTTCGGAACTACTGATCCGATTTCAAAAATTCTTTCACTAATGGCTTTGGACAGTTCTGGCAAAAAAGAAAAACTTCGGAGTTTCATAGGCTATGTTTAGAACGTTACCGTGGAATTATTTACGACCGTGAGTCCGTGATGCCAGCGAAGCCGCGGGTATAAAATTGTAACAAATAAAAGATGGATGGATTGTGTATAAGATGATCGCAAAGTTAGTAGTATGTAGAAGGAAGTATCTTTGAGATGTCGGCTAACAGTGCTGTATCATGCAAAACTTTTTCTTGCATGATCAATCTCTATTAGCCGTTTTTTTGCACGAACCCCAAATAAATTGGGCACGGGCTGGAGGATGTGAAGAAAAATTGTATAACAAACTTTACATAACGTCGCACCAATAATATACAAAGGATTGTAAAATCAAATGTAGTGAGGAAAGTTTTGAGTATGAATGTGGATGGGTATAAGAGTAGAGGAAGACCAAAGAAACGATGGATGGATTGTGTAAAGGATGCCAACTGCCAGTGGCGAAGGGTCCATACAACTCGATTCCTACCGGATTCCCTTTGAAAAATGGCACAGTCAGTATTCTATAAACAATTAATATAATCACATTAAATATATGTACTTCGGCTTACCTCTTACAAAAATTGAACGTTCGCTACTGCTAACTGCTAAGGCATGAAAGGAGGTGTCTGATGAGATGACGAGTAATAGAGAAGTATGGAAGAAGAAGACATGCTGCGCCGACCACAAATGTATTGGGATAAGGGCAAGACAGTGATGATGGTGAATGATGATAGGCATTGATGGGCAAAGGTGTAATACCTTACCTAAACCCCTACTTATCCGGTTATGTTAAAATCCCACGTAAAAAAAAGAGGGTAAGCCTTCTGCCATTAATCGCACAAATCCAGACTCCAGGCAGCAATTGAGAAAATCCTCATGATTACCCCAATAATATTTTGCCCGACCTGGGTATCGAACCGTCGTTCTCAGGAATGGCGCTTGCGACGACTAGACAACGAGGAACGAGGCAGTAAGAGCGTATGTACTTATATCAGTTTGGAATATTCTTACAGATAGAACTGGCACAGCTTTGTCTGCTAGACAAGTGGGCCGTAATCCAGTACCCTGGCCCAGACTGCATTGTGTGCCTTCCATTGTTTTATTCTAGAATATTTTTGTTTTAAAATAATAGCAAAGAAACCAATTCTTTTTATGTTTTCGGCTTGAGTTTATTCATGATTATACCTATATAACGACGACTATACAGCCTACAGTTATAGCACCTTTAACTTTAAATTTATATTATTATATCTTTTCGTATCTGAAAACAACAAAATTCTGCACGCCTTGCATGACATAATTGACATACAGTATTAATTCAAAATACTCTTTCATTACTTGATAACAGTTATATTATGGACATAAAAAACTTTGTGTCATGTATGGCTCACTATAGTCACTATAGATAGGTACTATCTTAATAACTTACAAGTATATTCTAATTTGTACCCTCCTGCGTACCTATCTACCCCTTGGGGGGTACCTATGTACCTTATAAAGACTATCTCGAATTCTTGAAGCTTACCTAGTATTAGCTAGATTATCGATCGATACTCATAGGTAGTTGATACGACTATCTTTTGGCTGCAATTAGCCAACTTCTACTACCTACACACGCAATAGTATAATTTCATGTCATGTCCTGGAAAATCCTGCATTCGGTTAGACTGGAAACTGAGGCAAGTGGTGATGTATGGACGTGGATAAGATAAAAGGAGTAAGGATCAAAACAGGTGGCGTTCTATAGTTTCTGCCTGTTGGGGAAAGACGAGAGTTTATGATGTACCTATGTATGTATGTATGAAGATCGGATGATGTGATCTCATAAATCATGCCATGCCGGTAAAAACATCCCTAATCTGAATCTGATCTCTGTTGCAAATTTTCGCCCAATGCGGAATCAAACTCGGACCTTGATTGTTTTGACTCATTAGCGTCTAGCTAACCAAACGGGAAAAAAACTTGTATAAAACATGAAGCGCCTGTAAAAACGTTCAACTCAATCGTTTCCGAGAACCATTAATTAACACACAAAAGTATACCTACAGGTTTTCAGAGGGTATAGGCAGAGGTATTTCACCTGTAGGAGGCGAGCCTCTTGCTACAAAACGACCACCAATCCTGGTCACATGGACTGGACATTGTGGATGAACTTTGAACAAATAACCCAAAAAACACTTCTGGGTCTATTATTTGAACGCAGAACCAAGACGAGAGCAACCACCTGGTACTATTTTGAACATGAACACTCCAACTACGACCGTCTGTGTAAAAATACAGGTACCTAAGGACCGACCTGTACCTTAGGTGATTAGGTCTAAGTACGTTTTCAACAATCAATACAACATCCCTGCATCCCATCCAATTCTATTGTAAATTTTAAGTTAGGTACACAGTCCAGTGTATTTTATGATAACTATTCAGTTGCAAGGACGACCTTCCCGTTAGGCCAATGCCTTCAGGATCTCAGGTGTCGGGTGACCTCAGCAGCAAGGATGTGAGGCCGGTCATTCGTGTTCGGGTTGGTAGCACATGCGCTAACCGTAACGGGAACAATACGGGAATTTAAATAAGGTCTTTCAAAAAAGGTGTCAAATTATTAAATTGTCTTTTATTTTATTAGTAGGTACGTAGGGAGAGGCACCTACTAATATATTTATTTTGTTTTAATTTAAATGTGTTAGTTCGATGGCAATCTTAACTGTGGCCCGGAACTGACCCAAGAGTTTGGCGCCTGCAGTAGCGTCCATTAGTTGCTATAATGAACTACGTACAAACAACAGAATGGACAAGATATAGTAACTAAAACTTTATGCACGTGAGAAAAACTCTGTACAACGGCGGACTTGGACATTTTCTACCAGTCTATCTTATGGTGATGCAGAGAGAACATTTACAAAGTAAGCTGTTAAGCTGGGGACAGCACGGACGGAATCCACAGAATTAACAATGGGCTTCAGTCGGTGATGGCTATATGGCTCAGTCATAGTAGCGGCCGTACGTAGGACAGAAACCTAACAGATGAGGTGGACGAGTTCTTGAGGAGAGACCGTAAAGTGCCACGACTTCAGGTTAGGTGGGCCAAAGGTTTCGCAATGTGGCTGCTAGTAGCTGAATGAGATTATTCGAGAATTGAGTAGCGGTTGAAATGATGATGACAATATTAATTAGGTATAATAAGTAGGTAGGTACTTATGCAAATATCCTCTTCAAGTCATTCAACTATAACGGTTTTTGGGGGTAATTAAATTCTATAGATTCTAGATTAAATATATGTATCATATTTCATGATATCATATTTAATCAAATATTTAACATTTCGCATGGCATTGGAAATTTATTAAAAATCAGAAATGTTTCTACCATGCTTAATCTGTAGGGACTAGGGTTATTGGTTAGCCATGTCATATAGACGACATTATCGATAAATAAGTCGATAACCGACCTTGAGCGTGTAATTAAGAAAACCACTTTTTTAATGACGTCATTATGAATGTGTCACTTTCTGCCTCTTGACGAATAAACCCCGTGATTCAAGTTCAACCTACTTACAGTACGTGGGAAAACTCTTTTCAAATTACTTCATGTTTCCGAGTAGTCTTGTGTAGTTCGTAAACGATGAACGAATAGGAGCCGTATCTTCGCACTGTACTAGAAGAAACGTTTCCGAACGCTGGCTTGTAACCGGTCTAATAGGTCAAATAGCTCTTTCCGAACTCGTACATCGCCCGAACGAGAAATGAAATACAGTCTGACTGATTGTTTGACAGAAACGATATACGTTTTCATTCGATGTGTCTGTAAATGAATGAGAACGAGAGAGAATAGCCGACGAATGACGATGCTATCCGAACACGATCGACCGAATTCGCAAGAATGAGATGAGATGCGCATTATTTCAATGGCTTAATGTCTATTTTAGCTTATCGCCCAAACACGGGAGGCGAGCTGTGTTCGCAAATTGGAAGTTTATACCTATAGTAATAGCGACTGCGACCCGTCAAGTGCAATACAAACAACCGATGTTTCGGCGCGAATTTTTGATCGTGCAAGTAATAAGTTATTGTAAAGTGTTTTGTTAACAGAGATTAATAATTATAGATGTTGCATTTATATTTTTTTTTAATTTATACGTAGTGGTTTATGTGTAATAATGTATTTGGTAATACCTAGAGTGCGTATTTGCTGTGTGAGTGATCCGCGGCCGCGCTGTGCTCTATTGAAATGCTTACCGAGAGCGAAGACCGAATAGAGCTATTAGAACTAATAGAATGAACTAGTTCACTGTCCGAAATGAACTAGTACGGAGCGATCTTAAAAATGACCGAGCAGGCACAAGACTATTTCCGAGACAAACTTATCTGTTTCAGGAAACTTATACATAAGTAATTCGCATTGCCGCGGGAGACGCCCGGGGCGGATGCAATAACAAACTTTCTCCACTTGTATGAAAATGTACTTGTACTATAATGTAAAAACACCCTTAACTAAACCGAGAGGTACATCAAATGTTCTTCCTGACATTGTGATAATTTTTGAACTAAAAACTTCTCGTTAAGAACTTTTTGGGTGAAGGAAAAACATTGAACTCATCGTCATATGTTATATTCTTTGAGATATGGCAAAATCATTAAATTAACTCAAAAATCTCAGAATAATTATTACATTCTAAATTCTAAAAACAAATCGAAAGCCACATGGAACATTATTAATAGCAGAAAACAAAATTTTCCTCCTGAGATTATCAGTGAATTGGTAATAGATAAACATAAAATCACAGACCCTCAACGAATCGCTGAATTGTTTAATGACTACTATGTAGATATGGTTAAACCACAGACTAGTACTACAGGTAATAATATCCCAAGAACATCTATTTGCACGTATAATTCACCAAAATCGTTTTTTCTGAGTCCCAAGGACTAGCCTTTGGATATCTATAATATTATACAAAAAATAAATAACATAATGAGCACTGGTTTTGATGACATATGTGTGTTGGTAATAAAGTTCGTATCTCACTTAATTGCACCTATACTGAGCCATGTTATAAACATGTGTTTCGAACAGGGAATCTTTCCATCTGTGTTAAAAACGACTATAATTAAAACCACTCCATAAAAAGGATGATAAATCAGATATAAAAAATTACAGGCCTATAGCCCTACCTCCGACATTTTCTAAAATAATTGAAAAAGCCATATCCAATAACTTGTACGACTACTTTGAAAGGAATAATATCTTTTCACCGGATCAGAAAGGCTTTCGTAAAGATTTCTTAAGTATAATATACCCTAGAGTTGATAGACAGCCTGTATATGGATATATCAAAGGCCTTCTACTGCGTGGATCATAATATACTACTGAGTAAGCTGGAAACGTACGGTGTTAGGGGCAATACTTTAGACTTGCTAAAATCTTACATCAGTAATAGAACTCAGAGTACGAGTATTGTCAAAATTTGTCCTGATACAAAAAACGAAATAAATTATAAGTCCAGGAGTAGAACAATAAAATATGGAATTCCACAGGGTAGTGTTTTGGGCCCACCACTTTTTATTATATATATCAATGACCTACCAAAATCGACTACAGATAGTATGGTACTATTTGCTGATGACTGCACTGTTGTATACAATGATGAAAACATTATTAATATTAGTTTAACTTCAATAATTCAATGGTCCCAATGGTGGTTCAATTCCTCCCATCATGGGAGAGGCTTATGTCCAGCAGTGGACGTTATGGGCTGTTGTAGTAGTAGTAGTAATTCAATGGTTACAAAATAATAATTTATTAATTAATATTGATAAAACTAAATTAATGCAATTTAAACAGAAAACGAAAAACACTTCAAATACTCAAATAGAATTTAACGGTGAAAAGTTGAATTGACGACAGCAATTAAATTTCTTGGCGTTCAAATAGATGACAATTTGAAATGGCAAAGCCATCTAAAGTTTGTTTGTAAGAAAGTGTCACAGTCATTTTTTTCAAACTTTTTTCTTTTCTGAAACCGACTACACTTAGTCTGTTATGCCCTACTCCTAGAGTGTAATTTAAGCCCGCGTACGCGCGGAGGAGCGATGCGGCCCGCGAGCTTAGGAACAGGCTTTAACGCCTGCCGCAGCTTCGGCTTGAAGCCGGCCAGCCGCGGCGGTGAGCGTTAAAACCTTCTGTGACGATTAGCTGGCGTGGGATCGCTGGAGCCCCGCAGCTCGGAGCTGTGACAGATACCATGCCTGCTGCATGCTTGCTTGCTGCATGCTTACTGCTTGCCTGCTGCTTGCTTGCTGCATGCATGGAGTATGCCCCTCCCTCAATTGTTGGTGAATCATTTGGGTTAGATGATGATAAAACAGTATGAAGTTTCCTCATAATTACTTATTCATTACAGAATTTTGGCTGAAAATGAGTAAATATGAAAATTAGGTCAACTGAACGTTATATAAAAAGAGCATTATACAAATTGAAAATTATATGAAAGGAACGTTATATTAAATGTTCTAAGAACAAAAGAAGTTTTTAAGAAATGTAGCATTAGATCACATGAAATTAGGTTATTTGTTTTTATAGCATATGAAAATTATATCATGTGAAAGTTATTTCAAGTGAAAATATATTAACTGATAATAAGCTATATATTACACACCCGTTTGCAAGAGGTTTGTAAACAACATGCAAACATGAGCAGTTTTGGATTCACTAGTGAAATGGAACGGCTCAAATGTCAAAACTGCAACAAGCTGTCATTACCTGTCTGTCAATGTCAATTGTCACTACTGTCAAATGAGTTGAGTGATTCGGGTTCTAACTTTCTTAATTTATAAAAAAATAACATTTCAATCAATGATAATGTAAATATGTTTACGTGAAATTGTGGTTCGTGTGTGCTGCTACACGTTTTCCGGTTCACAATGGGTGACAGCAGTGATTCCGAGGAGTTTTATGACGCTGAAGAATTCACACCCAATAAAGGTTCCAAGTAAGTAGCGAAAACGTTAACAATTCTACTGTTTTAGTATTGTAGGTTTAATGTGCAGCCTTTTACTGGACACTAGATTGTACAGGAACACTAATATCGAATCAACAGTGATCTTTTTAAAAATTAAACGCGCTGCTAATCTATTTTGAAATAGGAATAGTGTTTCAAACAGATGTTTCATTTTGCTATTGATATGCGTCCTTGGCGCTAGCGACGGGTTAAAGCAAATAAAAAACAGTCATCCATCGTTACGAGACTTGCTCGTTTGACTAGAACAATGAGTTAATATACCACATCATGATTAACCAATAAGTTGCTGGTTTACATATTAATTATGAATTTGCTTCACATAAGGGACACTGTGTTGACAATGTTTTCGCTTACATGTTGATGTAAGTGGTGTAGATTAGTGTGTATGTTGTTAAATTCGAATCAAAATATTCTTTTTCTATAGGCATTAGAAGATAAATATTGTTTTAAATTCAATCATACCTCACTGATTTGTGGTGTGTACCAAGACAAGTTTAAAATCAAATATTGAGCATATCCCTTTATCTGTGAAGCCCGACTAAATCGGTCTGATGCCATTGTTTAAATATTGTGTCTACTTCGCTAACAGATGAAGGTATATAATCTGCCATTGAAATGAAATGACATGACAATTTCAGAAGATCATCACTATGCAAGAATATAAATGTATCAGAGAGTGGGGATGCTCCAGACAAAGACAAGGGCCCGGTGTCAAAGACAGACTCTGTAGTGGCCGGCCCGGGCACCACCAGCACACTCCCCACAGACACTGCAACACCAGAAGATGATAGGACAACTGTGAAGAGTGTAAGTCTAGTTTTGCATACATACTTAAACTCATACCTCTTTCCCATGGCAGTAGGCAGAAACCACAGAACACCATGTTGAATGGCAATGCTAATTCAGAAAGAGCCAGCCCTCTGGTCACACGAAGTGTCAACTAGATGGGGAGAGATTTCCTTAAAAAGGAGATGTGCACTCGTAAACCCATGACCCGAGCATTTCAACCCCAAACGGCTCAAAGCTGTAGTTACACATAAGGTTACAGTTTACTTTTGAATTGATTAATCTTATAAACTAAAAGAAAACATTTATATACAGTTCAAAAAATATTTAGAATAAGTACCTGACAAATATACTGAGCTCTTCACAACAGTTGACAATTTATTATTTGCAGGTTGTACAAGGCCGTCGAAGATTTCAGGAGTTACGTCGCTGCATGCAGACTGAGGAAGAAGACGAGGGTGTGACTGATGCCACGGGATCAGTAGACCAGCAGACATTCACATCTGAACACCCATTCAAGTAGGTTTACATGCTTCAAACATTTTCGCCTGGATGGTACTAAGACACCGCAAAGCGTCAATGACTAGCTATCGAAGATTTTCTTGCTCCTGAAACATATAAAACATTAAAGGTCTCAAGTAAGGCCGCATTCCCACTATGTCGTGACGGTTGGTTTTTAGTTGGCGAAAGTCGTGGACGACAGTAATGGCGTCGTCCTATATGTGAAGACCTCCATTTAAATACACAAGCCACGACACTTAAAACTACACGATTGTCTGTCGTCACGACATAGTGGGAACGCGCCCTAAAGTAGATGTTACCGGCATCGTAATTCGGTATTCTATACCTACGATACCAAGGGTTCATTCGGCAATGTATTGAATACGCGATTGGCAGGATGGCGGGAGTAAGTGACTTCGGTAAGCCATTTGGTGCAACCAATTTGGATGTAAAATGCATATAATATGTTTGGACTAAACATGATCCTTCAAGTCTGCGGGGCATAGGCTCACTAAATAAACTTGACTTTGTGAATATATTCCGGCTAAGTAATAGTTTTTGTAAGAAACGAGACAACTCACACCCAGTTCCACATTTGGTTTGTAGAATTCTATAATTTGTTTATCTTGATTTTGTGCAGGATTATAGCACATGACACGATGAGTCTTCAGAGCATGACGTCGCTCGGCAGGATCGGCAGAATACTCAGCGGCGCCTCGGAGTCTCACTGTGAGTTATGCACAAGTCCTACAGCCATAAATTCGAATTGAGGCATCCACCAAACCCTCACTTGCCTTGCCTGGGTAACACCAAACCTCAAATGAAGGTTCCAGAACTGGAACATAATTAGCCTACCAGCTAATCGGTCTAGCAAGAGGTCCTGGCTTTTTTACATCAGAAAATTCTCAGTAGCAGCTACAGATAGCAATAATAATAATAAATAATAATAATATATATATTGTTTTAATTAATATTTAAAAATGTAATTAATTTGTAAAAAAATTAATAAAGGAAATAATATAATAATAATAAAGTATTTATTTCCGAAAAACATAGCACTTTGCACTGTATACATTGTTTGAAAATAATATTTACATTATGTTGCAATGGTAGGATCTATCTTTTAAACTAGGACTAGCCTGTATCTTAAAAGATAGGGTTCAGCCAAGTGGATTCTGTTAATATTCGCAACCAGAAACAAGTGAAGACAGTGTCAATGATTTGTACTAACAGCTGTACAGAAATAAAAATAAAATAATAACTAAAACTAATCCTAAGTAACACAAGGAGTGTGATTGACAGCAGACATGCAGTGAGCATGTGTATGTATGTACATGTAGGCGTGTGTGTGGTATGTATGGGTTTGTGTGGTATGTGACTGTGTGGGTGTGTGTGCAATAGGCTCCCCCCGCGATTCATCATCATCATTATCGACGACCCGAATCGCGCAGCGGTAGTGAGGCTGCCTTACGTTCTTAGGGTCCCGGGTTCGAATCCCGGTCGGAGCAAATGTTTGTGTGAGTGCTCGGCCAGACTGCAAACGCGCGTGCGGTGCGGGCGCGGTGCGACGAGCTCAAACATATGAACTTCATTGGAGTGTCCATAGTGGGCAAGCGGGCGCGGGCTGCGGCGCGGGCTAGTTGGCGCGGGCAGCTCAAGCCATAGCTCGTTCATACAAGTAGCCGCAGTGAGGGCGCGCGTGGCAAGTTCGGGAGACAGGGTTACCAACTCCCAAAAATATTTACCCCTCAAGCTAAGTCAAAATTTCCACAATTACTTGAAAACCCCCCTTTTTTTTCGGATGGGAAATCATCAAATGACCCTTCCCTTTGCCTTTGTTCCTTCTTTGCCTTTTGTGTTCCAGGGCAGCGGTAACTCTTTCGAACAATCCGCAGCCCTGGCAGGCATCGGCCCTTGCAGATCCCTTCCTTTTGCTGACATCTCTTTGAGGCGCGCGTAGAACACGAACGCACCGTCTACACGGCTTGTCGTCATAAGACGGACGGACAGACGGCGAGCTAGCCCATAGCTCCTCGTCCACAGGCCCGCGCCTACGGTGGCCACGTGGTGGCCCCGGCCATTTATTTTTTATATTAAATCCTCTTATTTACCCCTAAATTTGGGGGGAAAACCCCTAAGTTGGTAACCCTGGCGGGAGCGGGGATCTCCGACCCGGCGCCGCTCGCCGCACCGCGCTGCCAGTCTGGCCAGGCAACACCGCGCGCGTTGCCGCACCCGCACCGCACCCCGCACCGCACCCCGCACCGCGCTGCCAGTCTGGCCAGGCAACACCGCGCGCGTTGCCGCACCCGCACCGCACCCCGCACCGCACCCCGCACCGCGCTGCCAGTCTGGCCAGGCAACACCGCGCGCGTTGCCGCACCCGCACCGCACCCCGCACCGCGCTGCCAGTCTGGCCAGGCAACACCGCGCGCGTTGCCGCACCCGCACCGCACCCCGCACCGCGCTGCCAGTCTGGCCGAGCATTGATGAGCATGGGCATTTGTTTCCGAGTCATGGATGTTTAAATGTATAATAAGTATGTATTTACAAACAAAAAGTATCTATGTAGTATATCAACTATCTGGTGTCCACGACACAAGCCTCGTTGCTTAGTGTGGCAATAGATGGCGCTGTGTGTATTGTCCTGCGATATATATATTTATTATCATTTTAGCCCGTAATCACTCACTGTTAGGTATACCCTCCCCTTTCATCTGCCATACTTCTCGGTTCTGTCCCTCTCTCATCCATCTATCTCCTGCGATTTTGACAATATCGCACCCAACGCGCTTTTGGACGGCCATGGTTTCTTTGGTCCAACCTTGGCCACCAATCGGTCAGAACCGTTCTCCATCGGCCATCTCCACGAACTTGCGAAATGTGGGTGTACTTATTGTTACTATAATGTGGGTCTATTATTATTACTATTAGGTTGCCTAACCCTTCAAGGTTAACAGGCTTAATGTTATGTGATGTTTCCACTGCTGGGACACGCGCTTACTCTGTACTCGCGGTTGTAATCCACCACACTTGGCCAGTGCGGGTTAGTATACATATGTCACAAGTCTTCGACTTTTTGGTTGTTTGGGTGGACATGCCAGTTGCCTCGTGTTTCCTTCACTGTTTTGAGAACAGTGGTGATGTACACTTTTACAGTTTGTGTAAATACATTATACAAAGTAAGGCTGAGCCTCTGATGAGTCTAACGTGTCGCAGCGCCATGCGATATATTTTCGCTAATTCAATTACTTAATCATTTCATTTTTAACACTTTTTTCTCTCCTTTCAGTTTCACCTGTAACTAACTATGTAAAAAAATCTTTTTTACATAGTTAGTTACGGTTTCCGATTGAGCTGAAATTTTGCAGACATGTTTAGTTTGGATGACAATGCACGGTTAGCTAAGTGACGTCATTCTAAATCCAATATGGCGGACTCCCAAAGAAAGCGGACTAGTTATTTTTTATGCATTCCCATGATATGTGTATCAAATGAAAAGATTTCCTGAGAAGAATACGAAAAATAAAATGACTTAACTGTAAAGCGTATTTTTTAGTTTCTAAAACTATAAAATTAGTATAATTTAAGTTTTATTGTTTGCCCTTTTCGGGACAAATACATACTATTTCTTTCTTTAATTCTATGTGAACGATGCATGCGCAGCGAACATCCGTGATACCGCGCCGGTACCATCGGTGTCGTCGAGGGAGCCCTCCACCATATCCGACGAACAACTCTCAGTTGAAACTAGAACTCAGAATGGTAAGTACAAGATGTACTACAGGTGATTCTGACAAGGCACGGACAACCGCGTGTCAGAAAGTCAGAAGTAAAACTTGTACTACCAAGCGCGCCGACCGATATCAGATGCTTCATTTTCTATTCAGTTTTATCTTTCACTCGAAGTATAATGTCTTAATCATCGTCTGAAAAACCAACGGTTTTATATTTCGGCACTGTTTCTCGCCTACGGAAAGTTTGTAAAAATAAATGAAAGAAGTATATAAAATAGTCAGTGCAGAGTGACGGCATGAGAAGAAACCCAGTTTATAGGTCAGTTTTATACCCCTCGCTACGCATCCTCAAACATCTGTGGTAAACGAAATCCTACAGGCTCGTATACAGGGTATAAGTGACAGCCCTCCGCAAACAGACAGAGTGGGTGCATTCAGCTCTTTACTCCGAATCATATTCCACCGGAATTTTCCCCCGTATTTTTTTCATCACTTTTTCAGTTACTTTTCCTTTATTTCAATGTAAAATTACATTATCATATGAAATAAAAAATAAACAAAAATGGACGTTGAAAAACTAACGAACGACGCTCATTTCACATCAGCTGTTCACTTCTTGCCTAGCCACAGAGTTCCTCGAGAGAACTCGTCGTCGCGCTTACCGTTCGCTATGTGCTTTTTGCCACAGTAACGATACATTGCGTATGAGGAAATAAAACAAATCAAATTGATTGGACTCCCATAACTTTCCTGAAATAATTTCTTGTACCGGTTCATCTTAGTATGATTGACTGAATTCACCCTATCAGTTTGTGGAGGGCTATCCTTTACACGCTGTATAAAGTCAAATTTAATAAGGCAGCAAAACTTTGCAGGCGTGATGGGTAGTGATATCTAAATTCGATTAGACAATAATGATCAAGTTTTTTTGAGCTCAACGAGCGTATGTAGTGTAATTACCTGAAATATCAGCTTGAAAATCAGTTACCCCATGTGGAAATTTCACATGCCTGATTAATATCGATATCTAAACGCGATAGAACAAAAATACTGATACAGCAAGTAACTATTAACAACGACCAGAGCGGCAGTATTTTTAAAATGAGAACTCTGTTAACGACCCCAAAAATAACATAAATATTTTTTTCGCATTTGGATATTGATCTTGTACATACTCGGTAACCAACGACCAGCGCTCTTCGGATCTGGATCGAAAGAACGGAAAGTCGAGGTGAGAGGCCTTTGCCCAGCAGTGGGATGAGTCCGGCTAACAGTAACATGTTGGGTTGTGTGCAGTGCTCGCGATGGAGCCGGACGTGATAGCCAGCACGAAGGCCAACAGCCTGAAGCACAGCCGCGGCGCCGCCATCGTGGCCGTCAGCGGCGCCGCGCCCGGGCCCGTCGCGCCGCCGCGCAGGAAGAAGAGGAGTGCGTATACACCCGCTACAAGCACTGCACGCCCACGACCGACCAGGGGCCCTACTCTCTAACGTTTCGTCCGTATATTCGGATCTATCTGTCTCTCTCGCGCACGTCTGCAGATAAGTGCGAGTGAGACAAACGGATAGATCCGTATATACGGACGAAACGTTAGAGAGTAGGGCCTCAGGAGGTCCACTCTCTAAGCACGAAATCCGTAGTTTCGGCCGAACTTACGGACGTTTCCTACTGCGTATCACTTACGGACATAAGATTCGTTAGGGGCCCGAACTAAAAATGAATGACAACACGATTGGTCTGTCCTTACTCCCGATGTGTTTTCAAAACTCATGAATCCGAAAATATTAGGGAGTAGGGTTCATTTCAAAGTATAAGCTATTTTCGGACGGGCCCCGTGTCTTCGTTGACGGACTTAGAGAGTAGGCCCACAGGAATAAAGTATAGTCGCACGACCGATCGTCCAACCAGTTTGGTTCAAGATAGCGGCCGGTCTTGCGACAAGTGGTGGTCGTGACCGTGTAGTGCGCGAGGTCCCATGTACACCGTGTATCAGAAAGATGTGCTCATATTAAAGTGGGTGGTACAGATCATCAAACTGAACAACTTTCTTTACTGGACCAACATCGTAATCGCGGAAAATAATCAGCTGTGCAACTTTGTTCATGTTGATGATCACAACCACGCCCTTAGATACGACCACACTTTACTTATACACGCTCTATAGTCCTTGCACAATTCTTTAAAGCTAGTTTTTTTATTTTATTTCATCACAATAAAGTTTACTATTGAGAGAGACTATCGTCAAGTTACATTGATTTTAAAGTTCTTTACAATAAAGTTGCTAGTGGGTTGTAACTGACAAAGGTAGAAGAACTGTAGTGCTGCTTGCTTCTTTTAACACTTGTATGACATTGCCAGGATTGTATGAAATTGTATTGAAAAACAGCGGCATAAGTCCAAAAACTAAAATAATCCATTTTCAACTAAATATGGATCTATACGGTATGTGATCTGATTCGGAACTAACGCCGTCATCTTATTATTAACCGACTTCTAAAAAAGGAGGAGGTACATAACCTCCTTTTTTAGAAGTCAGAAGTTCCGACAGCATCTTTTTTTTTTCATGTATATTGACCGATTTCTCCCAGATTACTTGTCCGATTTAATTGATTTTTTAGTGGGACAGGTAATTATGTAATCGAGTGGACGATGTATGGTGCAAAAAATTAAAGTTTATTGTCACAGTTAAACAAGGGAATTACAGTATAGGTAGAAAATTACGAAAACCACATACTAAACGTGACCGTATGCGACAGCGATGCGAGCCGGACTGACGCGTGCGCGGAGCAGCGGCGCGGCTTTGTACCTGGCTACGCTCGCTGCTAAGAAAGCGCGGGCGCCTTGTTGCTAGCCCTCCAACATTGTTTTATTATCTTTGCTTTAGTACTTTAAGAGTTATCCTCTGTAATATGCAATTTTTCTTTTTGGATGATGTGCTAATATTGTCTAGTAATCTAGTTACAATGCTAAATTAATACTGGATAAGGATTTGTGGGATACCACAATTCGGTAGGTAATATTTTTGGCAAAAATGGCTTTTTTCAATACAGTTTCGTCAACAACTTCACAAATGTTTACCAACAGGGCGCCTGACATTGCCATTCAAGTGCCAATAAAGGGTGTAAAATGACTTATAACGAAGCACTTGTTCTCTCCGTCTTTGCGATATTTTTTTGTTCTAGACCATACCTGGGAACCTTCTAGTTACGGAAATATTGGGGGTCAAAGTTTAAATACTTCCTTGTTTTTAATGTAACATTTTTACTTTAAAAACTTCCTCGACCCCGTATAGTATTCCATACACCAACACAATGTTTTGAGTGCACGTACATTGAGTTTTACAGTAAAACGTTAATATTCACCCAAGTTGTTTCCTAGCAATAATTTTTGTGTAAAGTTACATAATAATTATGATGTACAGAGTGTTTGGTTGACGGCTTCGTGATAAGTCTGTTTACACCCTGTATACGTCACTATAGTAGCATGACTCATCATCATCGTAATCTTGTCTCATCTCACTTATGGTCGGCGCAACACGTTTTTACAAGCTTTTTTTCTTCCATTCTCACTAGTGAGCTGCCGCTATTTTTTTTCCTTATTTGTCTTTTCTGTTGTTTCCTTAACTGAGCCCCTACTCCCTAACGCTTCGTCCGTATATTCGGATCTATGCGTCTCTCTCACTCGCACTCATTTGCAGACGTGCGCGAGAGAGACGGATAGTTCCGAATATACGGACGAAGCGTTAGAGAGTAGGGCCTCTGTATTTACATGGTTGTTATGAGAACATCCTTCTGGCCATACCCAGGGGTCCTAAGCATAACGCTGACGTTTGAACGTTTGCTTCCGGTATTATAGTTTTTGAATGTACAGTTATCGCATCAATTTACCTCAAACTGTCAAATTTTCTCATTCAATTTTGAACTCAACCGTCAACATTAATTGGTTTCAAATCTTATAGAGAAATCTGACAGTTTGTGGTAATTGATTGATTTGCTGACGACTGTACTACCGAATTCACTGACGGTCGACCACTTTCAACCTTATTACTTAGAGCATACTAGCTGTAATTTTAGGGACAATTTTAGAGGTATGAGAAACAGTAAAGTCCCTCAAACTTTTTCGAAAGGGGAGGATCCTCTGACCAACGGTTGAGCGACTGCCCCACGGTTGTTTTCGGGATGTTTATCTCTCGTATAACTTTAACTGGGTGATTCACGATTTTTAGTTCATTATTTGCGCCATAGAGGAACTTATGGCTAAATAATAACAGACGCTCGGGTAGACCTTTACGTTAAGCCGCGCTTCCCAAAGTCAGTCCATGCATGGGTGACCATCCGTTACATACCAAGTTTTCTCCGTGGCTCTGAAAGTACATTAAGTCGTTGGTCTCAGCTGTCATCTGTAGATCTTTGACAGTCGTTACAGGTAGTCAGTGGCCCGAAAGTCTGAAAACCAGTCTTACCAAGGAGTATCGTATTAACCAGTGCTAACTGTGTTGTGAAGGTCGGATAGGCAGTCACTTCATGTAACATACGTTGTTAGGGGCTGGTAGCCGGCCCCAACATAGTTGGGAAATAATAATAAAAATAATAACGTAGCTAACACTAGCTAAAACACACACACACGCTACGTTGACTTGGTATAGGCCCGTTAACGTAGCTAACACTAGCTAAAACACACACACACACACGCTACGTTGACTTGGTATAGGCCCGTTAACGTAGCTAACTCTAGCTAAAACACACACACACACGCTACGTTGACTTGGTGTAGGCCCGTTAACGTAGCTAACACTAGCTAAAACACACACACACACACGCTACGTTGACTTGGTATAGGCCCGTTAACGTAGCTAACTCTAGCTAAAACACACACACACACGCTACGTTGACTTGGTGTAGGCCCGTTAACGTAGCTAACACTAGCTAAAACACACACACACACACGCTACGTTGACTTGGTATAGGCCCGTTAACGTAGCTAACACTAGCTAAAAAGCTAAGAAACAATGGTGTCGATTCTGTTGTGCACAAACTAAACTTAATTTAGGCTATTGCTATCTTTTACTAAAAGGCAATGCGAAAAAAGGACGGCTATAGCTATGAACTAAGTTAGAGATGTCAAACTAGTTTATGCCTTGCGCTTCACCGTGTTTTTAGGCGACATGTTTTTACGTGCACCCTTCATTTGTATAGAAATATTAGTTCCAACTAAATTTGACAGCTCTAAATTACATCCGTCTCTTTCTCGTTTTATTAGAGAGAAAAAGATAGCAATAGCCTAAATTAAGTTTAGTTTGTGCACAACAGAATCGACACCAATATATGTTTTCCCAAAATAATAATAAATTTTATTGTTTCATAAAAAGTGTTACAATAAGATGTGACATTGGATCCTGCACTAGGATACCCTGTGTCGCAGGATCCAGTCTCTCGACAAAAATATGGTTAATTATGAAGAGGTATGCTAAACAGATGATGACTTGCGTTATAGATATGGCTAATAATCCTTTTGTCAATTTGGCAATGTCGCAACTGTTACTCTATTCTATTGTTATGTTGTCTGTAGACAAACTGCACGGCTCGCAGTCTCTATCCACGACTGACGGCGACAACTTGAGCGTGTGTACCACCGACACGGACGAGTACCGCTACATCGCGCGGCGGCCCGACAAGCCGCAGTTAGACTCGTTGCTCGTCGAGGTGAGTCTTTGTACAGAATACACAAGATAGCAGCGGTGACCCAGTGGTGGCGGCCCCGACTTGCGAACGGTAAGTCGTGGGTTCGAACCCAGCGGATTACTTTGTGTACTTTATTTCATCACCACTGTTCTCAAAACGGTTAATGAAAACATCGTGAGGAAACCGGCATGTCCTAGAACCAAAAATTCGAAGACATGTGGCATCTACCGCACTGGGCCCGCGTGGTGGATTATAGCCCATTGCCTCTCATTGAGAGGAGGCCTGTGTCCCAGCAGTGGGAACATTATAGGCTGATGATGATGACAGTCCTTTCACAGTTATTTTCCTAGTTGGTTTGCCCATTGGTGTAGTGATCGCAAGCTCTATTGCTGAGTAATAGGGTTCTTGGTTCGATTCCCAAGTTAAGCCTAGAGTTATAATTTTTTCTCTTAGGAATTTCTCTGTGGCATCCGGATCTGTGTCCGGTTGATGGCAATAAGCTCGCCCCCTATTACAATTGGGGGTGTGATGTTATTCTGTCTCTCGCAGCCCGTGCCGCCGAGCTCAGCCAGCCAGTCGATGGCGCTGCCGAGTCCCGCGAGCACCATCGAGTCCCTCACCCGGGAGTTCCAGGACTCGCTGGAGCTGTCGCATTCGAGATACGGTAACTTATTTACTTTAGTCATTAATAAGGTCTAATACAATAACCGGTAATACCTTGTTTTCCATAAAATTATTTGTACTATTATTGTTTTCCATAATCGTCCCCCCTCATAATATTTATTTGTACTGTTATCATTTGCCATAAATTAAGTTTCCATAATAACATGTGTTTTAATCATTAGTTTCTATAAGTAACACATTAAATAATCGATACTTGACATACGCAACATTTAATATAATTTTCAGGATAAGGTTTGCATGAAAGAAAAATTTGATATTTTTTAAATTCTTCATTAGGAAATTTCACCCTTGCCAGACGGGGTGGGTCATATTTTAGTTGTAATATCCAATAAAAATATTTGCTAAGCATTTATTTTACATTGTTAACAATACATTTCATAGTATTATCCCCAATAAAATGTAACTTAACATACCTAACTGTCGAAATGTGGGTGTACTGTACACATCTGCGTACCCTCTCAAAGCATTTAAAACACTCTCAGAGCACCGAAAGTTTTGAGGCGTTGTGGCGTAAAAAATCTGCCTCGCTACTCCACAGGCTGTGGCAGTCCCAACACTATCCTGCAATCGATAGCAGACAGCCCGCTTGTGTGGGCGCTAACTATGTTTTAGTTATTAAGTACTACTGTTTTAGTTATTAAGTACTAACATAGGCTAAGTTATATTGTTGTAGATATATGTCTGTTCACAGTGGACCTCTCTGTAGTCTGGCAAATAAATAAATAATAAAAAAAATAAAAATGAAGGCGTGGTGTTATATTATGATGTCGTGTAAACAATAAACATTCAAGCGACATATTTGCTGTCTATTATTGAAGAGTTCCATTGTATATCTCCGAAGACCAGCATCAGATCTTCACCATGTGTAAATGGGACCACCGCGGAATAACATTCTTCCAAACAAAAAAAGAATCATAAAAATCGGTCCACAAATGGGGTAGAAATCGGTGAAAATACATTTAAAACAAAATACATACAGTCAAACATAGAACCTCCTCCTTTTTTAAAATTGGTTAAAAATTCTGTTATGACACTAACAGAATTTTTAACCAACTACGCCTAGATTAAAAAAAAAAAACCATCATTTGGAATAGCAGTAGGTACTTAACAGTAACCATAAAAGCTTGACTAGCTTATAACCTTAAAAGTAAGCCAAGCTTTTATGCTTGTATAGAGGTGGCACTGAGTGTGTCTGCTCCCGCAGCTCACTCGCGCTGCTCGCTGAGCCTGCACGAGTCCCGCTCCAGCGAGCGCGCCAGCGACTCCTCGCGCAGCAGCGCCACGCCCGCGCGCCCCGATACCACACCCGACACGCACAGAGGTAACTTGTGCTTGTATAGAGGTGGCACTGAGTGTGTCTGCTCCCGCAGCTCACTCGCGCTGCTCGCTGAACCTGCACGAGTCCCGCTCCAGCGAGCGCGCCAGCGACTCCTCGCGCAGCAGCGCCACGCCCGCGCGCCCCGATACCACACCCGACACGCACAGAGGTAACTTGTGCTTGTATAGAGGTGGCACTGAGTGTGTCTGCTCCCGCAGCTCACTCGCGCTGCTCGCTGAGCCTGCACGAGTCCCGCTCCAGCGAGCGCGCCAGCGACTCCTCGCGCAGCAGCGCCACGCCCGCGCGCCCCGATACCACACCCGACACGCACAGAGGTAACTTGTGCTTGTATAGAGGTGGCACTGAGTGTGTCTGCTCCCGCAGCTCACTCGCGCTGCTCGCTGAACCTGCACGAGTCCCGCTCCAGCGAGCGCGCCAGCGACTCCTCGCGCAGCAGCGCCACGCCCGCGCGCCCCGATACCACACCCGACACGCACAGAGGTAACTTGTGCTTGTATAGAGGTGGCACTGAGTGTGTCTGCTCCCGCAGCTCACTCGCGCTGCTCGCTGAGCCTGCACGAGTCCCGCTCCAGCGAGCGCGCCAGCGACTCCTCGCGCAGCAGCGCCACGCCCGCGCGCCCCGATACCACACCCGACACGCACAGAGGTAACTTGTGCTTGTATAGAGGTGGCACTGAGTGTGTCTGCTCCCGCAGCTCACTCGCGCTGCTCGCCGAGCCTGCACGAGTCCCGCTCCGCTCCGCAGCCTATAACAGAGCTCAGCGGGGGTGGCGTGTTCGAAAAATTTGACACACTTCCGGCCTTCATAGCGTTCCGCTCAGAACTAAGTCTAATAACTAAAGGACATGGCGCGAGCGCATGAAAAGATGAAACACTTGATTTTGGAATCAATGGTATAGGTATTTCCATATATTTCACAATTATTGTGAAATATATGGATTTTATTAATTTTTTTAAGGTCTTCATTATGGTAAGTTTTATTGTTCAAAGCTTAATATAACTCAAATGAAATAATAATTAGACCATCATTATTATTTCATTTGAGTAATAAGTTACAGCACTAGTAACACTAGTCATTTGAGTAAGTTTTCTTAAGAAAAAAAATAAAAATAAATGATTTAGACTTGTCTTTGCGATTTAATTGGATGCAGTAAAGTGCAGGTAATCGTGTATCGGACGGTCGAAATATCCAGATCGAAGTGTGAAATGTAATATGGTCTTTTCAAAATTTAAATCCGTGCTATCTACGAATAAAACACGATACAAAATGACGTTTATCCTGGCAACCTCGCCTTAAGGACCTGGACCTAAACTTTGTTTCAGATAAACCTCTTAATGAGTCTTTGTAATCATCTTATGAACAACTTTTATTATGGAACCAACCCTGAAATCGCAAAAAGCAAAAACAGCTCTTCCATACATTTCCACAATTTACATGATCACTGAGATGTAAAAACACTGTATGAGAAAACTGATGTATTTTTCCCATAAGCAAAAACTAAGGATGCATGAAATTATTATAAAAAATTTACTTATATTTGAATTTTCTTAGCAATTTCAAGGGTTTTAATATTTTGTACGGAACCCTAATACTTTTTCTAAAATAAAAGTAGCCTAACGTAATTTAGGCTACTATTATTTTATCACATTCGCTATCTGCCAGTAAAAGTCCCGTCAAAATCGGTCCAGCCGTTTCGGAGATTTACCGGAACAGAGAGACAGACCGATAGACAAAAATATTAAAAACCGTTTTTTTTTATATAAGTATCGTATGTACTTTCTACGCATTCAGTAAAACCTGTTGTATTGAAATTTCAAACAGTCACTGAAATTTGATTTATTTGTATAGAATTGTTTTGATAAAGTGTAGCGTCTCCCGCCCACAGAGGCGTGCGCATGCAGCGTGCGCACGCACAGCGAGGGCCGCGCCGCGCCGCCCGCCGCGCGCCCGGGAGCCGCCAGGTATCACATCATGATGCATCATTCACTATTTGTTTCCTAGCTTGCGCCCAAGGCTTCGTCTGCGCCATGTCATTTACCAGGATAAAAGTATCCTATGTATTCATCCAGGTTATAAACTATTTGTGTCCCAAATTACATCCAAATTCAATTAGCCTGTGCAGCAGCTTATAATTCGGAAATGTGACGCTTTAGATAATTTGGTCTCCTAAAAATTGGTTTGTATTGTTGTATACCAGCTATTGATTAATACAAGTCCAAGGTTCGTAGTGGTGTTAGAGGTAGATTTTTTAAATAGCAGTCACTCATAAACCGCTATTTAAAAAATTATGCTTCCGCACTTGGTCTCGATCTACCTCTAACACCGCTACGAAACTTGGAATTTTTTGCTGATGAATGGAAGACTTATTATATAATGTTAGAATTATTTTGGTTCTGTGAGAGAAACAAACTAATTTCAATTTCACCGCGGACACACAACGGATGCCAACATCATAATAGCTCAAACAACTGGACGGACAGACAGTTTTCAAAGATGATGTAGTTGTGATTGAAATACTTTATTCATCATACGGAAGCGGATGCGTTACAGAAAAGCCACTGTCTGTGTTGCAGCCGCCTTTGTATTGTTACAATCTGGGTATGGGATAAATTAATTACTACCGATTAAACAATTAAATAACTTTATTAATCACAAAACACTTAAACTCAATCACAAATACACTACTGATCACTATTCGCTTAGATATCGCACTTCTAGTTCACTTCGATTCGCTTCGTCGTGTAGCCAAAATCAGACTGCCTGCTCCCGCAAACACGTCGACTATTTATATGGCGACCGAATGTTCGAGAAAGATCCACGACTTCCTCCAACCTTCTTTAGAGTAGGTACCTACTTACTACTACCTACCTACCTACCTACTTGTAGGTACCTACATCATTCCAGACTCGTCCTACCTACCTACCTACTTGTAGGTACCTACATCATTCGAGACTCGTCCTACCTACCTACCTACTTGTAGGTACCTACATCATTCGAGACATTGTAGGTACCTACTACCGTAATTGTAGGTACAGTTACGACGTAACAGTATTTACGCGATCTGCCCAGTTGTTTGAGCTGTGCTTTGTTAGTCAGTCGGGACAAACGATCTTATAAGTATATACCTATATACAGCTTGTTGCACAAAGGTGTGTGTCATATTTATGATTGTTTTACAGACCATCAAACCGAACAACTTTCTCCATGGCACCAACATCATAATAGCGAAAAAATAATCAACCGTCCCATATAAAATTTGAATACCTACTCGACCCAAATGTATGGGGACAGCTGATTATTTTTCGCGTTTACGATAATTATCTAGCTTTATGGTCTGATTCACACCCTTAAATATGAACTTAGACACCATAAAAATGGTATCTGTTACGACCAGTGGCGTGCAGTAGTATTCCACGAAGGGTAGGCCACGAAATAATGATAGCAAAAAAAATTTTTCATCGGCGCCATCTTGGATTTTCATTTTGACCTCATTTTCATTATCACCAACCCCAATAACCTCGAAAACGACACCCATGAAGATAAAACTGAAAATTTTCATCGGCGCCATCTTGGATTTTCATTTTGACCTCATTTCATTATCACCAACCCCAATAACCTCGAAAACGACACCCATGAAGAAAAAACCGAAAATTTTCATCGGCGCCATCTTGGATTTTCATTTTGACCTCATTTTCATTATCACCAACCCCAATAACCTCGAAAACGACACCCATGAAGAAAAAACCGAAAATGTTCATCGGCGCCATCTTGGATTTTCATTTTGACCTCATTTTCATTATCACCAACCCCAATAACCTCGAAAACGACACCCATGAAAAAAAAAACTGAAAATTTTCATCGGCGCCATCTTGGATTTTCATTTTGACCTCATTTTCATTATCACCAACCCCAATAACCTCGAAAACGACACCCATGAAGAAAAAACTGAAAATTTTCATCGGCGCCATCTTGGATTTTCATTTTGACCTCATTTTCATTATCACCAACCCCAATAACCTCGAAAACGACACCCATGAAGAAAAAACCGAAAATTTTCATCGGCCCCATCTTGGATTTTCATTTTGACCTCATTTTCATTATCACCAACCCCAATAACCTCGAAAACGACACCCATGAAGAAAAAACCGAAAATTTTCATCGGCGCCATCTTGGATTTTCATTTTGACCTCATTTTCATTATCACCAACCCCAATAACCTCGAAAACGACACCCATGAAGAAAAAACTGAAAATTTTCATCGGCGCCATCTTGGATTTTCATTTTGACCTCATTTTCATTATCACCAACCCCAATAACCTCGAAAACGACACCCATGAAGAAAAAACCGAAAATTTTCATCGGCGCCATCTTGGATTTTCATTTTGACCTCATTTTCATTATCACCAACCCCAATAACCTCGAAAACGACACCCATGAAGAAAAAACCGAAAATTTTCATCGGCGCCATCTTGGATTTTCATTTTGACCTCATTTTCATTATCACCAACCCCAATAACCTCGAAAACGACACCCATGAAGAAAAAACTGAAAATTTTCATCGGCGCCATCTTGGATTTTCATTTTGACCTCATTTTCATTATCACCAACCCCAATAACCTCGAAAACGACACCCATGAAGAAAAAACTGAAAATTTTCATCAGCGCCATCTTGGATTTTCATTTTGACCTCATTTTCATTATCACCAACCCCAATAACCTCGAAAACGACACCCATGAAGAAAAAACTGAAAATTTTCATCGGCGCCATCTTGGATTTTCGTTTTGACCTCATTTTCATTATCACCAACCCCAATAACCTCGAAAACGACACCCATGAAGAAAAAACCGAAAATTTTCATCGGCGCCATCTTGGATTTTCATTTTGACCTCATTTTCATTATCACCAACCCCAATAACCTCGAAAACGGCACCCATGAAGAAAAAACTGTAAATTTTCATCGGCGCCATCTTGGATTTTCATTTTGACCTCATTTTCATTATCACCAACCCCAAAAACCACAAAAACGACACCCGTGAAGTGAAATATAATAACAATAATATTATTGATTATTATAATAATAATACGCGCCAATAACCCCCAGGAATCATTATTTTAATCAACATTGAACATACACCCTAGCACTGGCCTGCAAATTGCAAAAAACGTAAGGAAATTTGAATTTCGCGGGCTAAAGAACATCCACCTTGAATCCCGGCCTTGTGTTGTAGCAGCCAATCACAGCCCAGCAGCCCAGCTACACTCGCAGGAGTTACCGCCCTAAAATTACTGCAATCTATACATGTGTGCAGTTTATACACACGAAAATATGCACCAATGTGCCAATGTGTGCGTAAAATTATCAATGGGTTTAAGGCAAGTCCAGTGCTTGCCTGTCCGGCGGACCTCCAACCTTTGTAGTAACTTTCAGTAAAGTGTTAGTTGCGTGACGCGGGAGCGACTTGCTATAAGTATTCTAACAGGAGTTTGAACTTTTTTTTTATATTTTGTACATAATGTCATATTTTATTACATAGTTAATTCGTTATAATGAATGCCCAATTGGTAGGGTAGGCTTTGCCTAATTGCCTCTTAGGGGCGCACGCCCATGGTTACGACCCTTGTCTCTGTCTGTTGTATGGTAGACGCAGCAACTCGGAGTCGCTGGGAGGCGCGCGGCGGCGCTCGGCGGGCGACGAGGCGGCGCTCGGGCTGGCGCTGCGCACGCGCACCGTGTCGGGCCAGCAGCTCTCCGACATCGAGATCCTCGAGCAGGTCACCGTGCTCAACCTCGACACCGGTCAGTATACAGGCGGCGCTCGGGCTGGCGCTGCGCACGCGCACCGTGTCGGGCCAGCAGCTCTCCGACATCGAGATCCTCGAGCAGGTCACCGTGCTCAACCTCGACACCGGTCAGTATACAGGCGGCGCTCGGGCTGGCGCTGCGCACGCGCACCGTGTCGGGCCAGCAGCTCTCCGACATCGAGATCCTCGAGCAGGTCACCGTGCTCAACCTCGACACCGGTCAGTATACAGGCGGCGCTCGGGCTGGCGCTGCGCACGCGCACCGTGTCGGGCCAGCAGCTCTCCGACATCGAGATCCTCGAGCAGGTCACCGTGCTCAACCTCGACACCGGTCAGTATACAGGCGGCGCTCGGGCTGGCGCTGCGCACGCGCACCGTGTCGGGCCAGCAGCTCTCCGACATCGAGATCCTCGAGCAGGTCACCGTGCTCAACCTCGACACCGGTCAGTGTACCAGTGAACAGGGCTCCGTCTGAACTGGAAGGACGAAGAGTGAAGGGAGGCCTTTGCCTAGGAGTGGAACAGAGCTGGCTGGGAAAAAAAAAATAGACTAGAAGTATACATGATGGTGGAGAGCAGCGGTGGCCCAGTGGTGGCGGCCCCGGCATTACTTTGTGTAATTTATTTCATCACCACTGCTCTCAAAATGGTGAAGGAAAACATCGTGAGGAAACCGGCATGTCCTTGAACCAAAAATTCGAAGACATGTGACATCTAACAATTCGCACTGGGCCCGCGTGGTAGATTATAGCCCATTCCCACTCATTGAGAGGAGGCCGTGTCCCAGCAGTGGAAACATTATAGGCTGATGATGATGAAGATGATACATGGTGTAAGAGATATCGACACACTACCTACCATGTTACCATGAATTCAGTACAACAACAACAGTAGTGAAAAGGGAGGATACTCCGACCAGACGGGTGTTATGTCTGTTGGGTCACTGCCCAGTGCCCGACAGTTGTGGTCGAGTTCTTGTATATAAAGGGTGTAAATAGACCCTTAACGAAGCTGAAAGGCACTTGTTCTCCCCGTCATTGCGATCATTTTTTTGTTCTAGACGATTTTTGAGAACCTACTTACGGAGACATTGGGGTCAAAGTTCTCACTTTTTTTTTTTTTTTTAATACAATCATGATTTTGATGTAAGAACTTTACACACCTTTTAACACCTCTACGACCCTCCATCCATTCATCAACACAATGTTTTGAGTGCGTTACATTGAGTTCTACCGTAAAACTTGATTTTTCACCCAAAAAAGTCGTTTTCCAGCAATAAGTTTTGCGTAAAGTTACTTAGTTTAATGAACAGAATGCTTGGTTGACGGCTACATGAAGGGTCTGTTTACACCTTGTATGTTTACCTCGCGGATAAAGCTAGCTAAAGCAAGATAAAGCAAGCGCGATGCAGGATATGTTCGTTCTAATCTGTTAGTATGTTCGGCTATGTCGCTACAAGATGTATGATGGCAGGCGAGCGGGTCCCGCTGAGCGTGGCGGAGCACAAGCTGCCGCAGTGCATCAACCCGCTGAGCCTGCACATCATGCGCCTCACCTCCGAGTACATCGGCCGCGCCAACGACGACGACAACGCTAGGTAACACTCACGTTTCTATATTTTCTTAAGTCCACCCTAGGTGTGAAGTAAGGGATTAGGATCTAAATGTTTAAACTTGGTAAAACGACAGACCTCGTTCGGTAACAAGACGAATAAAGTCAAGTATTTTTGGTAAAATGTGAGCAACAATGTTACAGCAACACCATTTTGTGTCACTGCTACAACAACTTGTTGCTGAAACAACTTGCAACATTTGTTTACAAAAGGTGCATTGTGTTGAAACATACGGCCATAAATAAGGGTGTAAAACATTATCTCGACAAAAAAAACTTAAATGTCCTTGAGTCGAGAAGATTTCGACAAATTAATACACGATACCTTTTTTTTATAATGAGAAAAATGAGAATGTTCAGGCACACTAAAACATTTACGTACAAATCTTTTACGCGTTTCTAAAGCACATTTGAACCGGCACAAGGCGTAGAGTAGATGACACTTTACAAAACTATCAAAACTATAAATCTTTTATTCAATTTAGGCTAAGACTTGAATCAGCACTACTTGAACATTCAAATTACGTGAGACAGTATCCCAAAACGCCTGCTCTTCACTACTTCCTCTTAAAAAAACGTTTTTTTACGGTGGTACGGAAACCATCGTGTGTTGTGTCCGACACGCACTTGGCCGGTTTTTTTTCATATCATTCCTTACACAATCCATATAACTTGAACGAAAACGAAATGGAAATCAGGCCTGACATTTTGCAGAGTCGACAGCAAGCGGCGGCTGTCGTGGCGGCAGCGCCTCAACATGTCGTCTCTGAACGTCACGTGGAAGTCCGAGCACTCCTCCAATCTGAGTCTAACGGCTAGGTCCATTATTTATCTATATTTTTGTCACTGCTTAGTTTGACGCTTGCGGTTAGGGTTGCCAGACTAACTCGAAAACGTTCTTTATTTGGCAACTTTTGTTGTTGAATAATATTCTGTGTGGAACTATTTAAGGGGCTCCCCCATGCACACTAGCGCCACTTTAGTAAAAAAATCAGAACTCGTTAAATACACAATTAATATAAAATCTGATTGACAAAATCATTGCTTTAGAGGTCTAGATTATTGACGTCTATTTAATTCATTAAAATATACTTCACTGTAGTTACAGTTAGAAAAATTGCTAAACACGGCCGTTTTTTTCCATTTTGTATCTGCACTGCAAGTACGTAGCAATCGATAACGATCGAATCGATACGATTCGATAAATCCGACTTTTCGATTGGTTAAAAACTCATTTTATCGAGAATAACTGTCAGATTTATCGAATCGTATCGAATCGAGTGCTACGTACTTGCACTGCTGTAACGACAGCGAGCTATGTTTCAATGAGTTAAGCAGACGTAAATAATTTAGAAGACCAAAAGATTGATTTTGTCAATCAGATTTTATATAAATTGTGTATTTAACGAGTTCTGATTTTTTTACTAAAGTGGCGCTAGTGTGCATGGGGGAGCCCCTTAAGGACAGAGAAAATGAAGACTTCAGAAAGATCTCTTTTAGTAATTCAGGGTTATAGCAATTTATACGCCAAGCTTATCTGCAGCCATTGTAGGAATAGTTTAAAATGTAAATCAGTTAATTCTAAGTAGTGTAAACATTTAATTATGATGCACTCAATCAGAACTCATTAGTGACATAGGTAGTTGACACCATTATCTAATAATTCCAAGACACAAAAAAAGCTCTTTATTTTAGGCGTGTAAACCTAATTAATTTTAAATTCACTGTTAAATTAAACTTTTAATTTGCTTTGAAATCAATAAAAGTTATAGTTGGCAAATTAGTGAAGTCACAGGTCAAATCTATGGTGGATTTGCGTTTTGACAGCTCACAAAAAGTCTGAAAATTTACATTTAATTAGTTTGTTTATTTTAATATTCTTAAACCCTTTATTACCGTCTGACAATCCTATGTTACGTTTCATAGCTTGTAATATCATAATGTTTGCGAATTTGCTGAACTAAAGTGAATGAGGTTTGTGAACGAACTGAAAATTAATTGACTGATGATAAGTTTTGTTAATATTCGACGCAGCCACTTTCTGACAGCATTTCAAGAAACGTTCACTAAGTACACACATTATAGTACCGTAGAATTTGTACAGTCGAGGATAACAAATTGCAAGCTTCATCAATGTTTTGTTGAATCTTCTCTGTGAAGAATCATCATTATCTGCCATTGAGCTATTACTACTAGGTATAGAGAAGATAGCACGATCAAAATCTGTGCTCCGTTGAACTGCAGTCGGCCGGCTGCAGTTCACTCAGTCGCTTGCTCGCTACAGAACGTCTATACATACGAGGTTAGCCGCGCCCCGCACTGCGCACACATTTTGTTCGCGCTGTCTTCTCTATACGTAGTAGTAATAGCTCAATGTCATCTGCCTAGCCTTTTTCCAACTATGTTGGGGTCGACTTCCAGTCTAACCGGATGCAGTTGAATACCAGTATGTTACATGGAAAGACTGCCTATCTGACCTCCACAACCCTGTTAGTACTGAGTAATACGGTACCCTTGGTAAGTCTGGATGTCAGACTTTCGGGCCACCTTCTACCTGTTACGAATAATATAGTTAAATTATATCGTATTGCATGATTCTCCACAGAGAAGCAACTTTGATGATTACTCAAGATATTTTAATACGTAGCACACACGGTGCAAACCATTCATTGGCGGTCGTTTAAAAAAAATTTTGAGAAGTAAAAGAAATTGGGCATAGTTTTTTTGGATTGGTACGTTGATTTGCACTCACGCACTAAAAACGTATTTTTTCAGAAGCACAATAAGGATGTAATTTATTGGCTTTACCTAACAAAATTGATCGTGCTTATAACTCAAATTATTATATTTTTGAGTGTGCAACATCAAAATACAGGGTGTGGCGTAAGTAGTGGTCCACCGTTCAGGATTCGATGAACCAGATAATAAGATAATTATAACAATTAAAAATTTAAACCATTTATACCCAAGGGTTCCGAAAATATTTCCTTTTTGTCTTTTATTTGCGAAATATCTACCCTTTATTACAAATTTGGTTGTAGTTTCAACAAAACTCATTAATCTTTCATTTTGATTTCTTTTAATTACTGCTGAATACTAGAGCTACCACGATAAATTATGCTCTTTTGAAGAAAAAGTTGGTTCTTCTCTAATTTTAACCCAAATTTTTAACACACCATCAAGTTCAAGAGCGATTTTTGTAAAAAAAACGTACCACATTGTCAGTGCCCATGTATTTAATAATATGCCTACTAAATGCCGATTTCAAAATGATATCATTATAACAGATCCAATAATTTAACAAAAAGATATTCAATTTTAATTGAAGAAAAGAAGATTTTCATTAAACTATTTTTTTAAACTTTATTGCGTTAATACTTACGATATTTGCTAAAAAATGCACTACAGTGTCAATGCCCATTTGTTTAAAAAAAAACTACTATAACAGAGTTATGTAGACCTAACTTGTTACTTCAGGTATTTGAACAAAGAATTAAAAAAAAAAACAAATCACTTTATTTATCATTTATTATTAATCTTTGTCATGATTACAATCATTAAAATTAAACGAAATGTTCAAAATGGCCCCCATTCGCAGCAATACACGATCTGCAACGTCGAATAAACGACCGTTTAAGTCGTCGGGCAAACCCGCTTTCGCTGACTTCTCTAGCTGCTGCCTGGATTCTAGTCCTCAATTGGTCAATACTTGTGATTTCTTTGCTATAGACTTTTTCTTTTAGGCAACCCCAATAAAAGAAATCTAGGGGATTTAGATCTGGCGAGCGTGGTGGCCACAATATTGGACCTAAGCGCCCAATCCACCTATTTGGATACGCTGTATCAAGGTGCTCTCGTACTCTAACAGCATAGTGAGCGGGACAGCCATCGTTCTGCAGCCACATGTCTTCTTGGACTTCAGGAACGACACCTTCCAGAAGCAAGGGCAAGTCAATTTGCAAAAAAACTTAAATATCTTTCTGCATTTAATGTTTCTGGCAGCTCGTGTGGACCGATTAGATAATCGGTCCACACGAGCTGCCAGAAACAATGTTCCGTTAATGATACCGGTCCAAAGGTTTATTTTAAATTGATACTGTGATCTGTCTTGCCTTATGAGATGCGGGTTTTCTAGCTGCCAGTTATGCAAATTGTTTAGATTTAACTATCCATCTTTTTTGCAGGATGACTCGTCGCTCCATAGTATTTTATTAGAAAAACTGCGGGTCTTCTCTTATTCTGCGTAGCATTACTCTACAAAATGTTACTCTCAAGTGATAATCTCTTGGTAGCAATGACTGTTCCCTTTGATAGTGGTATGGGTACAGTTCATGTCTTTTGAGTATTCGATGTGCAGATCTAGTTGATATGCCAGTTCTGCGACATAAGACACGGATTGATGTTGAAGGATCTTCTGTAACTAAATTCATTACGTCGTCGTCGCGGTCGTCCTTCACCTGCACCGCCTACGCCTGTGCCGGGTATCCTTCCCTCGGTGTATGCGTTATGCACTCTCCCAAAAACTCGGTGGTCTGGATGTCTTCGATCGGGATATCTCTCCCGATAAAGACGAGCTGCTTCTCTACCGACACCTCTGCATTCGCCATAAATAAAATGCATGTCAGCATATTCGCGCGGTGTGTACTGAGGCATTTTTTAATTGTCACTGCACTGCACGTTTGTCCAAATCGTTGAGCAAGCCAGTCACCAGTACACGTAGCCAATATCGCAGAGATCATCAAAACAACAAGTCCAATCAGTAGGCAAATTAAACAGAGTCCGGGGTCAGGCAAGGGTAAAGAAATGGCGGAGGTAAACACAGGCAGAATAAAAACGAAACGCATACGACGCACGACACGGGTGACGAGATCGTACTAAATCATTTCGAGATTTTTGGATATTTCAACGTTAGTAATGAAAGAGATAGCAATACCCTACCATCTTTTCCTTATCACTCCTATTGTGCGTAACTCGATTGCGAAAGCTTCAACGGGTTTTTGTTAATAAACGATGTCTCAGGTAAAAAAAGGGTCAGGTTTTTTTTACCTGACATGTTTGTGCTTCAACACAAATCACATTAGAAATGTAAAAAGTTAGATTGTATCCGTTTTTTAAGTTTTAATACGTTTTGTAATAGTATTAACGCAATAAAGTTTAAAAAAGTAGTTTAATGAAAATCTTCTTTTCTTCAATTAAAATTGAATATCTTTTTGTTAAATTATTGGATCTGTTATAATGATATCATTTTGAAATCGGCATTTAGTAGGTATATTATTAAATACATGGGCACTGACAATGTGGTACGTTTTTACAAAAATCGCTCTTGAACTTGATGGTGTGTTAAAAATTTGGGTTAAAATTAGAGAAGAACCAACTTTTTCTTCAAAAGAGCTGAATTTACATAAAAAAACATAATTTGTCATGGTAGCTCTAGTATTCAGCAGTAATTAACAGAAATCAAAATGAAAGAATAATGACTTTTGTTGAAACTACAACCAAATTTGTAATAAAAGGTAGAAATTTCGTAAATAAAAGACAAAAAGGAAATATTTTCGGAACCCTTGGGTTATGATGATAATGGTTTAAATTGTTATAGTTAATTATCTGGTTCATCGAATCCTGAACGGTGGACCACTACTTACGCCACACCCTGTATGCAAGCTTGTTTTTTTACCGCGTGCGATTGTTGTATTACCGTCAGTTCAGAATGTATGCCTGTTTCACAGCTTAGAATTAATCGTTTTCATGTAACGTAGCTACATACAATCACACCAGTATTTTGACAGTTCGTTGTAGTTAAATAATGACGCTTTTAAACATATAAATTTCCCCCTTTTTGTACAAGTCCTGTCTTGTAAACTGATCAAACATATGGACGGCGCATATTACTAAATTAAATTTGTTTTTTTGTAACAAATCTAATTATTTATGGTATACAGGGTGCAAGCGACATCAACTTGCAAATTGTAACTTAATATAAATTTAGCGCATGACTCTGCGCTGGCTCCATCTCCACATCTGCAGCTTCATACAAAAACGAATAACGTTAAAAAAGACAGTGGGCAAAAATGTGTGGGAGTTGCTCCAAGCGTCGCCAAGGATTAATCAGATACCAAATGAAAAGGTACAATGTACTGTTCAAACATAAGAAGGGCATCGAAATCTGTCCGAGGGATTTCGAGAAATTATAGCTTATTTTAAACCGACTTCTTGTCTTGAATGATTGAAATTAAAGGGTATAATCCTTTAATTTGGTATATGATTCATCCTTGGCGACGCTTGGACCACATTTGCCGACTATCCTTCCTGGAAAAGCAGACTTTTTTACATTGTCGTAATAAATATACATTTTTATTAGTTACAAACTGCTTTAAAGTATGTTAAAATTTGTATAGTTTTTATACATAACTTCTTGTTCTGCAATTGTAAAATTAATGCGTTTGAGTGATTAGTAACGATTTATTCATTGCATTTTACTAACGTGAGTTTCGCCTCTTCTGTAAGGTGCATAGGTATGCCTATTCCAACAAGCAACTGTCATTCGAATGAAACTTAACTTAATACAAATAAGATTCATTTTCGTATGAGTTAGGTCAAAGTTGACTTTTCGCTTTTATCCCAGCCTTATACTTGTTAATTGATGTAAACGCTGTTATTTTTTGCAGAGAAACGGACGAAGAGAGTGAGAGTGTGTGTGCGGGCGGGGCGGAGGACGAAGCCAAGGAGCTGAAGCGAGAGTCCACCGACAGGCAGACGACCGGCATTAAGAGGAAAACGGAAAAGTAAGTCACACCATTATCTCCCTGACCTTCCCGCCGACCCCGAGTAATAAAGGACTATACACCATTAGTTTTAGGTCGTTCTAGAACCGAAAGCCATAAACTCACTTTTTTTTCGAAAAATCATTATCATCTGCCTAGCCTTTTCCCAACTATGTTGGGGTTGGCTTCCAGTTTTATCGGATGCAGCTGAATACCAGTATTTTACATGGAGCGACTGCCTATCTGACCTCCACAACCCAGTTAGTACTGGGTAATACGATACCCCTTGGTAAGACTGGTTGTCAGGCTTTTTGGCCTCTGACTACCTATCGCCGTCATTGATCTACAAATGACAGCCGGAACCAACGGCTTAACGAGCTTTCTGAGGCACGAAGGAAATTGTTAAATTGTTATTTTTTTTTTCGAAAAATCGAAATAAAAAAAAAAGTTATTTTCTTACATTCTTCCCCGTCAGCCGTCACGCTTTCGTTTATTCCTTTTTTAGGGTTCCGTACCCGAAGGGTAAACAACCGGGACCCTCTTACTAAGCCTCCGCTGTCCGTCCGTCCGTCTGTCTGTCTGCGGGCTGTATCTCATGATCCGTAATAGGTAGATAGATGAAATTTTCACAGAATGTGTTGCTCTGTTGTCGTTATAACAACAAATATAAATAAAATTACAAAACAAAAAAAGGGGCATGCGCGAGTCCGACTCGCACTTGGCCGGTTTTCCATCATATCATTCCCCACACAATTCACCTCCCTTCAATGAATACGAAATGGAAATCAGACCGGTCGTGTCAGAGATGACAGCAAGCGTCGGCTGTCATGGCGACATCACCTCAGCACATAGTCCTCTCCGAACCTCACGTGACCCTGTCAACCTTTCACGTACTCCTATTCTTTTCACATCATTCCTCATACAAGCCAGGGCCAGCCATCTTTTCTTAGGTCTTCCTCTCCATCCTCCATCCATCAAAATTCATATTTATCACTGTTTTAGTCTCATGCGATTCATCCCATCCAGATACTCTCTCATCAAATGCCCCGACACCCTCGGAGTTATAATCCCTTTCATATTGCCAATACAACAAAATAAATCGCCATATAATATCTTAGAAATGTATCTCCAGACATCAATATCAAATAACGCTTGTATTTCCCATCTTCTTTTAAATAATGAGCGTAAAAATTCCCTTCACGGAGCTGTAAGGCACTTGTTATCCCCGTCATTGCGATCTTTTTTTTTTGTTCCGGATCATACTGGGAACCTTCTAGTTACGGAGGTCCAAGTTCAATTTTTTTTCTTTGAATACATATAATTTGTGCTCTAACGTGTACTTGAAATATCTCCATGACCCCTGTAATATTCAATGCATTCACCAGCACAATCTTTTAAGTGCGTTACAGTCTTACCGTAAACCGTGATTTTTACCCATTAAAAAAGTCGTTTCCCAGCGATAATGGTGTCGATTCTGTTGTGCACACACTAAACTCAATTAAGGCTATTGCTATCTTTTATTAAAAGGCAGTGCGAGAAAAGGACGGCTATAGCTATTAACTAAGTTAGAGATGTCAAACTAGTTTATGCCTAGCGCTTCACCGTGTTTTTAGTCGATATGTAACCCTTCATTTGTATGGAAATATTAGTTCCACCTAAATTTGACAGCTCTAAATTACGTCCGTCTCTTTTTTGTTTTATTAGCGAGAAAAAGATTGCAATAGCCTAAATTAAGTTTACTTTGTGCAGAACAGAATCGGCACCAATGTTAGCCTAAAGTTATTTAGTTTGATGTAAGGAATGCTTGCTTGACGGGTTAATCCAGGGACCGTTTACACTTTGTATAGAACACCCAGATTTCGCTACTTATATTTAAATCATAGTGAGCCTATTAACCGGGCACAAATCCAGACTTCGGGTTACTCCTGAAGAATTCCTAATGGAAAAACCCATAAATACTTTGCCCAACCTAGAAATCGATTGATCAACACAGATGGGCTGGAATCTACACACAGTGGGTGCCTGAAGACGGACTCGTTCCTGACAGATTGGCCGAGAAGGCGAAATACTAAGATATTTTAAAAAAGTATCGGCGGGTCCTTGCCCAGCAGTGGGACAGTGGGAAGATTTGGAGAGAGAAAAGCGTTATATCATTCCTATAAAACGAAATAAATGAAAAAGTAATGATTGAAATATAATAATAGTAATGATTTCTAACTCTAGGATCACGTCGAAACTGGTCAAAAGCCATTCGCAGGACAACATAAACAAGAGATTGACACACGATGTGAACTTCAGGTGACAGTTTGGCCACTAACGCGTAATGCATCAGAATATCCACATATCCGACACCGACTCGATGTCGGACGCCGACTTGATGTCGAATGTTTCTACCATTACGGATGTGGACGCTCTTACGCTTAACTTTTAGTAATGCTTTTGCCCGTGGCTTCGCCCACCGAAATTATCGCACGGGAACACACTGCCGGGATAAAAAAAAGTATCCTATTTCTTAACCCAGGTCATGGTCAGTTCGTGTGGCAAATTTTATTAAAATCTGTTAAGCCGTTCAGGCGAAAAATTTAACATACAGACAGAGTTACTTTTGTATCTATGGTATGGAGTCTGAATAAGTCTTGAAAATTTAGTTTCAAAGAATAAAAGTGTGTTTTTAACGCTACTTTTGTATCTATGGTATGGAGTCTGAATAAGTCTTGAAAATTTAGTTTCAAAGAATAAAAGTGTGTTTTTAACGCTTGGTTTTATGTACTTTTCTTTGTTTAAGTTTGATTCGTTGGATTTCAGGTATTACGACTAATTCTAATTTGATGTTGTTTTTGAAGTGTCTCATAGGTCAATGATATCGCGTGTTCTTCTGAGGTTAAGCTATGCTCACCGCAGTCATTTCCACGGTTTCGTTGTCGTCGTTCATACGCGCCGTGTCCAGAAGTACTGCTTTCTGAATCAAGCAATTGATCCAGCTGCCAAGAGCCTCCTAAGATGTTGGTGGAGGCTTTTGGCTATTAAAACCTTTGATAATAATTGTTATTATTACTCTTTCAGGCTAAAGCGTTTCTTCGGCAGCACGGTAAAGAAAACGGTGGACGCCGCAAAGTCCTTGGCGCAGGAAGTTTCGCACGCTCGACATAAGGAGGACGTGGCGGACATAGCCGATGACGTCCGAGGCGAACATAACATCAAACTGAAAGCTTCCAACTCGCACAAGGGACCTTACGACTTCGACGGCTGCGTCAGACATGTTCAAGTTTGTACTTGGTTTCGTTATTTGTTTTTCATTACGTCTTGCAACTATCATTACAGTTCTTAGACCTTCGTATTTAAATTTGCTGACTGCCTCGTCAGTGTATCGCGACTACTTAGCGTTAGGTCCTGGGATTGATTCTCTGGCAAAATGTAATTGGGTTCACATTCACCGTTACTACCGATCACGTCACCTACCGATAGGATTGTTTATGGTGTATTTGTACATGAAATATTTTCAGGGAATCATCTAACGGCTATAACGAAGCCATTTGAAGGAAAAAAAATCTAAGTAAATTTAAAAATATAAAATTACCCACAAAATAAACACTAGCTCTTTATTTATTAACATCCATTACGTTAGTTTACTACGGCGCCGCGTCGTATACGTCGTAGTAAAGGTTTTATCCAAAATGTTTCAAGAAATTTTGGAATTATAATAAATTTGTAAAAAAAAAAGAAACAGGTTAAAATTTTTTTTCGTTGCTCTATGGCTTTGTTATAGCCGTTAGATTTTTTGAAAATATTTCCTGATTGAATAGGTAGACCTTATATAGTTTAGAGTTTGCGCAGGAGATGGACTCGGCACACAACGGCGCGGTGTGGTGCTGCAAGTTCAGCGTGTGCGGCCGACTGCTGGCCACGGCCGGGCAGGACAAGCTGCTGCGCGTCTGGGTCACCAGGGACGCCTACCATATGTTCCAGGTCAGTGGCTGAAACAACAAGGAAAACGTTCATTTCGTGCCTCGGAATTCACGACAAACTTAACTTCAAAACGGTTCTAAAAATAAATAAAAAATCCGGGTTTACTCAATCAAGTAAGTGAACCTCTGTTCGATTCCCCGGTCGAGCCGTTTTATTGGGGTTTTCCATTAGAAAGAAAGAAAAAATACTTTTGGCCCGCCCAGGACAAAACAAAACATACAAAAATAAAATAAAATAATAGTAACTAAAAAAAAAAACAGAGAAAAATAAAATAAAAAACGAAACGATATTGGTCCTATATGAAGCCAAAAGGTTTCTATCCCAGAAGGGTGATGTAACAATAAAAAAAAACGTCACAGCGCTGATATTCTGATAGGGCCCAAACGAATTTCTAATAATAGAATGTTGTATAATGAACAGAGTGTAAGTAATGCTAATAATGTCGTAACGGTGTGTATCTTGCTACATTGTTCTCACATAATGTACCATCTCAACATGAATGATGTAACCAAGGTTTTGTAAAAATATTCTGATTTAAAAGAGTGTCCATGGAGTTTCTTGCCCGTTCTTCTCCATAGAGATCTACGCAACTACAGTATTTTCAGTTTTTATGTCTTGTGTCTGGGACTGTAGCTACATTTAACTTTCATCTTTGTTTCGACAAGGGGGTGGCTAAGGCAAAGTAAATCTCAGATGGCGCCACCATAGTTGTTCTCAATCTGACCAATGAAGTTAAGCTATTTTGAAATATAAAATGACATTACCACATTTTCAACCAATGACGATGTTTGGGTACCAACTATGCTAGCGCCATTAGTTCCACAGTTAGCCTCCCCATTCAAAAGTGCCTGTAACTGGCCTACTTGACATAAATGCTTTGATTTTGATTTTGTCAGGACATGCGCACTAAGTACAACCTGGAGCAGAAGTCGTCTCCCAGCCCGTCGCAGGAGTCGCTGGCGTCTCCCGCGCCGCCTCCCGCCGCGCCCTTCTGCCCGGCGCCCTTCGCGGTGTACTGCGGCCACTCCTCCGACCTGCTGGACGTGTCCTGGTCCAAGAACTACTTCATCCTGTCCAGCTCCATGGACAAGACCGTGCGCCTGTGGCACATCTCGCGCGGGGAGTGCCTCTGCTGCTTCCAGCACATCGACTTCGTCACCGCCATCGTGTTCCACCCGCGGGACGACAGGTACTTCCTCTCCGGCAGTCTGGACGGCAAGCTGAGGCTGTGGAATATCCCTGATAAGAAGGTACGTTTGATTTTGTTCTCCAAAATGTGCTCAAAAACTAATACCAGTTAAGTTTGTCAATCACTCACATAGTTTACAAGATTTCACCATTATTTGAAATAAACTATTTTAATGATTCAATATTTACACCCAGTAAATACCTGGACCCTTACCAAAGCTGAAAGGCACTTATTCTCTTCGCCAATTTTTGTTTTGTTCTGGACCATACCTGAGAACCTTCTAGTTACGAAGACATCGGATTTTTTATTTTTATAATTTCCTATCAATACGAGAAAACTGTGTTTGATGACCATGCCGCCGAGCATACTTTGACAAGACATAAAACGTCATTACATTATTTTTGCGCTCACATAAGTAACAGATCCAAACCCCACAGGTCGCCGTCTGGAACGAAGTGGACGGCAAGACCAAGCTGATAACAGCCGCGAACTTCTGCCAGAACGGCAAGTTCGCGGTGGTGGGTACGTACGACGGGCGCTGCATCTTCTACACGACGGACCAGCTGAAGTACCACACGCAGATCGACGTCCGCTCCACGCGCGGCAAGAACTCCACCGGCCGCAAGATCTCCGGCATCGAGCCCATGCCCAACGACGACAAGATCCTCGTCACGTCCAACGACAGTCGCATCCGGCTCTACGACCTCCGAGACCTCAACCTGTCCTGCAAGTACAAGGGCTACGTCAACGTGTCCAGTCAGATCAAGGCGTCGTTCTCGCACGACGGCAAGTACATCGTGAGCGGGTCGGAGAACCAGTGCATCTACATCTGGAAGACGTACCACGACTACTCCAAGTTCACGTCGGTGCGGAGGGACCGGAACGACTTCTGGGAAGGCATCAAGGCTCACAACGCCCTCGTCACCTGCGCCGTGTTCGCGCCCAACCCCGACCACATGATCCGCATGATCAGCGAGCGCGAGGACCAGGCGCGGCCCGCCCACGACAACGACGAAGTGGTCTGTATTCAAATATATCTATTAACATCGCTGGACATCACACACAGCGCCATCATTTTGTCTTGTGACTGGGACTGTAGCTACATTTAATTTTCAACTTTGTTTCGACAATTCAAAAGTGCCTGTAACTGGCCTACTTGAAATAAATGCTTTGATTTTGATTTTGATCTAGTGCCACACTAAGCAATGAGGCTTGTGTCATGGACACCAAATAGATTATATACTACATAGATCCTTTTTGTTTGTAAATACATACTTATTCTACATATAAACATCCAAGACTCGGAAACAAATGTCCATGCTCATCACACAAACATTTCCTCCTACCGGGATTTGTACCCGGGACCCTAAGAACGTAAGCTAATCAATTTCAGTAGCAGCCATGCAGGTTTCTGCCCGGTTGATCATGCCTGGCGATATGTGGGTGTAATATTAGATACACCTTAGCCCAAACTAAGCTAAGGCGTACAGGCGTAGGCTAAGGTGTACAGCTTAATAAAAGACCACATGTCCAGGACAATAGTTTTCTTCATAGCGTATCGATGGCAGAACATTCAAATATGTTTAAACTAGCTTTACACTACAACACAAAAAACAGACTCGTAGTCAAAGTAACTACACAACCATCACGCGTAGCATGACCACCGTAGAAACGGGTTTTGTCGACGGAAGACTCGACAGAAATGACAGATTAACAAAAATTAGTAATTTTGTCGATTCTTCCGTCGACAAAACCCGTTTCTGCGTGCAGCAGTGCGCCTCAAAGAAACAGCATTAAAAAACATACCATGTTTTGATATTGATAGCCATCAATTAAAGAATAGTGGGCAAATGTGGTCCAAGTGTCGCCAAGGATGAATCATATACCAAATTAAAGGATTATACCCTTTAATTTCAATCATTCAAGACAAGAAGTCGGTTTAAAATAAGCTATAATTTCTCGAAATCCCTCGGACAGATTTCGATGCCCTTCTGATGTTTGAACAGTACATTGTACGCTTTTATTTGGTATCTGATTAATCGTTGGCGACGCTCGGAGCAACTCCCAAACATTTTCGTAAAGAGTCCAGTTGGATGTTTTGGTTGCAGAAGGGAGCCGAGGGCGGCATGGTGGCGTCGTCGCAGACCGGCCACGTGCTGGTGAGCGCCGACTTCAGCGGCTGCATCAAGGTGTTCGTGCACAAAGCTAAGCCCAAGCACTCCTCGCTGCCCGCGTCCGCGCTCGCCTGAACCCGCCCGACCGATGTACGTACCCTCGACTTGTTTGTTTGTTTCTTCATTTTCCTTTTTGTTTCCTTATCCGGTGAAGACATATTAGACCTTTTGAAGGTGTACTGTACAACAAACCTATAAAGGGTGTAAAAAGACTCCTAACGAAGCCGAAAGGCACTTGTCCTTCCCATCTTTGCGATCATTTTTTTGTTCTAGACCATACCTGAGAACCTTCTAGTTAGTTACGGAGATATTGGGAGTCAAAGCTCCAACTTTTCCACAAGTTTTTTTTTTTAATACCTTTTTTTTAATGGAAGATTTTTACTTTAAACACCTCTACGACCCCCGTACTATTCAATCCATCCATTAGCACAATGTTTTGAGTGCGTTAAATTGAGTTTTACCGTAAAACGTAATTTTTCACCCCAAAAAAAAAAGCCGTTTCCCAGCAATAATTTTTGCTTAAAGTTACTTAGTATGATGTACAGAATGCTTGGTTGACGGCTTCGTGATGAGTCTATTTACACCCTGTATTTAATTACTTGAAAATAATGGTCAAAATGGTAACACCTTTGACCAGTGTCGAATTGACATCAGCGCTGAACCTTGTAATGGCCTGATCATTTTATAATCATTTTTGTCAGTATCTTACTTTTAATTCGGTCTGACATTTAAAGAAGATAACTGAAATGTTACTGAATATCATTCTGTTGAATAGGCATATGACACCATAGATACTGCTGATTCGGAAAAATCTAAACTGTCCCATTAATTTGGGGTCTAGGGTAGGTATTAATATTTTTGATGGGATAGTTGGCTTGCGAATAGGCTTATAAAAATAACTATTTGTAATTACCATTATAAAAATCCCTTTGGTTAAAAGAGACTCGACACTACAACCGTATCGTGTATACTGTTTTAAGGTGCTCTTAAATATTTCCACAGATGGTGTCATCGCCTTCGGAAAAGTACCTTTACTTACACTTATCTTTAATTACAGACTACATCGGCGTCGTAATTCCCATACAAAGTGCAATAGAAATCCTGCCTAACCTGTACAAGACCGATGCACCTATATAAGCCTGGTGGTCTACATGACCTCTTGTAGCAGTATTGATTTAATCTGACTTCAGTGAGGGAAGGGAATGCAGCTAGACATCCTACATAGCTCCGTCTCTTTTCTACTTCGACTGTTTTAAAACGTGGTGGTGAGGTGATATGTTGCTAGTAATTTAAAAAACATTGTTGACTTCCGCCGCGTTTCTTCAGGTGTGTCGTCAAATTTGACGTGAAATCAGAGAATTTCCAAACGCATGAGGCAGTACCTACTGGCTGCACTTAAAACATGCATACCCATAAAGTTTTACTTACTAATAGTAAGTTTTTTTTTAGGGAAATTACAGGCTACACAGACGAAGTCGCGAACACAGCTAGTATACAATAAATAAACGCCAAATAATTGTAACGAGGCTTCGATATCTATGAAGCCTTTTATAATCTAGATTTTTGTCTACGAGTTCTTAAAATGTGCCCCAAGGGTAATTAGCCTTCAAAGTTTCTCGTAATCTATTTCTCGAAAGACCGCTTTACTCAATATAAACCTACGACAGAAAGAATGGGAGAATAAAGCCAATATACTACGTATGACTGTAAGAAAGTATAGGACACCAGCACAGTAAAATTATAAGCAGTAGGTTGGATTCAAAGAAACGACCAAAACGCTGGCGTAATTAACCGAGCGTCCCTTCCCCGCCCGTAACGATACTTCAAGGTGCGAACAGACTGAGAGTCGCGCGCCGCGTCATTTTCTTAACGATAAACCACACAGTATACCCGATAGTGGCAACCCTAGCCCTGATCGACAGTATGCATTGAATTCAAGGACACGTCAGAGTCACACTACTGCTTATCTTTTTACTGTGACACCAGTCTTGACTGTATTTTAAAAGTGTGTGTGATAGATGTTTGTAACATCGTTGTAATTTGTAGTGACGTGATACCTGAGATTAAAATATGAAAGCCATGCGATACTCTCAACGTATGAAATATCAACAGCCGGCCAATCATGATCTTAGAAGGAAATGTTTGAAAGGGGGATTTTATTTTACTTCATGTATTGAATACGTTTGATATTATTGAAAAGTAGGTAGCATTTTAAATAATAAATAATATAACAGAATAAGCACACTTCCCATACAAATTGTCAGATCGGGTGAAGCAATTAGTATGAAGATTCAATTTTGTTTTGTTTTTGGCCTTGTGTCCCTTAGAGAAAGTTTCCCAGTCTGATGGTCCGATTCACAACATAAGAGGTAATACGCTTATTCTGTTATACTCTGTAGGTATAGAGTATAGACTGGAACAATGTTCTGTCTACGCCGAACGCGGCTAAAAACTGATCAACATATAAGTTAAAACTACGCGTTGCGTTTGTATAATACGTATCTAGAAAATAATGTCGCAAATCGTGTATATTTTTAGTTTAAAAAATGTTTGTGCAATTTATTTTGTATTTTACTGTAATAATCTTTACATGTGTTTACGCGGCCGATAATATACTACATCTTGTTTTAGTCTCGAGTTTAGATTTTTATAGCGACATTTTTGTCATAGTCTTTTTCTTAAACCCGATGAGACATGTTAACGCCCGTGTACGTACGTGTAACTGAACATCTTTCGAAACTAGACCAACACCTTAAGGGGCGAAAAAATAAATCAGCTGACTCATACGTTTGAGTCTAGTAACTAGTAGGTATTTATATTTTGTATGGGAACGCTGATAATTTTTTCACTATTACGATGTTGGTCCCATACAGAAAGCTGTTCAGTTTGATGGCTTGTACCATACCTTTAGATATGACCACTTTTGTTTATCCAGGAAAGAGATAAATTTCTTTTTTTTTTTTTTTGTTTTCCCTTGTTGTTTAAAGGAGTTTGTATTGAAAAGTATGAGAATATATTACCATACCCATAGACCGTTCCGGCACTATGTCGCAAGCCATGACCATATTTTACCGGTGCCGATACGCTGCGTGCATGGCACGCGACGGTGTTGGTCGGTGACGGAACGGTCGGGTACTTAGTCTCAAATTTGCCAATACAAGGTATAATCTATGATACGCTGTTGATTCGTTCTAGTGGGCATAGAAGTCCGTGTCAAGTTTATTTCCGTGCCTGATACGTTTATAGCACGGTTCTGGAATGGTACGGTGTAGTCGCCACACACCTTAAAAGTTACAAGACAGTGACAGCCGTATACTGTATACAGTTGCTGCCAGTTAAGATGACAATAGCGGTCATTGCCCTTTCCCTAATATCACTTTGTACGAACCAAAACGATGAACCGTGTATCGTTTTTCATTAAAAAAAAATGTTGAATATCACGATAGATGACGATTCAAGACTTGAACAGGGTTATTTTTGGTTTTTAAAGCTAAGAACTTTAATAAATGTATGTGAGTTAATGGCCGTTATTGACATCTTAACTGGCAGCAACTATAGAAACGTTTATTTATCTCAGATTAAGGCAGAGTTAGCACATAATTCATTAATAAATATCGCTGGACATTAACACACAGCGACATCTAGTGCCACACTAAGCACCGAGGCTTGTGTCGTGGACACCAGATAGTTGATATACTACATAGATACTTTTTGTTTGTAAATACATACTTATTATACATATAAACATCCATGACTCGGAAACAAATGTCCATGCTCATCACACAAACATTTGCTCCAATCGGGATTCGAACCCGGGACCCGAAGAACGTAAGGCACCCTCACCACCGCTGCGCCATTCGGGTCGTCGAATTAATGTCCACTTACCTATTCATGTTATAGTATAAATAAACTGGTCTGCATTAAGTCTCATCAGACACACAGACATCCAACAGTAGATATGAGACTCGTGCTACAATTCATATAAATTCGAAGTTTAAAACAGACGTTTTTCTGTATTTAAATATATTTTGGTTTGCAACCCGGTTAATAGGCTAGCTTCTACCATCAATAAATTGCAAATCTATTTGATCTGTCAGTTAGAGTATTGGAAAATAAAGGACACGTATTTTTGTTTTTGTAAATCAATTAACATTGACAAAGATATAACGCATCAAAATTTGGGAGTCGGGGCTCGTGACGTCACAACGCACTAAAAATTATAGCCGTATTGAGAAATAAAAATATAGACGTATTGAGAATTTTAAACGCGTCGTATCTTCGTCAATTTTGGTTTACGAAACAAAACAAAACATACGTGTCATATATTTTTTGATAATCTAACTGACGGACTATTACTAGACTATACTACTTAATTAGATTTTTTCAGGACACAAGCCTATTATGTAAAGGACGCTCGGGAAGGCCACTTCAAATAACAACGTCAGTTATCGTTTTCACAATTTAATTTTTCACAATCACACACGTTATAGTATTTCAGCACTTGATCGAGCACTGAACAGTTTTATAAAGTTAGAGACAACCAAACAGCTAGACTCCTGTCGAACGAATGTGCCACTCGCTGTTCGGTAACTCCCCACTATAACTCCCACTCTTGCTCCCCCTTTATTTTGCCGCTAAGGTGGTAATTTAACGTGCGAGTCAATGCAGCTACTTTTAAAGTGTAACAGCTCGGCCATCCGTTCCACAACGAGTCCCATCGTTGGATGTTTTTAATTTTTAGAATACAACCAATAAACATTTTATATAAGTTATGAGGTAACAATCTTATATTAATCAGTTTTGATTATTATTATTACAATCATGAAAATCTATTCAGCTAAAATAACAATCATATAATTCTTTGCTTGAATAACCATCACAACACATCAACAATTATAACTTAAAACTAAAATTATAACAATATTATGGAGTCGCTTGAAATAACTTAATCATACCAATTTTACATAACACTGTTGACTCGAGTCTTTACATACCACCAGTCCATGACCTTGTCTGGGGCCTTAAGAATAATAACTTAATATGTTAGGATTCTTAAAAATTATTATATTGGTCGGTTACCTTGACCAATACCAGTCCATGACCTTGACTGGGGCCTTTAAGAATCATAACATATATATTGGTCGGTTACCTTGACCAATACCAGTCCATGACCTTGACTGGGGCCTTTGAGAATCATAACATATACATTGGTCGGTTACCTTGACCAATGTATAATGTGTCTTTTGGGATCATCATCAAAATTTCGTACTTTTACTCCAACTTAACGTATGGTTCATGACATTGACCACCAACTTCACGTTGATTAGTCCTTTACCTACAACCAGTCCATGACCTTGACTGGGATCTTTAAGCATCATGACGTATATATTGGCCTGTTACCTTGACCAATATATACGGATCATTTGGAGACACAATGAACCATGACACAGTCATTCTGAATCCCATTAAATGAATTACTTTAAAACATTGCCTTTTAAAATCCTTTTACTAACTTTTATACTTTATTCATCTTTCTCAATATCTTCGTCCTTCTCACTACCTTCGTCCTTTTCACTACTTTCATCTTTCTTACTACATTTATCTTTCTCGCTAATTTCACCAGTCACGCTACATTTATCCTTCTCATTACTTTCATCATCACTTGTTAGTTCATTAGAATCAGAAGCAGGATCACTAAAACTTAGCCACGGAGATATCTTGTCTAGGGATACTATAGCTTCATAACGTCTACCTCTTTTCGTAAGTGGAGTATCCTCGATAACGAACCTATCATTAGGAAGGACTTTTTTAATTCTATAGGGTCCTCTACATTTCGCCTCCAATTTCTTTGATTGACCCTCTATACCTGTAATCGCTCTAATCACCTTTACAAGATCTCCGGTAGTGAAAGAAACACCTTTTTTTCTCTTTTTGTCAAATCTTTCTTTATCTTTATTTTGTTGCTCCTTTAGCAATTGTTCAACCTCCGACCTAATTTTTGATAAATTATTTTCCGAAGTCGGGGGCAGAATATCAGAGACGATTTCATTTAATTTACCTTGAGATGGGTTTAAAACATTTATACCAAACAACAGTTCTGAGGGGGTCTTTTTGGTAGTGGCATGCGGAGTTGTATTAATTCCTAACTGTATGTTTGCTAAGTGCTCATCCCAACAGCCGTTAGGTTTATCGTGGTTCATGGCTCCTAACGCTGCTAGTATAGTTCGGTTGTAACGCTCTACCTGTCCGTTTGCACGCGGTGTAGCGACGGCGTTATATATATGTTTAATACCACTAGCCTTTATAAAATCCTTGAAAGTTTTACTTGTAAAGCTACTTCCCTGGTCCGTAATAAGTCTACTAGGTGTACCAAAGTAACTAACATGTTCACGAAATACTCTTACGCTGGTGGCAGATTTTGTGTTACGAACCGCCGTTAAATTAATATACTTCGTGAATGCATCGATAATTACTAATATATATGTATTTCCACACTTTGTTCTAATAAACGGCCCTAAGTGATCAGCATGGATTGTGTGAAATGGTTTGCCGACCTTAGGGATTGGATGTAACTCGCCAGCCTTTGCACCACTAGGTAGTTTATGATGAGCACATTCCATACATGCCGAAACATATTTCTTCACATAGCGTCGCATCTTGGGGAACCAATATAACGACGATATACGCTCTAGAGTTTTTTCGAAGGCAAAATGCCCGACATCGTCGTGGTTATTTCTTAAAATCTGCCACCGAGCCCCTTTGGGTACAACCCAACGTAAATTGTCTTTGTCGATTATCCGATAAATTCGTCCGTTTTTATTTTTATAATTATTATGTATGTCTGCCATATCTTTAGTTTTGGGATCATTTAAAATTACAGAAATACGTTTAATCTCATCATCGGCTTGTTGGACAGTAGTTATCCAGTCTTCTGAATTAATAGCAAGGACCTCTAAGATATTATTATCATTATAACCACGATCGCTCTCAATGGGGGCCCTACTTAGAGCATCGACATGCGCCATTCTATCACCTGACCTAAACTCAATTTCGCAGTCAAACTCCTGGAACTGTACCCACCATCGAGCAATACGCGGTATCAAATCGCGCTTGGTCAATGTTGTGCGCAGGGCATTGCAATCAGTGACGATTTTAAATTTTATGCCTAATAGGTATACCCGGAACTTGCTCAGTGAAGAAATAACAGCAAGGGTTTCGAGCTCAAAAGAGTGTAATTTTTGTTCGTCAACGGTCGTTTGTCTACTATAATAAGCCACCGGCTGCAGAGAACCAGCCTCACCCATTTGCATCAGGATACCAGCGACACCTGATTTACTAGCATCAGTATGAAGCTGTGTCTCTGCATCCGGTCTATACAATGCCAATACAGGGCGTTCTATTAAACATTTCTTTAATTGTACAAACGCATCCGACTCTTCTTTGCTCCATTTCCACGCCTGATCTTTTTTTAAGAGAACCGTCAAGGGACGTGCTATGGTAGCGAACCCTCGGACAAACCTCCTAAAGAAGCTTGCCAACCCAAGAAATCTCCTAACTTCGTGTATATTTTTGGGTACGGGAAATTTTGACACGGCTTCGATCTTAGATGAGCCTGGTCTAATGCCAAATTCACTAACTTCAAACCCCAAATAATCTATTTTATTATAGAAAAAGTTACACTTGCTCATTTTTAATGTTAAACCACCTTCTCTTAGTAATTTTAATACTTCCTCTAGCCTCGTAATACCTTCTTCAAATGAACTAGCTGGGATCAATACATCGTCCATAAATATAAGTGCGTACTTCGCTTGTGATTTTTGTAATATTTTGTTAACAGTGCGTTGGAAAACGGAAGGTGCATTTACTAAGCCGAAAGGCATCCTATTATACTCATATTGCCCATCAGGCGTTACAAAAGCTGTTTTCTCGCGGGAATTTTCGGCAATAGGGATCTGATAGTACCCTGAATACATATCTAATGTAATAAATAGACTACTGCCAGCTAACATATCTAGTTGGTCCTCTATCCTAGGTAGAGGGTAGTGCTCTCGAATGGTTTTTCTATTAAGAGCGCGATAGTCCACGCATAACCGCTTCTCACCAGACTTTTTATTCACCAATACGATAGGGCTTGCGTATGGGGAATTGGACTCTCTAATAATATTTGCGTCTAACATCTCTTGAACCATTGTACGTACGTGTACGCGTTCTGTTTGTGACAGTCGGTATGGGCGATAGACAACTGGTTCGGAATCTTTGAGATTAATCACCATTTCAGTTGTTGTAGTAAACCCTAAGTCCTTTAAATTGGAAGAAAAGCAGTCTTTATATTTGTCTAGTAATTGTTGTAGAATTTCTACTTGTTCAGACGTTATACTATCCCCACACTTAAATGGTGATTCATCCAAGTTGCCTTCATGAAACTCCTGAACGGTTTTAATTTGCAGGCATCCGTCTACATTATGACCACGTGTTACTAACTCGTCCTTTCGAATAACTATATTTTTATTAGTAATATTTTGTATAAGGATATTCCCAAGACCCAGCTTCAATTCATATTCGCCAGGCAATAAATAATGTTCTGAACCGGGACATCCTCTCAACGAACCATGAATATAAACTTGACCGGTATACTCATACGGGTACTTTACAGGGATTACTCTAAGATCACCCGGCGCGATATTTGTATCTGAGAGACTAACTAGAGGAAACTTGACGCAGTCACTGACTGGAGTTTCAACTTTTTGAAATATAACATCAGTGGCAGTTTTAATAATTCTTATAGATGGTCTTTCCGTGTATGTGTGACCCAGTAATACAGGGACATTTATAAGTTCATCAGCAACTACTAGTATTTCCACATCGTTTTGCACAACACCCTGAATCTCAATAGTTACATAAGCTAAACCTAATGGTTGATATGGCACATTACCTAGACCCTTAAGCAATGGTGTTTGTACAGTTTGCCATTTTATTCCTAATTTACAGGCGTCACTATGTCGGATTAGGGTGCCATCACTTCCGAGGTCAACATGACATTCTATAATACAGTCATTTAACTTTATCGGCATCTTATATTTATAATTTGATTTTTGAGTATTATTATTAATTTGCATCACAGTTTTAGTCAAAGCTTCGGAAGCGTCACTCTTATCCTTTTTATTTGGACAATTTTTGTCTAAGTGCCCTAGCCAATTACATTTGGTACATTGTATTTTAGGTTTAGTGCATTTAAAAAATGGGTGTCCTGTTTCCTTGCAGTTGTAGCATGCAACGCGATTATACCTAGAATTCGACTGGGTGTTATTAGGGTTAGGTGATACCTTTTGTGTACTTTGAGTAACCGTACGTTTGTCCTTATCCTTATTTTTTGAATTTTCCGGATGAACTTTATCTTGACCACTTTTCACAGTCTTAAAAAATTTTAAAACTTGTTCAGGTTCCGCAAACTCAACCGCTTGAGCACCTAACCTTACTCCACGATCGTCAATACCAGCAATTAAACAATCAACGGCACGTTTTTCAGTAATGTTACACCGATTCAAAAGGTTCATTTTGGAGTAATAATACAATTCTAACGATTCCCCGTATCTAACTCTCAAACTTAACATTTCATTTAATAAATCCGCATAATTTTCTCGGGTTGGAAAAGATTCTTTAAGTTTATGTTTCCATTCCGCCCAGGAGAACAGTACTGTAGGTAATCCCTGATACCAAGATTTAGCTACACCACTCAACTTTGGTAAAGCATAGTGGATCAACTGCCTATCGTTCCATCCATAAATGTGAGCGCATTCTTCAATCTTGTTAATCCATGCATCAATCGTCTGTTCTTTGGACATTGGGTCGTATTCGGGTATAACATTATGGAGAACGGGAAACTTATCACGTTCACCACCATTCTTCATATCTTTCATAATATCGACAAATTGTTTCAATAATATATTTTGGCTATCGTACCTGCGAGAACGTTTTGGCCTACGTTCACTTCCAGTAGAGGAACTACTGCTAGGTTCCCGCCGCTTTTCCTGTCGCCGACGGTTTTTGCGGCGGCGACGGGATGCTCGTTCGTCATTGCTGCTACTAGAGCGGCTCGGCGGGCGTCGACTTTCTTCACGACGACCCCTTTTTGAAGGTCTCGGTAACTCCGGTGTGCCACTTCGAGTTGCTTCACTTCTTGGCATATTTATCTAGGGCTCACAAAAAAAAACGCTATTTAGAATTACCTCTGTAATGCATAGACTTCTTTATGACATTAAGGATATTTACATTTCAAAGTATTTATTATTCATTATTACGTAGCTAAACAAGCCTTCATCAATGTTATAAATTCAAATATTGATGTCAAACTGTTCATAAAAACCGTTAATGTTATGGATGAGTATTCATTATAAGTTTTAAAAGACGAAAAGTTCCTTACTCTATATGTAAAATAAAATTCATTGTTACGTAGGGTATATAATTGCCTGGTTTCAACATGGTATCATCAATTTTATCAGCCGTAGATAAATTGTGATCCCCTGTCTATAACTACACTTTTACACGTTGCACAAACACAATAAAAAAATAAATTCTTGTAGTAATAAATACCAATAACGATCTAATTTTAAAAACAGAAAAACTTACGTTCTAGGTTACCTTTTGGCGCAGGGAGGGCAATTTACAGGTGTATTTGCCCAATTAATCCCACTTCTGAGATGTAAAGGACGCTCGGGAAGGCCACTTCAAATAACAACGTCAGTTATCGTTTTCACAATTTAATTTTTCACAATCACACACGTTATAGTATTTCAGCACTTGATCGAGCACTGAACAGTTTTATAAAGTTAGAGACAACCAAACAGCTAGACTCCTGTCGAACGAATGTGCCACTCGCTGTTCGGTAACTCCCCACTATAACTCCCACTCTTGCTCCCCCTTTATTTTGCCGCTAAGGTGGTAATTTAACGTGCGAGTCAATGCAGCTACTTTTAAAGTGTAACAATTAATAATAATAAGTCATGTATCTCGTAACATAAGGTAACTTAAATGAGTTAATACGTTGTCTTTACCATTTTACGAAGACAAGGACTATACTATGTTGTTCTTAGGTTGTGTACGAATAACTGGCAAGGAAATAATTAATCGAAATCTGCTTCCGTACCTCTCTATCTCTGCTTTTCTACTCGAATTTAATGTTAACTTTTTTATGTTCTCTTGTTTTAGCCTGAAATGTATAATAGGCCCATAAATGAAATAAGGGCCTACACCTACACAATTTTTCTGAAAATATGTATCTGCTTATGTTTATTGCGTGTGCTTAATCTCGATAGGATGTCGTGTGTTCTGCTACATATTGTTTCAATCTCAATAGATACGTGTATATTTATCAGCAAAGATGTCTACACTTTTTCTTATGAAGCATTCTGATTTTGTCGTCGTAGGCTCAATTAAATGGGTGCAAAGATTAATAGGTAGCTATTGTTCCAGCAAAATAGTTAATGACGCTATCTGTCATTGACACTGGAGGTTGTCAACTTACTAACAGGTATCGGTAGGTTGCTGTCTCTGTCTGTTTGACAGCTTACGGACCGATAGAAACAAAACGTCACAGAAAAGGTTTAAAAAGCGGTTTAAAGCTTTTGGTGACGCGGATAGGATATTTCAAGCTAACTTTGTTTATAGAAACACCGATAGCTACGGGACGTTGGTAAATGTGCCTCCTATTGTTAACCTAACTTTGAAAAACTTCCAAAAGATAGACTCTTATAACTAGTTCAGTGTGTTAACCCTTACATTGTTACATTCTTCACTATCCAAAACTGTGTTAACATCCTTCACCGATAAATACATTATTTATAACATAATTAGAATAAAATGTTAAATGTATATTTATATTTTAGGCTGTGTTCTTTTATTATTTAAAGACTAAACAAAATTATTTTCGTTAAGTTCTTGCCCAATGTGAATGAAGTATTGTTTTGTATGTAATAAGTGTACATTTAGTGTTGTATAAAGATCGTGATGCCATCATAATTAAATTGGAATATATTTTTAAATCGCATTTACCTTCATAAATAAATAAATAATCGTTACATACATTTTGTATTATTCTAATTGATAATGAACTCATCTTTGTTTCTAGATTCTACTATTTTTAAAGCAGGGTGGTCCAGTGGCAGCTACCTGACTTACGAGGTGTTTGTAGGTCGTGGGTTCGAACCCAGACAGCCGCGTTATATTATGTAACTAACTTTCGCCCGCGGCTTTGCTCGCGTTAATTTATAATTTGACAATCAATTCGGGTTGTACTCTGCTTGTATTATTATATTCATTTAATCATGATTCGAAAGACACGTGGCGCTCATCAAAAGAACGTTATTGTTGTTTTCCTCGGGAACAGTACTTTTTTTTCTGGATACCCTATGTCCGTTTCTGTACACCTGACAACGTATCTGTAAAATTTCAGGATGATCGATTCAGTGGTTGAGGCGTGAAAAGATATAGATTTATTATTATTTTTTGGTTTTTGAGGTATAGGTATTGAAAATTAATTTATTTTTTTTGGAAATCGAGATAAACCGATTTTTACCCTTAAAACCCTCCCCTTCCACTTCCCGACCTCAGATAGCCCTTAAATTATTTTTCCTTTCATTTTTGTTATATTCTTTCTTTTCCAATGGGTTCTAAAAATTATCGACCCCGGTCTAATGAAGTGACCAAGTTTGTTCACCTGTACCTTTGGGCTTGTTAGAACTAAAGATTCGAAGACATGTGACATCTCCCGCATTGGGCCCGCGTTGTGGATTAGATATTTGGCGCATCGATTGTCGATTTAATTTAACCTATTTATTATTCATATGTCATAAAACGAATGAACAAAGTGTTACATTGAATGACTTTTAACAAACATGTAATCCATTTGAAAATGTATTCTCTTGTTCAGTATTAATAGTTTAGCACTAAGCAATAGGTACTGAGGTTGTTGTTCGTTTGACTATCATCATTATCTGCCTAGCCTTTTCCCAACTACGTTGTGGTCGGCTTCCAGTCTAACCGGATGCAGCTGAATACCAGTATTTTACATGGAGCGACTGCCTATCTGACCTCCACAACCCAGTTAGTACTGGGTAATACGATACTCCGTGGTAAGACTAGTTGAATGACTTGTTAATTAGGCTAACAGACAAGCAGTAAAAAAGAAAGACAAATTTTCACTTTAAAAAATATAATTTATTTTCTCAACATTAAAATATGGAGTGCAATCTGGAATGTTTAACTTCATAACAATACTGAATACAAAATTATGATAATAAGTCTTACTTTACAGTTTTCATAAAAAAAAATAACATATTACTACTTTACAAATACAGTATCTTTCTTGTTGCTGTACATAAAATCTTAAAAAACTACAAATAAAAACTTATTACGACTGACGAGTGCTGGGACGACGTAAAAATGGTGGGTACTGAGAATATAAGTACGTGGCAAGATTAACCTAGGCGGATATTTTGGGACCATGTTTTCATAAGTTAGCTGGTACAATACTGCTTATCAATTTAGGGTAAAATTAGCTAGTACAGTGCCATATTTCCGAAGCGATAACATTCATTATTTAGCAGGGAAGCCTTAATGTTTAATAGTTCCCTGGGACTTCAGGATCACAGCTGCCATACTTCCAGTCACTATATCAATGACGCTGTCTTTGTAAACAATTTTACATCAGGCTACATTGAGTGCTCTCATGGTTCTTTTGGTGTATACTATTTCAACTGTTTATCAATGGCGCCCTCCTGACAAAATCATTGAAGCGCTTCATGCAAGTGCGTCATAGTTTTTTTTGCGCTTGAAGGGGACGACAATACGACAATAAATTAAACTGCGTATACCTCATGACGTTCCGAGTCTGTATATAAAAATGTAAAAGAATATATCCAGTAGTTTAGTACCAGGACATTATTTTTCATTTTTAGCATTTTCTACAAATGTTGTCAACTCGCTACTTCAAGAACATTTGCCAAATTCGTTCCTTTTTTATTTCCAGATACGAATTAGCGCAAAATATACCTTAGCTTAGTGAACCGATATGTTTAAAGGCACATATTATTTAAAGCGGCAGTTGTATATTGTAGTTTTAGTAAAATAAAAAATACATATGACATTTTTATTAACAAGTTCGTCAACTTAGCAATAAAGTAAACAAAAATGAGTCATAAAAAATAGTGAAATAATGGGTAATTGAATAAATACCAAAACACGAAGGGGATGGCGGGCTCTAAGTTCGCTCGCTCTCTAGACCCCGCCAACCTAACCTGTCCCAGTCGGGGTGCTCCAAGTCCAGAGCTCGCTCTCTAGACCCCGCCAACCTAACCTGTCCCAGTCGGGGTTCTCCTAGTCCAGAGCTCGCTCTCTAGACCCCGCCAACCTAACCTGTCCCAGTCGGGGTGCTCCAAGTCCCGAGCTCGCTCTCTAGACCCCGCCAAACTAACCTGTCCCAGTCGGGGTGCTCCAAGTCCAGAGCTCGCTCTCTAGACCCCGCCAACCTAACCTGTCCCAGTCGGGGTGCTCCAAGTCCCGAGCTCGCTCTCTAGACCCCGCCAAACTAACCTGTCCCAGTCGGGGTGCTCCAAGTCCAGAGCTCGCTCTCTAGACCCCGCCAACCTAACCTGTCCCAGTCGGGGTGCTCCAAGTCCCGAGCTCGCTCTCTAGACCCCGCCAAACTAACCTGTCCCCGTCGGGGTGCTCCAAGTCCAGAGCTCGCTCTCTAGACCCCGCCAACCTAACCTGTCCCAGTCGGGGTGCTCCAAGTCCCGAGCTCGCTCTCTAGACCCCGCCAAACTAACCTGTCCCAGTCGGGGTGCTCCAAGTCCAGAGCTCGCTCTCTAGACCCCGCCAACCTAACCTGTCCCAGTCGGGGTGCTCCAAGTCCCGAGCTCGCTCTCTAGACCCCGCCAAACTAACCTGTCCCAGTCGGGGTGCTCCAAGTCCAGAGCTCGCTCTCTAGACCCCGCCAACCTAACGTGTCCCAGTCGGGGTACTCCAAGTCCCGAGCTCGCTCTCTAGACCCCGCCAAACTAACCTGTCCCAGTCGGGGTGCTCCAAGTCCAGAGCTCGCTCTCTAGACCCCGCCAACCTAACCTGTCCCAGTCGGGGTGCTCCAAGTCCCGAGCTCGCTCTCTAGACCCCGCCAAACCAACCTGTCCCAGTCGGGGTGCTCCAAGTCCAGAGCTCGCTCTCTAGACCCCGCCAACCTAACCTGTCCCAGTCGGGGTGCTCCAAGTCCCGAGCTCGCTCTGTAGACCCCGCCAACCTAACCTGTCCCAGTCGGGGTGCTCCAAGTCCCTTTATCTAACTGCCAACATTTTTACTGGTCATTTATTTATTAGACTGCTTACGCTTACAAATGTTTTGTACCGATATTGTAGGATGAAATAACAGGCCAATTGTGTTTAATATTACTGTTCATGTTTTACTGTCGCACTAATTTACCAACCGCGGAAAAATAAAATAACTGCCCGTTTTTTTGTTCAACTAATCATAATTATCTCCCGAATGTTTAAATAACAGTTTAAAGAAATACTTCCCATTTATAAATGTTGTTCTATTTCGTTAATAGTCCTATGCTATTGAGTTTTTTATTTTTTTTATTTCGATGTTAAGATTTATTTCATAGTTTAAAATTATTCATAATATGAACTAGTATTACAAGTGTTTTCGTTTACTGTCATTTTGTCGTCTCCAGCCGGTATTAAATAAAAGTCGTAACTTGCTTTCACTTCAAACTTTGAAAGGAGAAAAGTGGAATACCAGATACTGTTATTCGCTGCCTTTAATGACAATACGTTAGACATTAAAACATTTATACATTTTAGAAATTAAAATATGTCCCTGTGTTTAATATTCTTTGTACTACAATAAATTTATCACAAAATAGTCGTTAAATAATTATTTTTTATTTGTACATATTTTTTTTTTAATATGGCTGGTGGTCCTTAGTTTCAGTTATTACTACAGATATACGTTCAGTTATGTATGAATGAGAATGTTGATGGGCGGGAGTGTATTATGTTTATATTATGTTTTGTTTGTTTATATGAAGGGGTCTGACTGACTAAAATGGTTCGTGTAATATAGGTAACACGACTGCTGCATCCTTTTTATTGGCTCAACTTTGGCGTGACACGCGTCCGCGTGTCTAGATTTTCTAGGGCAAATAGCCGGCCCTAAACTATTACGGCCGAACCCAATAACCTTTCTATCACAGCTTTGGCATACTGGAGATAGCAAAACAAATGAAACAATATAAAAATTGTATAGCTTTTCTGTTGTTTCATTTGTTTTTCTATCTCCAGTATGTGATAGATAGGTTATTGGGTTCGGCCGTTAGTAAAGACACAGTAAGCTATAGATAGATATGTGCATTTTTTGTAATATTGGTTGTCTTAAGATTGACAGCGAATTCTCCGTCGTAGATGGAAAGGTCTGTAGTTAAAAGAGTTAGGTATAGGTTTATCGTCGTGTCGGTGAAACATTTTGTAGCTGGAAAGGGCTGTCGTCGAAACTGACGCATATGAATGGTTCTGTCGGCGAAATGTCCATAGGTGAAAGACCCTGCTGGGGAAACGGAAATAAATGAATCATCCTGTCGACGAACAGTCCAATGGCGAATCGGTCTTAGGAGAACGGTTGCTGAATCAGTGGCATGTCATTGCAATACCTTACAGGTCCGATTCTTATAATGGGTGTAAAAATACCCTTAACGAAAGTCTTGTTCTCCCCGTCACTGCGATAACTGTTATACAAACAGCTAGTTTTGAGTTGCTTCTCGCTAATAGGGATGATGACTGACTAAAAAAAATATTATTGTTTAGTCCGTCAGTTTGTTAAAGATCATGAGTGGGGGCTTCTGACGTCACATTTGAGTAAAAAAATGTACTCAAATGTGACGTCACACGACGTATCGACGCATTGTATTATCTTCATTTTTTGTTTACCCGAAAAAAGAAAAAATTGCGACCAATATTTTTTGGAAATCTATCTGACGGACTAATTAGATCTCTTTTGTCATTAACCCTATTGCTAACGTTGCGGACGTTGCGTTGGAAGGCCTCCCACTAGGTGGACCGACGACCTGGTGAAGGTTGCGGGAAGGTTGGATGCGAGTCGCACGGGACCGGTCGATGTGGCGACACATGGGGAGGCCTATGTTCAGCAGTGGACGTCTGATGATGATGATGACCCTATTGCTAGCGATGAGACAGATGCTATTATTATATAACTATTATTCAGGGTGTAAAAACACCATTACCGACCCGAAATCTAACTTGCACTGAATCAGCAAAGTAACAAAACTTCGAGAATCCATTTTTAACCATTAAACCCTATTTGTAAAATAAACATCATTTATCATTTAACACGCTTTTATTTTCACCTGTAACTATGTAAAAAAAAATTAGAAGTTAAATTTATTTATTTAAACCACCCTGTCTGTTGTAGAATATAAGTACTAACATAGTTTATAAGTAAAATTGTTTACTAACGTTCTAGAATTATAAGTATATTTTGTAAATGTCAGTGGATCATGTTGTCTGTTAAATAAAAATAAAAATAATAATAAAAGTTTGACCCACTTGGCAGTTACCGATTGAGCTGAAATTTTGCATACATGTTTAGTTTGGATGACAATGCATGGTTTAGCTAATTGATGTCATTCACTCCCAAAGATGGCGGACTATTTTTTTTTTTTATCTAGGAATCTCCTCGTTACACGGTTCAGATAATGTTCAGTATATTTTTATTAATTAGGATATTATGACCTATTTAGTCAAATCGTATTTGAATGATAGACAGCAGCATGTACAAGTAAATGGTGTAAATGCAATGGTTTTAAAAGTAAAAATTGGTGAACCACAAGGTTCGATATTGGGTCCCTTCCTCTTTTTAGTGTACATAAATGACCTACCCAATTTAATTGACAACTACCCGCAATTGGTGTTGTTTGCTGACGATACTTCTTTAATATTTAGGATAAACAGACGTGCCACTAATCTTGACGACGTAAATAACGCCCTACTGCAGGTTCATAATTGGTTTACCGCTAATAATTTAGTACTAAATGGGAAAAAAACAAAGTGCATTAGATTTGCTTTACCAAATGTAAAAAGTCGTGATTGTGACGTAGTATTGAATCAAGAGAAACTAGAATTTGTCGATAAAACGGTTTTCTTGAGAATTACGCTCGACTCAAGGCTACAATGGGGTCCTCATTTAAAATCTCTTGCAGGACGGCTGAGCTCAGCAGCGTATGCTGTTAGAATAATCCGTCAATTTACTGATGTTGATACGGCGAGGCTGGTCTATTTTAGTTATTTTCATAGTATTATGTCATACGGTATTTTACTATGGGGACGCGCTGCAGACATCGAGTCTATATTTATTCTGCAGAAAAGGGCCATCAGAGCCATATATGAATTACGTAGACGCGATTCTCTAAGAGAACTGTTTAAGGAAATTAATATCATGACAGTACCTTGTCAATTCATCTATGAAAATCGATTCATGATCGTAAGGAAAAATCTGCATTTATTCAGTAAAAGAGGTGACAGACACCACTATACTACTAGAAATAAGGACGAACTAGTTCAGCCAGGTTTCAGGCTTGCTAAAGTAGATTCATCTTTCATGGGGTTTAAAATGTTACAATAAAATACCTCCCCACATTCTACAACTGAATGAGACGAAATTTAAATCTTGTATAAAACGCACACTATGTCGGCAAGCATATTATAAGTTGGTGGATTACATTGATGATAAAAATGCTTGGCTCAATGCTGGTCCTGCTCCACAAGCATAGGGGAAAACTAATTGGGCAAATTATTGTGCTAGCTGCAGAAGATTGAAAAAAAGTATCTTTGCTTTGTATTGATTCCTACTCCTAGTATTGTATAATTGCATAGCACATGTGTGAGTACCATGTATTGTAAAGCTACCATTTGCATTTAGTTATCTTTCATTGACTTGAAAATGCCTTGGTGGCTGAGAGAATGTCATGCTCACTGAAATGTCTCGCTGATGGTGGCGGGTGTGTCGGGTCATTCAGTTCCCTTCAATATGGTCGAGTTGAATAGCACCGATACACGCGTCATGTTCGTGAACGGGCGCTGTCAGTTTATTTTATTTATTTAATTTAATTACATGAGTATTTGAGATAGGTTTAACAACGGGTCCCAAACTAGGCACAGCCTGTATCTTGGTGACCCCAGTTGGGACTGGTCATCTCTGAGCTGCCACGGTTCATTTTAATTACTTTATTTTTAATTTGTTAATTTAATCTTTTACTCTGGACGCTCATAATGTGCACGTCTTTCTACATCGTTCTCACATATATCTATAATCTCAACATGAATGATGTAACCAAGATTTTGTAACAATACTTTTATTTAAAAGAGTGTCCATGGAGTTTCTTGCCCGTTCTTCTCCATAGAGATCTACGCTAGGGAATGGGCAACTACAGTACTTTCTCAAGTTATTATGTCTTGTGTCTGGGACTGTAGCTTTGTTTTTTTTTTGTATTTTTGACATTCAAAAGTGCCGTAATGGTCTAATTGAAATAAATGCTTTGAGTTTGAGTTTAGCTTAGGTAATAAAATTTAAATAATTATAATTTTATAGTAATCCTGCTTTAATTAAACGAGGGATCCGATCAACATCTTTTAAACTCAGTATGGCAAATTAGTGCTTGTTACCTATATAAGGCATTAATTAGTTGGTCGAAATAATTCCAAGATACAAATTCTCCTAAAAAGCACTTCATTCAAACTTTTCACAATCGAATTTTACAGTTAGATAACTGTAAAATTCGATTGTTTGTTGCTTCATGAGTCGCTATTGCCATACAAAAGCTACAGGGGAATCGCGTTTTGCCAGCTCATATTAATACCGACAATGGGTTGGAGGTGTTAAGTACCCATTTCTGGGCAGGCCGTGTGCTACGCCTTCCAGGGCGGCTTGTAGCCGGCGCGTCGCTTGTCCCGGCGCTCGGCCGGGTCGTGCCGCTCGGCCGGGTCGGGCCGCTCGGCCAGGTCGGGTCGCTCGGCCGGGTCGTGCCGGTCGGGCGGGTCGTACCGATCGCTTGTGGGCTCCTCGCTGAGTGCGCGGTGTAGCTCGGATACGTCGCCGCTGCCGTCCAAGTTCGGTGGCTTCGTTAAAAGCTGGAACGTTTGATATTTTTACATTAAATTGCTATTATACAAGATGTAAGTGGACCCTTTATGGCACCGTCAACCAAGCATTTTAGCATTTATTTATTATTTATTTATTTATTTATTTTTGGGGCCACAAGGTGGCAAAATAAACTAAAGGCGGGGGCCGCACTTGTGATATTAACCCTAGAAGCCCAAAATAATGATTGGTCATATCCCATAGAAAAAATTAAAAGTGCGTTCTTAAGGTTGCATTAGTCGCGGGCTCGAACTTACTGGTGGGCGTGGCCAAAAAGCACGCTCTCACCTGGCATCGTGCCCGACAGAGTGAGTTCAGTGAGATGCACGATGATTCATAGTAATAGAAGCGCGTAAAAAAATACGAAAAGGCCTTTGGAACACCGAGTTTTATGAAAACACCACTGCATAAATCAATTATAAATAAAATTTATTGAATTCTTCGATAATTGTGCTTTGTCGGTAACGACATTGTTTTGGAAATTTGACACTTCTTTTATTACTAATTTACACCCAAAGTTAAAATTGGCAATAAAATCGAATCTTTGATAGGTAGATCGTAACTAATTAATGGCTTTTTTATTATTCTTTTTCCGCACAGACAAAATTAATAATGAGACAAAACGATACCATTTTTAACTTTGGATGTAGTGTCAAACGGTGGAGTAATTCCCTCCCGAAATTTCTATGGAAAAAATGTCGACTAGTGTCACCTTAAAGCTGGATCCACACTATAAAGACCGATTGCGGTTCGTTCATGCATTTATTTTGATAATTATAACTTATTTACAAAACATTCACGGGCCTTGTGTTGCCGACCGCTGCTCTAAACAATGATTTGCAACTTTTCTTGTCATTGTGCTTATCATTGTACTAATCACAGCCTAGCCTTTTTCCAAGTATGTAGAGATCAGCACGAAAACAAAACAAAAAAAAGGTGTACCATTACCAGTCTAACGTACTGTTGAAGCTCGTTGTCGCTGAGTCCGTCAAAGTTCAGCTTGTCACGCCGCTCGCCCGTCCGTCCGGCCGCGTGGCCGTCTGTCCGGCCATCCGTCCGGCCCTCTGTCCGGCCATCCGTCCGGCCCTCTGTCCGGCCATCCGTCCGGCCCTCTGTCCGGCCATCCGTCCGGCCCTCTGCCCGCACGAGACCTCTCTCCGGCAACGTCAGCGGCGGCACTTTCACGAACTCCGCTACCGATGTCGGTACTGCAAACGAGTTCAATTTACTTACGCGAAGATCACGGTTTAATCACGGTTACATAGCAAATCTGCTAGATATTGCGATGTTCTCGGATCAGTCGGATGTACTGTTAATTACTTCGGATATGATTGATTCTTCCAACTAAACAGACAGATGTGTTGCTTTGCGTTGTTTCAGATGTGTCGGGAGTTAGTTCTGAGACTTCTTGTTGCGAAAACGTCAGGACGTGCACCTTTCGCTGGCGGGCCATTTGAGAGACTGTCATAAAGTTCAAAAAGTGCCGATTTGAATGAAAAAAATGATTTTGATGAGCCGGTCAGTAATGCGCAGTGGGGTGACGTGTGTGCGCGTGCGTCATGTTTGTATGTCTTTGCTTGTGTGTGTGCGTTTCTGCTTGCGTGCATCTGTGTGACAGTGTAATGTTACCGGTATCGGCGCGGGAGAGCTCGAGGGCGGGAGTGTGTCCGTGCGTGAGGATGGTGAGGGCCTGCCGCCACTGCGCCTCCATGACGCCGTGCAGCTGCGCCGCCAGCTGGCCGCGTGTGTGTGACAGTGTAATGTTACCGGTATCGGCGCGGGAGAGCTCGAGGGCGGGAGTGTGTCCGTGCGTGAGGATGGTGAGGGCCTGCCGCCACTGCGCCTCCATGACGCCGTGCAGCTGCGCCGCCAGCTGGCCGCGTGTGTGTGACAGTGTAATGTTACCGGTATCGGCGCGGGAGAGCTCGAGGGCGGGAGTGTGTCCGTGCGTGAGGATGGTGAGGGCCTGCCGCCACTGCGCCTCCATGACGCCGTGCAGCTGCGCCGCCAGCTGGCCGCGTGTGTGTGACAGTGTAATGTTACCGGTATCGGCGCGGGAGAGCTCGAGGGCGGGAGTGTGTCCGTGCGTGAGGATGGTGAGGGCCTGCCGCCACTGCGCCTCCATGACGCCGTGCAGCTGCGCCGCCAGCTGGCCGCGTGTGTGTGACAGTGTAATGTTACCGGTATCGGCGCGGGAGAGCTCGAGGGCGGGAGTGTGTCCGTGCGTGAGGATGGTGAGGGCCTGCCGCCACTGCGCCTCCATGACGCCGTGCAGCTGCGCCGCCAGCTGGCCGCGTGTGTGTGACAGTGTAATGTTACCGGTATCGGCGCGGGAGAGCTCGAGGGCGGGAGTGTGTCCGTGCGTGAGGATGGTGAGGGCCTGCCGCCACTGCGCCTCCATGACGCCGTGCAGCTGCGCCGCCAGCTGGCCGCGTGTGTGTGACAGTGTAATGTTACCGGTATCGGCGCGGGAGAGCTCGAGGGCGGGAGTGTGTCCGTGCGTGAGGATGGTGAGGGCCTGCCGCCACTGCGCCTCCATGACGCCGTGCAGCTGCGCCGCCAGCTGGCCGCGTGTGTGTGACAGTGTAATGTTACCGGTATCGGCGCGGGAGAGCTCGAGGGCGGGAGTGTGTCCGTGCGTGAGGATGGTGAGGGCCTGCCGCCACTGCGCCTCCATGACGCCGTGCAGCTGCGCCGCCAGCTGGCCGCGTGTGTGTGACAGTGTAATGTTACCGGTATCGGCGCGGGAGAGCTCGAGGGCGGGAGTGTGTCCGTGCGTGAGGATGGTGAGGGCCTGCCGCCACTGCGCCTCCATGACGCCGTGCAGCTGCGCCGCCAGCTGGCCGCGTGTGTGTGACAGTGTAATGTTACCGGTATCGGCGCGGGAGAGCTCGAGGGCGGGAGTGTGTCCGTGCGTGAGGATGGTGAGGGCCTGCCGCCACTGCGCCTCCATGACGCCGTGCAGCTGCGCCGCCAGCTGGCCGCGTGTGTGTGACAGTGTAATGTTACCGGTATCGGCGCGGGAGAGCTCGAGGGCGGGAGTGTGTCCGTGCGTGAGGATGGTGAGGGCCTGCCGCCACTGCGCCTCCATGACGCCGTGCAGCTGCGCCGCCAGCTGGCCGCGTGTGTGTGACAGTGTAATGTTACCGGTATCGGCGCGGGAGAGCTCGAGGGCGGGAGTGTGTCCGTGCGTGAGGATGGTGAGGGCCTGCCGCCACTGCGCCTCCATGACGCCGTGCAGCTGCGCCGCCAGCTGGCCGCGTGTGTGTGACAGTGTAATGTTACCGGTATCGGCGCGGGAGAGCTCGAGGGCGGGAGTGTGTCCGTGCGTGAGGATGGTGAGGGCCTGCCGCCACTGCGCCTCCATGACGCCGTGCAGCTGCGCCGCCAGCTGGCCGCGCCGCCGCCGGAACGACTCCAGCTTGCTCTGCACACAACACAAGCACTGTCAAGCGTACCTCACGTGTGCAAGGGTCCTTTACTGCTAAGAAAACAAGACTGTTACCATGGGCGTGAGATTTGTTGTGAGAGAAGAATATTTACTTTTCCATAACACGTGTATACACACTTGTCATGCGAAATTAGGGTGAAAAGGAGTGATAGATAGGGCATAATTAAGACGACAAAAAGCACACTGGCAACGTTTTTGAAGCAAAACAACAGTGCACAATTTGTTAACATCAAAACAACAGTGCACAGTGTGTTAACATCAAAACAACAGTGCACAGTGTGTTAACATCAAAACAACAGTGCAGTGTGTTAACATCAAAACCACAGTGCACAATTTGTTAACATCAAAACAACAGTGCACAATTTGTTAACATCAAAACAACAGTGCACAGTGTGTTAACATCAAAATCGTGAATCGCGATATTAAAGTTATGAGCATTATAGAAAAACCCGACAATATCCGTCCAGCAGTAGCCCACCAGATAAAACACCTGTCTGCTCGGAGGATCCTGCCTCTTCAAAGGAATCTTGAGGAACTTAACACCCTGTTCCTCATACTCCTGGTGTACGGTGAAACCATACAGTCATAATGCACTAATGCTTATTCGTGCATTTTTACCTCATTTCGTTAATTTATATTGGTTGAGCATTCAGTACTCGATTAGCGGTCATCGCGTGTGCTCCCTCGCTCCTTTATATAACTAAACCTTTGGTCCGGACAATATATTTAATTTGACTTTATAAGCAGCAGTATCATTTAGCCAACTTCCTAGCCTTTACATGGTCCTTCGAGCCATCGGGCGGGCCCTCGCGAGTTTTATTATTCGTTTTTCTTTGGGGAGTAACGTGTATCAAGTAACTTGTGAGTGAACTCGTTCAGAAATCAGCAAAGTGGATTGCAGTGATACGTGTGAACTGTCGACTAACTTTCATAACTTCAGAACTTTAGCAAAGCATTCGTAGCAAAACCCAAGCAGCACAGGGTGTCGTTGCAAAAATAGTCAGCAGGAGCACTGTCTCTAAGCATCCGAAGCAGCGTGACATCAGCGCCTCCACAACGGGTCAATCAGCATCTTGAGCAGCAAGCAGCACATCGGTATTTAAGCAGCAGTAGCAGCACTCAGTATCTACAGCAGCAGGGCGACAGTGCCCAGCTACATCAGAGCAGCAGGATTTGGAGTGCAACAGCGAATCAGCAGCAGTCGAAAACCAGTTTCGAACAAGTAAGATCTTTCCATTTTTTCATCATAAACAAACTAGCAGCATAATGGAGGACCTTTACTACCAGCAAATTGAACTTAGCGAGTCAATCAAGAAAATACCGATAAATATAAAAAAGGATAGCGCCGATAGGAAATCGGACGACTATTTTAAAAGGCGACTAGAGTTGTTAGAGAGGTATTGGTCAGATTTTCAGCATAATCATTTAGCAATCTGTCAATTTGAGGGGGTTAAAGATCATTCATATTTCATAAATTTGGAGCATGAAAAAGCTAGCAAACTTTATACAGCAGCCAAGTCTCTCATCAATGAACAACGCCTACAGTTGTCAAGCAAGCTAACGCCTATGAAATCCGTTAGGGGTACTCAACCAATACAGGAGCAGCAAGAGAACGCCGAACTAACAGTAGCAGGACCATCGGGTTATCAGCAGCCAGCAAAAGCCAGCATGTTACGTACAATGGAGTCAAAAGGCTCTACCAGCAAATTAGATGACATGCTGCGTAAGCAAGCAGCAAATTTCAAAGCATTCAAGAGATCAGCAGGGTTTATCGACCTAGACTCCATGTCAGAAAAATGGGAAATGGAGGACGCCTTGAGAACACTTCAAGCGCGCTGGGCGCAAATTGACTCCCTTCATTGGGAGATAGATATCGAGATAGGCGAAGAGGAAAAGGATTACGAAGAAGTGTATACTCAGCATGAGCAAACATATATCCGTTTAAAGAAAATCATCAATAAAAAGCTATGGAGTGTATCGCATAGAGAGCACTCCACTCCAAAAATGGATATACCTGTATTTTCAGGAAGCTACCAACATTGGACGTCATTCAAGGACCTCTTTAGCGAAGCTATTCATAACAACCCTACCTTGTCGCAAGCGCAAAAAATGCAATTTCTAAAAGGGAAGGTCAGGGGCGAAGCAGAAAAACTTATTCAGCATCTTCCTATAAGTTCCGATAACTATCATACCTGTTGGGAAATCTTAAACCATCGGTACAACAATAAAAAGCTAATATTTACGTGGGTTATCAATACTTTACTAGGCTTACCGAGTACGCAGCATCAAACGGTAGGTCATATTAAGAAACTGCATGATGTAGCACTAGAAAGTTTGCATGCCATACGGAACTTAGGAATCGATATTAGCACTTGGGATCCGCTTCTTGTGCATTTACTAGCGCAGAAGCTGGATAGCGAAACATACGGAGATTACATAGACTCTCTTAAGAATTCTAGGGAACTACCGGTACTGCAGGAATTCTTAGACTACTTAGAAAGTAAGTTTACGAGCCTGGAAACTGCTCGCAGGAAGCTGGATCAAGCAACACCGAAATCAACCAATCAGACAAACAGCGATGTTCCTGAAAATCAAAAGGCAAGACGCTATAACCCTAACTTTGCCAATAAATACAACAACGCACAGCCATATTCAAAAGCCTTACACGTGTCTACCACAAAATGTCAATTTTGCGGTCAACAACATGCCATGTTTAATTGCACAAAGTTTTTGCAATTGCCTGATGAAGCAAAATTGAAATCAGTAGCTAACTTGAAATTATGTAGAAATTGTTTATTCGATCATAATGGCCAGCAATGCATTTCCGTTAGGCGATGTCGGAAATGTAACGGAAATCATCACTCCGTTTTGCATGACGCTTGCTCAAAAACCATATCGCATGCGAGCAACCTAGCAACAACAATAACTGACCCAAATCCAAAAGACAATGTCGCAATGACTGCACATGTGTCTCAGAATGATCCAGAGATGAATGAAGTTTTATTAGCTACAGCCTTGTTAAAAGTCGCAACGAAAGATGGATCGTATCACATTTTAAGAGCTCTCATTGATTCTGGGTCACAAGTTTCAATAATAAAAGAAAGTACAGCAAAGAAATTAGGATTACGTAGATCTAAATTCCATGGACTGATATGCGGAGTAGGTGAAGTCGAGCATAATTGTAATGGTATAGTCACACTAAGCTGTTTCTCAACGTATAACGACTATTCGTTTACCACCGACGTACTTGTCATGGAAAACATACTTAAGGATATCCCGTATAAATCCATTGACACATCGAAGTGGTCCTACATAGAAAATCTTAAATTAGCTGATCCATATTTTAACATTAGCCGTCCAGTGGACTTGTTACTAAGCGCTCAAGTTAGTGCCTTGATATCAATGGGAGGACTGATTAAAGGAGAGAGTATATCTCAGCCAGTGTTGCAAGAAACACAACTTGGGTGGATCATATACGGTGGTGGCCAAATAGCATCACTACAGTGCAACGTGATCATGAATAATATCCACGATATTCAGCAGTTTTGGGACATAGAGGATATAAGCGAAAAATCTAATTTATCATTGGAAGATCAAGAATGTGTCGATTTTTATTCTTCCACAACAAAACGTCGCGAAGACGGCCGGTACGTAGTAAAATTGCCACTAAAAGCAGACATCAATGAAAAACTAGGCTCATCTAAAGAGATGGCAATAGCACAGTTCCAAAATCTGGAACGTAAATTTAGCAAACAACCTGTTCTAGCGGAACAATATAAAAAATTCATTAGTGAGTACATAGCTTTAGGACATATGGTGCCTAGTAACAGCAATAAAAACAAACAAGCGCTATCGTGTTACTTGCCGCACCATTCCGTCCAACGAGCAGAATCAGCTACTACAAAGCTACGGGTGGTGTTTAACGCGTCAGCAAGAACATCAAGCGGATATAGTGTGAATGACCTGATGTATAAAGGCCCTAATTTGCAACAGGATCTACAAGAATTGATACTGAAGTGGCGGCAATATCGTTATGCTTACACATCAGATATCGAGAAAATGTACAGGCAGATAATGGTGGATGAAGCAGATCAGCAATATCAGCAAATCATCTGGAGGGATGCGCCAGATCAACCACTACAAACGTACAACCTAACTACCGTCACATACGGTACAAAATCAGCACCATTCCTAGCGATGCTGACTTTAAAACGTCTAGCCTCGGATGAACGAAGTGCATTTCCGGAAGCAGCAAAGATTTTAGAAGAATCATTTTATATGGATGATCTGGTCCATGGTTCTCACTCTATCGAAAGAGGAAAGCAGCTCATCGAAAATCTCAACAGATTATTAAAATCAGGAGGTTTTACACTGAGAAAATGGTGCGCAAATCATCCAGAACTTCTTAAAAATATAGAGCAGAGCAGCAGCAATGGCGACATTATTTTTAACTTCAAATCAGAAACTACTTCAAAAACATTAGGCCTTCGTTGGAACTCTTGTGATGACATGTTTACTTTCAAGTATAGCACAGCTAATCCTAACGCCAAAATTACTAAACGACTACTTTTGTCGGAGATATCAAAAGTATTCGACCCGTTGGGGTGGTTGTCCCCACTCACAACAAAATTAAAGCTGATATTCCAAAAGCTGTGGTTAAATAAAATGCATTGGGATGAAGAAGTTCCTGTAAACATCAAAGATGAATGGGTAACGATAAAAATAGACATGGAATACTTGAATCAATGCAAAATACCGCGCTGGATTGGGTTTCAACCTAATAACGTCATAGAACTGCACGGTTATTGTGACGCATCGACTAAAGCCTACGCGGCAGTTATTTACGCGCGGTTGCAGAAAAACGACGAGACATCTGTGGTACTAGTAGTTGCTAAGACTAGACTAGTACCTATTTCTAAAAGCGTATCTTTACCAAGATTAGAATTAAGCGGAGCGTATCTACTAGCCAAGTTAATGAATAAAGTTATTAACTGTTATAGCGGAATGAACATCGGGATATATGGGTGGACGGATTCCATGGTGGTCCTAGGGTGGCTACAAGGCGATTACAGCCGATGGAAACCCTTTGTTGCGAACAGGACTAAAGTTATCACAGCAATAATTAAGCCAAGCTGCTGGCGATATGTTAAGTCGGAGGATAATCCGGCAGATGCAGCCAGTAGAGGCATTTCAGCCTCAAAATTGAAAGATCAAACACTGTGGTGGCAAGGACCGCAGTCATTGAAAACGTTTGATGAAAAATTCGAAGCAAAACAAAGCGTTTATACCACGGATCAAGAAATAAAGGCAAAATCAACAGCAAACAAAGTGAATGCTGCACAAACAGATAACAAGGAAAACATCATATTACAATTGTTACTTAAGTTCAGCTCACTTAATAAAATAACTAAAATAGTAGCATGGCTTTTACGAGCCATCAAAACGATACAATTTAAGCAGATTCCAATCACGTTAGGTAAACAAAGTGGTTTGCCTGAATTTCTTACCTTGCATGAATTGTCGAAAGCAAAGTTACTTCTTATAAAATACGTACAAAGAACTGAGTTTACAGAAGAAATCACGTCATTACGAAAACATAATAAATTGAGTAGCAGAAGTAATTTACGAAAATTAAATCCCTTCCTTGACCACGAGGGGATTCTACGAGTAGGAGGCCGTTTAACCAAAGCAAACATGAGCATGGAAATGAAGCATCCAGCCATATTGCCTTATAGCAGTCGGCTTACTACTCTAATAATTCAGCAAGCTCATCAGCTCACCTTTCATGGGGGACCGCGATTAACTTTATTTAATCTGAGGCAGAGATACTGGATAATCGCTGGAAATAAAGCTGTAAGGAAAGAAGTACGAAACTGTGTCACTTGTAGAAAACATGAGCCCAAACTACAGCATCAATTGATGGGAGATTTACCTATAGCCAGAAGCAACCCTGCCCCGCCATTCTATCACACCGGAGTGGATTATACTGGTTTCGTAGATGTTAAAAGCAACAAGGGGCGTGGAATTAAGACCTCAAAAGGATATATTGCGTTGTTTATTTGTCTAGCGACTAAAGCTGTACATTTAGAGCTTGTATCCGACCTAAGCAGTATTGGGTTCTTAGCAGCATTACGGCGGATGGCTGCCAGAAGAGGAGCGCCACGCCATCTTTATAGCGATAATGGGACGAATTTCGTAGGTGCAAATAGAATGCTACAGGAAAGTTATCACGATTTCGAAAGCGTGTATGATCGTAACTTTTTCGCAGAACTAGCAGATTTAAATATAGAATGGCACTTTAACGCGCCAGCTTGGCCAAGTGCAGGAGGTCTGTGGGAGCGTGCCATTAGAAGCTTAAAATATCACCTCAAGCGGGTAATTGGAGAGCAGAAGTTGACTTTCGAAGAGTTCAGCACTATATTAGCACAGGTAGAGGCTTGTCTGAACTCCAGACCTTTGTGTGCCTTGTCTGAAGATATCGAAGATTTGAACGTACTTACACCAGCGCATTTCTTGACAGGGAGGTCTGGAACTGCCATAATTGAAACGGAAACAGATGCTCGAACTAGATGGCATTTATCAGCTAAAATAGTAAATGACCTATGGAAGAAATGGAGATCGGAATACCTAACGCAGTTATCGGTAAGAAGCAAATGGCGAAGCACTAAGCAAAATATCAACATCGACGATTTAGTGACCATCCAGGACGACAATCTACCACCTGGAAAATGGATGATGGGTAGAGTATTAGAAACTCACCCAGGTCAAGATGGATTAGTTCGGGTAGTAACATTAAAAACAAAAGGCGGAATAGTTAAAAGGCCGGTTGTGAAACTCTCAATTTTGCCGATATCGCCTGCTTCAAGCAATATGACGGAAGATAGAACGGTTCATCGGGGAATCAACAGCAACTTAAAGGAACCTGACGAGCGGAAAACAAGCAGTACAATCAAATCTAAATTTGTATCAGTAGCAATTTCGTTAATCTTTTTTATGTCATTGATAACATCATCTCACGCAGATTTTAACATATCAGCGTTGCCAAACAACAATTCACTGTATTTCGAAACAGTGGGCAACATGCAAGTTATTCGAGATAAATGGAATCTTATTGTTTACTATGACATGAGCCCTTATTGGGAAGGGAATACAGCTGCCATAAAGTTTTTGGATTATTTACAAAGACTCTGTGTATCTTTAAACGATACTAGTCAATGTAACATGATAACGCTTCAATTAAATCACGACTACAAAGAAATACAGCATTATAATCAACTTATGATTAATCAGCACTTTGACACGCGCACCAGACAGCGTCGCGGTCTCATTGATGGTATCGGTTACGTGGCCAACAGCCTGTTCGGAATATTAGACGAACGATTCGCAGAACAGTACAAGAAAGACATACAGCTTGTAAAACAAAACGAGCGTCATCTTGATAACTTATTAAGAAATCAGACTTCCATCATCGAATCTGAATACAATGTATTAAAAAGAACCGAGCAATCTATCCAATTACAACATAAAACTATAAACAAACACTTGAATCAATTAGATAATGCAGCTTTTGTTATTAAACAAGAAGTTGAAGGCTTAGCTAAAACACAAGATTTTACCCTGTCGGCACTGACAACCATCAACTTGCTTCAAAACTTAAAAAGGATTCAGGATACTTTATTAGACATCATCACGGATATCTACCACGGGAAATTCAACACTCACCTGTTAACACCGGATCAGTTACAACGTGAGCTACAGTTTATTTCAGGACAATTAACAAAGGATACTACATTGCCCGTGGACAACCTACAGTCTGATTTGAAACATATTTATAGTATGCTGAAAGTAAAAGCGAGAATGATGCAAGAATACTTCATATTTGAGATTATCTTTCCATTGACCAGCAGAGATAGCTACAAAATCCATAAAATCATACCAGTTCCACAGCAAGTTCAAAATAATATGATTAGCGTACTACCAGCTGCAGACTTCGTAGCTATTAATTTGAAAAAGGATGCTTTCTTCACAATGTCGTTTATGGAGCTCCAGTTATGTCTGCACAATGATATCTCATATTTATGCGAAGCTAACAAACCAATTAATCATTTAAGCATTGATGAAAAATTCTGCAAACTGGATAGCAATCTAAAACAATGCATTGTAATTAAATCCACTTGTCAAGACAGGTGGCTCGAATTAAATAAGCCAGCGAGGTTCATGTACTTTTGCTGTAATACCTACGCGGTAAGGATTATATGTCAAGATCAAGTTGCCTTCAAACAGGTGACAGGAGTCGGTATCATTGACCTAGATTCGAAATGCATAATAAAAAGTAACGAGTTTACTTTATATTCTCATGCCCAATCAGCTAATACAATTAAATCTAACTCAGAAATGGTGACCCCTCAGATAGCAGAATTAAATCACATCGTAAATATATCGTTATCTCATTACACCGCATATGAAGATCCAATAAATAGCACATTAGTCGATCTAGGAGAACGAATAAAGCAACTGAAATCTGCCAATACTAACTCACTAGATTACACTCTGTCTACGCATGACATTCATCAGTATACTATTTGTTACGGCCTGCTGGGCGTAGCCGTTTTGGTGGCAGCGTACTTCATATGGAAGAGGTGTCGAGCAGTTTCTTCAGTGGAACTATCCCAAAGTGTGACAAATAGTGTTGTGTTTTCGCGAAAGCAGAGTACGGCTGACCGTCAGCCAAGTGAAGTGAACATAACTAGTGCGAACACTAATTGTAAACGGGACATAGCTACGTCACCTATATCTAAAACGTGTCGCTTTAGATTAGAGGACGTGTAACATTTTTGTATCTTTTTGGCCCGGGAGCATGTACGGTGAAACCATACAGTCATAATGCACTAATGCTTATTCGTGCATTTTTACCTCATTTCGTTAATTTATATTGGTTGAGCATTCAGTACTCGATTAGCGGTCATCGCGTGTGCTCCCTCGCTCCTTTATATAACTAAACCTTTGGTCCGGACAATATATTTAATTTGACTTTATAAGCAGCAGTATCATTTAGCCAACTTCCTAGCCTTTACACCTGGTGACCCCGACACACAGTAGCAAAATTAGAATCAGAATAAGAATTTATTTAAAAAGTAAATATTACAAAAGTGTACATTTAGGTGCAGCAGTGTTTCTTAAAGTATTGTATAATTAGTGCATACAAGTAAACTATAAGTACAAAATATAATATAACAGTTGCAAGTAACGAAAATGTCGAATTCAAATGTTAGGTAGCGACCTGCCTGATCTAGGTTTTTTTTTAAACCTCTGTTTCAGGCCATCGCCTGAAACAGAGGTTTAAAAAACCTAATATACTGCCCTGTGGAATTCCAAATCAAGTATTAGGAAGATCAGAACTTGTGGTCGGACCAATTTTTACACATTGTTGTCATTGCGCGAAGATAATCAGATAATAGTAGAAGCTGCGCTCCTCTTATCCCAAGTGTTTTAAGCTTCTGCAAAAGACTAGTGCAAGAAATAATATCAAAGGCCTTGGCAAGGTCTAGAAAGATACCAACTGTATGCATTCCACTATCTAGATTTGTAGAAATGTAATTAATCAATTTGTTTACTGCTTGGCTAGTTGATTTTTTAGGCCTAAACCCAAATTGATTATCTGAAAGAAGTTTGTTATCTTCTAGATATTTTATCAGTCTACTGCTGTCTAAAATTTTTGATAGACCCGTTAATACTGAAATGGGTGTGTAGTTATTCACACTCATATTTATGAATTTTTCAGCCAAGTTTTTACCAACGTTGACAAAATAGCGGTTTACTTTATTTGTTGCTTCGGATGGGTTTATTTCTGTTGATAGTAAATCTAGCGGAGGTTTGGTTTGGTTTTTATAAATTTCCACACAAGTTTACTATTTTTTCCCGCCTTCTCGAGTTCATTTTTATCGTACTGGGTTTTTAGTTTTTTCAAAAGATTATTACAGAAATTACGACATCTTTTATAGGTAACAGAAAGTATTACGTCATTGGGTGCAAGTTTGGATTTTAGGTGAAGTTTGTCTCTGTGTCCTATACAACGAACGAGACCGGGTGTGATCCATGGTTTAATGCAACTAATACTTTCTAGGGATTATCTTAGTGAAAGTGTTTTTACTTATTACGTATTGTAAAGAATTTATGAAATATTGTAACGAGATATTTGCGTCATCAGAATCGTAAATAGGGTTAAAATTAATGCCGCTAAGTCACTTTTAAGGTTTGCCATATTGACTTTAGTGTAGCTACGCTCGCATTTTTTTCTAGGCGATAAAACAGCTTGATGATCGGTAAGCGCAGAATTATTAACCAATGTTTTGGAAGGATTTTTTGATTTTAGAATGATATGGTCTAAGCAAGAACCGCTTGGATGTGTGGGGTAATTCTGTCGATATTATGAGAGGGAAACCTATAAATAGCCATGACTACTGTATCGGGAATAATTTTAATGAATAAACAATTACTGTCATGGGATAGTGGTTCTACTTTGATAGTTCGTAAATTATTTTTACATAAACTACAACTCCGTCGTTTTGGTTGCTATTTCTGTCTGTTTTATATGAATAAAAACCGTCCAGAGATGGTAAGTTGACTGTCTGTTTTGGCAACCAACATTCTGTTAGTACAATAATATCACAGCTTATATCAAGACTTTGTAAAAACACTTCAAAACCGTCCATATTTCAGTTTATGCTGCGAATATTTTGTGTAAGCAAGGTAAGCGATATGTCGCCCGAACGAAGAAGGTATTTACAGTCCTCAACATTACAGATTTTGGATTCAGACACAGTAAAACTATCTAGACTAGAAACTAAGAAGAAATACAAATAAAGGATAAGCTACCTGTTTGTGTGCCTACTAAATATAATATACTGTGGCTCTCTTAGGCGCCATCATAATCTATTGAGTTGATGTAGTTGGTCTCTACATATTTGCGTGCCGGGCAACTTACATCACCTGTTGGATGGTCACTTTTTCTCTTGAATCTTTTGCACACTGGGGGAGAGAAGATTTGCTACTGCATTCCTTCACGGAGTGTCCCGTCTCTGCACAATGGTTGCAAATAGGACTCGTTTCACGGCAAAACATAGCTGCGTGGCCAAACTGCTGGCATTGTAGCACCTGGTGACTATTCTAAAATCTCTCACCGGGCATAAAGTCCAATTTATAAAAGTTCTGCCTTGGTTTACCAGCAGTTTTCTTATGCCAGCGGGTACTTCCAAAATGTAGTTGCAGGTAGGAAGGCCTTTTTTACCCGATTTATGGATCAGTTTTCTCAAGGAAGGATTCACGAGTTGTATTCGGCAATTTATCAGATAGGTTTTGCTTGTAAATACAGTCGAATACCTCCTTCTCAGTAAGGGCTACGGGAACACCAATAACGGTAACCCTAGGGCGTCGTTTAGAAGGTTCTTCTATTGTAAGGCCCGAGGTAAATATTTTCTCCGAATTCTTCAATTTATCTATATCGCCTTTATTTTTTGTGCTAATTAGTACTCCCCCATTTTTCACTTTTTCAAACCACGTACATGGAGCTTGAGTTGCTCGGGAGATATTAACTTTTGAACAAGTGACTTGGTGTCGTCACTAGTTTTAGTTTTATCGCTGGGATAGATGGCGATTGAACTCAAATTTGCAGGACGGACGAAATAGTCGGAGCCTTTCTTCACCATGCTAGCATAGGAATTGTTGGACGTATTCAGCTTCGACTCTATAACCTCTTTGACCTAGTCCAGTGAGTTTGTCATGTTCTTCTGAAGCTGTAGGTGCTGACCGGTACTGTGGGACTGGATCATTTTCTGCTTCACTGACTGGTAAAGGACAGCCATCTGAGAAGTCCCACTTTAGACCTTTCGGCAAAGATTTACGACACGTTGCTTCTGGTCCGAGTTCATTTTCCCTTCACCAACAATAGTGCAGACTTCGGTCAGAATGCCATCAATAGATAATAACCATTTCTGGATCTCTGGCGTGCTGACAATTTCACTCGGCAAAAATTCTCCTCAGGTACTGTTACAGGTGGTGGTGGATTTGGTTCACTCGGGGGCAATTGTTCGGTAGGCGTTGGCGGAGGACTTCGCCGTAGTAATTGGCTACGAACAAATGGGCTCGATCCTGGGTTAGACATACTAACCGCAACACTTTGTTTATTGTCAATAGAAAACAAATAATTCAGTTCATCTTGCACATAAAAGTTGCACACAGGTGACACACTTTACTTTGTTTTTAACTGACGCCGCAAATAATTATTGATATATTCGTCGTAATTGTTTATATATTTCATTTAAGCAAGTACAGAAAAACACGTCCGCTTAGTCTCGCGTCTCGTAAAGCGATCCAGATCAGGATCGTAAATGTGGGCCGTGAATTAAACTATTCATTTCCATACAAATTAGTGCCTGCCCATGTGTTGTTGTTGTTGTGGTGTGGTTGTGGCACGTGCATGGGCGCCAGCATCGGCAGCAGGGTGCAAGGTGTACGTTTTTGAATAATCTGCCTAAAAGTCAAAACGATGGTGTCATAACTTTGACGGCAAAATAGAAGGAACCGGCTCAATCACAGATGTGTAGGTGTAAACCTTTAGTCAAACTTTAGTAGGTGTAAACTGTAAATCAGTAACTAGTGTTACTGATTTACAGTTTACACCTACACATCTGTGATTGAGCCGGTTCCTTGTATTTTGCCGTCAAAGTTATGACACCGTCGTTTGTCAAAACGACGGTGTCATACTAGCACGATTATTCAAAAACGCATGCATGAACAGTTTTGAAACTTAGTGTCAAGACGGACCGAATACAGTTTTCAGCAAGCAATATTACCTTGTCTCATTTAGGCGCTGAGATGTTTTTTCGCGTTTTCATAAAAACGCGATAACTTGGAAATTATAAATATTTTAATAAATCTAATTGGGGCACTAAGGGGCACTCATTAAAAGCTACTCGTGTATGTTTATTCTACAGGGGCACATGCAATGGTTTTAGAGATATAAGATTCTGCAAAACGTTACTCCAGGAGGAAATGCAATAACTCGAAAAACTGAAGGGGCACAGGTTTTATTTTTGGGGGCACATTTTGACACTAATATAAGCTACAAGGCCATGCACAATGTATCTCTCTCCGATCGTTCGTTTAAAATTTTCCTGCTGGAAAAACGTTACCCCAGCAGGAATCGTTTTTCCCGCTTTTTTTAGAAAACGACAGGGGGCACACATTTTTTATGTGGCATTGTACATTGTACACGGCATGTACATTTACAGCAGATAAGGCACTAATTAAACGTTCCATTCATAAAACTCTAGGAGACACTTTCCTGCTGGGGTAACGTACACGGGTGCAAGGGGGAGGTTCGAAAAGAAAATACATAGAAAAGATTTAGATTCCGATAAATCTATCAGAGGCGAAAAGTAAAAAAAAATGTACTCCTTTTCTCGTTTCTGTTTGTTTGAATAAAACCTAACTAACCCAGCATATCCTAAAATATTCAAGTTCACTTCACTCGGTCATATATCTAATGTCTTTTGCGTGCATAAGCTTTTCTTTATAAATAGGCACAATATATAATGGGTGCTAATTAATTAATTAATTTAGGATATGTACACGGGTGCAAGGGGGAGGTTCGAAAAGAAAATACATAGAAAAGATTTAGATTCCGATAAATCTATCAGAGGCGAAAAGTAAAAAAAAATGTACTCCTTTTCTCGTTTCTGTTTGTTTGAATAAAACCTAACTAACCCAGCATATCCTAAAATATTCAAGTTCACTTCACTCGGTCATATATCTAATGTCTTTTGCGTGCATAAGCTTTTCTTTATAAATAGGCACAATATATAATGGGTGCTAATTAAACAGACTTCTTTTTAATAGCAGTTTTCGCCTCTAAAAATCTACATTGCCTTCTAAATTACTAAGTCAGCCACAATTAATGAGCGTCTGAATGATACTATCTTAGCCACTAGTTATCTTCTATGTAAGCCACTCTAAATACAACTCAGAATGGTGGTTATTTCTTAGCATCTAAATTTTTACCCCTTTTTAAATCCGGGGACAGTAAAGATACCAATAACTATAGGCCCGTATCCGTGTTGCCGGTTTTCAGCAAGGTGTTTGAAAAGATAATGCTCAATCAAATGCTTTACCATTTTAACACCAATAAAATCTTACACGAGCAACAGTACGGTTTCACCAAAGGACGTTGTACGACTGACGCCGGTGTCACTTTATTAAAACACATATTTACTGCGTGGGAAGAGGCACAAGATGCCATAGGAATCTTCTGTGACCTTTCGAAGGCATTTGATTGCGTAAATCACGAAACCCTGATCTTGAAACTTGAGCATTACGGTTTAGGTAAACTTGCGCTCAGTTTAGTAAAATCGTATTTGAATGATAGACAGCAGCATGTACAAGTAAATGGCGTAAATTCAATGGGTTTAAAAGTAAAAATGGGTGTACCACAAGGTTCGATATTGGGTCCCTTCCTCTTTTTAGTGTACATAAATGACCTACCCAATTTATTTGACAACTACCCGCAATTGGTGTTGTTTGCAGACGATACTTCTTTAATATTTAGGATAAACAGACGTGCCACAAATCTGGACGACGTAAATAACGCCCTACTGCAGGTTCATAATTGGTTTACCGCTAATAATTTAGTTCTAAATGGGAAAAAAACAAAGTGCATTAGATTTGCTTTACCAAATGTCAAAAGTCGTGATTGTGACGTAGTATTGAATCAAGAGAAACTAGAATTTGTCGATAAAACGGTTTTCTTGGGAATCACGCTCGACTCAAGGCTACAATGGGGTCCTCATTTAACATCTCTTGCAGGACGGCTGAGCTCAGCAGCGTATGCTGTTAGGAAAATCCGTCAATTTACTGATGTTGATACGGCGAGGCTAGTCTATTTTAGTTATTTTCATAGTATTATGTCATACGGTATTTTACTATGGGGACGCGCTGCAGACATCGAGTCTATATTTATTCTGCAGAAAAGGGCTATCAGAGCCATTTATGAATTACGTAGACGCGATTCTCTAAGAGAACTGTTTAAGGAAATTAATATCATGACAGTACCTTGTCAATACATCTATGAAAATATCATGTATGTTAGGAAAAATCTGCATTTAATCAGTAAAAGAGGTGACAGACACCACTATACTACTAGAAATAGGGACCAACTAGTTCAGCCAGGTTTCAGGCTTGCTAAAGTAGATTCATCTTTCATGGGGTACTGTTTAAAATGTTACAATAAAATACCTCCCCACATTCTACAACTGAATGAGACGAAATTTAAATCTTGTATAAAACGCACACTATGTAGGCAAGCATATTATAAGTTGGTGGATTACATTGACGATAAAAATGCTTGGCTCAATGCTGGTCCTGCTCCACAACCATAGGGGAAAACTAATTGGGCAAATTATTGTGCTAGCTGCAGAAGATTGTAAAAGTATCTTTGCTTTGTATAGATTCCATCTCCTAGTATTGTATAATTGCATAGCACATGTGAGGACCATGTATTTTTAAGCTACCATTTGCATTTAGTTATCTTTCATTGACTTGAATATGCCTTGGTGGCTGAGAGAAAGTCATGCTCACTCAAATGTCTCGCTGATGGTGGCGGGTGTGTCGGGTCATTTAGTTCCCTTCAATATGGTTGAGTTGAATGGCGCCGATACACGCGTCTTGTTCGTGATCGGGCGCTGTCAGTTGGGACTGGTCATCTCTTAGCTGCCACGGTTAATTTTAATTACTTTATTTTTAATTTGTTGATCTAATGTTTTACTCTGGACGCTCATAATGTGCACGTCTTCCTACATCGTTCTCACATATATCTATAATCTCAACATGAATGATGTAACCAAGATTTTGTAACAATATTTTGATTTAAAAGAGTGTCCATGGAGTTTCTTGCCCGTTCTTCTCCATAGAGATCTACGCTAGGGAATGGGCAACTACAGTACTTTCTCAAGTTATTATGTCTTGTATCTGGGACTGTAGCTTTGTTTTGTTTTTTTTGTATTTTTGACTTTCAAAAGTGCCATAATGGTCTAATTGAAATAAATGCTTTGAGTTTGAGTTTGAGTTTAACATACTTTCAAGCACTTTTTTCTAAATAGTACAAACCCGTCCCCAGTAAACTCTCTTGCGCTGTTAGAAGTAGATGAAGCTGAAACAGAATCTCTTATCCTACAGTTACGGAATGACTGTGCTATTGGATGGGACGGTATATCGCCACTTTTATTGAAAAACTGTCGCCACGTACTGATACCACCACTTACCTTCATTCACAACCGCTGTCTACAATTTGGCGTGTTCCCAGATGCTCTTAAAAAGGCTATAGTTCATCCTATACACAAGGGAGGGAGCAGAATCTGTGTCAATAATTATAGGCCTATATCAGTTTTGCCGACTCTTTCTAAGATCCTTGAGAGGATCTTAAACAATCGTCTCAGGACCTTTCTAGAAAAACACAAAATTATAGCAGACAACCAGTATGGCTTCCGAGTTGGTGTTTCAACAGAAGATGCTGTGCTGGGATTGACACAAGATGTAGCTAAAAATCTAGATAAGAAGACAAAATGTTTAGGTATATTCTTAGACCTTTCTAAGGCCTTTGACGCAGTTTCTGTTCCCATCCTTATCTCAAAATTAGAACAGTTAGGAGTACGTGGCGTGTCACTTGAAATATTCAAAGATTATCTCAAGAATCGCACCCAGAGGGTTAAAATTGATACCCACCTCAGTGATGAGGAGTTTGTTACTTTCGGCGTCCCTCAAGGCAGCATACTGGGCCCCACCTTATTTCAAATTTACGTCAACGACCTTTGCAAAATGAACCTTCCAAATACTAAGATTTATACATACGCTGATGACACCGCGATCGTAATTCACGGCCCTACTTGGGATATAATAAAATCTTTGGCAGAGTCGGCAGTAGCGAAAATAATGAAATGGCTCAATTCTAATCTTCTCACCTTAAACATATCCAAAACCTGCTACATCCCATTTGCAATTAGGCGAAAGACCGCACCGTCACACAGTTTTTCAATTACTGCGCACTCATGCTCTAACCGATCAGTACCATGCCATTGTCCAGCACTAACTAGAAGTGACGTCGTAAAGTACTTAGGAGTCCTCATAGATGATGGATTCACATGGAAAAAACAACTAGGCGATGTCACGACTAGAACCTTGCGCCTCATACATATATTTTAAATCCCTCAGAAATTCTGCTAACGCCGATATATAGGAAATGGTGTATTATGCACTATGCCAATCGGTAATAGGATACTGCATCACTGTATGGGGTGCTGCAACGAAAGGTTGCATGCTGAGGGCAGAGAGAGCACAAAGAGCCGTACTAAAAGTAATGACAAGGAAGCCCCATAGATACCCAACAATACAGCTGTACGCAGACTGCAAGGTTCTTACAGTCCGTCAGCTCTTCGTGCTTCAATCCGTCCTTAGGAAACATAGCGGTCTTCCCCCGTCTAACCCAAAAAAGCGTACTAACCTTCTCCCAGGCACCCAACACAGAACCACGTTCGCACAGCATCAGTATTATGTAATTAGCGCATACATTTACAAAAAGATTCAAAAACATCTGAATATCTTAGACCTCAACAAGCACAACCTAAAATTAAAAGTGACAGAATGGCTACTTAAACAAGACTATGCCACAACAGAGACTTCACTCACCTACATCACCTAATAAGCACACATCCATTTCCATCCTTGCACGATTACTTTTATCTTTGCGTCCATACACACTCACACATATAACTCCCCAACTCACTTACACACCAACACCACACACACCACTTATCCACACTCACACACAAACATTTACACACCCAAAATCACACTTATTCACCTCACCCTCTCACATACCCATACCTACATTATTAAAAATTAAAAAAAAAAAAAATAATAATAACCTCACCCTTCTGATGGTAAATCGACACAGTCCACGCATGCATCAATCAATTGGAACCTCATTGTGAAACACTGTCTCTTAAGATACAGGATACCCTAGTTTAAGAGACAGAGTTTAATCTATTGTGTACAGATTTTTGAAGCATCCATATGTTTAATGTAAGTGTTCTCTACCACTAATTCAAAATTGTAAACTGAAGTATAATTATCTGTGTTTTTGGGAATTAAAGATATATTATATTATATTATACTAACTTCTAAAATATTAATATATGACACCACAAAAGATATTTCAATTAGCTTCTAATTTTTTAACTTCCGTTTAAAATTTAACTCGTCCCACATTAATTGAGCGTCAAAATATAGCAAATAGTAAATTATGGCCACTAATACGAGTAGTACGTAGAAACTATTGAGGGGGATAATACAAAACAACTAAAAATACGAATCCATTTTTTTAAATTTTTCGGTTTCCGCACAAAAAATAAAAAAAGGACCCCCTACAGGATCACTCGCGCGTCTGTCTGTCACAGCCAATTTGCTACGAATCTACTGGACCAAATCAGATGAAATTTGGTAAGGTGGTGTAATCCTATGACCCAAACACAGATGTGCAAAGTAATAGTATATTATGATACAAGTGAGCAAAGTTGCTCATTATACACGAGGCTGTGGGTTGCAGCCCGAGCCGTAGGCGAGGGCGTTGAAGTTGCTCACGAGTTGCATACGCACTTTTTCAACACACTTGCGAAGAAAACAAACATGTATTGCATAAATCGTTTTTATACTACACTTGCTTAGTAAGTGTACCAATACTACCCCAATAAAAGGCTTGAAAGCTGTTCATTAAACCTTCTCAAAAATCTAGGCAGTTATATTGTATGGAATGTCATTACTGCCCTGAAAATCAGGGTAGTAATCCATTGACTTGATGACGTTGGCAATCAAACTATTTAATTTTACCATAAAAAGTACTGGCCACTAGCACTTTTAAAGCAGGTAGCATACATTTTGACGACCCGAATGGCGCAGCGGTAGTGAGGCTGCCTTACGTTCTTAGGGTCCCAAATGTTTGTGTGATGAGCATGGACATTTGTTTCCGAGTCATGGATGTTTATATGAATTTTAAGTATGTTATTACAAACAAAAAAAGTATCTATGTAGTACCTATATCAACTATCTGGTGTCCACGACACAAGCTTCGTTGCTTAGTGTGGCACTAGATGGCGCTGTGTGCAATGTCCAGCGATATTTTATTTATTTCGATATGGCCGGTAAATTTCAAATCTCTATGCGGTAGAGCGAGAGATTTTTAACACTCTCTCGCTTTAACACGCGCGTAAGTTGGAACCTGCGAAACAGGGCGTTTTTACCTTCTTTAACGTCTTTTGGCGCGAAAACTCTTTGACGCGCTAAAATTAAAAACATTTAACAATTATTGTAACAAAGACAATATAACTTTTTAATAAAATGCTTTTTTGTTATTTTGTTTTTCCTTCTTTGTGCTTAAGTGTAGTATAAAGCAGTATATAGTATCTCACTCGAGGGTAAGTACAGATTAGTAAACTCGTGTGGTTCACGGCCCTCCGCTTCGCGTCGGGCCTCAAATGCACACTCCATTAGTAATCTGTGCCTTACTCCCCTTGGTGAATAAATAGCTATATCTACACCCATGCTATAAATCCTCTATAAAAGTATCTGAAACAGTTAGCTTATGGCCAACATTAAAACAGCCAGTGTCATAATAATCATTATAACACCCAAACGGGTGTTATAATGTTGTACTAAATTTCATTATGCAACTCGTTTTAAAAAAAGAACATTGTCTAGCACGTGCGATTCACTACCACAGCGCCGTAATTAAAAAAACACTTAAAGGTTAATTCGAATTCAAGTAAAGAATCCCGCCATTTTTGTTCGATATTAGTATTGCATTACTTTGTTGTTTACAAAAATGAGTGATATAAGCTTTGTGTATTTTAATAATTGTACAATCCAAAATGTAAATATAGTACATTATGGTACAAGTGTGTAATGTTGGTGATTACCGCTGAGGCGCGATTGAGACCCGAGCCGTCAGGCGACGGTCTTAAGAGAGCCGAGGACGGTAATCATCAATACACACGTGTGTCATACGACGTTTTTCAACACACTTGTGAATAAAATAATACAAAAAAAATCATTTTATTTAATAGATAATAGATATTTGTCCTTGGAATTTTCAGGTAGTAAACTTTCCATAACGTTAAGGGCTTCACATCTTATAACGGGCGGTGTACAACATAAATCATTTTCTTCATAACTAGTACTTGTAGACATTTTTTATTCATAAATAAATATAATTTCAACAGTGAAAACGAGTAATGAAAAGTTTTTCGCAATGGCGGGATAATTTAATCAGTTTTCCTATGCGCGCGCATCTAACAATGGCGATCGGCCATAGACTAAAATAATGAAGTTAATTTCAGAGTCTCCTGCCTTTGAAGACTAAAATCACTTTGGCACAAACACTTATTCAGCCGATAAAAGATTATGCTGATGCCTGCTACCTGGATGCTACTGAGGAGCTATTAAATAAGCTTGAGCGATTGCAAAATTTATGTATTCGCTTTATTTTTGGTCTCCGTAAATATGACCACGTTCCTCACCTTCGCAAAGAACTCAAGTGGCTCCCAATCCGCCTTCGCAGGAACACTAGGATCCTATGTCTCCTTTTCAATATCCTACACAACCCGTCCTATCCTTCTTACCAGCGCGAGCGTTTTTCTTATGCTCGCCCTACTGACGCACCGTGTAGATCGCACCTTCGCTTCCTACTTAAATGCCATCCTCACAAATCCTGCTATTACTCTTATTCCTTTGAAAGAGCATTACCTTTCCTCTCAACCATGATTTATTATATACATATTTATATTTATAAGTCTATATATCTTAGCATTATGTATTTATATAAGTATATATTAATATTTACTTAGATGTGTATTTATGTATCTTAATAGGTTAAGTTAGGTAAGGCACATAATCTCTATTCTCTTCCTTTTCTCACACACTATTGTCAACATTTCTTTTTCATTTCTCCTTTTGCAGGTCTGCTGGCAGAAATTTCTTAAGAAATAAGCAGTTCCTATGTACTCATATTTTTAATGTATTTTCCTGTGTTGTATACTGTGTGTACATAAATAGTAAAATAAATTAAAATAAATAATTTGTAGTTAGGTACTAACTTAACTTTGTAGGGATAATTCTATTATGCACTAGTGTGTAATGTTATTAAGCACGAGTGAGTTACCCCTAAGAACGATGTAATAAGGCTCACTTTACGAGCAAGTGTGTTAAAAATAAATATTTATTTTAAATAAGGGTCATTTTCGGGGGACAAATTAGGAAATTAAAAAAGAAAGTTTTGCAAAACTTACTGTGTCATATTATATCAATTGAAAATGAAGTGGTAAACTCAATATAAGACTTTGGCATTGTACGGAACCCTCTCCACGCGAGTTCAACTCTCACTTGGCCGGTTTTTTTTTACCTACATGTTGAGAATTACGCGGAAGGAGAAATATTAAGGGGCAAATTTTTCATATTTTTTGCGATAGGACGCACCGTTTTCGAGATATAAGCAAATTTAGAACCTGCTCGCATTTTACATTACACACCCACTCTCTGTGACAAATGTCGTCGTCACTCCGCCGGCCTTCGGCCTACGCTCCTCATGCAAGACTTTTAAGACAATTTTAGTTGCTATTTTCACGATAAAAGAATATGATATATTATTTTACATGCTAAGTTATAATAAATGATGTTGTCTATGGCAGCTTGAATTATATTTTTTTTAAGACCGAAGAAGTGTTGATGCTGTAAAACGTAAAATGGTGATGAGATATAAATTCCGTGGCTGAATTAGTAAATTAGGTGGCAATGTATAAATAAGAAGGACAAGTTAAGATAATTGTTGATTTATATTTGACGCTTTCTATAGAATATTTAGTTGGCGTTATAAAAAAGACGAATTAGTTTATTAGAGGGTATCTCATTTTCCCGTTGCTTAGTTATAAAATGAGAAGTATGATCGCGTGGCCAATAAAAAAATTTGTGGCTTGACTTATAATTTCTCATATACAATAGGCTATTTCTACAATAAAGGACAAAAGAAAACCTACCACATTCGAGGTGGGTGCTAAAATCTTCAAGCTCGCCACGCTCGCTCTTGAATACTGTTTTTTTTTCGATCGATAGGCTTTTCTGTATAAATCGACAAAGTTACTTCTTGTACGAATTGACAAACGAAAATCTAACATAAGTATACGAGATAGAGTGCAAAAAAATACAAGCTGTTTTCATGGAACTGAAGATTCACCCTGCCGGCGTCCATAGGTACGTGTGAACAAGCCTTAAACCTTCTTACCTCGAGCAGGCCGATCTTCTCGCTAGCCTGCGCCAGCTGCAACCTGTATAGTTTGATCTCTTCTCTTTGTTTCTCTTCCAAGACATTAACTTCAAGTTTGTGCCTGAAAATTTAATAATAAGCTAAATTATCGCACAGTGGGGTCCACCCACATTTCGCCACTCAATGTGTCATGTCAATATTGAAGAAAAATCCAATAATACTTTGCACGACCTGGGAATTGAATCCAGCAGCTCGTGCGCAGTAGTCGCGCTTGCAACCACTAGACCCACGAGGTAATCCAAACGATCCGATACACATGGTAGGTAGTCATTAGAAATAGGCTATTATGGACAACACGCGACAGTGTGCTTACCGGGTACAATGCTTTTTAAATTACAAGAAACAATTATGAACTTGACACCACCAATCAGTTGGCATGATTAAATGTGGTGTCATAACGCGATTCCTCTTATAGATGTTGTATGGCAATAGTAAGGCTGCCCATAGACGGACTGCATCGCAGCAACCGCGCGCAGTCAATATTGTTACGAGCTGGGTATGGGATACATTAATTACTACCGATTAAACAACAAATAACTTTATTAAACACAAAACACTTTAAAACTCAATCACAAATACACTACTGATCACTATTCGCTTAGATATCGCACTTCTAGTTCACTTCAATTCGCTTCATTGTGTAGCCAAAATCAGACTGCCTGCTCCCGCAAACACGTCGACTATTTATATGGCGACCGAACGTTCGAGAAAGGTCCACGACTTCCTCGAACTTTCTTTAGAGTAGGTACCTACATCATTCAAAACTCTCCCTACCTACCTACTACCTACCTACCTACTTGTATTACCGTAATTGTAGGTAACAATAAATTCAACTGCATGCAGTTGTACGTTCGACTTTGTGCAGTCATGATATCAACTTCACGCGGTCGGCAGCAACCGCATACAGCTAGTGTGCAGTTGTAACTGAATGCGGTTAGCGATGGACAACGTGCGTCGACACTACACGACTCCAGCCGAACGCGTGAAGTTGACATCATGATTGCACGAAGCTGAACGTACAACTGCATGCAGTTGAATACATTGACTACGCGCGGTTGCTGCGATGCAGTCCGTCTGTGAGAGGCCTAACCTCTGACGACTTGTATTTGTCAACTCAATGACTACTTATTGGTTTCAAAGTCTAATTTTAAAATAAGACTTTTAGTTGAATGATTGGAATACAATAAAGTAAAAAAATCGAAGTAAGTTAATAGCGTTAACTAAGTAATTGATGATATGAAAGAAAAACGAATAAATGATGCGTGGCGGCTGAGACTGAAAGAAAAGAAGACGGTTGCGCCGATCAAAGTTATATGGGCCAAGGGCTGGGCGATGTGGACAGTGTCAAGTACACGTGGACGTGGCTCTGTGTACTCACTGGTCGTGTATCCTCGCAAGCTGCTTGTGGAAGGTGTCCTGCAGGGCGCTCTCCTTGGCGCGCGCGTCCGCCTGCAAGTCGCCCTCAGCCGCGTCCAGCTGCTGCTGGAACTCCCGCAGCTTGCACAGCACCGCCTCCTCCAACTGTTTCTGATAGTGACCCTTCAACTCCGTCTTCTGAAGCTCCAAGTGTTTCCGAAGAGTCTTCGCCTCCATCTCCAAGTTGTCCTAAATGGTTGACATTGTTAAGCTAAAATTGCGCGCTCCTCATTACAAGGGCTGTCAACGGCACGTCCATAGCTAGCGGTTCTCCTGGTTCAAGTGACACCACTGTCGTGCAATTGACCTAACAGACAACGTTGTACATGTACATGATTAAAATGAATAGTAGATAAATAATAATTCTCAGAACTATGAGCGATATACTACACTACTACAACAGCCCATAACGTCCACTGCTGGACATAAGCCTCTCCCATGATGGGAGGAATTTGCCGTAATCTCCACGCTTGGCAGGCGGATTGGAGATCGAAGTGATGAAATACTAACAGAAAAACGCTGCTGCCCTTTCTCTGGTCTACGGAGGCGCAAGGTGTTCTGCCTCAGATATTAGTCGCCTTATACGACACCCGTGAGTGTAATGGGTTGGTTCTATTCTACTCTGCCGGATACCACACGGCTACGGCACGGCTACGGTATGAGCGATATAAATACCTTTAAAAAAAAACTACACGAATTATTGACAAGTAAATGTTATTACTCTATAAGAGAATTTCTAGATGACAATACATTGAAGCATATCAAACTCAAACTCAAAGCATTTATTTCAATTAGACCATTATGGCACTTTTGAAAGTCAAAAATACAAAAAAACAAAACAAAGCTACAGTCCCAGACACAAGACATAATAACTTGAGAAAGTACTGTAGTTGCCCATTCCCTAGCGTAGATCTCTATGGAGAAGAACGGGCAAGAAACTCCATGGACACTCTTTTAAATCAAAATATTGTTACAAAATCTTGGTTACATCATTCATGTTGAGATTATAGATATATGTGAGAACGATGTAGGAAGACATATCCATTGAATAAATATTTTTTTTAATCTGACATGCATACAAGTAAGTATTTTATAATTTAATCATAATGTATTTGCATGACAAATTGGATGTATTGTATTTTAATTTTATTGTTATATAATCTAAGTTTAATTTTAATTAATTTATTTTTTTACAAGTTCGGTAGAAAATACAATAGGTACTAAACCTATTGTATTTTCTACCGAACTTGTGACATGAATTTTGTATGCCTCAGTGGCGGGCCATAGCAGACACCTGTATTTAACACAACATCTTATGAACCTATGCACAATAAACTGTTTGAATTTGAATAAAGGGGCTTGAATATCATGGACTGTGTTTGAGTAACATTTTGTTTTTTCGAAAATCTGACATTCGTTTATATTAACAGCAGACATTATACAATAAAGATAGAATCTGTTCAATGATAGCGCCATCAGTAAAACCTTGATAGCTTATTTTTCAGAAACGAGACACTAGCCGACTTCGTCTGGTTTGTATTGTTTGCATCAATATGCCAGCTGAAAATGGCGGAAAGTTAGGCGGGCCAAGCAGGTCTATTCAAAAATGTTCAAACCCCTTTTAAATACTGTATTGTACGTTAGAATTACAGCTCAGCTCATATCAGCCTTCAGTGTTTTAAGAGGCACGGAGAAAACTCGGTATGTGCTGGATGATCATCCATCCACAGAACGACCTTGGCAAGCGCGGCTTATCCAGAAGATTGACCTGTGCGGCTGTTATTATTTTAGCCACGAACGCTTCATCATTTATAGTGTAATAGACTTACGCATTTTGCCATGAGCTCGGTGGCGTGGCTCTGCTGGTCGGCTAGCTGTCGCTGCAGCAAGTGGTTCCTCGCTCGTTCCTCATTCATCTTCTCTTTAAGCAGGTCTCGCTCCTCCGCCGCCAGGCACGCGCCGTCCTCCAACGTCTGAATCTTACCACTCAACTCACTTATCTTACGCTTCGTCTCGTCGTGCTCAGATTTTTCCTGAAGTATCAAAATGATTCAACATCAAATTAAGATGGTTGTTCCTTCTGCATTTCAATCCTTACTTAATATTGTAAATTTGAAAGTTTCTTGCATGACTGTCTGATATCCTTCCACATCTAAACCACTAATTGTGATGAAAGGATTGGTCAAAATGGTTGTAAGTCCAACAGAATTTCAATACACCTCAAATAATAGTCCTCACATAATAAGTAGTTACTCCAATTCATACTATGGCCACAAGCTACCAGAGGTAGGATCAATTGACAATGTTGGAATTTCCTGTACGAGTATTATGTAGATTTTGACGAGATTTGATGACAACATTACATTTGTCTTGTTGGCGAAGTCGGTATAACGGAACCTTCATGTTTATCTTGCTTTATTCTTAGTTAGAATATATGATCAAATCTTTGGTAAAATACTTAATACGCAACATATATCAGGTGCCTCATTTCTGCTCTCCGGTGACTAGGGTACTTTTTGAGCATGAAGTGAAGGCAAAATTATAAGCTATTATTTGAGATACATTTCAATTCTGCTGGCCTTACGTACCCGTACAGCAGAGAAGGACATAGTTTAGTTTTCAACCTGTAAATTTTTAATACAACAACATAACACAAGAACAAGAGGCCCTGTTGCTGAACAAGAGGTCCTGGGTTTGATTCCCGGGTCGGACAAAGATTGGGTTTTTCTATCAGGAATTTCTCAGTAGAATCAAAGGAGACTGGATTTGTACCTGGTTGATGGCAATAGGCTCGCTCCTTATTACATGGAACTTTAACATAATTGGCCAAATGTGGGTGTACTATCAGATACACCTCTGCCTAAGCCTTGAGGGATTACGACCGTGATGTTTGCGCGACATAATCATGTGACAACAGCTATGTTTACATCAATTACCAATATATAAATGCGTGTACCTTTTCCAAAGCATCTTCTAAAGTTTTAACACAATCAGTTGACTGCTTATTTAGCCTCATGACTGTTTCATAGTTTTCCTTCAACATTTCTATCTCTTTATTTTTCTTTGTAATGATGTCATCACTCTCCTCGGCCGAGTTTTGCATCCTCTCTTCAAGTTGTTTTTTCTCTGCAGTGACTTGCTTGCACTTCTCTTGGTAATCATGAGCCAGGTCTAAAGCTTTGTACAGTTCCGTTTCAAAGTGACTCGTTTTCTACAAATGATAATTGAATAGTTTTAAATTAAGTTGATAGCCTTTTTTTTTTGTTTTGCACCAATATGACAAACAAAGCCAAACCAAAGGAATAGGGTGATGTTCTAATAGAATGCGAAATACATTCGAGTCCAGTAGGTTTCAACTGCATTCTCTTTGAAAATCAGTTACATATGTAATCATTAAAAAAAACACTAAATTAAATAAACCATACCTTTTGAGCGTCATCTGCAACCATTCTAAAGTTGTCCACTTCTCTGACCATCTTGTCCAGTGCCCCTCGGTGCCTTTCCTCTGCCTTGTCCAAGTTGCTAGTGAGTCGTAACCAGGCTTCCCGTAGTTTGCCAATAGCTGCATCTTTAGCACGGTCTACCTTGACAGCCACGGCTAATTTTTCTTGTTGTTCTAAAATCTTTTTTTGCAGCTGTTGTATCATAGATTCGCAGTGCTGAGGAAAAGTAATTAAAAAAAAAACATTTTGGTTTATAGAACTTCTTTGAATATAATATTTAGATGCTACAATATTTACACAGTGAACTTACCTCTCTTCTAAGTCTTTCTTCTTCCAGCTTTATGCTGTCCATTCTTTCAGCACGATCACCCCTCTCCCCCCAGAGTTCACTCAAACTTAACAGATCTGTGTCTATGGATTCTAAGTATTTATTCTGCAATGTGCCAAGCTTTACACTATCCTTATTTTCATGGTTATATGGTCTCAATTGCGGCATCTTGAACTCTTCCTTTTTAGGTGACAAGTTGCTGTCTGTCATGGAACCATGAGTGTTTCTACTGTAGCTCTGAGACTTGTACTGCTCCAAAACTTTTGACGCCCTGTCATATATCTTATTTGAAGAGGGCCTGAATGTGTCCAAGTAGCTTGTCTGTGGTTTTTTTGGAGTAGATGTTGGTTGCACATCTCTATCTGAGAAATTCAGTTTTCTTATACTTGGACTACGGGTGTCCTGTTTAGATGTTTCTTGTGACACAGTAGAAGTGCTTTCAACATGCCTAACACTAGGTTCCTCATTGTGACTCTTGTAATTCATAGAAGGAAAAGATTTTTCTGCTTTGGAAGCAGCAGTATTATTTTTAACTAAATAAATGTATTTGTCAAGTACATGACCTGGCACAACCCGACCACTAGGTAGTTTTATTTCCTCTGTATTGCTTGTTGAGTCTAGTTTTTGTGAAATATAATCACCTGTAGCCTTTATTACATTTTCTGAACTAATTGATGGCTCTTGGTCTTTGTATTTTATGTCAGGGCTTTCATAGTTTTCTACTTTTGTAAGAAACTCATCTATTTCATGTAAAAGCAATCTGTCATTTTTTTTACTAGGTGTTGAAACTATACTGCTAATGTCACCATCCATACTTTGAATATCATTTAAAACTTCAGTAGATTTAGGGTAAAAAAAATCAATTTCATCTAATTTTAAAGGTGGGACGTTTCTTCCACGCGTGCTGGCAGAATCTAAGCTAGTCAGAGACAAATCACGACTTCTTAACTTCCTAGCAGATTTCCTTTTACGCCTGCGTGGGAATGTATAACACTTGCGATCTACGCTCCGGCTATCAATGCTGTCGGTGGTATCCCAAGTTTTAGGCCTCCTTATTGTACCAAGACTAGACGCATCACTGTTCAACTCCAAGCTTTCTAACCTCGACTCCAATGTGTGAACTTGATTTACCAGTTTTCCGAGTACTTGTGCAGTGCAGGATTTAGGCTTATGTACAACAGTCCTGGAAGATTCCAGCAAAGAATCCTCTTCAGAACCAGAACTTTGCACCAAAAAGAAATTAGGTGGTATCAGCAAGAGAACATCAGTGTCATCCGTCTCACTCATCACAACAAACAAAATGCTTTGCCTTTATACAATCACGGGCCATTATTTGATTCATCCAATAGACATTATCTAAAAAAATTTGTAACAGTAACCAAACTCGCTATCTCGATAGTTTCCGTTTGTTTATTTTTTTTTTTTTTTTTTTTTTTTTTTATGGCAACTGAGCCGGTTCCGACTATTCTGCCAGTGTCACGTCGTGACGGCAGCACAGAGAGGCAGGCCGTCGAACTTCGTACTTCGTGGTAGGTGTTAGTCTAGCTGTAAGGACGAACACATAGGTTAGTATAACAATTAATTTAACTTACAAAAATATAAACATAATTCTACACATGAACTAGCATAAACTATATACAGACTAATTACATAAACGTTGCGCACCAACTAAAATTTTAAATCATTCTCATTTAGGAATGTTGCCAAAATGTTGATTAATTTAGGGGAGAAGTGGGAAAGAAGGGTATGAAAGTTGGTTGGGAGAGGTATATTGAATTTGGAAATTTTTTGGTACAGGTCAACGGATTTATTATTTAGGGAGCAGGAGAAAAAAATATGATCTAATGTACCCTCCGCAAGACCACACTCGCACAGGGAACTATCCCGGGCATGGATTTTGTGCAGGAACACAGGGCTACAACAATGTCCGAGTCTTAGTCTACAGAGGGACGAAACAGTTCTCTTCGACAATTTAGGGCATTTAAAAAACCAAGGCCGACGCTGGATTTCAGGCTGTATAGCAGCATAGTAATGGCCCTTGGTCCTAGAAGTCGTCTTCCATGTTTCCGTCCATGAATTAAATAGCTTGGGTTTGGCACCGTTTCGCAAATCGTAGTTGTGCGCAACGTAGTGCTTTCGATCAGCCGGATTCGATGTGGCATACTTTGCTAACGAATCAGCGCATTCATTGCCAACAATACCCGAGTGACCGGGGATCCAGGCTATCTCGACGTCCAAGCCGTTTTGGGAGAGATCAAACAACAAGCTCTTTATATCCATAATGATATGACTATTAATGTTACTGTGAAATTGGTTTTGTTTTAGGGCCTGAATACTACTATGGGAATCTGAAAAAATTACTGACCTTGTTATTTGATGGGACTTAATATAGCATAGGGCTTCCAAAATACCAGTACACTCCCCTGTAAAGACTGATGCTTCTGGTGGACATTGAAAAAGTAAGACTATCTTGGAATTTTGAAAATAGACTGCCACACCAGTACATTCACTTTCCGAAAATTTTGAAGCGTCTGTGAAGAATAAGTTCCAACCTTCCCAATAACGCTTGACAGCTGACTCAAAGTCATCTCTAGCATCTTGAGGATTCCTTGATATTCCAAGGCCCAAAACGACTTTTGGTTCATAATAAATCGCCTCGTACGCGGCGGAAAAAACCGGAAGAGTAGAATATCGACAAATAGGCGCAGAGAGTTGTTTAAGCTCTCTGTACCTATTTATCAATAAAGGAACTACTTTAAGGTTCCAATAGGAAGAATCATTGAAGGAGAGGTCAATTTGTTCTAAAATTGGGAGCAAGGGATGAGATGAGAGGGAAAAAACTTTAGTTAGGAAGCGATCTGCTAAATACTGTCTCCTCAGGTGTAGGGGTGGGTCTGCACATTCCACTTGAAGCGCATTTATGGGAGAGGATTTCATGGCCCCAATGACAATTCTTAGGCATTTGGACTGGATGTTGTCTAATTTTTTAAGCGCTCCTTTGTTGCAGGGCTCAAGAAGGTAACTGCAGTAATCCAAAGCGCTTCTGGTCAACGCATTATAGACCAGTTTGAGGGTGTAGGGGTGAGCACCCCACCATACCCCGGCCAAAGACTTAAGAACCGATACAGAACGTTCACATTTTTTGACCGTGTTGTTTATGTGATCGACCCCAGACAATCTTGTGTCCAAAGTTACTCCCAGAAACCTAGCCTTATCTTCGACTGGAATGGTTTGTCCACTAATGTTTATATCAATTGGGGGTAGCGAACGCCTGCGTGTAAAAATGACAGCTTTACTCTTTGGAGCACTTAAAGACAAACCATTGTCAAGTAGCCATTGGTTTAATGAAGCTAGAGAGACATTCATCGAAAGAGCGGCATCCTGAATGGAACTGCCACATACCATTAGTGCAATATCGTCAGCATACTGAAGGATTTTACAATCGAAATTAAGGGAAGAGGGCAAGTTAGCTGTATAAATGTTATATAATGGGGGACTAAGAACTGATCCTTGAGGTAGTCCTCTCCAGACCGATCTTTGTTCAGAGTCACTCCCAGGTATTCTCAATTGAATGGTGCGATTGGTAAAGATGCTACCAATGATGCGACAAATCCTAGCCGGGACTCTCAGCTCGTGCAGCTTTTGCCTGAGATTAGGGAGGAGAACAGAATCATAGGCAGCTGATATATCCAGAAAAACCGCAACCACAGATTCATTCCTGCTGAGGGCCAGCCGGACCTCTGATATGAGGATACCCACACTATCAGCAGTGCCCAGACCTTTCCTAAAGCCGAATTGGGTCATAGGGAGCAGCTTTCTGTTTTCCACCAACCACACTAACCGGTTTTTGACCAAGTGTTCTAAAAGTTTTATGAGTATGGACGATAAGGCAATAGGTCTGTATGAACAATGATCATTAGGATCTTTGCCTGGTTTTAAAATCGGAATGACCACCTGAACCTTCCACTCTGTGGGAATATATCCAGAAGTAAAGCAGAAGTTAGCTAGGTCTAGGTAATATTTGTGAGTTTTTGGACCAGCTTTAGAAATAAAGGAGTACGGGAATCCATCCACTCCCGGCGCGGAATCCTTGACTTGGGATAACACAGCTTTTAGTTCCTCCATGCTAAATGGCATGTCCATTGGGTCGTCAATGTTGTCTGCATCATGGATGTCAACACTGATTTCCTCAACACTTGGGACATAGGCTGGAGCTACTTTACAGAAAAACTGGTATCCCAGTTCTTCCGTGAGGTTGTTAGATGAGGAGGCAGGTGCTAGACCACTCCTGAAGCGTTTCACCCTCCGCCAAACCACTGAAATCGGGGTGGACGGACTCAGTGAACTACAATATCTTGACCAACCTTCGCGTTTTTTCCTTTTTAGGAATTTCCTGGACTTGGCAAGAATCTGTTTAAAAGCAATGAGATTATCCAGATTCATATTGTCGTTGACTGTCTCTTCAGCCTCATTCCTGGCCCTGACCATGTCAGTGCATTCCCTATCCCACCATGGCGGGGAAGGAAGTCTACCGGAATGGGGTTTTTTGGACGGGAAGCAATCATCAGCTGTGGAGGCAATGGTGGAGGAGAAGGGCAAAAAACAATCCTGGGCATTATCCCTGTTAACTTCCGGAAGGGAAGATATTCTTAGGTCTACGATTTTAGAATATAAATCCCAGTCAGCTGAATTTAGTTGATGTTTTAAAAGAGGGGGGGAAACTTTAAAAGGAATACTTTTGGAAGGGAATTCAATTATGATGGGGTAGTGATCACTTCCATAGGTCATATCCAAGCGCCGCCAGATAAGGAGACTAGATATATTGGGAGAGCAGGACGTCAAGTCAACACAACTATTATTCTGACCAGGACGTGCAGGTCTGCGTGTAGGACTGCCATCGTTGATTAGGCAAAGGTTTAGATCATCCAAAATGTCAAGTAAGCCTATGCCAAAGTTATCGCAAGTATCCGACCCCCATCGATAATGGTGACAATTAAAATCACCCATGACGAGTATTGGACCACTAACACTGCATAATAAATTTCTAATTACTGAGAGATGATCGAGTTGTGGGTGCGCAATATAAAAAGAAAAAATATATATACCCTCAGCCTTCACAGCAACAACATTTATGTCATCGCCTACAAAGGTTAGAGGAATCTGGGTGAATGATACCTTGCTATTGATGAGCAAGGCACATCCTCCATATCCATCAGATCTATCATTGCGAACAATGTCGAAACATGGCAACCTGAAATTGCTTCCAGGCAATAGCCATGTCTCAGCAATGCCGCAGATTGATGGTTTAAATTTATTAATTAAAAAAGAAAGATCAGGCTTTCTGGGAGTAATACTCCTCACGTTCCACTGTAGGAATGTCAGGGGATGGAACATTGTGGATATAATTTAATATTGAGGTCAACTTTGATGCAACGTGGTCAGGTATAGATTGAGTTGGGCTTGCAAGAGCAGACATTAGCATGTCAGTTATTAAATTTAAGATATTTTTTGAGTTATCTTCCTGTCTGTAACATATTGACTCTGCAGCTTCCATTGGAAGGGCACAGCCATTTTTTGATGGGGAAAAGGAGTAATTTTGAGTGAGGTTTAGGTGAGCTTGTCTATCATAGCCAGGTGAAAGGGGAATACGGGATTTGGGTTTCAAAAATACTGTTTTATGGTATGAATTTTGGCTTACTGGGATGGGACTTGAGGACTGGGATTGTGATTTATTTGCAGTCACTTTGTTGCGTGGGGAAGATTTGGAGACTTCAGCATATGATCTGGAAACAGGTGGGAAAACCCGACTTGCCTCCGCATACGAAATCGATTTCTCTGCCATCAGAGCTTTGATACTCTTCTGTCGGCCCAATTCAGGACAAGCACTATCACTTGCGAAATGGTTGCCAGTACACAAAACACAGAAACTCATTTCAGGGGTGACTTCACATCCATCACCTGGATGATCTTCACCACACTTAAAGCACCTAGGTTTCGATCTGCAAAGTGTGCGAGTATGGCCAAAGCGACAACAATGGTAGCATTGAATAGTTGGGTAAGTGTAACGCTCAACTGTGAGAGCCGTGTAGAAGCTGTACACACGCTTAGGTAGGACTTGTCCGTCAAAAGTTAACACAACAGTCTGTGTAGGCCTCCACTCGGTCACACCAGAAGAGGACACCTTACGGCTCATCCTTCTGGCTTTAATAACAGAGCCACATCCCTCAGGGACCTGAATATTTTTAATTATTTCCTCTTCTGACCACTCAACTGGTATATCCCTTACGATACCCATTCTTGTGATGTTGAATTGTGGAATGGTAGCTACATAATTGTGTTGGGATAAAATTTTATTGTTAAGGAAACTGTTTGCATCCTGGTGCGACTTGAACTCGACTGACACGCGATTTCTACCTATACGCTTGATCCCATCGAAACGTATGTTGTTTACGTTGTTTGTCATCAAAAACATACCAAACTTGATAGGTTGCAGCACGGTGCCTGAGGTTTGTTCATCTTTAAGCGAAACATTCACATTGTATGGTGGATTATCTCTAGCTGTATATGAAAGTCTGCCGATTATATTTCTCGCAATCTTGGGTTTAATATTTGAAATAGCAGGGGGCGAACCAGCAACCCTCTTACGACTACGGATGTCCGTATCCATAATAGGGTCCTGTGAGGTTATTTCAATGTCATAGGGGAGGGTAACTGTTAGTCCGGGGGAGAGATCAAATAGTTTATCAGGGGGGTCAGGATCAGGGGGCTTTTTGGAGCTCATCTTGAGTAACTATTGTTAAAAAGAGGACAATTACAATAAAAGCAAACCTTAAACCACGAACACAAACACAAGGAACACTTTCGATGGAATTTCCACTAGAAAAGTTCACTAAAAACGAAAATATTCGTAGCACTAACAAAAGCACGTGTTTAGCCTTCACCACTACCAACGAAGATGCGTTTGTTTATTGTTTGCGATGCCTGTTGTGTTATAATCTTGTGTCATTCTCTGCTGTGTCAACGGAGTCAACGGACGGTTGTATACAGTGTCAGTGTTGCCAGGTGGAATCTGAAGAAATCAGTAGAAAAATTAAGTTTTAGCAGTAGATCAACTATGGAAAAATCACTAGATTCAAAAAGTCATACCCACATGAGGTAAAAAGGACTATAACTTGAATAGGGTAGATGACAAAATCTAATTAGTCCATCAGATAGATTTCCAAAAAATATTGGACACGTATTTTTTCTTTTGTCACGTAAACAAAAATGAAGACGATACAGTGCGTCGAAAACTCGTGTGACGTCACATTTGGGTACATTTTTTACTGAAGTGTGACGTCACAAGCCGCTACTTATGATCTTTGACACGTCTTATCTTCGTCAATGGGGTGGGCAACTGGTGGAACCAATGACGCTAGCATCGCATGAACCAAACACCGTTATTGGTTGAGAAACTGTCAATGTCATTTTATATTACAAAATAGTTTCACCTCATTGGTCAGATTGGGTCTAAGCTATGGACGCGCCATCTACAATCAGCTTTGACCAGCCTACCCCAGTTTTATTAATTTGATAAAACAAACAACAACAACAACAACAGCCCATAACGTCCACTGCTGGACATAAGCCTCTCCCATGATGGGAGGAATTTGCCGTAATCTCCACGCTTGGCAGGCGGATTGGAGATCGCAGTAATGAAAGACTAACAGAAAACGCTGCTGCCCATTCTCTGGTCTACGGAGGCGCAAGGTGTTCTGCCTCAGACATTAGTCGCCTTATACGACACCCGTGAGTGTAATGGGTTGGTTCTATTCTACTCTGCCGGATACCACACGGCTAACAAACAACACGTATTAAATATTTTTCGATAATATAACTGACGGACTAAACAAAACCATATTAGTCAGTAATCCATAGTATAAGTATGTTATAATACATTAGACTAAATAAATACACATATAAATGTTCTAATGTATTCTAACATACGTTTACCTACTGTAGTTACCTAACTTAATCTGAGTAAATGCTGTTCTCAATTGCCATGGCTTATTTTACTTTATTATTTTATTTTTTTATTGTTTTTGTTTTGTTTTTACTAAGGACACTTTTATCGTGCATATCTTGCTACATCGTTCTTAATGTACCATCAAAACATGAATGATGTAAATAAGGTTTTTTGGGTTTGTTGCCTGGGGTAAGTAAGTAAATATTACTTCCCGTAAACCCTACGCGAGCACTCGCACTGTCTGGGTATCCGAAGGATGCGGGTCGTCTAAATGAAAGCCCTCTAAGTAGATTATTACGTTCCGTTTATTTCTACCGAGCCCTTATAGACGACCTTACGTTCCGTTCATTCTTCTCACTCGCATGCCTTTCTGCTTATCAAGCGTACTGCCTTTCGCGCTTACCTGTGTCCCTACACTACATAACCCCAAAATTTTGAAAAATTTCACTTAAAATGATATCATAACAGTAGTTGTCACTTATTTACTTATGAATGCTGGGGGCTTGTATTGTTTGTTACAAAGCTGACCTATGTTATTGTTTTTTTTGTACATTGTTGTATCAATGCTCTCTTGGTTGCTCACAGTTGTTTCTTTGTATGTCCCAGTCTCAGAGTCCTGTAATTATTTCTTAGAAATACACTATGCATTACAACAAACCATTTAAATTTTCTTAAACTTTATAAGCACTACATGGTTTGCGGAGCCCTGTTTTTCAAGGGGCCGACTTGACATTGTTGCTATGCAGCTACAAAGTAGAAAAAAAGAATAGATAATTATGCCATAAGGACCTACTCTGCCATGAAAATAAAAAAATTAATCGCCCCTTGGGGTCAACAGTATTCCCTAAGACAACTTAATAATTAACAACAACTTAATAGAAATACATTCATAATATTACACTTTGTCATTGAATCGGAAGTTCAAACTTCCGATTTCACGATTCACTATTATTGCAGTGTAAGTTTTCATGTTATTAAGGCCTAAAAAAAATTTTCAAAGCATAGATTTAGCAATAATGCTTAGGTTGTGTTTTGTACATCGAGGTTGAATAATACTAACTACTGTACAGGCTTTGTTTGTCGATTTTTACTACAATGGTCGACACTGTTTGTTATATTCTGTAGGTACGTCGTGTGATTATGTTACACGTTAAATCTAACTGGATCCTTAACAGTACGTCCGCTTCTTGTTTTCCTATGTAATATAGACCTGTCGTTGTTCTGTATTTTGGCGGTGTAATGCTGTTATCGGAATTGGTAGGTACATAAATTATCGTGATTGTTGCTGCTTCCTGAATGCTCATTGAGTACATAAATGCCGGTTTTAACCTGTCAATTGATAAATTACTTTTCCTATTTGGTAACTGAATGACGTATACTTTAGGTGTCCTTTCTACAACGCGATAGGGCCCATCGTACATAGGTGTCAGTGGTTTACGTATCGCATCGTTGCGAACGAATACATACTCGCATTTTTTAAAGTCATTTATGTACAAACAGTGTTCGTGAATCTCGCGCTGTGCTAGGTACTGGTTTTTGTTGGCTAATGGTGTTCCTTATGTTTTCTAACAGCGTATGGACTTCACACGTTTGCTTACCAGAGTTGGTGTAGAAATCTCCTGGTAAGCGCAGTGTTTGTCCGTAGACGTATTCTGCGGGACTCGTGCCGTTGTCGCTTTTACCTACTGCTCGTAGTCCCAATAACACTGTAGGCAGCTCAGTGCACCAGTAAGAGTTGTTTTCGAGTCTTGCGGTTAATGCTGATTTTAATTGTCTATGCCATCGTTCTACAATGCCATTACTTTGTGGGTGGTATGGTGTAGTACGAACTTTTTTGATGCCCATTAGTAACATTAATTGTTTGAATAACGAGCTCCCAAATTGACGACCTTGGTCGCTTGTCAGTCTTTCGGGACAGCCAAATCTGCTGATCCATGTTTCATAAAATACGTTTGCTACTATTTCTGCTGTGATTTCTTTGACTGGTATCGCCTCAGGCCAACGAGTGCACCGATCAATCATGGTTATTAGGTATCTATAGCCGTCTTGTGACGTTGTGAGAGGTCCGACTATATCGATGTTTACGTGTTCAAAGCGTTTGCTCTCTGAATATTGCTGTAGGTCTGAGATTGTGTGTCTGTTGACTTTACATTTTTGGCAAGATATGCAACACTTGGCCCATCGGGTAACGTCTTTATTTAGGCATGGCCAAAAAAATCTTCGTGCGACTAACTTGCGCGTTGCCCTAACCTAATCCCCGGATGACTAATATTATGTATTGATTCAAACGCGAGTTTTCTGAAGCCTTCTGTCAGATACGGTCTGCATGCGTTTGTAGAATTCGCAATATACGGCTGTTGCAGAGTTTGGCATAAAATATTTCTTTAAGCATATATTATCTTTCGATTCCTCTAATAGCTGTGTGAGCTCCGGGGTCGCGTTGCTGAGCTAGCGCTAATTCCGAGAAATCAAGTACAGTCGGGCAGTCAATTGTTTGAATACGCGATAAGAAATCTGCGCCAGAGTTTTTATCGCCTTGTATGTACTTGATTGTTGTGGTGAATTCGCTAATGAATAAAAGCTGTCTTGTACGTCTGGGTGTTTCGGAGTCGCTTTGTAATTTGTTCTGAACTAACGGTTTGTGATCCGTGAAAATAGTTGGATGGTTCCCTTCGATTAAATAACGAAAATGCTTATCTGCCATTAGATCGCGAGCAACTCCCTATCGTACGTAGAGTACTTTTGTTGGGCCGTGGAAATCCTCTTCGAAAAGTAGCTTAATGGTTGCCAGGAACGTTTATCTTTTGTTGCAATACCGCGCCTGCGCAAGTGTCTGACGCGTCGGTCATGAGAGCTACGGGTACGAAAAAAACGCGTCTAATCTTTGGGAGCAGAATATTTCCTAAAAGGAATTGTCATCGCGAGTCCGTGACATTTATACTGGCGTGTTTACGCATAGACAAGTCTTCACTCACTCGATCGGATACACGTAACGCGCGCACAACACTGGTAAAACAGCTAATTTTAGTCGTTTAGTAACTGAACGGCCTAATAAGTATGTATACTCTGTGGCGTTTGTTTTGACATTTAACTTAATTAAAGTGTTGAATAGGTTATGTTTACAAAGTAACGGTAGAAACTTTCCTGAGTTTCTACAACGTTACTTAATAAATGATAAAAAAATATAAATAATAATTTTAATATATTTCTACGAGATAAGAGTGTTACGAAGCGTGACCGCACGTTACGTGACGATGAATTCAATGTTTTTCCTTCACCCAAACAGTGCTCAACGCACCCAAAGAAGTTTTCAGTTTTCGAGCTGTCAACAGAGTTACGTAATACCCTACAGTAGGGCTATTACGTAACTCTGTTGACAGCTCGAAATGATAGTAACTGTATGGCTATTACGTATCTCTGGTGTTGACAGCTCGAAATGATAGTAACTGGGCTCAGTGTCCATTTAAAATTAACTGACAAAAGGTTTTTTTCGTATTATGTATGACCAGTCGCGATCAAATATGACGTCATTGGTTGTCATCGTGGCTGGTAGTCACCGTAACTCAATGTGACAGACGCTTTCATATCGATACTTATATTATACCGATTATGTAAGCATATTGTCCACTATATAGTGGACAACAAATTGATGACAACTGAGTTTGAAGTGGCTTTCGTGAAAGATGTTACAAAGTATCCGGGCTGTTAGTCACCGTAAAGTGATATCCACTCAGTGCGATACGTAATACCAATATTATGACATTCTCGGTATTTATCAAAGTTCGGTGTACAACCGAAGCTTGATAGTTACTGGATATCGAAAAGATACGTAATAGGCCTACTGGGCTCAGTGTCCATCAATTAACTGTCAAAAGGTTAGTTTCGTATTATGTATGACCAGTCGCGATCAAATATGACGTCATTGGTTGTCATCGTGGCTGATAGTCACCGTAACTCATTTTGACAGACGCTTTCGTGTTGATACTTATATTATTTCGATTATGTAAGTTTTCATCGGAAATTAAATCTCGAGAAAGTATTCGTGTTCTAGAATATTCGGGCTTGAAGCAGGCAGCTTTAATTTTTATTAGTAACCTAATTCTTTTCGTATTCTGTGTCGGCGTAACCCCATACTGGGTAAGTGTTGAACAGCAATTCACGTTTTCATATTTTGTGTATCACTAACTACGTGGTCTCAAGATGTGAGCCACTCTCTATCACCCTTTTTGCTATGCACATTAAAATGCTTAAATCTTGTAGCCTTCAGCCGAGTGTATTTGACATTGTTGCAATAACCTTCATGACACTCAAAATGTGCAAATCACGTCGTGCTTACCACCACCATCATGTAAACTCCGTACTGATTGTGACTACCACACATCACCTTCATTGGCGCACGGGCATTTCTCGCTTTGCTTATGCCTTGGTGTCACAATCAGCGGCAATAACGTTCAAATTACCGGCTGACATTCAAGTTACCGGCTGACATTCAAGTTACCGGCTGACGTCCAAGTTACCGGCTAACATCCAAGTTACCGGCTGTCACCCAAGATACCGGCTGCCATCAGAAGCATCGGCTGGCAACCATATTACCGGAATCCGGTTAACCGCGGGCTCCGCAGCGGGTACCTTTTTACCTGCATGGCCGCGACGAGATTCTACGGGTCGGTGCGATCATCTGCCGTCCGTCACCCTACCTCCGAAAGGGTGTCCGTGGGGGTAAATAAAGGAAACCACGGACCCAGGTCAACATAAAAATATATTAATAAAATAAACGGGTGCGGGTAGGTTTATGGTCACAAGTTTCTCCTAGCCCGCCCGGGGGGTTTGCACGGTACTCTCCTGGCTCAGCCCGGCGTGACGATGACCGTAGCGGTGTGCCACGCTGCAGACGCCAGGTAGGATGACGGACGGCAGATGATCGCGCCGACCCGTAGAATCTCGTCGCGGCCACGCAGGTAAAAAGGTACCCGCTGCGGAGCCTGCGGTTAACCGGATTCCGGTAATATGGTTGCCAGCCGATGCTTCTGATGGCAGCCGGTATCTTGGGTGACAGCCGGTAACTTGGATGTTAGCCGGTAACTTGGACGTCAGCCGGTAACTTGAATGTCAGCCGGTAACTTGAACGTCAGCCGGTAACATGAACGTCAGCCGGTAACTTGAACCCTGGAAAATAACGTCCAGCGTTTCACGGAATGGCTAGCAGTCGTCCCCGCTGATTGTGACACCAAAACATAAGCAAAGCGAGAAATGCCCGTGCGCCAATGAAGGTGATGTGTGGTAGTCACAATCAGTACGGAGTTTACATGATGGTGGTGGTAAGCACGACATGATTTGCACATTTTGAGTGTCATGAAGGTTATTGCAACAATGTCAAATACACTCGGCTGAAGGCTACAAGATTTAAACATTTTAATGTGCATAGCAAAAAAGGTGATAGAGAGTGGCTCACATCTTGAGACCACGTAGCTAGTGATACACAAAATATGAAAACGTGAATTGCTGTTCAACACTTACCCAGTATGGGGTTACGCCGACACAGAATACGAAAAGAGTTAGGTTACTAATAAAAATTAAAGCTGCCTGTTTCAAGCCCGAATATTCTAGAACACGAATACTTTCTCAAGATTTAATTTCCGATGAAAAAAACGCGCCTAATCTTTGGGAGCAGAATATTTCCAAAAAGGATTCGTCATCGCGAGTCCGTGACATTCACAGAACACTTAATGTTTTTTTTTTTTTTTTTTTTTTTTTTTTTTTTTTTTTTTTTTTTTTTTTAGGTGGGACCACTCGCAGTTGCAACGCGCTAAGGTTGCTTAACTGCTTAACCGGACAATCCTGTGGTGGCCAAAAATTACTTTAAGGCCCCCAGCCAGGGCTTACAAACTAAGGATTTAAATTAAATGAACGGTCACTAAGGGCACCCCCTGTGGGGTTCGGGCCTCGGCTTAGTGCGTCATTGGTGAGAGGGCAGCAAGGGACAACAGGCTGGGTCGGATCATTAATTGGGGAATCGGTCGTTACATGCTCAGCGTCGCGGGCTGGCTCGTCGAGCAAGGGTCGGGCAGTGATGTTACTGGGGGGTCGCGGAGGGCCTCGGCGGCGGGGCCGGATTCGCGGTTTGTAACGGTTCTTGTGTCTGTTTTTGTGTAATGTGCTGGTTTCCCTACAACTTTCTTGGAGAAGGGTGATGGGATCATCGGGTGTGGCAAGAGTGAGCCTAGGACGGCGAATTCTAGATATCTTGGAGAGGGCGTAATTGGCTGCTGAGGAAATCAGGGGGTTTGGGTGTTTTTCGGCCTTATCGAAAAAACCCTTTGTTAGTCGTTTCATGAATTGGGCTATGGTGGGGATCTTGAGGTCAACATGGAGTTGCTCATTCCTAACGTACCATGGGGCTCCCGTGGCCTTTCGTAAGAATCGGTTTTGGAGGGTCTGCATCTTATGGAGGTGATATGGTTTGGTATGCGCGAAAACGGGACATGCGTAAGTCATGATAGGCCTAATGCACGCGGTGTAAATACGCAATTTGCACCTAAGTGACAATTTGCTACGTGCGTTCAGGACAGAGTGAAGCCTACCGAGAGTGAAGGCGGCGCGCGAACGCACCGTCTTAATGTGCTCACTGAAGTTTAGGCGCTGGTCTAAGATAACTCCTAGGTACTTGGCTTGCTTTTCCCAAGGGATCGGCTTGCCAAACATGGAGATCGGTTGAGAGAACACTTAATAACCTAGCGGTGACATTTATACTGGCGTGTTTACGCATAGACAAGTCTTCACTCACTCGATCGGATACACGTAACGCGCGCACAACACTGGTAAAACAGCTAATTTTAGTCGTTTAGTAACTGAACGGCCTAATAAGTTTGTATACTCTGTAGCGATTGTTTTGACATTTAACTTAATTAAAGTGTTGAATAGGTTATGTTTACAAAGTAACGGTAGAAACTTCCCTGAGTTTCTACAACGTTACAATTATTATTGTTATTATTATTTTTATCGTGTTGAATGACTTTTTCATGAAATAGTCATTCAATCGAGTTACATGAACTTGGAGGGTTGTATTGATGATTATAATTCTGTAACTACATACGTCTTACAGCCGCGAATCATATTTTAATCAACATACAACCTAGCGCTGAAGGGCTATTACGTATCTCTGTTGACAGCTCGAAATGATAGTAACTGGGCTCAATGTCCATCAATTAACTGTCAAAAGGTTAGTTTCGTATTATGTATGTGCAAGTACGTAGGAATCGATTCGATAAATCTGACAGTTATTCTCGACAAAATGAGTTTATAACAAAGATAAAAACTCATTTTGTCGAGAATGACGGTCAGATTTATCGAATCGATTCGTACGTACGGTCGAAAAAGCTATTTGGTTTACAGTTTAACCAACAACTTACATTGAAAAATGTAAACCAAATAGCTTGTTCGACCGTACTTGCACTGCAGTCGCGTTCAAATATGACGTCATTGGTTGTCATCGTGGCTGATAGTCACCGTAACTCATTTTGACAGACGCTTTCGTTTCGATACTTATATTTTTTCGATTATGTAAGCATAGTGGACAACAAATTGATGACAACTGAGTTTGAAGTGGCTTTCGTGAAAGACGTTACACTGACGTACCCGGGCTGTTAGTCACTGTAAAGTGATGTCCACTCAGTGCGATACGTAATACCAATATTATTATTATATTACATTCTCGGTTGTCATCAAAGTTCGGTGTACAACCGAAGCTTGATAGTCACTGGATATCAGAAAGATACGTAATAGGCCTACTGGCCTGCAAATTGCAAAAAACGTTAGAATGTTGAATTTCGCGGGCTACTCTGGAGCCTTAATGCATTTCAAATAAACAATTGGTAACCCTTTGCATTTGTATTTATGTTTCTAGACCTTTCTAGCTCCTCTTTTTATGTCAAAGTCTAGCTTGTCCAAACCCCTTTTCAAAAACCAAGGTGGCAACACTGTGACATTCGATCGTTTGTGGTTTGAAAGTACCTATCATACTAATCACAGTGTATCTATGGTACCTATTCCATTAATCCTTAGTTCTACTCTATTCAATCAAGTTATTCTTATTAAACGGTTTATTCTACTCTGCTGTGAAGTGTGAAACTATGAACATAGATTATAGCATCATCTAAATAAGTGTGAATCCGGTGGATTGATGAAGTGGATACGAATTTTAGTACCTACCATCTTCACGTTACTTAATTCTTAAAAATCCTCAGCCTGAAAAAAAAATGTAAGTAAATACTTATGTACTATTTTTTTTCACAGTGCTCCGTTTTGTATCCACTAACCTATAGGTGTCTTAGTGTTTTTTTGTCCATTTATCTCACTTAGTTTTGGGAGTAGTCAAGGTGGTTATGTAGTTATCAGGCATGTTCTAACAAAGTGCTCAAGCACAATACCTACTGTTTAATTAAGCCCACATGTTGGTAAAGCGCCTGGACTGCTGATAAGACGACCCACTGACCGCTGGGTGTAAAGGGACCACGCGCATTCTGTAGGTAGGTACATGAAACTTAAGTTACAGTTCCCAAATGTGATTGCTACGATACAGCTTATAATTACGTTACTCGTTATGGCTCAATGTCATCATCTGCCTTGCCTCTTCCAACTACGTTGGGGTCGACTTCCAGTCTAACCAGACACAGCGAAATACCAGAATTTTACATGGAGCGACTGCCGATGTGATCGCCACAACTCAGTTTGTATTAGGTACCTAATACAATACCCTTGGCAGTAGGCTGGTTGTTATACTTTTGGGCCACTGACTTCCTGTAAGTAATGACTGTCACAGATCTACAAATGATAGCCAGGACCAACGGCTTATCATTCTTTCCCAGGCACGTAGGAAACTTGGTATGTAATGGGTGATATTGATCACTCATCCACGGACGCACTTAGGCAAGGCGGCTTAACCTGAAGATCAACCAGAGCGGCTGTTATTATTTAGCCATGAGCTCGTAGGTAGCACTCAAAATAAAGCAGGGGTCATACTTAACCTGGGCACCTGAGAATAATAGGGCCCTTATTGAATGCAATAGCTAGCAAAGCAATCTCGTTTTTTTTTTTTGCACCCTTCCTCATATAGGTTAGTTTTTGTTGTGACAGGTCATACAAAAAAAATGGGTGGTTTTTTTAGCAGCGGAGTACTTTAATTTAAAATATTTCATATTCATTTATTTTGCATTCCATATTGTAAAAGAGATCTTACAAAGGGCTTAAAGCTAGGTACATAAATATGGACCCTGTAAGGGCACAGCAAAGTAGGAGAGAGAAAGAGAGCTTAAATTTTTCTAATTAGTTGGTAATACAAAAGTAACAATAATTAAAACAAAAAAAATATGTGTACTAAGTAATTAAAAATTTGTCATTTAGATATTCATTAATAGTAATATAATAATAGCATTTATATAATAAAATTGGGTCATAGTATACGAAACGGGGCACTATGAAAAAAAGACTTGACCCCAAGGTCAAAGTCAAATTTAAAAATGACGCAGACACGGGGTACGCTCGAGGTCAGTGACCTTGACGCCATGGTCAGTGACCTTGACGCCATGGTCAGTGACCTTGACGCCATGGTCAGTGACCTTGACCCCAAGGTCAAATTAACAAAGACGCAGACACGGGGTACGCTCGTGGTCAGTGACATTGACCTCAAGGTCAGATTCATAAAAACCCCCCTTTTAACCTAACCTATCCAAGTCGGAGAGCCCCAAGTCTCGAGCTCACTTCGCTCGCTCTTGGACTAAGTTGCTTAAAGGGCAAAGTCGGAGCCCCGCTTCGCGTCATTGACCTTAAGGTCGTCCCCCGGTGTTTCCCCACCCTAGTACTCCCACATCCCACCGGATCTCGAAGGCTTGATTAGGCGTTGTTTTTGGGTGAAAGTCTTTTTCATTGCTTTTTCCTCAAAAATTTCTAAGTCCCAGACGCCTTCACAATGAGAGTTAAATTTTGCCTCCTAGCTCAGCAGTCATTGACCTCACAAAAAAAAATCCTGGGAAAAAGTTGTTTCTTTTGATGTCCTCCATACGATAAAACCATAAAAAGTAAGTATTATTAGTGCCCCGTTACGTACACTCCAACCTAAAATTGCTGTAATTTATTTATGAATGAATTAAATTTTTGTTCCTTTTTAATTATTTCCGGCAATATATTATAAACTTTAATTGACATGATTAGAGTACTTGTTGAATGCAGTTTTAGCTTAGAGCTTGGTAGGTTTAGTCTATTTTTATGACGTAATATGTATCTTGACTGTATATTGCAACAAACTTGCAAATTTCTAGAATGTATAGGCAGGGGAGGGTCAATATATATATTTTTTTTTTTTAATCTTTATTTATTTACGGGGTTTTTTCTGTAAAGAATATGTCACCCCGATGATTACATACACTTAAATAACATATATGTAACTTATATACTAAACTAGCCTACCCGCAACCTTATAACCGTAATAATAATAAAATAGAGTGTTCTAGCCTCATCGGACAATGGTGAGGCCAGAACGCTATTATAGAAGCCAACATTGAAACTATTGACAAAAGCTTGACGCCTTTGGACAGCCACACGGGCACACTCCGTCAGGACATGATGCACATCTTCTATGACTCCACAGACAACACAATTTGGCGAATTGACTTTTCGCATCATGAATCCGAAGCTATTGAGCGGTATGTGACCGGATCGGAGTCTCAAAGCCGTCACGACTTCTCGCCTGCTCATTCTGCCCTCGCTGAACCAAAGCACTCGTGGAAGAGATGGCTGAATCGTTCTGTACCAGATACCTTTAGTCAAACCACCTTAGTCAAGTCACCTTTCATCAAAGTATTCTGACCATGCTTGAGTACATTTGCCTCTGACCAAGGGTAAGAGCTCAGTATGCGAAGGAGAACAAGGATACATTTCTCCATCAGACCCTGCTTCGTTTGCTAAACGGTCAACCATCTCATTTCCCCCCAGTCCAACGTGAGAAGGAATCCACTGCAATACAATTATTTTACGATTAGCAACAAAATCAGTAATAGTTTTTAATATATTGTACGCCAGTGGAAGGCCCCTAAAAGGTGAAGTACTCGTGCATCATATCAGATGGAGAAGAGCACTTTTTGAGTCAGTGAAAATGACAAATCGATCACCGTCTAAAGATTTGACATAAGCCAAAGCTTAATTCAGCTATAGCAATTAGCTCTAAATGCATTATTGAAACTAGATACTATTTTGAATTTAAAAGAAGCACCTATTTGTGGATCGAAAAAAGCTGCGCCACAGTAATTCTCGCGTCTAGAACCGTCCGTATACATACAATAAAAGCCAGAGTACTGTGCATTCAGCGATGTACAACATATTGTTCTAAGGTTATATACATTATAACAATACTTAAGTTTATCTACTGAATCTAAACAAGGCTTTACAATACCTGATAAGTCCATATTGCTCACCCAAGTGTCCATGGAAAACATGCCAATTTTATTGCTGCAGTACATATGTTCCTGCTTTAGAACATCGTGAGACAAAACTAACAGTGGCTTTGTCTTATTTCTCCAATAAGAATTATTGTAACAAAGACCATGTAGCTTATCCAGTAAATCGATTAACGGAAAACGGTAGCACCTAGATTTTAAATAAAATTTACCAGCTAAATATAGGCGGCGAATAAAAAGAGGGGCAATATTAATTCGGATTCCATTACGTGGATCGGAGTACTTTTGATAAACCCACCAATTAACCGCATACAAATGTTTTGTAATCTGTCCAGTTTAATTAAATGTGTGTCGGCGCTATTGTCAAGTATAAAGCTACCGAAGTCGATACGGCTACGAATAAGGGAAATATACAATCTTCTTAAGTGGTTGGGATGAACACCCCACCCAGGACCCACTAAAACCCTAAAAATATTAATCAATGGGGAAGGCTGGTCAAAGCTGATTGTAGATGGCGCGTCCATAGCTTAGACCCAATCTGACCAATGAGGTCAATCTATTTTGAAATATAAAATGACATTGACACATTTTCAACCAATGACGATGTTTGGTTCATGCGCTGCTAGCGCCATTAGTTCCACCAGTTGCCCACCCCATTTAAGCAGTCGCTCACGGACCTCACTAACATGTTTCTTCCAGCGAAGGCTTCTATCCAGCCACAATCCTAGGTACTTGACGTGGTCTACTAACTCTAACAAAGTACCGTTTAAACATATTTCTATAACTGGCCTTCTAAAACCTCTACTAAATAAACAGATTTTACTTTTGGCGGGGGAAATGTTTAATCCTACTTGTGTCAACATGCTGTTGATGATATCAAGTGCAGACTGGATCTTGCGTTCATCCTCGCTAACAGAAGAACACTGCACGTATATAGCGAAGTCATCCGCGTACTGGGATATACAAATGTTGTTTTGCACACGTTTACAAATGTCAGACGTTACTATATTAAATAATATTAGGGATAATGGAACACCCTAAGCTAGACCAGTACCGGAATGTCTACTAATACAGTTATTACCAATTTTTATTTTGAGTACTCTTCTATGGAGAAAGTTCTATAGATATTTACAGATACGGGAACCAACTTTAAAGCTATCTAAAACATTGATTAAAACAGAAGTATTTTCATTATTGTACGCATTATCTATATCTAGAAAGGAACCCATAGTGGAACAACCCTCGGAGAAACCAGTTTGAATTGTGGTGATTATGCAGCTTAAGCCGTCTAAACACGACCTCCCTCTACGGAAGCCAACTGTATTAATAGAAAATGTGTTATTTTTTTCAAAAAACCATTCCAATCTTCGGTATAGAATATAATGGAAGATTTTGCAAATGCACGACAGTAACGATATAGGTCGGAGTGAAGAAGCGTTACTAGGGTCACGACCAGGTTTTGGAATAGGTACAATACAAATGTCGCGCCACTGATAGGGAACAAAACTGTGATTTAAAAAGTTATTAAATAAAATAAGTAATACAGATTTACCTATATCAGGTAAATTCTTAATCATAGAATAAGATATATCGTCGCATCCAGGAGATGTATCCTTAGATTTAATACATTTATCTAGCTCCTGAATAGAGATCTCACATTCTAATGTAGGGTTACTATGGTAAACGGTAGGGGACGGTGGGGACACATAATGTAGGGTTACTATGGTAAACGGTAGGGGACGGTGGGGACACATAATGTAGGGTTACTATGGTAAACGGTAGGGGACGGTGGGGACACATAATGTAGGGTTACTATGGTAAACGGTAGGGGACGGTGGGGACACATAATGTAGGGTTACTATGGTAAACGGTAGGGGACGGTGGGGACACAATCGGGTGTTAAGGAATTTAAAAGATTGGTGGCATGAGCATCCACAAAATGTCTAGGCGAACGGTAACCTTTCAGCCATCTCATTTTGCGCCACATTTCACTAGACGATGTAGTGTGATCGACCGAGGAACAAAACTTTTGAAAGTTCATTCCCCTATAGCCTGTCGGATTAACCTTTGGGATGTATTTATCCTACCATTAAGAGTATCTAGGTTTTGGGGTGTGGGATTACGCCTGAATTTGGATAAAGCTAACCTACGATGAGCTACAGTATGTGACAGTTCGGCAGTCCAGTATGGTTTCGGAGTGAAATTTGAAGTAGGGTTTTGATTAAATTTAAACATCGGAATGAATTTATTAGCAGCGTCATTCAGAATATCCAAAAATGAATCATACGCTTTTTGGGGGTCATTCGGTAAACATAAATTTAGAAATTTTTCTTCTAGATATTTTTTAATGAAATCCAGTCTGCTTCTCCAAAATTTCTTTTAATAACTGAAGGAAGGAATGATGTACACAATGTTGAAAATTTAATAATTAAATGGTCGCTGCCTAGATTTTCATTGAAAACGGTCCAATTATAGTTTAACGCAATATCGATAGAAACTAGTGAAATATCTGGGGAAGATTGTTGTAGGTAGTTATCAACTAAACGAATTCGCGTATGTGTTCCATCATTCAACGAATTAAAGTTGTTGTCCATTAGTGAGTCGTGAATAAGACTGCCTCTCTGGTCAGTTTTATAGGACCAACTGGCGTGATGGGCATTGAAGTCACCAAGAATTAACGTTTTGGATGGCCATAATGAAAACAGACTATCCCAGTCCTGCTGAGTGGTTACGATTCTCGATGGACAATAAACTGAAACGATATTCTCAAACGAGCCACAGTTAAATACTTGCTCGCACACTACCTCAATATCTTTGTTAGTAACGAGAACGCGACGCAGCTGCGACTTAACTGATTTGTGTACTACGAGTATAATAGCTACACCACCGTATCGTATGAGTCATCCCGGTCCAAGCGATAAACATTAAAACCACTAACTTTAAAATTACTTTCTGGCTCAAGCCACGTCTCACTAAGGGCAGCAATATAGTATGTACCTTTCCTGAAACAAAAGTTCTTGAAACTGCTAACTTTGGCTTAATACTTTGGGCATTCCACTGCAAGATATTTAACTTAAGTGATCTGTTAGCCATCGCAAGGAATAAAAAAGTTAAACAATGCTTTTATCCACGGCCATTCTGAAACAAAACTCACTGACACTAGGGTTAACCATTCAAGCCACAACTGGAAGACACACTTTACCTTGAAAATTAAACCTGTCTTTTTGAGGTAGATAACTTCTTTTATTTTGGCGCATAGCTCTTTGAAAGAAGGACATTCATCTTTACCCTCGTCTTCAACGGGCAATTGATGAACGTCTCCTTCATCTGCAACTGCATTCCAGAACATCCAGTCTTCTTTAAGTGGGCTCTTTTTATTTTTCGGAGGGTTTGGGGTATCATTGTTCCTACTAGCCGTGGAAGGGGTCTGTGTCTTGTGGACTGTGGCCTTTGTTTGAACTACTTCGGCAAAGGTAGGATTTCGGATTTGTAAAGAGCCGTCTTCGGGAGGTATGGAAGAAGAACGATTTTCTTGGGATACCGGAGCTTGATGAGGGATGATAGTTTCGGGGGGAGTGGGTTTTTCGGGGGGTACATAACATTCTAGGGCTTTTCTATATGTACATCCAAACTCAGACAAGATTTCTCTCAATCTTCTTTATTTCTTGTAAACCGGATATGACCCTGCTGAGCGATATGTGGTTACCCTTGCAATTAACACACGAAAACATTAAGGTATCACAATTCTCTGATGCCCACCACACTTCGGGCATACCACGTTTTTCGAGGGGCACATTTTCCACACATGTCCTAATCTCCAACATTAGGAACATTGTGAAACTTGGTATATGTAAGGCAATACTTTAATATTTATGTCACATACCCGAACTGATACCGGTAAACGATCACCCTCAAAGCACAGTCGAAGGGTTTCGCTTGGGCACCAACCACCTTCATCCCTGTTGCGACGGTCTAGCCTCTTGAAAGATAAAAGCTTTGCGGGGGCCGGACATGAAATATTTTTCAGGATCTCGTCATCCGTGAAATCGATGTCTACATCCTTGATTAGATTAGCCATACCAGATAGCCATGGCCTTCTGGAACCTCCATCCTTTCTCCAAAAGCTTCTCGCACATAATAAAGTTCTGAGCAGCCGATTCATACTCAAATTGGAAGCGTATTTTAAAAGGGTTTAAATATTTAACCTCTCTAATCTTAGAAATTTTATTTTCTTTCAAAATACGTGCCATTGCAAACTGTTTCGGAAGGCGGTCTTTATGCGAAACGTATATCTCAGACTTTTCCTCTTTTACAGAATGTGAACTTCTGTGACAGATCTTTTTTTTTACTCGTCTTAACTTCTTTCCAGCCTTTTTCGTCTTCAGTACTGTCTTCTCTTTCCCTCTTTTCCCCTTTTTCCTCTTTGTTTTTACCGTCATCCTTAATAGTGTCCATGTCCGAAGAATCAATCAATAAGCTCTGTATATCATTACGGAATGCGGGTGTATCACAGCGCGGTGAAGCAATTACGTCATCATTCATGGCGCGATCGTCGAAAGGCACACGCAGCCGGTAGGTCCGGCGCACACCTGTGGCACGTGTCACTGCAATGCGTAAACAACTCTTCGAGCACTGGGGATAGTAATTGGATACGAAAAAAAAACACAACCAGCCCGCACGAGTCCGGTACGGCTATGGTCAATATCTTATGTTCTTGAAAATGAGGTTTACAGCTGTCGGTGTCTTCTATATTTACTAATATTCTTATCAGTCTTTTTTGCAGTGTGAAAAGTGTTGGTGTGTCTGTACTATTTCCCCACAATATCACACCATAACTGAGCCACGCATATGCATAGGTATAATAGATAACTAGTGCGGTTTTAAGGTTGGTAGTCTTTTTAACTTCACGGAGGGTGTATGCAAATGTAGATAGTTTAGATATTATCTTTTTATTGTAAGATTTCCAATTAATGTTAGTATCTATGGATAGGCCAAGTAGAGTTAATTCTTGAACAACTTCTATTGTAGTGCCATTGTAGGTGACGTTTATTTCTAGTGGAGCTTATATTATAAAAATCTATTTCCTACACCAAGTAATTTATTCAGTAAGATGTCGTATTGCACTTTATCGTAAGCTTTGGTCATATCTAACAGTAAACATTTTTTTTTTTTTTTTCGGGTGTGAAATCAAATGACTTCTCCTGCTCTGGGCGGAGCAAGACGGAGTGTCAGACTTTTACTGACTAAAACCCATCCATGTTCCTTCATCGCCCTTTGTGTTCCGGGGCCACAGTATTTCTTTTGAATAGTCCCGCAACCCCGGCAGGCATCGGTCCTTGTGGAACCCTTCCTGTTTCGCTGACTCTCTTTGAGGCGCGCGTGGAACACGAACGCGCCGTCGACACGGCCTGTCGTCATGAGACGGACGGACGGCGAGCTAGCCCATAGCCCACCGTCCACAGGCCCGCGCCTACGGTGGCCGGAGGCCACGTGGTAGCCCCCGACGCCCGGGACGTCTCCCGCGGCGGCCGGGACGCTGTGAGGTTCTCTCCCTCTCACGTTCCGCCACCTCCTTCTCTAGCATTACTGCTTCGCAGAAGGAGGTGACGGCGTCCCATTCCGTCTCGCTCCGGACCATGGCTTGCACCAGGGCCGGACGCGAGAGGCCGCCGCCGCCAATCGCCGCTTCGAGGACACGGCGGTGCTCCGGCCACGCGGGGCACACCTCCACCGTGTGCTCCACCGTGTCCTCCGGTCGATCCTCGCAATGGAAACACCCGGGCGTTTCCTCCCGCCCGATTCGGTGCAGGAACCTCCCGAAACAACCGTGTCCGGTGAGGACCTGCGTCAGGCGGAAGGTGAGGACGCCGTGGCGTCTCTCAAGCCACTCCTCTTAGAGGGGACTTACCGCCACTATTGTGGCGTGCCCTATCTAACAGTAAACCTACGGCGTATTTTTTGTCATCCATATCTATATATATAAACTAGTATTTGCGGTGTGCGCGAGCTCCGCGCAGCTCGCGGGTTTTGTGTTCCTACCTTCCTACTCCCTGCCTACTACTACCTACTACTTACCTACCTACCTACTACCTACCTAGTACATACCTACTACCTACCTACAACCTACCTACTACCTACCTACCTACTACCTCCCTACTACCTACCACCTGCTTACTAACTTCCTACTACCTGCCTACTACCTCCCTACTACTTACCTACTACCTAACTGATAATAATTAAAACCAACCAATATTAATATTATAATAATATTATATTGGTATTATTATTAATTTATTTTATAATTTTGGTGTGAGTCAACCTTAAAAGATAGACATGTGCTATCGCGAACTTTTTAAGAGGAACAATCCCGTCATACATGCTTGATTGTTGACTAATTTTTACCGTTTACGCTAACCGTTTACTCAGCTCACGCAACGGAAGCTCTCAAAAGCAATCATTTTTCCCTGTATTTGCAACATTTTTCATTGATGCTCCGTTCCTATTTATTGTAGCGTGATCTTATATAACGTATAGCCTTCCTCGATAAATGGGCTAGCCAACACTAAAATATGTTTTTAACTCGAACCAGTAGTTCCTAAAATTAGCGCGTTTAACCAACCAAACAAACAAACTTCTCTTTTATAATAGGTATAGATTCAAGTGGGTAACAATTTAATTTCTCAGAAATATTTGCATTCATCGCTAAAATATTGTGCAATGTTTTTCCAATTAGAGGCTTCCCTCGACAGCCTTACGTTTTCATCCTTAGACACTCGATGATAGTCTTACCCTAGCTAGTTCGAAAGTTCTTATTAAGGTACTTGAAATGAGTTTAAACACGATATAGCTGCTGTAAACTGTTGAGGACCTCTTGCAACAGCCATTCTTCTCCAGGATCGTTTTAATCTTGTTTCAGTGTGCGTAAGAGACGGAGCTATAGAGGACGTCTAGCGTCATCTCTTTCCCACACTGGAATAAAATTAAAACAATCCTGCGTTAAGACGTCATGGTAGGCCACCTGAGGCAACTGACTCGGTCGAGAGTCATTCTTTCACGAAAAATCTTAACAACGCGATTCAGGAAATGGAGTGAATTGAATAACGCCATTTAACGACTCCGAAGTTAAATTGATAAAATATATTTCATGGAAAGCGGTCTAACACACACTATATTGGCTATGTAGATGTTTAAATTAGCGTCATATAGACTAATTTAGAGTACCTTTTGCTATCATAACTTTTTTAAAACACGATCACTCGATTTAAAAGCACATGTTTAGTCATTAGTACCATTTTAGTTGAATAGATGTCGCTGCGTTTATCTTACATTTTGATGATAAGTTCTTCTTGAACACTTAGTAGTATTTATAGACTACAGCAAAGCATTCGACACGCTCAGACATGACCGGTTACTAGTGTGTCTTCATGATAGCAAGACAGGCAAGCTACACGATTGGTGCGAAAACTATCTTGATGACAGAAAATACATGGTAAAAGTCAGTGACGTGACTAGTGAACCAGTCATCGTAACGGAGGGAACGGCGCAAGGCTCGGTCCTTGGGCCACTGCACTACCTCACTTATGTAAATAGCCTTGTGAATGTCATAAAAAAGTGCGAGATATACCAATTTGCCGACGACACCTGCCTTGTAGCCGCTGGACAGAGTGTTAGTGATGCCCAAAGGCAACAGGAGGACTTTGATTTGTTAGCTAAATGGTCTCATGACGCTGGTCTAGTATTAAACGCTAGTAAGACCAAGTTAATGTACATCACTACCAGTCAAAATAGAAGCTCTTCCTTGCCTAAACTAACATCACACTGCCATGAGTGTTTGCATGATAAAGTAGCCAAGCCTTGCAGCTGTGATTCCATAGATCTCGTAGATAGCCAAACATACCTAGGACTTACCATTGATAGCCGGCTTAATTGGAAGGAGCACATTAACGGGGTTTGTGATAAACTTAGATGTATATTAGCTAAATTCTCTATTATAAAATGCAAAATTCCATACCAAACCTTGTTAAAGCTTTACAAAGCCCTGGCCGAATCAACGATATCCTATGGTCTGTCGAGCTATGGTAGGACTTATAAGACTCACCTTGACCAAATTTACGCACTTCAACTACGTATATTAAAAACAATTGTCCCGCATAACATAAGAAGAAATACATAAATGACTACCGTAAATTGTTTGAATTCTGTAAGATATTACCTATACATGATAAAACTAAATATGTACTATTAAAAGAAGAGTTCTTCAATGAAAATTTAAAGAAAACCAAAACCATGAATTTTAATGAGATCAGGACTCGTAGCGTCCTCAATGCTAAGCTGTTACTTCCAAAGTACACGAATTTGGACGGCAAGAGATCGCTAAAGTATATAATACCTTACCTTATTAATCAAATACCTATAGCATTGAGGGATAAATTAACTCAGAAAAACATAAAATACAAATTAAAGCAACATTTTTTACAAAATATTAATACCGAAGTTAGATAGGATGCATATTAATAATATTGAATTAAAAGCAAAAGTAATATAGTAATATATAGCAATTATAACATAACATAACATAAAAAAAAAAAACAAATATTTTAAGTAATACACACACATCAACACGGTCTAGGGATATTTCATACTCAATTAAATAACTCGAAAAGTACTGGCCGCATTGGAATCTTTTATACACCGATTTGTTTGTAATTTATCTCAGACTAATTCCAAATTCAAATTTTTGAAAATTCTTTTGTTTCGGTGGCATAAAAATGTCTTGATTTATAGGAGAGGGAATTTTCATTTGTGCGAAATTTAGAAAACAATACGAATTACGTTTAGTTACAGTTTTTTTTCATTTTTAAACGAAAGATAAAGTTAAAATTGAGGTATTGTAGCCATGCAACGCCGACATTTGACGAGGGCGGAGATGTTACGAGCTGTGGGAATGCTGGAAGCTGGATCTGTTCAGCGTAATGTTGCTGAGGCCATAGGGACCCATCAAAATGTAATTTCAAGATTGTGGACACGCTATCGTGCCACAGGTGAAGTAGCGGAGAGGCACCGGACCGGGGGCCAAGTCGCATCACTACCCCCAGACAAGACCGATTTTTGCAAATTACTGCGCGAGCACAACCAAATGCAACGGCGACTCAATTGGTCCAAAGGCTGCGAGTGGAACACCAAGTGCTTGTGAGTGACCAAACTGTAAGAAGGCGACTGCATGAAAGCAATCTACGCTCTCGTAGACCACTCCGGGTCCCACCTTTACGGAGAGGCAATCGTGGACGACGATTAGAATGGGTTCGGAACCACGTGGACTGGGGCCGTGACCAATGGTCCAATGTGCTGTTCAAGGATGAATCCAGGTTCGGCTTCCATCCAGATTCACGAAGGACGCGTGTTTGGCGAGTTCCTGGACGATGGAGCCGTCTCCAGAACCCTCAGGAAGTTCACCCATACCAAGGAGGAACAATTATGGTTTGGGCAGGAATTCGTCTTGGAGGACGGACGGATCTCGTTTGGGTGCGGGGCAATATGACGGCAGAACGATACGTCCAACAGGTGCTGGGGCACGTAATCTTGCCCCACAGAACACAAATGGGGCAAGATTTTCTGCTCATGCACGACAATGCCCGGGCACACACGGCGAGAACGGTAGCAGCTTGGTTACATACACATAATGTTAGGGCCTTAGACTGGCCTGCTCAATCGCCAGATCTAAATCCCATTGAGCATGCGTGGGATATGCTGCAAAGAAGAGCTCTGAAGGAAGTTCCTGAAAATCTGGCTACAGAAGATCAACTTTTTGCGCACCTCAGAAGGACATGGGACAATATTCCGCAGCAAGACATTGACAACCTTGTTCTGAGCATGCCGAATCGTTGCCGATGTGTTATGAACATCATGGGCGCTTTCTCAGACTACTAACTTCAAGTTTATAAACACAAATTAAATGATTTTTCTATTTTTTTCAGTTTTTACTCACAAATTAAAAGTTCATTCATATACGGTTTCCGTCTATGCTTCATTTTTTTTCCATAAAATCCTGAAATTTTAATCTATACCTTAACCATTATTAAAAAATGGTAGAATATTATATAACGTATCTTTTAAATATATACATGTCATATAAATAATTAACACATTGATAGTAATTCGCTTTTTTAAAAATATCCCTAGACCGTGTTGATGTGTGTACTATTGGGAACAACCTGTATCATTTAAAAGTTCCTCCACTACTTCTGATTCTTGTGAACGAACGGTCGGATTGGTCACCGAAGTTCGCTCGTTGGTATGTATTAGATATTATTTCGCCAAATACCCTTTGTAACTTTTGTAGTCGTTTCTTTATTTTTAATTAAGTACCCACCTAAGTGGATCTAATTCTAAATTATGTAGTCGATGATCTTGGTGCACGGTAAAACTCTAATGAGTTTATGTTGGCACCAACTTAAATGTTTAAAATGTATGTATACTACTGAATAAATAAACAAATAAAAAAATAAACAACCTCTCCGAGGTGGGTTAGAGAAAACAGTTGATTAGCGTGTTTAATCGCTTGATTTGCTTTGGTGAACATGAAAATGTGTTTTAAACAGCTGTTTTTAGATTTTCAGACTGTTATCTTTTCGGTGAACCCGTAGCCCTTGAGGTTTTAGTTTTTGTTTCATTGTAATCGGTGCTTTCTATCAAATGATATAAATGAACTTGGGCGAAGTTCACCGAAAAGATAACAGTCTGATTATCTAAAAACAGCTGTTTAAAGCACATTTTCATGTTCACCTAAGCAAATCAACCGATTAAACACGCTAATCAACTGTTTTCTCTAACCCACCTCGGAGAGGTTGTTTAAAGTCCCGGTTAGTAGTTAATCGGTGTATTTTGACGTTTGTAAACTGCAAATATAATACATTTTAAGGTTACATCCAGATATTATTGTGAGAATTTAACATACAGTCTGCTTTGAATTATATTTTAAAAGAGAATGACGTTTTGGCCGAGTGAGAGAGAGCGAGAGAGAAACCGTTGAAACACTTTTGCGAACTCCTCGTTTGTATTCCACCAGATACTACTTCACACTAAACTAATGACAATTTCCTTTTCGTCATGCGTAAAATTAGCATTGCGCTTCATATCCATTGTATTTAATTTAAAAACTATTACAAACGAAAATAAACAAAACTTCAAACAACAGATAATTTGATGGTTATAGAATTGTTATCTCAGGTATAATCTTGTATAAGCCTCCTCTATGCGCAGATGCGTCCGAAAACCTTTGATCTGTGCCAAAAAACCGACAACATCTGCGGACGATAAATAGCAACAACAGATGCACAAATTACAGGCGAATGCTCCGGTGAGGGAGCGCCCAACGGAAGCTATTCCATATAAAATACTGACATTCACTGCTGCCGCTGCCTACCTAATCAAAAATTGCAAAGCGGACGATGTCGACAGTTAGTTCAAGAAAATAATGTCTTGTCTTTTTTGTTTTCAGATTTTGGAATACCTAAGTTCATTAAACCTTAAATAAGTGCAATGTCCAACCATTGGAAAAATGCCATATCCCCAAACTATGACATCAACAAGGACAAACTGTATCCTTATTCTGAAGTGCCGCTTCTAAGCGGATATCAACTATTAAAGATACCGATTTATGTTAAAAATCTAGTAGAACATGTTGATTACTTTGGTGAGGGGAGAAAATATCTCACCACAGGCACGACCGGGTTTCCCGACTGTTACAATGTTAACTATGAGTATAAATTAGTGGCTGAAGGTCCGGATGACGGCAGAAAGATACCTAACAGAATCCCGATATCCGAAGAGCTAAACATTGAGTTCCCTACCCGTAATTACATAAAAGATAATTCTGTCCTAACAGTAACTGTTAACCTTGAAATAAATGAAGTGACAGACCAGATAGCTGATGATATTGTTCGTGTCGTGAATAGTGAGCGAGGAAGAGTAATTGTTTACGGATACAATAATAATATGAATCCATTTCAAAGGCTCTGTGGCGAACTAAGGAAGATGAAACAGATATTTTACTGCCCTATTTACTTGTTACCAGACAAACTACAATTATCTTTCTGGAAAACTTGTTATAGAGCATATTTGGGTGTCCAGGAACTCGAAAGAGAACTGTACCTAAATGTTTATAAAGGTGATTTCGAAGCCGCAGTCTTACTGACCAGTTGTTTAACTGACACGCTCTGCGGCGGAGCTCTCGGTGACGTCGTTAACAAACTCCTCCAGAATAAAGTCGGAAATGTCATCGCGTACGCTTACAAACTATGGGACAACGATTACAAAGAAGTTGTGAGTGAGCATTTCCCCTCTGTATTTCAACACATTTTCGAAGGAGACTGTATGGCCATAATTAACAAACTAAACAGTCAGGCTCTGATTTTAGAACCTAAAACATCGAAAGCGCGGGGAGATGACAACTACAGGTCCCGTAAGAAATTGGGCTGGAAGATGATTCCAATATGGGATGATAATAACGTCTTCTTCAAACTGTATAACATCGACAGCGCTAAATATTTACAGCTGTCTCCGACGGCTGGGGAGGACGGTGTCAGAGAGGCTCGGGGCAAGAAGGATTCTGAAGAAGAAACAGACGAGAGTGAGAGGTTTTTCTTTTCACCGTTAATAATGGAGAACGGACAAGTCGCTTTTAACATTTTAAATTGCGAGGATAAACAATTATCGGAGTTGCCTGTCGATGTAGATTCCTCGGAAGTCAAGGCAGTTGTAGGAGAGAAAAGTGTTGGCAGTGTACAGGATGAGTCTGTTAAAAGAGACAAGCAGAGTGATGAATGTCAAGACGAAGATGACGATGATTTCGACGTCGACATTTATTGATTGGTCTCTTAGTGTCAATTCACACAGAGACGCGACGCGACGCGACTGCGCGCACATTTTAATAGAGCGACTCAAAATGTAACTTTATTTATTACAAGAAAAGATGCACATTTCATTGCGATGACTCTCGCGGCGGCGGCCGCGGCCTCGGCGCGCGGCCCAGCGCGAAATCACTGGCCTCTTCCAGTACCGTCGCGCGCGTCATGTCGCGACTCGGTGCGAACTGACCCTTACAAACATTTGCCGAAGAGAGATGTTGATTGTTGGGGCGCGTATCTTAAATCTTAAGTGCTGAATATTGAATAAAAGTGTATAATTTTAATTACATATTATATATAAGTGTCCGATTCTCGTATTATTGTAACTCAGGATTCCCTGATATAGCTGATAGTGCTGACACTATCAGCTATATCAGAAAAAAAATTATTTTACTTATTTTTATTTTTTAGTACAGCTTGTACTAAGCAAAGCAGCTGGTACTAGCTTTTTGTGATCCAGTATGATCGGATTATCCCATGGCCGACCTGCCTACCAGATTTGTAGTAAAGTTGGAGACACGTCGGTTTCCCAGTAAAAGAAAAAGATTACTGACTTAGTTACATCATGTTGTATTAATCACTCATTTGTTTTAATTCCTATAATAAAAACATACTATTAATCATTATTAATCTTAGTTTTATTAAAAAAACCAGCTTATTACTTTAATTACAAACTCGAGGCTTCTGAAGAAATATAAGTCCCCGTAATATACCAATGTGTTTGGCTACCGGTTACCAACACTTTTACATTGGACGCTTTTACATTTTTCTACAAATAACAGTGTTTTTCAGGTACCATTTTAATGCATAAGCAATCACTGTGAAGATTTCACGGTCTTAATTTAAAGATATTAAATATTCATCTCCAGATTAGCATCTGAAAAATTGTATGTCGTCATATAAAATTTTCGCACAAATACGTTTTTCCCATCACAATAATCGCAGAAAATTGTAAAAAGTAGGGTCAGAATAAGTACAATTTTTGGTAAATTTACAGAATAATTTATCTTAAAAATTATAATACGTTGCTGTATAGGTGCAGCAAATTTTTTTGTATCAAAATCAACATATTTTCCAATTATTAGCTAAAATAAAAACATTTGCCAATGTCTTCGTACATTTTGAACTCGCGGTTCATCATTCCGCGCTCAGAAGCGCTCATGGAAGGACGGGTGTATCTAGGGAATGCAATCCGGACTAACCGTAATCCGAAATATTCGGATATCCGCACATTTTTATTCGACTTTAAAATCCGGATTCGAAAATCGATTCCAGATTTTCTGAATATTATGAAATTGTAATTCGGAGGCTGCATTATCGCGCTAAAATTCGTAAATACGTATACATTCATTTATTATGTCTAATCGGTTAGTGTATAATAATTTATTGAAACTTAAACTAACTATACAATACATAACTCATTAAAAACTATTAAATAAACTAACAAACTATCTATCGGTCTATCTTTGTTTGATAGAACTGGTTTCAAGAAAATTTCTTACGACATACCAAAGATTTTTGTTTTTTGAATGTATGAATTTTTACCACTTCTAAATTCATTATAAAAAAAAACTAAAAGCCATTTTGAACTTAGCTATATTTTAAAAAGTTCTTTAGACCCTTTCTAACGGTATGCTACATGTAACAAAAAACAATTCATTAACTAGTCAAAATATTAGTTAGGAGAGTCAGGGTTAAGAAAAGACTGTTTTTATAAACTAAAGTACCTAATGAATTTTGTTCAAATTAACCCAATATTTATTTTGTGCCATAACACCCACAAACGAAAAAGTTATTTGGAATTAAAGGAAACATTTTGGGTATTTCTTTATTTTCAAAAAAAAAAAAAATAACCAACCGTGACATTTAGGACATAGGATGTATGGGTAGAACCTAGCTAATGACCTCCCAAACCCCTGGTAAAATTGTGTCGGTCTATAAGCCAAACACCCTGTGTAGGTTATCTAAAAACTCCTCAATGCTGTCAGCGGGCGTTTTCCTGGGGATTATGCTTGATTCAATGCTAAAATGGTGTTCTTATTTAACATCTCTTGCGGGGCGGCTAAGTTCAGCAGCATATGCCATTAGAAAAATCCGTCAATATACTGATGTAAAATATAAAATAAAAATAAAATCCATTTATTTCAGGTTCTTCCATATGACAATTACACGAAAGACGAGATAAATACAAATCACAATTTAACATTTGGTGACGCCATCTCGTAACTTTTCTACTCATCAACTGATTCTCTCGTATGACGAAGATCGTAGGAACAGGCGACGATATATGTCCATCCCTTTCCCTCCCCTTTGCGCTCGCCTATCAAAAATTGATCGGAGCGACACTCCACTTCAAGACAGCTAAACGTTCGCTTTAAAGCTCGGTCAAGTAAGAATTGCAAATATCATTGTCATGGCATTTTTGTAGCGGTCGTGATTTTGCTTAGACAGCGACAAACCTAGCGCAGTGGGGTCGTACAGGTATCGCTGAGTTAAAAACAAGTCTGCTTTTGTATGACGTACTAGACGCCCTCATAATCAATAGAGTTAATGGTGCCGATTCTCTTGTCACAAATATCTCTAAACTAGACTAAAAATCACTAAAATTTAGTTTGTTCCTGTCAAACGACGTTTCCTATTCTGATTTTGATTAAAGTGACATGACTTAAACAGATTATAGTTTGACAGCACTAAGTTATTCAATTTGGTGAAAATGGCAATTTTGCTATTCTAAAATTGACGTTTTTCACCTAAAATTTAGATAGTCAAACTAAATCAGACTATTTTTAATCGCGATTAAAAAGGTGTGGAATAAAATTAGTTGTCATGAACTAAAATTTACAAAGCACATTTCTCTCGTATTTCATAAAAGTTTGGATGATTTTGAGTTCAATAAGGAAGCACATGTGATTGCAGCTGTTGTCGATTCGGCAGAAAGGTAAATTTAGTGTTATTTTATTATGATAGGATACAAACAAAATGCATTCATGAAAACTTACCAAAGGATTTTTGTACTGAACATGTATTGCATTTGCTACATTATTAGTTGGAAAAGAAGTGGATAAATTCACTTCTCATACTTAAAGCCACTTCCAGGTTCTGTGTCTAATAAGAAATAACTATTTTTTAAAAACTTTCAAGAAAGAATAAAAATATTTGAGGTTAGAATTCTTTTTTTGTGTTCTTTGGCTAATTATCTTGTTTTAATTTATAGATAAGAAGCGTATGATCGAAACCAGAACTTTGGTGCCGACTGCAACGGTCAAGACATCGTATACCTGTGTCCACCCTGTGATACATTTAGTGATATAAATGCGGATTCTCCACTTCCCATCACGACAGGCAATCCAAGAATATTTTCATAGGTACCTACATGAATACATTTGTTGGTCAAATTTTTAGAAAGCTCTCCATACTAACAGTGATCATAAATAAAATACTGTTTCATCTGATCACAGTATACTCTAAAAAGCTTCTGAATATATATTTTCGTTATTTGTTTTCAGCTGTAACACTCAGCGTAAAGGACAGCATTTATATGAATATCGCCTTTTTTTGACCGCCTGCTTTACCTCTGATGGCATTTACACCTATTTACGAGACCAGTGTAAAGCAAACAAGGACAGCTATATTGCTCCCGCAAACAATATTGTAATTTAGTCATTTACACTTTTAAGCAAAGAACATGAAGGCGAGATGATGCATATTTTAATGAAACGTTAACTCATTTAATTAACTTTTATGTACGTTGTACATCATTCCGAACCAGCAATTCTAAATAAATACCTACATTTACGTATAAGGACTATTTGAAAATAGTAAGAAGGCAGAATTAAAAGTATTCTTTTATTTAATATCCTTCATAATACACTCTCCAAAATTAGATATACCATTACACTTAAGAGTTGAGTAAACTAACTGAATTTTTTTATAGGATTCGAAACCTGTGTAAAACTTTATCGATTTATCATCCTCTTTGTATCTATTAATAGACCCGTAGACATACTCGTGGTCAATTTGAATACTTTTAGATAAAAACTTAGGTGCACTGTACACATGCTTGTTCACTGTTGTTTAATGTGTTTACTTCTTCTTCGAGACCTATTTCTAATGCTTAATGTTTGCTGTTGTATACATGGAAGTAACAGTGTCCGTTACCCAGGCCAGATGTTGTCGAAAATGGTCATTTGAATCTTATAAATAATTAGTTTTGCGGCTTCTGTAATTGTTGCGCACATTTTTAATTTGTTGCGCTTATAGTTTTTTAATTATTTCACAAAAACATTTCCTGCTGGGGTAACGTTACCCCAGCCAGACCTTTTTCTTTCTAATGGGAATATTTAAATAAATACTAGCCATAAAATTAGTTGTCTAGATGAAGTAAATGTTGTACCTTATTTTGTATTTGTTCTTTCTTGGGTTGCGAAGTTATTCGAGATTTTGCTGGGGTAACGTTTTTGGTTTTGCTAGATCTTTGAAATGGTTAAGCGGATTCTTATCATATTTTGTACAAGACTTCTTAGGAATTAGTTTAAATTTGTTTTGCAATTTAAAAACCAAAATAATACATAGCTTAAAGGTTATTTTATTAAATAGAAAAACACTTCAATTGGTCCCAGCACTCTCAATAAGAGGTCTAAAGACTTACTTTAAACGGTCTTGATGCGCGCGGTGTTATTTGGCCACTGGATTGGATATATGAACTGAATGTTATGTCAATTATTAGTTTTTTAGTTCAGTTGTACATCGGTAAAATTTCAGCTCAGTACATTGGATAATTAATGAGATAATACGATTAAAGTCATTAGGAAGAGAATGACCGTGGTAAGCCGACCAAGTTTAGGTGGTTACGAAAAAGCGAAAACGCAGAACATTATGGTACCTTCAAAAATATGTAGGATAGTGTTACAAATTTAGTACAGACATGTCCACAAGTTTTAAAAAAAACTACATGATTATTAAAGAATTTTTATTGACAGGTAAAATAATCATTTCAATTGAACTTTTTAAGTATTAATAAACTTATACTTAAAAACAATCACAGATTAAAATTACAGATAGTAATTTTGCTTTTTTGAATTTTCTATTATTTTTTATTTAAATTATAGATTTCAGTATACACAGTACACAGTTACAGTTTTTATTTAAATATACACATTGGAATGTGTAATGATCACAGACAATAAATAATATACAATGGTTTTTTTCAGTTAACACTAAACTTACGTATGTCTACTAATACCTACTTATATCAATTAAAATCACAGATCAATGGTAATATTAAATGACATCACAATGTAGTAAAATGCTCACAGTTAGTCCTACTGTTTTGTTGTCTCATTTCAAATAACACATTTTTTTTCCTAAGTTTATACACATAATAATACACATAATCGGTGATTTTTGATAAGTTTGTGCACCTGGAAGATAATAATAATGTTTTCATAGTACAGATATTATTATGTATTTAACAGTGTACGCGTCAGTACCGAAATTGTAAGGTGTATTATACTAAACATTTCAAAAGATAGTATAATGTTTTGCCGATAAGGTGATTTTATGTGTGTGTACGGTCAGAAGGTTTGGCAAAGTAAAAAGCGTGTTCTCAGTTGAAGGTTTACTGAACGACTAACACAAAGATTACATTATACAGTACAGTGGTTGAGGGCTTAGAGTTAACTTACGAGCTACGTCATACATGACCTAAGACTAAAGATGTATAAGTAATTTGCCTACGCGCTACAATCCTCCCCCCTTAGATTTAACGATAAAATTTTAATTTGTGACAACCCAAAAGAATACAAAATTATCTATGAACTAATTAAAACTACAGACGATAACAATAAACAATTGAGTTGCGAACAATGGTTTTATTTATGCTAGAGCGTTCACACTATGCTACTTATACTAGAGAGAGTATTATTTTCGTCGAATGTTGTTTACACTACACTTTAACTTTGAGGTTTGCACTCGCGATTTGCTTGTAGGTTGGGCATCCCTGGCGGTGCGCCGATAGCACGTTGTGTGATCGCGTGGTTGATTTTGTTTCGACGGAGGCTTTCATGCGGCGCTTGCAATAGCACCACCCTACGTAGAGTATAGATAGGGTTACCGCTGTGCTGACTAGGATGTTTGCGGCTAGCGACATCTTGTGGGTGACGGTAATGGTTTCATCTTGCAGCAAAACCTTGTTGCCGGCGGCTGCGCTGTTCTGCGCCATGATAGTCATCTTGCTAGCTGGCTGGCCCATGTTATCTGACTGCTGGCTGGTATGAGTGCGGCGATAGTGAACGTTTGTTGAAGATTGACGGTTATTCATACAGCTGATAAAGACGTTGACGGAAGCGGCTCATATGTCGAATCTCACGGTCTTCTTAACGACCCGGCCCGATTTCGTTGTAATCAGCGGTGTCGTAGTGCTTGAAGTGATGTATGGAGTCGTAACGTTCGCCGGATGTGGGACGGTGTCGGGTGGCGTCGTTGTTTGGGTCTCCTGGCGTGGGACCGACACATTATTAAATTCTAATAGGTAAGCTGGTTTTAGACGATCAAGTGACACTGTGACTTGCCTTCCGTTACAGTCTAATGTATAAAATTTTGGATGTCGTTTTATTACTTTATATGGACCTTCGTATGGTGGTACCAAAGATCGACGTGCTTCATTTCTAACAAACACATGAGTGTTAATGGCTAAATCTTTATGAACGAATACACTATTGTTGTTGCTATGTAAACTTGAATGTGAGAGTTTGGGAACGGATGACAATGACTTGGTTAACAGTTTGATGTAGTCGCTGTCGTTAATATTTGGTCGTAGATTTTGAATTAAATAGGTCACCTGGCAGTCTGAGACTACTGCCGTATAAAAATTGTGATGGACTGTATCCCAGATCTAATTTAACTGCCGAGCGCAACCCTAGGAGTACTCCTGGTAATTCCCGTAACCATTGTGTGCTATTTGAACATTTTGCCATAATAGCAGCCTTTAAGGTACGGTGAAGTCTTTCTATCGTGCCGTTCGACTTTGGGTTGTATGCAGTTGTGCGAACTCGTTCGATGCCGAGTCTTTTTAATAATTGCCGAAATAAATCTGATTCGAATTGACGACCTTGATCTGAGGTTATACGTATTGGACAACCGAAACGAGCAATCCAATGCTCGACGAACACCTTAGCAACCGTTTCAGCTGTTATATTTTTTACAGGTATAACTTCTGGCCATTTCGTCACCCTGTCGATGATGGTAACGCAATATTTAAAATCCTCTGCCGGTGGCAGTGGTCCTATTATATCGATGTGTACATTTTCAAAACGATTACCTGTGCTGTCAAATTCGCCTATCGGTGTTACTGTGTGGCGTTGAATTTTAGATTTTTGACAGGGAACACACATTTTAACGAAATTTTTTATGTCGGTATTCATGTTGCTCCAGAAATACCTTGACTTAACTAAGCGTTGAGTAGCTGCGACGCCGGGATGACTCACATTGTGTAAAGTCTTAGTTTTAGTTTATGGCGAGTTCCCGGAACTGTATGGGTAGATAAGGACGTATATCGTTTGTTGATGTTTCGCAGGCTATTTTTATTTCTGAATCGGGCATTGTTATTAATTTAAATTGGAGTTTGTCGTGTTTGCGTAGATTTTGTAATTCCGGATCGCTTTTTTGTAGTTCAGCTAACTTTTGATAATCTACTAGTGATGGCAAGATAATCTCATCGATTCGGGATAATGCGTCGGCGACTGTATTTTTGTCACCTTCTATGTACATGATGTTATCGCAAAATTGGGAAATGAAATCTAGTTGTCTTAACCGTCTAGGTGAGTCTGAAGGCGATACCTTTTTAGATAGGGCGAAGGTCAATGGTTTGTGGTCTGTTAGTACTGTTAGCTGTCTGCCTTCTACCATATGGCGGAAGTGTTTAATTGCCATGTATATTGCTAGAAGTTCCCTATCGTACGTGCTGTATCTTGTTTGGGTATCGGTGAGTTTCTTTGAATAAAATCCTAGAGGTTCTAATTTATCACCAACTTTCTGATTTAAAGCGGCGCCTACGCAGGTACCGGAAGCGTCTGTCATCAACACTAATGGCACGGTTGCGTCGGGATGCGATAACGTGACTGTATTATTGATGGCTTGTTTACATCGACTGAATGCTTCTAATGCACTTTCGGTCCATGTAATTTCTGTTTTGTCGCGTTTTTTTGAATTGTGTAAATACGCGTTTAGTGGTGTTTGAATTTCTGCAGCTTTTGGATTTGCCGAATTCGCATTTATCTGTGTTGATTGTTAAACCGATATTATTTAATCGTTCTAAAACTATCTCTAAATGTTTTGCATGCGTTTCTTTTGAATCTGAAGCTATAATTACATCATCAAGGTAAGGAAATGCAAAGTCAAGACTTTTTAATGCGTTGTTGACTAGTCTTTGAAAATCTTGCGCTGCGTTACGTAACCCAAAGTTCATTCTCGTAAATTCGAATAAACCGAATGGAGTTATGACTGCAGTTTTTGGGATGTCTTCGGGAGCCATTGGTATATTATGGTAAGCTTTCCGGACGTCAATTTTTGAAAATATAGTTTTCCCTTTGAGTAAATATGTGAAATCAAGTAGTCTTGGTAATGGGTAACGGTCGGGAGTAGTTTGTGCGTTAAGTCTACGGTAGTCTCCGCATGGTCTTATTTCACCGTTTTTTTTACTAACGCAAACAAGTGGGTTAGCCCAAGGACTATTCGAAGGTCTACAAATACCTAATTGCATCATTCTTTCGAATTCTGCTTTGGCGACTTTGTATTTCTCCGGATTAAGCGGTCGTACTTTTTCATGGACCGGGGGTCCATTAGTATAAATGTGGTGTTGAACATCATGTTTAGGATGTGTTTTAAAGTTTTCTAATTTGGTGATGTCGGGAAATTTTTGTAATATGAGATGGTATTCGTCGTTTACATCGATTGATCGAATACTCGATTCAGGGCAATTTGTAATATTTGTGGCGCGCGATATTAAAGTGAGTTTGTCTATTAGTTTCCTACCATGTAAGTCTACTATTAGTTTGTTAGCAGCAAGGAAGTCAGCGCCTATTATTGAACGTTGTACATCGGCTAGTATGAACTTCCATTGGAATGGGCGACGTAAACCTAAGTTAACTGTGATGGATTTTTCCCCGTATGTTTTGATTTTTGTGCCGTTGGCTGCATATAATATGTAATCTGATGTGGATACGTTTTGCCTTTTACCGGCTAAAACCGACACATCAGCACCAGTGTCGATAAGAAATCGTGCACCAGTTTTAATATCTGTAACACATAAACGATAGGAATTGTTGACACCGGCGACATTGTGTATTTGACCCGGTGTCTGAATTAGTTTTCCGGGTTCCTTTTATTGCAATTTATTGTGTCGCCGCATTTACGCGCATTTATGCCATAACTGAAGTGGTAAAAACACTGGTAATTCGCATCACCTGGTTTCTCTTTTTGTCTGAGGTAATTCTCCCTATTTTTATAAGTGATTTCGCGACTTTTAGAGCGCGTCCGGGAAGTTCCACGGCTATAACGATCTCGGCTTCGCGACTCGCGGTTCTGATGGTTAATGGAATCGTCTAGTTTAGTGCGTAATTCTGAAATTTCTAGTTTCATTTGTTTCAGCTCATTTACAATGGTTTCGGGAAGTGTTGGGTCTGCACTCAGAGTTGTTTTAGAAACCGGGGCTATTTCAGATGGTCTGGTATTTTCCAGAATTTTATCAGCGATTTTAGCCAAACCATCGAGTTTTACCTCGTCAGTGTCGCATGCGGTTATGACGGCCCTAATTGAGTGTGGAAGACGACCTGTCCACAATAACTTTAGAGTATCGTCTGGGACTTTATTTTTCCGTAAGTCTCGCATACGCCGTAATAATTGTGAAGGCTTTTGATCTCCGAGTTCGATTTCGTTTAAGAGTTGGTTCATTTGTTTTGTTTCCGACTCTTCGTAAACCGAAATTAACCTATTTTTTAGAGTTTCATATTTATTATTCTGAGGCATGTTTTCAAGAATGTCACTAATATCAGGTAATTCGTCAGGTTTCAGCCTAGCTATTAGAAGTTGACTTTTGTGCAGGTCACTTGCCTTTAGAGGATCCACGATGGCGTTGAATTGATGAAACCAGAGTCTTGGTCGATCTTGCCAGAAGTCCGGTATCCTCGGTGTCATGGAAACTGCGGTCATCTGTTGCGGCTGTGGCTGGTCTTGGGTTGACATGGCTGCAGGTTGTTGAGAGAGCTGCGACCTGGTAGAGTGAGTCGTTCGTTTTTACGCGCGATGAATTATAGTCTTTGTTAAAAACTTGGAACTCGATACGCGAGCGGACGCGTTGGGTGTCGCCACTTTGCCGGTAAGGTGATTTTATGTGTGTGTACGGTCAGAAGGTTTGGCAAAGTACAAAGCGTGTTCTCAGTTATAGGTTTACTGAACGACTAACACAAAGATTACATTATACAGTACAGTGGTTGAGGGCTTAGAGTTAACTTACGAGCTACGTCATACATGACCTAAGACTAAAGATGTATAAGTAATTTGCCTACGCGCTACAATGTTCTGCGTTGTCGCTTTTTCGTAACCACCTAAACTTGGTCGGGTTACCACGGTCATTCACTTCCTAATGACTTTAATCGTATTATCTCATGAATTATCCAATGTACTACGCTGAAATTTTACTGATATACAACTGAACTAAAAAACTAATAATTGACATAACATTCAGTTCATATATCCAATCCAGTGGCCAAATAACACCGCGCGCATCAAGACCGTGCTCGTGAAGAACTGAATATCATCATAACTTGTTAAATACTTACAGGATACTAATGAAACTTCACATACATTTGAAGGCAGTTACAAGCTTTAAAATAACGTTTAAAGTAAGTCTTTAGACTTCTTATTGAGAGTGCTGGGACCAATTGAAGTGTTTTTCTATTTAACGAATTAACGTTTGTTGATGTTTCGCAGGCTATTTTTATTTCTGAATCGGGCATTGTTATTAATTTAAATTGGAGTTTGTCGTGTTTGCGTAGATTTTGTAATTCCGGATCGCTTTTTTGTAGTTCAGCTAACTTTTGATAATCTACTAGTGATGGCAAGATAATCTCATCGATTCGGGATAATGCGTCGGCGACTGTATTTTTGTCACCTTCTATGTACATGATGTTATCGCAAAATTGGGAAATGAAATCTAGTTGTCTTAACCGTCTAGGTGAGTCTGAAGGCGATACCTTTTTAGATAGGGCGAAGGTCAATGGTTTGTGGTCTGTTAGTACTGTTAGCTGTCTGCCTTCTACCATATGGCGGAAGTGTTTAATTGCCATGTATATTGCTAGAAGTTCCCTATCGTACGTGCTGTATCTTGTTTGGGTATCGGTGAGTTTCTTTGAATAAAATCCTAGAGGTTCTAATTTATCACCAACTTTCTGATTTAAAGCGGCGCCTACGCAGGTACCGGAAGCGTCTGTCATCAACACTAATGGCACGGTTGCGTCGGGATGCGATAACGTGACTGTATTATTGATGGCTTGTTTACATCGACTGAATGCTTCTAATGCACTTTCGGTCCATGTAATTTCTGTTTTGTCGCGTTTTTTTGAATTGTGTAAATACGCGTTTAGTGGTGTTTGAATTTCTGCAGCTTTTGGATTTACCGAATTCGCATTTATCTGTGTTGATTGTTAAACCGATATTATTTAATCGTTCTAAAACTATCTCTAAATGTTTTGCATGCGTTTCTTTTGAATCTGAAGCTATAATTACATCATCAAGGTAAGGAAATGCAAAGTCAAGACTTTTTAATGCGTTGTTGACTAGTCTTTGAAAATCTTGCGCTGCGTTACGTAACCCAAAGTTCATTCTCGTAAATTCGAATAAACCGAATGGAGTTATGACTGCAGTTTTTGGGATGTCTTCGGGAGCCATTGGTATATTATGGTAAGCTTTCCGGACGTCAATTTTTGAAAATATAGTTTTCCCTTTGAGTAAATATGTGAAATCAAGTAGTCTTGGTAATGGGTAACGGTCGGGAGTAGTTTGTGCGTTAAGTCTACGGTAGTCTCCGCATGGTCTTATTTCACCGTTTTTTTTACTAACGCAAACAAGTGGGTTAGCCCAAGGACTATTCGAAGGTCTACAAATACCTAATTGCATCATTCTTTCGAATTCTGCTTTGGCGACTTTGTATTTCTCCGGATTAAGCGGTCGTACTTTTTCATGGACCGGGGGTCCATTAGTATAAATGTGGTGTTGAACATCATGTTTAGGATGTGTTTTAAAGTTTTCTAATTTGGTGATGTCGGGAAATTTTTGTAATATGAGATGGTATTCGTCGTTTACATCGATTGATCGAATACTCGATTCAGGGCAATTTGTAATATTTGTGGCGCGCGATATTAAAGTGAGTTTGTCTATTAGTTTCCTACCATGTAAGTCTACTATTAGTTTGTTAGCAGCAAGGAAGTCAGCGCCTATTATTGAACGTTGTACATCGGCTAGTATGAACTTCCATTGGAATGGGCGACGTAAACCTAAGTTAACTGTGATGGATTTTTCCCCGTATGTTTTGATTTTTGTGCCGTTGGCTGCATATAATATGTAATCTGATGTGGATACGTTTTGCCTTTTACCGGCTAAAACCGACACATCAGCACCAGTGTCGATAAGAAATCGTGCACCAGTTTTAATATCTGTAACACATAAACGATAGGAATTGTTGACACCGGCGACATTGTGTATTTGACCCGGTGTCTGAATTAGTTTTCCGGGTTCCTTTTATTGCAATTTATTGTGTCGCCGCATTTACGCGCATTTATGCCATAACTGAAGTGGTAAAAACACTGGTAATTCGCATCACCTGGTTTCTCTTTTTGTCTGAGGTAATTCTCCCTATTTTTATAAGTGATTTCGCGACTTTTAGAGCGCGTCCGGGAAGTTCCACGGCTATAACGATCTCGGCTTCGCGACTCGCGGTTCTGATGGTTAATGGAATCGTCTAGTTTAGTGCGTAATTCTGAAATTTCTAGTTTCATTTGTTTCAGCTCATTTACAATGGTTTCGGGAAGTGTTGGGTCTGCACTCAGAGTTGTTTTAGAAACCGGGGCTATTTCAGATGGTCTGGTATTTTCCAGAATTTTATCAGCGATTTTAGCCAAACCATCGAGTTTTACCTCGTCAGTGTCGCATGCGGTTATGACGGCCCTAATTGAGTGTGGAAGACGACCTGTCCACAATAACTTTAGAGTATCGTCTGGGACTTTATTTTTCCGTAAGTCTCGCATACGCCGTAATAATTGTGAAGGCTTTTGATCTCCGAGTTCGATTTCGTTTAAGAGTTGGTTCATTTGTTTTGTTTCCGACTCTTCGTAAACCGAAATTAACCTATTTTTTAGAGTTTCATATTTATTATTCTGAGGCATGTTTTCAAGAATGTCACTAATATCAGGTAATTCGTCAGGTTTCAGCCTAGCTATTAGAAGTTGACTTTTGTGCAGGTCACTTGCCTTTAGAGGATCCACGATGGCGTTGAATTGATGAAACCAGAGTCTTGGTCGATCTTGCCAGAAGTCCGGTATCCTCGGTGTCATGGAAACTGCGGTCATCTGTTGCGGCTGTGGCTGGTCTTGGGTTGACATGGCTGCAGGTTGTTGAGAGAGCTGCGACCTGGTAGAGTGAGTCGTTCGTTTTTACGCGCGATGAATTATAGTCTTTGTTAAAAACTTGGAACTCGATACGCGAGCGGACGCGTTGGGTGTCGCCACTTTGCCGGTAAGGTGATTTTATGTGTGTGTACGGTCAGAAGGTTTGGCAAAGTACAAAGCGTGTTCTCAGTTATAGGTTTACTGAACGACTAACACAAAGATTACATTATACAGTACAGTGGTTGAGGGCTTAGAGTTAACTTACGAGCTACGTCATACATGACCTAAGACTAAAGATGTATAAGTAATTTGCCTACGCGCTACAATGTTCTGCGTTGTCGCTTTTTCGTAACCACCTAAACTTGGTCGGGTTACCACGGTCATTCACTTCCTAATGACTTTAATCGTATTATCTCATGAATTATCCAATGTACTACGCTGAAATTTTACTGATATACAACTGAACTAAAAAACTAATAATTGACATAACATTCAGTTCATATATCCAATCCAGTGGCCAAATAACACCGCGCGCATCAAGACCGTGCTCGTGAAGAACTGAATATCATCATAACTTGTTAAATACTTACAGGATACTAATGAAACTTCACATACATTTGAAGGCAGTTACAAGCTTTAAAATAACGTTTAAAGTAAGTCTTTAGACTTCTTATTGAGAGTGCTGGGACCAATTGAAGTGTTTTTCTATTTAACGAAATAACCTTTAAGCTATGCATTATTTTGGTTTTTTATTGCAGAACAAATTTAAACTAATTCCTAAGAAGTCATGTACAAAATATGATAAGAATCCGCTTAACCATTTCAAAGATCTAGCAAAACCAAAAACGTTACCCCAGCAAAATCTCGAATAACTTCGCAACCGATGAAAGAACAAATACAAAATAAGGCACAACATTTACTTCAATTAGACAACTAATTTTATAGCTAGTATTTATTTAAATATTCCCATTAGAAAGAAAAAGGTCTGGCTGGGGTAACGGTTCACCCCAGCAGGAAATGTTTTTGTGAAATAATTAAAAAACTATAAGCGCAACAAATTTCAAAATGTGCGCAACAATTATAGAAGCCGTAAAACTAATTATCTATAAGATTCAAATGACCATTTTCGACAACATCTGGCCTGGGTAACGGACACGAAGTAACACTACTGGTTGAAGGTTGCGGTTCTACTTCAAAACTTTCCTGAAATAGTTTTTTCTGCCCTTTTTCTCATAACGATGCTGTCGTTCGAGGGCGGCTGGATTTTCTTGTTTAGCTTCAGTGAAACAGAATACGCATGGTACAGCTGTCTTTTTATGGAACTTGGCTTCTGAAATAATAACGAAACCACATAAGTTAACTTTTTTATTACTTACCAAGAATGACACAAATTTGTGAGTAATGCATAAAAGTATGTGATGTTACTGTGTTATCTCACCTGTATACCTACTATGAAATGCACTCCACAATCGTGCGCTAGACACTCCTTGACTTTTTTATTGCGTAAGGCAGACTTCCATTGTTTTTTGAGTTTGCTTTCCTTAGGAAACTAATGAACTCCCCTATTTTTACAATTTAACGCGCTAATTTAGGCAATATTACAATAATTGCGGCAATTAATAACGATAAACAAAAACAATTGAAGAAATCCATAGGATTTGACAGTTCTTATTTCAAAGCAGGGTATGGTCGTAGAAAGTGCCCATGGCAGAGGAGTTTAGTTTTTTATTTTTTATTTTAACCTATCGGTTGATTGATTCATTATTTATAAATTTGGTTGTTTTTTTGTTTGTTTGAGGTTTCAAGCAAACAAAAATTCAATCTAAAGGACATGGCCGAAAATAGTTTTTTTATTAATCAAATATTCTAACCAGGAAAATATGTGTATAGACATCGCAAAAAAGAACTGTTCGTTCTTATTATAAAATACATATCTAACAGACCTCCAATTTTGAGAAAAATCGTTTTTTATTTAAGTGTAACTTATTACTAGTTAAAACGAACAAACCTTTTCCAAACATCAAGGCTAATAAAGCGAACACACCGGAAAAAAAGTAAACCAATACTTGACAATGTCATGTCACTGTCAGATATTGACTGAAAGTGTCAGTCATTAGTGTCATTACTCAGGCTTTTTTTTGCAATTCAGATCATTTTCGTTCACTTTCATTCAGCTGTTGTCCATGGTCTAGTGCAATCTTAGTCTATGGTATACTCAATTTGGTGACTGTCAAACTCAAATTTAAATGTGTCAAAAATTTATCTAAGTTTAGAGAATCTTGTTTTCAGAATAACTTAACAAAACCAACTAACTAAAAATAAGAAATTTTAGTTTTAGTTTAGGTTAGTTCGGTGTACAAGAGAATCGGCACCAATATATCTTTGCTCTGCAATTTTCCTAGCAGGACATTCAGCGTCTCCGGTGTTATAATAATAATAATAATAATAATCCATTTATTTTCAGGTAACAAGGACCCATAGATAAATACCTTAACCTAAGTATACATACGTTTTATTACAATTGTATTAGTAAATATAACTTAAAACTATGTTAGTATCACTAAATTGCACTAAGTCTTTATGCGTTCTGGTGGCACTTGTCCGCGAAAGCGGCGAAATACCACATCCTGTGGCCAAAAACTTTCTTCCATCACCTGATGCAGGTAGCATGTTGGTACGCGCACCACAAACGCATTAAAGTTAAGTATGGTCACTAGATTTTTTAAAGCGTGAACAAGTCGCGCATTTCGGTGTGTCTGTTTTCTTCGTGCATTCGGACATCTTATGACCAGTGACACAGTGACCACACGTAAAATTGACCTCTCGACAAGATTTTGCTGCATGGCCGTACTGTTGGCATTTATAACATAACACCTCGTTCCTAATGTAAAATCCCTGACAGGACAAGACGACCAATTTATAAAAATCCTGGATTGAGGGATTAAGGCTTTACGTATATTGGCTGATACTTCAATTACGTAATTGCTGGTCGCAGCATCTCTCTTCCCTTTTACGGCGGTCAAGAATGATTCCGGGGTCATCTCTGATAATTTGTCGGCTACATTTTGTTAAAATGCACTTGAATACCTCAATTTCGGCCAAGGAAGTCTGCACACCTTTCTCCCGCTCTGGGCGGAGCAGGAGGGAGTGTCAGACTTTTACTGACTAAAACCCATCCATGTTCCTTCATCGCCCTTTGTGTTCCGGGGCCACGGTATCTCTTTCGGACAGCTCCGCAACCCCGGCAGGCATCGGTCCTTGCGGACCCCATTCCTTTTTGTTGACTATCTTTGAGGCGCGCGTGGTACACGAACGCGCCGTCGCACGGTGGATCGAAAATCGGCTGTAGAAGACATAGGATCTCGATGTCTTAAATGTTATTTTTTTTGCTGGAAATGACTTCTGCCGATCATTACTGTTCTATAAAATGTCTTAAGAAGTAATTGTGTGCACAAATGGAAGAGTTATAATTTTTATAAGAAAAAAATATATGGATCTGACTGAGTATACGGATATCTCTGGAATCGCAAGGTTCGCCGTTATATCCTTGCACACTGTTATAGTACTATTTATTTGTGAATTTTTGACATACTTAATGTCGCGGCATCACTTGCGATTTTTTTTTTTTAAAATCGTCAAAATAAAAAAATAAAAAATGTTTATGATATGTACATTTTAATGCTTAAATATGGCTATACCAAGTGTAACTTACAATATTTTTTATACTTAGACCAAAACATTCTAAGAAATCACAAAGTCGTATTACCTACTTATTTGAAATGACATGTTTAAAGTCATTACTTCAAAAAACTTTAATCATTATTGGATGTTTACAATGTTACAAATACATGTTCACAACTTCGTACAGAATTATAAAAAATATGGCGTCGCGGCAGAGCCGCGGAGGATCAAATAATACGTTCGTTCGAGACGACGGTCGCGGGGTGCACTCGCGCCGCTCGCACCCCCTCGGCTCGGCCTGCGCTGGCGCGCGGGGTATGCGGGCGGCGGAGGAGGGGCTGCGCGCGCACGTTGGCTGCGACGCGTTGCAACCACAGAGTAGAGAAACCACAGCCTACTCGATATGATTTTTTTCCCGCGCTACATCCTCCCCCTCTAGCCTAACCTAGTGTCCTCGCAGTTGGGCTAGTCTAAGTACCTGCGCGGTCTACCACGTTTGCGTTTTTCGCGAACAGGAGGCTCTACTTGACCCGCGAAGGGCGTGAGGTGCGAAACGTGATATTTTCCTACGTTCGTTCCGGTCTGTATGTTTTCCAGACCATAAGTGGTCGGGCTGATAACTTTCCCTATCTTATATGGACCGTCACGACGTGGGATAAACTTCGCGGTCTGTCCACGGCCTGCGTCGTTAGGTCCCTGCGTTTTCAATAAAACTAGGTCGCCTACCTTGTACTCTGGTGGCGGCCTCCTCCTTTGGTCAGCATTCTCTTTCTGGACGGCCTGTGCCTTCTCGTGAATGTCCCTTGCCTCGTCTAGGGTCGCAGCCATCCTCTTTAGGTAAGGCGTAATGCTGGGCACGAAATTGTCGTGTTCTACGATAGCCCTCATGTCTACTGCGGAGTCGGAAGGGGCTCGTAACTCCCTCCCGAAGGTGAGGTACGCCGGCGAATACCCTGTGCTACTGGTAATCGCGGAGTTCATAGCAAACCTGATTGCAGCAAGGTGTACGTCCCAGGTGGTATGTTCGTGGCCTACGAGTATGGCTAGTTGAGGTTTAAGGTCGCGGTTCTTCCTCTCTATCGGGTTGGCTTCAGGATGATAATAGGGTGTGAGTGACTGGCTAATACCCAGAACATGACATACCTGCTGCATGACCTCACTCACGAATTGCACGCCGTTGTCACTGATAAGGCGGCGTGGCACTCCATACCTGAGGAAAACTTCATTTGCGAGTGTTTGAGCGCATTCAACGCTGGTGGCATTCTCCAATGGAAACAATTCCACCCAGCGCGAGCAAACGTCCTCAACGATCAGTACCCACCTGTTCTTCCTAGGTGTCTCTACGAGTGGACCGAACAAGTCCACGGAAACTACCTCGAATCGTCTCGCCACGGCAGGGGTTTGTAGCAATCCTGCTGGTTTGCGATTGTCAGCTTTATACCTCTGGCAAGGCACGCACTCCCTTATGTAATTCGCGATGAATGCGCGCATGCCAGGCCAATAATACCTAGCACGAACGCGGCTTAACGTGCGCTCCACGCCGAAATGGCCAGCTGTCGGCGCATCATGGAAGTCAGCCATAACCTGCCTGCGTTCGTGTTCAGGTACAACTAGGCAACAGTCCTCGCCATCGTCAGACTCCAAGCTGTACCTGTACAGAATTCCGTCAGAAATGGTGTACCCACGGTCAGACCAAGGTCTCCCCCTAGAGGGTTCGTCAGACTCCATGTCCTCAATAATCTTACGAAACTCTGGGTCCAATAGCTGATTGCTGCGGATATCGCCACTGTTCCTCTTCGGTATATCTATGACTGTCATACATAGGTCACACTCGGTCTGGATGCCGGAACAAACTGGTCGCGACAAAGTATCTGCGACTGCGTTTGAGCGACCGGGTGTGTATTCAATGCTGAGATCGAACTCTTGCAACGTTAGGGCCCATCTGGCCAGTCTACCGCTAGGTGACCTTTGACTCATCAGCCATCTCAAAGGCTGGTGGTCTGTCCTAACGGCGACCTTCGCGGTTTCTACATAGCCGCGGAACTTACCGAGTGCCCACACAACGGCGAGAGCCTCTCGCTCAGTCGTGGAGTAGTTCCTCTCGGCGCTAGTGAGGAGTCGACTTGCGTATTCAATCGGCCTCTCGTCATGTCCCTCCCCCTGCATCAGAACAGCTCCAAGGCAATAAGCGCTGCTATCCGTGCAAAGGACAAAGGGTTTCGTTTCGTCCGCCTGACAAAGAACGGGAGCGGAAACGAGCAGAGACTTGATGCGCTCGAACGCCTCCTGTTGCTCGGCGCCCCATCGCCAAACACTCGACTTCTTCAGGAGGTTAGTGAGGGGTCTCGCAGTTTCCGCGTAATTATTAATAAAGCGTCGGTACCAACTCGACGTCTGTAAGAAGCACTTTAAGTGTCTTACGTTCTGAGGGGCGGCCATGTTTTCAATAGCCGCTGTCTTGTCTGGATCCACCTGGATTCCACCTGGTACGATGACGTGTCCTAGGAACTTGACAGACTCCCTTGCAAAGACACTCTTGTCCCTATTCACCCTTAACTTGAACATGGCCAGTCGCTCGAAGACTGCCTCCAGGTCAGCCAGGTGCTTTTCAAAAGGGCCTGGCGACAGCAAGATCAGGTCATCCAGGTACGCCAGGAGTTCCACTTCCTTAAGGTTAGAACGGAAACGGTCCATCATCCTTTGGAAAGTGGCTCCGGAATTGCGCAACCCCATCGGCATTCGCTTAAATCTAAAGGTACCGAGTGGTGTTGTGAAAGCTGTTTTGTCTTGGTCCTCTGGGCAGACGCTCACCTGGTAGTAACCTGAGCGAAGATCAAGAGTCGTCATATACTCACCGGTTTTGGCGGCGTGCAGTATGTCTTCGATACGCGGGAGAGGATACCGGTCTGGCTCCGTTACCGCATTAAGCTTCCGGTAATCTATACATAGCCTTAAACTTCCGTCCTTCTTACCCACGAGTACGACATTGGAGGCCCAAGGTGACTCGCATTCTTCAATGATGTCGTCCCGCAGCAGCTTATCAAGCTCCTTCTGCAAGGCTTCTTTCTTAACTTGTGACATCCTGTATGGTGGACAAGCGATAGGTTCTTGTTGTGGACTCACTTTTATACGATGTGTGGCAAACTCCGTCGCCGGTCCGTCGCGGGCAAACTGCGGCGCGCGGTCTTCAATGAACGCGTTGAGGGTACGCCGCTGCTCGGGGGTTAACTTGCAACCTTCGTCTGACCGCAGCAACAACTCATTGGAAGATGTGTGCAATAAACCTGCTTCGGCGGAGTCGAGAGTAAACGTGTAAACGAAATCATAACAATGTCCCGGACTGTCCGAGAACGACCATGTGCGTCGGGCGACGTCTATCACCATGCCGGCCTGCGCTAAGAAATCTACACCTAAAAGTGTTCTAATATTACTGCCAGGCAATACTAAGAACTGGCACGTTACCCTACGACCTTTAATAATAATATCTGCCTCGGCTGATAACAGGTCTCGCCACCCTTGCGTACCATCAGCCAGGCGTACGGAACGTTTTGTTTCGGTAAACTGAACTCCTGAGTATACTAAAACTCGGTGCAAAAGGGGGCTCGCAATGCTATGCGTGGCGCCGGTATCTACAATCGCCACGCCATTACGGCCCATGACACTAATATTTACCATCGGGTGATTGTCGCGCGTACTCATATTCGTAATATGAACGCACGAATCAGTATCACTCGTACTAGCGTAACTATTATTCTCTACATCATCGACATTATACATACAAAAATCTATATCAACCTTGTTGAAAGATGTTTTGTCGTCGGGTTTCGACGCTGTTTTCACGCAAACATCACATTTCGACCTCACGACGCCCTGCTTTCCACAACCATAACAACGTAACTCTTTGGATGTAGTATTGCTATTATTTTTATTAGAGGTAGCCTTTTCGCGATTACGACACTCGTCGCTAACATGCCCAAAAAGCTTACAATAACTACAACGGGGTCTATTTCTGTTGTTGCAACGCGGCGCAGTCGTACTCGTGGTAGGGGAACTCGAATTAGTGAGAACGCGGTCGGTGGTAGTCACCGCCGGTGTTTTGGTTTGCGAGGTCGAAGTCGAATTACTGTTATTGTTATCAAAATTTACCTTCGATGCCTTGTAGGTATCCTCCGCGATCCTAGCCTTATATAATAAGTCGTCTAACCTACGGACACTATCTCGCGGCACTCTCTTCACAACGCGGCGGTGTAATAATCCATAGCAAATGTCAACCTGCACCGTCTCTTCGAGCGAGTACGGTAACTTGGCAATTAATGCGCGCACTTTACACAGGAATGTTTCTGCACGTTCTTCACCTTGTTCCTTGGCGAAGATCTCCCGCAGGGTTAGGTGCGCGGGCTGCGCCACGCCGTAAGTCGCGCGGAGCCGCACGATCGCGTCCGCCCACGTAGGCACCGACGCTTTCACGCCGCGCCACCACACGGCGGCTTCGCCCTCCAGCAGCATCGGCAACCCACGTAGGGCATGCTCGTCGCTTACCGCTGCACACTCCTTATAAATCTCGACGGCGTCCAGGAACGCTTCCAGGACCTCGGTGTCCTGGGACGACCCGTCGAATCTCGCCGTGCACCTTGTGAAGTTGGCGTCACTGCACGGCGCGGCTGCGACAGCGGTACCTCCGCTGGTCGCGTTTGATGATGGAGAGGCCCCGACTGGGGTGGAGGCCCTGAAGTCGCCGCTGGACGTCATCAGCGTGTTGATGAGGCTTCTATTGGCTTCCACTTGCGCACGCGTTATCGTCTCGATAAGCGTGGATAAGAAATCTGAGGGGATCTGGGGAGCTGGTTGTAATGTCGACCTCGAGCCGGCGCTCGCGGCATCGTCCGCGTGGCCACGCTCGGTGACGCTCTCCTCTTCAGTGAGCGTGACGTTACCTTCATCTTCTCCGCGTTGTTGACGGAGGGCTTCTCCTTTCCTCGTTGTCGGCATCTTCACGTTGTTGGTGATGACAACGGCAAGGCGGTGAGTAGGTAGGTACTTTACCCGCGGTCACGTACGCACTGGATCTCAGTTTGTCACGGTCGTAACGATTCGGCCACTAGTTTGTGCGCCAGTTTAAAGTCATTACTTCAAAAAACTTTAATCATTATTGGATGTTTACAATGTTACAAATACATGTTCACAACTTCGTACAGAATTATAAAAAATATGGCGTCGCGGCAGAGCCGCGGAGGATCAAATAATACGTTCGTTCGAGACGACGGTCGCGGGGTGCACTCGCGCCGCTCGCACCCCCTCGGCTCGGCCTGCGCTGGCGCGCGGGGTATGCGGGCGGCGGAGGAGGGGCTGCGCGCGCACGTTGGCTGCGACGCGTTGCAACCACAGAGTAGAGAAACCACAGCCTACTCGATATGATTTTTTTCCCGCGCTACACATGGTAATTATGAATTACATAATAATGTAATCTTGTCTAATGCCTCAAGTCCACATTAGCTAATGATTAATAAAACTTAATACCTATATACCTGTTAAAAGGATACGTACCATAATGAGGGTTTTTAGATAAACGTGATCATTAGTCAATAACAATAAATGGTAAACTATTGTATGATTAAAAATAAAAGCAAATTATTAAAAAAAAATATTAACATAACCTAACCTAACATAAACAATAAAAGTTAACTTATTTTATACTTCGTCACCATCAGAATGTGGATTCTGATCAGGCTCTACAATAGATATAACTTCTAAGAACTCTGTCGGAGCTTCCTGATCTTGAAGTTTCAGTAGTTCTACTGTTTCCTTAAAGTATGTCTGCCTCTTGTGGGCACCAATTTTGGTCTTGTGGAAGAAATTAGAGGATCAGAAGAGACGAAAAGTATATTGAGGATATCCTCGTTTGATGCTTGTCTACTCTTTTTCCTCGAATGGTGTTCTCTGAACCTCCTAAAGTCTTTGTTTCGGGCCTCTGAAGCTTCTTCCGAAAGACTTCCAATTGGTACAATAGCATTTTCTGCAATTATGTCCCCTCCGTGAATCAACAATTTGTGGACGGTTGATGACATGTAGTACCAATCATACAGTTCCACGTATTTTTCAGCGGTTGATCTAGCGTATTCTTTAAATTTCGGCACGTCTACAATCTCTCCAGATATGATAGCTTGCAGAATCACAGCAAATCTGCGTATTAGGTCTTCATCTAATCCAGTGATCGCTGCAGTTTTATCAGGAAATTCAAAAAACCGCCTTGCTGTGTTCCCGTCGTTAGTTGTGCCTGATCCTTACTTAACGATGTCAATCAAAAGGTTGAGATCATCTTTAAATCGATCTTGAATGAGTTTTTTTCGTGAATGCAATAACTCTTGATGACCTTCTCTCCTCTTGCAGACCACTTTTTGAAGTCGAGACGATACGCTATGTGTAGAAGACATTCCATCACATTAATGCGGGCATGAAGTGATGATAATCCGAACTCATACACACCAGAAAAAATGGTTTTTGACGCAATGACATCTAACTTATTCATTTCTGTAGGCTTAGCCAAACACAGTTAGCAGGCCGCATTTGACTTAGCTTCAGACAGATATGTACAAATTTTGCCGTCAATCATCGTCATCATTAATTTGTGACTAATTTCATGTCCTTGACATTTTGAGGGAACGAGAGCTTCAATTTCGTTATCCATTGCAGTTTTTTCATTTATGACAACGTCTTTGGTTTCTTTCACAAAACTAAACTGGACTGGACGGCAATACATAGGTGAGCAGGGTTTTGGATTCACCCATACGGAATCACCGTCAGCTGTCAACTTTAATGGAACCAAAGAGGTCATACATATACTCGAATCGTCTTGACCACTCTCTATGTTTTGCTTATATCTACTTTGGTTAGATGCACCGTCAAATCCCCACTTTGAAATTAATATCAATTGTTTATCTTGTATCGCATCAGGACTACGAATAGTTTCAAAAATTCTGTTCACTGTTAAATCTAGTAACGCTTGTAGTGCAATCTTAGCAGATGAATCCGTTACAGTCACAAATGTCTTCGGAGGGTAGCACTGTAGCTTAGCTTTTTGCACTTTATAGTAAGACGGATATATCTCCTTTGAACCTTCTCGAATAGTCGTTTCCCTTAATGTGATATATTGCCATTTCGATAGTTTTAATGAAAGTAGCAAACCCAGTGCTTTTTCTGGTGAAAATATTGTTGAAGGAGCTGGTTTGTTCAACATATCCTTGATTTTTGCTGCGGCTTCTGGATTTTGGAGCATATGTTCAATAACAGATGCAATATCTTCACGACCATCTCCTTTCATTAGTGCTGCAGCTGAATAAGCTACTTCATTAGGGTCATCGCCTATATATTCATCAGATCGTCTCTTCTTCTGCTTGTTACTTAGATCTTCAAACGGCTTTCGAGATCTTCTTGTCATCGTTGAAGTTGATTTCATTGTTGAAGTTGATGGTACAGGTTCAGTAGAAATATTTGCACTTGTTGATTCTTGAATGAGCAAATTGGTTTGCACGCAGTTTGGCCAGTCAATATTTGCCTCAAGCCAATTACTGTAATCACGTCTAAAAACTTCACTTTTCCTGTGGGATCGTAACCATCTCTTTTGAACTGCCCGTGTAAATCTTCGACAAAATTCTTTCACGGTAACACTGTCTTCATCTGAAAGGCTAGAGCCCAGTCGAATAACAAGCGTGTTGAACAATATTTCGTGATCGAAAGACGAAGCATCCTGATTGCTCAGAATAACAAACAAATCCAAATTTGTAATAATGCTTTCCATTATTCACGATCACTGAGTAAAAAGACACGGTAGGATAGATGTTAGTATTAGAAATGCTCTAAATGAACTGAAGTTGTGAATCCAATGTTTGACTATTTATTGTTATTGACTAATGATGGTATCACATTTATCTAATTACTTTCATTAAGTTAATCCTGCACTGATTGCTAAATTAGCGAGTACCCCAAATTATTTTGGTACGTATCCTTTTAACAGGTATATAGGTATTAAGTTTTATTAATCATTAGCTAATGTGGACTTGAGGCATTAGACAAGATTACGTATTACGTAATTCATAATTACCATGTCATTTCAAATGAAAATCACAAAGTAGGTAATATGACTTTGTGATTTCTTAGAATGTTTTGGTCTAAGCATAAAAAATATTGTAAATTACACTTGGTATAACCATATTTAAGCATTAAAATGTATCATATACTTTTTTTTTTTTTTTTAATTTTGACGATTTTTAAAAAAAAAATCGCAAGTGATGCCGCGATATTAAGTATGTCAAAAATTCACAAATAAATAGTTCTATAACAGTGTGCAAGGATATAACGGCGAACCTTGCGATTCCAGAGATATCCTCATTTTTCATGTCAGCTCCATAATTTTTTTTCTTATAAAAATTATAACTCTTCCATTTGTGCACACAATTACTTCATATGACATTTTATATAACAGTAATGATCGGCAGAAGTCATTTCCAGCAAAAAAAATATCATTTAAGACATCGAGATCCTATGTCTTCTACAGCCGATTTTCGATCCACCGTGCGTCGACGCGTCTCCGCGGCGGCCGGGACGCTGTGAGGTTCTCTCCCTCTCACGTTCCGCCACCTCCTCTATCAATCAATACAATGTATTGATTCATTGTACAATGTATTTATTTATTGTACAATGTATTTATTCAATGATTTACGAGCTATTTCACAAAATTACAACGCTCGAGTTTAGGCAAAAGACAGCAGCTTTGTGTATGTGTGCGTAGCAATCCACACATACACAACGCAAACAGTCCAGCGCAAGTTTCGAGACAGACTAAACAATCTTGGGCCGATATAATCGTAATGCACCTTGGTTTGAGATTTATGCAAAAAGATAATTTATTAATTCAGTCTTTATTCTATTAAAGCCTTCTAAACCAATAAAACACAAATATATGTTATGTAAAAATGTATTTTATGTGTATGTTTCTATTACTTAGACAGGGTGGAATTTTTCAATGCCACCTGGAGGGAAAGTACTCGAAATACTGGAGATAGCAAATTTTACTCAAAGGAAGCATTCCTTTATTTTTAAAAAGAAACAAATCTGCATTCACAGATTTTCGAAAATTCGCTCTGCCTCACTTTTTTAGAATAAAGATTTTTTTTTAATCAGTCGCGTAGTTTTTCAATTAAATCGTAACAAACACACAAACAAACAAAACAATCAAATCTTTCCTCTTTATAATATAATAATAATAAAATATCATTTAATTCAGGTAACAAAAGACCCATATCATATAATACTTTACAGACTAACATAAATATTTATATAAAGTACAAAAACCTAATTAAACTATTGTACACGAAGAGACGGCGTCATGTTGCGCTGCGTGGTGTCGCGTAGCCTTCCGCGGAATCGCCGATACACGACACCCTTCGGCCAAAACTCTTCCTTGAGGAAGGTCTCAATATGATGAGTCGGAACTCGCAGCACGAACGACTTAAAATTCGTGTTGTGGCGCGACTCCAACTTCTCGACCCTCAAGGTCCAGCTGGTCTTCGCTCGGACATACTCCACGATCTCCTCAACCTTCGTGGTGTGATGAAGCCGGGACACATAGAGCTGCGTCGTTGGTATCGCCGGACGCAGCATATTGGGTCCTGCCAGCGCGGTCCCGCACTGGTTCCGACTAGGAGGCTTCTTCCTCTTCTTCCTCTCCACCTTCACGAAACCATCCTTGTCGTGGCCGTTGCTGGGCCATGCTGTTTCGAACCTCTGTTGGCAGGTTCACAGCAGCTCTTATTATAGTATGAATATACTTTTTATTATAGTAGGTACATAGGATACTGAATATAAATACTACAGTACTTTCACAGTTTTTATGTCTTGTGACTGGACTGTAGCTACGTTTAATTTTCTTTTCATCTTTGTTTCGACTATTCAAAAGTGCCTGTAACTGGCCTACTTGAAATAAATGCTTTGATTTTGATACTGAATAGACTCCTGTTTTAAACATAAAATTGTAACTAAATCATACAATTTCTGTTGTCGAATCAGTCTTTCCACCAATACCCAGCATGGCGGCTCTTCTAAAAGTACTATCCTCCTCTACTCGATTCACGCGATTTCTTATTCAAAAATAAAAACAAAAAAATAGCTATCAAATTTCAACACCGAAATAATTTTAAAGGAAAACCCAAGGGAAACCTTTCAAATTGTAATTACGGTTCTATATTCCATGTCGATATAATTATGTTAAGGCTAATGCTCCAGGGTAGCCCGCGAAATTCAAATTTTATTACGTTTTTTGCAACTTGCAGGCCAGTGCTAGGTTGTATGTTGATTAGAATATTATTCGCGGCTGTAAGACGTATGTAGTTAGAGAATTATAATCATCAAAATTATCAATACAACCCACCAAGTTCATAAAGGTGCAGGAATTACTTTGACCTTGAAAAAGTCATTTTTGGAGCATTCCTCTGCCGTGCTCTCTATTGATTTATTGAAAGCGAACGTTTCAGCCTGTCCAAATGAATTTAAATTTCAGCATATAAACCCCTTACCAGTCATAAAAGGTTTTAAGCAAATCAAGATCAAATTAACGGAAGTTCTGTGGGGTATGTATACCAAAGCTTGTACCTCAATTATTGAGACTGTAGCGCCGTATTTAGCCTCAATATTTAATTTGTGCGTGGATCAAGGGGTCTTCCCGGATCTAATGAAATTCAGTAAGGTAATACCGCTTTTTAAATCCGGGGGCAGTAAGGACACCAATAACTATAGGCCCGTATCCGTGTTGCCGGTTTTCAGAAAGGTGTTTGAAAAGATAATGCTCAATCAAATACTTAACCATTTTAACACCAATAAAATATAACACGAGCAACAGTATGGTTTCACCAAAGGACGTTGTACAACTGACGCCGGTGTCACTTTATTAAAATACATATTTACTGCGTGGGAAGAGGCACAAGATGCCATAGGAATCTTCTGTGACATTTTGAAGGCATTTGATAGTGTAAATCACGAAACCCTGATCTTGAAACTTGAGCATTACGGTTTAGGTAAACTTGCGCTCAGTTTAATAAAATCGTATTTGAATGATAGACAGCAGCAGGTACAAATAAATAAAGTCAACTCAATGGTTTTAAATGTAAAAATGGGTGTACTACAAGGTTCGATATTGGGTCCCTTCTTCTTTTTAGTATATATTAATGACCTACCCCACCTATTTAACAACCACCCGCATATGGTGTTGTTTGCTGACGATACTTCTTTAAAATTTAAAATAAACCAACGTGCCACTAATCTTGATGACGTAAATAACGCCCTACTTGCAGGTCCACAATTGGTTTATCGCTAATAATTTAGTACTAAATGGGAAAAAAACTAAATGCATTAGATTTGCTCTACCAAATGTCAAAAGTAGTGATTGTGTCATAATATTGAATCAAGAGAAACTAGAATTTGTCGATAAAACGGTTTTCTTGGGAATCACGCTCGACTCAAGGTTACAATGGGGTCCTCATCTAACATCTCCTGCAGGACGGCTGAGCTCAGCAGCATAATTATGCTGTTAGATTCCATCCGAGGTATCAACATCAGTAATCCGTCAAATTTACTGATGTTGATACCGCGAGGCTGGTCTATTTCAGTTATTTTCATAGTATCATGTCATACGGTATTTTACTATGGGGACGGGCTGCAGACATCGAGTCTATATTTATTCTGCAGAAAAGAGCCATCAGAGCCATTTATGAATTACGTAGACGCGATTCTCAAAGAGAACTGTTTAAGGAAATTAATATCATGACAGTACCTTGTCAATACATCTATGAAAACATCATGTACGTTAGGAAAAATCGGCATTTATTCAGTAAGAGAGGTGACAGACACCACTTTAACACTAGAAATAGGGACCAACTAGTTCTGCCAGGTTTCAGGCTTGCTAAAGTGTATTCATCTTTCATGGGGTACCTACTGTTTGAAATGTTACAATAAAATACCTCCCCACATTCTTCAACTGAATGAGACGAAATTTAAATCTGATATAAAACGCACACTATGTAGGCAAGCATATTATAAGTTGGGGGATTACATTGATGATTAAAATGCTTGGCTAAATGCTGGTCCTGCTCCACAACAATAAGGGGGGGGCAAATTAATTGATTGTTCTGGTCGGGCATTATTTGAGTCCATCGACACGTAAAGAAGAAGATGAAGAATTGATTCCCATGTTAATGTATTGTAGAAGCTGCAGAAGATTGTAAAAATATACTTGCATTATATAGTTCTTAGTATTATATAATTGCATAGCACATGTGTGAGTACTTTGTACTGTTCTGCCACCATTTACATTTATTTATTTATTTATTTAAACTTCATGTACAATAGTGGTACATAGGCGGACTTAATGCCACAAGGCATTCTCTACCAGTCAACCTTTGGGTTAAATAGGAAAACATAGTGATAGGGTACAAAGTAATGTCTAGAAAAGAAACTTTTTACTAACGAGAGTTCAGATTTAGATTGATACTAATACACATATACAGATAATCTATAACAGATATCAGATTCATCTTTCATTGACTTGAATATGCCTTGGTTGCTGAGAGAATGTCATGCTCACTTAAATGTCTCGCTGATGGTGGCGGGTGTGTCGGGTCATTTAGTTCCCTTCAATATGGTTGAGTTAAATGGCGCGCTGGTACATGCGTCATGTTTATGAACGGGCGCTGTCAGTTGGGACTGGTCATCTCTTAGCTGCCAAGGTGCATTTTAATTATTCATAAATTGTTGATCTAATCTTTTACTCTGGACGCTCTTAGTGTGCACGTCTTTCTACATCGTTCTCACATATATGTATAATCTCAAAATTAATGATGTAACCAAGATATTTGTAACAATATTTTGATTTTAAAAGAGTGTCCATGGAGTTTCTTGCCCGTTCTTCTCCATAGAGATCTACGCTAAGGAATGGGCAACTACAGTACTTTCTCAAGTTATTATGCCTTGTGACTGGGACTGTAGCTCTGATTTTCTTTTTTGTATTTTTGACATTCAAAAGTGCCGTAATGGTCTAATTGAAATAAATGCTTTGAGTTTGAGTTTGATATATGCTAGTACGATAGTGTTTTGAAAACATAATACAACAAATTTTATTCGATAGATAAAAATCACGAACTTATCTCTAAAAAATTCTTTTAACGAGTAAATCCATACTAAAATATATGCGATCATTCTGATTTTTTGGCAAATAATTCTACAAGCAAAATACTAGTATCATAGTGTTTTACTTTTTTAGTCCAATCAATAGTTATTTTGTAAATCGCAAAAAACCACTCATTTCGCACTATTCGGCCGCATTGACTGACGTAACAACCACTTTGTCGTGCAAGCTGATTAGAACTTTATTCTAACAGTATTTCAAACGAAGTTTGAACCAACACAAATACAGTTGCTTATTTAGCTCATGTAATCGTTTGATGGGGCAGCGTATTGATTCTTATCGAAATAAAGATCAACATATTCGCTACGACGAAGTATTATATTTCAGTTCTGTGCCTTCGGCTTGACCTTTCGGAGATTAGCTATCATTCCTACGGCACACACAATCATCTTACCTACGAAGTTTCGTCTATGAGTGAGTGGAGCGGCGCGGGGAAGATCCCCGCGCGGTGGAGGCGGCAGGGGACGGGCAGCGCATCGCGCGTCGCCCGCGTCTTTCGTTAGTACGCTGTTATTGTCCCTACAGTGCGCACGTTCTGCTATAGTGTGATAAGTGCATCATATCGCTGGAAGGGGTAAGTGAATTTATATTTTAGTTTTGTCTATGAGAATTACGAGTGGCGTACGTATTCATTTACGTAAACATAAACAGTGAACGGGTATTAGTGCGTTAAGTACTGCACCCTTATAAAAGATTAATTCGGCCACATCTTTATTGGTTGACATGGTGTGTTATTAACAGTTTTATAGCGACGAGAAGCGTTGCTACCAGTGTCGTACTTACTTAGGTACACTTACAGTGTTTTCACTGTTTTTATTTACTGTGTTTTGTCTTTACTAGGCGCAGCCTTACAGGTCACTAGTTGAAGACATAGGGTTAGGTATTCACCGTCATAGTAACCCTAACATGACCGCAGTTTGTAGCTCGCCATCTGTAGTCACACGACTCAGAGGTCGCAGCCGTACGGCTCGTGAGTCGCAGCCGTACGGCTCGTGAGCTGCAGCCGTACGGCTCGTGAGCCGCAGCCGTACGGCTCGCGAGCCGCAGCCGTACTGCTCGTGAGCCGCAGCCTTACGGCTCGTGAGCCGCAGCCGTAAAGCTCGTGAGCCGCACGGCCACAGCCGTACGGTCTGTGAGCCGTAAGGCTCGTAAGTCCAGCCGCACGGCCTGTGAACCGTAAGGCTCGTAAGTCCAGCCGTACGGCTCGTGACCCTACATATAAGACTTAGCAAATAATTATTATCTGAATCTAATGGCAATTTTGTCGTCTTGCTTCAGATGGCTCAAGACGCGGCACTCGTCTCATTGGGGGAGTTGTTGGAGGAGACTGGCGAAACCGAGAATGATAACGAAATCCTAGAGCGTCTTAAACTTCTAGCGCAGGAGCTGCTGCCCGAGGGTTGGACTACTTGGAAGGTGTCTCGGTTATCAAGGGAAAACATTTTTGGTGAGAGCGTCGACCCCCAGGTTCTAAACAAGCTTAGATTTGCCTTACCAACAGACCAGATAGCTAAGGCGTTCGTTCCAGAGACAACTCGGTTATCCGAGAAAGGGTTTCGCGACATCAAGTTGAAGATGCTGGACTGGGCTTTTACTAGAGCCTTGATTACTACTCCACCGGCAGTCTGTAATAAGATAAGAGGGTCGGCTGCCGCAACTGAGCTATTCAATGTGGCTGTGAGGAGTGGGTGTGAAGTGCGCATGTCAAGAAAGGAAGCCCATCGAGCCTTATCTCTTGAGGCGGACAGCGAGCGCACGAGTATGAAAAGAAGACGTGTCTCTTCGGATCCCGAATCAAGTGAGGCATGGACTACGAGATCTAAACGTTCTAGAATAGATATCCTAGAGCAGCGGATGAATGAAATGTTCTCAAATATAATGGAGATAATTGATTCTGTGACTCCAGCAAGAGATGCCCCAACTCGCGAGAGTTCTTTCGAAGAAAAGACTTCATCGGATGAAGATACTCTCGTTTCTTCGAGGTTGGAGTCACCTAACGATTGGCATCCTCCGCCGTTGGGCTCAGGTTTAGAACTACACTCTGTTCATTCTAGTTGGCCTGAATTGGAGTTTCTTCCCGCAGTAAAGGAGGCAGAACCTCTGATTCCAACACCCTCAGATCATATCAAAGCAGAAGGCATTGCCTGCCAGAAGTTCGGATCAGAGGCGTGGAATCGTATAAGATACAAAGAGGTAGTGAAGAAACTGCACGCATCTCCGGTGTTCAGCGCCTTGAAGGTGAACGACGAACTGAGCGACCTTGGGATACAGACATTAGGACTTCTCAGCAAACAGGATGGTGTTCTGGGCACAATTGTCCATGGCCTCCTCTGCCAGAGAAAGGCCCTGGCCGAAGAACTGAAGAAGCTGGCAGCGGATTTTCCAGCGGCTTCCGCAGACTTAAAGAAGTTAGTCTCAGAAGGCTCTGATTTTAAGTCAACTTCAGACGACCTGCTGCAGTATGTGTGTGTGCATAGAGCCGAGACGATCGACATGAGACGCAAAAACTTTAAAGCCAGAAGTGATGCTCTATCGTCGATGCTCCAAAAGATTCCACCTTCAGAAACACATTTGTTTCAGGAAGAAAAGTTATCTAGCTTTATAAGGGACAATGGTGGCGTGACGCGCATTTTTCCTTCTCGTTTCGGGAAGGCTCCGGACAAGGAGAACTGGACCTTTCAGCAATCCAATAAAAGTAGCCAGCCGGCTTCGTCCCGTGCACAAAGGTCTAGGAACCCAGTGTGGCACAACCGGCCGCCCCAAGCAACACCTCAGAAGCAGAAGCATCCAAGTGGTAAGGCAACGAGGGTCAATAAGAAGGAGCAGCGTCAACAACGTCCTAAATATTGACAAGGACTTCAGAGGGGGGCAGTTAAAGAATTACAAGCAACAGTGGCAAAAGCAGGGAGCTCCAGTGTCTGTCTTAAAAATCATAACGAGCTACGCGTTGTCATTCGCAAGGAAACCCCCTTCTATCCCGCTAAGCCAAAAGTTAATAACACAATTTGCCACAAACCCTTCAAAACTAATGACCCAGGAAATATTGGCTCTATTAAAGCTAAGCGTAATCGAAAGATCAACGGCCAAGACAGGATTTTTATCAAGAATGTTCTTGATACCCAAACAAAATGGCAAGGTACGGCAAATCTTCGACCTTCTACGACTAAACCTTCACTTGTGTTCAAGAAATTTTCGTCTGGTAAATCAGAACTACGTTCCAAAGTTTCTTCAGAGGTACGACTACATGGGAAAGATAGATATCTCTCAGGCATACTTCCACATACCAATAAGAGAAAGTCATCGCCGTTACCTCGCCTTCTCTTACGAAAACAAACTCTACCAAATGACCTCCCTGCCGTTCGGTCTCTCAAGTGCTCCATTAGCCTTTTCCCGAGTAACCAAATGGGTAGCAAGCATGCTAAGGGCGCGAGGCATTTGCGTACTAGTTTATCTGGACGATTTTTGATTGCTCACCAGGACCCCCAGATACCGGAAGCGCAGATGAGGCATACTATTTCTCTTCTCCAAAGTCTCGGTTGGGTTCTAAATTTGGAAAAGTCGATTGTGAAAGCTACTCCGGAGATAGAGTACCTAGGCATAATTTGGAATACGTTTGCAAACAGAAAAAGTCTTCCGAAACTAAAATGCGATCAGTTGTCAAAGGACCTGAAAAGACTAGTAAATGGCAGTTGTTGGAGTTGGAGTCAAGGAACCTCGTTGATAGGCAAACTGGGATTCGCATCACTGGTGACTCCCTTAGGGCGCCTATTTACAAGAAACCTGCAGAGGGCATCTCGTACTCTGCCGGAAAAGTACCCCAACAGGACGTGTGTGCAACCAAAGGCCGCCATGGACGACTTAAACTGGTGGGATAAGGAACCTATCATTAATACTTTCTGGTAAATCTCTGAAAAAGCATCAGTTACCAATTTCAAACGAAATTTTAGTCTTCAAATTCGATATTTTAGAAATATTTGCAGAAAATAGGAAAATTTCAAAAAATACTTGAAATATACATTACATTGACAACCATGAACAAAGAAACAAACCAATTTAGCGTTTAATGGATGCTCGTCGGTCACACTAGTACGCTACAATATGAATTCGTCGAATTTGAAGTTAGTCATAAACGAAAAAAAAATATTCCAAAGACAATTATAAAAAAAAGTCGCGAGTCGACATTTTTTTTTAACTTTCTTCTCAACTCTTCTAGGAACTCAATAAAAAAAGTCCCATGAAAATCCGACCGCAATAAACTTCGTTCCACCTTATTGTCTAACTGCACTCGACTATACAACTAAAAATGGAAAAATAAAAAACGGTTTTATATTTTGCTAAAAAGTTTTGATTTATATAGCCATTATGCAGCATATTATGTTAAACCGGCTACCCAATCCCATTCCTGAAACACAAAAGTTGATGATACTTAGAAGAAATTTACAATATTTTTTTCATAATTTTACCTTATTTTCAGAAGGCCTTATAGGGCTTCCAATACCGGTATTCCGGGATCCCGTAATACCGTGATCACGGATTTTATTTTGGCCTTTTACAACACCGGTATTGACGCCCCAATACCGTGATTACTGTATTACAAACATTAGATCTGAAAATTATGTGATCTTATTCTCACACTTGTTTTCTCCAGCGCAAGCGTCCCACTGTTACCCTCCCGCGCCCCGCCTGAGACAATGCCCGAAATCGAGCTGTACTTATGTGTCGTTTTTGTTAATGTCAGTCAGTTTCGCAAATGCGACGTGATAACGCGTCTATAGACTTTGTTATTGTGTAGTGTTAACTTGTGTCTGTGAACCAGTGTTGAAGCAGAACGTGCTTTTTCTTCAGTAGGCTTTTTATGTAACAGGCTGAGAAGTTCGCTGTCTGATTCAACATTGAATGCGCTTTCGTTTTTGCAAGCTCACAAAAAAATAAAACGTTTAAAATTCAGAAATTTGTATTAAAACTTTTTGTATTATTGTGTTATATTATTATACTTTTATATTTTTTTACTGTTTTTTAGAAATCATTATCAACGCTTGATTTATTTTGTTAGTTGTTTAGTTTATGATTTTTTGTTCGTTTTTTTATTATATAATTATTAATAATGTTACTAAAATGATTGCTAGCTACTTAGCTAGTTAAGCTATACTTAACTTACTTACATTTCTACAACTTAGCTAGTTAGTTTGATTTGATTTGATTTGATTTAAGCTATACTTAACTTACTTACATTTCTACAAATAATAATACCTATGTTGATTCTTGATTTATTTTGTTACTTGTTTAGTTTTAGATTTTTTGATTGTTTTTTTATAACTTATTATTTAAGAATGTTACTTAAATAATTACCAAATGATTGCTAATCAGTTACGGTATACTTTACTTACTTACATTTCTACCAATAGTGATACCTACCTATATTGATTTTTACATTTAAATATTAATAAGAAATTTATAGTTTTTTGATATTGTACAAAGTCTATGTGAAATGCCTTCCTGCAAAAAGAGTAGATTAAGTTTAAGTTTTCATTATGTTCCTAATGTTCCTAGTCCTACCTAAATAATCAACCAATACCAAATTATTGTTACGAGCTGGGTATAGGATAAATTAATAACTACCGAAGAAACAACAAATGACTTTAATAAACACAAAACACTTGAAACTCAATTACAAATACACTACTGATCACTATTCGCTTAGATATCGCACTTCTAGTTCACTTCGATTCGCTTCGTACTGTAGCCAACATAAGACTGCCTGCTCCCGCAAACACGTCGACTATTTATAAGGCGATCGAACGTTCGAGAAATATCCACGACTTCCTAGAATCTTCTAGACAATTCCACAACTTGTATAGAGGAAAGAAGTAGGGACTTTATGTCCTCGGCGTACGGTCGAAATTACAATGATGTTCTTTTGTAGGTAGTTTGCGAATTTGTACCTACATTATTCGGGACTCGTTTTACCTACCTACCTACTATTACCTACCTACTTACTAGTAGGTACCTACTACCGTAACTGTAGGTAAGTACGGGTACGACGTAACACTGCCCCCTCCTTAGACATGCTCGTCCCGAGCATCATTAGCCCCGTAGTATCGCGCCAATCTGTCTACATGGACAATCTTAGGCGCACCTCGTGGACCCTTCTGTATTCGGTAGGTGACATCGTTGATCCTAGTCACAACTCGGTATGGTCCATCCCATTTTGCTTGCAATTTCGGAGACTTCCCCTTGCTTCGTACTGGGTTATGCAACCACACCAGTGAACTTTCGTCGAAACCCCTAGTATTTGCCTTCCGGTCATAACGGGTCTTCATCTTCTCAGACATCTGTTGGCCGGATTGTCTGATATGCTCATAAACATCATTTAACTTGTTACGCAAGTCAATCGCATAATCTGTTACACTACGTGGAGCATCAGGAGGAGTTCCAGTGATTAAATCAGCAGGTAACCGTAATTCTCTTCCAAAGTTCGCGAAGGCTGGCGTCACAGTCGTACTTTCGTGGACGGCGCTACGCTAGGACAGAAGAAATGGCTGTATATGCTTGTCCCAATCCCTTTGTCTGCTTTCCACGACTTTTGCCAGATATCTTTCCAACGTTTGGTTGAATCGTTCCACCATTCCATCAGATTGTGGGTGGTAAGAGGTGGTTCTGGTTTTGTGGGTACCCATTAAACGACAAGTCTCCTGAAATACTTGCGATTCAAAATTCCTTCCTTGATCGCTGTGTATTTCTAAGGGTACTCCAAAACGACAGAAGACTTCCTGAACTAATTTATCTGCGACAGTTGTAGCTTCTTGGTTAGGAATAGCGAAGACTTCTGGCCACTTTGTAAAGTAATCCATGACCACCAGGAAGTACTTGTTTCCGCTCTCACTTTCTGGAAATGGTCCCGCAACGTCTAGTGCTATCCGTTCCCAAGGGGCTCCAACGTTGTACACTTTTAATGCACCTCTGCTGCGTGTGTGGGGCCCTTTCACGGCCGCACAACTGGTACATTTGCGACACCAGTCCTCCACATCATCTCGACAGTGGATCCAGTAAAAGCGTTCTCGAATTTTCAGTAGAGTCCTTTTTACCCCCAAATGTCCTCCTGAACATCCATTATGGTAGAGCCGTAAAACATCCGGTACCTTAGCTTTAGGGACAACCATTTGTAGATGACAGCTGTCCCCACGAGCGTTTTCCCATTTACGGCACAAGACTCCATCCTGGATCACCAAGCTGTTCCATTGCGCCCAATAACTCTTCGTGATGGAACTCATCGCAGCCACATCACTCCATTTAGGTTTAGAAGCACCAGCTTTGATCCACTCGAAGATCGGTTTGATGTCCGAGTCATTTTGCTGAGCCTGCTGTAGTGTTTCCTTCCATTCCTCGCTGAGATCCGTTCTAAGCATCCTCACGGGCACCACTTCCTTTAACTCCTGTCTGGGACTGTGCTTACGATCTTCAGGCAAAGGTCTTCTTGACAGATCATTTGTGTTGCTGTGGTTTCTCCATTGTTGCTTGGCAATCATTCCAGCCGCTTTTCCTTGCAGGGATTGATCTTCTCTCGGTATGCTTCGCTTTTTACAGTTTGACCGAAGGTGACCCCTTTCTCCACAAGTATAACACCTAGGGCTATAACCTTGCGAACGCTGGCGTACAGGTGATGCCACAACTTGCTTTGGAGAGCTTGACCGAAGATGATTACTTTCTCTACCAGTGTAGCAGCTAGGGCTATACCCTTGCGCACGGTCGCGTACAGGTGATGCCACAACCTCCCTGACGTGGTGTGTTCGATGGTCTTGCCTCGCTGCCTCTACTTCCAAGGCATGGGCCAACGCCTCTTTCAGTGTCTCATGATGCCCAAGTCGCACAGCGGTTCTAACTTCCAAGTCACGTATTCCATCAACGAACGCTTGTACCAGATTCCCATCGATAAGTGCAGGGGCAGACTGGTATGCTTTTCGAACCAGCTTTTCAACTTCCAGGGCCCACTGCTGCAGGTTCTCGGCACTACGTTGAACACGATCCTTCAACTTAGCACGAAATACGTGCTCCAGGTGCGCGTCGCCGTATCTTGACTCTAACGCCTCCAGCAGCTGCTCGTAGGTTACATCCTTGCCGAGCGCCTCAAGAATGTTTAAGGCCTGGTCTCGAAGGCCCAAGGTGAGCGCGGTCATGGCTTGCGGTTTTGTCCATCCATTCGCCTTCATAACGGCCTCAAATTGAATTTTATAAGCTGACCACGAAGATGTTCCATCGAATGGAGGCACCTTAAAGCCCCGCGCTGAAGGTGCAGCAACTACTGAAGCCACAGTCACGTCTCCAGTCTTCAGTTCTCCCAAAGCCTTTTTCACCCCAGCGATCTGAACTTCGGCCTCTGAGATACGGTTCTCGTGCTGGTGAACCTGATCCTTCATCACTTTCAGATCTTTGCCAAAAGTTGCATGAAGATCCTTTATGAGGAGCATCTGTTCATCCTGGCGGCGGGCCTGCTCCTCTTTATCTTGCTGCAACTGCTCTTCAAACCGGCGAGCCTGCTCCTCTTGACGACGAGCCTGCTCCTCTTGACGGCGAGCCTGCTCCTCCTTATCTCGTTGCAACTGCTCCTGTAACTGGCGAGCTTGGTCCTCTTGACGGCGAGCCTGCTCCTCTTGACGGCGAGCCTGCTCCTCTTGACGGCGAGCCTGCTCCTCTTGACGGCGAGCCTGCTCCTGCAGCAGCGCCATTAAAGCTGACAAGTCTGGCGCCACTGATGCTGGAGAAACTCCGGATGGGCCAGCGACTGGCACTGACGTAGGCTGGACACCACCCGGTGTCTGTGTCGGAGAATCTCCAAACCGCCTTTGGTCCATGTCCTGCTGTCGCTGACTCCTGGTACGGATACCGTCCGTGTCGTCCTTAGGTAGAATTGGCATAATTTATCCCTCACTTCTGACACCAAATTGTTACGAGCTGGGTATAGGATAAATTAATAACTACCGAAGAAACAACAAATGACTTTAATAAACACAAAACACTTGAAACTCAATTACAAATACACTACTGATCACTATTCGCTTAGATATCGCACTTCTAGTTCACTTCGATTCGCTTCATACTGTAGCCAACATAAGACTGCCTGCTCCCGCAAACACGTCGACTATTTATAAGGCGATCGAACGTTCGAGAAATATCCACGACTTCCTAGAATCTTCTAGACAATTCCACAACTTGTATAGAGGAAAGAAGTAGGGACTTTATGTCCTCGGCGTACGGTCGAAATTACAATGATGTTCTTTTGTAGGTAGTTTGCGAATTTGTACCTACATTATTCGGGACTCGTTTTACCTACCTACCTACTATTACCTACCTACTTACTAGTAGGTACCTACTACCGTAACTGTAGGTAAGTACGGGTACGACGTAACATTATTATAAAAGAAAGTTATGTTTAAAACGTATTTATTTTTCTCAATAAAGACTGATTTGAAAATATAAAAAGGCGTATTTTATTGGTTTTATTAATGTCCTAATTGAACTTGCGTTCCATACCGGACTACTGGTATTAATACCGGGATCACGGTATTGACTTTTCCAATACCGGTATTGAAATTATTGAACGCACCAAGTTAAGCTGTGATAATTTCAAGGAACCTACTCAAAGTGCCCACCCTCTGAAAAGGGATTTAGCATATAAGGGAAGTACTCCGACGAAATCACGAAATGAAAACACGCCTGGGCTGGCAGCCTTGCATGATAAGGGAGTACTTTTAACAAAATGCTGGAACTGCAGGGTTGCAGGGCATCGTTTCAAGGATTGTAAATTACCGAAACAAAGACTTCTGCTACAGATGTGGACGTTTCGGGAAAACGACAAACAAATTTTCATGCAATACTACCAATAAGGGAAACTACAAATCAGAGTCGATGCCGGCCGATCGTACCCCGAAAAACTAACCGATGTGATAAACTAATAAAATAGCAAAAATAACTTTAAGGTTCCGTCGTTTGAGTAGTCCAAACTGGATCCTTCTATCTGGCAGAATCTTGAAGTTCCGAAATTTATTTAGCGTAACACACTTGGCATAATCTTCTTTATATGAATATTTTTATGGCATAAAAAATAGTTAATATAGTTATTGCTTGGCCGAATGTTTATATGTCCAAATTTACAATGGCATACTTTTAAGATGGTTACCAACAGACAGTTACCAACCATGATACTATCCAGCCAATGGAGGACCCATACCAGGTTGAGAATTTGTCTCAGGACAGCATATTGAACCAACAAACAACTAATATAACACTAGATTATTCACATGTGGTACAGCCTGATTTGTATGATAGTCTGCCTGAGATTGGTAATTTTGTTTCTCCTAGTATTCATGATTGTAATCATTCAGTTATGTTCTCTGACAGTATAGGTAGGGGGCTAGGTAAATTAATTAGTAATAACCTGAGTTATTGTACCCAAAACAATTGTATGCCAGGGTCAACCTACAAACAGATTATGGCATCAGTAACAAAGACTGTTTGTGATCCTAGTACCACCATTACAATATGTGTTGGTAATTGTTCAAAGATTAAAAAGGAAGACATCACTGACTGTGTTTCAGAGTTGTTGAAGTTAAAGTGTAATAAAATATTTATTTATTTATTTTATTAAAACTTTATGCACATAATGTACAAAGGCGGACTTAATGCCTTGGGCATTTTCTACCAGTCTACCTTAGGGTGATGCAGAGACAAAACAGTAGGTGCAAGTACAGAAAAGTTTTAAGAAAAAAAAAAAAATATATATATATATATAGAAATACTAAGATAAAACAATAAATACATATATACATACATACAAACAAAATATACAAAGTCAAGAGAGATTAAAATACAACGATAATGAAAAACTACCTAATTAATTATGGGACAAGTCTGCCAACTTCTTATGTAGATGTTCGCGAGCTTTCACTTTAAATATGAGTCGACTAGTTGCCATCCTGATATTCAGAGGAAGCGCATTCCAAAGGAAAACCGCCTGGACAGGAAAAGAAGACTTAAGAAAACCAGAGCGGTGAGTAGGACATCGTAGAAGACGATTATTGGAAGAACGAAGATTCTTGCTGTGCGCAGAGCATAAATATTGGAAGTGAGAAGTCAGATAAGAAGGAGAAGTGGGTTTATCTAGAAGGGAAAACAAAGTTGTCAATGCCCTTAACGCTCTGCGCTGTCTGATGGGTAACCATTTTAAGCGTGACCGATGTGCGGACACATGGTCATACTTACGGAGATTAAAAACGAATCGAATGCAGTTATTTAGAAGTCGGTCAAGTTTATTGAGGAGATCTGCATTCAGGTCATAGTAACACACATCGCCATAGTCAAGTATGGGGAAAATAAGGGACTGAACCAGCATTACCTTTATGTGGGACGGGAGAATATTTTTCAACCGATAGAGCGACCGCAGCGTACCGGTGACTTTCTTGCTCACAATCGCAACCTGCTTACGCCAGCCAAGGCAGGTGTCAACATGCAAACCTAGATTCTTGACGTCAGAGCTAAACGGAATCACTGTGTCGTCAAAGGTAACCGGTGGCACCGTTAAACCATTCAGCCTTCTCAAGCTATAGGGGCTCCCTACAATGATAGCCTGGCACTTGGTTGGGTTAACAGCTACACCGAAACGATCAGACCAGTTTTTTACCACTGCTAGATCCCGGTTCAGCACCTCAATCGCATCAGATAAGTTGTCAACACCTGCCTGACTGTAGAGCTGCAAGTCATCAGCGTAAAGATGATACGCACACTGAAGCTCGGTAGTTATGAGATCTATAAAAATAGAGAACAGAAGTGGAGATAAGATACCGCCTTGTGGGACGCCAGCATCAAGATTACACCAGTTGGAAGAAGAGTCTCCACCAAGAACCGACTGCTGACGCCCCCGAAGATAGGAAGAAAACCAATGCAAAACCTCGGGAGAGACCATTCGATAGGAGAGGATGGATAAAAGGACTTCGTGACTGACGGTATTGAAAGCATTAGAAAAATCTATCAGCACTAAAACGGAAACTTTAGTGTCTTCCATTCCCCGCCTAATATCATCAGTCACTTTAAGGAGAGCTGAAACGGTACTGTGGCCAGGCCTGAACCCGGATTGGAAAGGACTAATGAGGGAGTTATGATGAATAAAGTGAGAGAATTGTTTATGGACACAGGCCTCGAGTACTTTAGATAAAAAGGGAAGGATGGAAATCGGACGAAAGTGACTGGGAAGAGTGGGGTTAGGAATTTTAGGCAGTGGTCGCACATAAGCTTTCCGCCAGAGGGAAGGGAACTCACCGGAGTAAAGGGAGAAGTTAACGACATGGGAGATTGCAGGAAGGAGCTGGTCAAGAGCCGTCACGATCATGTGGCGACTGATGTCATCACAGCCCACGGCTTTGGATTTAATGGAGAGGATAATCTTCTTGATCTCACCCGGGTCGACTGGGGTGAAGGCAAAGGGGGTAAGATTGGGACGCGTCAGACCAGCAAGGTAGTCAATAGTTTGACATTTGATTTGGCTATCAAGAGTGGGAACAGTGGCGAAATGGTGATTTAAATCGTCCAAACCAAATGTTTTAGGAAGGTCTGAATGTCGCGATCTGCCTATACCTAGAGTTCCAAGGAACTTCCAAATAACAGCAGGAGAAGAAGAAGTGATATTGTCAAGAATGTGGCGGCGTTTAGCGTTGCGTATCATCTGGTTGCAACGATTGCGAGCAGTTTTGAAGAGAGTCCAATTATCCTCCGACCGATCCTTTTTAAACTTCCGGAACGCGCGGTCCCTCCGTCGCATTGCCATCCGAACTCCTCTGTTCATCCATGGCGCAGGCGGGCGCTTGAGCTTGACTTTCTTGATAGGAGCGTGGGTGTCGTACAGCTTAACTACAGCTGAATTAAAAAGATCAATTTTATCATCAACTGAAGTGGCTTCCTCCAGGGGTGTCCAGTCAATATTAGAAGCATCTTGTATTAGTTTTTCAGTATTCATCCGAGCAAAGGCACGCCTGTATTGGAAAGTAGGTTTGGGTTTAGGAGGTTTAAGGATATAAGATAGGAAGATAAGGTCATGATGGGAAAAGCCAGGAGCGCCATGTTGACCATGTGAGGAGACTAGGGAAGGATTAGAAATGAGGATAAGGTCGAGCCAAGTATCATCACCGACAGTGTTGTGATGCGTTGGTTGGAGAGGCAACACATGCAAACAAGCTGACTCGACCAGATGCAGGAGTTTACAGGATCGAGGGGAGTTATGGGCAAGGAGGTTGGTGTTGAAATCTCCCATGACTATGTGATGTGCGTACTCCGAACCTAAAGATTCTAGAACCGATTCGAATTCGATGAAGTAATCAAGGGAAGGGGGACAATATACAACTCCAATGACAATTTTAGCTCCTTTAACACAAACCTCAAGAAACAGAAACTCAGCCGAACTATTAGAGGAAGAAGTGGCGAGAATTTTAAAAGGAAAATCAGCACGAAGGTAAATAGCTACACCACCCCCTCTCTTACCGATACGATCATTCCGTAGTAGAACGAATCCTGGGAGAGGGTAAGTGGTGGATAGAAGTTCAGGCTTAAGCCAAGTCTCGGAAATCAGGACGGCATGGACGTTGTTATTCGTAAAAGTTTCATAAAGTTCATTGAAGTGGCTTGGAACACTCTGAGCATTGATATGGCAAACGTTAAACAGTCGGTCATGATTTTGGTTGAAAGTTTGACGTAAAAGATCGCCAAGGGTGTCTATAACGGAACAAAAACTATCATCATCAGAAGTGGCAGCTGATTCGTTGGCAGAGAAAAAAGATTCGTTATCAAAAAAAGTTGTCATGGATAGATAGAATTTATAATAAATATAACAAAATAAATTATACAATAAATAAACACTTTAAAACACTATACGGCGTTTGCATCTCTGCACCACCCGCCAGCTAACATCATCATATAACGAAACAGGGTAACAACAAGTACTGACAAAGAACACATTAAGTAAAACTATCGCATTAACAATTTAAAAGTAGTTCTAATGAGTATGAATAAAATAACTCTAACCTGGTATTTGAAACGCACCCTACAAGCTTTCAAAACAACATCTATGCTAAGCGAACGTATCCGATCTTACAAGACGTCATTGTCAGTCAGATTTGACAATCACGATTATTTGACATTTCGCGATGTAAAATAAACAACTTGTCGAGTTGAGGTTGAAGGTAAACTAATTATTACATGCAAAACTTACAAAATGTAATCACAGAGACGTGTGACGAAAAAACAATGAAATGAAAAAAAAAAAAGAACATCAATGACTACAATCCCAAAGTTCAAAACTTATCCATTTTTAAACGCAGTGAAACATGACAATTTCTAAGGTAAGTAATTCCTACGCGACGTAGGAATAGGTATGCTGTACGTTATTAATAGAATAGAATATTATTACCATAATGAATGCCTCTTGTTTTTCAGGCTATCTCCCAGAAGTTTGAACCTTGGGATACTTCACCAGCAGCGGACTCAGTTCTTCGAGTGATGTGACCTTGTGTTTGCTTCCATCGGGGGCTTTAATAACAATGACACCATCCTGAGTCCAACACGACCGCATAGAGAAGTGAAGCCGTGCCTTCCCAAAGATAGATTGCCTGGTCCTTGTTAAAAATTCCTTAACGGAGATAGAAGAACCCTTCAGCCCAGTCTTTGCTCTCCAGACTGCAGACCTGTCATCGTAGCTAGAGAATTTGACAAGGATGGGTCTATGGTGATCCTTATTGGCTACACCAAGTCTGTGACAGACCTTTATGGAGGATGCAGTGACAGTTTTAAGAGCCAGCTTCTTATTTATCACCTCCAAGATGACCGCACTGCTGACTTCCCCATCAACCTCCGTGATGCCCTGGAATATCAGCGCCTTTCTCCGATGTCTGGTCTCCAGCCTATCGACTTGTCCCGAACACTCGCTGATCTGTCTTCTAAGCAAACTCAGCATGCTGAAGATCAGCTCCCTGAAGGTGCGAAACTCGTCAGCTACCCTCGCCACGGTATCCTTGCCCGGACCAGCACACTGGATCTGCGCTTCCAGTTCATTCATCTTCCGGATGAAGCTGTCTTCTAGGCTCTTCTGTGCAGATACGATGTCGTCAAATTGAGACATTGCAGTATTCGACAGTGATAGTGGTCCAGTGACAGTGAAAACAGTGATGTGAAATGATGAGCTGGCAGGTGGTGTAAATTTATAGCTTGAATCACATAAATGTGCTGCAAACGTGAGTACCCGTTGTGTAGAGGTTATACACTGATAAGTTATGAAAATTTAGCAAAAAATAATATTGTGTTCTTTTCCATATTTTGAAAGTTTATGTAACAGAAAAAACAATTATATTCAAATGTTAAATAAACATTTATATTTTTTAGCAGGTCATTATAGTGACAAACTTATATATCTTGATATCAACACTTTTGTTGATAAACTTAGATCGACTCGGGGTAAAGTGTATCTACCTATTAGTTGTAGACACAAAATAGCTCGGCTATTAGCTTATAATATTTACACAGACAATGTAATAGTACAATAGTATGTCTAAGTTTAGTTATATTATTAACACTGCGACTATTAGTAATAATACTAATGTACAGGTGACTTTAAATGAAGATAGCATTAGTGCTATACATGTATACAAACATTCTGAGGAGGATCCATGCGTCACCGTGGAAAATCCTCAATTAAGCTCTATTAGTGATAGGGTCTTGTTGTCTGAGGATGGCACGGAAGTCTCCGGCCTCACTCCAAATATTATTATTAATTTAAACTAGAAAGTGAGACAACAGAAGGTACCATTAACAATATTGTTAATCCTTCCAACAGCAAGGTATCTTCTTGCACTCAGATAGTTAATAAAAAAGGGCCTCAGCAGAACACCTTAAAATTATTCCACCAAAATATCCAAGGCATTTCTTCCAAATTATTAGAAATTGAATTGTTTTTAGAGAATAGTAAGTTTGACATTATTTGTTTTACTGAACATTGGCTAAAGGATTACCAAATGCTTATTAGTTATGAAAACTATATGGTGGGTAGCTGCTTTAACCGTAAAACTATGCTTCGTGGAGGTTCCCTAATATTAATAAAAAAAGGTTTCAAATTTAAGCAACGAAATGACATAGTAGGTCTCTCGGTTGAACATTGCGTCGAACTGTCCTGTGTTGAGCTAGATAAGCATGTAATTGTGTGTGTGTACAGACCCCCAAACTATCAAAACTTTTCCTTATTTGTATCAATAATGGAAGATGTTCTGGCAAAACTTGCAGCCAGTAATAAATCTACAATTAATTGTGGTGATTTCAATATCAATATTTTAGAAGAAAGCTCAAATAGCAGTCGGTTAATTAATATTTTTAAGTCATTTGACTTGACCAACACTTTTATAGAACCTACTAGAGTCACTCCAATAACACTCCTTCTGCTACTTGTATAGATAATGTTTTCTGCGATTGTGATTACTTCTACTTTAAATAAAGCCATAGTAAATTGTCTGCCGTCTGACCATAGCAGACAAACTGTAACTTTTAGGTGTAATACACCTTTGCAAAAAGTTCAAATCAAATTTAGACCTATAACTTCTAGCAAATTAAATAGGTATAATATTTCCCTACAGAACAAGTTAGGTGTTATGAGCCATGACGATATTAATATAAATCAATTGTATGATCGTTATCTTTTCAATAGTTCACACGGAATTCAACAAAACTTTTGAAAAGAAGACAAAAAGTATTAGCCCTAAATTCATATTTAGTGATTGGGCAACTAGAGGTATCAGAAAAAGTAGGGAAAGACTATTTGAGCTTTATGGCCTTAAGCCTTATATAAACACCGAAACTTTTAACCGGTATGTTGCTAAGTATTCAAAAATTTTTAGAAATACATGCAAGGTTGCTAAAGCCCTGCACATTAGCAACAAAATCAAAACAGCAGAAAATAAAATAAAGACAGTCTGGGAAGTCATAAATAATGAGACTAACAGGAAGAAAATAAGTAACACTAGCTACACATTAGATTCAGCATGTGGTCCTAAAAGCTCTAATCTGGAAGTAGCTCAAGAATTTGTAAATTTCTTTACCGATATACCATTAAAAACGACGGAAGCTCTTAATTCCTCACCTGAAGTCTCAATTGGTTTATTAAAGGCGAATGTATCTGGCTGCACGGTTGAATTTAAATTTAAACACATAAACCCTATTATAGTTATTAAAGCTTTCCGGCAAATAAAAATCAAACTGACCGAAGATCTATGGGGAATGTCTATCAAAGTTTGAGCATCCATACTTGAGACTATAGCCCCATACTTAGCTTTAATTTTTAATTTGTGTGTAGACCAAGGAGTTTTCCCTGATCTAATGAAATACAGTAAAGTCATACCTCTTTTCAAATCCGGGGACAGTAAAGATACTAATAATTATAGACCTGTATCCGTGTTGCCAGTTTTTAGTAAGGTGTTTGAAAAGGTAATGCTTAATCAAATGCTCAATCATTTTAACACCAACAAAATTTTACACGATCAACAGTATGGTTTCACCAAGGGACGTTGTACGACTGACGCCGGTGTAACCTTATTAAAGCACATATTTACTGCGTGGGAAGAGTCTCAAGACGCCATAGGAATATTTTGTGACCTTTCCAAAGCATTTGATTGCGTAAATCACGACACATTACTTTTGAAACTTGAGCATTACGGATTAGGTCAACTTGCACTTAGTTTGGTAAAATCATATTTGAGTGATAGACAACAACGTGTTCAAATAAATGGTGTTAATTCACAGGGTTTAAAAGTAAAAATGGGGGTTCCGCAAAGCTTAATATTGGGTCCTTTCCTCTTTCTCGTGTATATAAATGATCTACCCTATTTATTGAAAAACCAACCTCAAAATATGGTGTTGTTTGCTGATGACACTTCCCTTATTTTTAAGATAAATAGACAGGCCGGAACGAATCTAGATGACGTGAATGATGCCCTACTTCAGGTCCATAATTGGTTCACAGCAAACAATTTAGTATTAAATGAAAAAAAAAAACTAAAGGCATAAGATTTGCTTTAACCAATGTTAAAAGTAGTGATTGTGAAACAATATTAAATAAAGAGAAACTTGAATTCGTAGATAAAACGGTTTTCCTGGGGATTACGCTTGATTCAAGGCTACAATGGGGTTCTCATTTGACATCCCTTGCGGCGCGTCTAAGTTCAGCAGCATATGCCATTAGAATAATTCGTCAATTTACTGATGTAGATACCGCTAGACATTGGCGGCGGCGACCTCTCGCGTCCGGCCCTGGTGCAAGCCATGGTCCGGAGCGAGACGGAATGGGACGCCGTCACCTCCTTCTGCGAAGCAGTAATGCTAGAGAAGGAGGTGGCGGAACGTGAGCGGGAGAGAACCTCACAGCGTCCCGGCCGCCGCGGGAGACGCCCCGGGCGTCGGGGGCCACCACGTGGCCCCCGGCCACCGTAGGCGCTGGCCTGTGGACGGTGGGCTATGGGCTAGCTCGCCGTCCGTCCGTCTCATGACGACAGGCCGTGTCGACGGCGCGTTCGTGTTCCACGCGCGCCTCAAAGAGAGTCAGCAATAGGAAGGGGTCCGCAAGGACCGATGCCTGCCGGGGTTGCGGGACTATTCGAAAGAGATACCGTGACCCCGGAACACAAAGGGCGATGAAGGAACATGGATGGGTTTTAGTCAGTAAAAGTCTGACACTCCCTCCTGCTCCGCCCAGAGCGGGAGAAGTCATTTGATGATTTCCCATCCGAAAAAAAAAAAAAAAGATACCGCTAGACTGGTCTATTTTAGTTACTTTCATAGTATAATGTCTTATGGCATTTTGCTATGGGGACGGACTGCAAATATTGAGTCTATATTTATTCTGCAAAAAAGAGCAATCAGAGCCATATATAATCTTCGTAGGCGCGATTCACTAAGGGAACTGTTTAAGGATATTGGCATCATGACGGTACATTGTCAGTACATCTACGAAAACATAATGTACGTCAGAAAAAATCTGCATCTTTTTGGTAAATCAGGTGACAGACATAATTACAGTACTAGAAATAGGGACCAACTAGTTCAGCCAGGCTTCAGACTCGCTAAAGTGGACTCATCTTTCATGGAGTACTGTTTGAGATGCTATAATAAAATTCCACAAAGTATTCTTGAACTGAATGAGACGAAATTTAAAACATGCATCTAACGCACACTATGTAAGCAAGCTTATTACAAGTTGGGCGATTATATCGCTGATAAAAATGCGTGGCTCAATGCTGGTCCTGCTCCACATGGACAGGGGCGCATAAATTGATAGTAATTAAATAGAATTGTTGGAGCTGCTGAAAATTGTACAACTGTCTTTGCATTGTATAGAATCAATATCTAGTATTATATAATCGCATAGCCCATATTGTGTGAGTACTATGTACTAGAAAGCTATCATTCACTGAAATCCTACGTCTTTTCTTGACTTGAATGTGCCCTGGCGGCTGAGAGTATGTCACGCTCACTCTAATGTCTCGCTGATGGTGGCGCGTGTGTCGGATCATTCAGTTCCCTTCAAAATGGTTGAGTTGAATGGTGCTGATCCATGTGTCACGTTCGTGAACGGGCGCTGTCAGTTGTGACTGGTCATCTCTTAGTTGCCATGGCTTATTTGTATGTTTATTTTTGAATTGTATTTTTTGTTTTTACTATAGACACTTTTAACGTACACATCTTGCTACATTGCTCTCACATAATATACCATCTCAACATGAATGATGTAACCAAGATTTTGTAACAATATTTTGATTTAAAAGAGTGTCCATGGAGTTTCTTGCCCGTTCTTCTCCATAGAGATCTACGCTAGGGAATGGGCAACTACAGTACTTTCTCAAGTTATTATGACTTGTGACTGGGACCGTAGCTTTGTTTTTTATTTGTAATTTTGACATTCAAAAGTGCCGTAATTATCTAATTGAAATAAATGCTTTGAGTTTTGAGCTTGAGTACCAAAATTTATCTTAAATTTCAACTTTTTTATTTTGGGCAACTACAGTACTTTCACAGTTTTTATGTCTTTTGACTGGGACTGTAGCTACATTTAATTTTCATCTTTGTTTCGACAATTCAAAAGTGCCTGTAACTGGCCTACTAAAAAAAAAAAAAGAAAAATGGCAGAATTTTATTTGGCATAATTTAAATAAATAAATTATTAATATTATTATAATTAAAAATGTTTGATTATTATATAATTTACTTAAATTAAATTTATTTTCATTATTAAAAAATAATAATTACCTTTGGCAATGTTCAAATTCCGCATGATTTCGTTTAGAATAAGGTTTATTTAGAGCGACGATTATTTGGTACAATTTCACTTGGCATACTATGAAGATGGCAGAATTCCATTTGGAATAATTTTATTTGGCATTATTGCCATTTCTATAAAATAGCATTTTTAACCTTAAATTAGAATTATCATCATCAATTAATAATAATGAATTATTCATCATCTGCCTTGCCTTTTCCCAACTATGTTGGGGTCGGCTTCCAGTTTTACTGGATGCAGCTGAATACCAGTATTTTACATGGAGCGACTGCCTATCTGACCTCCATTACCCAGTTAGTACCGGGTAATACGATACTCTTTGGTAAGACTGAAAAAGACAATATGTTACGCTAAAAAAGTTAGTGACAGAAACGAATCGCTCCAAAACCGACTCCACGTAGTCTTGTCTGCCCTACCCCTAGAGTGTTATTTAAATTCGTGTAGGCGCGGAGGGGTGAGGCGGCCCGTGAGCTGAGGAGCAGGTGGTTTTAACGGTCGCCGCCGTAGCTGAGGCTGGAAGCCGGCCAGCAAGCCTAAGCTGCGGTGGTGAGCGTAAAACACATCTGCGACGATAAGCTCGCGTGGGATCGCCGGAACCCTGCAGCGCCGGAGCCGTGACAGAAACCATGCCTGCTGCAAGTTGCATGCTTGCTTGCATTCTGCATGCTTGCTTGCATGCTGCATGCTTGTTTGCATGTTTGCATACTGCGTGCTTGCTGCATGCATGCAAAAGATGATTCTAACTGTAAACTTTCTGTAATATGATAGTTCTACCTTTTAATGAGTATCGATACGAAATTTATGCCAAAAGATTATTCTGACTGTGAACTTTCTGCGATAATATGGTTCTACTTTTAATTCTTATGCATATGAAATTTATGCCTAAAGATGATTCTGACTGTAAACTTTCTGTAATATGATAGTTCTACCTTTTAATGAGTATCGATACGAAATTTATGCCAAAAGATGATTCTGACTGTGAACTTTCTGCGATAAGATGGTTATACTTTTAATTCTTATGCATATGAAATTTATGCCTAAAGATGATTCTGACTTACAAAATTATGTGTTTTGAATGTATGATAAATGAGTGTCTGCCAAACGATTTTCTGCGAAATGAAGTTTATGCTATCTACTGTTATGCAAAGTAATATTATGACATAAAAAGTTCTGCTATAAAGGGTATACCTAGTCCAAACTTATCCCGGGCAGCGAGTACGTACCCTTAGAGTTCATCTACTTACTGATAATTTGGTGGTTTTATTTTAAACCCAACTAGTGTTACTAGTGAACACCACATTGACAACCTCAGATGACTGGCAGCAATTTTTAAAACAGGAAAGATCTGTTATATTAATAAACATACTCAAGACAATCGGTATTATGCTGAAATAAGTAGTACTTCACTAGTAGTAAAATTTGTCCTAGGGGCCTAGTCTGCTATTACAATAGTGCCACAATGATTTATCATTGATTTCATAATTGTTGAACGATGCCATTGTCATTTTGTTAAAAGTTCGTAATCTGCTAACGTAATAATGGTCGATCATTGGCCGGTCAATGGTCTCGTAATAGAATTGTGTTGTAATGACATTGTTGTATTGCCATTATTATAAAATAAAAATAAATTATAAAACCTGTTAATGGAAATGATTTTCGAAAAACTAGAATTAAATTTGAACATCTAATCATGCCAGATTTCATTTATATATATTTTTACATATTATTTATTAGTGTTCTATGCAATCTGAAGTAGTAAGTAAATAGCAAAAAATATTAAATTATGTGTAATGCGGATTAATGTGAAACTATACAATTCAATAATATTTTATCTGTTTAGCTGTCAAAGTCAAATGTGAGATTACTGCTTACTGACGTTTTATCTTTTTTTTGACGTTTTTTTCTAGCGGCCGGTATTTTCATTGAAGTGTTTTAAATTATCTATAGTAAAGAAGCTTATATTTATTGCAATACAATGTAGTTAATATAATACAATGGTGCTAATTGAGCAAATTTCGGCTGGAACTGTCAAAATTTTAGCAGATTAGCGCGTAAGTCAGTCATTCATTTGTCATTGTGTATGAGATTACCATTTTAGGCTATTTCTTTCAATGGAGTGTCAGTGGTTGATCATTGGAAAGTCATAATATAAATATATTTATATATAAAAATATATCACTGGACATTAACACACAGCGCCATCTAGTGCCACACTAAGCAACGAGGCTTGTGTCGTGGACACCAGATAGTTGATATACTACATAGATACTTTTTGTTTGTAAATACATACATATTATACATATAAACATCCATGACTCGGAAACAAATGTCCATGCTCATCACACAAACATTTGCTCCAACCGGGATTCGAACCCGGGACCCTAAGAACGTAAGGCAGCCTCACTACCGCTGCGCCATTCGGGTCGTCATAATGATGCCATTAAATAGTAAATTACCAAACTTGTCAAAATCAACAATTATGAAATCAATGATAGATCATTGTGACACTTTTGTAATAGCAGACTAGGCCCCTGCACCCAAACCAACGCGGTCTACATGCATTCTCTAGTTAACAGTGACACAGTGAATAGCTTTAGACATTTCATACATTTTTACTTTTCTGACACGCCCTGGCCCCAGCGAATAGATCAACTCCCAAAAAGCTTAACGGTTTACATCCACTTCCGTTGAAAATTAATAACTTTAATTCACTTAAGGTAATCACAGACTTGCCGCACCGCAGTCGCCGCATTCAATTTTTTCTATGCAATCTCGCACACAGACATAGACACAGATTGCATAGAACTTTGTACGAAGAATTGGAATGCGGCGACTGCGGTGTGGCTAAGTCTGCGTTCAACAACAACAACAACAACATCAGCCCATAACGTCCACTGCTGGACATAAGCCTCTCCCATGATGGGAGGAATTTGCCGTAACGTTTTCTGTTAGTCTTTCATTACTGCGATCTCCAATCCGCCTGCCAAGCGTGGAGAACGCTTGGCAGGCGGATTGGAGATCGCAGTAATGAAAGACTAACAGAAAACGTTAGCCTGCGTTCACCTTTATGGTAAAAGTGTCAGGCTAGCCGCGAAATTCAAGGTTGAGGAATGACTTTGACTTCGAAAAAGTCATTCTTCAACCTTTATGAACTTGGAGGGTTGTATTGATGACTTTGATGATTACAATTCTGTAATTACAGACGTCGTACAGTCGCAAACAATATTTTAATCAAAATACAACCTAGCACTGGCCTGCCAACTACAAAAAACGTAAAAAAATATATTTTCTCGGGCTACCCTGGAGCATCCAGTTTAAAGTAGGATAGGTAAATATGAATAAAAGATGCTCCCAATAATTGCACATACAATATACGTGGTAACGTTGCAAATTCTACGAAATTCGGGCTTAGCTTTAACTTCAGAGTTTCTAGTTTCCAACTTGTGCGTTTCGATGGCGCGGCTAGTGCGTTTTTTTTTTATTAAAAACTGCCAAGATTTTGTATAAATTTGTAAAAGTTGATTCCCAAAACCATAAATTTGTCAAAGTTATGGTTAAAACGATAAAAGGGTTTGAACGTGGCCGCGCCATCGAAACGCAGAGAACCGCGCGGCCACTAAAACTAAGCGTTGCAGAGACGTAAAATTTAGGTAAATAACAGATTGAATTTGTATTTTTTTTTTAATAATATAGAAGAAAATCCTAGGTTTATATTTTAGGAGTTGTAAGACTAAAATCCCATGGCCGCGCCATTGTAACGGTGAAAAATACGTTATCGCCGATATCTCGCTGAAGAACCAACGCAAAGATCTGAAGTTTTTTATAAAACCTAGATTAAAATTTGTCAAAACTTGTAAAAATACACAAAAAAATCCTAGGTTTATATTTCAGGAGCTGTAGTGGGTAGTTCTTCAAAAAGTATTTTCCGCGTAACTTTCGTGGCGAATTTTTTTTTTTAGAGTAATCTTCAATTTAGCGGACACACATTTAAGACTGTAAAACAATACATAGATTTTTTATTATATGTAAATCGGTGCATAAACTACAGAGATATTCTTTTTTAATGGGCTTTGGTGCCCACGAAAGTTACGAAACTTCTTAAGCAAGAGGGATACAATTGGCAAAACAGCCCAGTTTGGGGTGGGGTAAACTGTTAAATTGGCTACGAGAAAACATACAAACAGAAACACATTCTACGAGTCGTTACAAGAAAAAAATGGAAACACATGCATGTATATAAATACTTATACAATTAAATAACACCTTTCTTTTGAGCTTCACGACAATCGAGTAAGCGCATCTACGGCTCACAAAAAATCTATAGTTACACAGACACAGGCCTCCTCTGAGAGGGAATGGGCTATAATCCACCACTCTGGCCCTGTAGATGGTAGATGGTAGATGTTACACGATGTCAAACGATAAGATACAAAAACATAATTATGTTTGAAATAAACATACGACTCTTCATTTTTATTAAATGGATTCTTGAGAAATAATTTCTAAAACAATATGTGGAAAGTTTTCTGTAAACATGTAGTAGTAGTCATGGTCTGTAACGTTACATTTTCCCGGTAGGATCCAGAAAACTGCAATGTCACACTGAGCACTCGCCTACCTAACTTTCAGTCTGGAGGGGTGCACTGTTAAAAGAAATAGTTAAGGGGACGAGTTATAAGAATTTATTATTAAATAACCCAGGGCCTACCTATTTGGAGCTAGAAGATAACTAAACTACACACATCAAAAATGTCTAGGGATCAAGCATTTTTATGCGGATTTCTTGAGATTGAGATGTGGCTTTGTAATAAATTTATGATTTTATAAATTTATATGGATCCTTTTTGGTGCATTTCATAATTTGAATCAGGAACTCTCAATCAAATTCGAGTAAAAGATGAAAATAAGCTGTCAATATTTTCCCTATAAAAACATACAACGCATTGAAGACATTATTAGTGCTACTGTTTCCCTACTACTGATTAAAACCAACGTTATTATGGAGCGGCGACGTCATTTAAGCAGGGAAGAAATGCTCAGAGCCGTGGGAATGATAGAAGCTGGTTCCCGGCAACGTACTGTAGCTTTAGCTCTGAATACAAGTCAGAGTGTTATCAGTCGACTTTGGACACGTTACCGAAGCACTGGTACCGTGGCTGAGCGCCATGGAGGACGGTATCGCTGCACCACACGGAGACAAGACCGATACATTCAAATCTTAACTCGAAGAGCTCCAACAATAACCGCCATGATGTTAGCCGTGAGGCTTCATCACTCTTCAGGGAACTTAATTAGCGACCAAACAGTCAGAAACCGCTTGCATGAAGTGAACCTTCATTCCCGAAGACCGCTACGGGTACCACCTATAGCAATGCACAATCGTAGGATTCGATATCAATGGGCTCTTGAACACAGAAATTGGGCAGAAGAACAATGGCGTTTCGTGTGCTTTTCTGATGAGTCTCGTTTTGGTATGAGACCGGATACAAGACGTATACGACACTGGAGAACCCCTGGACGCCAACAGCGATTAAAATCCTGCCAGGAAGTCCATCCTTATAGTGGTGGAACCATCATGGTATGGGCGGGTATTTGGATCGGCGGAAGAACTGAGTTGATTTGGATCAGAGGCAACCTCAACGCTCAAATTTATGCTGAGACGATTGTATCAGACGTCATCGTTCCTCTACAAGTGCAAATCGGTCCCTTATTTCAGTTAATGCATGATAATGCACGACCGCACACCGCAAGAGTTGTAAGACAGACTCTCGCCGCAGCTAACATCAATGTCCTGCCCTGGCCTGCTCAGTCGCCAGACTTGAACCCGATTGAGCATGCATGGGATATGCTACAGAGAAGAGCTCTGCCGAATATGGAGGGTATCCAGTCGCAAGAAGACCTTTTTTTGTTGTTGCAACGAACATGGGCGGCCATTCCACAGCGTGATTTGGATGAACTCATTTTGAGTATGCCAAACCGATGTTCTTGTGTTGTTAGTGTTCGCGGTAGAAACACGGATTATTAATTGTTTAAGTTACCCAATAAAATTTTAAAGAAAACTGTTATTTCAGTCTTTTTTTCGAACTTTAATGTTAGTAGTTCAAATGTCAAAAATCCCTTTATTAGGAAAATGGCAAATTTCTTTATTAATGCAAAGGTGACTTGGTTTATCGTTACTGTGACAAACGAAAACACTTTATTTGATGAATCCTTAAAGAAAATTTTAATTAATATCAATCAGGAGAAAAGTTATTGCAAAAATATATGTTGATCCCTAGATACTTTTGATGTGTGTAGGTTAGAGAAGCGTGTGGATGAAAATGAAAATAAACGTGAGATGAACTGGAGAAAGGCGGGCCTCTGGGCTGTAGTAGTGGCCGAGGGACGTCAGTTTTTTTCTTTCTGCTGAGATGGAAGATGTCAGTTTAATCAGATCGTAAGAGAGGATGGGGGGTCGCCACTCCTGTAGCCTGGGCCACAGATGATGAGTCATGGCACAGGTACACATTAACTTATAAATCACAGT